>CM062932.1:56004489-57213149 GCA_031878705.1 Tapirus indicus
AAGAGGCAGCGATGTGGGAGCCAGGTAGGATGGAAAGAGGTCAGAGAGACAGCGGGCAGGAAGGAGCCACATTCCACTGAGGGGTGGTGAGTGTCAGGGCCTGAAGGCGGGAAGCAGCACAGATTGGTCAAAGGCAAGTAAGGAATTCTATGGAGATGGAGAGAAGATCTGGAAATTGGCCGGAGATGGGGCTAGAGTATAGGCAAGGACCACACTGAGAAGAGCTCTGAGGGCTGCAATGAGGAATTTGGCTGTTTGCAAACCATGGGGAGCTACTAAAGCCTTTTCTGAAGGGAAATGACATGACTAGATTCACATTTAGAACAGTGCTGTCCAAAGGAACTTTCGGCAACAATGTAAATGCTCTATAGCTGAGCTGTCCAGGACAGTGGCCATCAGTTGCGTATGGCTACTAAGAATTTGAAATGTGCTGGTGCATCTGAAGAACTGAAATTTTAATTTGATTTAAAATTTATTATTTTATTTAAAATAAAATTGCCTAGCATATTGGACAGTGCAGTTTTAGAAGGTGTACTCTATCAGCTGCACAAGGACTGCACTGATGTGGGATGAGGGCAGGAAGGAGCCAGTTAGGATAATACACAACAGTCCAGGTGAGAAGCATTAAGAATCTGGCGTAAGGCAGGGACCGAAGAGGAGATGACAGATTTGAGAGATATGTAGGAGGTAGAAGAGTCATGAATTGGCTATTGATTGGATGGAGGAGGAACCTTAGATGATGTAGGAATTTTTCACTTGTGTGCCTGGGTGGATGGCAATACCATCATCAGAAAGAAAAACAAATATATATATATATATGTACATATATATACACAAACATACTTTACATATTAATATTATATAGTATTACAATATTATTATTATATATTAAAATATACTTTATATATCATATAAAATGTGTGTATATTATATATAAAATACATATTTATTATATACATATATAATATATTTACACATACATATACAATTATAGACCATACAGTAAGAGATAGAAAACAAAGGAAACATTAAAAATAGTAAGTCAACAATAATTAATAATATAGTTAGGACTGCACATTTCAGTTACATCAATAAATGTAACTGGAATAAACTCCCTGTTAAGAGAAAAAGTCTCTAAAATTGGAGCAGAAAACAAACTCAGTTATATAATGTTTATAAGGAACGCATAATAAAGCAATTCAGCAAGCATAGAAGAAGGAACAAAACATTCTAACAAAAAACAAAACCAAAAGTATCAGGGTCATAATATTAATATCAGAAAAAGTTCAATCAAGGGCAGAAGTACTAAGTGAAATGAAGGGGGCATCTTATAATTACACGTACCACAACCCCATAATGTGGCATGAAATAGGTAAAGCAAAAACGGAAGGTGACAAAAGGATAGATAAATGGGATAGTGAACTATGACTCACCTCTCTCAACATATAACAGAAAAAGTAGACTAAAAATAAGTAAGGATGCAGAGATGCTAAATATCATAATTAACAAGATAGAGCTGACAGGTGTATGTTAAACTCTACCCTGGAAATAGAGAGTATGTTTTCTTTCCAAGTGACTATGGACATTTACAAAAGCTGATCATGGGGGCCAACCCCATGGCGTAGTGGTTGACTTCGGTGCACTCTGCTTCAGCAGCCCAGGTTCACAGATTTAGATCCCACGTGTGGACCTACACCACTCGTCAGCCATACTGTGGTGGCATCCCACATACAGAATAGAGGAAGATTGGCAACAGATGCTAGCTCAGGGTGAATCTTCCTCGAAAAACAAACTGGATCATCTACTATGCCACAAAGAAAACCTCCATAAAATCCCTAAAGAAGAAACATTACTGACTCCATCTGATTACAGTGTGATAAAACTAAAACTGAAAATTAATAACAAAAATAGACATTAAAGGGGCCGGCCCCGTGGCCTGGTGGTTAAGTTCAGCACACTCCACTTTAGCAGCCTGGGTTCACAGGTTTGGATCCCGGGCACTGACCTACACCACTTGTCAGCCATGCTGTGGTGGCATCTCACATACAAAATAGAGGAAGATGGGCACAGACGTTAGCTCAGGGTGAATCTTCCTCAGCAAAAAGAGGAAGATTGGCAACAGATGTTAGCTCAGGGCCAATCTTCCTCACCAAAAAAAATAATAATAATAATAAAATAAATAAACACTTAAAAACTTAACCAATTGGTTAAACATGGCAAGTCCTCTTGTTCCTGAAACTCTCTACATGACAGTAAGCAAATAAAAAGGTAAAAATTCAAAAGAACAAAGATAATGAAAAAGAAGATAGCAGATGAGAGAGTTCAACAAAAGTTTGGAAGCTAAAAAGCAAATGAATGAGTGGTAATTGACTTAGCAGAGATCAGAGCAGCTTAGAAGCTAAATGTATGCAAGTGGTGGGGGTGGAGAAAGTTGTAGAAGCAGGTGGAATCATTCCCCAGACTCTGGAAAGGCTGGAATTGGAGGCATCAGATACTTTTGAAGTCCAGGGTATGGGGTGCAGCTAAAAACCAGAGGATTTGCTGACAGTGTGCACAAGAAGCAGAGTCCAAGGAAGAGATGGGAGGTTTACTCTCTAGGAGGATGAACCAGGGGGCTCTGACCTTGAGCCCGTCAGCTGGACGGAGTGAGGTGCCGATCTGAAAGCAGAGGGACTGAGCAAAAACACGTATCCTGGCAGATCGGAATGCACGTTTGTCAAGGGTTGTGTACTCTCTGTGATCCTGATGAGATCAACTTGGAAAACATTTTAAAACACAGTAAATCCAGTCTCAGTGAGTAGCTGCCCTTTCCCCGGACGCTGGCGCGAGGAGTGTCACTGAGCTCTCTGGGGGAGTTCCGCAGATTGGTGGGGGACGTCTCGCCTGGAACCAGACTGCAGAGCCGGCCGCTTGCACTGCTACAAGCAATGTTACTTTCAAAAGCGTTCTTGGTCGCGTATATTTGCACACATGCGCAAATGTCTCAGAGACATAGGTGCTGGAGAGTGGAATAACTGCGTCAAAGGGCATGCATTTATAATTTTGATATAGATTGCCAAGTTATCCTCCAAAAGGTTGTACCAATTTACATTCTTAGGGGAGTTCATTTTCCTGCATTCTCACTGCCCTAGCTCTTCTCACTTAAAGAATAATTTGCCAAAGTGAAGGGCAAAACAATGGCATTTTGACATTGAGATTGACTATGTAGCCTACACGTGGGTGACTGGGTGGCCTCTGCACCAGTGAGACTTCATGAAGCCTGACAGAGGGGCTGTTGTGGGACATTCATGTTGGTTAAAGTTGCTACTGAAATTCTCTATGTGTATACTTCTTTTTGGTATGCTCGATCTGTCAGTTGCTGAGATGTATGTTAAGTGTCCCACTGTGATTTTGATTTTGTCAATTTAAAAAATTTCTACTTATATTTGCATTACATAGTCTAATGCTATGTCATTCAGAAAAAGAAAAGGCAAGTCACCAACTGGGAAAAATTATTGCAAAACATATACCTGACAAAAGGTTTGAACCCGCAATATAGAAAGAATGATTAAAATTCCATTAAAAAACAACCCATTAAAAATGGGCATAAAGGGGTCGGCCCGGTGGCGCAGCGGTTTAGTTTGCGCTTGGCAGCCCGGGGTTGGCGAGTTCGGATCCCGGGCGCCCGCCGACGCACTGCCTGTCAGCCATGCCGTGGCGACGTCCCATATAAAGTGGAGGAAGATGGGCACGATGTTAGCCCAGGGCCAGTCTTCCTCAGCAAAAAGGGGAAGATTAGCAACGGATGTTAGCTCAGGGCTGGTCTTCCTCACACACACACAAAAAAATGGGCATAAGAACTGAACAAATATCACACAAAAGAAGACAGAGGGATGGTCCACGTGCACATGAAAACCTGCTCGACATCACCAGTCATCAGGGAAATGTAAGTTAGAACCACAATGAGATACCGCTTCCCATCCAATAAAATGAAAGCTATGATAACCACAAACATTGACAAGGATGTAGAGCAAGCAGAACTCTCATACCTTCCTGACAGTTTCTTATGGAGCTAAACATATGCCTACTATATGACTCAGCAGTTCAGTTTCTAGGTATTTATCTAAGAGAAATGAAAATGTATGTCTAACCAAAGACTTGTGCTAGAATGTGTATAGAAGCTGTATTTAAAATAGAGATGAGCTGGAAACAACTGAAAGGTTTATCAATAGAAGAATGGTAATATATTCATACAATGGAATACTACTCAGTAATTAGAAAATGAACTATGGAGAGTGACGTCAGCATCATAGTGGAGTGAGTTGTTCCCTTTGTCTTTCCCAAGTTACAACTAAAAGGATATTCGTTAACCCACAGATGATTCCCTACACAGCACAACAGGACATCTGAGAGAGCCACACAGCTGTGCATCTGAAGGTGGGGGGACTGGATCCCCAGAAGGCAGTGGAACTAGGTGAGTGCACCCCTCCCCCTCCCCGGTGGCAGCACTCTAGGTCGCAGGTCCTCACACAGTGACCGGCTGACTGTGGGGGCGGGGGCAGCCCGGCCCACGTGAACATTTTCGGAGTTGTAGCGCAGCCCATGGGGGTGCCTGCTGTGCTGAGGCAGCCCCACATGTGGGAACACGCCCCACTAAATGGTGCAGCCCCTGCAGAGGAGCCCCCACCAAGTGCAGCAGCTCAGCTGAGTCTCCCGCAAGTACAGAGCCGGCCTGTGCATGAAAGAAAGCACCCCTCCCCTCCTGCCTAGCACACCAGTGCCAAGTGCAGTGGCCCCGCACTACAGCGACCTGATGGTGGAGCACAGAGGCCCTGCGTGGGTGTGCGTGCATGACCCACCAAGTGGCTGCAGCTAGCGTGCAAAGGCAGAGAAAAACCTATACACTGAAAACTATAAGACATTATTGAAAGAAATCAAAGGAGACACAGAAATGGAAAGATATTCCATGCTCACGGATTGGAAGAATAAACACAGTTAAAATGTCCATATTATCTAAAGCAATCTACAGATTCAATGCAATCCCAATCTGAGTCCCAATGACATTCTTTATGGAAACAGAACAAAGAATCCTAAAATTCATATGGAACAACAAAAGACCCCAAATAGCCAAAACGATTCTGAGAAAAAAAACAAAGCTGGAGGCATCACAATCCCTGATTTCAAAATACACTACAAAGCTATAGTAATCAAAACATCATGTTACTGGCACAAAAACAGACACACAGATCAATGGAACAGAATTGAAAGCCCAGAAATAAAACCACACATCTACAGACAGCTAATCTTTGACAAAGGAGCCAAGAACATACAATAGAGAAAGTCTCTTCAATAAATGGTGCGGGAAAACTGGACAGCCACATGCAAAAGAATGAAAGTAGTCTATTTTCTTTCACCATACACAAAAATTAACTCAAAATGGATTAAAGACTTGAATGTAAGACCTGAAACCATAAAACTCCTAGAAGAAAATATAGGCATCACACTCTTTGACATTAGTCTTAGCAGCATCTTTTCAAATACCATGTCTATGCAGGCAAGGGAAACAAAAGAAAAAATAAACAAATGGGACTACATCAGACTAAAAGGCTTCTGTAAGGCAAAGGAAACCATGAACAAAGTGAAAAGACAAGCCACCAACTGGGAGAAAATATTTGCAAATCGTGTATCCAACAAGGGGTTAATTTCCAAAATATATAAAAAACTCATACAACTCAACAACAAAAAGACAAACAACCCAATTAAAAAACGGACAAAGGACATGAACAGACATTTTTCCAAAGAAGATATACAGACGGCCAACAGGCACATGAAAAGACATTCAACATCATTAATAGGGAAATGCAAATCAAAACTACGATGAGATATCACCTCACACCCATCAGAATGGCTATAATTAACGACAAGAAATAATGTGTTGGAGAGGATATGGAGAAAAGGGAACCCTCATACACTGCTGGTGGGAATGCAAACTGGTGCAGCCACTACTGAAAACAGTATGGAGATTTCTCAAAAAATTAAAAATAGAAATACCATACAATCCAGCTATCCCACTGCTGGGTATTTATCCAAAGAACATGAAATCAACAATACAAAGAGACCTATGCACCTAATGTTCATTGCAGCATTATTCACAATAGCCAAGACGTGGAAGCAACCCAAGCACCCATCAACTGATGAATAGATAAAGCAGATGTGGTATATGTATACAATGAAATACTACTCAGCCACAAAAAAAGGCAAAATTGTTCCATTTGCGACAACATGGTTGGACCTTGAGGGTATTATGTTAAGCAAAATAAGCCACACAGAGAAAGACAAACACTGTATGATTTCATTCATAGGTGGAAGATAAAGAAACATATGGATAAAGAGAACAAATTAGTGGTTACTAGAGGGGAACGGGGTGGCGGGGTGGGCGAAAGGGGTAAAGGGGCGCATATGTATGGAGATGGATAAAAACTAGACTATTGGTGGTGAGCATGATGCAGTCTATACAGAAACTGATACATAATAATGTACACCTGAAATTACATGCTGTTATAAGCCAATATGACCTCAATAAAATAAAAAAATTAATAAAACGGGTTAAAAAAAGAAGAGATTCACAAAAATTAAAAAAAATAATAAGATGACAAAAAAAATGACCTACAGATACATGTAGCAACATGTGTAATTCTTAAAAACTTTATGCTGAATAAGAAAAGCTTATCACCAAGGACACATATGTTTGATTCCATTCAACTGAGATTCAAGAAGAAGCAAAGCCAATCTGTGGGGATGAAAATCAGAACTCTGGTTGCCTGTGGGGAGAAGAGGATTCATTGAAAGGGGCATGAGAATTCTCTGGGGTGAGGGAAACAGTTTATTGCATTTTTGGTTGCATGGGTTTATATATTTATGAAAACTCATCAAATTTTACATCTGTGATCTGTGCATTTCACTGCAGGTAAATTTTACCTCAATAAAAACTAACCAATAAAAGAAGCGAAGAATCTGAGTGTCTCTGTCTTTGTACAGGGGATTTTAATCCATTCATATTACTTGTGAGTATTGATACTTTTGGATTGATTTCTGCTATCTTATTTTATTTTAAAACTACAGTTAACGTACTTTCTTATTTCTTTTTTTCCTTAATGAGAATAATTAAAGCTTTGAATTCACTTCTATATTCAACTTTGGCTGTATCCCTGTATTTTCTAAATAATCTATAATAGGTTTTGATCTCCTTTTTGACTCAGTCATTATTTAAGAGATAGTTTAACTATTTCCAAACCTTTGGGTGTTTCTTTTAGGCTTTTGTGTTTACACTTGACTGTTAATTTCTGCTTTTCATTTTTTAAAAAATTGTGGTTAGAAATGTATCCTGTGCTCTCTCTCTCTTATGGAAGGAGGCAGAAAACAGACTGGGCTCAGATTTGCAAGTGTGTTATTTTGGTTTATTCAGACTGTCCTAAAATGTCCTCTATTGGTGACAGCATTTTAAAAACTTGTTGCACAGATAAACCTTTTATTCTTTTTTTTTTTTTTTGGTGAGGAAGACCAGCCCTGAGCTAACATTCGTTGCTAATCCTCCTCTTTTTGCTGAGGAAGACTGGCCCTGGGCTAACATCCGTGCCCATCTTCCTCCACTTTATATGGGACGCCGCCACGGCATGGCTGACAAGCAGTGTGTCGGCGGGCGCCCGGGATCTGAACTCGCGAACCCCGGGCTGCCAAGCGCGGACTAAACCGCTGCGCCACCGGGCGGCCCCTAAACCTTTTATTCTTATTATTGAGACCAGCAACCTAAGTGTGGTAGATATTTAATGGTTCAAAATTCATACACCCAGACAATATTTGCTGAATTTTACTATAAGTCTGGCTCTGGACAGCACTCCTGGATTTAGCTATATCTGTGGAACAGAGCAGACCTCCCTGTTTGCTGAGCAAGAGCTTGGTGTCTGGATCACATGTATCCTTAAGTATTTATTGCTTGCTTCAGGTAGCAAACACAGCGCCCAGCACATGAATACTGTCAAACGAAGGTAAAAATAATCATCTCTTGGTTGTGTCCTTGGGTAGAAAACCTGAATGCAGCAAGAATGGAAAGAGTTAAAGGATTTTCTGTATTCAAAATATTGAGACTATGTCAGCAGTAATGCGATATCAAGCCACATATCTTTTAAAAAATAAACATCCTGGGGCCGGCCCAGTGGCGCAGCAGTTTAGTTCGCGCTTTGGTGGCCCAGGGTTCGCGGGTTCGCATCCCGGGCACCCGCTGACAGACTGCTTGTCAGCCATGCCATGGAGGCATCCCATATAAAGTAGAGGAAGACGGGCACGGATGTTAGCCCAGGGCTGGTCTTCCTCAGCAAAAAGAGGAGGATTGGCAACGGATGTTAGCACAGGGCTGGTTTTCCTCACACACACACAAAAATAAATAAGTAAAATAAATATCTTTAATGAGGGAACAAATCCACACACCCACTACGAGACCCTAGAGCCAGATGTTATGGTTTTGACCTTTAGGAAGACCATAAGGCCTTCATCTCAGGTTCTGCCCAGTAATTTTCACTCACTTCTTATCAGATTTTACCTGTATGTGGATAGAAAAGATAGCAGTTGGAAAGATCCACTCTCTGATCCAATGTATAATCAATTTTGCAGTTGTTCCATTGATTTGAAAAGAGGGCATGTTATGGTTGTAGGACACACGTTTAAAATCTATCTTTCCACCCATGTGTCTGTCTGTATGTTAGTTATCTATTGCTGCATAACAGATTACTCCAAAACCTAGTAGCTTAAAACAATAGACGTTTCTGAGCTCACAGTTTCTATGGGTCAGGAATTCAGGAGCCTCTTAGCTGGAAGGTTCTGGCTCAGGGTCTCTCATGAGGTGACAAGGTGTTGGCCAGGACTGCTGTCATCTGAAAGCTTGATTGGGGCCAGGGGAGTTGCTTCCAAGATGGCTCCTTCATGTGGCTGTTGGCAGAAGCCACGTGAGTTCCTTGCTTTGTGGGCCTCTCTTCACAACCCTACAGCTGGCTTCCCAAGAATGAGTGACCCAAAGGAAAGAGAAAGAATATGACCCAAACAGAAGCTGCAATGTCTTTTATAACCTAATCTTGGAAGTGACATACCATCATTCCTGTGTGCTCTACTGGTTACACAGACCAATCTCAGTACCATGTGGGAAGGGAATACACAAGGGGTCGTCTTGGAGGGACTTTCATGATCTATCTATAGACATAGGTAGAAAGTTATTTAACCCAAATGAATTATATTATTAAAATACTTTGTCTATTTTTTGTCCACTTGACTATCAAGTCAGTTATTAGCATCTATGGCTGTAGATGTAATTCTGTTAACTTTCTTCGCGTTTGATCATTTTTAATTTACATACATACATATATATATATATATATTTGTGTGTGTGTGTGTGTGTGTGTCTGTGTGAGGAAGATTGACCCTGAGCTAACATCTGTGCCCATCTTCCTCTATTTTTTGTGTGTGGGTCACTGCCACAGCATGGCTTGATGAGTGGTATAGGTCCATGCCTGGGACTCAAACCATGAACCTGGGCTGCCAAAGCAGAGTGTGCTGGACTTAACCACTATGCCATGGGGCCAGCTCCAGTCTAGATATTTTTCAGGTATGTACCTTTATAAATTCTTTCTGTATTTAACTGTATATTTAAGAACATTAAAATCTGTATTTTTTTTTTTGCGAGGAAGACCAGCCCTGAGCAAACATCCGTTGCCAATCCTCCTCTTTTTTGCTGAGGAAGACTGGCCCTGGGCTAACATCTGTGCCCATCTTCCTCTACTTTATATGGGACGCTGCCACGGCAGGGCTGACAAGCAGTGCGTCAGCAGGCGCCTGGGATCTGAACCCGCGAACCGGGGCTGCCAAGCGTGAACTTAACCGCTGCGCCACCGGGCAGCCCCCCAAATCTGTATGTTTTTAAAATTATTTTTTCAATTACACCAATGCGTGTGCATAGTTTTAAATGTCAAATAATATTAAAAGGAAAGTATCAAAACCCATGAGTTTTGTGTCCCTTTCCTCTGCAATGAACTAAATGTTTGTGTCCCCCCCCCAATTCATATGTTGAAACCCTAACCTCCAAGGTGATGGTATTAGGAGTTGAGGCCTTTGGGAGGTGATTAGGTCATGAGGGCAGAGGCCTCAGGAATGGGATTAGTGCTGTTATACAAGAGGCCCCTTCTGCCATTTGAGGACTGTGAGATGTCGGCCATCTAGGATTCGGGCTGTCACCAGACACTGAATCTACCAGTGCCTTGATCTTGGACTTCCAGCCTCCAGAACCGTAAGAAACAAATTTCTGTTGCCCATAAGCTACTTGGTCTGTGGTATTTTGTTATAGCAGCCTGAAGGGACTATAACACCTTCCCTCTTCACCTTTGAGATTCCTTTCTCAAGCATATTTTACCTGGTTTTTTTTTCACTTTTTGGTACATACCCCCATAACTTACTTCTGTGCCATTTCCTGACATTATTCTTGACTTCCCATTATGGAGGATGAAGATTTATCAGTTGTACTCCTTTTCCCTACCCCACTCCTTCCCCTTTTCCCATCCTTCTAATACAATTATGTCACAATTTTTGGTTAAATTATTATTTAGTGTTTACATTATTGGGCTTATGTGATAGGGACTTAGAAAAAAATTAATTTTCGCCACTGAAGTATTATTATGATTACATTTCCTTTCTTGTATAACTTTTTCTTCTTCTTAGAGTTAATATATATCTTACAGTTAATAATAACTTTTTAGAGTTATTATTATTTGATTACATGGTTTACTAGGTCATAGTCACAATTTCTTCCTCAAATCTCTTAACAAAATAGTAAAATCACACTAATTCTATTTTTTGCATGATTAGTTACAGCAGATATTTTCTCATCTCCCACACCCCACCTGGTAGACATTCCCCCACTGCACTCTGAGCTCTGGCTCCAGTCTGCTTGGGTCACTCCCCTACAACTGCTACACAGCTCTTGTCCATCAATATGGACATTCTCTTTCCTCCCCATCGTGCTGGGGTGCCTGTTTCCTAGATCCAGTGGCTTCCTGAAAAACGGTGCATGAGAGGTATTTCTTGAGACTTTGACGGAAAATGTCTTTATCCTACCTATACCTTGATAGATACGGACTTCTACTTGAAAATCACTTCTCTTGAGACCTTGAAGGCATTGCTCCCTTACCTCCTTGTCCCCTACACTGTTGTCAACTTGATGTCATTCCTCCCCTTTGCATGTGATCTCTTTTTCTCTCTGAAGCTTTTAAGACTGTTTCTCTAGCCCTAGAATTCAAAATATCATTATGATGTACCTTGATGTGGTCATTTAAAATTCACTTTGCTGGGCCCTCGGCAGGCCCGTTCCTTCTGGACTGACCTAACTAAGGTAATTGGTCATCAGCAATCTTGGGTTCTTTTTGGTGGATAGTGGTGGCTACGAAAGAAGTCTGACACGGTGAGGGCTGGCTACTCCCTCACAACTATCCTGCAGGTCATGATGAATGCAGACTTAGAACAAAGTCTCCCACACAGGCAAATATTTATTAACAAACATGCATAAACAATAGGCACAAAACAGTTCAGACGATGTGTTCTGTAAGCCTGATGAACTCCAGGGGTCTGTCTTTTAGTAGCTCCAACTACACCTTGTATGAACGGTTCACCTGGTTAGGCAAGCATTCCAGAGGTGGGATCAGCAATCAGAACTCCTCCAAGGTCCACTGCTGCACTCAGGACCCACTAGGGATGGTTTCCAGTGCTATTCCTAAGGGTACAGACGACAGGCTGGACCACACAGGATGGGAGAGACTTAAACAATGTTAGCCAATTTATGTATCTTGAATAACTTTAAATTCCCTAAGTGAGACCATTTCTCACTAACAAGGCTAATTAACAAGCCACTAGTTTCACCAATAAAAGTCCATTTTGATATCCAGTAGGCTATTTAGCAAGATCCCAGTTGTTGATTGTGATAATATTTGTGCCCAGGACTTGTTTTAATCAGGTACAGTAAGATACACAGACATGGAAGTGATTGTCATGAAGGAAGAAGTTTATACTCGCAGATCCCCAGAAACAGGAGGCACAGCATGCCATGCAGGGCTACACAGGGCCACGTGGGAGAGGACCAGGGTTGGTCATAAGGCAGAAAGGGGAAGGGGCAGACCATAGCCTAGAGCCTTTACTGCGGCTCCCGTGGGAAGGAATAGGTGAGGGAGGGTAGATATACTAAGATGCTACTGGCATCTAGTGGGTTGAGGCCAGAGATGCAGCTAAGCATTCTACAATCTACAAGACAGCCCACCGTAAAGAACCATCTGGCCCCGAATGTCAATAATGCTAAGGCTGAGAAGCTGCTTGGTCTGAACGGCTTTGTTTACTGTTTCTTATAGGGAAGTCCTGCTATCGATGAATTTTTGCAGTTGTGTTTATTTGGGAATGTGTTTATTTTGTCTTCCTTTTCAAAGCTTAGTTTCACTGGATATAGAATTCTCGGTTGACAGATTGTTTTCTTTCAGCACTTTGAATATATCAATCATTGCCTCTGGCCTCCATTGTTTCCGATGAGAAGAATGCTTGTAAACATACTGTTATTCCCCTGTGGGCAATGGGCCATTTTTCTTTTGCTACTTTCAAGATTTTTCTCTCTGCCTTTGGCTTTTCAGTAGCTCAGCTATGATGTGTCTCAATGTGGGCCACTTTGTGTCTCTCCTATTTGCAGTTCGTCGAGCTTCCTGAATGTGTAGGTTAATACATATTTTTTAAATCAAATTTGGGAGGTTTTTGGATACAATTTCTTCAAATATTTTTTCTTCCCCTTTATTTCTCTTCTCTCTGGGACTCCCATTATATGTATGTTGATTTCCTTGATGTCATCTTATAAGTTTCTGAAGCTCTGTCCATTTTTATTCAATACTTTTCTCTTTCTGTTCTTCAGATTTATCTACTGTTGAGTTATTGGACTCTTTCTTCTACTCTCTCAAATCTGCTGTTGAGCCCATCTTCTGAATTTTTCATTTCACTTAATTTACCTTTAATTTCTAGAATTATAGCTCTTATTTCTCTATTGAGATTCCCTATCTGCTGAGTCATTGTCATCATGTTTTCCTTAATTCTTTGAACAGTCTCCTTTAGTGCTTTTCCCCGTCCTCATTTTTAAATAGTAGTAAAATATACATAACATACAATTTGTCATTCTAACAGTTTCTAAGTCTTTTAGTTCTTTGAATAGATTTATAATAGCTGCCTTGAAGTCTTTGCTAAATCAAACATCAGAGCACAGAGACAATTTCTGTTGACTGCTTTATTTTCCTGGGTATGGCTCATACTTCCAACTGTTTATTTGCAAGTCTCATAATTTTTGGTCAAAACTGGACATTTAAAATAATATTGTGCAGTAAGTCTGGATTCTGTTTATGTTTCTGAGTTTTTTTTTTTTTTTTTTTACAGGGAGGATCTATCCTCCCTGTGGTGTGTGGCTGCCAATGTCTTTGCTCAGATTCCTGTTTCTCAGCCTGCCTTATTTGGGGTCTGCATTACTTAATGGCCAGTCAATGATTTGGGCAGCTGGTGCTCAAACCCCCTGAGCCCTAAGCCTCTTCCCACTGCTGCTCCATCTGTGTGCAGGTTTGGCTCATTCCAAGTCAAGTCCCCTTGCCTTGTACTTTATGTCGGGCTCCCTCAGATCTCCCTCACGCACGCACACAGTTCCCCAGTCAGCCAGGAATTTGTGGAAAATGTATTTCAGGGGGCCTCCCGGTGGTGCAGCGGTTTAGTCCGCGCTTGGCAGCCCGGGGTTCGCAGGTTCGGATCCCGGGCGCCCGCCGACGCACTGCCTGTCAGCCACGCCGTGGTGGCGTCCCATATAAAGTAGAGGAAGATGGGCACGGATGTTAGCCCAGGGCCAGTCTTCCTCAGCAAAAAGGGGAGGATTGGCAACAGATGTTAGCTCAGGGCTGGTCCTCCCCACAAAAAAAAAAAAAAAGAAAGAAAATGTATTTCAGCCCTCCCAGCGCTCTCTCATTTCCAAGATCTCCCTGGTAAATTTCTGACTGGTTGGCTGCTTGCGCCAGCTCAGAATGCAATCTTCAGCTTAGAAAACTGGTGGGTTTTCCCCTTGCCCCTAGTCCATTCCCACCTGTCCGCAGCTATAACTATCCTGCTGACCTTGCTCGGGGAGGACAGGAGCATCCCCAGGCAAGAAGACCGCACACCCTTGCTATTCTTACCTGAAGCTCCAGCAGTTTTCCAAGGAGAAGAGTCTCAGTTTGTGTCTGCCTCTGCTCACCTCCCAGAGTCTCCAAAAGGTTGATTTTTGACAATTTTGTCCAGCTGAATACTTAGTTTTTTGTGGAGAGAATTAACTGGTCTCTTCATACTGTGGTAGCCCAGAAGTACCTCCAACAGATTAAGGTTTAAAAACCATACGACCAGATGATCTCAACGGATATAGAAAGGTATATGATAAAATTCAATGGCTGCTTATGAATAATAACAAAAAATTAATCTAATAATAATGGCTGTCTACCAAAAACTGACAGCAAGCATCATACTTATGGAAGAAATGTTGGAAGCTGTCTCTTTGAAGTCAGAAACCACTCTAGGTGTTTCAAGCCAAAAGGGCTTTAATACAGGAGAGCAGGTGCTTATAGGATCAAGGGAAGGCTGAAATAGTAGAAATGAGAGTGCATGACTGGCTTCAAGGTCATGGCACTGCAGCTACGAGCCAGAGGTCCTAACGTGACCGCTGACATCCCCGCTCCTGCAACCTGTGGGGCTGGAGACTAGACGGATGGAGACTGGAAACGCCTCGTGAGTAACATCACTGCGGGGCAGTCAGGGCTTCTGTGTCCCTTCACCTTCCAAATACTACGCAAGTGCACCCATTGGCAGACCCTACATCACATCTGGTATCCTATAAAAGCAAAGTGGTCCGGGAAACGTGGCCTTTAGCCCTCTACCTCCCCTGACACAAAGCAGTGGACACGGAATGCCATGGAGAATACCTAGCACAAGCACGGAGAAAAATTCCCCTCTGGTGGTTGGGGAGAATGACAGGATCTGCTTCAGTTCCAAACCTGTCTTGAATTTCTCCAGGTCCCCAGCCCAGGTGAGGTGAGGGGAGTGGCTTATGACCATTCATGAAATGTCTGACATGTCATGGATGGTGCTTCAAAAATTTTAAGCCTTGGCTAGATCTGGCAGAAAGAACGTGTCTTAGTCCATTTGGGCTGCTTTAACAAAAATACCACAGACTGGGTGGCTTATCAACAAAGTACATTTATTTCTCACCGTTCTGGAGGCTGGAAGTCCAAGATGAAGATGCTGGCAGATTTGACGTCTGGGAGAGCCATTTCCTGGTTCACGGCTGGTGTCTTCTTGCTGTGTCCTCGCAGGGTGGAAGGGGTGGGCGAGCTCTCTGGGGACTCTCTTATAAGGGCACTAATCCCATTCATGAGGGCTCCACCCCCACGATCTGATCACCTCCCAAAGGCCCCACCTCCTAATGCCGTCACCTTAGGGGTTAGGATTTCAACACACGAATTTGGTGAGAACATAAACATTTGCTCTATAGCAGAATTTCTGCTAAACAAATGGGAGATCTTAGAGCTAAGCATGAATTAGACTCTAGGATTCTGACCAACGTTCACATCAGGGGAGACAAGGACGAGGGCACTTCTAACAGAGGAGGAGGGAGTGTTATACTTCCCTGCCCCAGCCTGGTGACCCTGTGACTTCCTCCTGCAGCCACAGGCCTGTCCCAGTGAGTGAGGTTGTGGCCTTAGGGCAAGAGCCTCTGAGCTTGGAGCCTCTCCAGCCACATCAAAAGCCATTCTTGCCGCTGGCTTTCCCTTCCGCTGCTCAGCCCCCTCCCTGAACTCATGTCTTGCCTCCTTGTTCCCTCACCTCCAGACTGGGTCCTGCATTCCAGGTGGACCTAACCCCTGCTGCCTGCACCCACAGTTCATGCCTTGGGGATCTCTGGACTGACCCCTGGCTCACCTCACTGCGCCTGCCAGTTCTCTCCCCATCTGGCCCAGATCCTGCCGGTGGGACACCTGAGGGTCTGCTCAGCTTCCTGGGGGCAGATCTCCCGTCCTGCAGGTGGAGGTGTTGAATATTTGGCTTGTCCCACTTCAAGTGGGAAGGCCTGGGGGGCTTGACAGTATCCAAGAGCCACCTGGGAAGTGGTCTGACATCCAAGCTGCTCAAAGCTCAGGTTAAAGGTCCTCCCTCCCGATTTTCAAGTTCAGTCTTACATTTCTCCCTAGAAGTGTCATTTTTGGTTTCTGTGGCAGTGGTCTCCACCCCTGGGACTGAGTTGGAGAGAGAGCTTAAAGTGGCTCCTGTAAAATATTTTGGAGAGCAATCGGCCTCTAGCTGACGAGGACTCTTCTTGTAACGCTCAGGCTCCATGTCATGGACAGAAGGAACCCAGGAGGCGCTCTGAGCCCCACCAGGGCCTCGGCAACGTCACAGGCTCAGGGCTGAGAGCCACCCCCGCTTTGGAACGTGTGAAACGGATTTGAAATCCGTGCCTGCGCTGAGCGAAGATGGCGCCTGTGCCAGGGTCCTCCTCCCTCCTCCCTCCACGTTGATGCAACACCCAGGCCCCCACTCTCCGCGCCTGAAACGGTGCCAGAGGCTTTAAATCTTGCGGAGCCACTGTGTTGCCTGCAGGCAAGCCTCTGCGGGCGAGCCCAGCGCGCGCCTCCACGTCCTGGAGGGAGAATCAAGGAGCACGTCTGTACCGCCCCCTCCTCCCCGCCATCTGCATGGCGCAACCTCTCCCTCCACACGCCCCCCCCGTCTCCCGCGTGGATCTTCATGTAATTAATATCGCATTCATCAGAGCTTAATTCATGTTCTTGTAATATGCGAGGATTAAAAGAGAATCCCACGAAGAGAGCAGGGAGAGGCTCCGGCTTTCTGGTCTGGGAGCGAGTGTAGTGAGCCCCCACGATAATGTTGTCTCGCTTCGGCAAGTCCTCCCATCTCAGGGTTCGGGAATGTTTACCACGGTGAGCCCCCCTGCCCGGAAACACCGCAGCCTCCTTCCTGGGCTGCGGGCCACGCTGGGCCCTTCCTGGGAATGCACTCAGCAGTTGCAGGAAGCCACTGTTGCTGCCACGGTCCCCGGGACAGGACGTCGCAGCACTGGGCGTGGCAGAGGCGCAGCGTCTCCGGGATCTGATCTGAGTGAGGGTTGGGCTGTCCTGCGTGGGCATGGCCCGCTGCTCCTTCCCTCCCCTGGCCGTTTATGTTTAACCAGCATCTACATTCCACCGCCGCAAGAGGGCTCCTCCGTGCCAATCACCCTATAAAATAACGGGAAAAGGAGAGAGGGCACCTCTCCAATGTAGATTTTGCTCTTTGATTGGAGGGAAATGAACTCGGTTAGGAGACCAGTGTGGCGGGGGTTGGGCTGTTGAGGGCAATTCCGCACCCGGGTGCTTCTGGACAGCGAATCCCATCTGTGTGCCCCGGGGGGCAGCATCTGGGCACTGGAGCATCAACAGCCTCCCCGCTCTTTGCTCAGAGCCTGGACAGTGCATGTCAGGGTGTGCGCGGTGTTGGTGGGAACCAAGGGGCCAGTCAAAGGCTCTTATTTCAACCAAGCCTCTCGCTTGACAGTGGTCCGTGCAGAAGCCCCTCTTGCCCTGCCTGAGGTCCTGGGGCCCTTGTCCCTGCTTTAGAACAAAAGATGGCTATTTTGGAAAGTGAAGAACAAAAACCCGGGGGAGGGGCACCCAGAGTGGCAGTGGCCGGGCAGCATGCCCATGGTCACCGGAGAGACAAGGCATAGTGCCCTGCAGGTGGGGAGGGGAGAAGGAGGGAAGGGGGCAATCCAGGGCCTGCCTTTGTCTGCTTCTCTCTGGGGTCCAATATGGCCGGAGAGGATTTCTCCTTCTTCCCCCACCTCTCTCCCTCTGCTTTTTAACTTCTTCCTTTCTGCAAAGCTTTTTGGGTTAGCGCGCTGGCCTCCCAGTCGCCTTCCCGTGAAGGCACTCAGTGCAGCCGTGGCCGGGAGATGCCATCTCTCTCGTGCATTCTTCCAGGCAGTGGGGGAAGAATCTGAAACCATCCTGGATGCTCAGGGCTGGCGCCCCTCCTTCCTCTGTCTGCTTGTGCACGCAGCCACACTGATGACTGTGAGCTGTTACACCAGGCGCTGCTATTTCTTCCCTTCCTCCTCCCCTTTGCCTCTCCACCGGCTCCTTCCACAACTTCCTCTGGAGGGGGCGGGGTGGCGGGCACTGAGGGAGAGAGGGGACAGGGGCAGAGAGACCGTTGTTGGGAAGGAAGGTCAGCCCACCGTGCGGTAGCAGCTACCAGGACACAGAGCAGGCAGGGCTGCCTGGGCGCCCCTCTAGGCTGCCCGAACCAGGGCCAGGGGCGGTGCACCTCCGTGTGCAGCCAGCTGAGGAACCTTCTAGAACACCAGCTCTTACAATAGCAGAGGGCATTCCGGGAGTGGGCAGAGGGGCTTGCAGAGGGCTGGAACATGTGTGTCCACTCTCTGTGTTGGTGCAGAGCTTGAAATGCCCAAGTGGCAGTGATGATAATAAATGAAATAAACACTATGACAATAATACATGAAACAGGGGCATGGGCCACACACGCAGGCAGGCGCCAATGTGACCGGTTCAGAGACGCTGTGGCGATGCAGTCCCCTGGGAAATGGGTCCCTCCTTTCCCCTCTGATGCCTGGAAGGGATAGGCTGGGCAGGAAAGCGAGGGTCCCCACCCACTCCCAGCTGTACTTGGATTCTGCCACTGATGCACCCACTTTTAGCCGAGCTTTGTTCTGAAGTGGGGGTGAGGGCCCCACGGACCATGCCCTTGGTGGTGACTGTTGTGCCAGCCCCTGGAGAGCGGGGAAGGCTGTGCCATTGGGGGCTGCCTGCCTGGCATCATTTGGGGGGCTGTCTGTCTCTCTGTCCATCGCTGGTACCATGTGGCTGGAGGCGAGGACAACAGATGAGCAAGATGTTTTCGGGATAGCTGGTGATTTGACCTGACACATGTCAGAAAGGCCCTGGCCTCCTGCCTGCATCCCCTGGGGAAGAGGTACTGCTGCTCCGGGAGGGAGGAGAATGGCCCCTAAAGGCTGAGGATGGCTGCTAATGAGCCTGCAGAGGGGCTGCCCCCGGGGTGGGGGTCGGGGAGCGGTGGGTGCCTACCTCCTGCTTTCCAGGCCCTGGGTGGGGCTGCCCTCTCCCCGTACCCCCTGGCCACCTTGTGGGGCATCTATGTCTGACTCTTGAAATCACCTGCTCCCCTTTCTTATCAGGACAGTCCTTCAAGTCTGGAACTTTCTGGAATGTTCTCTCTGCCTTTGAGGTGTTTATTTATTATTATTTTAAAATCACCCTCTGGTGTATTTATCCTTAAATACGAATAGAGCCAGTGGCTACACCAGGTGTCCTTCCAGGAGAGCTCTTGGGACTGTGACCGACACAGGTTCTCAGGAAACCTTTCCCTCCCTAGGCAGTGCGTGTTTGCAGAAGGAATCTGTTATGGGCTGAATCCTCCGGCCCCCATGTATTAAACCCATAACCCCCAGGACCTCAGGATGTGACTGTATTTGGAGAGAGGGTCTTCAAAGAGGTGACTAAAGTTAAATGAGGTCATTAGCATGGGCCCTAACCCAGCATGACTGATGTTCTTATAGAAAGGGGAGATTAGGCACAGTCACACACAGAGGGAAGGCCACGTGAGGACACGGAGAAGGCGGCATCTACAAGTCAAGGAGGGAGGCCTCGGAAAAAACCAACCCTGCCAGCACCCTGATCTCAGACTTCCAGCCTCTGGAACTGTGAGAAAATCAGTTTCTGTTGTTTAAGCTCCCCGGTCTGTGGTGCTTTGTTACGGCAGTCTGAGCTGACTAATACAGAATTTGTTCGAAAAAATAAATCCAAAATGTGTTTCTAAAGATACATCCCAGAGCCCTAAGAACGTCTGCTCTGATAGGAGGGGAAACACTTCAGGAACGCGCATGCTGGGGACGCGTGGAGATGTTTCTGTGCTCCAAGCCCCCTGCCCGTCACATTTCCCATCAACGGTGTTTTCTTAAAGTGCGCTCTCTTTTTTTTTTTTTAAAGGTATTTACACTACAGATCAACATTTAAATACATGTTTAAAAAACAGTTTTGACTCTGTTCACCTGTCAGAGTAGGGTGGTTTGCTCATGTGTTTCCAGTTGGCTGGATAAATAATCAGCTTGTGTGTATTTTTTAAACCTACCCTCTACTGTAATTATGTATTTACCTTTATGATAATGTCACATCGCTCTCAGTTTTAGCTACTAATGGGGATGGAGTTATTCCAATAAAAGATAAGTTATTCCAGTGAAAGGTAGAATTTGATAGAGAACTGACTTTATTTCCCACCCACCTCTCCCCCATCGTACAGTAGCTGGACGACTTTCTGAAATCCCGGGGAACTACTGTGGGCGCTAGAAGCCATCGACGCCCAACCTCCTGCAGCTTTTCGTATCTGTGACCCTCCTGCTGATTGGGCCTCACAGTGTGGGGACCAGAGGATGTGGCCCTGCCATCCATGCGGTCACTGGAGAGGGGACGGGGCCTGTGTGCCACGCCCAAGCATGACTGCTGCTGGGGTCTGGGCAGCAGCAGGCACTGGGTCCTGCGTCCAGGTCTTGCAGAATCACGGGGTCTCGGTCAGTCCTCACCACCTCCCCCCTCTGCTCACGGAGGGTTCTGTGATGACGCTCACAAGCAGAGGCGCCCGCGCCTTCCTTCAGATTTCCAAAGCGCTTGGGATCTTACGTCCTTAGGTTTATCGTGGAGTCCGCACCTCACACTCCAGACTCAAGAGCTCCTGAGAGCTAGGGAAGCGGGTCCATCATCCTCTGCAGCCCCCATGGTCCAGCACAGCCACCTCCATCAGTGCTTATAGGCAATAAACAAAGCCCAACAGGTCCTATCATGCCCATCTCACAGATCGGGAGAGAGAGGCCGAGAAGTTCAGTGATGTGGCCCAGGGCAGGCGCTTGTGATTTTTATCTCTCATATATTGTCTGATGCTCTTCCTCCAGATTCCACATTGGAAATTTTGGGACATGAAGCCATTTAACGATGGGGTCACATATCCAGCGAGGCACTGTTGTACAGGTGTCAAGAAATTTTGCTTTAAGAAAAGGTTTGGTCCAAATCTACCTACCAGGTAGGTCCGGAATGGCTGCTTTCATTAAGAAAGCATTCCTATGGGACATTTTGAAACAGTGAGTCCCTTAATGTGCTTAGATGGCTGAAGTTGCACAGAGAGCACCAGAGGGAACCCCCTCCCGCTCTGCAGCTTGCTGGCTGAGCTGGAGGGTGTGCGGGGGCCACAGGTGAGGTGCTGTTGGGTTTCTCGGGCCGAGTGGTGGTGAGAGGAACTGGGGAAGCCAAATTCAAAGAAAAGAGGAAAAAATTTTTTCTCTAATAGCAAAAGAAGGCAGGAAAAAATTTCCCAAGTTTTACTTCTCCTTAACTAGACCTTTTCAGGTAAAGGAGAAAAATGTTCAAATTAGAGTCTAAATCCAAGCCAACTGGGGCCTGGAGGAGCCCAGCTGAGACTTCCCGAGAGAGTTTGGGAGGTAGGGTTGGGTGAGCATATCTAAGAGTTGGTCCAGGCCCAAGGCAGGCCAAGAGAGGCTGGCCAGGCAGCAGGCTGGGCTGGGAGTGGCCTGCCCAGCACCCACTGGTGGGCTCTCAGAGGCCTGGGAGTGAGTCCCTCCCCGACCATCACACCAGCCCGGTGTCTCCAAGGGCCTCCGAGGGCTTCTTCAAATATTCTCAAAGATCACAATAAAACCCAGGTCACTCAACACCATTAGTCATTAGGGAGATGCAAATCAAAATGACAATATGATGTCTCTCACATCTACTAGGATGGCTTATTATTTAAAAAATGGAAAATGACAAGTGTTGGAGGGGATGTGGAGAATTGGAACCCTTGTGCATTGCTGGTGGGAATGTACAATGGTGCAGCCACTGTGGGAAACAGTTTGGTGGTTTCTCAAAAGGTTAAATATAGAATTACCATAGGATCCAGCAATTCCACTCCTGGGTATAGATCCAAAAGAATTGAAAGCAGGGGCACGAACAGATATTTGTACACCATGTTCATAGCAGCATTCCTCACAATAGCTAACAGGTGGAAACAACCCAAGAGGCCGTCAGTAGAAGAATGGATAAACAGAACGTGGTCTGTCCACACAACGGAATGCTATTCAGACATAAAAAGGAATGAAATTTTGGCAGATGTACAACATGGATGGAACTTGAAGACATTATGCTAAATGAAATAAGCCAGACACAGAAGGACAAATATTGTATGATATCACTTATATGAGGCACCTAGAGCAGGCAAATTCATAGGGACAGAAAGTAGAATGGAGGGAGGGGGTTGGGGGTTAGTGTTGAATGGGGACAGTTTTGGTTGGGGATGACGAGAAAGTTTTGGGTATAGAGAGTGGTGATGGTTACACAACATTTTGAATGTATTAATGCCTTTGAACTGGACTCTTACAAATGGTTAAAATGAGAAATATTATGTTATATATATTTTACCACAACTTTAAAAAAAGGAAAAACCCCAGGTCAGTCATCTAGTAAGATCTCTGGGAGGGATGGCTAGAGGGGTGGGTGGGAGAGAGTGAGATCAGAGGCCTAGATCATTTGGTAACACCGAGCCTTACAGTGGAGATGTCCCAGCACCACAGCGTGTGTGACATCCACCTGCAACGTGCCTTCCCGCGGAGAGCCCCAGACCCCAACCCCGGAGGGATCTGCTTCAGGGTCCAGTGACTCAGCCCTCTGCTTCCGGCTGCCCGAATCAGGACCCACACCGCAGTGGATCCTGTTCTGTGGGAAAGCCAGCACCCAACAGGCTGTAGAAGGAAGCCAGCTTTTTTGCGAGTCTTTCTTGTAGGTCACCAGGGGCAAACAAGGATGATGGCATGGACTTTTGTCTGAATGTGCTTTGCTCGTGGTGTATTAGTTTCCCATTGCTGTGTAACAAGTTCCCCCGAGCTTAGTGCCTTCCATCGACAAACATTACCTCGTACCTGTGGGTCAGGAATCCAGGGACAGCTTCTCCGGGTCCTCTGGTCTCTCACGAGGCTGCAGCTGAGGTGTGAGCCACGGCCGGGCCTGAGCTCGAGGCTTGCCTGCAGAAGGAGCCACTCCCAGCTCACTCACTCACTGCTGGCAGGATTCAGTTCTCCTCAGGCTGTTGGACTACGGGTCTTCGTTCCTCACCAGGTGTCAGCCGGAAGCTTCCTCGGTTCCCTGCCACGTGGGCCTCTTCATGTGGGAAGCTGACACAGTGGCCTCTGGCTTTGTCAGAGTGAGCAAGCGAGGGAGTGAGCAACTTGGAAGTCAGTCTTTTTGTCACCTCTTCTTGGAAGTGACACCCCATCGTTTCTGCCACATTCGATTTGTTAGAAGCAGGTCTGAGACCCAGCCCGCACTCGAGGGGAGGAGATCACACGAGGGCATGAATATCAAGAGGCGGGGACCATTGCGGGCCATCTTAGAAGCTGCCTACTGCATGAGGGTTGAAGGAGGCATTCCCTGGAGCTAGGAGGATAAGAAGAAAGGGGTTTGTGATCTAAACTTGGCCCAGAAGGACAGACACCTCTGGCTCTAGGATAATCGTTTCCATCCCCACTTCCCTGAGGCGGAAGAAGATCCAGTGGTGGCCTCAGGGGTTACTGTCCCTGCTTGCTCTCTTTTCTTTTTTCTGGGAAGCCTTGAGGCCTGAATCCTCTTGTTGGAAGATGGGAGAAAGGCATCCATCCTTCTGCTGGGGAGCTTAGGTCTTTCTCTGTCGGAGGAGGAAAGGATCACTCACTCACTTCTTCACAGTGCTTCTTGGCACCGTTGATCCTTTCTGTGGATCAACGAAGGATGAAGGAATAAGCTGGAAATAGTCTTCCTCTGTCCTTAAAACAGCTTCTTGGACTGACTTTCAAGACAACAGGTTCCCTTAGTTTTCCTCCCACATCCCTGACCGCCCTTCTTAGTCTCCTTGCTGTTGCTGTTCCTGTGGCCTGCGGACATCGGAGGGGCCCGAGGCAGCTCCCCGACTCCTCAGTCGGTACCTGTGCTCGCGTCTCCTCCGCCGCTTTAGGTCCCATGTGTGCTGATGGCCCCCACGTCACCATCTCGTCTGTCCTGAGCTCCAGACTTGTGTGTCCATCTCCCGAACATCTCCACGTGGACGCCTGGTGGAGATTTCAAACTCACCGTGGCCAACACCGAGCTGGACCTTCCTGCTCCCAGACCTGCGCCTCCCCGTCTGTCCTGCTTCGGTGAATAGCAAAGCCACTCCGAGTGCCTCGGTCCCTCCGTGACTCCTCTTGTTCTTTCCTCACAGCCCACACCCAACCCCTCGCAGTCCTGCAGGCTCCACCTTCACGTTACAGCCAGGGTCGCACCACTTCTCACCTCCACGGCTACGACTCTGCTCCAAGCCACCATCGCTCCTCGCTGAAATTATCGTTAACAGTCCCTTAACAGGCCTCCCTGCTTTCTCCCACCCTCCCTCCAACAGCCTACTCAGCACAGACAAGCCAGGGTGAGCCTCTGACAAATGAAGTCAGATCACGTGAGTCCTCTGCTCGAACGCCCCCTGGACGTCCATCTCAGAAAAAAAACTGCAAAGCCTATCTTGGCCTCTGAGGCCCTGCATAAACTGGGCCCAGATTCTTTTCTGAGCCACGCAGGCCTGCTTGTGTTCCTTGAACACGTGTGCTGTGCTGCCTCAGGGCCTTTGCACTGGCTGTTCTCTCTGGGCTAACACTTGGGAAGTGAAAGGCCATAACGGCTCAGAGGGTGAGAGTGCAAGTCCCAGGGATGAGTCAGCCGGGGCTTGCCTTTCCCCTCGTCTCTGCCTCCTGGATTCCATCCATATGCTCCTTAAAGACAAGAAGCCAGGACAATGGGCCCAAGATGCCAAGAATGTGACCTGAGGTCCTTGGAAGGCATCAAGGAAACGCTGTATCAAAAGAATCCAAGTTGTGGATCATTTACAAGCCCTCTGACTGTCATTTTTAATGTGATTTGATTCCTGGTGGAAAGCTTGTGGTCTTCCCTCTGGCCCGGCTTTGTCCCTCTGTGTTGGGTCTGGGGTTTGCCACACCTCAGTGCTGCCCTGTCGGGGTCTGGACAACAGCCAGCCCCCAGCAGCTCTGCTCCTAAGAACCTAAGACTTTAGGAAGGAAGAGACCTTGAGGTTTCAGGAGCACAGGCGTCCCTGACGTCCCACTGTCAGCTCAGCACCCCTGCCTGTTCCCAGGTGCCTGGTGCTTCCTAGTCGGTGTTCCTCAGGGCGGAAAGCTGGTTTACTGAGGGGAGGAAGCGGATCATTTGAACTTGCGTGGGGTGTGCACCGTGTGAACAGCTGCTCTGGGGTCCTCTCAGAGAGAAGGGTTTCATGCAGGGGCTCTCCCACAGGCTGACCATCACGACCAGCAGAGGTGCTTTAATATGCAGAGTCCCGGGCCCCACGCCAGCCTGCTAAACAGGAGCACCAAGGGGGACCCGGGATGCTGCTTTTAAGCACTGCCCTGGTGACTGATACCCAGCTGTGGCTAATAGGGAGGGTGGAGGGAGAGCTAGACAGAGGAGGGGGTGCCCATGCCAAGCCTTGCCTGGGTCCCACCTAAGCTCTGGCTTGGCCGTCTTAGAAGGAGGAGATGGAAGTCTGACCCCCCCTGAGAACCCAGGTTTCCACACCTCTCCCATTGAACAATGGCTCGTCCCAAATGGCAGGGAGTTGTGTCAGCAAAGAACCACCTGAAATTTATTCTCTGAACACGAAACTTCTTAGGCTGAGAGCACAGGGCTGAAAATGGGAGCACTGGGAGCTGTGGGCTCTGCGTCCCTCCCTCCCTGTCCCACTGCTCCTCTTCCAGGGGCCAGACCAGGCGGCCGGGAGAAGCCGAGCCCAGACGGCGGAGCCTGCAAGGTGCCCTTGGTCTCCTCCTTGGGAAGCGAGGAGGTGACGTACTGGGGTGGGAATGCTGCTCACCTCCCCCTGGAATGGGAAGTGATGAGACTAAGGGGCAGCCATGTGTCATTTGGGGAGTGTGGTCTGGGGGTGGGGTGGCAGCCCCTCACACACCCACCCTTGGTTTCCAGCACAGCCTGCGGGGGTCTCATCAAGGCGTCCCTTCTGCTGTGTACGTGTCTTTACATTAACCACTTGAGGGGAAAATTTAATTTGTAATAAATCTGTATTACAGCGGAAGTTCAACTGCTGCAGTGGCTATAAAATTAATTCCTTATCCTAAACATTATTATATAGCTTTTAAAATGAATTGACTTGTTGTTGGGTCCCTGGTTTGGGCCGTTATTAGTAATTAGCGTAATCAAATAGCGTACTGCAATACGTCCCCTCCTACCTCCAGCCCTCGGCTGACCTCACCCCTGTGTCTGGTCTCCAACTGGATTCCATTAAGTCTAGAGACTTGTAAATGGGATGTGATGGTTCGAAACTGCCTGTTGACTTCGATGGCCAAGAAAGACGTCTTTTTTCTATTCCTGAATGGTCAGTTTTGCTCACTGTTTTTTCTTTTCCTTTCAAAGTACTGTGTATTCTTGGGGGGATCGTGATAATTTTCCTCCTGAAGGAACTTGCTGAGTGGATAAAGACTCTGACATCTGTTTAGGAAGGAGACTCCTTAATCTGGGATCCAAGGTGGGGCTTCCGAGGGTCTCGGACCCACCTGCAGTTGTCTGGAAAGCTTTGTGTCCACGTGCGCGGGTAGGCATTTGTTTCCCCTGAGGAAGTGAGTCAGCAGGTTCCAGCAGATGTTCAAAGGGAATCCATGTCCCAAATAATAGGAGCTAATACTTATTGAGAAGTAACAGGGACCAGACTGGCTGAGGCCCCTGGCGTCCGTGGACCTACTGGGGTCTGTGGAGAGAATTCAGGAAGTCCAGGAGCGTGGACGAGGCGAGTCTACATCTGTAGTTTCAGGAAGCTTCTGCTGAAATTTAGCATTTCCTTCCACTGTAAATGGAATCACGCACCACAGTGGTACTGACAGTCAGTTCTCCACTACATTAAGTTGTTGCAGATATCTCAAAATATTCTTTATGCTCATCATCACTTAGAAATTATGTCAGTTATTAAACCAGCAACTATGCTTTAGTTAATGTGTTAATAAAGAAGCACATATATTGTAATATCTTGATCTTTAAAAAATACTTTAAGAACTGGTATTCAATATCATTGGTTACTGTTGTAATACTTTGTATTTCATTTTATGCGTTTAAAAATACTCTTCTGAGCAGGGTCCATGGGCTTCGCCAGATGTCGACAGGGTCCATGGCAGAGCCACGACCGGGAACTGCTGGCGTGCGCTAGAGCAAGTGGGGTGATGTGTGTCTGGGTGCGAGACCCACTCTCCCGCCTCACAGCTGCCGGACCTGTGCTCTGACCGCTCGCTCTGGAATGGGTGATTGCACCACGCAAAGGTGCTGGGGTAATCGAAGGAGCCGTTCGGGTGAACACTTGAATGCAGCATGGCCTACATCACGCTCTTTGCATCGGTTATCTCATTGAATCCTCCTGCAACTCTGTAAATCTAGTCTTGGAATTATTCCCATGCTACAGACGGGGAAACTGAAGTTTAAGTAAGTGCCCAAGATCACATAGCTTGGAAGTGGTGGAACTGGAATTGAAGCCCAGGCCGTTGGACAACTGACCTTTGTGCAACACATTCTTTTATATTTACCCATAATATTCGCCATTTCCAAAGTTCTTTATTCCTTCTTGTAGATCTGAATTCCACATGGTGTTATTTCCCTTCATGCTGAGGAACTTTCTTAAGCCTTTCTTGTCCTGCTGGTTTGCTGGAGATTAATTCTCTCGGATTTCATTACCTGCAAATGTATGTATCTCATTCTCGTTTTTGAAAGATATTTTCACTTGATATAGACTTGTGAGTCCACAGTTCTTTCTCCCCCCGACTCCCGCTCAGCACTTTAAAGATGTTACTTCCTTGACTTCTGGCCACCGCTGTTTCTGCTGAGACATCAGCTATCACTCTTACTGTCGTTTCCCTCTGTGTAATGTGCCTTTTATTCTCTGCCCACTTTCAAGATCTTCTTTGTCTTTGTTTTTTAGCAGTTTGACTATAGTGTGACTAGGTGTGGGTTTCTTTGTATTTATCCTGCTTGAGGTTATCTGAAATTCTTGGATCTGTAAATTAATGTTTTTCACCAAATTTGGGAAATTTCAGCCATTATTTCTTCAAATATTTATTCTGCCCATTCTCTTTATCCTCTCCCTCTAAAACTCTACTTGCATATAGGTTATATCACATAATTTTGTCCCATAGGTCACCAAATCTCTGTTCATTTTTTAAAAATCTTTCTCTCTTTATCCTTCAGATGGAATAATTTCTAGTGACCTATTTTCAAGTTTACTAATTTTTGCTTCCATTGTATCCAATTTCCTACTCAGTGAATTTATTTCAGATAGATGTACTTTAATGTTCTGGAATCAGTTTGATTCTTTATAGTTTCTATTTCTTTACTGGAGTCTTCATATTTTGTTCATTATGACCAGCCTTTGTTTAAGTCTTTGCATATGTTAGTAATAGCTGCTTTAAAGATCTTTTTTGCTAATTCAAACAAATGGGTCACCTCAGGTCTTTATTAATTTCTTTTTTTCTTGATGTGAGTCATATTTTCTATTTCTTCACATGTCTAGTAATTTTTGTTGTATGCTGGATGTTTCAGAAGATATGTTGTAAGGAGTCTGGATTGTGTCACCCTGCTTTAAAGAA
The DNA here is from genome assembly GCA_031878705.1 of Tapirus indicus. NCBI lineage: Eukaryota > Metazoa > Chordata > Mammalia > Perissodactyla > Tapiridae > Tapirus > Tapirus indicus. The sequence goes on from CM062932.1 coordinate 56,033,324, forward strand.
TGTTGAGTTTTATTCTGGTAGGCACTTAAGTTGTTGGTGCGTGCTTTTGGTTCTGTAGGGCTTGGTGTTATTCTTTGTTGGAGTGGACCTATTTTGGTTTTGAACTTAGTTCTGGGATGTGGCTCTTACTCTAAGACGTGCTCTTTACTCCTAATGCCTGGGCTTTCTGGGGTGTCAACTTAGTGGTGCTTTCAGTGAAGATATAGACTATAGGTTGATATAAATGTCCCTTTGGGCCTTTGAGGGTGCATCACAAAGACAAAGTCAGTCACCCTAGGTGCCAGGATAAAGATAAAGGTATGACAGAAAGAGGTTTGCCTGACTATTGGGAGAGATCTATGCATATTGAGATGTTGAGGACAGGGAAAACACAGTGGTTACAGATAGAAGTCCCAAATGGAAAGTCACAAGACCAGACACATGAATTGCAGGTATCGATTTGTGGCAGAGGTGCTTCTCCCCAAGGCAAGTCTATATAGGAAGTTCAAGGATTTACTTATTTAAGATTTGGCTCATGGTCATTGGAGCAGTGCTGGGTGTAGGCCGGCTGATTATTGAACATTTTTAAAGAAACACTGTTGAACTATTTCAAGCACCTATGGTGGCTATTAAATGTACTCAAATGTCTCAAAGTCAGTGGATAAGGGATAACACAAACTGATACATTTACTTTGAGATTGAATACTACCTCTTTGTATGGAAATAGATGTTATAATAGATGTACTTAAAGATAGTTTCAATTGAAAGTAGATTTCCCCATCACCTTGGGTACATTATTATGTTGCTTAGGTAACTCTTTAATTCAGACAAAGAAAAGATAAACTTCATCTTAGCCCAGATGGGAGTTTGGAAGAGGGACAAGGTTGGGATTGATCAGATGTATTGTTCTGATTACCTAGTACTGTGTAAGAACCCCAAACGATGGCTGTAAATAATGACAACATTAATTTTGCACATGGGCTCAGGGGGGACAGCTTTTCCCTGCTCTACTTGGCATCGGACAGGATGGCTCAAAGGCTGGAGATGAAGTCATCTAAAGGGTTGTTCACTTAAAGGCCTGGTGGTTGAAGCTGCCTATCATCTGGGACCTTAACTGTTGGCTGAAATGTTGCCTCTCCATGTGGCTTGGGCTTCCTCACAATATGGCGGCTTGGTTCCAGGGATGAGTGTCTTGAGAGGGAGCCAGGCAGAAGTTGTATCGCCTGGCTGATTTTCCTCTGGCTCATGGCTGCACTTTCTCTATGGCTAAATGCACCTCCCATATTCTATGCAGCCCCCTCTGCTGCTTCACGTGGGCTCACATGGGAACAGCCAGAACCCTCTGTGCCTCGCCCCGTCAGGCTTGAGTCCTGCCACCCTCCTGGCTCTGACGGGCTCTGATAAGGGTACACTGAACGGCTTCACTACTGTACAGGTAAAACACCTGCTTTTCAGAGGGACCATCAGAGCTAGGCCTGCATGTTGGCAGGGCCCCCAAGATTCTGAGGTCCGGACCCTCCCCTTATGCCTGGGCTCGCCTGGGCCCACTGTGCTGTATTCTCTGCTGCCTCTCACTGTCCTGGTTTCTCAGTAGTTCTTGGCCAAGCCACAAGATTTGGAGCTTTGTCACTTTCTCTAAGGACTTGCATGTCAAGGGGAATTAGTTTGAGAAGAAAGAGGAATAAGGACTCAATGTGAATTTAAGGTAAAAACCTCCAGGATCTGAAGAGAGTGGGTCTGACAGCCAGGGCGGGCCGCAGGGACCCCGATGGAGATGTTCACACTGGTGCTGAACTGTGCGCTGACCCCTGACCAGGGAAGCACCTGCTGGGACCAATTAGACCAATTTCCCTTTTTCTGGGCTGGGTTCATTTGCATAAACTCTGGGCCCCCAGGAAAAATTTTCCAAAAGGCCTCTTATTCTTTGCTAAATGAAAAAGGTTCCTTTTCTTTCTTCAGCTGTCAGCTCACACACGGCCTCCCTGAGAAGCTTTTTCTGGTTGCTCAGACCAAGTCCCCTCATTTGGCTGCACTCCTGCGGTCTCTGCCCTCTCCTTCACACACCTCAGCTCACTCAGTTATTCGTGAGTGTCTCCTCCCAGACTCCAGCACCAAGGACAGGGACTCTGTGGTCCTGGTCTATCACCACATACAGCCAATACCTGGTGCACAGTAGGTGTTATTTGCCCAATGAATGAATGGATTTCCTTACACGATACCCGTCTGCCCCCTTGTGAGCCAGACGCTATACAAGGGTCGCTCGTGGGCCATTCAGCAGAAGCCCAGCCAGTTGGTATTTTCTTTAGCTCTTATCATTGTTCAGTCTCTCTGCCAGTTTCTGGGTTCGCCCCTTAAGGAGCTTACAGCTGAGCCGGGGAGATAAGATGCAAGTACATGAAAAGATTATTTTTATTTTTGGAAAGTTGAACATTTTAAGCCAGCATCCCATGAGGCTGTGGGGTTAGGCTGGAGGTAGAACATGTTTATCCAATTGGAATCGCTGAGAGATTTCCAGAAAGGGCTAATTTTTCATCCTTTTTTGTTTTAAAAATTCTGAGATGCTGAGGTCAGGCTTGGGAGAGAAGGAAATGTCAAAATATCAAATGATGTGTTGGAGTGAGGGGATGGGAAAGAGAGTGGTGGGAACTTTCGAGATAATGCCGGAGGGCCTGGTTTTGGGGGCTCCGTGGGCCATCTCAGGGTCTGGCTAATGCATTTGATCAGAACATCGTTTATGATGTATTATTATTATTCTCTAGCCAGGTGTGCACATCCTGGTTCCTGTTCCTTAGCTGACGGTGCGTTCAGCTGCTGGAATTCATGATAAATGGCACACAGTTGACATGTTCTCAGGTGCTGCCTTAGTCCCAGGGAGCTTGGCAGAAGGCACTAGAACTTCTAAGGAGGAGCAGGTGCCCCCAAGAGCTGGAGGAGCATGAAGACAGCGCCTCCATGGTGAGGGGAGCATGGGTTGCCAGTGTGGGAACTGAAGGCACAGGCTTACATGTCCCCAGGAGTTCTCTTTCATCTCCTTCCTGGGACTCCCAAGCATCCGAAGGAACCGGGCAATTGCGCCGACTGGCCATGGTGTGGCAGTGTGGAATCAAATCCCGGAGCGTGCGCTGTAGATAACCCGCTCTTGAGTTAGACGCTCCTGGAAGCTGGGCGTGCAGCCCCACGCAGGCTGGGAGTTGGGGCAGGAGCCAGGACGGTTCTCCCTAATTTAATCGACCTGCGCACCGAGCTGAGAAAGTGTCTGCCATCCTCGCAGGTTGGGCAGCTCCCCTCGTCTGGAGGCTTTGGGGCACTTACTCGCTGGGCTGGGAACATGCTGATAAAAAGTTAATTTCTATTTGCTGTTGCTCAGTAATTGGATGAACAGGAAAGCAATTAAATATTAAAACATACAAACAAATAACTAAGTCACTGTAATTAGCCGAAGTTTGATCACTGTCATATTTATTTAAGAAGAGGTGATATTTCTCAGCAGGTGACATTTTAAATACCCTGGGTCTCTCTGGTGTTGTCTTTGGAGAATGCTGAATAATGTACGGAGAATTTAATTAAACCCAGTTGTAAATCAGCTATGATGACAGGGAAATGACAGCCACATGTTGAAACGAGAATTAGTCCACAGCAAGGGATATTAATTAACTCCTTTTCTGAAGGCCTTTGGCATAGAGTGGCGTTAAAAAAAAAAAAAAAAAAGGCAGCAGCAGCCAGCGCTTTAACTGGGGAGGGGACTGTGCCTGCTATTATTTTTATAATCATCATTATTATTTATGGCTGGAATTTCTTCAGTGGCCAAACTGCAGCTAATAATCACGGTGCTGTACAATGAGATTAAACAATTCTTTCCCCGGGAGCCTCAAGATACAGGTAGAAAATAGCAGCATAAAAGGATGCCAGGGATGAGAGAGTCCCTTTGGAAAACACAAGCACTTTTGTAAGCAGTGTATCATTCTCTTCCAGATTGGACTCAGGGAGAAGGTACAGTGAGGTTTTAGAAATGAAAGCACAGATCTCAGCGCTGGGAGAGGCGGTGCAAACGATCTAGTCTAACCCTGCTCAGCTCAGAGAAGAGGAAACGGAGGCTTAGAGAAGCGCGAGGATTTGCCCAGGATCACAGGGTTTTCTTGGTGCAGAGTCGGGGTACAGCGTGACCCTGAGTCCTGGTCAGTGGAGTTTCCATTAACTGCCTCCCCCGAGTTTTGAAATGCAAACTGCGGAGGATGTAGATGCGCTGGGAGTGGAAAGATGCTGCTGCGAAGGGCTGGGTGATAGAAACGCTGGGTTTGTTCCTGATGCTCAAGCCACTTGTGCAAAACCGAGCAGACGCCTCCACACCGGGAGGATGGTGCGAGGTCTCCCTCGCACCGTCTCTGCTGGCCTCCGCCCTGGAAAGGAGGTTGGGTTCCAGGAGTTGCTTCACTCATTTTTTGCCCAAGTGTGAATATAAACGCTTGGCAAATTGGATGTGTCTTGCCCTCTGCGGGGAGGGAGACTTCATCAGTCAGTGGGGAACTTGACCCTTCGTTGAGGGCGGGAATCAGTGAGACCACCCGCTGAATCCCAAGGCTTTGCAACTGTTAGTACCTCACAGGAGCCAAGACACTCACTCCTTTGCTGAAGGAAAATAGGGCCAGGGAACATGCACTTTCCTTCCACCAGGAAGTACAGTCACGAGGATGCGTATCTAGGTGTGTGGACGCTATGTCTGTGCACAAAGTCCTGGGCACCTGCTGAGGCAGCCATCAGCCAAAGCAGCCGCACGTGGGCCACAGGCCGTCACCCTATTGGCTCCCTGGGTTGGTGATGGACAACTATACCAGCCAATCAAGAGCTTGAAAGGGTGGGACATCAACTGCAGTAGACGGTCCCAGGTGGTCCTGACTCTACATATATGCGGATGTGTGGCTTCCTGAACGTTCTAGAGCATCTTTCCAAGTGTCCCACAGAGGTGAGAATCTGGCCATGAAGAGGCTGTCAGGACACAGTTTTTACAACACTTCAGAAGTGGTTGGTTCAGATAAAAGCCTGATGTTTCAGAGAGGCAGCTGCCCTGGCTCCAGTGTTTCAGGTACGTGTGTGTGCATAAGCGTGTCCCCAGACACCGGGACCCCCACTGATCCTTCGTGGAAGGGTGGCTGGAAGCAGACATGGAAGTTACGCTGAGAGCTTTCCTGGCAGAGTGTGAGATGCATTTATGTTGAGAGGAGAACCACAGTGCCCCATCGGTTTGGTTTGGATGATGTTATCTGGAAGGTTAGGGGCTTAACAGAAGCTTAGCTTAATCCCCCGGGGCCCAGCAGTCCCTGGGTCAAAGTGACCCACGTGGTGGCCCAGGCCCTTCGGCTTGCTGCGGGGAGCCCGTCTCATGTGGGTCAGCCGGAGCCTGAAACACAAGGCAGCAGCATTTTAGCCACTTCCAAACTAAGTTTGATTGGCAGTTAGAATTAAAGGTTCAAGTTCCTCCTTTCACCCTAAGCCGTAGTTGCCATCCATGGTGTTCCAGAGCTCAGCTGTTATGTGGCCTCGGGTGAAGTCATCCTGGGCTGGGAAAGCTGGGAGGAGGAGGGCAAGGACCAGAGGGGTGAGAGGATCCAGCCCAGGGTTTCCCAACCCGGTGACCTGCAGAGCTCTGTTATGGAGGTGCCAGTAGCTATGCAAACAAAAAGGGGTCTGCCATCGCATGTGTGCAGACATAAATGTGCAAAATGCTGCACGCCTTTTTTTTGGAAATTCACCACGCTCGTTAGCATAGTAAAGGCTCTGAGCAGTCCTGCAGTGGAGGGGGGGAATCCTGTTTAACTTTGCTTAATGTAGTGAGTCCCACATTTATCTGATCACTGAAACCACGCCCACACTGTGGTGGGCAGAATAATGGCCACCTGAAGGTGTCCATGTCCTAATCCCCAGAACCTGTGAATATGTCACCTTATATGGCCAAAGGGACTTTACAGAAGTGATTCAGTCGAGATGGGGAGATCATTCTGGATTATCCTGCCACCTGATCAAATCGCGAGTCCTTCAAAGCAGAGAACGTTTCCTCTCTGTGGTCAGAGAGAGCTGTGATGACAGACGAAAGAGCAGAGATGCAATGTTGCTGGCTTTGAGGATGGAGGGAGGGCCGGGAGCCAGGGAAGGAGGCTGCCTCCAGAAGCTGGAAAAGATGAGGAAACAGACGTTCCCCTGGAGCCTCGAGAAGGAACCAACCCTGCCGATGCCTGGATTTTAGTTCAGTGAGACCCACGTCAGACTTAGAACCTAAAGGATTTGTAAGATAGTAAACTCATGTTCTTTTAAGCCACCCAGATCGTGGCAATATTTTATGGCAACAATGGGAAATGAATACACACACCTGTTACGTGCTCTTACATGCTGACTTCCTTTTGGGAATGATGCCTGGCCAGGAATCCAATCAAGAAAGTGAGAATGATTAATTGAGCATCGCCTGGGTATGGGGCACTGTGGACCAAACCAAGTTGCACGAGACACACTTCCTGCCCCTGAAGGGTTTGCATTTCACTTGGGAAGTCAGGACACACACGTTTAGAAGGGAAACAGCGGGCATTTCCATGGCATGCTGACTTAATTACAGACTTCACCCCCCGGGGGGTTTGGGGAGGTTTCCTGGAGGAAGGCCGCTGGGCTTTGAATGCAGGGACCCTGGCTTGAACCCTCGGAGGATAACTGAGATTGAGGAGAGGCAGGGGAGGGGCACGAGCGGAGGCCTCAGGTTGGCAGAGAAAAGGCCTCGACGTAGGAGGAGCCCCCGGCCTCTGCCCACCCCACCCTGGAGGTCATGGGGCAGGAGGGAAGTGATGACTCCCACTCAGCCGCTGGGAGACTTGCCGGGAAGAGGGGGACTAATGTTCTGGACAGTCTCCCTCCTGTGGAGAGGGATGTGAATCTGCTACTAGAGAGGCAGAGGGGGCTCTCAGCAGCTGCAGCTGAAAATGCTGTTGGGGTGGGGTCTCCCTCTTTCTTCCCTAAACTGTCACTCCAGGTGTGAGTCCCAGGTGCTAATTTTGGCACCTAGGAATCTGCCTGGCTTCTGGAAGACGTTTCTTCCTATTTCTGTCCTCTTGAGGCTTCCCTTTTTGTTTCTGAAAGTTTTCCTGTAACAAGTTTCGGGGTGTAGGAGTGTGTGTGCAGCCACAGCCTGGGCAGCACTTGGTGCTTGGGCAGGAGAGGAACTGCAGGAGGTGGCTTGTCACCTGAGGCCAGGAGCAGGCAGTGGTGGAGGTGGTGGCCCAGGGGAGGGGTGCCCCTTTGCAAAATCGTGCCAGGGCACTGGATCTTCAGCCTGCTCACCGGCGATTTGCAGACCTCATCTTGGCTCAAAGAAGTGGCTCAGGGGAGTCGACTGGCGTTCATTCCCACCTAATGCTGGTACCAGGGTGGGAATGCAAGCTCAGTACTGGCCCGTGGAGAAGAAATGGCCTGCAAGGCTGAAAACCAGTTCCAGGTACTGGGGGCGGTGAGCTCAGGTGGGAGCAATCCGGATCTTTCTGGCTCTGCCTTGCCTTGCAGGATTCACCTGCAACCTCTACGCCTCCCTCCTGGCTGCCAGCAACACCTGCAAGCCTGGCCTGCATGCCCCGCCCCCTCTCCAGGTGGGCAGTCTCAAGCAGGGCTGCCCGCCAGCTCTGCCCTGGGATGAGGCCTCCAACAGGCCGAGCACAGTCCATCTGGAGAGAGGTCTCTGGGCTCTGTCAGCATCGTCCTTCCTGAGCTGGCTGCCCACCTGAAATGCATCCTTGCTTTCCCAGACCTGTGCCATGCCCAGCTCCTCCTCCTTGGATTGCCCTGTCTCCTTCCTGCCCTTTCCTCAGCCTGGCTGGGGGTTCTGGACTCCCTGAAGGGATGGAGACAGCTGATCGATTCTGGGGCTAGACCCAGCAGGTGTGTCCAGTGGCTCCCAGGACGGACTGGGGCTCTCGTCTCGGCTGAGAACCAGGTGTGGGCAGTTCTGTGGGGATACGGTCTGGGCACCTGCCTTTTTCAAAGCTCTGAAGTTGATTCTGACGGGCAGCCAGGGCTGAGAACCCCAGAGAAGGCCTGGGAAGAGTTGGTTAGTTCAGAAACAGGGAGATTTCTCTGGAACCTGCCCTGCCAGGAGCACTGTTTTGGGAGCACAGATTTCAGACTCAAATCTATCTGGCTTGGGTCTTGGCTCTCCCCTAACTGACCATGTCACTTTGGACCAGCAACTTCACCTCTCAGAGCCTGAGTCTTATCAGCAAAACGCAAATAATTCCTCAAGTAACAGCCTGAGCCAGCTCGATGAAGCGAGAAGGGTGCTGATTGTGAGAATGGGAGGTGCCCCTGAAGCCACGGGGGGCATGCGAATTCAGCAGATCCCTGTCCTCTGGTCTCCTCTCTCTGCGGCTCCCCTCCTCTGTGTCTCTAGGTAAATGCACGAACCAGCCACCCAGAGAAAGACTGAGCCTCTGTGCGTGTTAATTCCAAATTCCCGGGGTAGGGCCCCTGTCCGCCCATTTGGCATTCTGTCTGTCGGCTCCTGGAGCCTGGCCTGTACCCAGGGTTGTTGTGGGCCAGGCAACTCTCCTGAATGTGTGACATCCTAGGAGCCAGAGCACATCCTCCCCGGTGACAGTGCATCCACTTAATAAAGCAAGATCCCTGTGTTTGGAGAGTAGACGGGATGGTGGGCCCTGAGCACGGACAGGGGAGATCTGGGCTCCCTCTGTGCCCACTGTCCCAGCACCTGCACCCGGGCCGGGCACCAGGGCCAAAGGTGGCGTCTGCTACTCTAAGTGGAAGGAAGAAGGTCTCTGCCCAGGGCTCTGGGCTTTGCAGACCTTTCCTTAAACAAACAGGAGAATTTATTTGTGTTCAGTCACACTACACAGAGGTCAAAGGGCTGGTGACTCCTTTTAATTTGGAGTGATGGGGTCACTAGGTTATTTGCTCATGGGCTGGGTTGATCCCCAGTGGGGGGAACTGGCTCATGGTAGTTAGACCTCAGCCCTTTGCCCGCCTGTTCTGCTCACGTAATCCCCATGGAGTAGACGGCCTTTGACAAGCAGCTAAGTGGCACCTGGTGCCATGTAGGTGGCCTCTACCCACTCCCTCCCAACACACCTCTCAGCTTATGTTCTTTCTTTTTTAAGTCCCCCCTTCCCTTCTGCTTGGTCCCTTCCCTGCCCTCCCCTGCCTCCCACCTTTTCACCTAAGCTGTTACCAATCCTGGACCCTTGGTGAGTATTTCTTGGCCCAATGGACGACCCACAAGGCTGTGGGCATGTGAGATGCCCTCTCCTCTCCTGCTCAACTGCTGTCTCAATGGATGGCACGGAGCTACACAGCAGGAAAGGCCAGGGAAGGTGGGAGGCGCTGCTCCAGAAAAGCAGTCCCCCAGTCTCCAAATGAAGAGTCCTGCCATCAACGTTTGTGTTAGAAAAAAGAAAAGGCCCATGGGTGTGTAGAGAGAACGACAGTACAACTGTGGAATAAATCATTTTGAAAAGAACTTGAGTGTCACTAGTGTTAATTATTTGACTTGGCATTAGCACCCTCACTTGGTCACATGCCACAGTTGCTGATACTAAATATGTCATATTCCTGTTACAAATTTATATATATATATATATATATATATATATATTTTTTTTTTTTGTGGGGAAGACCAGCCCTGAGCTAACATCTGTTGCCAATCGTCCCCTTTTTGCTGAGGAAGACTGGCCCTGGGCTAACATCGTGCCCATCTTCCTCCACTTTATATGGGACGCCGCCACGGCATGGCTGACAGGCAGTGCGTCGGCGGGCGCCCGGGATCCGAACCCGCGAACCCCGGGCTGCCAAGCGCGGACTAAACTGCTGCGCCACCGGGCGGCCCCCACAAATTTATATTTTAATGAGGTCAATGTGATGGACCATATTCTTTTTTTTCCAGTCAGGGTTATTGGGTATAATTTGCATACAGTAAAGTTTGCCGTTGTTAGTGGACGGCCCTGTGAGTTTTGATGAATGCACGCAGTAGTGTAACAAGCACCACAATCAAGACGTGTAACAGTTGCTTCCTTTAGCCCAGAACGTTCCCTCATGTTCCTCTGTAGTCAAATCTCCCCTCCCCTTGGTCTCTGGAAACTAGTAATCTGTTATCTTTCCCTGTAGTTTTGCTTTTCCAGAATGTCCCGTAAATGGAATCACAGTATATAGCCTTTGGAGTCCGGCTGGTTTCACTTAACATAACGCATCTGAGAGCCACCCATGTTCTTGTTTGCACCTGTGGGCTGTTCCTGAGTATGCTGAGGAGGATTCCAGTGTGGTCTCACCACTGTTTCTTTCGCCAGCTGAAGGATATTTGGGATGTTTCCAGTTCCTGATAACGATGAATGAAGCTGCTATAGACACTCACATACAGGTTTTTGTGGGAACCAACGTTTCCAGTATGCATTGCTGGGTCAGAGAGGTGTATGCTTAACTTTATAAGAAACTTCCAGACTGTCTTCCAGCGTGGCTGCACCGTTTCGCATTCCCACCAGCGGCGTGTGAGGGTTCCACATCCTCACCAGCACTTGCTATTGTCAGACTGAAAAAAATTCTAGCTGTTCTGATATCTGTGTCATGATATCTCATTGTGCTTTTTTAAAATTTCCCTAATAATTAACGATGTTGAACACCTTTTTGTGCATTTATTTGCCATCCATAAATCTTCTTTTTTTTCAGTGAGGAAGATTGGCTTTGAGCTAACATCTGTTGCCAATGCCCGCCCCACCCCCCCTTTTTTCCACTTGAGGAAGATTGGCCCTGGGCTAACACCTGTGCCAGTCTTCCTCTAGTTTGTATGTGGGTCGCTGCCACAGCATGGCTGGATGAGTGGTGTAGGTCCACACCCGGGATCCAAACCCGCGAACCCTGAGCTGCCAAAGCGGAGTGTGGGAACTTAACCACCACGCCACTGGGCCGGCCCCCAGATATCTTCTTTAGTGAAGTGTCTTTTCAAATTTTTTGCCTATTTTTTTAAAAATTGGGTTGTTTTTGTATTATTAAATTTTGAGCGTTCTTTAAATATCTTGGATGAGTCCTTGAACAGATACGTATTTTGCAAATATCTGCTCCTAATCTGAGGCTTGTCTTTTTGTTTTCTTAACAATGTCTCTCAAAGAGTGGAAGTTTTCAGTTCTGAAGAAGTCCAATTCATCATCTTTTTTTCTTCTATGGATTGTGCTTTTTGTTTTGTGTCTAAGAAATCTTCCCCTAATCCAAGATTTTCTCCCATGTTTTCTTCTAGAAGTTTAGGTCTGTGTTCCATAGTGGGTTACTTTTTATCTGCTGTAAGAAATGGGTTGAGATGCATCTTTTTTGCCTATGGATGTCCAGTTTTTCTGGCAGCATTTCTTGAAAAGACTGTCCTTTCCCCACTGGAATGCCTAAGTACCTTTGTGGAAAATAAATTGGCTATTCTTCATCAGTTTTGAGAAATTTGGCTTAATGCTTACTGTGATTTGAAGGTCTACTTCTAGATTGTTTATTTCAGCACTTTTTCGTGGTGATGGTGGGTGAAAACGTCTCACAAAGATGTGTAGATCCAACCAGAAGGAGCAAGTTGGTGGCTGCACCTACTGAACCAAGATACTTGTTTTTCAGTCCCATCTGACTATTGTGTGAAGGTTTTTTTTTAATTGAAATTTGGTGGTTTCATTTCCGTCTTTCCTATGTCAGTCAGTTCTCACAATTTTGCAGAGTGTTGTACATTTATTTCATATCTTTAATAAATAGGTTCAAAACTCTTCATATGAAATATTTTTAAAAACTTGTTAGGAAATTGCTTCTGGGTCCCTTATGCAGGAATGAGATATTTTTTAAACAGGTGATATGTTTTTGGCAATGATGATTCTGTTGAGGACTTTCAACCTGTCCTTCTGGACACTCAACACCGTACAAGAAATGTGGCACATAGATAAGGTGAGGTGCTGACACCAGGGCACTAATAAATATCGGTGACACTTATGTTCTTTGTAAAATGCAACTTATTCCACACCTGCAGGGTTTGAATTTTATATTCAACCCATAACTTTTTAATTTTTCTGAACTGTTAAAAAATGTTGATGGTAGGTTGCGTTTGAGGCTCTGCATTTGGTGACTGGGGGCCTGGTGTTCTCAAATAGCGTCTTCCAGGTTCCCTGCTGTTCCCTGCCATAGTTGGCGCATTCCTGGTGTTCCTTCCTCGGGCAGATCGTGTGTTCCTGAGGCTCTTGCTTAGAATCCTGCTCTGTCCCTCCCTGTGTGTCCCCCAGAGCCTGCTATCGAACGTGAGCGAGGCTGTCTTTGACTATCAAGCGGAACGAATCAGACAGGACCAGAGACAGAGTGCTCTTCTCTCATCTGGCAAGTACTGGAGATCTCTCAGGGGACGCCAGCCTGGGGGGTCCCTGTGGACAGCCCCCCTGCGAGCCACACCCTCCTCACGTGGTGTCTGGGACGCGGTCATGGGTTTCTCAGTAAGCCTACCTGTCAGCATCGGAGCGGTTGGTCTACACACCCTCTGGGGTTTCCTATGGGATTTGGGGTTTGCGTACTTTTGCAGGCATCTTCTTGGAGCCCTTTATTTTATGAACTTGGGCAGGAGCCAGTAGAATTCACAGCACCAACAGATGCAAACTTGCTTTACTCTGGGTCCTCCCCCCCGCCCCTGTACTGCACTCAGTTCTTGGAAAGGTGCCCCGGAGATCTCGCTGTACTTTGGCTTTCATGAGTTCTACAAACCCCTGTGAACCCGTTGGTGTCCAGCAAGCACTCAACTGTGGACTTTTACGAGCCCTGAAGGCTTAACGGCTCAGGCCCCCTGGAGAGAGGGACTGCGAAGATTTGCACACTCCTCCTCCCCCTGGGTGGGATGTGGCCAGAGAACCCAGAGTGAAGAGAGCTCAGTTTTCCATTTCTGCAACCGTGGAGAAGCTGGGGTTTGCTTTGGAGAGGGGCAGCCCTTGGCATCTCCTTCCCAGGGGACGGACAGCCTGGCTTCCTAAGGGCTTGGCTGCAATAGGGGGCCTCTCTGCTAGGGCCTGTCTAGATGCTTCCTGCTGTTCTCGAATGGGGAGCTGCCCAGCTGTTGAAGCACAGGCGGAGGTGGGGCCATCTGCTGCTCACTTTCCCTGAGGGGTTCTCTGCGTACTGCAACCAGGACCTTCCGATGCACAAAAGCACTGCAGCTATTGTATGTGCGTGTGTTTGCACACACGTGTGTGTTTCCATCTCTAAGTTCTGCCTTCAGCAAGTCCCAGATGGCTACTGGCAGCCCCTCGGGGCTCCCTGCTTTCTTGGTCATCTCCGGTAAGAAAGAGGGAGCCTCTTCGTTCCAACGTTCCAAGCAAAGGTTCTGAGCTTGCGTTAATTAGGCTGGATCGGTTAATGTGCCCACCTTTGGACCAATCACTGTGGCAAAGGGATGGGAAACGCATGGATTGGCTTAGCCTATGTCACGTGATTTATCCCTGGACCCAGGAATGGACCCGTATAGATCCAGCTTGTGAGATGGAGACTGTTGGGAAGAGGGTGTGAATGCTAGGGAGGCAATCTACAGGTGTCTGTCTTCCTAAGGTTGGGAAGACCAAGGGCAGATGTCAGATGCAAGGCAGGTGACCACAGGAGCTGGGATAGGGTCACCTGGAAGAGTGGGTGTTGGTGAGTTTGTGGTGTGCAAGGGTCCTGGTACCTGGCCCATGGGCTGTTGGCACATCATCCATTCAATACCAGCATAAAGATGCCTTGGTCCAGTGACCGTGTGGGAATGGATGAGGGAGAACACAAAGATGGAAGCCAGCCCTTGCCTCTAGGGAGCTCATCAAAGGGTGCCCTAGTAGGAAACAGAAACTTTCTTTTTCTGGGCTGCTCAGATCCACAGGTCTGCTCATTGACAATGTGGCTTCTGGCTCAGTTCCATCCCTCCAAGCTAGACGGTTTCTTGTGATCAAAGCAATACTTGCGCGTAGGAACAAATCCCAGCGCAGGGGAGCCCGTGATGGAGAGTAGCAGCCCTCTGCCCCACTCCTCCCTCTCCAGGCCCCTTGAAGATTTAATTGTTCGAGTGTTTCCCTCCATAGTTCTAAATCGCATGTTTACCTTTGGACCACGTCTCTGAGGCTTGAAGTGGATGATGAGTTTTAGCTCATTCCCCCCCCCCCACTCTGCCCACACTTCATGGTGTTTCACAGTTACCATCTCATTATTTTATTATCTGTCTTTGCCATGAAAAAATTCTACCTATTGAAATTCTTCTGCTTCTTATTTCATCAACATTAGATTGTGATACTGGAGTAGCTAATGCAGATGTCTGCTGGGCGTGAGGTCAGACACTCTGATTTCAAATCCTGGAGCCTCAGTATTCTACACAAAATGGAACTATCAATGAAAATGACCTTCTGGGGCTGTTGGGAGGATTCAGTGGCCTAAGGCATATCGTCTTAGTGTGTTCTGGCTGCTATAACAGAACGCCACAGACTGAGGGACTTAGAAATTTATTTCTCACAGTTCTGGAGGCTGGAAGTCCAAGATCAAGGTGCTGGCAGATTCCGTGTCTGGTGAGGGCCTGCTTCCTGGTTCATAGATAGCTGTCTTCTTGCTGTGTCCTTTAACGGTGGAAAGGGTGGGCGAGCTCTCTGGGGTCTCTTCTACAAGGGCACTAATCCCATTCATGAGGGCTCCACCTTCATGACCTATCACCTCCCAAAGGCCCCGCCTCCTAGTACCATCACACTGGGGGTTAGGATTCAACCTATGAATTTTGGGGGGACAGACATTCAGTTTATAGTCCACATCAGGGCTTAGCCAGGAGGGGACCCACGATTTAGGCACAGGGAGTGGAGCCGCTTCACTGGCTACCACTAGCCCATGGGGCCACAGCCCGGAGCAGCAGGAACTGGTGTCGTTGACTGAGCAGAGAGAGAGAGGCTGGAGGCCAGGAGCCCGTGCACACTTAGCGTATCTTCCTGTGTCCCCGAGCAGCCGCTGTTAAAAATAGAATTGTACTTTGCAGAGAGATTCTCAAATGACAGTCACCAAGTGCCCATTAACTCATCAAAGTGGTGATTCCAAATTGATTATTTCGAGTGTAAGACATAATAACATGTTCATCATGGAAAATAATTAGTGGTGGAGTGGGGCCCGTGATGGCCTGCTGCCTGCCTGGTGGCTCCCCCACCCTGCAGCCATGGGGTGGAGGCGAGGGTGGGCACGAATGGCGTGCTGCTGGCTTTGACTGGGGGAATTGGTGGCTTAGGATTAATCCTTATCATGCGACCCAGCCCTCCTTCAGCCCCACTGACCCAGCCAGGCCCTCCCCCGGGCAGGGTTTGGAGCTCCCCAGCCCCCCGGCCCGTCTCCAGCTCCGTTGCAGGCCAGCCTCTGGATGTTCGGCTCCACCAAGTGGGCAGTAATTGGCTGGGCTCCAGCTGGGAGCCGGGCTGCCATGACGTGCATTTCTCACTTGCTGGGTGCGGGCAGGAGCCGAGCACCTTCACACCGTTTCCTTGGAAACCGAATTGCTCTGGCAGCGTTCCACGGTGACACACACACACACACACACACACACACACAGACACACAGACACACACACTCCACACCAGAAAACCAAGTGCCACAGGGAGCTGTCATTGTGCCTCCCCACCCCCAGGCTCAGACCCCACAGAGGGGTGGCTGGAAATGCCCACCCTCTGGGGGAGGGAGATGAACGTCTCCTGGAAGTGCCCGCGTCTGCTGAGGTAGCAGATTGAGCAAGATGTTTAGGGCACTTGGATGGGAAAATGGCTCCTGAGGGTGTGGAGAGCAGGCAGCTTATGAAACAGGGTGGGCTCTGGAAGCATCCCAGCTCCTCTGGGGGGCTTTGGTCCATAGCCATGTCTTCTGTGGGGGTGGGGGGCCCTGAGACCTGCATGGGAGGGGCTTCTGCAGCTCTCCTGCCCCTGCCCACCTCCCTCCTCCTTTCCCCCAGCCTCTCTCTGCATTTCCTGCCTCAGGCAGAGAGCGTTTGTGGCAGGAGGTCTTTGGGAAGAGGCTGTCCTCACCCTGCTGGGGGAATAATCCCGTGGAAGGTGGGGCTGTGTGGTGCATGCTGTGGTGTGCCCCCAGACGCTGGGCCTGGAGGGCTCACCCCCCACCAGCTCTCAGCTGAGTGCTCCTGGACTTGCCTGCAGCTCGCGAGTGGCCGTCCGGAGGTCCCACACCCTCCTGGGGCAACCTGTACCCCATGCCCGGTAGGAAAGGGGGATAAAGGCCAGGCCGCCTTGCCTCCACTGGGGCCCCTCCGCGGGGCTGCCCAGCTCCAGAGCTCCGGGTGGGGCTGGCTGCGGCTTCCTACGGCTGCACTCGGGCCTCCAGGACCTCCTGCGCAGCGAGCCCCATCTCTGAGTCTGCTTCCCCGACCCTCACGGTGACTGCCCGTGGGTGTGTGATTGCTGGGCACCCTCTTTCCTTCCATCCCTCCTTCCGAAATCCTCTGAACACCTGCCCGGTGCCAAGCGCTGTCGACCGGGCAGGCCAGGATCCCGCTGCTGTGGAGCCAGAAAGGGAGTGAACAAGCCGAGAGAGAGGTGCTCCGTGCAGAGTTGCAGCGGGCGACATGCTAGACCCTGGCAGGGCGGGGCTGCTGTGTATATACAGGGTGGTCTGGGAGGCTCTCTGACAAGGAGGGACAGGAAGGAGCCAGCCCTGTGAGGAACTTTTTGGGCAGAGGGAGCAGCAAATGCAAAGACCCTCAAGGTGGGGTCAAGCTTGGCGCATTCAAGGGACAAGCAGAGATCTCTGGGCTGGAGCAGAGGGGGTGGGGCAGGTCTCACAGGGCTCTGCACTCCGGCAGGAGGGTCTGGTCTCCTTCCACGGGAAGGCACTGAGGGACGGGGCTAAGGGACCTGATGTGATTTAGGGTTTGTGTTACTTAATTTTTTCACTGTGGTAAAATACACATAATATAAAATTTGCCGCTCTGATCTTTTCTTTTTTTGCTGAGAAAGATTCGCCCTGAGCTAACATCTGTGCCAATCTTCCTCTATTTTGTATGTGGGTCACCGCCACAGCATGGCTGACGTGCCACAGCATGGCATGGTGTAGGTCTGCACCCAGGATCTGAACCTGGGCCAGTGAAGCTGAGCGTGCCAAACTTAACTGCTATGCCACGGGGCTTCTCCCCTCCCCCCAATTTAACCATTTTTAAGTGTACAGTTCAGTGGCATTAAGTACATTCACATTGTTGTGCAACCATCACCACCTCCACCTCCAGAACTTTTTCATTCTGCCGAACTGAACCCTATCTGCATTAAACACTAACTCCCCATCTCCCCCTCCCCGAGCCCCTGGTAACCTCTGTTCTGCTTTCTGTCTCAATGAATTTGACTATTCTAGTTACCTCATATGAGTGGGATCATATGATATTTGTCCTCTCATGACTGGTTTAGTTCACTTAGCATAATGTCTTCAAGGTTCATCCATATTGTAGCAAGGGTCAGAATTTTCTTCCTTTTTAAGGCTGAATAATATTCCATTGTGTGGATACTCCACATTTTGTTTATCCATTTATCCACTGATGAATGTTTGAGTTGTTTCCACCTTCTGGCCGTTGTGACTGATGCTGCAGTGAATGTGGGTGCACCACAGAGGGGTTCAGAGCAGGGCAGTGACACGGCTGTATTTGTGTTTTAGTCAGATCTCTCTGGAGGAGATGGATTGGAGGTGGGATGACCAGTCAGGAGGCCAATGAATAGTGGGCAGAGTGAGTGGGCATGGAAGGGACAGTGATACCCCTGGACCTATTTGTGGAGCCGTAAACCTGAGCAGGGTGTGTGTGTGTGTGTGTGTGTGTGTGTGTGTGTGTGTGTGATGCACCATCTTGCCCACAATCCTGACATCAAACAATAGATTAGTCGTTGTTTCTTTTAAATTTCATATAAATAGGATCATACAGTTTATACCCGTTGGTTTCTGGCTTCTGTTACTCAACATTATGTTGCACATAGTTGTTGACTGACCATTCTCACTGCTGTGAACCATTTCGCTGTGTGAAGATCCCACAGTATATCAGTGGATTTTGAGTAGTTTCCAGTTCAGGTTGTTCTGAATTGTGCTGCAATGTGCATTCTTGTCATATACTTTGGCAAACACAAGGACACATTTCTGAGGGGTGTATGCTGGGAGTGGATCTAGTAGATACTGCCAAACAGTTCTCTAAGTGGCTGTACCACTTTATATTCCCACCAGCAACACGTGAGAGTTCCAGTTGCTCCACATCCCACTCAACACTCTGTGATGTCAGCCTTTTCCACTGTAGCCATTCTCGTGGGGTTAGTCGTGGCATCCCTTGGTGGATTTAATCTGCATATCCCTGATATCTAGTGAACTCAGCCGCCTTTTCATGTGTTTCTTGACCATTGCCACTTCTGTGAAGTACCTAATCAAGTTTTCGGCTTATTTTTATATTGGATCATCTGCCTTTTTCTTATTGATTTGTAGGAGTTCTTTATGGATTGTGATGGTTAATTTCATGTCTCAGCATGACTGGGCCATGGTTGCCCAGATAGCTGGTTAAACATTATTTCGGGTGTTTCTGTGAGGGTGAGGTTTCTGGAAAAGATAAGCATTTGAATTGGTGGACTGAGTAAAGCGGATGTCCCGCCCCAGTGTGGATGGGCATCATTCAGTCCATTGAGGGCCTGAGTAGAACAAAAAGGAGGAGGAGGAATTAACTCTGCCTGACTGACTGGGGGGGCATTCATCTTCTGCTTTCGGTGCTCTGCCTCTCAGGCCTTCAGACCTGGACTGGAGTCTATTCCATCGGCTCTCCAGTTCTCACGTCTTCGAACTACGCCACTGATTTTCCTGGGTGTCCAGCTTGCAGACAGCAGATCATGGGATTTCTCAGCCTGCATAATTACACGAGCCAATTCCTTATAATAAGTCTCTTCATGTATGTGTGTATATAAAGAGAGAGACACACACACACACACACATACACACAGAAGCAGAGACAGAGACAGAGAGAGAAGAACGTCTTCTTCAGTCTGTGGCTGTGGCCTGCCTTTCCATTCTTTTAATCATAATGACTACTGATGAACAAATTCTTAATTTTAAAAAAGTTCAGTTGATCAGATTTTTCCTTTATAGTGAGCACTTTGTGTCCTGCATCAGAAATCTTGGGGTCACCTACATTTGATCACCTAGTGCCACCCTGTATCTCTGCCCGCCCTCCCAGGAAGGACCAGCGCCTTGGTGGTCCAGAGGGAGGGACGGACCAAAGGTGCACTCACAGGGTAGGGGCAGCAGAAAGACTTGGGTTTCGGTGTGGGCATCCCTGTTTATTCCTGGCTGGAGAAATTGGAAAAGAGGAGTATGTTGAGGGTTCCCAGGGCCACCCCTAAGTTGGGAGATTTGCTAGAAGGAATTGAGGTACTCATGCTAAGGTTTGTTACAGTGACATGGTAAAGATACTCAACTGGATGGACCATAAGGGATGAAGACCCGAGTGGAGTCTGAAAGAATCCAGGCGCAGGCTTCCTTATGCTCTTCCTCCCCCAAGGGGTCACTCAGCTCCCTCTTCCCCCAGCATGGAAAGTGCAGCAACACGTGTGCGATGTTTCTGCCCAGGAAAGTCTACTGGAGACACGGCACCCAAGGTTTTTACTGGGCACTGGTCGCAGACAGCCTCTGCCTGGCACCTACCGAGGTTCCAGACTCCCAGAGAGAAAGCAGGGGTTGATTTAGCATAAACCACTGTTTGCACGAACAGTCTGGGCACAGTGAGCCACCCTTGCCAGTTAAGGAACGGGGTAATCCCAGAATCTGTGTGCCCAGACCCGGCCACGGGCCAGCCCTGCAGCAGGCCATCCTGGGGGAGCAGTGGCAGGGGGCCGTGCGACTCCTTCCTGCACAGGGAGACGCCCTTTCACTGTGAAATCGTGTCATTTTCTTGCCTGGGATTGAGTGCCTTTCACTTTTTTATGTTCTGCCAGCTGGCCTGGCATTCAAGTGGGAGTTGAATCCCTCAGGTTTCTTTCCCAGTTTGGAGGAAATCCGAAGACTCACCAAGAAAGTGGCGGAGTGAGAGTAACGGCCTCAGTTTTGGGAGGTCACGTCCTTTGGAGGATCTGATGAAAGCCTTGGCCTCTGCCCTAGAAACCCCCCCCCCCACACACACCTCCCTACAGTGCAGGGGGCACGGCCTCTGGGGGCTCCTCCAGGCACCCCAGGTTAAGCCTCTAAAGTGGCTCTTAGGCTGAGAAAGGGTACTTGGGGAGGGAGGGGTCCCTGGTGGAGCAGCACTGCAGTCCCTTTGCCAACTCTGCCAGAGGTTCCGAGGGGCAGTGCCCCCCAGTGCACCACTAGTGAGCTCCCCCATCTGAAATTGGGGCCCCAGAAGCGTCGAAGTCTTCCTCCACGTTCTCCACCGTCCTAAGCACTCGACCCCATTATCTCAGTTGGTCCTACAACCCTATGGGGTAGATGCTACTGTTATTCCCATTTTACAGAGGGGAAAGTGAGACCCAGCGAGGGTCATGTGCCCAGGGTCATACAGGGTTGGAATCCAGGCTGTCTGACTCCGGGCGTCTTAGCCCTGACACACTATTTCAGATGGAGTTCCTGTCTGGAGGTGCCCCAAGTTAGGATCTTTGGCCATTTCGCCTGTGATGTCCAGCCGCTCAGGAAGGCACTAAGCACTTTTACCTGCCCCAGAGCTAGTAATTTCCTCTTGTCCCTCAGCACAGCCCGCCATCCAGGCGCTGGGCAGAGAAGGTCACTCCCGGGGCTCTGGCCACCTTCCCGTCGGCGTCAGTCTTGCTTGTAATCAGGAGCCTGCTTCCTTTAGCTGCACCTCCAGGTGAGGCTCTCCCCATCCTCAGACTGTGGGCTTAGGTCTCGGAAAGTCGTGGGAGGAGGAGGAGCCACTGTGCACTCAATACTGACCACAGCCCAGCCCCGAGCGGCAGCCCCTGCCAAGCACTGCGCACCATCTCGTTGAGTTCTGATGCCATTTCCAAGACAGTGCTCTCAATCGCCGCATTTTCAAGTCAAGAACCTGCGGCTTCAAGGGGCTCCTTTATTTTCTCAAAGTCGAGGTGAGAGTGAGTGCTGGCGCAGGAATCCAGCCTGCTGGACCCCACATCCTGACTCTCCTCCCCACAGCCACGCTCAGCCCTGGGTCCCTCCCGGTGGACACCACCCAGTCATCGGTGCCCAATAATTGCATCTGCATGGATGAGAGCTGGGCTTTGGGCATGGCCAGGTCAGGTCCCAGGAGGGTTCAGCAGGTGTTTCTCAGTAGTGTATTAGGGAGAGCGCTCCCACATTGCTGTTCACAGGTGGAGAGAGAGTGGCGTGGCTGGAGGCTCCAGCTTGGTCCTCTTACAGAAATGTGAGGCTCAGTGATCAAGTGATTGCTCCTGATTAAATAGTCAGGTAGAGGCAGAGTTCTGCGTCAAGACAAACTAACCCCGCCTGCTGCCATTTCACTCTGCTTCCAGCCCCGGTGAGTGTACTTCCTGGAGCAGTGGCTGTCTCTGGTTTATCTGCCCCTCTCTGCTTTGAGGAAGAGTCCACGCTGTTCCCTTTTCTGTGTAAGGGACATGCTTCTTTGCCCTGGCATCCCCGAGAACCGTCAACTCTGTTCCTTGGAGACCTGGATAGATGTGTTGGAGAGTTAAAGCTCCCAGGCTGAGCCCTTTGTATATCAAAGGTGCTTAATAAATGCTGGTTACATCAATGCATGCTTTCCTTGGCCCTCCTGGTGGCTGGGATTAACACCATGAATTCTTTTAGCGAATGGTCCCTGGCCTGCCTGGGGGGCAGTCAATTTCCTGAGGCTATTCAGAAGAGAGAAGGCTGGTTGATCCCTCTTCTGGACACTCAGGGTCATTTCCTGCTCCCCGCTCAGGCTGGAACCGTGACAGTGTATCTCGGGTCCACTAGGATATAAATACCACGAAGGCAGGATTCTTGTATATTTTGTTCACTGAATGTCTCCGGCCCGTAAAATAACATGTGGCACATAGTAGGCCTTCAGTAAACCAACAGGGCACTGGAGGGGACAAGGAGATGCTCCCCGATCCCTCTCTCTCAGACTCCTCTGTCCTTGCCCACCTCCTAACTCCATTGAAACACAGTCTATACCAATGTCGAAATGGGAGTGAACGTGGGTGGGGGAGGACTGTGTTTCTCGACCTGCATTTACAGGAAATAGAGTTGCTTCCGGACCGCCAGCTCAAGTGGCAGTGCCTGGACCAGCCCTGATGAGCCACATCCTTGGGCTGTAGGAGGCCGCCTCGGGCGCTGTGGCTGAGGAAGACCCTGGCGGACAGAGATAACATGTGATAAACAGGGAGCGTGCGCCTTCCCCCCTCCGCCCCTCTTTGAGGTACCCGGCGTTCTTTATGGCTTTGCTCAGGTAGATCATTCATTGCCATAAATTTTCTTATCTCCAGTGCTTTTCCAATTATGGATGACAACAGAAAAGCAGCCATTGGTTTCTAAAAGGTCATCAAGATATAGAGCCCGTTTGGGAAGGGAATGACTTATGCAGGTGGCTTGTATAAATCTGGAGAAGTTTTATGCACAAGTCGGACAAGAAATGTAAGTGAGATTCATAAAATACATAAAGATTTATGGTGTCTTGGTTGATGAAAATTGCCTCTCCTTTTGCTGTTTGTGTGGGAATTATTTGTTCCTTCCGAGTGTTTTACATATGGTTCATGAGTCAACAAGTCCTCATGAAGCCCCTGTGAGTGGCTGGTGGCATCCGAAGGGCAGAGCAACAATTAGTCATGACATCTTTGGACAGCAGGCTGGAGGAGAGCTTAGAAACCATGGCTCCTTCTGAATGCCAGAGATGCGCAAATCCCTCCACACAGCTGTTGCTCTTTTAGCGTCTGTTGACAGAGGAAACAAACACTCAAGTGGATGTCCAACCAGTTGGTCGTGACATCACTCCCTTGAGATCTGGGGGGCAGGACACTGGGTCTGGCTGCGTAGCATTGCTCGGAGTGGTTTTGAGACCACCTGCACTGGACTCAGTGGGGGTGCCCAGGCTTGCTCCTGGAGACGTGGATTTTATCAGTCGAGGTTGGGTCTGGGAATCTGCATTTTTAACAGGTGGCCCTGGTGTTTCATTTGCACGCGGAGGTTTGAGAACGACCCGTGCAGCAATTTCTCTTCCCTTTTGTGGACAAGGGAGTGAAGGTCCGGAGAAGGAAAGTGGAGCAGTTGGGAGCATCTGCCTGCTAGGGACTTAGAATAGTGTTGTGGAGGAGAGAACGAGCAGAGCCTGCAGGGTCAACACAAAGAGTTTCTTCACGGAAGCTGCCACATGCGGGCTGATTAGGAAATGTTTCTGCTGGAAGTCCCTCCTGAGGGTCTCTCCTACTCCGCAGCTCCCCCGAGCTCTGCCATTTCAGCGGCTCTGCTCACCCTGAGCGTGGCCCAGCGGGGAACCCTGCTAGTCTTGTCTGCGTAGTGGCGTGTAGTTAAGTGGCATGCTGGAAAGGCCCGTGTTCACCCTTCTCCAGGGGCCTCTCGTCCACCTGCTTCCCACTCTCCTTTCCTGAGATACCCTACGGGGCAGGTTCAAAACCCAGCTACTAACCAGGCTGGGGGGCGGAGGTGTTGCTGCTCCCTGCCTTGGAGAGATGACTCATTAGAACGTGTTTCAGGACCAGCTACAGCTACTTAGAAGTGGCACACGGCCCCTGTCACCAGCCAGAGCCGCTCCCCACAGACCAGACATGTTCCTCTCACCCCTCATCCATGGATGGGACCCCGAGTAACACCTGTTGATGCCGTGTGGGTCTGAGGTCCCAGTGGAGAGGGGTTGGTCCTCAGGCAGCAACCTTCTTTCTTTCTTCCCTCCCTACTTCCTTTCCTTATTCCATCAGAAGGAAGAATAGTTTAATGTTAAAAACTCAGGCCCTGGAGTCAGAGAGTCCTGGGTTCAAATCTCAGCTCAGTCCTTCACAATCTCTGGGACTTTGGGCAAATTCCTGAAACTGTCTGTGCTCAGTGGCATCATCCATCAGTTTCTGTGGGCCTTAAATGAGATAATACAGGTGTGAGAGCTGTGCCTGGCACGTGGTGAGTGTGCCGTGCGTATTTCTGTGAGAATTATCTGTTATCACGTCCAGTGTGATCAGGCAGCCCAGCCTCTGTGACTGCAGAGTTTTCCCACCGTGTCTCTGCACCGCCCCCTTTTTCTCTAGCTCTCTCACGTGTTGGTCTTACCACCATTTGCTGAAATTAAATCAGAACCACAGGGAAGCACCTAACCACGCCCAGCACACAGAAGGCCCCTAGTAACTCTCTGTTGCCTTCGAGTCAGGGTGCAGCTTCCCCATGGTAACCAGTACAGTGCTGGGCACATAGTAGGTCCTCCATGATGGAGCCGAGGGGTTAGCCTGGACACCCTCCCTTCCTCCTTGTGCCCCCTCCTTGGTCGCCTGTCCCTTACCCGTCATCAAGGCAGCAGCACAAATGAGCTTTTCAGGGAGCGGTCTGTGCCATGTGGGAGAGCGGGTCAGGGAAGTGAGGTCAGGAGAAACATGCTCTCAGACCTTGGGGTGAAAGGGCTCAATTTCAGAAGAAATGAAGAGATAGCCCTGTGTCTCAGATTGCCCTCGAGCAATAACCAGCTCAAGGTCAGGAGGCAGCTGAGCGGCCCGTCCACTCAACTAACAGCTCTCGGCCCCCGTCCAGCACCCCAGCCTTCTCCCCGAGGGGTCACAGCCCCTGGCCAGTCTGACACCAGGCTGGAGTGAAATCTCGTCTGACTGATGCATCTTCATGGGAGACAGGGTGGAGAGAATGGACGGTCCCCACCAGGGCTCTTCTCCAGGACACAGGCCAGCTGTGAGGCCGTGCCGGCCAGCAGACTGTCGAGACACTGGGAGTTGGTGTGCAGGGGCGTTTGTCATGTCGGAAGATGACAAAGAGGAAGCAGGTGTCTGACCTAGGATGACAAAAACACAGAGCGTCAAAGGCCCAAGGGGGTGGGGGGCAGAGGGGCAGAGACACGGTGTCATTTTTCACCACAATTTTCCTGCACTTAATGTTCCCATAGATTACGGGACCTGATCATCTGATGGCCTATAGAGATGTTTTATGGTGTCAGGGTGTAAGGTTTTAGGAGAGGGAAAAATTAATTGTGAACTTTCTGTTCTACAAAGACCTTCATTGTCTATAGAATACAAAGTTGATTTTGTTTTGCTTTTCTTGGAAATGTACTCAAGGTGAGAAAGATAAATAGGACTTACTAACCTCCTTCTGTGTGTAAAGAAAATTAAAAGAAACCTCCCCTCTTGAACCTTCCTTTTGGTATGGAAGAAATGGGAGATATCTTCTCCCTCTTCTCCGTGGGAGATTTAAGACCTTCCTGGAACAGCAGAGAATCTGATGCTAAACATTTTTCAAAACTTTTGGTCTTCTGCTGCAATTCTCTCCCGTCAGCTCTGTAATCAGGAAGGTCTGAAGAAAGAGGCAGAAAATTTTCTCTCTCGGAGGGACCCTGTCCCTGGCCACATGTGTCCTAGGGCCCCCTATGCAGTTCTTGACCCTGTGAGTGAAAATCTTGATTGAAAAAAGCACTATTCTTCTTTGCAAGGAGGAAAAGAAAAGAAACAAAGGTCACATTCAAGTAGGGGCCAACAAGCACGTGCAAAGATGCTCAAGTCGTTAATCATCAGGGAAATGCAAATCAAAACCACAGTGCGATGCCACTTCACCCCTACTAGGATGGCTAGAATCAAGACAGATGATAACACGTGTTGGCGAGGATGTGGAGACATTGGAGCCCTTGTGCACTGCTGGTGGGAAAGTGAAAGGGTGCGGCTGCTCTGGAAAACAGTTTTGTGGTTTCTCAAAAAGTTGAACACAGAATTACCCTATGACCCAGGAATTCCATCCCTAGATATATACTGGAGTATTGAAGTATATTTGAACATTGAAAAGTTCAGTATTGTATTGAAAACAGGTATTTGAACAAATACATGTACATTCATGTTCATAGCAGCACTATTCACAAATGCCAGAAGGTGGAAATAACCCAAATGTCCATCAAGAGATGAATGGGTAAACAAAATGTGGTATATCCATACAATGGAATATTACTCAGCCTTAAAAAGGAATGAAGTTCTGATACTTGATACAACGTGATTAAAGCTCAAAAACATTATGCTAAGTCAAAGAAACCAGTCACGTATCGTATGATTCCATTTATATGAAATATCCAGAACAGGGAAATCCACAGAGTCAGAAAGCAGATTGGTAGTTGCCAGTGATTTGGGGGAAGGGGTATGGGGAGTAACTGCTCAATGAGTACAGGTTTTATTTTGGGGTGATAGAAATGTTCTGGAACTACGTACAGGTAGTAGTTGCATAACATTGTGAATGTACTAAAAGCCACTAAACTGTTTGTCTGCTTTAAAATGGTTAACTTTATGTTGTGTGAATTTCATCTCAATTAAAAACGTATGTAAAAGAATTTCCAGTAGGGCCCTGAGAAGCAAGCTCTGAGAGGCGGGCTGACTCAAGGGGAGTTGCTGTGAACTGGTGGACTTGGCTGTTTTTCCCTCCAGAATTTCTTGCTTCCTTCATTGCAGTAATAAAGTTTGGAGAGGACACAGGTAATAGATAAACTCCCTCTTGGGAGAGTCTTGGGAACCAGCCTGGACAGAGCCAAGAACCCAGGGGGACACAAACTGGCAACCCCACCCACTCTACTCATCTCCCCTGCTGCAGAATTCCCCCACGCCACCCCCGTGCACACACAACCACCTGCCCAAATCACGGGCCCTTCCCCCTGGGCCAACCCCGTTAGCGAGTGTCAGGTTTTCGGAAAGAGTAATGACCAGCGGGCGAATGGAGACCACAAGGCAGAATGGGCGGTGGGACGAGTTTATTGCGAGCACCCTCCGGCGAGGTTCCGCGACTCCAAGGGGGAGTGGAGGAGGTCGCGCGCCAGACAAAGCAACAGGGGTTTTTAGGTAGGGGTGGCCGACTGTGATTGGTCAGCAGGGGGAGTTTGAAAAACGTGGTCAATCGTGATTGGCCAGCGGGAGGGTTTGAAAAGTCCGAGCGGGTTATCTGGGGAGTCTCTGTGGTAAGTCTTTTTCCTCCCCACCTTAGTTTCAGGTGGCATTGTTGTTCTGAGTGCTTTGGCGGGAAATCGGCCATCTTGGGTGGTCCTGTTTTCAGGCCAGCCCATCAGCGGGAACCAGTACAGGTGAGGGTATTGGCAGCCGGTCGAGGAGAACAACTCCAGGAAGCTGAGCACGTGGGACACGTGCATGGCCCCCATGGGCCTATGGTCTCCTCCTCCCGTCCGTGGGCTCCAGGAGGGCGGCCCACTTTATCTGGTTCCCTCCCCTGGAGTTAGATGGCGGGTAAATGGTGTCTGTAAAAGGAAGAGGAAGGAGCCAGGCAGCCCTTGAGCTTTCCTGGAGGGACGGATGGATGTTCCATCAGAGCCCCCCTTCTTCCCGGATCCCAGGATCGGCTGAGTTCTGAGAAGGCTCCACATCAGGTCCTCAGTGGGGCCTCGCTTACCCCGACAGGGCTAGGCGGGGCCCTCCTGCGTGTGGCACTGGGCAGGTCCAGGAAGCAGAGGTCAACTGGCACCTGCAGGCTCTGATCCACCCCAGACGCCTGACTGTCCCCCCACCCCTGCCATCACCCCATCTTGACCACCTGTCCCCAGTTACAGTCTTCTCAAGTGTCTCCTGGTGCCCTGGGGACCCCTTCTTGCTCCACTACATCCCTGCCTGGGGGACAGGGAGAGGCAGGTCCTCAACCTCTCAGGCCTCAAAGAAACCTGAGGGTCATGCTAAGAGCCCGCTGCCCTTGCGTTAACCAGTGAAGAGAGCGACCCCACGATGAAGGCTGCCACCCCCCAAACTGGAGACTCCAGGTACGAATATGAAAAGTCTTACTTGATCTTCATCTGCCTCAGCCCCACCCCCACTGCCCCTAGCAATGGAGCCTGAGTAATCCACAGCGAGAGAGGATAATTAATTCAAAAAGGCCCACATCCCGGGGCCTTGGCCCTTTGACTAGAAGAGGAGGGGAGGTGACGGAGAGGAGCTGGGAAGAAGTCTGGTGGAATAAGCCCTGTCTCGGGGCAAGATTGTTCCAGTCCTAATGAGACCCTCGGGCATTATCCCTGCATGTATTGTCTATCTCGGCCAGGAAAAGGGCGAGACCAACTTTATTTCTGAATTTGGACTGACTTAAAGAAGTGGCATCACATTTGAAGGGCACCCAATCAATCTGTTACCCTCGCTGCATGAAATTGTATTTGCTTGCCACTTCCTATCTCGCTGGGCGCAGCTGGGCTGTAAGTCATTGGTGATAACATTCTTTATTATGCAGTCCTGTTTATGAACTGTGCCTGGAAAGAGATGATAGAAATATGCAGCAATATGCAAAGGGATGGGGGGGAGAAGGGGGAGCAAATGCTAGTTGCCAGGGCAACCATGGGGCTATTTTGGGCATTGGATTTTGCAGATGATGAAAACCATTCTCCTGTGATGGTTGGACTCTCCCCTCCCCTTTCCCGGAGGCAATAAATGCAGAACTGAATATTTAGGAAGGGGATGGCTTAATTTCTTAATCAAGAATTAATATATTTTTCTTTCTACCTCCTTTAAACAGGGATGAAAAATCTAAGGGTGTGATAAGCATTCTTGAGTGGAAGGCGAGCTTTCCTTCTGCTGGAAAGAGATGTGTGAATAATTTACTAATCTTCACTGATCCCCGCCACGTCCCCCACCACACACACCCACCTCTTTTACCTACACCGACTTAACTCTGATAAACTCCCCAAGCAAAATCCCTGAGCTCCGGACCTCAGCAAAATCTGAAAACCCGCAGGTGTTTACGAGCAGCCTGAATTCCAATGAGTCTCAGGCAGCTTGGCTGCCAGGGAGATGGCTGGACTGAGCGGAGACTGCATCTCTGGACACGGATGTTCCCGAGAAACAAAGGCTTGGGAGCAAGCCCTGCTCCTGCCCCCTCCATCTAAGCCAGAGATTTCCTGGAGGAGGGACTTGCCCTCTGCGGGACACAGCCTGGTCAGCTCTGCACCCAGAGGGCAGTGAAGGATCTGTACCTCACTCGCCCCCCCGCTGCGTCATTCTCATAGGGACGAGGGGCTGATGGGTTTCAACTTTGCTACCTCCCTGCTGTTTCTCCAGTGGTTCTCAAAGTGGGGGCCCCTGACCAGCAGCAGCACATTGCCTGGGGACTTGTTGGAAATGCAAATTTGGGGGGCCCCACTCCAGACTTGCTGAATCAGAAACTGGAGATGTGCTCAGCCTCCCGGGTGGTGCCGAGGCCGGTGCAGGGTGAGAACCACTGTGTAAAGAAAGGCAGTGACCAGGTATCGATTATCCCTCCCCAGCGCCTAGCATGCACCCTGCCGTACAGCTGTCTATGCCCAGTAAATGGATGCTGAATGACTGGAACTGGGGAAATAGTCTTGGAATCCAACCTCCTGCCCTCCCACCTGGGCTCAGCTGTCATCACCCCCTGCCTGCTCCCCAGCATGCTCTGGTGTGTGTGCAAGGTGACGAGGGTGTGAGCAAGTAGCAGGTGGACTTCCTGTGCTCAGAGTCCAAGACCTGGGCCTGGAGAGAGGCAGCTCGCAGCAGCCTTTTTCTTTCTCATCTGGGCAGTCTTGCCTGTCCAGCTTTCAATGGCCAGGCACCCCACCCTCTGCCCCAGGGCAGGGGGCTGATCTCCCAGGGGTATCGCATGAACTGGGACAGCCAGACATGTTCCCCTTGCCTGTTGAGCTCTGGTATCAGATCTAAGACATGCTCCTGGGCCTGGGGAGTATCTTGGAGAGCTAGCTGGGTTCTGGAAGATTCCATAGGTGTCAAAGTTGGTGGTACGGGGGGCTCTTGTTCTGTGGTTGGAATGGGTTTGTGCCATTAAAGGACTTATTTTGTGCCTCTGGTTTTGTGACAATGAGCCATGCCTTGTTCTCCCAAGTGGCCTCCTTCTGCCTACCCCCACCAACAGTGAGAAGTCCCCTGAAGATGTGCTTTGTGGGCTAGTTTGGGGAGGTTATTTATGATACATTAGGGGGGAAAGTGGCTGGTGGCTTCAGACGTGGCCTCTTCTTGGGGGGTATCATTAGAGCATCATTGCCCTGAGCCTGAAGAGAGAGCAAATTTAAGCCTTCTCTTCAAAACGAACTTTTAATTACATATTATTCAAGTAATACATAGTCATGTAGAAAAACTGGAAAATATAGAACAGTATAAAGAAGTAAACAAATTATCTATACTTTTTCTGTCTGGAGATAAAAGATAATATATTTCTCCTTTTTTGGTTCTATTCTTGTTTTTTTCCCCTCTATTTTACTTGTACAAACTTGAGATGATATTGTATTCTGCTTTTTTTCAGCTAACATCATGTGAGCATTTTCCCCATTCCCTTAAATAGTCTTCAATACATGCTTTTTTTAAGTGGCTGCATACTATTTTATAATGTGGATGTATCATAGTTAAGCTTTTTCTGCGAATAAATTATTTTCCATGTCTCTTTCAGGATATGGAAGTGGCAGCTTGTGATTTTAATACCAAAGAAAGCCAAGGGCGCCGAGAGAGGCAGAGGTGAGTCCCTTTGTCTCTGCCGCCTGGCATTCGAGGCGATGCTGACGGGGGAGAAGCCAGCCAGTCAGTGGGGTTTGAAGTGAGTTTCTGTGGTGACATTCGGGGCAAGAGACGAAATTACTTCCCCCAGGGCAAGTGGCAGCGTTTGGCATTTTGAAGGTTGGCAATGAGGTAAATGTAGTACAACACAAGCTTCCTTTTAATGCACTAGAAAGGAGCTGTCACAGGAGGAAAATGGGAGAGACACTGGTCCTGCAGGGCCCACCCCCATGGAGCCGGCTCTCGGACTGGACTGCCTGCCCCTCAGGGACCAGACGTCTTCTGCTTTCGGGGTACACAGCTCTTGTGGACCTACTGGCAGGCCCTCCTGCTCCTGGAGGGAGGCAGAGATGAGCCCAGAGCCCCACTTGGCGATATTTCTGCTCCATTTTTCCCCTCTATTATCACACTGGGTCCATACGCCTGCGAAGGACAGTGGGTGAAAAGAGCTCTCTTTCATAAACAGGACACGGGTGTCAGCCCTCACGGGGAGGTCTCCTGCCCGCTGACACTCCTGCCGCTCCCCAGTGACACCTCTAACTTTCCACGTCCTTTGCAGCTCTTCTTTACAAGGGTTTGGACTTGCCCTTGGTTTCCAAGCCCTATCAGGGCTGCTCCCTTTCCTCCCATCATTCCCGTCACAGCCACCTCTGCTGAAAGGGAACCCGAAGGCTGTGGGTGGGGATAAACACCACTCGAATCTTGGGGACTCTTCTCTACAAGCAGTTATGTCCCAGAATTGATTGCAGCACGAGTGCAAATACTCCTCTGATCCTTGAGGGCAGGGGTTCTCACTGTGGCATTGTTGACATTTGGGGACTGGCCTGTACGTTGTGGGATGTTAGCAGTGTCCCTGGTCCCCATTCACTTCATGCCGGTGGCACCCCCTCCGTCATGACAACCAAACATCTCTGCATCTCCAGGAGCAGGAGGGCCCCGCAGCGGGTTCACACGTTGCCAGATGGCCCCTGGGGGAAAAGTTACCCCTGGTTGAGAGCTATTGATCTAGAACTGCACTTCCCAAGATGTATTCTGTGAAACCCAAGTTTAATGGGATACCAAT
The DNA here is from genome assembly GCA_031878705.1 of Tapirus indicus. Taxonomy (NCBI): domain Eukaryota; kingdom Metazoa; phylum Chordata; class Mammalia; order Perissodactyla; family Tapiridae; genus Tapirus; species Tapirus indicus. The sequence goes on from CM062932.1 coordinate 56,065,016, forward strand.
AGGCATTTTCTGAAAAAGGGGGTTCCAAGATGAGCCACCCCTGGCAACCACAGATCTTTTTACTGTCTCCATAGTTTTGCCTTTTCCAGAATGTTATAAAATTGGCATCATACAATATGTGGACTTCTCTGATTGGCTTCGCTCACTTTGTAATACGCATTTAAGTTTCCTCCATGTACTTTCTTGGCTTGATAGCTCATTTCTTTTAGCAGTGAAGAACATTCCATTGTCTGGAGGGACCATGGTTTGTTTATCCTTTCTCCTGCTGAAGGTCATCGTGGTTGCTTCCAAATTTGGCAATTATGAATAAAGTCGTTACAAACGTCTGTGTGCAGGTTTTTGTGCAGACATAAGGTTTCGGTTCCTTTGCGTGAATACCAAAGAGCAGGACTGCCAGATCGTATGGTAAGAGGATGTTTAGTTTTGTAAGAAACCACCAAACTGTCTTCCCAAGTGACTGCGTTATTTTTGCGTTCCCACCAGCAGCGAACGAGGGTCCTGTTGCTCCACGTCCTGGAGTGTTGGGTATGGTCAGTGTTCCGGACTGTGGCCGTTCTCGTAGGCGTGTAGTGATACCTCATTGCTGTTTTTGCATTTCCCTGAGGTCGTATGACGCGGAGCATCTTTTCATGTGCTTATTTGCCATCTCTGCATCTTCTTTGATGAGGTATCTCTGAAGGTCATTGGCCCATTTTTTAACTGGGTTGTTTTCTTATTGTTGAATTTTAAGACATCTTTTTATATTTTGGATAACAGTCCTTTATCAGATGTATCTTTTGCAAATATTTTCCCCCAGTCTGTGGCTTGTCTTCTCGTTCCCTTGACATTGCCTTTTTAATTTTAATGAAGTCCAGCTTATCAATTATTCCTTTCACAGGTCATGCCTTTGGTGTTATGGGATAAACTTTTTTATTTTGGAATAATTTTAGATTAAAAAACAGTGCAAAGATAACACAGAGAGCTGCTGTTGACCTGTGATTCTCAAGTGGGAGCCCCAGGGAACATCTGCAGCATAAGGAGACCTTCTTGGTCATCACATCTGGGGGTGGGTGTGCTTCTGGCATTGTGGCTGGCGACCAGGGATGCTGCTGAAGACCCCACAATGCACAGGATGCCCTATAACGTAGAATTATCTGGTTCAAAATGTCAACACTGCCAAGACTGAGAAGTTCTGCCACGTGCTCTTCGCCTGCTTCCTGACCGATGACCACGGCACATTTACTAAAACTGAGAAATGAACGTTGGTACAATACTGTTATCAGTTGGCTTTTTTTTTTTTACCCTCTTGCCAAATTTTTAAGTGTACATCCATTACTGTTAACCATAGGCACAATGTTGTACAGCAGATCTCTAGAACGTTTTCATCTTGCACAACTGAAGCTTTGTGCATGTGGAATAACAACTCCCCGTTGTCCGCCCTCTCGGCCCCGGGAGCCTCCATTCTACTTTCTGCTTCTGTGAGTTCGACTCCTTTAGCTACTGCACGTGAGTGGAATCACACAGTATTTGTTCTTCTGACACTGGCCTATTTCACTCCACATAACGTCCTCAAGGTTCATTCATGTTGTGGCATGTATCAGAATTTTCTTCCTTCTCAAGGCTAAATAAATAATATTCCATTGTATGGATAGACCATATCTTCTTCATCCATTCTCCTGTCGATGCACATTTAGGTCGTCGCCACATCTTTGCTGCTGTGAGTAAGGTTGCAGCAAACACAGGAGTGCAAATATCTTTTCAAGATCCTGATTTCAATTCTTTAGGCTAGATTCCTGTAAGTAGGATTGCTGGCAGTTTTATTTTTAATTTTTTGAGGAAACGTCATACTGTTTTCCACAGCAGCTGTACCCTTTACTTCCCCACCAACAGTGCACAAGAGTTCCAATTCTCCACATCCTTGACCACACTTGTTAGATATATGTTTTTTTTTTTTTATAAAGGCCATTGTAACAGTTCTAATGAGGTGATATCTCATTGTGGCTTTGATTTGCATTTTCCTGATGATTAGTGATGCTGAGCACCTTTTCATGTACCTGTTGGCCATTTGTATGTCTTCTTTGGAAAAATGTCTATTCAAGTCCTTTGCCCGTTTTCAGTTGGGTTGTTTGTTTTTTGCTATTGGGTTGGAGGAATTCCTTATATATTATAGACATGTGGTCTGCAGATCTCTTCTCCCATCCGCAGGCTGCTTTCTTTCTCTGTCAATTGTTTCAGTTGCCTTTTGTCTTATTTCTGTCCGCCCCACACTCCTGCTCTCGGTTGAATCCCTGGTGGCCTGAAACGAAATGTAAGTGCACAAAGGAGGCCTCCTCCGTGGGGTGAATCAGTTTATAAAATAAAATCCTTCTGTCACACAGGTCACCTTTGCATCATTGATTTGTTTGGTAAAAGTCACATTAGACCAGGCTTTACAAAATCATTAACTAATGAAAACATTAACTAATCTGCATTTGGGCAGCGAGACAGCTGGGGGGCACAGAGTGGAGGAACTTTTGGGGGACACCACGTCCCCTCTCTCGAGGATGGCCCGTCGGCTAGAACTGGTGCCCGCAGGAGCTCTCAGCATCCATCGCGAGGCAGACGCCACGGACCGTCCCCCAGTCATCACCCGCTCCTTCAACCCCACAGATATTTACCGAGTGTCCCCCGAGGCCCGGGCTCTGAGGGGGTCACAGTGGGACCTTGGGGGGGTTAGGTCTCTGTGGCAGCCAGTGCAACAGAGTGAGCTCTCAGGACTCCCCACCCGGCCAGACTGGAGAGTGGTTTGGAGAGAAACCACCAATTGCTTGTCATTTTCACTGGCTCTTCCTGGTCCCCGGGGCTACTGCAGACCCCAGAGAAGCAAAGCCCCAGCCCTGCTCCTGGGGAGCGGACACCGGGTGGGCCAGAAGGAAGAAAAGCTTGTTCATTTAACAGGGTGGCATCGTTAAAAAAAAAGTGCCCCCACAGAAAAAGTGCCGTGGACCAGTGCCGTGGTCTCAGCTCGAACGTGGTCACAGACCCCTGGGGGGCTCGTTAAAGGGGCGGACCTGAAAGGCTGTATCGCCAGTGTGCCCAGTGGTGCCAGTGCTGCTGGTCCTGAGCTGCACTTCGAGAAGCCAGGGAAAGCCAGTGACCAGCAGAGGGAGAGGACACAGTGGGCCTCGGTGATCCTGAGACGCGGCAGGAAGCAGGGGCTGCCCTGGCCTTGGAGGATGGATAGGATGGGGGTCGTGCTGGTTGCTGGGGCAATCTTCTGACTTCCTTGAAGCAGAGGCCTGACTTCATTGACCCAGAAGGTGAGAACCAAAGGACAGACGGACGGACGGGCAAGCTCATCTTCACTTAATTCAACCGGAATCGTCAGAGACACTCAGAGTCTGGCAGCGGAGCAGCAGGAAGGTGGTGGCTAGTAGGGACTTCGTGGGGGTCGGGGGGGGGCTTTTCCAGCCCCGCAAGTTCCTGACAGTTGGAAGGCGAGCATCCAGCGGTGTGCGGCGGAGACTCGGCGGAAGTCTTTGCCTTTGGGTGGCCAGTGAGGCCACGTGCCATCCAAGGGCAAAGTTGGTGCTTTCAGAAATTTCTTTCCACAGAAACGATTAGCCAGCCAGACCTGTTGTCCTTTTGCAAGCAGCAAATTACCCAGGAAAATGTAATTACCCATTCGCTTTGTTATTAGTGCACAGCTAAGAAGATTGAAGCAATCGCCCCTTTCATGGTGTTTCAAAGCTTACTCACACGATGCATCCCTGATATTAAACACAATGAGACTTTTTTGAATTCAATTAAGCATTTGCCTACTGTGACTCTTTATTCATTGCAAATTGTCTCAGTAAATAATCTTCATCAAAAGTCAGAACCAATCCCCATTAGTTGTTTAGATTAATTAATGGGTCCCCCCGGAGCCACCCAAATGAATTCAATTTGAACGTCAACAACTTGGCGATGGAGTTTCCCAGGTTGGCATTAAGACAATATTAAACCTGCAATAAGTCACATTTAAAATGTTAATTCAGAGAAGCTCTCCATTTAGAGCATTTAATTAAATCCTTAAATAAACTGCATGGGCTCAGTACCAGATGGTTCTGCATTTTCATTGCAGCACCGAGCCGGCACGGTGAAGATAACCAGGATATATAGAGTAATAAAATCTAATCTCGTTTCCAGCAGGGAGATCCAGTGTATGTACACAACCCGGGCTCAAATGGTAAGTTAATTACATTAACCCCGGTGTACTCCGGGATCTGAGCAGCCAGAGATGAAATTAGTCTTTTTCCTATCATAAGATTCTTTTCAACTTCACTATATTAATTTTTAGCCAAATACTAACTCATAAGGAAAATTGAAGTTAATGTAACCGAAGATAAAGTAATGCAGCCTTAATGTTCTGAAGGGATTATGGAGACCCGCGGAAATACACTCCGCAAATGTCATCGACTTGGGATGGATTTACGGAGCGGGGAAGAAGAAATGAAGATGCCAAGAAGGCTCTTGTCTCCGCCCATTGCCTCCTCCCAACGTAGGGTTAATAAAGGACCTCATCTAGAAAATTCAGGCCTTGATATGAAACAGTCTCACAAGGGTAGTAGAGTGTCTGTTGGGGGAAGGGACACACGGCCCTGGGAGAAGTCACTCCATCTCAGGTGCAGGCGACGGGCCCAGGGGTCACCTCTGCCAGACCCCGCATGGCCCGTGCACCTCCACGGCGCAGCCTCTTATCTCCCTGTCCTGAGAGCATCGGTCCTCCACCAGGAGGGGTGAGGCACGTCGCTCTTCCCCGCCTCCTCCTCAGGATGCCCAGAGGGACCACGGGTCCCCCATCTGCCAGCCCAGAGACCCTCTGTAGCACCCCGAGTTGTCACAGCGATGTTTGGTCAGGTCACGTGGTGACTGAAAATCGTCAGCAAAACTGCTTTTGAAGGAGATTCCCCCCAAAGTCTGTCGATTCTCAACCCCCTGAGCAGACCTCTCCGAGTCATCCATGCAGCCGCGTGGGCCTGGCCTGCTCGGGCAGCTGCATCTCAGGACACTCCGCCCCCCAGGGGGATGGAGAGACCAGGAAAACCCCAAACCTTTACAATTTGTCTCAAAAGTGCAACTTTCTGCCACTACAATTCCAAACAAAGCAACAGGAAATGCACTGAATTTCTAGTAGCCTCATCTAGGAGACGACTCTCTGGGCCCTGATGTGCCGTCAAACCCTACACTCACCCCCACCTGACCTTCCCCATTTGGGCTCCTGAACTTCCACTGAGCCTCCTTTTTCATCCTGACCTTCACTGTCAGGCTTGTCGCTGAAGGATCTCACACTGAGGTGGCTGGTAGATCTCATCTGAATGCCAGCTGTAATTGATGGTGGCTGTTCAGAGGGCTGTGTTAAGAAGGCTTCTGAGCCTGGATCCAGTCTCCAAGAGGAAAAGAACCCTGTGTACTATTAGCAATATCTGTCGTGTATGTGGGTGTGTTTGTGTGTGTTTACACTATGAATACTTTCCAGTGTTTTAAAATATCATTAAAATATTTTAATGGCTATGCCATAATTTATTTTGGTTACATTTCTTTTATCTTTTTATTTCCTTTGCCACTAAGGGTAAATGGCACATCTTTGTCTCAATGCCTCGCTGTTTATTCAGACTCCTAGATGGGGAATTACTAGATCAAAGATAACAAAAAAGAGCAAATTGTTTAAAAGCTGAGCTCTTTATTATGACTAGCATAATAACTTAAACAGATATTCCTAATTATTCGAATTAAGAGATCGCACAGGGAGGGCAAGATTAAAAGAAATAAGTAGATGGTTATCATGTCTTCTCTCTAATAATCCTTATTTTCCATGATTCCAAGTCATAGAATTAAAGACGGTAGAGCTGGAAAGAAAATGGGAGGTCAAGTCCTTCCGTCTCATTGGACAGATGAAAATGAAGCCCAGAGAAGTTAAGCAGCTTAACAAAGCCACACAGCCAGGTCGTGGCGGGCCGGTCCTTCTTCTGTGGTTTTGCTGCCCCAGCTGGCTTTCAACCACACCTGTTTGCACACACTTACCTTCCTGAGATTCTGCGTCACGCCCCTCAGAATCCAAAGCACGTGCTTCTCCCTGCACCTTCAGCTGTGGGTACATCACTGCCCGTCCTGACGCTGAGTCGGGTATCCTTGTGGCTTTCTTCTCCTACGACGCACGGCTAATGCACTTGCCCCCAAATTTCTCTTGTTCTGCTCCTCTGCCCAGTGCCACATGGCAAAAGTGGGAAGAAATAAATGCTGGTCATGCTGTGTCTCCGCGTCCAGTTTTTAAGGTAAAAGAACAAAAGAGGTTTTGCTTGTGTTTGGTGTGGACTGGTTTTTCAGAGAGCCCCACCTGCCCACCCCCCACCACAAGGACTTCCGTGAAAGGAAAGTGGAGGCACTTTGCAACAGCAACCTAGCTCCCACTGGAGCTGCCATCACAGAGATGCCCTCTTCTGCCGGAAACACTTTTCCGAACAAGCCAGTTGTTCTGCTGGAGTGGGGGCAGCAAAGGGCCTGAGCAAGAAGTGGGGATGGAAATGCAGGTTCAAGTCTGGGAGCAGAGTCGGTGCCTGGTGGGGAGGACGGGACGGCTGGAGGAGGAGACACAGAATCCACAGGAGCTCTCATCTCTTGCATAGTGGGGGGACTCTTGCTGACGGAACCCAGTGTGGAGATTGTTCTTCCACCCCAATCCAGGGTAGCTGCAGAAACTGCTCGTGGCTGCGGGGCAGGGCAGCCGCAGAAGGAGAGCACACGCGGAGAGGAGAGAAGCCGTGTGGGCAGGTCAGAGGAAGCAGGTCTTCTGTCCGTGTGCCCCGACGAGGGGCCGGCCCCTTTCATCCAAGCCTCGTACTGGTCTGTGCAGTGGGAGAATAGGTACAGCAAGAGCCGAAGCTGCAGAATTACTGAGCAAGACACTGGAAGATGGCACTCTGAGTAGTTAGAGGTGAAGAGTCTGAGTGTCCTTAACCTCCACGCCCCGATGCAAGGAATTGGTTATTCCATTTCTGGCAAAGTGAACCCAGCACAGCTTGGACCCCAGAAAGGGACCAGCAAATGGGGCCACCCCAGCTGTTTCAGGATGAACCCAGAAACCATTCCCCTCACCCCGCTGGGCTGAGTTCTCACCAGGGGCCTGGCGGGGATGACCGGAGTTAACAGTAGAGCCACCTGTCTATTGTTGGTGGCCTGGGGGGGGGGCTAATCTTTCCCTGAAATGAACGGCTGGGCATGCCGCATCCACCTCTGTCTGCTGTCGGAGCGTTTATTTCTGAAGCCGCTCCCTTGGGTGGCCCTGCCCTTGCTCTGGCTCTGATTAAGGATGACAATTGTTACCTGTCACCTCTTCTTCTCTAGTGAGACTCATTCCCTCCAAGAATATTCTCACCTGTGGCAGCCTGTACCCCCGTCCGCAGCTGGAGAAGATGCAGAAGGACGCTGTTCTTTTCAGTCATATCAACGATTCAGCCTGCGGCCGTGTGGCATCTGGGTGGCTGTCACACTGTCTGCGGCCCGCACGCGTGGGGCCGGGAACCCAGTACCTGCAAATCAGACTCTTCCCGAGCGCTGTGCAGGCAACCGCGCTGGATGAGGAGAAGGGCGGGCAGCCCTGTGAATGCAGCGGCCCCAGGCCCCGAACCGCTGCGGGGACGGTGAGATGTGGTCCTCTTCCCGTTCGCCGCTGCCCCCTGTGCCTTCGGTCTCACTGCCTGGTAAGCCAGCAGGATCTAGATGAGCTGTGACGAGAGAGCAAACGACTGTTGTTGTTTTGTTTTTGAAATACAGAAATCGCATGAGACCCTAAACTTTCTTCTCCTCCTCTTTCTCCAAAGAGAACAAACAGGAAAAGTGTCCATTGTGTGGCTGCTTCAGGCCTAAGCTCGACAGATAATCAAGATTTCTTCTCATGTGGTCCTTGCGGGCTGCCTCTCCCTGGGCCATGTCCCCAGCTCCAGGTGGCAGGGAGAGGCAGGTCAGACAAGCCCTCCATCCCTTGGCACTGTCCTGACAGCCCCTCCTTGAGCTGGGGACACCTGCAGCCATCAGACCTGGCCTCGTGGTAACAGGTGATGGAGGCACACCTGGGCAGTTGGTAGACACCATGAAATAGAATGCTGCACAGTTTTTGTGGAGTTAGCCTAGATTTAGGCTGCCCGGGAGAGCGGGAACAGTGATCTCTGGGGGAGAAACGGGCCACGGGGGCACTGTGCAGACAGCCCTGGGATGAGCTGGTCTGCGGGAAGCCCTTGATGGAAGTGTCCTGGCAGGGTTTTTTGCTGAGATAATTTTTGCTTCGGAGTAGAGTAGGGCGTGCTTCCCTCTCAGATTACACCTGCTGGGAGCGACCAGAGCCGCCAGCAGCACATTCTACCTTCCTCTTGCTCCGCCGCGCTCTCTGCTCTGTTGATTGTGGGCCACCTGAGGCTCGGTCCCGGGCAACACCGTGCAGGTCTCATTCCCAGCAGAGAATGACTCTGGTGGGACCACCACTCGTCAGGATGCACCATTCAGGGCGGCTCTGAGGCCCTCACTGGCTGTCTTTCCCTGTGTCCTTGAGTCACAGGGAGGCTGCTCTGTCCCTCAGGGCGGGGGCTGTAATTAGGATCCCCAACCCGAAGCAGCCTCAGAGCTGAGCCAGTCAACAAGCATTAATTAAGCGCCTGGGGGATCCCTCCTGGCGATGGAGTAAACAGATGACCTGTCGGCTGCCCTCTGGGGCCTCGGGCACGGGGGAGTTTACCGTCTGGAGTTGGGATTCTGGCTCCGACCTGTCGCCATGGCTGTCAGGAGGACTCACTGCGCTGCTGTGGCCCCAGCTCCTGGGAAAAGGTGTTCGGCCCAGCGTCGTCAGGTCAGGCAAGCGAGTCTTGTCATCGGAGGCTTTAGAACGAGGGGGCTGTGGAGGCCGTGCTGCCCAGTGACAGGCTGGATTGAGGCAGATTTCCAAGATCAGAGAGTCTCGGAGAGAGTCACAGAGACCTCTGAGCACCACTGAGGGCAGATGTTACCAAAGATGTGCTTCCACCTCCAGGAGAGGTGGGCACCCCAAGAGGTGGGCACCGAGGTCAGAGCAGGGGCCAGAGCCGGGCTAGGGCAGGGAGCTTGTGTTCAGTGTCCCTCCGGTGGCCCCTTGCAGCAGCACCTTTGCTGGTCCAGTGGTCAGGGGAGGATTCGCCCCAGGATATTTTAAAGGGACGTGTCCCTGACATTGCTTTCCCTCTGGGACTGTGCCTGCTCGGGGCAAACTTCCCTCCTTTTCTCCCGAGCAGGGGCACCCACACTGCCCACCAAGCAAAGGCCAGATTCCTTTATTAGAGCAAGGGGCTCGGAGAGCGTGGCACGGACTGTCCCTGATGGAAGGTTGATGCCACCTGCCTGGTCCCAGAGGCAGACTCTGCTGGAATCCAGGACCTTGTTCCCAAGCATGCAGTGGTGCCAGTTAAAGACCCAGAGGTCTGGGTTTCCGCCAGGAGGAGACTGATACCTCAGGTCAGGTCGTGTTTGATCTTGACTTTTTAATCAGAGTTGTGTTTTGTTAAAATAAAAAGATGCTGACTAAGCAGTGATCTCCCATATCCACAAGTAATACCACTTACTGGTAGTGGGAAAAGCTAAGGTTTTAGGAATATCTCTCTTAGGCACAGGCTGGTGCTGTCTTGCTCTCTTATCAGTGGTTTCTCAGCTCAGCTCAGACCTGGGGGCAAGAAAAATGACCATGAGCTTTTGGATTAGATGAAGCCTGAGTTCTGGCCTGGGCTCTGTCCCATTCTTTCAGAGAGGATTAAGTGAAATGATGCGTATGAAGTTCCTAGCACGTGGCAGGGGCTGGTATTAATCAGGAGTCTTTGGTTGCAGGTGACCAAAGTCCCAAACTCATATAAGGAAAAGGAAAATTCATTGGCTCCAATAGCGTCAGGTGTGGCTGGATCCTGGTGCTCAAACAATATGGTCAGGACCATGTGTCTCTCTCTGATCTCCTCTGTGTTAGCTTCATCCCCAGGTGGGCTCCTTTCCCATGGTGGACCCTGGCAGCTCCAGACCATCTTACTAGCTTTAAGACCATCTATTCTTCCCAAAAGGCAACTGCTCTTTCCCAACAGGCCACTGGGGAGACCTGCACCGGTCACGGAACATGCCTGACCTAGGGGCCCATATGGGGTCAGGCAGGTGGTGAGGGAATAGCAGACACTTTCTGGGCCCAAATCGTCTTGGCCCACCTGTGAGATCAGGTGCTGCTGTGTAGGTAGGGCCCACTGCCCTCCTGTGTTCTGCCTCAGGGCTTTTTCCAAAGCTAAGAGCAGGGTGACCCGGGGGAGTTAACACCTCCAGGGACGACCCTCTGCCGATGGGGGATGAGAGTCTGTGCCTGCAGAGGAACATACTGAGGCAGAGTGGTCAGCCCACCTGAGGCCCCGAGCAGGACGGGGACAGCAGACGGAGGGTGGGATGCTTGGCAGGCAAAGCACCCGTGTCCTGTGGGCCCTCACCTGTTAGTCCCCTCTCAGTCTCCCTGTCTGTCTTGGGGTGCACAGGCCCCGTCTCATCCTCCTCTGGCCTCCGCAGTTTCAGACCAGATCACTCTGACCCTACAGGTGGCAATGCCTTGCACTGCGGGCAGCTCGGAGGGTGGGGGCATCCACTGCCTTTTCTACGAGGTCTCTCTTCCCCGGAATCATGAGTGTGAACACAGCCGGAAGCTCCAATCCACAAGCAAACACCGAAAATGAAGGGGAGCCCCAGGCGGGCCTGTCCCCATGTTGGGGTGTCTTTTGTGATTCCCTTTGTCTCACCAGGTGATGGGGTTACTATGGCTCTGCCATTTGGAGTGGTCAGCGGAGAGGAGGACTGGGCTGCAGCGAATCTGGGAGGAGACAGTGGGAGGCGGCAGAGACGTAGAAACCACTGCACCTCCCGCTCCCCCTGCTCCCTCCCTCCCTCCTTCTCCCTGCTGGGTGCTGACTTCTGCTTAGTCCTGTTCTGTCAACGGCTCCTTGAGATGAAATCGTTTTCCCCTTTGCGTTAGTTTCCTGTGGCTGCTGTAGCAAATTACCACAAACTTGGTGGCTGAAAACAACACAGATGGATTCTTGCACAGTTCTGCAGGCCAGAAGTCCAAAATCAAGGTGTCAGCAGAGCTGCGCTCCCTCTGGAGGCTTGGGGCATGATCCTTCCTGCCTCTTCCAGCTTCTGGTGGCTCCAGGCGCCCTTGGCTTGTGGCCGCATCACTCCAATCTCTGCCTCCGTGGTCATGTGGCCGTCTCCTCTCCGTGGCTGTTTCAACTCTCCCTCTGCATTGCTCTTGTAAGGACACTTGCAATGGCATTTAGGGCCCAGAGAACCCAAGATAATCCCCTCGTCTCAAGAGCCTTAATTTAATCACAACTGCACAGACTCTTCTAAATAGGGTCACATACATCACAGGTTCTGGGGATTAGCATGTGGGGGGAGGGGGCATTTTTCAACCTACCGCACCCTTCTGAGCATCCTTCTTGGAACTGTTTATAACTTTGAGGCTAAATTTCCAATCAATTTCTGTCCCCCATTTTCTTTGGGAATCTTGTTTTTAACCTTTCTGAAGCTTTCAAATATAATTTAAATGTAGCTATGTATGAAGCCCAGGTAGACGGTGCAGAGCATCCCGGGGTAGACGTGATACGGGGCAGGGTGACCCAGGTCACCGAGCATCAATGAGCACCTACGATGTGCTGGACTCGCCCGTCCCTCACAATGACCCCGTGGGGAAAGAATCATCACCCCATTTTCTGATGCAGAAACCGAGGCCCGAGACTGTAAGGCGGTCACACAGCCAGTAAATGGCAGGACCTCCAGGTCCTGGGGTCCAGGTCCTCCAACTTCCAGTGCAGGCTCTCATTCTGGATCTGCTGGGCTTGTCTGAGGTCACTCACTGCGCTGGACCCAGCTTGCAGCATCCCCTGGTCTCCTCCAGCCCAGACTGGACCTTCTGTCCAGCACCTACCGCTCCCCTTCCTCCTCAGACCCCTTTCCGTTGTGTTTCCCGGTGTCGGGCTGGGCTGTCCTCTACCGTACCAGCTCCCCGAGCAGTAGACACCCTCTTGTGTGGCACAGACCTCGCTTGTCCTGAAGTCCCCTGCTGGCATGGGGCTCCTGTGCCCGACTGGCCCAGTGGGATGTGAGTTCATAGCCTCTTCCCCCGCCCCACTTGCTGCCCCCGCACACCCTGGTGGGAAGGGTCCTCTCAAAGCCCCCAGCTCCCCCACAGCTCTGGCCCATGTCACACTCTAGAGGACAGCGCTAACCCTTCCCTTCCCCTTTCGAATCCCAGCATCACCGTCTCGGGCCGCCCCTGCCCACTGGCTCACCCTCCCTGCTGGGAACATGGAAACGTGACATTCTCCACCCTCTTTAAAGATCACTAGCCAAGGGCAAGCTCTAAGTCAAAGTTCTTTTACTTCTTCTGGTTCTGCCTAAACGCAGGGGCTGCAGGCCGCTGTCGGGGAGGGCTGGTCAGTTTTCCAAGGCTCTCCCTGGCTTCCTCGCCCTTTCCTTCTGGCCGCCTCATGATTCTCTCAATATGACGTCCCAGGGCCGGAAAACAAGGCCAGCCTTGTGCTCCCGGGGAGGGCGGGGGGTGGGGATGGAGGGGGCCGCTGAGCCGCCACGCTCGCTGTCCTCATCACTGGACCCGCACTGAGCCTTTGAGATGCTTCTCTTATTCTTGTAATGTCCTTTTTCCTGAAGCCACTGGTGAAATACTTTTTCTCTAGGATGCTTTGTGCTGTTAACAGACCTGTCCAACTGAGTGTCCCCAGATCATTTTAAATTCTCTCCTTGGTAGTTGTGCTGGAGACATGGGCCCTAAACTCGCCTTTCTGAAATGCGGCCAAGCCTGGTCCCCAGCCTGGACGGTGCCAGCTTTCCGAGAAGTCTGAGGTCTGGCCCTGCTCCGAGCCTCGTCCTGGAGAGCGGGGGCTGACACAAATGCGCTCTGTGCCCTTTAAGACAGCGGGCCAGTGGCAGGGAAGATCCAACACTCTGCTCTGCACAGGCAGCCTTTGCCTTGGGATTTGGAGCCCACGCGCCAAACAAACTTCTCGTCCAATCCATCACATGCTCCCTTGGTGCAGATTCTGTGGTGGTTCCAAGGAGACCTGTGGGGAGGGCCCCGGCTGTTCCAGACCACCTCTATAAATAACCAGCTTCAGGAATTAACTAGGGGTATGGGCTGTTTTTACAGGTTTGCGTCTTCGTTTTTCCAGTAATCCAGCTGAGTGCTTCTGGGCTGGGGCCACAGCCCGGATGGGGACAACCCCACATCTGCTGCAGGCAGAGAACGTGGAGGGGCCAGGGGAAGCTCTTGCCCAGCCATTTAGGAGGGGACAATTTGGGGCCAGGGCTGCCAGCCCGCTTGGCTCACGGTTCCTGGACTATCTGGCACTGTGGCCAGCACGTGACTGGTTATCTGGGACAAGCCGTGGTACCCAAGTCCAAATGGATCTTCCCCTGGGCCTGTCCCTGGCCGACACATCTGGTAAGCATCAAAATGAGACAGAGAATACCGTGGAACAGGAACCAAGAATGGGCCATTCCAGGCATCCTTTCTATCAAGTCGGAATTCTGCTCTTAGGTAAACCACGTGCATTTCTTCTAAGCATCCACCTACCAGTCAGCTGTAGGAGCAGGATGAAACCAGTGACTGCCTGGGTGTTTCCTAGTCAGTGAATGAGGGACGCACCCAGGAGCCCCGCTGGAGTCAATTCAACAACCTTGATCGCACATCCTGCGGGTTGAGAGAGGAGCGTGCAGCTGGGGAGTGGGCACCAGGAGTGGGGGCCTCCGGGGCCTGCAGTGGGTGGTCTGGGGTGGAGACGGGTCACGGAGGTTCCGGCAGGGCTGCGCCTGCTCCGAGAAGGACATCTGATTCTTGTGAGTGGAGAGGGAGCTGGCCTGGGGAGGAAACCGCCAAGGGAAGGAGATGGTTCTCACAGGAATGAGCACCAGGAGACTCTGCAGAGAAGTGTGTGCGAGTCAGACAAAGACTGACAGGGCCTCACCTTGGAGCCCGAGGCCGTGACTTGATGAGAAAGGCCAGCACGCCCCATGCACCCCCTCACACCGAACCCTGGACCCTGGAGATCTCTCTCTCCCCTGCACTAGTTCTCCTCTCCTGGCTCCTTCTCCCTGCCCTTGGCCGTTCATTCATTCATTCAGGAAATATCTATCGAGTGTCTCCTGTGATGCAATGCTGCTGACATGGACCCCGATTTCTCCTCTCCCCCGGGTGTGGACCCTGGCTTCCCTCCCCTCGTGTGGACCCTGGCTACCCTCCCCCGGCACCAGTCACCTTTGCCTTTTGGTGTTCCACTTCCTGCTGTCCTGGGGAGACACCTTCTTGGTCTGGTCCAGTCCCCAGGGAGCACCCTGAGCACAGACCCCAACACAGCGCAGGCCCAGCAGACGGGACCCTAGCGTGGGCAGCACAAATGAGACCACTGACCCCTCTCCTCCCTGTGGGGCCAGAGGAATGAATGGATTTGGGGCGACTGGGGTTCTTTAACAGAGCAGCAAGCGTGTGAAAGGGGAAGAAGAAATAAATTCAGACACAGACAGCTAGAGGCAGAGATTAGCCAGATGTTCACTCTAAAGAAAGATGAGGGGGTGAGAAGGCCTTCCTCCCTTGTTGGTGACTGTCCCCGATCCTCCGGTGACAGCACTGCAGGGCCTCCGTCAGGCTCTCGGGAGACGCTCCCTCTCACCTAGCCTGATGTTCTGCAGGAGCAGGGATTTGTGATCGCTGTTCATTTAGTGGTTAAATCATGCAAACCGGGGACAGTTCCCCAGACCACAACCCTTCGCTTTTGCACCACAGCATCCAAGAGGAGCTTTGTGGATTCCAGACCCTGTTAGCTGTAGAACCATCTGGAGAGTGGCTAAGGGTGACCCTGTTGGAGTCCAACAGACCAGGGACTGAATGCCAGTCCTGCCATTTGCCAGCTGTGTGACCTTAGCCGAGTTTCTGAGTTGAGGCCTTAGCCCTCACCTGATGAATGACGACAGAGCTGGCCACGTCACAGGCTGCTGAGGGACTAAATGAGATAAAGGATGGAAATTGCTCAGCACAGGCTGGGCGTGTACGAGTGACCAACAGGTGACATGTGCCATTCTCAGTGTAATCACTCTCCTCTCGTGGGAAGGTGGCTCCTGAGCACCCACAGACAAGAGGAGGAGGCCCTGGTGGGGCAGGGGCAGAGGACAGCAGCTCAGAGGACACCTCGGAGGTCCCTAATGTCACAGGTGACCTGCAGAGGGTGACGGAGAGCAGGTATGCATCAAAGTCCTGGGGGCACCTGTAGCCCTGGCCAGCTGAGATGTGGGGTGTTGCCTGCTTTTCTGAGTGACATCAGTGACACGTCCACAAGGAAGGGGCTCCTCGACACGCGGGCAGCCCTCACTTCTGGTCGCATCTCCGCCTTTGACTAATGGCTGACCTGACATCTTTCAGCGAGTGACCTTGTTGCAGCCGGTGATTCAAATATCTTTCAGTGTCAGAAATAATAAGCACCACCATAAGATGAACAAGGAGAGCTTAAGTTGAGCGCAGATTAATGGGGTTTTAATATCCCTAATTTAATCACTCCTTTCTGTCGCACTGTGGGCAACATGATGTAGCAGCTAATTATTTTTTTTAACCATGATGGGGATCTTTCCTAATCAATTTTATGTTTAACATGAATGAAGGGAGGGCAGTGATTAATGAGAGAATAAATCTCACCAAACAGGCACAAGCAAGCGATCAGTTAAAAATATGGCGGGATGATTTCTTCTCGTGTAGCAAATTCTTCAGGGAGGGGATGGGGCACAATTTTAAGTGTCTTTCATTATAAAAAGGGGAAATATGTTAAAGTTTTTAAGAATGTGTTGGTTGGAAAGTAAAAGCATGCCCGTGTTTGTAATCTGGAACAACGTACAGTCATGTGCCACATAAGGACGTTTTGGTCAACAACAGACCACGTATACGAAGGTGGCCCCAGAAAATCAGTACCATGTAGCCCAGGTGTATAGTAGGCTGTACCATCTAGGTTTGTGTGGGTGCACTCTGTGATGTTCATGCAACAATAAAATTGCCTAATGATGCCTTTCTCAGCACGTGTCCCCATCGTTAAGCAACACGTAGGTAAGGTGACATTTTGTAGCTGCTACCTTTTATAGGGAGAGTAATACGGAGTGGTGAAAACATGTATACTCCAATGCTGGGGCTGCCCTTCACCATGTGACCTTGGGCCTTGGTTTCTCATCTTTTCAGTGGGCGTGTGATGTCCCTTCCTTGAACACCGTGAGGGCTCAGTGGTGAAGGCACGCGGCACAGTGCCTGACGTGCGTGTGCCCCAAATCTAACTTGAATTCTCACGACACTGGAGGGAGTATCTCAGGCTGGGGACCCCAGGAGCAGGTCCTGAGAAGAGGATCCACATGAAAAGGGTTCGTTAGGAGGGGTTCCCCAGAAAGCAGAGCAGTGCAGTGGGCAGTGAGACCGGGAGGGGAGGAGGCCACACAAGGGGATGCTACCAGGCCAAGCCCACGTTTTGGAGATGTGGGTTGCACCCAAGTGGTCCCAAACAGGGGCTCAAGAGCTGAGAATGTGTAGCTCACTCCTGTCATGGGGTGAGGGGGACCGAAATTCCCAGGCTGTTCTGGTCCTCCTGCCGGTCGGCCCCCAGCAGCGGAGGACGACTCTCCCAGCGAGAGACCAGGCGCCATCTGTTGAGCATGCACAAAGACCGTGCAGGGGGGCCAGCCTGATGGCCTAGCGGTTAAATTCGCATGCTCTGCTTTGGCGGCCCAGGGTTCACAGGTTCAGATCCCAGGTGTAGACCGATGTACCGCTTGTCAAGCCATGCTGTGGCGGTGTCCCATATAAAGTAGAAGAAGACGGACATGGATGTTAGCCCAGGGCCAGTCTTCCTCAGCAAAAAGAGGAGGATTGGCAATGGATGTTAGCTCAGGGCTAATCTTCCTCACTGGAAAAAAAATGGCACAGGGACTCAAGGTGACATGGGTAGAGGCGGACAGCCACTGCCAGGGAGGTTGGGCTCCTGGTCACGCGAGGGGGTGTGAACAGGCACAGACCCCTAAACAGGGAAGGAGATGGCTGGGTCAGATGTGAACTTGCACCCAAGGAGCCGAGGGGCCCTGGAGGCCTGGGGTAAGCTCTGTGCCACACCCCATGGGGAAGCCGAGGGACAGCCGTGGGACCCCTCAGGCCAAAGGGGCCCTCACCTAAGCATTTCTCATAACAGGCAGAGTTGGATGTCTTTGCTAGAGCTTTCATTGATTGATTGATTCATTTATTCTTTATTGAGCAAACGCCTGTGCTAGCCAGTGACTGTGCTGGGCACAAGGGACAACAGTGAACAGTGACTGAAACCCCCTGCTCTCCTGGAGCTGACATACAGGAGGAGATGGCAACAGTAACAGCAACTACATACCTACGGGGTGTCTCCGCGGATGAGAGAGGGCGGCTGGAGGAGGGGACGCAAGCTGAAATGTGTGTCTAGGGAGCTAACCCAGGAGACCTGAGGAAAGGCCAGGAGATGAGGGGTTGCCGCCGGATATTTTGGGGAGAACATTCAAGGCAGTGGGAACAGCAAGTGCAGAGGCTCAAAGGTGGGAACCTGTCTGGCCCTGGGAGACAGGAGGAGCTGGTGTGGCCGCAGCGAGGGGCGGGGGGTGGGGCAGGCTTGGTGAATGGGCAGGTCTGGGTGAGGCCTTGGGCCACGGTGAGGACCGAGGCTTCCCTCTGAGTGGGTGGGCGGCCATTGGAGGGCTAGAGCCAGGGAGTGACATGGTCTGATTTTGGTGTTAAAACTCTAGCTGCCGTGATGGAGAACAGTCTATGGGGGGCATGGATGGGAGCAAGGAGACCAGGCTTCTGGAAGAACCCCAGGGGAGATGATGGTGGCTGCACGGGGTGCTGGAGGCGTTGGAGGTGGGATGGGCTGGATTCCGGGGGGAGCTGCAGGAGCTGCTGACAGATTGGATGTGGGGCATGAGGGACAGAGGAGTCGGAGAGAAGTCTGGGTCTTTCGGCCGCAGCAGGTGGAGGCTGGAGTTGCTGTTAATGGAGGTGGCAGAGCCTCAGGTAGAGAAGGTTGGAGCATGGGCGTGGAATGGTGGCAGGGTAGGAGTTTGGATGTTAAGTCTAACACAGCCGTCAGGCATCGGAGTGAAAATGCTGAGGACACAGCTGGATAAGTGAGTCTGGAATTTGCAGGGAGAGAACAAGTTGGAGATAGACAGTTTGGGAGTTGTTTCTGGTGGGTTTAGTTCTGTGAAAAGGGGGTCTGCGGCCTTGGGGTCAGGCCTGTCTTGGGCCTTGGGCCCTGGACCCGTCCCTCCCAGCTGTGACACTGGAGCACGTCATGGAAGCTCTCTCAGCTTGTTTTCTCAACAGGAGGGGAAGACGCTGGAGTGCGGTGAGGAAGGAAGAGGGGCCATGTTGTAGAGATGGAAAGTAAATCACGGGGCCATCACCGGGGGGAGGGCTGTCAGAGCCCGTGGGCCACACGCCCTCAGCAGGTGACAACATTAGCACGTGCTTAATAATTTTTTAAAAATATAATTCTTTCGCAGACATTTAGCCTGCTAAACTCAATATTATTTCACCTTCTCTTCACCAGCCTTCCAGACAGGAACTGAGGGACGCGGTCGGTGGCCGAGCCTGGCGTGTCCCCACCCTCCTTCCTCTCACTAGGACGTGGGACTGCGCAGAGGGCAGAGCCTGCAATTCTCAGTTCCTCTGCACTTGGAGCTGATGGCGTCTTTCCCGTTTGACCTTAGAAGTTTTCTATAAACGTCATCTTGTGTTTAATTTCCTTTGTTTGGGGAGGTCAATTAAAGGTCTCAACATAATTCTATTAAAACTCTTGTCTCCCAAGTGAATCGTTGAAGCCAAGTTTAAAACTTTGCAGGGGGAAGCGAACATTTGTCTTGAAAACCCTTCCTTTGCCACAAGGAAAACCATAGGGAAGAAAGTATTCTGCAGAAAAAGAGTGCTGTGATCCAGTGAGTTCTTTGTTTTATTTCCTTGTTCGTGTCCTTTTTGCCCAGAGACAGGCCACATGAAAGCGGGGGCCTTGGTCCCTGCCCGCCCTCCTGAAAATGTGCTCTTCCCCCTCATCCCAGGCACTGCGCGGAGGGTTAGTGCGCGGTTACCCCGAGAGCCCCTCTCTCTCCGCTGAGACGGGGGCTCTGGTGCCTGCGGGGGCGTGCAATAGTTCTGTTGGTTCTTTCCACATGCTCGGGGATCACCAAACTCTGAGATTTGTCCCTGAGCGTTTTTCTCCCTTGGTTTTTAAGCCATTTCTGTTTCAAGGAAATTGAATCCATGTGTGTTTGGATTAATTGCTTAACTCCTAAAAATGTTGTTTTGTAAGAGCGATTTGAGGTCCAAAAAGCTTTTAAGTTGTTTTCCACATGGCCCCAGTCGGGGGATCTGAGCGAGCCCTCTTGGGCCAGTGCTGTGCTTACAGCTGGGTCGGGCGAATGAGGAATGAGCAGCCCAGGTGGTGTGTTCAGTTCACCCCCAAACAAGGTGGGCTCACAAGCCCCACCCTGACGTCCAGGAAGCTTCCTGGGTCCTGCTCAGTTTCGGGCTTTGGAGAACATGGACGCCTTCTGTGGTCTCCTGTGTAATTTGAGGTTTCCTCTTCCCTGCGTCTGTTTCCAGAACTTGGCTGCTTCTCTGGGGGTTTAAATTGCAGTGGAAGAGATCTCAGGACCTCGAATGCGTGAACTTCTTAACCTAGGAGGTGCCGCTGAAGGAAGTCATGCCTTCTGCTCTAGAAATGGTTCTGACGTTCAGGCCTCCCGATTGATGGGATGACCCTCTATCATGGGTGGGAGAGGAAGAACTTGTCTTCTTGAGCGGCCAAATCCATCAGGAGGTCAGGGAATTAACGCCCAGCCTAGAGCCATCCTCTATATAACATCCTTAGGCCTCAGTTTCCCCATCTGTTAAATGGGAATAACCCCTGACCCCAGGATTGTTCTGAGAGTCATTGTAAGAACTCCAATTCCTGTGCTGCCAGATCTCAAGCAAGCAGGTGTCTGCACCCTCCCAGTGGTGCCTTGCTCAGGCCGATCCCTTCATCCAGGGACCATCTGCAGCCCCTCCTTCTGTCTGACCTCCTCATTCACTCCATTCATCCATCATTCATCCAGCCCCACCTGGCCTCCGACACCTCTGATGACTTTGCTGGGGGGGCCTTCCATTCCCTAGCTACCACCGTAAACCACAAAGATTGGCACCTAAGTGTTTTCTCTTAGCTTCATGCCCGCACTGCTGTCTTTCCAGGGGAATCAGCCACCCATTCTCTCTAACACCCTCCCCTCACCACTCAAGAGAGGGCCGGGACAGTAGCCTTTGCTGACAGTAGCCTTTATCAGTCAGTTCCCCTTGACTGATAAACTGTTTGGAGGTAGATCAGTGTGGGGTGTGATGGTGACATTGGCTTGCCCTGGGGTTCTGCACTCTGACACTAAGAAGGTAAATGTGAATAATTTCTCCTAATGACTTGCACAAGTTCACAGGCTGCAGTGTTCATTATTATCTCAATTTCCTCCTCAGCAATTTGACTAGGACTTTGCTTTTAGCAAGGAAGGTTTCCCGTAGGAGCCAACAGGCGTAAAGCAAGAGCATCTCCCCCTGCTTCTACACAACTTTCTGTGAGTGGCGAGGTCACAGGGTTATCTGTGTTGATGTCTGCAATCGCTCCTGACACTGACTCCCTGGACTCAGCAAGACTTCACACGTTAGGGGCTCAGGCCTACAAGACTGCCCTCACTTCAGACACCAGCGGCCAGGCTCAGGGGTCCCCATGTCACCCAGGCTTCTGATCAACCAGCTACAAATTTGAGATTTATCCCCTCAGGTTCAACAATTCATTAGAACAACTTGCAGAACTCAGGAAAGGGCTACAATTTTCTTATAAGGGATAGAAGTCAGAGCCAGTCATAAGGAGAGACATGTAGGGTGCGGTCTGAGAGGGTCCCAAATGCATAGCTTCCAAGTCCTCAGGATGTGTGGCACGTCAATGTGATTACCAACTAGGAAGCTCACCCCCGCTTTGGAGTCTAGAGCTTCTGTTGGGCTTTCATTATGGAGGCTTGATTGAACTCGGTCTCCCTGAGCACGTGGTTGGTCTTTCTGGCGTGGCCAGCCCTCACCGTGGGTCAGCTCATTAGCATAGATTATCAGGACCCCTGGGAATAACAGAGTCTCCTATCGCTCAGGAAATTCCCAGGATTTAGAGGTGGCCCCCCAGGAAGGAAGGCCAGCCAAACTCTGTATTATACAACAATACGTCTGTGTATGCAGACGACATGCTCCACCACCCCTGTCATTACATGTCCTCACTCTTGCAAAGAGGTCTTCCTGACCCAGCTGACTGAAGCAGTGTCCCAAGTGCCACGTGGAAACAATAATGGAAACCTTGCAACGAGGCCACTTAAGTGGCCAAGTGCTGTCTTCCAAAATAAGTTAGAACCCAAGCTCACGTGGCCATAATTGAAGGTTATGATTCCTGAAGCCTCCCTGTCAAAGTTGTGTCATAATCCAAAGGCTCTGGAATAGACGGCTTGAACCTCATTCCGTGTCGGTAGACTAACGAATCTCGTTTCAAGCTGGACCTCTCTCCACGATGGGATGGATTTTCAGGTTGGGTGAGCATCCACTGTGCACCAGGCAGTGGGTACCATGCTGGGCGGAGAGCAGCAGCCTCCTCATCCCTGGAGGGTGAGGCTAGGCCACAGACCCCGAGGAATGATTTCACTTTGGTCTGGTAAGAGTTGTGCACGGAGAGCCCTGGAAACATAGGGCAGGGACCCCTGGCTCAGAGCAGGAGGGTCGGGTCACTGTGGTGGGTCCTAAAGGGGAAGTGGGCTCAGCTGGATGAATGCGGGCTAAGGGGGCAGCATGCATAAAGGCAGAGGGGAGGGAAACAGCAATATAGGCCATTTCCAAACATGGTAGCTTCGAGTGGGGGCAAGGCTTATCAGGAGACAAGTCAAGGCCGGATTGAATTGTCCTGGAAGAGGAGATGGAGCCATCTGTGGATGCACGGGTAAACAGACTGTGGTACACACAGTGGACTATCATTCAGCCTTGAAGGAACTGAGTGCTGACACACGCTGCAGCATGGATGAACCTTAACATGCTGAGAGCAGCCGGACACAACAGGCCATGTATCATGTGACTCCATCCAGAGGTGATGTCCAGAATAGGCAAATCCATAGAAACGGAAAGCAGGTTGGTGATCGCCTGGGGCTGGCAGGGAGGGAGGAATGAGGAGTAACTGCTCATGGGGAGGGGGTTTCCATCTGTGATGGAAATGTTCTGGAACTAGATAGTGGAGATGGTTGCACAACATTGTGAGTGTACTTAATGCCACCAAATCATACACTTTAAAATGGTTCATTTTATGTTGTATGCACTTCATCTCAATTTAAAAAAGAAGGTAGGGGGGCCGGCCCGGTGGCATAGTGGTTAAGTTCTCTCCCTCCACCTCAGCAGCCCGGGGTTCACAGGTTTGGATCCTGGGTGTGGACCTATGCACTGCTCGTCAAGCCATGCTGTGGCAGCATCCCACATACAAAAGGGGGGAAGATGGGCACAGATGTTAGCTCATGGCCAATCTTCTTCACCAAAAAAAAAAAAAAGAAGAAAGTGGGGTGGAGCTATGGAAGGGTTTTCAGAAGAGGAGGGATGGCCACAGTTGATTTTTAGAAAGCTTGCTCAAGTGACAGTGTAGGTGATGAGCTACGGGGGCAGGGGAGCGTTGGGATGCAGTCCCAAGAGTCCAGATGAAAAACGGTGGGGTCTGGAGCCAGGAGAGGGTTTCAGGGAAAGGGCGGCGTTCAGAATGTTGAGGGGCTTCAACGGGCATATCTTGGTGATTGATTAAGGAATAAAGTGTTTCTTCTGATGGGCTGACTGGACCAGGAATACATTTTTTTCCCCAAATGGCATGTGAATTGAACAGGCCTAGTGAAGTGCTTTGCCAGAAATGCTTCACCTTTTGCTCTACACCAAGCCTTTATGGTGCGTACCCCGGGGTCACACCCCACCTGTAACGGGCCAGCTGCCCTGCTCTGCTCTGGCCTGGCGCACCTGTGTCTACAGGGTCCCGGAGCCAGAGACTTCCACACCCCTCCCGGGAGTGCTCACTGGTTTTCAGTCATATGACCCCCGAGGACGGTCACGGGAGAGGGTAGATCTTTAGCATGTAACATAGACACACATGGAACCTCTGCATCTCCCTTAACTTTGCCTCCAGAATCAGAGCTAGAATCCTCTCCATATGCAGTCGAGCAGCCGTGGCACCATCACGGTCCTCTCCTTCGCCTTGCTCTGAAATGCCGACTGTCGTACAGTCTGAAACCTTGTGCGGCTCTGCCCCGTCTGAATCCTTATGACTTTTCTTGTGCTTGTTCTGTGTGCCAGGAATTTTGAAGTGGCATTTAGCCCAGAGCAAGAAAATTCTGGCCTCATCTTTGTAAAATTACTTTGTTTTTTTTAAAACCACAGATTGCTGGGTTATGCCTCCAGAGTTTCTTTCTTTTTTTTTTTTTTTGGAGGAAGATTGGCCCTGCACTAACATCTGTTGCCAATCTTCCTCTTTTTCCTTTATTCTCCCCAAAGCCCCAGCACATAGTTGTGGATCATAGTTGTAGAGTTGTAGCTCTTCTATATGGGACGCCGCCTCAGCGTGGCTTGGTGAGCGGTGAGTAGGTCCACGCCCGGGATCCGAACAAGTGAACCCCAGACCACTGAAGCAGAATGCATGAACTTAACTGCTAAGCCACCAGGCTGGCCCCTAAAATTACTTTTTAAAGGGGGGAGGGGCAGTATTTAATTATGCACAGGGGACCCTAATAATTTGAATAAGTCTGATAAGAATATACTTGAGAAGGGACTACAGAAAATCTGCTAACGTATTTCTAAAGCCAACTGAACCACGATTTGCCCTGTTTTTGCTGTGTGTTCGGCTCTCCTTCGGGTCCTCGCAAACGGGACAAACACGTGAGCAGTGTAGAGCCATGAACTCTTACGTGGAAGCTTGTCATGTGTCACTGGGTCAAGTCCAGGTCTGGGGGCTGACGCCTGCCCTCACACTCACACCTGCTCCGGAG
The DNA here is from genome assembly GCA_031878705.1 of Tapirus indicus. NCBI lineage: Eukaryota > Metazoa > Chordata > Mammalia > Perissodactyla > Tapiridae > Tapirus > Tapirus indicus. Next base: position 56,089,169 of record CM062932.1, read on the forward strand.
GTGGTCACCTGACCCAGGCCTGGCCCGTCAGCGAGCTCTGTCCTCCTGATTTCTCCCCAGGTGGGTGATAGTCTAAGGGGAGTCGGTCCTGGGCCTTTGCTGGAACAGAGAGGAAAGGCTGATCTCTCAGCTGCGGGTGGTAGGACGGAAGTGTGGGGCTGCTGTTTCTGCCCCTCCCTGGGTAGGGTCTGCCTGGAAGAACAGTTGCCACAGAGGAAAGCAGAGCTGAGACAGAGCAGTTCCTGAAGACATGGTTTGCACATCTGGGTCCAGCCATGTGGGACATTCTGGACTTTTCAGCTATGTGAGTCAAAACATCCCCCTCCTTTTTTTTTACTCAGCCAATTAACCTGGTCTTCCATCCTTTATCATCAAGAGTTCCCTCCAACATCCGCATCAAGTGGCCGCCATCTTCTGCCAAAACCACACAGGGATCGACGGCTGCTCGTGGGTGGTCATCCCATCCTTGGATCCCTCTGCCTGGTGTCAGAAGGCTCTCCCCACTGTGGCCTCCCTCTGCACCCTAATTCTCTCTAGGGAACAGCACCAAACATGTTGAGTAAAATTTGTCCACCAAGCATTGAAAAAGCTTGCCTCCAACTCCCTCAGCATTTGAGGGGACCCCACCTCCCTCCGGAAATTCCTGCAGATGAGAGAGAGCTTCTGTCTGCCCTTGCTGGATGGGTACAGATCATCTCGGCGTCCCCCACGTGGCCCCCCGGACAGTCCCCATGACCCGGAACATAGGTCGTTTCCCCCAAACATCACTCACGGGCATTTGTGCGCGAGTGACTTTGGGGAATGTTTGGGCTGGTGATGGAGGGAGGTTCACACCCCACACCACCCAGTAGTCAACCCGAATTCAACCTTATGGAGCCCGCTCCCAATCCTTCTTTGGCCTCCTTGCCAGCAGGGATTCCCTCCCACCCCCAGTAGCTCCCTACCTGGTGGCTCAGACACCTGTGTCCCCCTTTGCTTGTGCCCCAACACGGGTCCCATCAGTGTTTCTGAGGCCGAAGGACCCCCACCCCCTGTTGTCTCCACGCTTCCTCGCAGTCTGACCACCGTGAACCTCCACTTCAGCAGGACAGGGGACTGGCAGTGTCCATCAATGCCCGTCTTTTTCTTATGCGTCCCTCAGCCAGGGGAGGGGGCAAGCGAGATTTATTCTCCCACTGACAGGATTTACAGCACACTCCCTGGGAGGCAGGGCCAGGCACAGTCACTTTGGGTTTTTAATAACCATTTGTTTTCTCTCTGCAGCTCTTGAAATACTTGCAGCCTGGGGTGAGGTCCCCCCTCGGCCATCCTCCCTCCAGGTTTAGCTGACATCATCTCTTCATCATCCCTCCTGCTTCCAGACCCTTCACCTTCCGGGCCCCCTCCCCTGAATGCACTCGTGTTTGCTGGTGCCTTTAGACTGGGGCCTCCAGAACTGAATGCTGAGTTCCAGCTGCAATCTGTGAGTGGCTCCACACTCTTATCAGTGCAATCCAGGCTGGGTTGGCTTCTCTTCCCATCAGAGTCCCCACTGGCTCCCTTGAAGTTAGCCATCTCTGAACATTGTCAGCAGCTTCCCACGGGATCACCCTTCTGTCAGGTCAGGCTTCCCGGGCTTGTAATGACACTAAAAGAAATGTGAATGATTTCTGGCAATGTTTGATCCACTGGTTTTGGCACAGTGCGGCATCTTGTTTAATTAATTTTGAATCTTGACTCCATCATCATTTATTTTAAGCATCCCTCCCAGGTTTATGCCATTTGCAAATTTGATAAGCACATTCCTGCTTCATTCTAAAGCACTGTAGAGGTGCTGACTGGCACCAGGACAGAGCAGAGCCCTGTGGCCCTCCACTATGGCTCTCCATCTGGGCTGACTCATTGTGTGCAGTGCCCAATGAGCTATAAATTTCCCTATGGTTCTATCATCTAGTCCTTGTCTGACCATCTAATTTACAAGTGTTGATGTGAATCAGTGTATTGATCGAGACAGTCTTTGGATCCATCAGTTTGATAAGTCATGGAAAACAAAAACAAGATTCACGTGGAGTGTGCTAGTCTTAGTTCCCAGTTTTGTGTTGCCTCCTTATGCATTCACGAACCAACTCTATAAGAGTCTTACCCTTTTCTAAAGATTTACATCGCCTTTACTGGCCTATTATTTCTAGGATTTTCTTTTATTCCTTTCTTCTTGAAAATCAGGTCAGGACTGGTTCACAGCCAGTTTTCAACACCCCCCTAGCCCTCCATAATTTCTTGAAATTACCAGTAGTGGCTCTGAGATGGTGGCTGCTTAGACACCCTGGGACGCAATTCATCAGGGTCTGGGGAAAGAGCCCACTTACAGCAGCTCAGGTAGCTGTTCTTCTCTCTTCACTCATGTCTGTTTGCAATCCCGTCTTTGCATTTAATTCAACAAACAGTTCCCAAGCTCCTGCAGTGTGCCTGGTATATGCTTTATCTGAACCTTTCCAATTTGCAGACCATTCTCTTTCCTGGGACGGGCAGAGACGAGGTGAGGACTGAGTTCTTCTGTCTTCTCTCTCTTCTTGAGGAGGCCCTCGGGCGTCCTTGTTCACCTTCATGTGACGGTTGCTTTAAAGGGTGTGTGTGTGTGTGTGTGTGTGTGTGAGTGTGTGTGTGTGTGTGTACTGTGTGTTTGTAGTTTGAAGATTCCAGTTTGTTCGCCACTTGCTGGTGCTGGTCATCAAGTTCGTACCTTCTTCTCTTCCCTCCAGCTATTTAGGTTAATCTTTTTTTAAAAAAAAAAACCACTTTACTGAGGTATGTTTGACATACAAAAAGCTGTCCATATTTAACGTATACAACTTGATGAGCTTGGGGATGAATATACACCTGTGAAACCGTCAGCACAGTCTATGCTATAAACATATCCATCCTCTCCAAGAGTCTCCTCCCACCCTCTTTATTGTTATTATTATTGTTACTATAAGAAGACTGAACAGAAGATCTGCCCTCTTCGTAAATGTTCAAGTGTACAATGCAGCGTGGTTAACTACAGGCACTATGCTGTGCAGTAGATCTCCAGCGCTCATTCATCTTGCAGAAGCAAGTCTTCTTACCCTTTGACTAATACCTCCCCATTTCTCTCCCCCCAGCCCCTGGCAACCACCATTCCGCTTTCTGCTCTGTGAGTTGGAATGTTTTAGATTCCTCACGTAAGTGGTGTCATGCAGTATTTGTCTTTCTGCATCTGGCTTATTTCACTTAGCATAATGTCCTCCAGATTCATCCACGTCATTGCAAATGGCAGGATTTTCTTCTTTTTTAAAGCTACATAACATTCCATTTTAAGTATATACCTCATTTTCTTTATCCATTTGTCTGGCCTCCTCTTTTAAAGATAGGAGCTTCTGGAAGTGCCTCCTGCAGCCCCATCCATTTCTTTAAGTGCCATCTCTCTCCCAAGCGGGTATTTGCAGTTTCGAGGCCAGAATTTCATTGACAAAAACATTCCATGAGTCATGTGTCCTGGGAAAGCCTCAGACCATGGACTCTGTCTCTCTTTAGTGTTTTCCTTCAGATGGGAGGAGGGTGGTCCACATCAGTTCCTTTTCTTGCCATTTTGAAGTCAAGAGGTTTCTGTCACTTCTTCGCCGCCAACTAGTTCTTACTATGCAAGTCGGGGAGCAATCCATAAATCTCATTTATGCAAAACTCCACTAAATTTGTGCATATGTGTATAAGTAAATACATAGAAAAGTCTGGAAGGACTCACACAAAAGATGTTAACAGAAGTAGCCTTTGGTGAGGGGTGGAGCTGGGGTTTGGAAGATAAGGAGAGGGGCTATTCACGTTTACCATGTATATTTTTAAATTAAACTTTTAATTTTGAGATCATTGTAGATTCACACACAGTTGCTACGCTGCAGCCAGGTTTCCCTAAGGGTAACATCTTGTGAAACTGTGATACAGTGTTACAATGGGGGTATTGACATTGATACAGTCAACACAGAATGTCTCCATCAGTGTCAGGATCCCTCCTGTTACCTTTTTATAGCCTCACCCACTTCCCTCCAGTCCGAGCCTCTGCTTAACACTGCAACCACCATTCTGTTCTCCATTTCTATAATTTTGTCATTGCATGAATGTCATATAAATGGAATCATACAGTATTAATCATGTTTTTAAATTTTCCTATATTTTATGCGTTGACATCTTGGGGATTTGTGGAGCCGGCGGGGGGGGGGGCGGCCTCTCCCGGGGCTGGCTAATTCCTAGAGATAGTGAGCACACCTTTGATATGCAAACCAACCCATCCTGAGCCCATACCCCATCAGCCTCCTTTTATCAGATTCCTGCAGTCTGGAACACTAGCTGCCTGCCCTGTATCACCCCAGGGCCGGGTATCAGATGACTAGGGGCCACTCCTACAGCCCAGAGGCCACCAAAATGATTCAAACTAGCCAATCCTAAGACTGCTTACCATACCTGCCTTGCACTTCCCATGGAAACCACACGAAAGGCTCCCGCCCATGCTTTCCCCTGCTCCCTCCTGACCCACCCTGGTGCTTCCCCGTATGGCCCTGTGGGGTGTGGCCTGTCTCCTGTTTCCAGGAACCTATGAGTATAAACTTCTCGTTCATGACATTGTTTCTGTGTCTGCATGTCTCATCTTACCTGATTAAAACAAATCCTGGGTACATTTAAAACAGTAACCATTTGGGATTTAGCTTTTTTCACTCAGTATAATTCCCTGGAGATCCCCGCATGTTGTTGTGTGTGTCGATAGCATCCATTTTGTTGCTGAGTGTATTCCACAGTATGGAGGTACCACATTTTGTTTAACCATTCCCTCATTGAAACACATCTGAGTTTCCAGTTTTTCACTATTACGAATAATGCTGCAATAACCATTCATGTACAGGTTTTTGTGTGAACATAAGTCTTCATTCCTCTGGGACAAATGCCCAGGAGTGCAATTGCTGGGCTGTATGGTAGCTGCATATTTAGTTTTTAAAAGAAACTACCAACTGCTTTCCAGAGCGTTTGTGCCATTTTACATCACCACCAGCAATGCATGAGTGGTCTCGTTTCTCTGCATCCTTCCCTGCATTTGGTGTTGTAATTATTTTATTTTAGCCATTCTTATAGGTGTGTGATGATATCCAACTGTGGTTTTAATTGGCATTTCCTTGATGGCTCATGGTGTTGAGTGTCTTTTCATGGCTTATTTGCCATCTGTAGATCCTCTTCAGTGAAATCTCTTCATGTCTTATGCCCTTTTTCTAACTGGATTGTTTGGGGCTTTTTTTACAGTTGAGTTTTGAGAGTTCTTTATATATTCCAATTACTAGTCTTGTGTTTGATATGTAGCTTGCAAATATTTTCTCCCAGTCTGCAGCTTTTCTTCCCATCCTCTTAACAGAGTTTTTCATGGAGCAAAAGTTTTTGATTTTGATGAAGTCCAAGTTATCCATTTTTCCTTTTATGGATTGTGCTTTTGGTGTCAAGTCCAAGAACTCTTTATTGCTAAAATTTTCTTTTCTAAACATTTTATAGTTTTACATTTTACATCTAAGTCCATGATTCATTTTGAGTTAATTTTTGTGTAAAGTGTGATACTTAGGTAAACAGTCATTTTTTTGTCTATGGATGTCCAATTGTTCCAGTGACACTTGTTGAAAAGGCTATCTTTCCTCCACTGGTTTGCTTTGGCATCTTTGCCAAAAGTCAATTGGCCATATTTGCTTGTCTTTTTCTGGGTACTCGGCTCTGCTCCATCGATCCACATGTCTAATCCTCTGCCAACAGCACACAGTCTTGATTCCTGCAGATAAAAATCTCCAAATAGGGTAGAGCGATTCCTCTCAGTTTATTCTTTTTCAAAATTGTTTTAGCTATTCTTTACCTTTCCATTTAAATTTTAGAGTAATCCTGTCTATATGAAAAATAGTGCTGGGATTTTAATAGGTATTGCATTAAACCTATGTATCAATTTGGGAAGAATTGACATTTTTACTATATTGTGTCTTCCAATCCATGAAGACGATGTGTCTCTCCACTTATTTAGGTTTTCTTTTATTTCTTTGGTCAGTGTTATGTAGTTTTCAGCATACAAGTCCTATACATGTTTTGTTAGATTTACACCTAAGTATTTCTCTTTCTTGGTTGCAGATGATATTGTTTTTAAATTTTGGTGTCCATATGTTTATTGCTAGTATATATCAATACGATAAATTTTTGTATGTTTATCTTGTATCTTTGTCACTTATTAGTTCCAGGAGTTTTCTTGTTGTTGTTTTTTATCCCTTGGGATTTTCTAAGTAGACAAGTGAAACCCCAGGAGGGACATGGTTGGTGGTGGGTGAGGAGGGAGGGAAATTTGCACAAGACCAAAAAGGGGGCTTTGGGGCAGGATCCTTGTACTGGGGCTGGGGCGAGGCATGACCTCAGCCAGGCCCCGGGTAGATTTTAAGTTGATCTAGAGGAGCGATTCCAGGCTCCAGTCTCCCATTCTCGGCTCTTTGGTATTTGTATCCCTTCCCTTAGTTTCCAGGCAAAAGTTGTTGTTGGTGATTGTGTGTTTTAGTTCGAATCTCCTCTATGTTAAGAGGGAAAAAGACTTGTCTGACCTCAGCCCAGCAGAGGAGGAGCGGAATTCACCTGAAGTCCTGCGTTTCCATAGCAGCAACTGCCCGGCTCCGGAGGAGATGGGGGCGAGGGCCTGGGTAGTAGAGATGGAAAGTCACAAAAGGTGGACCATCAGAGTCTCTGAGCATGTTCTTTCCCCCACCTGAAGTTTTCTCCTGCACTGGCCCCAAGTTCCTTCGTGTGTGTGTGCTGACATTTTCAAAGGGGGTCTTTAAAGCCCCAGCCCCAGGAGAGACCATGGACCGTCTTCAGAACACTCAGCTCCTGCCACGTGGGGGCCTCTCCTTCTCTGCTGGATGGCCTGGCCACTGGTGTGGAGAGGGGGTGAGGATGAGATCCACGGCCAGTGCCATAGCCACCCACTTTTTCTTTTTCAGAAAAATCTGAGAAATCCCATAGACCCCTGGGAAAAAGCCCAAACGCCCCTTTCGTGTACCTGTAGACCTCTAGTTAGAAAAATTCTATTGATAATAGCTAATGGTGATTGACCACTAGATGGCTGCTATCACGCTACAAACCTATTATTAGTTATCCCCATGGGATGGTCAGTTTTATGTGTCAACTTGACTGGGCCATGGGGTGCCCAGATATTTGGTCAAACGTTATTTTGTTGTTTTCTGTAAGAGTGTTTTTGGATGGGATTCATATTTAAATGGGTAGATTGAGTAAAGCAGACTGACCTCCGTAAAGTGGGTAGGCCTCATCCAATCAGTTGAAGGCCTGAATAGAACAAAAGGCTGACTCCTCAGAGTAAGAGAGGATTCTCCTGCCCAATGGCCTTTGAACTGGGACATTGGCTCTGCAGATTTTGGATTTGCCAGCTTCCATGATTGCATGAGCTAATTCCTTCTAATAAATCTCTTTATATATATAACCAATAGGATATATATGTATATGTGTATATTTGCATAAACACATATATGTGTATATATACATACTCATATAGACATATATGTATGCATGTATATCCTGTATATAGAATATATATATACTCTATATACATATCTCCAATTGGTTCTGTTTCTCTGGAAAATCCTAACACACCGTATTTTACAGATGAGAGAAGTGAAGCTCAGTGTGGTTTAATAGCTTGCCCGAGTCCACCTAGACGGGGAAGGGAAGAGTCAAACCTGTGTGGTCCAGCTTCTGAGTCTGGGCCATTGACTACTGGAGCATAATGTCTTCAGTTATAAGACTTATGCTCTTGGGAAACAAAATTGAAAATGTAAAATGTATTTTACCACAATCCCTGGATTCACGCTCAGCTGTGGCTCTGGAACACACTGGTTCTGCTCTGAGGTGCCAGAGTGTCTATTTGGTGGAGTCTGTGTCACATGTGGAACCCCAACTGCAAGGGAGTCTGGGAAATGTAGTTATTGGTTCTCCAGCCTCAGGGCGACAGGAAGAGGCCCCGGAAAGGGCTGGAATCGATGTGGAGAGAGCCAGTCCACAGGACCCGACAAGTTCTGCACGTCAGTCCCACGCCCCTCCCCAGGGGTAAGCACTGTAGCATTTTTGGGTATGTTCAAACAGGCTAATCCTCTAGATTTTTTCTGCACAATAAGTGCATACAATGATTTATATAATTTTCTGTTCAATGATATACACACACATGTAAGTGTGTGTCTATATATATTTCTAGCTTTAGTTTTTAAAAAATATAAATAAAATGCTATGTAATTGAGACTTGCTTTTTTCATCTAAAATATATTTTGGTGAGCTTTCCACATCGGTTCATTCAGAGTTACTTTATTTTAACTGCTACATAGCATTCCGCGGTATAAGTGAGCCACCGTTAATCATACCATTGTCTCACTAAATGGACGATTATTGCCAGTCTTTTCGCTATGTTATGACAATGGCACAAGGAACATCCTTGGATGCTGCATATTGCATTCCAGAAAATCTGATGCAACCCATCACGAAATGTACATTACTTTATGTGCCACAAAGAGAGGAAAAATGCTGCTGTTCATTGCAAGACACATACATTTCAGAGACGTTAAAATGTGACCTTAGCACTGATGAGCTCTGGTGTCTGCTCACATTTGAGAAAGTCTGGGGGAGTCTTCAGTGTGGAGGTGCCAGGCTGAGAAGGGAAGGCAGAGAGGTGGAGAGGAGTGTTCTCGGGAAGGGCACGGCCGTGCAAAGGCCCAGAGGCTGAAGGACGTGGATTTCAGTTGCTGGCAGATTCTGCCAAATGGTCTGCCGGACGGGCAGCGCCAATTTGCTCTCCACGTGGGAGACACCAAAGGCCGTGAGTGACCCTCCTCAGTGGCCTCGGGAGGTGGTGTCTGTGTTTCCTGTGGCGGCCATAACAAATCACTACACACTGCGTGGCTTGAAACCACAGCAATCTCTTCTCTCACAGTTCTGGAGGCCGGAAGTCGAAATCGAGGTATTAGGTGCGCTCCCTCTGGAGGTTCTAGGGGAGGAAACGTCCTTGCTCTTCCAGCTTCTGGTGGCTCCAGGCATTCCTCGGCTGGTGGCCGCACGTATCACTCAGTTCTCTGCCTCTGTCTTCACATGGACTCCTTCTCTGTGTCTCGAGCCTCACATGTCCCTCTGCTTCTCTCTTATGAGGACACTTGTCATTGGATTAGGGCCCACTCGGATAATCCAGGATGACCTCATCTCAAGATCCTTAGCTTTCCAGATAAGGTGACAGCACAGGTTCCAGGTGGACATTTCTTTGGGGGCCTCCCTTCAACTCACTGTAGGTGGTGACTTGCCTTGGGGGTGCTTGCCCACACCTCGCCGGCCAGTGTCCAGTCAGGGCTGACTGCGGTGGCCTAGGTGCTGAGCAAACACGTGAGGTAGGCCTGTCTCTGAGGGGACACCACGTCCCACCAGCATGAGAGGCGGAAGCTGAGACCTAGCTGTGTGAGGTGGGAAATTTCTGTGGGTGGGAGGGGTGGGCAGACTGCTGCTCCGGGATTTCAGGGGCAGCTCCATTAGAGGGAGGGAGACGGAGAAGCAGGATCCTCCCTCCTCAGGTCCAAAGGATGGTCAGCTGGGCCTGGGCAGCCCCACGGGAGACTGAGGACATGCAGGTGCACCCCCTGCCCCAGGAGGGCTGTGAGCTGGGCCAAGAGCAAGCTGGCTTTGGGTGGTGGGCAGTTCTCCAGAATCAAGATGTTTGTAACCAAGATTTAAGTCCCGGCTGGACACCCAGAAGGACTCTATCTCCTGGCCATCTGTAATTGCTTCTGACCTTATAAATCCTCTCATCTCCGTGGGGTCATGTTTATCGCATTCCTGTTGGCTGACTGGAGGCTGGGCTGTCACCCACCATCCCCAAATAGTCATCCAGTCTCTATTTTGCAGTAGACATGGATAAAACACAGCCCCTGTCTGCAAAAAGTCCCTACGTGGGGGGAGAGAAATGGAAGCATCATTCAAAGGCAGCTCGGCAAGCGCGGTAACAAAGCCGCTTGTGGCTGCTGCGGGGGGCGGGCGGGGGGCCCACTGGGCGCTGGCTCTCCCCCTCTTTACAGATGAGGAAACTGAGACCCCAGAGGCTAGGCCCCTGCGTAGTCACACAGCTGCTGAGGGGCGGGACTGGGGTTCCACACATCATCCATCTGACCCCAAAGTCATGCTCACGAGTGTGAGGGGTGTGTTGGGCGTGATTTCTATGCAAGGTTAACGGGGGGAGGGGGGGAGCAGAATGGGGCAGGGAGGGCCCCCCACTGGGGTGCCCTCTGACAAAGCCTGGGGCACCCAGGGAGCTTCAGAGCAAAGATGGCGCTAGAAGGGCCGTGTGAGCGGCTCCTCCCGCTGCCTCTGTGAAGACGTGCGCCCACAAGTGTGGGGCCCACAGCGGGGCCCCCGTGTGGCTGTCCGAGGGCTGCCTGAGAAATTACCACAAACTGGGGGACTTAGCAGGAACGCACGCCCCTAATTAGAGGGCCAGCAGGAACTGGGGCCAAGAGAGCAAAGACGAGGGGGTGGGGTGTAGAAGTGCAGGGGGCTGTTGACTGGAAACGACCGTGACACCCACCCTGCCACACAGAGCAGCCCCCGCCGCGCAGGTGGCGGTCAGGCCGGCCACGTCCCGCGGGCAGACGGCCGTGCTCGGCTGCAGGAGGCGGGAACCTGTAGTCTGTTCGGCCTTCCCTCTGGCGGCTGAGGAGCCGGTGGGAAACGTCAGGGCAGAGACTTTCTTCTGGGACGTGGGACAGGGCCGCCCGTCTCGGCCTCTCTGTGCCCCTCTTGCCTCCTTGGGGGCTGGGGCAGTTCCAGAGCCTGGCAAGGAACCCCTTTTCCTCCTGGGGGGCTCAAGTCATCTTAGAATCGGAGTTTCCTCCTGCTGGTTGATCCCAACCTTGAGAGGTCGTGAGATTCATATCCCGCCTGGGGGAGGACCAGACCCAAGCTGAGACAGACGGAAGGCAGCCCCTCCTCCGGGGCCCCCAAGGAGGAGTTCCCAGGGAATCATCCCCAGCAACCCACTCACACGGCTCCGAGAGCACAGAACCCCCAGCCCTGGCCCACTCTGCCTCCCTGCTCAGCCGGCAGGTTGCCATGGTGACCAGCCACAGTAAGCATCTCCATCATAATGCCAGAGTCTTCCCAGGCTCTGCCCATCCTGGTCCCAAACAGCCCTGGAGTGGGAAAGGAACTCTGGGGTCCCCACGCAGAGGGGATTCAATAGCAAGGAGAGGAACAGAGAGGGCGAGATGGGGGAAGGGGTCAGAGATGATTTCCTCAGACGGCTGCATCTGGGCAAGTCAAATCCTGACGCTGCCCTGAGAGTTGTATCCTTGGTGGGAAGTGGCGGGAAGATGTCTGGGAACCCAGACTGTGGTGCTTCCCAGACTTATTTGGGGGGGTGAGGAGTGGGGTAGAGGCTGTGGTCTGTCTTCTGGCTTGTAAATGTCTACCTGAGGCCTTACTGACCACACAGGGGCTCCCCACTGAGCTAAGGGAAGGCAGGAATCCCTCACCTCTTCTCACCACTTGACCTACAGACCTGGGGAGTGAAGGGGGTGAGGAGGGTGGAGCTGTCCTTCCCACCCTGTCTGCAGTCCGTGGAGAACCGAGCTCCAGCCTGCATCCCACGCTCAGCCCCTCTGAACTAAATAGCCTCTGCAGACTCAGGTTTGGGACGTGACGGAGGACAGTGCAGGAGAAGAAGGCTTTTCCCTCTGGCTCTCCCGCTTTTCCAGGCAGAAGCTCGTCCACCTGGAAGACCATCCTTGAGGTGAGGGGATGCAGTGAGTCAAGAGGGTTGAGGTGCCAAGAGGGGGTGGCAGAGCTGGACCATCCACCCAGCCCTCTTCCAAGCAGGGCAGGTCCCTGAACAGAAGCCAGGGCCCCACACGGCCCAGAATGCAGACACTCAAAGAGGCTGGATCTGACAGCCGGGAGGGATTAGGGGGGATCCACTTCCTAACACCTGGCAACGCTTTTCAGATCTCCTTCCTCTCTTCGCCAGTTCCCTTGTCACCAGTGCAATTGTTGGTTAGTCTTATGTGTCAACTTGGCCAGGCTGTGGAACCCAGTGATTTAACCAAACGTTAATCTCAGTGCTGTGAAGGGATTTTGTAGGTATGGTTAACATGTGCAATCAGATGACTTTAAGTAAAAGAGACCTCCCTCGAAAATGTGGGTGGGCCTCATCTAATCAGTTGAAGGTCTTAAGAGTAAAAGCCGAGGTTTCCCAGAGAAGAAGAAATTCTCAAGACTGCAGCAGCATCTCCCACCTGAGGCCTAGCAGGCCTGCCCCACAATTGCCTAAGCCAGTTCCTTAAAATAAATCTTTCTCTGGGGAACCCTGGCCAATACACCAATCTCTCTGACACCTGTCCAAGCACCAGTCAGTTCTCTCTTTTCCTCCTTCTCTCCCTTCTTCTCTCTCCCTCGCTCTTCCTCTCTCTCCCTCCCTCTCCCTGTCTCTTCTCGTTCTTTCGGTCTCCTTCCCTCTCTCTCCTCCCCCTCTCCCTCTCTCTCTCTCTCCTTCTCTCTCTATTTCTCCTCCTCTCTATGTGTCTCCCTCTCTCTCTCTATCTCAATCTCTCCCTCTTTGTGTCTCTACCTCTCTGTCTCTCCTCCACCCAGCTTCTTTCATACTTTCCTTTCTCCTCAACAACGACCTGGATTCTCCACAACAAACAAAAGCCCAGGAACTGACCCCACAAATAAGAATCCATTTCCTTTCCTCCTGTCTCTCTGGTCCAGCATCTCTCCTCCTTCTAATCTTCCTCAGAGGGCCGGGAGCCAGGCTAGCAGGACCGAGCTCTCGGGAGGTAGGGTGGAGGTGGGGAGGCTGAGAAGCACAGATGAAGCTCTTTCTCTCTGTGGGTGGGTCGGGGGCACTCTGGGATAATACATCTGTCCTCCATCACTTAAGAGTTTATTTGGAGATTGGATTCTGCGGCCCAATAGAAGCTGAACACCACTGGTTCAGGCTGGCCTCAGTCTAGGCTGGTGCCCGAGGCCGAGGGAGGCGCGTGACTTATGGGAGCCCTTGCGGCGGGTAAACGCAGGACTGGGCTGGTGCTTGGGTCTTCTGACCTGAAGTCCATGCTCTGTCTACCACGCTGGGCCGCCTCTGCCCAAACGGGCCAAGTGGAGGCAGCATATACTGAATGCAGGGGGAACCACAAAAGCAATTCCCCTGGGGGATGGGGGAGTCCAAGGAGAGGGAGGCTACGTCCTCCTGAGGGAGTCTGGAAGGGCTTTGAGGAAGAGGCCACGCTGGAGGTGAGCCCTGCAGGATGGCCGGCTGCATCCGTTAGGGGACAGGGAGGGAGGGCATTCTGCGAGGGGACAGACAACTGGAGAGGTTACTGTTTTCACTGTGCCTGGAGCTCAGCGTCCATGTGGGGGTACCTGGAGAAGAGACCAGAAGGATTGCTTGGGCCACATTTGGACGGCCTTACATGCGAGGGAGTGGGGAAACTGAGCGTTCTGAGCATGGGAGTGGCATCCCGGGGGTAGGACAGAGTGGAGACAGACAGGGGACGCAGCTGGGACCAGGATGCTGGGGGGAGGAACAGGGCAGAGGGGAGACATGGTTTGAACTGGGGCGGGTCGAGTTGTTCAGCCGAGGGGACCCAGGGGGAGAAATACAACTGGGGGGGTCACTCCTGAAGAGGTGAAAGCTGAATGGGAGCAATAGATACAAATCAGTTGGTACTTGAAGTAGACAAAGGGGCTTTCTATCTAGGAGAAACTGGTTGTAAAGCAAAGAATCATCTTATAATTAGATCAACCGTGACCACGCAAGTCCTTGTAAGACTGGATTTCACATTTAGACTTTTTAAAGTATTGGAGCCTACCTGCGTTCATCCGCACTGTCACTGGGCCATCTGTGCCCCCAGGCCTGAGCCCAAGTGATGGAAAGAGGATCCCCCTCCGCTGTACCCCCCACCCTGCCCCAGCGAGTCAGGATCCTGCCTCCTTCACTGCACAGGTGTTGAATCCTATCTCAGAGGAGGGGGCTGGGCAGGGCCTGAGGTAACCGGGAACAGGGGGCATTGTAGTGGTTTCCTGTGGCTGCTGTAACAAATGACATAAACTGGGTGGTTTACAACAAGAAGTGTATTCTCCCACGGTGCTGGAGGCCAGAAGTCTGAAATCAAGGTGTCAGCAGGGCTGCACTCCCTCCAGAGGCTCTGGGGGAGATCCCGTCCTGGCCTCTTCCCGCTTCTGGGGGCCACTGGTGTCCTGGGCTTGTGGCTGCATCACTCCAGTCTTGGCCTCTGTCTGTATACGGCTTCATCTCTTCTCAATGTTTCTCTTCTCTTCTGTTTCTTATTAGGACTCTTGTCATTGGATTTAGGACCCACCAGATAATCCAAGATGATCTCATCTGAGATCCTGAACTTAATTACATCTGCAAAGACCCTTTTTCCAAATAAGGTCACATTCACAGGTTCTGGGGATTAGGATGTGAACATATTTTGGGGAGGCACCATTGCACCCACTATGGGCTTGGAGAGGAGTGGGCTCCCAGGCTCCTAGAGAGTTGGCAGCAGGTCTATCTCTCCCCGCCCCTCCACTTCACGCCCTCCTTGGCTGTTCAGTGCCACCCATTCCTCCCCTGGGAAGACACCCCCACCTGAATCTGCCCATTCAAAGCAGCGTCCCATTTCCTCACATCCTTCCCTCCAATAAAATGAACGTAATTTGCACCCTTGTCTCTCCTCTGGCCTGACAAATCATTCTGTTCTCATATCAGAAGGAGTAAACGCGTTGTGTGTATTCCAAACAGTGGGTTGCATCTGGGCAACAACCAGATGCAGGTTTGAATCCCAGGTCAGAAATGTACCCCCTGTGCGTTCAAGGTCAAATCCTTTAACTTCCTGGAGTCTTCCTCTCCCACCTATAAAATGGAGAAAATCAGACCCTGTGCCCTTTTGACTAAAAAAATAGTTTCTGGAATGCATTTCCTCCCACCCTCATCCTGGCAATCTCTCTCTGCTAATAATAGACTTAATTATTTAAATTTAATTTGTTAGAGATTTGATGTTTAATTTGAAAATCCTAATGAATTATTAATATTTAATAAATAATAAAATTTAATATCTATTAACTTGGATTTAAATATATAAACTATTTAATTTCTTAATTCAATGCCTATTAAAAAAAATAAAACAGGAATTACTCATCAGAGTCCTCAGACCCTGTGTGTGTTCTCGTGGAAACCGCATCCCTGTTCTGTCAGTGAAACAGCAGCGCTGGCTTTCTCGTGTCCCCAGGCTGGCTGCAGGTGGACGAGGAGGTGACGAGGAGGTTGGGTGGTCAACCCTCGCCTGCCCCGGACCCAGGCGGAGCTGCCGCATGGCGTGGAGGAGGCCGAGTTGCTGTCTAGCCACATAGCGTCACCAGCTAATACATCCCAAGAGCCCCCATGGCCCGCTGGGCCTCTGCCTCGGTGGTCACTGCTGCAGAGTGGGCGACCTCCCCCAGGGCCGGGGGAGGGAGGAGGCTGACTCCAGAATGAGGCTTCTCACAGGGAGATTGAACTGCGCATGAACTGCAGCACCCTGCTTTTTATTTGAATATTAATTGGCACTGATACACAACATGTGTCTAGTTACACCGGCGATTAGTTACCCATGACGTTCTGCAGCGCCGTGCTGCTCCTGTAATTCTGGCACAGAGGTTCCTGAGAAGCGCGCTGGCGCTCTCCCCGGAGCAGCCGTGCTAGGGGGCCTTCTGTGTCTCCCCGGAGGTAATGCATTTGCATTTGACAACGTGCTAAGTGACAACCCACAGGACTGGTTCTAATCACGTCGCACACTTAGGAGGGAACCATTTGGGGCAGGAGAGTCCTGGGGGCCCTGGGGGCTCTCTAACCATTCCTCGAGTCAGGGGTTTAAGGCAAATACAAAAGTGTCCCCCCATTTCTTTGCCCTTTCAGGATGCACGGGGCTTTCCCTGGTCATTCTGTCCTTGGAGGAAGAGTGAGGCACCTGGACACGGGTGCCTGGAATCCTGGGCAGGGCAGGGTCCTGGCCCAATCACGCAGGCCACCTGGCCAGGGAATGTTGATTCTGAGGTGCTGGATCAACAGTGGCCGAGCAGGGGACAGCTGCCCCAGGATATCCTGTCGTCCAGCAGGCCCAGCCTGGCGTGGGTTGCACTGTCGTCTCCTTTCACCACATGCACGTCGGCCTCCCGCTCCAGACTGGAAGCCTTTGCAGGCCCCTGCCCTCCCTGTCCGTCTGTGCGAGCCCTGTGCGATGCCTGGCACCTGGCGGGTGCTCAGTCTGTGGGAGGGAGGAGAGGGAGAGCGGTAGAGAAGAGGCGCAAAATTGAGAGGCAAGACCGGGAGTTCCAACCTCTCGAGGAAGTGAGAATTCACTAGTCGTTGAACACATAAGATGGGGGGGGGCAATCTTTATCACAGCTTCCCTAGGAGGGTCAACGCTGGTAACCCCCTAACCAGCGTCTCCCCCACCCCCGGGGGGGTGCAGGTTCTCCCTCCCGGGCACCCCCACCCCAATGGCTGGGGCAGGGTGGGCTGATCGCTGGAGAAGGAGCCGAAGGCCTGGCGCCCAGGCTGCCGTGTCCCGCTGCAGGGAGGGTCTGGGGGAGAAGCTGATTAAAAGCTGCGTCACTAGTGCTAATTCTCCCACCTCCACGCTTCCTGCGGGCGCTCGCTGCTGTGACTCTGGCTGAAGGATTGCGGGGAGTTTTAAATGGGAGAGAAGGAGCATTTCTGATCTCATTTTCCAGTATTTCAGCTGTACCATAATCTATTTACCACACAATTTGTGTCACTTTGATAAGCGGCTGCTTCAAGACTGCATTTATTAAAATCAAGAGCGGGGACAACTTTCAAGTCTCTCAAGAATTGTAATAAATGTTTGAAATTAGTCATTACGGTGTTTGCCGTGGTTCACATCATATACTCCATCTCGGTGACAGACAATGGCTCCTTGCACACGTTCTTTTTGGGTGATGACGGGGAAGGCCTCGCTTTGATGCTCCCACGTTTGGGGTCCGTGCGTGCAAGTCGGGGCAGGACAGCCTGGTGGGGATGGGACCCCCTGTTCCCCGGGGCCGCGGCTCAGCCCCGTGGAATGCTCTTTTAGCCTAAACTTTCATACTTTTTAAAAAAGAGCGAAATGGCCCAGAAGCAACTTTTTCTTCCCTTCCTCTGCTGTCCTCCCCCACCAAAACCATCGGCTCTTATTTCTGTCTGGGCACCAAGGCCTCCCCTCCACGCACGTCCCCTGCCCGGTGGTGCTATCTGAGGACATTGTAACTTCATGCTGGTTTACCGTTTCCTCTGGGGTTTTTGTAGCTCTGGGAACTAACGCTGGCCTCGAGTAGGTCCCCTTCTCAGAGGCTCAAGTTCAGCAGGCCTTTGAACCCCAGGAAGGGGAGAGGAGGGTCACCAAAGCCATCAGAAAGACTGTCCGGGAACCAGAAGTGGGAAGGAACCGCCAAGAGCAGGGTTCCCGCCTGCGTGGTGCCCGGGGGGGGCACAGTCTGAGTGACGCTGGGGAGATGATGATCCGAGCGTGGAAACCATTAGCGTTAGAGATGCCAACAACAGGCCCAGGGCAGCCGAGGCTTGGTACCAGGGGGGTGGAGGTGGGAAGGTCCAGGGGACACACATTTTCTTGTTGATTAGGGGACTTTCCTTCTGAGGGGGTCGGTCCTCAGAGCCGGTGGCACTCCCCCTAGGTGCCCTTGGAGCTCCATAGGCCACCTGCTGAGGGAACTGTCCTGTTGGTCGGGAGACACAGGGACACAGGTCTCAGGGAGGGCAAGGGAGTGATGGTGACTCTCTGGGTGACAGGTTTCTGTCCCATGGGGAGATGCACCTGAATTTGTTTGTGTTCACAGGCTGGTGAAAGGAAGTCCTTTGTAGTTCACAAAAGTATCGAAAACAGGCATTCATCTCCTTTCAGAAAGGGTGTTAGCAGGGCAGTCACCCAAAGCTCCTGTGTTTAATGGGCACTGTTGCAGGGAGGGGTATAGGCGTGTGTGGGGGAGTGAGACAGACAGACAGTCAAACAGTCTTGTAACTAAACCGTCATAGAGAGAGAACTGAGCCATCCATTCAGTCCTCGGTTTCCCAGGTGAAGTTCTTTCCCAAAGACACAAACAGTAAAAAAGGCTTTTTCATTACTATAGTTTTATGTATTAAAAAGGAAAGCAAAAAACACTTTTTTGGGGGTCTGATTTTAAAAGAAACATATCCTCCTTGCAGAAATTTTGGAAAATACAGAAAAGAATAAAGACAAATGGGGCCGGCATGGTGGTGTAGTGGTCAAGCTGACACGCTCTGCTTTGGTGGCCCGGGGTTCATGGGTTTGGATCCTGGGCTCGGACCAACGCACCACTCATCAAGCCATGCCGTGGTGGCGTCCCATATAAAGTAGAGGAGGATGGGCACGGATGTTAGCCCAGGGCCAGTCTTCCTCAGCGCAAAGAGGAGGATTGGCAACAGATGTTAGCTCAGGGCTAATCTGCCTCACACACACAAAAAAGAAAAAAAAAAAAAGAATAAACACAAATGTATTTTTAGAAAGCTCTGTAGTTCACCAGCCTAGAGACAACCATGTAACATTTTGATGTGTGTCTATGTGTGTCCTTCTGATTTCTGTTCAGTTTCGGATCCTGGTCTTTGTCTCTAAGGTGGGAGCCTTCACAGGGCAGAGTCCCCGCAGCCCCACGCCTCCCCCCATTGTGGCAGCACTTTCAGGGCTAAGTGCTCAAAAGTGCCCTGGCATCTTGTGGCCTGGTCTTGACCAGTCACTCCTTTCACAAGGCCTGGAAATGGGTTAGATCCACTTTAATGCAAGACCCACAGTGAGAAGCAGTGCCTAAGGACCCACGGTCAGGCCTAAAACCACGAGGGGCAAAAGAATAACAAAATCCTAATGGGTTTACCTGTAGGCAGGGCATCCCTCCAAGGGACGGCCTCAGCCGACACCAGAACCTCGGGGATGCTGGTTAAACAGGCTGTTGTCTGGGCCCTGCCTGGACCCACTGAACCAAATTCTCTGCAGAAGAAACCACACGCGCATGATGGAGAAGCAGTCCAGGTCACTGCAGGTGGTTCCCTGTGCCTCCCACGCAGGACTGTCACGCTCATCAAGTCCTCACAAACATCTAGTGACTTAGGTATTATTAGCCACGATTTTAAAATGAGGAACTGTGGGCTTGGAGAGGGGAAGTGACTTGGCAAAGCAGGATTGCACTGTCGCCTTCCAGCTCTTTCTGCTGGGGACAGAGAGATGCACGTGCTGGGGAAGGGGCTGCGCTGCAGGCAATTGCCCGGATGCCTGAATCGTTCTCATGCCATCTATTGTGTGTGTGTGTGTGTGTGTGTGTGTGTGTGTGAGGAAGACTGACCCTGGGCTAACGTCCGTGCCCATCCTCCTCTACTTTATATGGGACGCCACCGCAGCATGGTGACAAGTGGTGCATCGGTCCATGCCCAGGATCTGAACCTGCGAACCCTGGGCCGCCAGAAGTCAAGCGCGCGAACTCAACCGCTACGCCACTGGGCTGGCCCCATCGTCTATTTTTTTAAAACATTTTATTTTAGAATAGTTTTAGATTTACCCCCCCAAAATGTGCCAATAGCAGAATTCCCATATACCCAACAACCAGTTTCCCCTATTATTAGCATCTAACATTAGTATGGTGCATTTGTCAAAATTAATGAACCAATGTTGACACATTAGTAACTAAAGCCCATGCTTTATTCAGATTCCCTTATTTTTCCCTAATGTCCTTTTCTGTTCCAGGACCCCGTCCAGGACACCATACCACATTTAGTCATCGTGTCTCCTTCGGCTCCTCTTAGCTGCGGCCGTTTCTCAATCTTCCCTTGTTTTTGATGACCTTGTCTGTTTGAGGGGTACTGGTCAGCTGTTTTACAGAACGTCCCTCCGTTTGGTTTTGTCTGATGTGCTTCTCATGATTAGACTGAGACTGTGGGTGTGAGGGGGGGCGACCCCAGAGGTGAAGTGCCATTCTCATCACATCACACCGAGGGTCCATGCTGTCCACAGGAGCCATCGCTCTTGCCGACGGCCTTGACCACCTGGCTGAGACGGTGTTTCTCAGGTTTCTCTGCTGTAAAGTTACCTTTCTCACCCCTTTTCCCACCGCACTCTTTAGGAGGAAGTCACTATGGGCAGCCCGCACTTAAGTGATGGGGAGTTGCGGTCCACCTCCTGGAGGATGGAGAGGGTTCTTCTGCACGGGGATTTGTCTATTCTCCACCATTTATTTATTTATTCAGTCATTTATTCATGTCAGCATAGACTCGTAGATATTTATTTGATACTTTGGTCTTTAATCCAATACATTATTTATTTCGTTGCTCAAATCATTCCAGCTTTGGCCATTGGGAGCTCTTTCAGTTAGCTCCTGGGTCCCCTTGACAGGCCACATCATTGTGGGGTTTTTGAGCACTTCCTTCCTTTCTGACATTTTTTTTTGAGCATTTCCTTCTTTTCTGGCAAGATTCTCTAGGCTCATTTTGCATTTTTCTGGGCCTACTCCTAGAATCAGCCATTTCTCCAAGGAGCCCTGGTTCTTTATTAGAGAGTGACGTTAGAGACCAAGATCTGGGCACAGGGTGTGCTCATTGCTACTGGGGCGTCCCTTCTTGCAGGCCTTCTCAGCTGATAGAGCAAAACAGGTGTGTTTATGCTGACTCTGCATATATACATCTATAAACATTTCTAAATGTAACTATCTGGATCTATATTAAAGTAAATATGAGTTCATACTGATGTCTCCAACTCCAATCCGTAACTACCTGGATCATTCTAAACTTCTCCCCTTGCTTGTCTGTAACTTCCCAAGCCAGCAATGTGAAACTGTTGTATAATAAACTGTTCGGCTAGTATTTGTCCCTGGTTCCTGGGAGGCAGTCTCTGAATCCTTAAATTTCCTGTGTGTTCTGAGTGTCTTTGTTATTTATGGTGGGACCCTGGGACCATACCTGAGTTTGTGCTAATGAGGTAACTCACGGTGAGCCCTAGATGATTAATGCTAATGAGATGACTTAGGATGGGGACTGGTCATGCCAGGAAGACCAACCATGTGATTAGAGGGTTTTGGCTTTGAGCCATGTGATTCCAGCTCGACGACCAGGGAAGGGAGCAGGGGCTGGAGAGCCATTTCACCAATGTGGCCGATGGTTCATTCAATCATGTCTGTATAATGAAACCTCAATAAACACACAGGACACTGAAGCTTGGGTGAGCCTTCTTGGTTAACACTATTGTTACACATTGACGTGCTCAGAGAATGACATGTCCTGGCTCCACGGGAAGAGGACATAAACAGATTGAAAATACGCATTTGAAAAGATGCTTCGCATCATATGTCACCAGGGAAATGCACATTAAAGGAACAATGAGACACCACTACACACCTATTAGAATGGCTACAATCCAAAACACTGACAACACCAAATGCTGGCAAGGATGGGGAGCAACAGGAACTCTCATTCACTGCTGGAGGGAATGCAAAATGGTACAGCCACTTTGGAAGACAGTTTGGGTGTTTCTCATAAAACTAAACATCCTCTTACCATACGAAGCAGCAACTGCACTCCTTGGTATTTACCCAAAGGAGCTGAAAACTTATGTCCATGCAAAAACCTGCACATAGACGTTTATAGCAGTTTTATTCATAATTTTCAAAACTTGGAGGCAATAAAGATATCCTCCAGTAGGTAAATGAATAAATAAATTGTGGTCCATCAGACAATAGAATATTATTCAGTGCTAAAAAGAAATGAGCTACCAAGCCATGAAAAGACATGGAGGAACCTTAAATGCACATTACTAAGTGAAAGAAGCCAATCTGAAAAGGCTACAAACTGTGTGATTCCAACTACATGACATTCTGGAAAAGGCAAAACTATAGGGACAGTAAAAAGGTCAGCGGTGGCCAGGGGTTGGGGGGAGGGAGGAATTGGAGGAGCACAGAGGGTTTTTAGGACAGTGAAACTACTCTGAATGATACTATTGTGGTGGACACCTGTCATTACATATTTGTCCAAACCCATAGAATGTGCAACACCGAGAGTGAACCCTAATGTAAACTATGGACTTGGGGTGATAGTGATGTCAGTGTAGGCTCATCCGTTGTAACAAATGTCCCACTCTGGTGCAGGATGTTGATGTGGGGGAGGCTATGCATGTGTAGAGGCAGGGGCTATATGGGAAATCTCTGTACCTTCCTCTCAATCTTGCTGTGAACCTAAAATTGCTCTAAAAACTTGTCTTAAAAAAAATAAAAGTAAATATGTGTATACCTATGTAACCACTACCACAATCAAGCTATACAACATTGACATTGCCCCCAAGAGCTCCCTTGAGTCCCTTTGGAGACATTCCCTCCCTTCCCCATGGGCAGTACTGATCTCCTTGCTGTTCCAATAGTTTTGTCCTCTCCAGAATTTTCATATAAATTGAATCATAGATTATGCTATCTTTTGTGTATTAGCCTACCTCTGGCTTCTTTTATTTAGCATAATGTTTTTGAGATTCATCCATGTTGTTTCACATATCAGAAGTTCTTTCCTTTTTCACCATGGAGGAATCTTCCAGCATATGGATGTACCTCACTTTGTTGGTCTATTCACTACATAAAAGACATCTGCATATTTCTAGTTTTGGGCTACTATAAATAAAGCTGCCACAAGCATTCTTGCGCAGATCTTTGTGTGGACACATATTTTCATTTCTCTTGGGCAAATACATAGGACTGAGATTTCTGGGTCATATGATAAATATATGTTTAGCTTTATAAGAAACCGCCAAGTAGTTTTCCAACGTAGCTGTATCATTGTCATTCCTGCCAGCAATGTATGAGAGTTCCAGTTGCTCCACATCCTCGTCAACACTTGGAATTGTCAGTCTTTAAATTTTAGCCCATCTAGTGGCTGTGTAGTAGTATCTCGTTATGGCTTTTGTTTCCTCTCTTTGATTATTAATGATATTGAGCGTCTTTTCAAGTGTTTATTGGTCTTTTTTTAAGTATTAAGGAAGTTAAATTGTTATATAAGAGCAACTTCTGAACTAAATGTTTTAGAAGTTTATAGTATAAACAGTGGAAGTCTCTTCCCTCTCCCCATTTCCCTCATCTGTCCACTGTTAACTCCTCCTAAAAGGTGTCCAGCCTTTTAGACGTCAGTCTGTATGTCCACAGGCAGCCTGCACGTCTTCCCACATTGGCATCCGGAGATCTACCTTCTTCTTTGTAACAGCTGTGACTCCCCTTCTTTAACCCAGTGCCATCCTTGTGTCTCCCTCTCCCTCCACCCTCTTGCCCAGCTCATCACCAAGACCAATTTTACCTCCCCAGTCTCTCAATCATCCCCTTCTTTCCACCTTCGCCACCACTGTCTGAGCCTCCATTACCTCTCGCCCAGACAGTGGCCGCTGTCTTCCGTCTCATCTCCCACCTCCTTCTAGTCCATTCTCCATGGAGCAACCAGAGCACGTTTTTCAAAATGCAAATCTGATGACATCATTTCTCCCTGCTTAAAACCTCGGGGCCTTCCCAGTAGCTCTGAAATTAAAGCCCAGCTCACCCACCAACGCTGCTCCCTCCCACCGCAGCCCTCAGCACTGGCTGGGAGGCCTCCCTCCCTCTCCCCTGGGAAACTCCCACCTTCCCTGAGACCTTGCCCCTCCCCATCACCTCCTCAGAGAAGCCTTCCTGACTGTCCATCCCTGGGGGATCCCTCCCTCTTGTTCCTTGTGGCCCCCAAGCCCCCAGGCCCTCCTTCCTGGCCCATGTCACAGCTGCACATTTTTGTGGATCTAGGGATCACTTGATGAATGTCCATCTCCATTTTCCCCACTAGACCAAACATCCCAAGGGTGAGATTCGGCTTATTTTGCAAAGTGCTGGGCTCTAGTTCTGGTGGCAGACAGCAAGCACAGAGGGGCTTAGCCCTGCTCAGGTGAACAGGTGGTAGCTGACACCTCTTCCTCTCATTGCCCTGGGGCTCTTGTCCGTCTGGCAGGACATTCTGGCAGTGCCTCACTTGGGCGAGGTCTTGTGCCACCCAGAGTGTGGGGGTTCTCTGTCCTGAGGTGGGTGGAAGCCAACGGCTAGACCCCTCTTTGGCTCCCGACACTCATCTCAGGCCCATGTATTGAGCCCAGGTCACCCCAGGTGACAGTGGCCCCCTTGCCGCCTGCGTCACCCCGTCCCTCACACCTGCTCCCTGGGGTCATGCTTCTCCATCAGGGCCTCCCACGTAGGCCTGTTTCAGGCTCTGCTACTGGGCCAGCCAAGCTAAGACACCAGTTTTTCACTCTCACCCTTGGCTTTTCACTCACTCAGAGGCTCAGGCTTCTGTGTGGAAAGCCCTTGTTTGGGGGACAGGGGGCACCCCAGGTTTTTCCAATGGGTGTCCCCCATAAGAATCGCTATGACTACACCTTCTCTCTTTCCTGTGAGGCTCCATTCCCTCCACGAGCCGTATCTTTTCCTTCTTTCTTGCCTCCCTCTCCTCTCCCCTCTCCTGGCTTTCCGAATTGTCTCTCTGGCCTTCCCGCTGCTGGTTTTCAGACACGCAGATCTGGGCTCCTGTTCTGCGTGAATGTCTGACCTTGGGTAGAGCTGCTCGCCGCAGGATGGATGCGTTGTGGCTGCATTTAATCATCGACAGCAGCTCAAGCCCTGGAAAACCACAGAGACCCAATTCCCCATCCCCTGCCGCGAGACGGCAATGAACTTCTGAGAAATAGCCAATCAATAAATTGAACAAACAACTCGGGCAGCTAACCCTCTCTGTCAGGACCTTAACTACAATTGCAGAAATAAATCGGGGGAGGGAGCAATAGCTGGGAAGCAGGTAAGGAGCCTATATTAACCCCTGATTTCTTGGCTGAGGGAGGTGGGGTAGACCAAGTGAAGTCCTCCCCCGGGGAGGGAGACTTGCGGTATAAGAGCCTGGGATTCGATTTCTGGGAGGTGCTGAGAGACAGGAGTTGGTCAGCCATCTGTCTGGCTCTTTCTACCCACACTGAGCTAGGACCGTGGGTGGTTTTCCCAGCTGGGCAAGACTCGGCACCTTGGAGGCTGCCCCGTGAAATTATTTTGAAAGCCGTAAAGTGCCTCTTGGCTGTATGAGATGGTGACTACATCAACTGTCCCCCTTGGCCAAGAACCGCCCGGTCTCCCCTTGGCCCATCCATACCTCTGAGGTCTGCCATCCACCCGTCCAAGAAAGGAGGCTGATTCTGGATGGGTCAGCTGTCTACGTGGCCCACCCGGGAGTCACTGGAGTGGGGGACACCCTGGCCCTCCCAGACTCCCTTTCTCCCAGAGCGGGGCTATTGCCTTTAAATAAATATTTTATTTAAGAAATTAAAAATTACAGAAGAACTATTTGACTATTGCAGACAAAATAAAATTCAGATGAGCAAAAAGAAAAATGAATTAAATGTAAGTCATTCTAAAACTCACCTCCCAGAAAAGACTGGTAAGACTGTGGTGTATGTTTTAGTGTAATTTTCTCAGGGCTTTCCTGCTCCCAGCTTTATAATCATGGATGTGTGTGTGTGTGTGTGTGTGTGTGTGTGTGTGTGTGTGTGCATGTGAGAGAGAGAGAGAACAGGCAGCAGCAAGCAGCAAGATGCTGAGACGCTGGGTCGTGGCAAGCTGCCCGCCTTGGGGCCGGAATTTTCCATGGCAGTAAATAAATCTCCTCTGAGAGGTGGCAGGCACAGAGAGGACATGAGTGAGGTGCCAGCGTCAGCTCGGTGTTTACTGCACAGATAGAATATTTACAGCTCCATCTTTGGTGTGAAATGTGGCTCTTCCAGACCCCACGAAGGTCACTGGAATGTCAGGAGAATTTATGGGTGTTTTATAGCACATTTGTGCCAGCAAGCAAGGCAACAGGATTCTGTACCTCTGTACTCAGTGCACAGAGACACCCAAAGAGGGAAAGGGGGAGCAGCTGGCTGAGAATCAGCCCCCCATCACGCTCATTTATGCCCCCATGATTCTATTTGTCCGCGTGCATGTAGAACATATGTTCCTCTAAGGCCGGGGAGGGGAGGTTAAAATGTGCAGAAGGAAAGAACAATTAGAAGAATCATGAATCACTATTCTGTTTCTGCTTCTACTGTCAGGGCTAATTATTTCTCGGTTTTACATAAGAGATTCTGCATTAATTAAAGCCAGTAAGGTCCCGAGTAGATTATAATTCTAGATTCCACAATCCTCGCACTGGGGCAGAGACCTCTGAGATAATAAAATCCATTGTTGTCATTTTCAGTTGAGGATACCAAAGCCAGAAGACTCTTTGTTTAATGTGCTTGCATGTTGTTAGAATCACCGGGGGGAATTATTTTGAATGTCGGCCCTTGTGCATGTCACATCTCCGGAGGCAGTTCCTAATAACCCTGATAACCCTCTGTAGCTGGTTCCGAGCTAGTGAGTTGCACACTTTCTATTGTTTCACACGTTTCTGCCTCACTGGGTTGTAGGTTTCTTCAGCGCAGACACTGGTCTGGATCCTCTTGAATTTCATCATGTGTTTATTCATTCTTTGGCTCCACACACTGTTGTTGGAGGGCATCCTAGGTCGAGGGTCTGTGACGTGGCTCTGAGGCCACAGAGAAGAATAAGAGAAAGCTCCTGCCTGGGAGTTTCCATCTCCTAAGGCGCTGGAACCATGTCGCTAAGACACGGGCAGCGCTTCCTGCAGCAGCTCACAGCTCTGCCTGGTGGCCCTTCTCCATCCATGACGCCGGCCAGGAGCCTGAGCTCTGCCCTGGAGCGGTTCCTCTCAGCCGGCCGTGTGACTCTGGGCATTTCCCTTCTTTTCAGCCTCAGGTGCACTATCTGTAAAAGTATGTTGTTGCATTAAGTGATCTTCCATGATTCTGGGTTTTTCTAACTCCAAGGAGGAAGCGGGCACCCAGCCTGAAACAGCCTTTACAGTGGGGTCTGAGCTAATGTTCCTAAGTGTAGGATTGGTATGCAGAGGAGTTTGGAGATGATAGAACTGTCAAAAGTACATGAAAACAAATAAACCGAGTGAAGGGAAAGCTTTTCGTTGCCGTAGATGTCAATTCCTAAATATAGAAGGAATGATGGAGTGATGTAGTTAGAAAAATCATCCACGGATGCTAAAACTAGTGGGTGAAAGGATGACCAGGGTCAGGGTATTTACGTAGTCTCCCAGGACCCCCACGAATCATGTGTCACATTCAAAAGGAACGAGTGACTTCACAATGGGAAGACCTGGCGGACACTTCCTGAACTAAGGGGTCACCAATATGGGGACGAATCATTAGTGTGTGCCACCCAGCATGATGCGCTGGGGACGCGTCTGTGGTATTCCCATCAAAACTGCACAGTCTGAATCTGATCATGGAGAAACATCAGAAAAACCCAAATTGAGGGACAATCTTCAAAAGTCTTTGGCCTGTATTCTTCAAAAGCGTTATGTTAAAGCAAAGAATGAGACGCTGTTTCAGACTAAAGGAAGCTAGAGAGATGAGACTGCTAAATGCAATGCACGATCCCAGGTTAGGTCCTGGACCAGGCGTCAAATGGCAGCAAAGGACATTATTTGGATAAGGGATGAAATCTGAAGAGTGTGTTAGTCTGCTCAGGTTGCCATACACAGCACCATAGACCGGGCAGCTTACCTAACAGAAGTGCATTTCCTCACAGCTCTGGAGGCTGGAAGTCTGACATCAGGGTGCCGGCACGGCTGGGCTCTGTGCTCACGTGGTGGAGGAGAGAGGAAGCACGTCCCCTGGTGTCTCTTCTTATGAGGGCAATAATCCCACCATGGGGGCCCCACCCTCACAACCTCATTTAGATCCAATTACCTCCCCCCAACCCCATCTCCAAACACTGTCATATTAGGGGTTAGGGCTTCATGATATGAATTTTAGGGGGACACAAACATTCAGTTCATAACAAATGTGGACTATGGATTAGATAATAATATTTTATAAATGGTAAATGTCCTGATTTTGATGATTGATATGTGTTTATGCAAGAGAATGTCCTTATTCTTAGGAAAATGCCCACTGAAACATCTAAAAGTTAGTGGGCATGGTGTCTCCAACTTACTCTCAAAAGGTGCAGGAAAAAAAAAAATATATGCTCGGAGGGAGAGAGAGTGGGTGATAAAGCACACAATGTAAATCAGCGGTGAATCTGGTAAAGGGTACTGGGAGTTCCTGGTGCTGTTCTTGGAACTTTTCTTAATTGGAAACTATTTCAAAATAAAAATTTACCATAAAATAAAAATAAAAGCAGCTCAATAAATTGTGAAACTCAAATTATTGGTCTTGGATCAAAACCTACCTGATTTGGGGATCTATTGGGTTCCCTAGTCTTTTAAAGTTGATCTGTTTGTTCACGACCTTTCAATGCAGGCATTAAAAGTATTATTTCAAGTGAGCACTGCAATTAACCAGGCTGTGAGACTGCTTTGCCTTTTCTCCTGAAAGTTACTTAGGTAGCAAAAGAAAGTCAATTTGTTAGGTGCTTCTACCTGGCCAGCCGAAATATTGTCCTAGCCATGAACTGAAGCAACTCTTTCTCTCCTTCCTTCCTTCCTCCCTCTCTCCCTCCCTCCCTCCTTCCTTCCCTCCCTCCTTCCTTCTCTCTTTCCTTTCTTCCCTCCCTCCTTCCTTCCTGTCTGTCTTTCTTTTCGCTTAGCTTCCAAATCAATAATTATTTGGTGTGAGAGAACAGCTTCTTCCTTCTCACCTTTCCTGGCTCCAATTTTTGCAGGTAGAAATGGAAGAAACAGTCTTGAAAGTGTTCTGTGGAAAAAAATAGCAGAGTTGAAATTAAATATTATAATGATATAAAACAGTAAGCAGATCTGCTTGACAGCTCTGACAGCTATTTGTTCTAGAAAACAGCATTTATGATGTCAGCCCTATAGGGAGTATGTTTGAATTAAAATAATTGCAGCTGATAGCACAACAAAGATTCCCCGTTGTCAATCATCCTTCACAAATACCATGCGTAGAACTTTCCCAGTGGTGGGAAAAGTCTCTGTCAAAGGGAAGAAGAGAGTGAGTGGATTCCTCCAGGAACCCAGATGTCTTCCAGAAGCCAGAGCGTGTCACCTCTGAAAGAAGTCCATGAGTGGGGGAAGGCCTTTGGGGCCACTGTGTCTGTTGGACTGAACGGATGGTCACTGTCACTCCTGGGATACATTTCATCCTCCTCTGGTTAACTCCTTTGACTGAATCAACCCATTGTTTTGGTGACACCACACTGACAGCCAAAGCTAACTCCTTTATCTGCTGTCCCTTTTGGAATTCTGAATTTGAAATTACAAATTGTCCCAATTCAATTCTGGTGCCAAGAGGATGATCAAGGACCTGTCCAAGATGGCCTGATGCCCAGAGGAGATTCTCTACTCACAGGTAGACCCCTTTCTGTTTACACCTGTTCTTTAGGTTTGAATTCTTCCCAGAATAAAGTGTCCCTGAGAGGGTCACCACTTGAAACCCAGTCAGACTTAAGGGAAGTATCTGGGGTGGAGACTGGGGTGTATTGAAAGCTACTGGAGCCTGAAGGAGTGGGGACGGAGTGGGAAGAGAGTCTAGAAGGGGTGGAGGAGACAAGGCAGAGGAAGAGAGGGATTCCTGGGGCCTGAAGCTAGGCCCTGGCTGGTGGGAGCCCCCCCCCCCCCTCCCGCTCACTCAGCTGCCAGCCAGGCTGGGCAAGGCAGAACTTCCAGACAAGCCTGGATTAGAGCCCTCCACCAGTGCGCTGGCCCTCCATCCTGCTTCCGCTCCCTCCCTGCTCCTCCAGGGTCTGCACCTGCTCATCCCAGCCCAAGGCGTGAAATTCAGTTCAGGATGGTCCATTTTTCAGCATGATCTCAGAATTTCTGGGTGTGGAGTAACTCTCCTAGTGTGATCATTGGCCTCCCTCTGCACTGAGTTGGCATCGTGTCCCCCCAAAATTCATGTCCACCTGGAACCTCAGAATGTGACCTTGTTTGGAAAAAGAGTCATTGCAGATGTAATTGTGTTAAGGATCTCGAGGTGAGATCATCCTGGATTTAGGGGGAGGGAGCTCTAAGTCTAGTGCCTGTTGTCCTTATAAAAGAAAGGAGAGGGAGATTTGAAACACAGACACAGAGGAGAGACCCAGAGAAGGCCACGTGATGATGGAGCCGAGACTGGAGCGCTGTGTCTACCAGCCAAGAACACCAAGGAGGGCCGGCAGCACCGGAAGCTGGGAGAGAGGCTGGAACGGAGTCTCTCTCAGAGCCTCCGGGAGGAACCTACCCTGCTGACACCTCAGTCTTGGACTTCCGGCCTCCAGAACTGGGAGACAATGAATTCCGTTGTGTGAAGGCTCCTAGCTGGCGGGAACTTGTTACAGTGGCCAGCGGAAACTGCCTTCCTTTCACAAATACTTCCCGGTGCCTATGGTGCCAGGAGTCCTGTGACGCCCTGGAAGCGCTGCCACGACCAGGCAGCCCGTGCTGTGTTGTTGCTCTATGTGGCAGGGACAGGGCGATGGGGGTTAGGACTCAAGACCCCCTAGACTTCAGATACGCCTTCTGCAGACCTGGGCTGGGCCTGTGGAGAACAGATGAGGGCATCGTTGGGCGCCTTCTGTGTGCCTGCCCACCCCGGTGCTGGCCCGCGGGTGCTGAGTGCATCGGAGCTTTATCCTTGTTATTCCAGCACCACGATGTTTGTGCCTCACTGGCTGTAAACTGTACTCTGAGTGCTTTCAGGATGCCCAGCTCTTAGCTCCTAAAATTAAATGCTGTTCTTTTACAGAGCCAAGCAAGTTGCCCAGGAAGACCAATAAAACAGAATAAAAATGAAAACTTCAAAAGATTTTTAAAAGGCAATCTAGGAAAGGTGCAAGGGGAGATTATAACACGAGAGACCATTTTTCAAGGCCGCTCCACAAGGAGGCATACGCAGTTGAATGTATAAGGAGCGATGAAGAAGGAATAAGGGAGCTATCAAGTGGGGAATCAAAACCCACCTTCTGAATGTGGAAGCAGTCCCGGGTAAGCCCGGGGAGGGACGTAGGAGAGTGACTGGGTCTGGGAAAAGAGTGCGGCTGGGCAGGATCTTGGATCCTAATCAGGCATCGCCATGTGCGGTGGAGAAAGCTGGGGGGAGGGATGCTAACCGGGGGAGGGGAGGCTGCACAGGCCTCAAGCCTGTGTTTTAGATACTCACAGCCTGGTGGGAAGGGATGGACATGCATTTCATGACTCCTTTTGTGCACACCAGCTTCTGGATGTCATCAGCTTAATGCTGTTTATATCAGCCTCCCGTCACCACGCATTATTGGAAGCTTATTACTTTCCTAGGGCTGCCATAATAACGTACCTCAAACTGAGTGGCTTAAACCATAGAAATGTATTCTCTTACAGTTCTGGAAATCAAGGTGTGGGCAGGGTTGGTTCCTTCTGGAGGCCCTGGGGAGAATCTTCCAGCCTCTCCTCTGGCTTCTGGTGGTTGCTGACGATTCTTGGCGTTCCTTGACTTGCGGACATGTCACCCAGTCTCTGCCTTCATCTTCACGTGGCCGTCTCCCAGAGTGGTGTCTCTGTGTCCAAATGTCCCCTTTTTATAAGGACGCCAGTCATATTGGGTCGGAGCCCACCTGAATTACCTCATTTTAACTTGATTACCCCTGTAAAGACCCTATTTCCAAATAATGTCACATTCTGAGGTACTGGGGGTAGGACTCTGACATATGAGTTTGGGGGGTACCTAATTCTATTCAAAACAGAGGGTGATAGGGAACTTCTAGTTATTATTTCTGTGTAAGAAATGACCCCAAAACTTAGTGACATAAAATAATAACCGTATTAATCCTCTCAAATTCTTTGGGTCAGGACTCAGACAGGACACAGCAGGAATGGCTTTTCTCTGCTGCACAGTGTCTGGGAATCAGCTGGGAAGGTTTGCTGGCTGGGGGTGGCTCAACATCTGGGGGCTGGGGTCAACTTGGGGGTGTCTGCTTCACTCACACATGTGGCAGTTGATGTTGGCTGTCCCCATGGGGGCCTCCTCATGTCACCTGTGCTTCCTCCTGTCATGGCAGCCTCACAGTGGTCGCCTGTTTACGTGGCTGCTCAGGGCTGCAAAGGTGAGTGTCCTGGTGACCCAGGGAGAAGCTTGGTGGCCTTTGCTGACCCAGCCTCAGAAGCCATGCAGTGTCACTTCTGCCACACGCCATCAGTCTAAGTGAGTCACAAGCATATTCCAAACTTCACAACATGGGGAGAGAGTCTCAGCTTCCACACGCTGCTCCAAGGAATCCTGGCTGACTTCCTCCTCCTCTTTACCTCTCCAAACCCCAAACTGTGCTCACGGAAGCAAAGGGAAAGAGGAAGCAAGCTATGATAATTCAGAAGCAAGTCAACTTCTGGGTGATTCCCTGGACCCGAGTACTTGCCAGCTAAGAAAGTCATTCATTCATTCATTCATTCATTCAAGACATGTTCCCTGCACCCGCACTCCACACCGGGTGCTGCTCTAAGCATGGAGATTCAGAAGGGAACAGGAGAGGTGGAATCTGCTCTCATTGTGTTGAAATTCCAGCAGAAAAAGCAGACAAGAAACAAACAAATAAACAAGATGGTTTTAAAAAGCAATAAGTGCATGAGAGAAATAAAACGACAGAGAGCAGGCCGGCAGGGGCTCCCTGCGATTGGGTGGTCAGAGCGGATCCATCTCTCCGGGGCGAAGCCTGAGAGGCGGGCGGCAGCGCTGCTCTGGGAGGACCCCCAGGCCCTGGTGAGGAGTTTGGGTTTCATTCTAAAGGAGAGGATAGGTCCCTGGGATTTTAAGTTGGAGTGCAACCCCTGCTCCAGGGGCTGGACTGGGGGTGTGAGGTGGGCATGCCCAGCCCAGGACTGGCTGAGAGGGTCCGCCCGTGTTTACATGTGGGTGTTTGCTGAGTGAAGGGTTTAATTATCGCAGCTCTATGCACTGGCGTCCATTAATAATGCAGTGAATTTCAGCGGCAGATTAAATTCTATAAAGGAGTAAATTGCCCGGGAAAGTGAAGCAACGCCGTGGCTGAGGACAGTCAGTACATTATAGGTCTTATATTACTAGACGCCCATGGCGGTGGGCAGCGGGCTCTTAGATCCGCACACATGGGAGAAACACAGAAGCTGCGTCAATCAGCTTCTCGAAATCCCTCAAAAGAAGCGGGCTTGTGCTGAAGGCAGTGAGGGCTGGGGATGGACTGACAGGTCCAGGAAGACTGGGCCATGCATTAGCACCAGGCCTGGACTGCAGCTCGCTGCCGGTCCAGAGTTCCAGCGACTGTGCCTTTAAAAACTTTGTTTTTATAGCAGTGTTAGAAGAGCACCATGAAGCAGTGTTAGAGGGAAAAGCTGGCTGTTTCTTGACCCCTGCGGCTCCTGATGCCAGAAACACTGTAAGAGGGAGGCCTGAGCTACGATTGCCCTGGTTCTCCTGCGCTCCCCACGGGAGAGGTGGCCAAAGGGAGGAGCTGCCCTGCGGTGCTGACTCTTGGCCTGAGGGATGGAAACCCAGGCCCAGCAGCTCTGGCAGTTCTGTCTTTGTCTTGGATTCCCACTTGGAGGGGATTGTAACGAGGTGCTGGGAGTAAGATGTCATGGGGCTCAGCTGCCCAGCGTGGAGGCAGGGAGCTGGCAGGAGGGGGGAACACAAACGTGCTGGAATGTGAGCCCTGAGGAGCAGTGTCTGCTTTTCTCATGATGTCCCCACTCCAGGAACAACACTTGGCATAGGGTCGGCACTGGGCAAATGTTTGTTGAATAAATAAGTAAATGAACAAACTCCCAGCAACCAAAGATGGCGAGAGAGGGGAAGAGGTAAGAGACTCATGAAAGCATTCCAGGGTCTTGTCCTTTCTTTCCTTCTGATCCTTTGCATCCAGGGTCTGGGTGACATACCCTTGTCTTGAAATCCTAGATAGCCCAGCCAGCAGAGAGGCCACGTGCCACTGTTGATGAAATACCAATGCAATCAACCAATTGGCAGCTATTTTTTTGTGAATCCACTGTCTTAGATCGAGAGCCTTCCCTGCATATGTGTCTTGTCACCCTGGATTTTAAGCTCCTGGGGCAGAGGATGGCCTTACATCCCTCTGTGTCCCCAAGACTGTGGTCTTACAGAGGGTGCACATACTCCAGTGGCCAACAAGGGCATCTATCTGTTGGGGTGCAAGAAGAGAACGTTAGAACTTTTAGTTATATTTATTTTTAGGATAATGTTTTAAATTTTTCCATTTTTGTGTATATATTTTATAATGTGTATCCTGCCAGTTACTTTAGGCCAGTGGTTCTCAGCCAGGGATGAATTTGCTCCCAGGAGACATTGAGCAGTGTCTGGAGACATTTTTGGTGGTCACCACTGGGGTGGGGAGGGTGGGTGTTTCTGGCATCTAGTGGGTAGAGGCCAAGGATGCTGCTAAACACTCCACAATGCACAGGACGGCCCACAACAGAGACTGATCAGGCCCCAAATGTCAACAGTGCTGAGGTTGACATTGTCGCCTAGCCAGCTATCTAAATCTCTCTGTCCCTTACTGTTCACATCTGTGAAAAAGGGTAAGACTAGTGCCTACCTTCTAGGTTCTCATGAAGTGAGTGAGCTAATACATGTACGGCATTTAGAACCAACACGAACTCTTACAGTTGTACGTGTATTAATATAAATAATTGCATATGTATTGCGAGTGGTGTTCAAAAATTTTATTTTGATAGAAATACATGACAAGAAAACATTGGAAGCACTGAGATAGATCGATGGATAGATAGATGGATGGATAGATAGATGGACAGATAGATGGATAGATAGATAGTTAGACACTGAGCTTAGTAATCACATCAGATAACACATTTTGAGGTGCAGGCATTTGCTGAGTGTGCTTTAAATGCTTGAACTCATTAACCCTCATTGATCAGTATTAGATGCTCAATTAATGTCTGTGCCTGAATGATTAATGTTAGATTTTATTACAAATGCCTTCAGATTGGCACAGACAACACTTGCTCTGAAGATCTGGAAGTAGAGGTTAATTTCGTCTGGGATACTCATGAAACATGAAGTGAAGAGGTAGGACTGGAGAAGCAGGGATGAATTACACAGGCATGGGGAAGTTGGGGGTCATATGGAGTCTCAAATGCCAGGCTAAGAGATTTGGGTTGTAACTGTAGACAGTGCTGAGCTTCAGAGGGTTTTTTGCACAGATTTGCAAACCACGAAGAGGTGATGTGATTGGAGGTAACCCTAAAATTACCTAGGGCTCCATGTGGCCAGGTATATTCCTGGAGTCACAAAAAAGGTAGTTTAGTAACTAAGAGTAATTAAAAATCTTTATCTGCATTCGTAGAGCGTGTTAAAGGGAATTCAGCATACGATCTCGCTGCACTATTCTGAGTCTAGCGCCACGAGTCTAGTTTCTGATTTCCTCTAGCTGTACCATCCGACAAGGGATCAGACACAGAGCTTTAACAGCTGAGCAGAAGCAGGCACAAGGCCCTGGAGACATCAGGCAGTCAGGCAGTGGGTCTGAAGAAGATCAGATGACGCGTCTTGAAGGAGATATAAAACTTTCAGCTTCTCTTGCCCCTGTTGTTGATTTTCCTGTCACGGTGGGAGCTCCACAAATGATAGGTGCTCACTCAAAACGGGTAATGGAAGAACGTTTGGTGAAGTGATGACTTACAAAGGTGTGGGCAGGATTAAGAGGACCAATAAGGGTGGTGAAGCCCCCTGGGGCTGATGACAGCGGAAGGTGTTGCCACCGCAGGGGCTGAAAGGTAAGGGGACAGGGCCACATCCAGAACTCACCAAGACCTGTAGCTATAGAGAGGGTGGCTGGACAGAAGCTGCATCCTTGGAGCAGTAGAGGAAGCAGCTACGGCCAACATGAAATCCAGCAGAGAGGGAGTAGGGGAATAAAACCCTGACCTCTTTCTCCTCCTGCCCTTTACATCTGCTGATGCTTTCCTTTGGCCGAACCCAACTAGAAACCAGAAGGCAAAGGAGACTGGTTGATGCAGTCCATAGAGGCCAGCCTCCAGGGACACACAGAGAAGGGTGGCTTTGGAGGGACAAAAAGAATGTCCAGCCCCCCCCCCCGGAACTTGGGAGGCAGATGTCAAAAATATCAACCACCACCAATAATATAATTATTGAGTTATATTACCATGTGGTTAAGTCTGCAAAGTGACTTTTTTACATTCAGTATTTCATTTATTTTTACCCTTCCAGTACGTTTCATCACCTCCACTTTCAAATGAAGACATTGATATTCAGAGAAGTTAAGTTGCTTGCCCTGAGTCATACAGCCAGGAAGCAGAAGAACCTAGACTCAGCCCCGCCACCTCAATCCTGACGGAGGGACAAGACGTGGTGGGAGTGGACACAGCTGTGCTGATCAGCACCGATGGGAGGTTGTGGTTTCTGAATACCTCCCAAGCACGGGGGTGAAGATCTGTCTCTGGATCAAGGACGGCTCAGTGGAAAAAGCAGTCAGCAACCTCACTCACAAGCATGCAGGGCCAGCAGGGTCTGCATGTGGCATGAGCTCAAATGCCCAGGCGACTGGCCCCCTGAGGGTAGGGAGGGCCTCTGTGAGAGCAGTCAGGAACTGTGAGGGGCCTGCTTCCCTGCCCACTGACCGATCCTAGAGATTCCACCTGTAAAGCTTACTGCCTTTAGTGGGAAAGTTTCTATCTCTGCTTCAATACAACATCTAGGGGCCCCTTAAGGCATAAAGCTTAAGCTGTTATTTTTTTTCTTCCCTTGCCTTCAATAAGCATTCCTTGAGCTTCTACCACATGGGCTCAGCCCCTTCCCCTAAAGAGCTACACAAATGAAGAACTGTGGTCCTCCCTCAAATGCTCTCTCTGTTGGAGATTGACGTGCAAACTACAATCCCAATGACAGTTTCTGAGGGGTGGAGGAGAGGTGCATGTCTAAGCAGCAAAGGGCACTGAGAGTGGGGACTGGGGTCCAGCCCAGCCTGGGATAGGTGGGGCTCTCTGTTCAAAGGTAAGCTGGCTTTGGTCTCGTTTCAGGTTCTTGGCAGATGGGTTGATGAAATGCAATAAAAGACAAGAGATGAATGCCAGCCAGTTACACACATCTTTGATGTATGATCAGAAACAAAATCGTGGGCAGCCCAAGTGGCTGTTTCACGCAGTGTGGGGCCAGCTGTGAGGAGCAAAGGTGATTGTTTTATGTACTCAGCCATCGGAAGCCCTGCTTTCAAATGTTCACTTTCTAATTAAGAGACAAAGTGTCCTGTTGTATTTGCCAGCCATGGTGGATGGAGCCCCCAAGAGGGAAGTAAATGGTGCCTGTGATCTGGGAGATGAAGAGAATCAAAAGAAAAGCAGGAGCTGTTGCCTCCTGTCCTCATCATGTCCCTCCTGGATCCATTGATCGTTTGTTTCTTCAGTCACTAGATCATTCTGCTGAGCCAGTCATTCATTGGTTCATTCATTCATTCATTCAGCTCGTTCTTTGTCTCTCTTATGCATTGACTAATCCAGGACTTTCCTTACTCACTGTTACAGCTGACATTTATTGAGCTGCTGTTCACCAGACACAGGCAATGCGGAAAAAATCAAGATCAAGACAAAAGTCATGTCCTCAGCAAACACCCTGGTGGGTCCATTGCTCTCCTTGCCTCCCATCTTCTCTGACTGACCTGTATTCTGGTCCTGTGGCCAGTGCCACATGCAGCCACTGGGAGTATACACAGCTCCATGTTTCCCCCACACCAATTCACAGGGACTCCTGTGGAGGAACAAACTGAACACAAGCACTGTCCCTCTTTGTAAGTCTTGAAAAATCCTGTAATCAGATAACACAAATCCTCTGAATTTGTTCTTTTTCAAGATTTTTTGGGTTATTCTAGGTCCTTTGGCTTTCCATATAAATTTTAGAATCAGTTTATCAATTTCTACCAAAAAAAATCTTTCTGGGATTTTAATTGGGATTGAATTTTATCTATAAAGTCATTTTGAAGGAATAGACATCATAAAATATTAACTTTGCCAGTTCAAGATTAAGCTATATCTCTTCGTTTATTTAAGTCTTTTTTATTTTCTCTCAGCAATTTTCATAGTTTTCAGTATAGAGTTCTTGTATATCTTTTGTTAAATTTATCCATAAGTACTTTATAGTTTTGACCTATTGTAAATAAAATTGTTTAAAATTTTTCATTTTCCTACTGTTTCTTGCTAATGTATACCTATTCAATTGATTTTTGTATACTGACTTTTTATCCTAACACCTTTATAAATTCATTCATTACATCTGGTAGATTTTTAAAAAAATATTCCTTAGGATGTTCTGTGTAAACAATCATGTCATCTCTTGATGAAAGACAGTTTTACTTATTCCTCTTTAATCAGATGCTTTTTATTTCTTTTTTCTTGCCTTATTGCACTGTCTGGAAACTCCAATACAGTCTTGAATCAAAGTAGTGAGAAAGGACATCTTTGCCTTCTTCCTTATCAGACTTTCACTGTCAGGTATAATGTTAACTGAAGGTTTTTTGTAGAAGCCCTTTATCATGTTGATGAGGTTCCCTTCTATTCCTATTTTGCTTAGAGTTCTGATTATGAGTTGATGTTGAATTTTGTCAGATGCTTTTTCTGCAACTATTGAGATGACCATATGGTTTTCTTTTTTCAGTCTGTTAATATGGTGAATTACATTGATTGATTTTAGGATATTAAACCAACTCTGCATTCCTGTGATAAACCCTATTTGTTTAGGATGTACAATCCATTTTATACATTGATGGGTTAATTTTTCTAAAAATTATTATTATTTTTTTTTGTGAGGAAGACCAGCCCTGAGCTAACACCCGTTGCCAATCCTCCCCTTTTGGCTGAGGAAGACTGGCCCTGGGCTAACATCTGTGCCTGTCTTCCTCTACTTTATATGGGACGCCGCAACAGATAGCTTGACAAGCAGCGTGTCAGTCTGCACCCGGGATCCGAACCTGCGAACACCAGGCCGCTGAAGAGGAGCGCACAAACTTAACCACTACGCCACTGGGCCGGCCCCACTTTTCTAAAAATTTTTAAGGAAATTTTGCATCTGTGTTCATGAGGGGTATTGGTGTATACATTTCTTTTATAGTAATATCTTTTTCTGGTTTTTTTAAATCAGGGTAATGCTGGCCTCATAAAATGAGTTCAGAAATATTCCTTCCTCTTAAGTTTTTGGGAAAAGTTTGTGCAGAATGGATATTATTTCTTCCTTAAATATTTGTCAGAAGTCACCAGTGAAGCCATCTGGGCCTGAATTTATCTTTGTGGGAAGGTCTTGACTAAAAATTCAATTTTTAAAATACATATAGGGTTATTCAGATTACCTATTTCTTCTTAAGTTAGCTTCGGTAGTTTGTTTTTCAGGGAATTTGTCAATTTCATCCAAGTTGTCAAATTTATTGGCATAATTCCATTCATAATATTCCCTTATTATCCTTTTAATTTATATAGGATCTATAGTGATGTTTCCTCTTTCATTCCTAATATTGTTAATCTATGTTTTCTCTATTTTTCGTCCTGATCAATCAGGTTATAGTTTTGTTTTGTAGTAAAAATTTTAATGATTTTTTTTCAAAGATCCAATTTTGGTTTCTTTGATTTTTCTTTTTTTTTTTTTTTGTCTATTTCATTTAATTCTGCTTTTTATTATTTCCTTCTTTCTGATCATTTTAGGTTTAATTTGCCCTTCTTTTTTTCTAGTTCTTAAGATAGAAGCTTAAATCATTAGTTTGAGAACTTTCTTCTTCCTAATATTACTTACTAGTCTTTAATGCCATAAGTTTCTCTCTAAGCACAGCTTTAGCTGCATCCCAGAAATTTTGATATATTGTGTTTTCATTTTCCTTCAGTTCAAAATATTTTCTAATTTCTCTTGTGATTTCTTCTTTGACCTACCTGTTATTTAAAAGTGTGGCTTTTAATTTTCAATATTTGGGGATATTCCAGATGTCTTTCTGCTGTTGATTTCTAGTTTAATTCCATTGCTCTCCAAGAATATACTTTGTATGATTTCAATACCTGTTTTTACTTGTTTTTGGCTTAATATGGTCTGTCTTGGTAAATATTCTGTATTCACTTAAAAGGAATGTGTCTTCTTTTGTTGTTAAGAGGAGTGTTACTTAAATATCAATTGAACCAAGTTGGTTGATAGTGTAGTTCAAGTTGTGTATCTCCACTGATTTTCTGTCTCCTTATTCTAGCAAATACTGAGTGAGGGGTGCTGACATCTCCCCCTATAATTGTGAATCTGTCCATTTGTCATTTCAGTTCTATCAGTTTTTACTTCATGTGCTTTGAAGCTCTGCAGTTAGGTACAACTAAAATTAGTTTAGTTTAGTTATCTCCTTTCATTATGAAATGACCCACTCTATTCTGATAATATTTTTTATTCTGAACTCTGCTTAGTCTGATATTAATATTGATATAACCACACTTGCTTTTTTTGCTTAATGTTTGCTTAGTATTTAGTTTTTCATTTTAAAAACTTTTAACCTATGTACATCCTTTATTTAAATAGATTTCTCATAAATAACGTAATAATTATGTCTTTCTTTTTTGATCCAATTTGACAGTCTTTTCCTTTTAACTGGAGTGTTTAGATCCTATATATTTAATGTGGTGTTGATATGGATTCATACCTACTGTCTTGCTATTTGTTTTCTATTCATTCCATCTGTTCTTCCTTTTTCTGACTTACTTTTTCTTGGGTATCTTTTTACAATTCAACTTTATCTTCCCTATTAGCTTATTTGCTTATCTCTCTCTCTTTTTTAGTGGTTGTTCTAGTGTTTACTAAGTACATCTTTAACTTATCACAACTTAGCTTCAAATAATACTACAGCACTTCGCATACATTTCAAGAACTTTACAAGTTTCTATCTCTCTCCTCTCCTTTGAGCTTTTGTTGTCATACATTTTACTTCTACATGTGTCGCAAACCCCACAATACAAAATATAAAAGTACAAAAATATTTTAAAAGTGCTCATATTTACCCACTTATTTGCCATTTCTGGGGTTCTTCACTCCTTTGTATAGATTCACATTTCCATTGGTATTATTTTCCTTTTGCCTGAAGGACTTTTATTAACAATTCTCACTGTACAGTTCTGCTGACGCTGAATCATCTCAGTTGTTTGCCTTAGTTCGTGAAAGATGTTTTTGCTACACACAGAACTTTAAGTTGACTTTTATTTTTATCAGGACTTTAAAGGCCACTCCATTGTCTTCTATCTTGTATAATGTTATGTGAGAAATCAGTTGTAATTATTACTTTTGTCTTTTCTCTCAGCTTTCAAGATTTTTCTCTTTATTGAAATTTTCTAGCAATCTGTTTATAACATGTTTGGTGTAGTTTTCTTTGTGTTTCTTCTGCCTGGTGTTAGTCAAGCCTCTTGGATCTGTGGGTTTATAGTTTTCATCAAGATTGGAACATTTTCAGCCATCGTTTTTTCAAATACTTTTTTTCTTCGCCTCTCCTTCCTCTTCTGGGACTCCAATTACATTTGTGTCAGAGCATTTAATATTGTCCCACAGGTCACTAATGTTCTATTCATTTTTTAAGTCTTATTTTCCCTTTTTTTTTGATAATTCCTATTGCTGTTTCTTTAAGTTCATTTACAATTTCATCTGAAGTGTCTAATCTGCTGTTAATGCCATCCAGTGTATTTTTTATCTCAGTTGTGGTAGTTTTTATTGTATATATATTGTACTAGAGGTTTGATTTTTGTCTTTTTTATGTCTTCCATTTGTCATCTCATAATGTTCATGTTTTCCTTTGCTAGCTGTTTTAACATCCTACTCTGCTAATTCTGTTGTCATGTCATCTCGTGATCTTTTTTCCACTGATTGATTTTTCTCCTGATTATGGCACTTATCTTCCTGTCTATTGCATACCTTTTTATTGGATACCAGACATTTTAATTTTACATTGCTTGGTGCTAGGGTTTGTTGTATTGATATAAATATTGTTGAACCATGTTCTGGAACACAATTAAGTTACTTGGAATCAACTTGATCCTTTTGGAGGTAATTTTTAAAGCTTTGTAAGGGTAGATCCAGAACCACATTTGTTCTGGGGCTAATTTGGTCCCAGATTACTCTAAGGCGATGCTGAAAGATAGAACCATCAGAAATGATTTTATCTTATTTATTATTTTATTTTATATTTGAAGGATATTTTCATTGCATATAGAATTCTAGGTTAACAATTCTTTCTTTTGGTCTTTAAAAATGTTATTCTTTTGTTAACTCGCTTCTAGTCTGTCTTATAAAAAGTCAATGGTGATTTTTATTGCTTTTTCCCCTGTATGTAATGCATCTTTTTTTTTTTCTGACTACTTTTAAGATTTTCTCTTTATCTTTGGCTTTCAGCAATTTGACTCTGACATGCCTGGGGGAGGTTTTCTTTGTGTTTATCCTGTTTGGGGTTTGTTGAAATTCTTGGATGTATGGATTGATATTTTTTCATCAAATTTGAAATTTACAGTTACTATTTCTTCAAATACTTTTTCTGCCTCATTCTCTTTCTCCTCTCTGTTTGGGACTCCTATTACACATATCTTAGATTTCTTGATATTGTCCCATAAATAGTTGAGATTCTACTAATTTTGTCTACTTTTTCCCCCCTCTGTACTTCAGCTTGGACAGTTTCAAGTTTACTGATCTTTTCTTCTGCAGTGTCTCTTCTGCTGTTAAGCCTATATACATATATATATATATATATATATATATATATATGTATATATGTCTAAGTTCTAGAGCCTCCATTAGGTTTTTAAAAAGTATAGTTTCTACTTCTCTGTTGATATTCCTCATCTGTGTGTGTGTCTGTATCTATCTATCTATCTCTATCTCTATCTATCTAGATTTTTTGAACACATTTATAAGAGCTGTTTTTAAAATTTTGTTTGCTGATTCCAATATCTTTCTTTGGGTCTGTTTCTATTGATTTTGTTTTTCTCTTGGGTATTTCACCACATTTTCCTGCTTCATATAGCTAGTAATTTTTGATTGTATGCCAAATATTGTTGACACTACATTATTGATCATCTGGATTATTTTGTCTTTATGTAAAGGGCACTGGCTTTGGTTCTGACAGGGAGTTAGTTTGTCAGAGGATCATGGCTTGGTTTT
The DNA here is from genome assembly GCA_031878705.1 of Tapirus indicus. NCBI lineage: Eukaryota > Metazoa > Chordata > Mammalia > Perissodactyla > Tapiridae > Tapirus > Tapirus indicus. The sequence continues at coordinate 56,132,428 of CM062932.1, forward strand.
AAGCTTTGTTAGGGGAGATCTGAAGTAGCTCTTACTCTAGGGCTGGGTAGCTGATTCCTAGGGTGTAGCCTTTCTGGAGTGTCAGCTACATTCTCGAGTATTTAATGATGTGTCTCCACTTCGGGCGGTCAGAACTTCAACATCTCCCAGCATTGTGCAGCCCTTGGAATCTCCACTTAACGCATAGTTGTTCTCTGTCGAGCCTCATGGAGTCTTGCCTTGCACATAACCTGCTCAGTATTTGGTTCTAAACTCAAGTGACCTCCATGCCAGTTTTGGGACCTACTTCTCTGTATAGCTCCCTCCACTCTGGTATCCTGCCCTGCAAATTCCAGATTCCTCAGCAACCCTGGCCTCTGGTCTCTGCTTTGTCCACCCAGTGATACCATGGCTCTCTATTTGGGCTCCACATGCCTCAGTGTGGAAAGGCTGCGGGGCAGAAATCCTAGGTGAAGGCGGAGCTTACCCCGTATGTTTCCATTCTCTCATGGATCTCAGCCCTGCACTGTCTACCGTCCAAAGCCCCTTTGAGGTAGAACTATTGCTTTATTTATTTCATCCAATTTTGTAGTTATATATGGCAGGAGGAGAAGTCTGAAAACCATTTTTCTTTTTTTTTTTTTTTTTGTGGGGAAGACCAGCCCTGAGCTCACATCTGTTGCCAATCCCCCCCTTTTTGCTGAGGAAGACTGGCCCTGGGCTAACATCCGTGCCCATCTTCCTCCACTTTATATGGGACGCCGCCACAGCGTGGCTGACAGGTAATGCGTCGGCGGGCGCCCGGGATCCGAACCCGCGAACCCCGGGCTGCCAAGCGCGGACTAAACCGCTGCGCCACCAGGCGGCCCCCATTTTTCTGACATGACAAAACTGCTATGTCTCTTTTTAATCAGGGAAATGTTATTTCTCAGAAGCTACCCCCACCCCATTATACTTATCTTTATATCTAATTGGCCATGGTGGCATCACAGGTCCATGCCTAAAACGGTCATTGACAAGGTGAGTGGAATCACCGTGATTAACTTTGACTAAACTAAGCTCCCTCTTGGGCTGGGGAGGTCCCACCTCCCTAAGTGCATGCATATCCAGTACTAGACATAATTAGGTTCTGTTAGCAAGGGAAAAGGGGACAGTGGGTGTGGAGTGGCCCAACAGTGCTGCACCCGGGGTCCCCTCAACTTTCCACTTCCCAGCTCCAGTCTCAGGAAAGTCAAGCTCTGCTCTAGCATCAGTCCTTGAGTGTTTGTATCTTTGTTGTAATCTTCAGCATGGAGTTGAATAGTGTCCACCCCAAATTCATGTCCACTCAGACCCTGTGAATGTGATCTTATTTGGAAAAAAGGTCTTTGCAGATGTAATCAGGTTAAGATGAGGTCATACTGGATTTGGATGACCCTAATCCAATGACTTGTCTGTAAGCAGAGGGAAACTTGGGCACAGAGACATGCACGGGGAAGACCACGTGAGACACAGAAAGGCAGCCACGTGAAGACGGAGGCAGAGACTGGAGTGATGCAGCTACAAGCCAAGAACCTCTGACAGCCGCCAGGGAGGAGCCTGGAATGGAGTCTCCCTCAGACCCTCCAGAAGGAACCAACCCTGCTGACACTTTGATCTTGAACTTCTGACCTCCAGAACCATGAGAGAATAAATTCCTATTGTTTTAAGACACCCGGTTTGTAACTAGAACATCCTCCAATAATAGACCATTTTATTGAGCTGGTTAGAGTAGGTTTCTGTCCTTTTAACCAGAGGAAAAGACTCAGCCATAACACTCTCCTTTCTCCTTCACAGGTCTTTGGAAATTCTACTTCCTCCTGACCTGTAAGTCCATGTGCACCCAATGCCCTCCCCAGCCCTCCCTTGCTCTCACCAGTGACCTACTCTTGCCCTTCATACACCTTTCACCCTCAGTTGCATGACCTCCTCTCTGGGCAATGCTGCAGATCCAAGAAGATATCTGCTCGGTCTTCCCCCAGCACCAGCTTCTGCGACTCGCTGTTGGTCCCCAGGGAGCAGAGGCTGGTGGTAGCCTGGTGCCTCCCACGATGTGTGATGGATGGGAGCCTGTTGGGAAGGGTTGGGGAGGGTGGATGACGAACGGTCTGTGGATCTGACGCACGTCCACCAGGTTGAGTGTAGATGCTGACAGTCCCTGTGCCCCAGGGCCTGTCCCCCACACCCTGGCCTTGGCCTTTGGAGCTGAGCCCCTTCATCTGCCAAAAGCAAACCTGAAGTGAAGTACCCCCGGGACCCAGGATAATGGACACTTACAACTAATGCCAAACAAACAGACAAAATTATATGTAATTACTGCTAAAGTCATTTACTTGTACAAGTAGTTGACCCGTGCATCCTTTAATCTTTAATGCTCTTTTAAAATTCAGCCTCAGGGAGTCATCATGGTTATTGACGTTTGTCATGGTGAGGACTCTGGAGGCATGAGGCTTTGGTTAAGATGTCTTCAGAAGAAATAGCCGGTCTAGGAAGACATGACATTCACACACTGGGGTGAAGAGACGCAGGGTGAGGGGCTGTGGCTGCCAGCATTTTCCTGGGATGGATGACAATGGTGATGATGATGATGATGATGATGACGAGAGCAATGAGATTTATTGATGGCTCAGCATGTGCTACAAACGGTCTCGATTAATCCTCTTAACAAACCTTTAGGTTAGGTACTATTATTAGCCTCACTTTACTGGAGGGAACTAGGATGGAGAGATTAGATAATCTGTATTAAGACGCACAGGCATTAGGTACTGACGCCAAGCTGGACCTCACTGGCCCAGGGCCTCTGCGTCACAAGAGGCCCCCGGAGGATGCCACGCCTGCTCATACCCCTGGACAAGTCATCTCTCTCACCTTTGGTTTTCTCGTCTGCGAAATGAGGGTGATGGTTCCTACCGTGTTGTATCTTGTGGGGATTCAGTGAGATCATATCAGTGTAGCTGCTTAACAAACAGCAGCTCTCTTGGCTTCCTTCCACGCAAGACTGGAACGAGGGTGGAAGCAGAGCACACACATTTTCCTTCTCAGCTCCTGACGATGAAAATGTGGAAAGACACTTTGCTACCTTTTTATTTTACCCCTTTGAATGTTGCCAAAGCCAGTGTTTTGAATGTGGTGAAAAACACACAGGGCTAGTTTTGTGTGGAAATTACAAATCTCCCTTCAAAGAAATCTGAAATATGGGCAATATCAGATAAATTATCTTTGGGTCGGCAGCCCTTAGCAGCCAGGTGCCATCGGCGCCATCTTATCATCTTATTGCGGTGAGAACAGTCAACATGAGACCTACCTTCTTAACAATCTTTAAGTGTACAGAACGGTATTGTTAACTACAGGCACAATGTCACACAGCAGATCTCTAGAACTTTGTCATCTTGCATGACTGGAACTTTGTACACAGAGAACAGCACCTCCTCCTTCTCCCTCCCCCCAGCCGCTGACAACCACTGTTGTACTTTCTGCTTCTACAAGTTTGGCTCTTTGAGATATCTCATCTCAGTGGAATCATGCAGTATTTGACCATCTGTGACTGGCTTATTTCACTGAGCATATCACCCTCAAGATTCATCCATGTTGTCATATATGGCAGGATTTCCTTCTTTTTTAAGGCTGAATAATATTCCATTGTATGCATATTCCACACTTTCTTTATACATTCATCTAGACATTTCTCCAAAGAAGAAATTACAAATGGACAACAGACAAATGAAAAGATGCTCAACATCACTAATTATCAGGGAAATGCAAATCAAACGCACGATGAGATACCACTCACACCCACTGGGATGGCTACTATCAAAAAAACGAAAGATAAGTGTTGGTGAGATGTGGAGAAATTGGAACCCTCCTGCCCTGTTGGTGGGAATGTGAACTGGTGCAGCCGCTGTGGAAAACAGCATGAAGATTCCTCAAAATATTACAAATAGAACTACGCTATGGTTCAGCACCGCCTTTCAAGATACCCTGTGACCCTTCTCCCTCCCGTCCCGGCTGCAGGTCCTGCAGCCAAGGACAGGCACAGGCTAAGGGGTGCTTTCTGAATTTCGACTGTACTGAAGGGAATGAATACACGAAGGAACGGACCTGAGGGACCGCGGTTCCAGGTCTGCCCTTACAGCCCAGCCAGTTAGGAAAATGCACGTGGCCTCCTCCTCCGCCAACATGTCTTTGAAGAGGGTCAGAGAGTGGAGGTTCCTCTGAAGGATGTTGAGGCCTGAGGTTGGGCGAATCTGGAGTCTCCAGACTGTACCCGGGGTGCAGACCTGCCCTTCCTCGCCCTCAGTGTCCAGAGTGGGCTGCCTTCCCACGAGCAGCGGCTCCTGCGGAGCCCACAGGGTAGTTCCAACCAAGTGGCTTCTGCTTGGACCCAAAGCCCCTCCCCCCAATCCCAGCCATCAGCGCTGACAGCCCCCCAGTCTTTCTTCCCTCTGGAATCCCCCCTCCTAGAGAGTCGGCGCAGACTCCAGCACCTGCCCTGCTTTTAGGTCTCACATCTAATCCCACCCAGCCTTGTTGGTTCTTCCTTTGAATTCTCTCTGGAATTCGTCCCTTCCTTCTTCCTGGCCCCGAGACCACCAGAGGCACTTTCTCACCTAGATTCAGCATCGCCTCTTTACTGGTCTCTAACCCACCTTTGGGATAAGCAGCCCAGGTGTGTCTCTCCCTTTGCTGAAAACACACAGTGGGTCCTGTGTCCTCCTTGAGCTGGCCCCCACCCAACCACAGCTTCTTTCTCACGCTCCCCGACACCAATTTACCCCCAGGCCAGGGCCATTTTGTCCCTAACCAGGACAGTGCCATACCCCAGCCAGACTCCCGCCTATACTCCTGTTATTTCCTAGAGAACACCCGCTCCCCCTGAGCTGAGCCGCCTTCAGCTTCCAGCTCCATCCCGCGTCCACGGTGCCAGCTTCAGCACACGGCTCCCTCCGTCCACGTTCCGCCGGCGTCCAGAGAACCCAGCCCTGTGCTCCCCGGATTCCTCAGGAGCTCGTCGGTTCCACGCTGCCCACTTGACCGTTTCCTCCTTCTGCTCACTGGACGGCAAGCTCCTGCAAGGCAGCGTCTGCCTCACACCTTCATCTTGCCTCCCCCTCAGCCCGGCCCTGAGCTGGCCAAGTTGTCAGCACTGAATCCACGCCTGCCTAATGAATTGGCTGAATAAGTCAATTTGGGGCTTGTTTTCCCAGCTTCCTGCTGGGGTGGGGAAGCCGCCTCCCTGACCTGTGGTGTGGGCCCGAGGGTGGGGCGACACCACCTTGCACATTAAATCGGAGGGGGGATGTGTGCATGCCGGGGAGACTGGCTGTGTGAGGCGGTTAACGGGGGGAAGGCCCCGCAGCTAATTGTCCTGTGCATTAATCACCGCCTGCTGCCCGGCTCGCCTGCTAGAATGTGTTAATTTGGTAATTACTGAGGAGGGGGAGGTTGCTCTGTAAGCTTTGTCATTATTTTTTAACTGAAATATGAAATGGAGATGGAAAGAGTGAGAAATTCCCCACCGTCGGTTCCCGTCCTCTTCTCCGGCCGCTGGACTCCCCACAGCCCGGGTGTGAGCTGCCCGGTCTCTCGTCTCTGCCCGGCATCCGTGTCTTCTCACCCCAAGAAGGGAGTGCCCCCCGACACTGACAGGGGCCCTGTGTTAAGGTCAAGGCCTGTTTCTGGGAGAGACAGGCCTGGAGCCCACACTTTATGGTGACTGTCACAACAACTGAGAGAGTCCAGACCCCCAGGCCCAAGTCCCCCTCCTCGGCCTGGCCTGCACCCCCAACAGCCTTCTCTAATGGGCTGGTGGCTCCCTGCTCCCCCAGTTGGGGTCTTCCTCCCAAATCTCTGCTCTGACAAGGTTCCTTTCCCGGTTCCCTCAACCGTTGTCCTTGATTCTGTCTCTCTCCTCCATGACTGTCCCCCCAGCAGTGACTGCTCAGACACTACATCCTGCTGGCTGCAAACCAGGATGCCTGGGGTGCTTTGAGGGGGGACCATGCTAGGTCATTGATGTGGGGTCCTCGATGTTCAACAATGCTGCAAGCAAGGCCTGCGGCTTGACAGAGCCACGTGGCCACCAGGATGGGGAGCTCCGTTTTCTCTGTCCTGAGAGCCCAGGCGTGACCTCTCCTCCTGCCTCTCAAGCATCTCTGGAATCTGCTTTTCTCCCAGTTCCCATCACTGCAAAGCATCTGGGTGGGCTTTGGTCTCCTGCCAGGACCACTCCATCAGCCAGGTGAAGCCTCCCCCTTTGGCCAGGCTCTATCCCCTCCAGGCCTCTCCCTCTGCACCTGCACTCGGGTGCTGGGACCAGACAGACTCGGGTTACAATCCCAGAGGAAAAGCCAAGTCCTCCCCATGGCCCTCCAGGATCAGCCAGACCAGGCCCTCCCTCACTCTGCTCCAGCCGCGCCAGCTGCCTGCTGCCCTGGGTCCGTTGGTCTGGGCAGGTCTGGACACGGGTCTATGTTTAAGCTCCCAGGTGGGTCTAATGAGCAGCCAGCCTGGAGAACCAAGATCTCCAGGACGAAGTGCAAGGTCATTCTCCGGGACTTCTCTGACCTGGCCTGGGCCTGTCCTTCTAGGCTCCTCCCAAACCTTCTGTTTCTCTCCTCTAGCCCCTGCCCTGAAATCCCATCCACCTCAGCCCGTGCTGTTTGACCCCTCGGTGTCTTTGTACCAGCAGCCGCTCCTGCAGAAAAGGACCTCTGTTAACACTCTGGGTATTTCCTCTAGCCCTCAAAGCCGCCTTCATCTCCTCGGTGAAACCTCATCGATCCCCTTCCCTTCCCTGTCTTACTTTGTCCTTGAGGTTCGCGGAGCAGATTGCATCTGTCTCTAGCAGTCCTTGTCCCGCTGCATTTGAATCCTCTGTTTTAGGCCCTGAGAATATGACACACAGGGGCCTCGGTGCCAGAGAGACCTGGTTTAATCGTTAGTCCCCCACTTACGTTTCCTGACCTTGGGTAAGTCACGTCCCAGCTCTGAGCCTCAGTTTCCTCAAATGAGTGAACCACAAACATTCACTCAGTCCATTTTTATCGAGTGCCTACATTTTATTGAATTCCATGCATTTCACACCCATCTTCTCATTCAGTCCTCGCCTCAACCCCATGAGACAACACACGACATTTACAGATGCCAGCCGCATAGGGGTCCTGTGCCCTCCTTGCCAGTCATGGATCTCAGCCAAGTTACTGCCCCCCCCCCATGCCCCATGCCTCAGGCTCGTCTCCAGGTCAGCGGGTGTGATGACTTCTGCATGGGATGTCGGGAGGGTCATATTAAATAATACCTGCCGAGCGCTGAGAACACGGGAAGCCCTCCACGCACATTAGCTCTCATTGCTGCCCCTCTCTTCTAAACAATCACCTTCCTCATACAGAAATGGGTCTTGTACTATCAGTCTTGTAGGGTCGCTGAGAAGATGAAGTGAGACAAAGCTTGACATATAATAAATTATAAACAAAATATAATAAATATAATATATAACATGTATTATAAATATAATAAATTACTTAATAGATGTTAGTTCCCTTCCCTCCCCACCTGCCCCCCCCCCCCGTGCCAGATTCCTCAGAGGCCGTGTTCCTTAGGGACAGTGAGCATACCGTCTATACTCCAGCATGCAGCAGAGTGACTGGCACATGGTTGGGACTCAATACACATCAGGCTGATGAAACTCACATTTCTGATGCTGTCCACGTATTTTCCATAATGTTAGCACTTCCTTCCTCCATTCGTCCATCTTTCTATGCATCTATTCATTCATCCAGCAACCTGAATACCTAACGTGTGCTGGACACTGTTCTAGGCAAAGGTCCCCATCCTCAGAGAGCTGACAGTCCAGTGGGGGAGGGGGACAGACACCTGCCCACCTGACCCCAGGTGCTGAGAAAGGCTATGAATGAATGAATAAGGAAGAGGAAGGAGATGGAGGTGATTCCCCTCCCCCAAGGCAGGGGGATGTTTCCCTTACAGTATTTAGAAAAGTCCTCCCTGAAAAGGTGACACTTGATCATTTTAACAGTAATATATACCTTTGTTAGCATTTCAGAAAGCACAGAAGAGTGTAATGTTCTTCTGTCACCATCATTCAGGAATCACCCCCCCAAGGCCTGTCTTCACGTTTAAATGCACAGATTTGTATTGTGCTTTTTTTTTTTTTTTTTTTTTTGCGAGGAAGACCAGCCCTGAGCTAACATCCGTTGCCAATCCTCCTCTTTTTGCTGAGGAAGACTGGCCCTGGGCTAACATCCGTGCCCGTCTTCCTCCACTTTATATGGGACGCCACCACGGGATGGCTGACAGGCAGTGTGTCGGCAGGAGCCTGGGATCCGAACCCGCGAACCCTGGGCTGCCAAGCGTGAACTTAACCGCTGCGCCACCGGGCAGCCCCCTGTATTGTGCTTTTTAAAATTTAAGGTTACACTACAATCATTTTGTAGCTGTGTTTATGTTTTTCCATTTCCTGTGTATCAATATATAATGTGTATTTTTAAAAAATTGGTACCATAAATATATACGAGGTTTTCCCACCTTTACAAAGGAAGTGTGTGTTATTGTACAAACTCTAGAAAATCCAGATAAGGAAGAAAATAAAAACAATTCATAATCCTACCATTTAACATATTGGTTTATATTCTTTCCATTTTTTTCTTCCTTATAAAAGTGGAAAGATGACGTCCACAGAGGATTTCAGTTTTGTCTCCGGCCTTTTCACGATGACATTGGAAAGCTGGGCGGCTGTGGGATTCGGGGGGCGGGAGAAATTAACATCGTGCAAAGTCCAGGACGCAGCGTTGAAACCTTTGCGCCTTGGTCCCTTCCGCCACTGGCTGACGTTGTCGAGTCACGTAATCTCTGAGTCCAGTCCCCTGCGTGCAAAAGGGAGTCAGCAGCCCTCCCTGGATCTTAAGCCTGGAAGAAACACCAGAGAGAGGAGGGTGGCCGTGGAAGGTGTCAGCGAGGAAGCCTGGCTGTCTGCAATTTTGCCCGTATGAACACGCAGGGTTTACTCAAGACCCCGAGCACGGGGGCGGTGCTCCTCCAAGAGCACTCTTGTTGAGTCCTCACTTTACATTTTCTCCTTTGATCCTTATAATATCTCCTCAAAGTTGGCATTCTTTTGTCTATTTTACAGATGAGGAACCTGCCTCAGAGAGGCCAGGAAACCTGTCTCAAGCCCCAGAACTCCGGAGTGGTGGGGGGATTCGCACCTGGATCCATCCGGCCCAAGACCACGCCCTTAACCGTTCGACTGCAGAAGATAAACTGCCCGGACATCCCAGGATGTGTGGTGGGCGAGGTGCCCGGGGTGTCCTGGGGAACAGAAATTTTGTTTGCAGTGAAATTACTCAAGTTAAATTGTGAGAATCTGCTAAATGAATCCCAACATCAACCTCTCTGAGTTGACATCGGGCCCACCTGGAAACAGGATTCACCGCCAACAAGACGTCAGCCAGAATGATGCACTGGGGTCTGCTCCATCCTCCACCCTGAAACACCAGGCGTGGGGGATTCTAGTGTGCAGACGGCTGAGAAGCCTGATCTAGACAGGGACGCACACATCTCTGACCAGCCTGGGCTTATCTCTTAAAAAAAGAAAAGTCCTTTAGAAATATTCACTTTCTTACTGAAAAAGTAACACTTGCAGAACATAAAAATTGAAATACTGAAAAGAGGTATTTGCCCAAGGGTCCTTCTTTCACTTGCCCCAGGCCCCCCGTCCTCCTCAGAAGCAACTATTGAGAATTGCTTGCATATCTTCCAGAAACTCTTTGTGTACATGCCATCATATATGGGTGTGTATCTTTATACTACAGACACTGTTCTGCATCCTTCTTTTTCAAATAACATATATCTGATATCTCTTAAAATCAGCATACTTAGATCTACCCCAACCTTTTTATTGGCTTCATAGTATTCCACCACCTGGATAGGCCCTGGTTTCTCTAACCAGTCCCACACTGATGGGCATTTTGGCATTTTACAGCATTTCGCTCTTGCAGATGATGCTGTAATGAATATTTCTGCACAGGCATGTCCAAATATGCCTATCTGTAGAATAACCCCTAAAAGCAGAACGGAATTCATTCATGCCCTAGAGGTCCTAGCAAATGGAACAGAAGATAAGAAATAGAAACAAGAGGTACACAAATTAGAAAAGACAAGACACATCTGTCATTATTCACAGACAATAGACTCTTCTACCTAGAATATCCGACAGAATCAGCTGACAAATTATTAGAACTAATAGGAGAATTCAGCAACATGACCAGATAGAAGCTCAACGTAAAAAAAATCAATTGTCTTCCTATCCTCCAGCAGTAACCAATTAGAGAATGCAATAGAAAAAAAAAAAAAAGAGTGGAATTTCTGGGCCCAAATGTCCTCTAAAGCAGTGCTTCTCAGACTTCAGGCTACATCAGCGTCCCCTGGAGGGCTTGAAACGCAGACCGCCGGGGCCCGCCCCTGGGTTCCGGTGCAGCAGGTCCAGGATGGCTCCCAGGAATCTGCGTCCTCACGACTCCAGGTGATGCCACAACGGGCTTTGGACCTACTTTGAGGAGCAAGGGTCTAAAGACGTCGCTCCTGGTTCCCACTGCCTCCTGTGGTGTGTGAGGGAACAAGCCCCGCTCCCCACTTTACCAAGGCTGGCTACTATCAAAGTCTTTGTTGTTTTGCCAGCTGGATGGGTGACAAACCTTATCTTACTGTTTCAATTTGTATTTCTTTAATTATGAATGAGGTTGAGCATCTTCCCACACATCTGCCTCGGCCTCAATTTTCTTGCCACCAGATGTTGCCGGGACATCCATGGGGTGATGTAAGCATTCACATCACCAGGTGGCGGTGCCATCTCCCGTTGAGTCCTGCCTGTGCCTCCAGATCAGCCTCCCCCTCTATGGTGAGAAGGGATGTGGAAGGCCCTGCAGGCCAGTCCCCTGCCTCCAGCCCGGAACCCAGGGGGCCAGTATTCACAGCCCTTGTAAGGACGTTTTCCAACACTGAAGCATCTTTGCAGTGGAAAGAGCAAAGAATCTGAATCGAGAAAACCTAATATCTCAAACCACAACAACGTCACTGAAAATGCAAAGTGATGCCAGAGGGGCAAGTAAGTCGAATTGCAGCAATGCTGGCATCTCAGCCAAGGGCTTTGTTACATATTTAAAGCAATGCTGTGACACGCAGGAGATAGTAAGATGGATCGGAGGAAGCTGGAGAGCCACCCTGCGCGAGGTGGGGGTTTTCATGCCGTTTCAACTGTGCAATTTGAGCAATGCATCCTGGCATGTTTGTTAATACAGACACAGAGCCGAGGCAGCACGTTTTTGTTTCAGCCCATTGTCTACCTCCGGAGAAATGTTATTGGACTCATACTGCATTTTCAGCTCCGATGAAGCTGCAGTAATATAAGCATTTTATGCAAATGTGTTGTGGCGGAAGGAGTAGCGTGTCATCTACCATAAATCCTAAGGTAACTGGAGCCCTTGTTACTCCTCAGTTTTAACACATCCTGATAGGAGGCAATTATTTTGGACCAACAAACTGCCTTTCATGGAAGTTTGTCTCTGCTTGAAGCTGGAGCGTGTTTACTAGTACAGATTTATGGGGAGTGATGACAGTGAGCCCAGGTGGCCGTGAGTATGACCACGGAAGGAGACGAAGGCTCACCCATTCACCATTCACTCATCGTGCATCCATCTGTCCTTCTGGGAGCCAGGATCATGTCATGGACAAGAAGGTGGGCTCTGGACTAAGACTCTGGGGCTGGAGCGGCTGAGATAGAGTCTTTGCTCTGCCATTTACCACCTGGATGACCTTGGGCAGGTTTCTTCACTCTCAGTTTCATTTTCCTCCTCAGCAAGATGGAGATGACAACGGTGGTTGGGAGGATCAAGTGGGACAATGCATGTAAAACGCACAGTGCCTGGCATCGCACAGAGTCAGTAAATTTGCCGTTATAAGATTTGTTCGTTTAAGAAAGCAGCCATCAAGAGCCTACTTCTTAGACAGCCCAGGTGGGAAGGACCAGTTGAGTGTGTGTGTGTGTGTGTGTGTGTGTTGGGGGGCAGGAGATGCCCTGCAGCCTGGAAAGGGCTCTGCAAGCTTGAGGGCTGGGTCCATCGCCGTTGGCACGTCTGTGGCTCTCTCCATACATCGTCCGCAAAGAGCCTCAGAGATTTTTCACCAGGACAGTCACTCTCCAGTCCCCTCTCTTCTGCCCCACAACCATCCTTTGCTTGGAGAGCTGTGACTCTCTCCTGGGTGTTGAAGGAATGAAACAACTGAAAGGTAGTCTCCTGTCGGGACTGTCACGTGCCCGTGGCTCTGCAGGATCCCCTCCGTGCTCCTGTCTTAGGTCACCTGTGTTCCGGGACCAAGGGGACTGCATCCTTGGCAGTTTGTAGCCCATCTGGAGATATTTATTGGCCACCTGGTATGTGAAGGACATGGCGTTGGTGGTGGGGATGACTCACAGGCGGACAAGACCACCCCCTCAAGATGGGAGAGGTGCCCCAGGTGACTGTGACGTCTCATGGTGTGCAGCGTGCTGGGGGGCTGTCGGGTGGGAGTGGCGCTTCCAGTGGGGAAATCGGGAAGGCTCCCTGGACCGCAGTGGCAGAGCAGCCTTGAAGGACAGGTGGCTTTGACTCTTTACCATGAGGCACAGAGCCACCCGGCGTTCTGTGGAGACTGTCCTGTCCTGACCTCATTCTGTGTCCCCTTCTTACCCTCATAGCCAGTCCCAGGACCCTTCAGTGTGTCACAAGACAGATGGAAAGACAGAAGGAGCAGAAAGGGGGTCCACCCTCCCTCTCCAGCGTCACCCAAACCATCCTTTTACCTCCCCCAACCCCTCTGCTGTCTCAGGTCTTCTTGAGTTAAAAAGAGAAAAAAGAAAAACACTCAGCGCTCCAGCAGAGAATTTAGAAGGTGAGGTGGGTGCAAGAGGCTACCGTGGGGGCGGTAACTTAGAGCAGCGTTTTTCACACTTGGACTCATAGTCAGAAGTAGGTTTTGCAAAGCAATCCAGGCTCCATAAAAATGTCTATGAACCTGAAAAAGTCGTTTCACAAAACATGACCCTTTCCATGTGGGAGACACAGAATTTTCTATTTCACGTGTTAAAACTCTGCCCACAGCCCACTCAGGTGACGCCAGGACTGAGCAATGGCTCCCGTGGGGACGAGGAAGCACCGCCGGCAGTCACATGGGCAGAATCCCGAGGGCAGAGTGGTGGTCCTGCGGGCAGGCCGATTCCATGTGGGTGCCTGAGAGGGGCTTCTCGAACTCAGCGGGGCGGGAAGTCTGTCCCGGTGGTCAGTGTGTCTGCCTGGTTAGCGCATCCAGCCCAGGCCTCAGGCTCCTGCCACTCCTCTAGGCTTAGAGGCAGGAGGCGCCCCTCCACTCGCTGCCCCAGATTCTGGGGGATCAGAGGACCGTCGGTGGGGGCGGGAGGGGCTCCTCGCTGTCTCAGCCTCTGCTTCATTTCTCTCGTGGAGTTCTGACAATTTGGAATCATTCTTCTAAATTGAGGTAAAATTCACATAACATAAAATTAACCACTTTAAAGTGCACAATTCAGTGGCATTTGGTACATCCACACTGTTGTGCAACCATCATCTTTATCTAGCTCCAAAACACTGTCATCCCCCCAAAAAGAAACCCTGTCCCCATTAGCAGTCACCCCCACTCCCCTCCTCCCCTAGCCCCCGGAAACCATGCATCTACTGTCTCTATGGATTTGCCTATTCTGGACGTTTTACATAAATGGAATCATGCAATGTTTGTCTTTCTGTGTCTGGCTTCTTTCACTCAGCATCATGTTTTCAAGGCCCATCCACATCATAGGGTCTGTCACTGCTTCACTCCTTTTCATGGCTGAATAATATTCCACTGTGTGGATGGACCACATCTATCCATTTGTTATCTGGGTTGTTTCTACCTTTTGGCTGCTATGAATAGTCGTCATCATTTTTGTACTGAGACGGATTCTTTGTTTTCTTGCCTGACTTCTCTGCTGGACTGGAGGCTTCCCAAGGGCGGGCGTGGGTTTGGTGTCATTGCTGTTGTATCCCTCGGGCTCACAGGTTGTAGCAGAGAGCTCACGTGAGTGGAGGGGATGGGAAAGGGAGGCCCGTACCTTAGTGCAGAGGCGATCAGCCCCGCCCAGCACCCACCCTGCTGGTCAGTGGTCAGTCCTCCAGCAGCCCCTGGCTAAGGAAGTGACGGCCTCCGCCAGCCTTCCCCTCTGCTCCCGACCTGGGCACCCAGAGGCAGGAGCAGGGCAGATGTCTACCCACTCGCGCTCCTCGGCCCTGGGGGACATAGATCAACTCCCCCTCCCCCTCACAGAAATCACTGCACTGGACTCCTGAGGAAAGCGGCCACGTGCCTGTGGAAAGAGAAGCTCCAGGAAATGGTGTGATATGGACAAAAACACCTGTGGGGTTCTGAGGAGGGACAGTGGTCGCTGTGGTTCATAGTGTCAAGAGGCATGAGACAAAAATGATTGCGGCTTGGACCCTGGCCCATGAGAGGAAGCCAGAGAGCTTTTCTTTAAAAGTCTTGCTGATGTGGTATTTTAAAAAATCAGTGCCCCACTGCCATCCATGAACATGTCTGTTCTGGGTAGGGAAGGCTGCTGCAGTCTGGGAGAAATACGGGCGGCTATAAACACTGAAAGTCGGTCAGTTAACCCCCAGTTGTGGCCGCTGTCCAAGTGCCAGGCACATGGGGGTGCTGAGGGCACAAAGCGGCCCCCTCAGTTTAGTAGGGACAGGTGATGAGCAGAGCATCCCTTGGGCGCTTACATGGGCAGGAACATAGATAGAAGCTTCCACATGCATCCCCCACATCCCCCAAGGACCCTGCTGGGCAAATGCCCCATTTTACAGGCAAGGAAACTGAGGCATAGAGTGGATGAGTCATATCCAAGCTCACACAGCTCCCTAGGGGTGGAGCGGCCTTTAAACCCCCCAGGAATTCTGGGCTTTATTTACTGGATCGTGTCCCCTTGCAGGGAAGAGGCAAGACTTTCCCTTTCTGAGGCCAAGACAGGGGCCCAGGGCCCAGGCGGCGGGGTGGTTGTCTGCCAGGAAGAGCCTGTGGCACGGGAGAGCCCCTGCTCCTGCCACGTCAGCGCCCTGGGATGGGAAGCCCAAAGTGCCTCCGCACCAGGCTGTGGATTTGGGGAGGGGCGCGGCCTCTTTTATTGCACTAATTTGCAGTGCCACGTGCTGCTGCCCGCCTCATGGGTGCAGGGAGCGTATATAAATTACCCCACCAGTGCGATTAACTGTTTGTCCAGGCTAATTGTCAGTATTAAATCTTGCTCAGTCACAGTTTTAAAGCTTAATTTAAAATCTCTATCTTTAAGAAATCCATACTCCCTCCCACCACGGGGAAAAAATAGATTTAATGGGTTTAGTCCATTTCCGTTTGTAGCAGCCCAAGTTATAATTAAATGTGTGCAAAGTGAACGACAAGCCTGCAGACGGGCTCCTGTGCTCGTCGGTGGGTCCTGGCAGGGAATGTCCTTGTCTTTGAATCTCTGAATTAGAAGTTATTGCTCGGAGACCCCCGAGCCTCTGTGGTGGCCCCTCCCCGATTGTGGCATAAATCTTGTCTGTGTGCTTAGAGGTGGGGGCAGAATTCATCCTCAAGGGTGGGAAAGCACTGCAGGCCTGAGAAAGCAGCCAGGAAACCCCTCTGCTCACTAGCCGAGGGTTGAGGGGCAGCTGTGGAAGGAAGGGGGGGCGAAGGGCTGCTCCTCCATGGAGGAGTCAAAGACCCCAAGAGTGCGCCGGTTCTCACCACCTTCCTGTGACCCGTGTCGCCACCGGGCAATCGGGTGTCCCCTCTCCCTGAAGGCTGCAGCTTATTAGGAGTGAGGAGGGGGCCGACAGCCTCTGGACTGCCCCCTTCCTCTCAGGGAAACAGCCCCCCCTCCCTCTTTCTTCCTGTTCCAGTGTCCTCCCTCAGAAGCAGGCAGGAGACCAGGAAATGGGAGACCAGGAAAATGCAGAAAACTCGGGCATAGAAGTGGAGAATTCAAACCGGAAGGAGCTGCCAGAGCTCCCAGGCTCCCCTCCTTTATTGTTTTAGGGGAAACTGAGACCCAGAGAGGAGATGTGAGCTGTCCAAGGGCACACAGCTGGATTGGCTCAGGGCTGGATCCCAGGGGTCTTGGCACCCACTACCCTGCTATGTGTTAAAATTCAGGGTGACACCGTGCCATTCATTGTTCCAGCAGACACATTTGGAGACTAGTGTTACTAATACTTATTATTAACTATGTGTATTATACATGCACACAGGTACCTGTATTTGTGCCTACTGACCCTCATCGGGCCTGCCCAGGTGCGCAGCGTGGGCTGGAGGGAGCAGAGAGGTGAGACTGGACAGACAGACGTCTCCGTCTGAGGGAGGAAGATGCGGACCAGAGAGACAACAGAAGACATCCAGAGGAGGGCTGCACCAGCGAGATGGGTGAAATAGAACCTGAAGCCCAGGGACCGACTGGACGTGCGCTTCGGGGAGAATGAGGGAAGAGCCAATAATAACTTCAGGGTTTAAGTCCAGGGAACGGGAAATAAGTGGTGCCAATGACTGCCGAGGAGCCAGGAGCCAGGGGAGGGGGCTGGGTCTGCTGGGGAAGGTGAGGCTGACTCGGGGTCTGCTGGGCTGCAGGCGACGGGGATGCGTAGACCTCTCTGCCAGGCTTCTAGGCTCTTAAAAGACAGGGGCCCTGCACACTTTTTCCATCTTGGTGTCCCTAGCACCTGTCACAGCAGCCAGCATGGGTCCAAGACTTACAACCATTGGTTAATAATCCGGGTGGAAGTGTCCAGCAGCAGCCGAGGGGAGGGGCGGGGGCTGCAGGGGAGTGACAGTGTGCATGCTCACCCCAGGTGGTGAAGGAGCCCCTCTCCCGAACTGCTGCCCCTCGGCCTGGGCAGGGGTGGAGCCTCTGAGCGGGTCCTCACTTAGAGGGCTGGGACTGGGCTCAGGGCTGCAAAGCACAGCCACACACACACACACACACACACACACACACACATTCACACACACACACACACACACACACACACACACACGTGCACGCGCGCATGCGCGCACACGCGCGGAGGGAGGCCAGATTGTCGAGCAGAAGGGATGGCCACCCATGCCCAAGTGACGGAGGTCAAGGGCGCTGAAGGCCAAGGCCAGACCTTGGATTTGGGGTGCGAGGTGTTGTGGGAGCACTCGGAGCTGTGCAGGAGCCGGCATACGTTTAGGGTGACCGAGGGTGGAAGCAGAATTGCTAGGATTAGGAAAAAAGATTGGGGGGAAGCTGAGTGCGCGTCTCTCTGGAGAAGCTGGGGAGTAAGACGGACAAGGCCTAGGAGGATGGTTTGGGAGAGGCAGGAGGAGACCGTGGGGACCGAGGGAGGAAGGAAGGAAGGAAAGGGGATGTGGGAGCTCGTCGTGGAGGCGCAGACCCTCAGGGGCCCACAGACACGGGCTAAATGAGGATACCAGTCCAGGGGAAGGGCCTTGCTAGCTGTCTCTGCCGGGACCGTGGTGGGAAGTGGGGGCCCAGCTGTCAGGCAGTTTTCTGGGTGAAACCTGATGTGCTCAGGGGTCTGTGCAGGGCAGCTCTCGGGGGGGGGGGTCTTACCGCCACAGGAGAGAAGGGCCCCAGGTCCGCTCCACGCAGATTGTTGGCATTTAGAGCCCCAAAGGACGCATCCTCACTCATCTCCCCTCTCTGGCCTCTCAGGGAAAAAGCAAAAGAATCCAGCCTGCCGGCTTTCCCGTCGGAGCTCACATTGCAGACGACAGCATTTGCACGACTCTCTCTGAGTACACGTGAAATTAGGGGAAATGAGGAGAAGACATTGAGATAACAAGTAAGGCTGGAGCAGAGAAAGCCTTAGACACTGAGGTGCCTGGAGCAGGCGAGAGGAGAGGAGGAGACCAGGGAATGCAGAAATCTGGAAACAGAGTCATCAGGCGGGATGCTGGGGCCTGGCCTGGCTGGGAAGGTGGGAAGGGAAGGAAAGGCCTTGGCTGAGAGGGCGCTGGGGGATTGAGGGCAGGAGGGGGGGCGCCCCGCCCCGCACAGCCTCCCCTTCTCTCTCTGGCTCCAGGCAGCAGCCTCAGGACCACCCCAGGCACCCCTCCCTTCCAGAGAGAACCACATCGAGGAGTGCAGTTGGCAGGATTCACACTGTCCCAGGCTGCTCCCAGCCAATGTCTGAGCCTGGCCCTTTGCCCAGCAGGACTCTCCTAAGAGCCGTCTCTGCTCTGGGCTCCCCACAGCCTGGCTCTGAGCTGCAGGACCACCGTCTGAGGCTCTTCCTCCACGGTCCTCCAGCTTCCACCTCTCCCTTCTCGGGGTCCCTCAGCATCACAGTCTGAAGCCTCTCCCACCGCCTCCTGCTCCCTCTGTTCGTCCTTCACGGGCATTTCTCGCAACACAGTTCTTGCCCATCTGATTCCATCCTGGCTCCCACTTCCCAGGGGACCCATACTGACACCCTCCTCGTAGCTCAGAGCAAGTGGCTCCTACTGACCCCCCACTCCCTCCCACCCCCAGCAAGAGCCCTCCCCTCGCCAGGGCCACCAGACCCTCAGCCCACCCGAGGGATTCAGCACTGTTAGGTTCTCAGGGGCCTGCGGGGGGCTGGGGTGGGACGGTGCTCCTGCAGCCCCCTTATCTGAAGAGAGCCCAGGGCTCCTGGCCAAGCCTTGAGGAGACTGACATGCCTGCTGGTCAGTGGTGTGCCCATTTAAGGTACATTTAAGTGACCAATGACTCCTACTTTGGCTTTGTTGGATCAAAGGTCCATACATGGGGAGAAAAAAGTCATTTTCTGCCACCTCAGGGCACGTCTTGAGTCCTGAGTGGAGAGGCAGGGAGGGGCAGAGAGCCCACCAGGTGGGCACCCAGGAGAGCTGGCTGCCCTGGTCCTGGCCCCAGCCCCTTGCCCACCTGGCCACCCTCCCACTGGAGAAGGGAGGGGACAGAAGGCTGCAGCACTCTGGAAGCTTCCGTCCTTCCTCTGCCAGGAATCTGGGGCATGGGAGGCCCCAGGGCCTGGACCTGAGCCCCATTGTGCCCAGAACCCCAGCGTTCACACCTGCGTTGGTGCCCCCTCCTGGTCTTGTCTGCAGACGGATTTCGGCAGCCTTCCTGGAGGAAGGGAGCAGGCTATGTTAGGGTCCTGGGGCTGCCAAAACAAAGGACTACAACTGGATGGTTTACAACAACACAATGCATTTTCTCACAGTTCTGGAAGGCTGAAGTCCAAACTGAAAGTGCCAGCGGGGCTGGTTCCTTTTGGGGGTCCTGAGGGAGAGTCTGCTCTGGGCCTCCTAGTTTCTGCTGGTCACTGGCTGTCTGGGTTCCTTGGCTTGTGGCCTCATCACCTGCCTCTGTCTTCATGTGGCCTTCTTCCCTGTGTCTCCTCCTCCTCCTCGTCCATCTCCTGTGAGGCTCTCTCACTGGATTTCGGGCCCACCCTAAATCCAGGATGATTTCATCTGGATCCTCACCTTGATTATGTCCGCAAAGACCCTTATTCCAGATAAGGTCACAGGATTCTCAAGTTCTGGACGGATGTGAATTTTGGGGGGACTATTCCCCCAACTCCAGCAGGAGAGGGAAATGAAGTAACGGGGCAGGGCCACGGTCCCCGAGGGTGGAGGGGGGCATCAATGTGTGTCCGGAGCAGGAATGGGCCCAGCATGGTGTGGCGGGGTCCAGAGGGCAGAGGGGAGGTGAGCCCCCACCCTGCCCCCCTTTCTCGGGCTCCCCTAGCGCAGCTGGCTGAGTGCCTCCTTCTGGAGCCTTCCGCCACCCCCATTTATCCACTCGCCCCTGTTTAGGGGGACCATGTTGACTCTTTTGATGTAATCAAGTCATTAAGAATAAATGATTTGGGAGCAGAGATAAATGCTCTTCAGGAAGGTGATCGGGACCAGCAGGCAGTGGAGAACAAAGGACGATGCACTGCCGCCACCATGGGAGCTGCCAGGGTTGGCTGAACGATGTGGGGAGGGGAAGACTGGGGGGGGGGGTGTTCTCCTGCCACAGCCAGGCAGGGAGGGAGCAGCCTTCCTTTCCTCGGAAGGGACGCGCGGCCACAATTTAATATGCGAAGGTGGAGGGGCTGGCATCCAGGCACATCGCACCGCATGCCGCCGTATTTCAAACAAAGAATATACAACAAAGGTAGCGGACGTGGGGATTTGTCAGAATTCAGTGATGGGAAAGATTTATCTAAGCCGAGTGGAGGGGCCTGTGACCTTGGGCTTGAGAGCTTTAAAGGGAACAGGCGGCTGTTGAAGATGGGACAGGAGATGCTGTGATTATCATTATTTAATGGAACGGCCTTAAACTGTTGGGAGGGGGAATTAGGTGGCACGAGAGAATTGTTTTTTATTCCGGGAGATGTAAGGAAGATGTAATGGAGGGGAAAAAAGCAGGGGGAGGAGGGAGAGGTTGGAGAGATTTCTGAGACGAAGGGGAAGGAGAGCGAGAGTGAGCCAGTGAGAGGCAGCAGGAGATAAACAAGAGATGCTTCCCTCCCTCCCTCCCTCCCTCACTGCAGGTTCAGCTTCAGCCCCAAAGAGCAGGTGGATGTCCAGGAGAGGCTGGGCCGAGAGGGGCAGGGGCTTGGGGAGAGTGACCTGGGAAGGGGACACTGACATGGGAACCGCTGTGAAAATCAGGATATGGCAGGGCTGTCAGCTTCCCTGAGCCGGGGGTCCAGGGCTTCCAGGAAACCTGGGCTTCCCTGTCAAGGACACTTGGCACAGGGGAGGGGTGTGTGTGTGGCCTCAGGGTCAGTGAGGACCAGGGTCTGGGAAACGGGCTGGTGGGAGGCAGAGAGCTGTGGGGTCCTTTCATCAGGTCCCTGAGAAGTGGGCTGTACCCCCTTCTGCAGGCATCAGTTCCCTGACGTGCCAGCCCTCTGTGCAGGGGGACTGCGGACACAGGAGGAAGCGGCTGGCTGGGCCACCTCACTGCCCACTAAAGCCGAGAGTGGGGTCCGTCCAGGATTGGTCCGATCCGTGTGCCAGGTGTCCGTGGTTTCCCGGACCCTGAGCAGGGCACCCTGCTAATGATGCAGAAGTCCAGGCCCTTGACGTTCACAGGACTTGTCCCTTTCTTGCAGTTTGTAACTTTGCATTCTTTTTCTTAAAGTGCCCCCTTTCCCAAACTGTCTAAGTTTCAGGCTCAGCCAAGATGGATCAACTGAGTGGTTGTCACCACCCATCCAAGGCAGAGGGACTGCGGTTCTTCCTGGAATGTGCAGGAGGCCTGGTCGCTGCAGCTGGGAGACTCAGCAGAGGTTCAGAGCCAGGTGGGTTGCGGGGGGAGGTGAGGGCAGTGGGAGCTGTCCAGGTGGGCCAGACAGGGACCCCTGTTTTGCCCCGGAGTGGCCAGCCATCCAAAGCATGTTTCCACTAGAAAGATGCTCCTCATTTCACACTAGCTGCTCAGGCCGACTCACACTCTGAGATCTGGGAGACTAGAGGGGAAGAAAATAGAGTTTCCGAATCACACTGGAGGGAAGGAGGCTGGCAGGAAGGAGGCTTCTGGTGTTGGAAGGGGGCATCCCCACATCTGGGGGGTCCTCTGGGGAGGCAGGGCAGGAAGAGGGATTGTCCCTGCCTCCCAGGATTCCCAAACCTGGCTGTGCTCCAGGGGCATCGGGGCAGCCACTGGGCCCCGCCCTGGTCCTACTGAAATTAACCTTGGAATGGGGGGAGGTGTTTTAGCAGGTGCCCGGGAGACGCAGATGCTCCCGGGATGCCCCCAGCCCAGCCGCAGGCTGAAGACCAATCCTGGAGGCCTCTGCAGGCTGCCGCGCTGGCTCTCTGGCTCATCTCGGGGATGGGAAGAGGCCGCTGTTTCTCTTTCTCCGCCACTCACCGGGGACTGGGCCCCGGGTCAGGAGACAGGAGGGGAATGCGTGCACACGAACAGCCTGGGAAATCTGTCTCTCAATGGTGTGGGCCTCCAGCCGTGGGGCACTGATGGGCTGAAAGCCTTCACGTAAGGGACCAGCTCCAGGAGACCAGGACTCAGGCAAAATGAGGGTGTGAAGGTGACATGGACCACCTAGCACGATGCCTCCCACATGCATGAAGGACGCCCAGCACTGGTTTGGCGGAGCCTGGACCAGCTCCGCCACCTACCTGAGGCATGGCCCTGGGCCCCAGTCCCCTCTCCTGTAAGAGGGGGTAAGAAGAGGACCTGCCCACGGGGTAGTTGTGAGAATAGGGTGAGGTGATGTGTGGGAGAGAGCTCTGCAGGCTACAGGCGCCTTCTCATCCCCTCTTGTCGCTGCCTTCATCACAGCCCCCTGTCAGCCGAGAAGGAAACCTGGCAGGGTGGGTGGTGCTTAACCAAAGGGAAGATGTGTCTTTGCCTTTTCCCGCATCACTTTACCCTTTCTAGAGCCTGGGTCCAAAGCCGTCAAGCACTTCATGTGGCCACCTGGGCAGTGTGGCTGGGCCACTGGAGACCTGGTCAAGGGTTAAGATGTTTTCAGTTGACAAAACTGACAGTGCAGCCTGAAATAAGTCCCTGCATCCCTGCCTCTCCACCTCCTTCTGTCTCTTTCCTCCTCTACTCCCCCACCCCAGTGCCCCCAGGACGTGTTTCTAAAGCTATTAGTGAGGCTGTGACCTTGCTGTTACTTGGTCTTTTAGCTGCTCTCTTGGTGATTGTCTGGCCACCAGGACAGAAATTTGCTCCAAAAGGGAATTCCTCCCCAGCCCAGTCATGAAACATCTTGCTACTGGGGAGAACTGAGCGTGTCTGCAATTCTCCCCTCCTATTGGAAAATCCCTCTTCTCATCTAACCCATATCCTTCGTACTATAGCTTAAACTTATTTCATGCTCTGCTTTTAATTTTCATTCATTTCTCTACTTAACAGACTCTGATAGATGGAGGACTGTCCTTTATCAAACTCTTAATTCTGTCTCTGGACCCTTCGTTCCTTTTCTGCTGCAGAGGTGCCCCAGCCCTCTGGGGTCTGGCACTCGGGGATCCTGGGTGAAGCCCTCAGCTTGACTGTCACCCAGCCTTGGCAGGATCCAGCTCGGGGGTCCTCTTTCTGAGTCCAGGGTCCTCTTTCCCTTCACTCCACGTCAGTATTAAGAGATGATGCAGGTCTTGGAGCAAGAACCCTTTGGCTCTGGGAAAATTATATGTGACACTCTCCGTATGGATCAGGTAATTAATGGACGCCCCGATTTCCTCCACCAGAACATAAAGCGGGTGAGGACAGCGCTCTAATTCCAGATAATTAAAGAGCGATCGCGTTCGCCCGTGCTGCTTGGGGAGTGCGGGCTGCTGTCATTAACACAGCCGAGCCCTCTCCATTCTCCACACCTCACTGCAAACCGCGGGGCCTGGGCTCCCAGGGGGCTGATGAGCTGGAGAGCCCACGGCCGCCCGCCATGTAATTGAAGTGGCCACATCTGCTGCGTCGCAGCTTATGGAATAGGGCAGAGCATTCTGTCACCAAGGGGAGGTGGCAGGCTGCCATTGTCCCCCCAGGGTCAGCCTTTCTCTCTCTGTTGCCCAGGTGTGCATTTGTATGTGTGTGTGTACACGTGTGTGTGTGTGCGTGCACATGTGTGTTTGGGATGGAACCCAGAATGGCTTCTCTAGGGTAGCCACAGCCAAGCTTAGAGACCTGGCTCCCAGGAAACATGCAAAGATCAGAGGCTGCTACTGCCCCCCGGGAAAAAGCGAGTCACTGTGGCAGAGCAGCCCCAATTTGAGCCCCAGGCTGCCCCTCGACCCACTCAGTCACAGGAGACTTCTGGGACATCTGAGGGACCTTGCCATCCCCAGAGCTGAGGGCTCCCTGGGTTTCAGAAGTGGCAATAATTGGTGCTCCACAGATAAACAGCCAACAACCTTGTTCCAGAGGATCGTTATTCCTGCCGAAGACCAGGGTCGCCGGGCTGTTATTCCTCATAGGGAAGGCACGGGGGGGGGGGGGGGGGGGCGGGCAGCCACCGCGTAGGCTGGGCGGGCAGCCACCACGTAGGCAGGCCAGTCCTCAGCAGCTTCTCTGGGAGAGTGGAGCAGCGGCTAATTGCAGCCGAGAGGACTGACGGATCCTGGTTCACGCAGCGCATCTGTCACATTTCCTGATAAATATCAGCCCTTACACTGTCAGCCGAGGCCTCTCGGGTCTCCGTGCTTCTTTGCTTGCGTCTCTGTTCATTCCTGGTTAGCGGCCTCCAGAAATGTATGCGTGCTCATTTCTCCAGATAGTGACTGAGCATCTGCTGGGGGCCGGGCAGGCACTGGGCTAGTCACAGGGCCAGAGATGGATTAGAAGGGGCTGCTGCGCAGAGCAAGCTCTGGGCACCTGGGAGCAACCATGGCAGTAAACCCAGGCAGCACAGTGTGGCGGGCGAGGAGATGACCGGGAGCCAACGTCTGCCAGGAAGCCGGGGGCCTACAGAGAAGCAGGAACTGGCTCAGTACCTGCCAGGAAGAACAGGGCAGCGGGTGGGAGAGCTCAGGCAGGGGGTACTGGGCGGATGTGTTCATGTGTATGTCAGGATCTGGGTGCATGCAAGTGAGTATGTATGTACCTGGGAGCTTTGCAGACCACTCCCAGCTCTCCTCTGCCTCTGGGGGCTGACGTCCTCCCCGAGGGCACTTGGCCACACCTGTTAGGAAAAGGCCTTGAGAAGTTTCAGGGCATGGCTGGCTGGCTGGCAATCATTGCCTGCTTTTCCCTTGAGATTCAGGACAGAGTGACATTTTCACTGAAACCCCCTTTTCTCCAAGCCTGGGGAGGGGGGATGCTTAAACTTAGTGAGACGTTAGTTTCAACCTAGATCTCTCTCCCCCAAACTCCAGACTCTTCTACCCACCTGCCTACAGCAATGCGCCCACAGGGACTGTGTTCCAAATTCACGGTCAAAACTGAGCTTATCCTCTTCTTCACGTTCCAGCCTGCTCCCACCTCAAGTCTTTCCATCCCACACCAAACGCCTTGGAGGCATCCTACTCCCTCCTTCCTGAAATGTCCCTAAATCCAACGGCAAATGTCCTTACAAGAGACAGGCAGAGGGAGATTCGAGGCTCTGAGACACGGGGAAGAAGGCCACATGACAATGAAGGCAGAGACTGGAGTGACGTGGCCACAAGCCACAAACACCCGGAGCCACCAGAATCTGGAGGGGGCAAGAACACGCTCCCCTCTGGAGTCTTCGGAGGGAGCGCGGGCCCTGCTGACACCTTGCTTTCAGACTGCTGGGCTCCAGAACTCTGCGAGAATACATTCCTGTTCTTCTCAGCCCCCCAAATTCTGGTACTTCATATGGCAGCATAGGAAACTAACACAATCAGCTTAGGGCCCAAGGATTATTGTCATAATCACAGTATTTGTCACCATTTGTTGAGAGTACTGCTGTCCCATTTCACAGAAGAGGAAGCTGAGACTCAGCGAGGCTGCGTCACCTCGCCAAGCCCCTCCTCCAGGAAGAGGAATCCCAGGTGTGGCCGACCCGCGTCTGTGTGTGTGGCTGCTGTGCTCTGCTGCCCACACCCCTGGGCTCCGATGAGCCATGAGTGGCTTGCTCCAGCTTTACAGAAGCCCTAGAACCCAAGTGGCCATGTGGAGGCCCACGGCCTGCGGCACTGGTCTCGGATTCCGGGTCCAGGAGCCCCTCTCTGCAGCCCAGCCTTGTTTCAGGGGCTGCCTCGGTCAAACGCTGTGCCCCCTGCCCCGGGCCAGGGCTCCGGCAGCTCTGGAGAAGGGGGGAGCCTCCCTCTGGCTGGCTGTCCCCCCAGCCTTCCCCACCTGCCCTACCCCAACTGCTCTAAATGGGCTGTGGGTCACTTGACTGCCAGCCTCTCCCACCTCCCCAGCCTGTCCGGTGTCCAGGCATCTTATTTGTTGCTCTCAGTGACCACACCGCACGGAAGCAAAGACAAAAATGCTTTCAGACTCTAAAGCTGCTGCCAGAGGTGGGGGTCTTAGGAGAGAGTCTGCAACTGTTTGGAGCAGCTGTTCCTGGCTTGATCCCGTATCCAGCCAGACCTGCGCTCTGAAGTGCAAGCGCCCACAAGGTTGTTCACAATATTACCACCACCTTCCTTTGAGAAAAATGCTGCAGCAATAAGCCGGGGAAATTGCCTTTGCAGGCCCTTGTATACAGTAGGCGCTCAAGAAATGTTGGCTGGATTGATCTGAAAATCAGCATGAGCTCCCTTCCATCTGCCATTTGCAAGCCTCCTCTTCCTCACAGTCTTTTCCCAAAGCACGGGAACGCTCCCCAGGGTCGTTGCTCCTTTGGGGCAGGTCATGGAAGTCAGCGACGGAGCAAATGCTCTCAAGAGAAAGCTTATCACAGTGTCAAGTGGAAAACGCGGGATCTACAGCTGCACTTGCAGAGTGATGTCAGCTACGGGAAAAAATGTGTGCATAGAAAACGCCTCAAAGGAGCCATCCCTCTGTGCAAAGAGAAAGGAGTTATATAAATAGATCCATGACTGCAGGTGGATGCATTTGTTTATTTTCTGGAAAAAAATCACAAAAGCTGTTAACATTGGTTCATTTGGGGGAAAGGGGAGGGAGTGGGGTTGACCAGAAGGCAACTTTCATGGTTGCCCCCTCTTGTGGCCCCTGCTCTCTGACTTTATGTGTGTATACAGTGTGTGTATGTGTGTGGTGTGTGTTTGAGTGTGTGTACGGTGTGTATATGAGTGTGGTGTGTGTGTGACTTTTCCAATGTCAGTGGAGTTACCCAGGTGGCACAACGTGGCCCTTTTCGTTTGTTTTCTTCTCCATATCTCTCTAGAGTAAAAGCATTTTTAGAGATAAATACATTTTTATTCATGTTGTCAAATGAAATAGAAAATTTTAAAAGTAAAAAAAAGAAAAGACCAGAAGAAATATGCAAAGGTTATAACGATGGTTTTCTTTGGTTAGGTAGATTATTGGATTATGACTTTATTTTTTCTCTATAGTTTATCTTCCTTGCAGCCAAAACCAATAAAAGTAATTTTAAAGGGAAAAAAACACACCCAGGCAGCAGGCAGAACGATGACTTGGTAAGCTGATTTGTGGGCAGGGCTCCCACCTTCCTGTCCCCTATCCCCCAAACGCCGGTCCAGGCCACAACTGCTCTGTCCTTAGTTGCAAATTCCCTTTGGTATCTGAATTCCTGGTCCCTAAGCCCCTCCGTTCCGCAGTGATCAAGGCTAATGTGCTCTCCGGGAAAAGTCTCATTGCACCAGAAAACCCAAATTCAAGGTAAAATC
The DNA here is from genome assembly GCA_031878705.1 of Tapirus indicus. Taxonomy (NCBI): domain Eukaryota; kingdom Metazoa; phylum Chordata; class Mammalia; order Perissodactyla; family Tapiridae; genus Tapirus; species Tapirus indicus. The sequence goes on from CM062932.1 coordinate 56,159,734, forward strand.
CTAACAATCAATTGTGGCCCCTGGAGGAAGACACAAGATAGGATGGGTATGGTGAAAAGCAGAACAAACCGCCTGGACTGGAGTTCCAGTCCCACTGCTTACACACTGTGTGACTTTGGGCAAGTTACTTAACTTCTCTGTGCCTCATGTCGTCATCATAACCAGAGTTTCTAACGTATGGAGTCATTTATGAGTCTTCAACGAGATGATCTCTGTAAACCCTTGGGACGATGGGTCCCACACTAAGTGCCGACTGGTGGAGAGCTGCAATTGTCGCGAGAAGCCAGTGCGTGGGGAGGAGGCCCTCCCCGGCAGGCACATCCTCAGCACGTCGGCAGTGGGTACCTGCACTGCACACACCTTGCACAGACGCAGAGCCGGGGCGACTGTGAATCAAGCCAAGGGCCCAGGAGGGAAGCAGGATGTCCTGCGTGACTCCCGTTGCTCTGGGACGGGGTCTCTGGGGATCTGTGTGTGGGAGGGAGGGCCACTGTTGTGTTGAGCAATGTCCTCCAGCCCAGGGGCAAGGGGTAGACTGGGCGAGCCTGCCTGTTGTTCGAGGGCCGGGGCTGCAGACAGCAGTCTGAACATCTGCGAGAGGCAGCATCCCTCACTGGGTTTTGTTTTACTTCTTGTTGTTTGCTTTCCCTCTGCCAGAATCAGGGCTGCTCTTCCACAGAACGGCTGGAGACAGAGAAGCTCAGAGATTCAGACCCTGGAAAAGCAGAGGGCACAATGCATTTTCCTGCGGGCTGCAGGAGGCAGTTTGGGGATGTGTGAAGGGACCTTCTCTGCAGGTCGGCAGTTGCAGACAGAGGCTGTGTCTTGAGGCCCCGCGATCCAATCTGTGGGGGCCCAGGACCCATCTCGGGCTCCTTCGCCCCTCAGCCCCTCCTTGGGTTAGCAGGGCGGCCCCAGGGACCTCATTTCTCATCCTGCTATATAGGCGCCTGCCTTCCAGGGCTCCAGGAGCCTCCCAGCCCCCCAGACCTGCTGAATCAGCCTCAGGGCTGGGGCCTGGGAGCCTGTATTTTGGGAGAGAGCCCCTGGGGGTCCTAATGATGAGGCAGGTTTGGGAAAATGGCCCCCGCCCCAGGCCTGCAGTTGCCAGGGGCCTAGCTTAGTGTGTGGCCTTCCCCAGGTGGGGCCCATGCCAAGGGCCCTGGGCAGCCCCAGCCCCTCTGCTGGGATGTCCTGGGAGTGAGGGCCAGGCCTTTCATCCTGTGTCCGCCAGGCCTGTCACCGGACTTGGCGAGCTGCTGGCTCCCGGTGTCCATTTTCTGAATGAACAAACGAACACACACTGTCTGTGGGCCTGGTGATTCCCTCCCTGCAGACCAGCTCGGAAGGAAGAGTTCAGATCATCGGAGACTGGGGATTGTCCAAACCACAGGCACCTCTGCTGGCAGGAGCCAGCCAGCACTGGTGGCTAAGGGTGGGGACACACACATTGTGCAACAGATTGACAAAGGGTTGGCCGACTTGTTGCTTTTTTATTTTTATGGGGTCTGTGTACATGTGCGTGTGTGTGCATGTGCGTGTGTGTATGTGTATCTGTGTTTGTGTATACACATGTGTGTATGCATATGTGTTTGTGTGTGCATGTGTGTGCGCCTGTGCATATGTGGCCATGTGCGTGTGTACACGTGCATGTGTGTGTGTGTGTGTGTGTGTGCATGTGTGGCAAGAGGCAGAGGGGCAGGAGGATGGGGGGATGGGGAAAGCGTGGAGTTCTGTTTTTCCCTGATGTTTGAAATCTCCATTGTTCTTGCCTTCTGAGATAGACAAGTTGAGAGACCCCCACCCAGGTTCAGGTTGCTGGTCCCCAAAGGGCTGTGGAGGGGCAGGACATAGCGAGGGAAAAAGGGGACACCGCGCTGAGCAGGGGTGGTTGGGGCCAGCTGGGCAGCCAGATGCTTGTGGTCGAGGCCGGGAGAATGGAACCTGAATCACCGCCACCCTCGTGGCACCATGTCTGTGCCCCGAAAATCCCCTGAGGCGGGGGCTCCACTAGGTGGGGCCCCCAAGGCTGGCCAGGAGGTTTTGCCCAGAGGAAACACAAGGGCTTCTCCCTAACTGCCCTCCCCCTGCTCCCCTCACAGAGAAGGTGGGTGCTCACCTCTCAGGAGCCCCCCTTAGGAGTTCATCCCCCTTGAGGAGCACAAAGTGGGCACTGGCTGGGCGTGGCAGAGAATTCTGGGGAGAAAGTGAGCGCTTGGCAGAGAAATAAGGGGTCCCCACTCCTGCAACGTTGCCCCACTGCCTACCCCTCCCTTGGCAGCACCATGGGTGAGGAGCAGAGCCTGGTCCAGGGGACCTAGGGAGGCCCTCCTCGCCCGCCAGGCCATGCCAATTCAAGCTGGTGGGAATCCTGGCCCCATCTTGACCTCTCTGGGGAATTCCTCAGGCTAGGGTGCAAGGGACCCTTCCCAGGGGCTACAGGGCTCTAGGGAAACTGAAGAGGGGAAAGGAGATGGCGCCGCTGCAGCCTCAGCCTTTTGCCCAGGCTTCTGGAGGAGCCCCTGCTGGGAGGGAGGTCTCCGGTGCCTGATCAGTAACTTCTTCTCAGAGAATGTTCCAGAGGCTCCTGAAAGGAGCAGGCCAGCTTCTCCCAGCCTCTCTCCTCCTGCTCTCCCTAATCCCCCAGCACCTCTGTCTCTCTCCCGCATACACTCCCCTCTCTCCTTCCGGCCCTCTCTCTCCTCCTCCCGTCTTTGGTCCTGGGTCTCTGTCTCCCGCCCCCGCTTCATCCCCAGCCCCTCCTCCTCTCCCCCCTTCTCCTTCCTGCAGCCCAGAGAAGCAGACCGAGCTGACAGTCAGCTGTGCCTCTAATGAAAAATACATATCCATGGGCAGCTTCTGCCTCCTGCCTTATTAATGCGACCTTCCCTCAGATGCTGTCCCCCGCCTTCTGGGTTCTGCAAATAAATGTAATTCGCCGGCAGTAGGCGCGTTCGTCTGTGCCTGCCCGCTAAGCTGGGTCCGACGGGGTGGGTGCCAAGGATGGGAGTTAAGCCAGCAGGGGAGCAACGGTGCGTGCCCTCGATGACCCTTCTCCCTGGGTTGCGGGCCTGAGCTCTTGGGCCCCTGCAGGATGGACCCAACCTTGCTGTGAGGCACAGGCAGGGAGGGGCCAGCACAGGCCGAACACTTGTACCTGGGCTGACCCAGGGACTCTGATGGGGCTGGTGGGTGGTGGGTGAGCACAGGGAAGGGGCTGAGCCTTACCCGCCTTGCTGGGGAGGAGAGGGAGGAGGTGGTTGGCTCTGCAGGGAGAGGCCTCGTTTTCAGCTCCGACATTAACTCAGGAGGCTTTACAGCAGGGCTGTGTCTGATGGATGACTCAACGGCGGGGAGTTTCAAAGCTCACTCCTTTTCAGCGCTGGGGGGATTGCTTGGCTGTGCCAGGCTAATGGTGCGGTACTTCAGCCACCAGCCTTCATGCCCACCCACCTATAGGACAGTGTCATGAGGAGAGACAGAGGGAAGTCTAACTGTGTGCTTCCAGAGGGGGGGTCTCTGGACCCCCATTTAAGTGGAGGAAGCAGGTGCGGCACATGGATTTTTGACCTGAGAGGCCCGGGGTTTGCAAAGGTGACGACTGGCATATTGTACACCTGGGCATGTGTATCAGTGTCCTGTGGCTACTGAAACCAAGTACCAGAGACTGGGTGCTTAAAGCACAGAAATGTACCGTCACGTCCTGGAGCCCAGAAGTCTGAAATCAAGGTGTCAGTGGGTTGGTTTCTTCCAGGGCCTCTCTTTGGCTTGTAGATGGCGTCTACTCCCCCCCCACCCCCCTCCCCGCCATCCTCACATCGTCCTCCCTCTGTGCGTGACTGTCTTAATCTCCTCTTCTTATAAGGACACAGTTCGATTGGATTAAGGCCCACCCTAATGACCTCATTTCAACTTAATCATCTTTTCAAAGACTGTCTCTCCAAATATGGTCCCATGCTGAGGTGCTGGGGGTCAGGACTTCAACATATGAATGGGGGGGGGACATAATTCAGCCCATAACAACATACATATGATAATAACGTATTTTTAAAAACCGGAAGTGACCTTTGACCAGTCTGCACGTGTTGAGCGAGCTGTGGGTTCCAGTTTTCCTGCTGTGGGCGCAGCCATTGTCTGGTGACTCCAGCTCTGGTGGGTGTCCAACCTTCCTTAAGCCCCTGCCATGTTCCAAGTCCTGCCCTGGGCATGAGGGCGCATGGATGGGTCCCAGACATGGTCCCTGCCTTCAAGGACCTCAGGGACAGGAAAGCGAGGGACACAGGCACACACTTGAATAGCAGCCAAGGGGTCCCCCGGCATTTCCCATAGAGAGGGGATGAAGTGCAACAACTGGGGTGGGGTGTGGACCTGGGGTCGATGCCCAGGGAGCAGGCAGGAGGGTATCGTCATCCAGGCTGTGAGGAGCTTATCCTGGGGACGGCGGGGAGCTGATGGAGGACGTCAGGCGGGGGAGACACATGGTCAACCAAGTTTCTCAAGATAATTCTCATCTAAAAATGCACAACTAATAAATAATGGATCAACGTTTTCCAAAGCATGGAGTCTGAGTGGAGGGGGTGGTCCTTTCTGGTGGAAGGATGGAGACCCACTCCCAGCCTGGGTTCCCGTCTGGACTGTGCCGTCCCGTCACTGCGTGTTGAGTGAGTCTCTCTCCTCCCCCGATCCTTGGTTTCCTTACCCAGGGAGTGGGCCTGGATCAATGCCATCCACTCCAGCTCTAAAACAGCAGGTCTGGGAAACATGGTGGCATCAGGACAAGGAATTGCGGGAAGAGGGGTGAGAGAAGAGAGAGAAGAGGGGCCCTGTCGTGTCGCCTCTACCTTTCAATACACGCTTCCCTGTCAATCCTCCCCGCAGTCCTGAATGGGAGCTATTATGATCCCATTTTACAGATCGGGCAACAGAGAGTGAGGTTAGGGGACTCGCCTGAGATGCACAGTGAGCAAGTGGCAGGGCTGGAATTCAAAGCCAGGTATTTCTGACTTTTACCCATGCTCTGTCCACACCGCGCTAACGAGCCACATCTCTGGCTGGCTGCTTGCCAATGGGAGCTCTCTGCCACCTCTGTCCTGTCTCTGGGTCTAGGTGTCCCTGGGACACTGCGTCCTCTCCCCTCTCATCCTCCCTTGGATAGCAGTTGGGTCTGGGCTTGTGGTTGCTATGGATTCTCAGGGGAGCAGAGTTAACGCCACTGGAAACCGTGTAATTGAGGTGACAACAGAGTGAAGCACAGAGCGATTGACAGACAAAGGCCTGCTGAGGGCTCACCCCATTTTGGATGTTAGCTACCTTCCCTCAGGATGTGGGTGAGCCAAAGGCCAGGGCGCGCTTGCCTCTGTTGTTGATTAGTTGTAACCTGCTTCCAAAAGTCCTCGAATACAGTGGACTCCCCAGCCAGGCTGGAGAGCCGCCAGCTGTTCTTGGTGGGTATTTGTATTTGGGGAGAAAATTGTCCTGGTATTGAAAAACAGGAGAGAGCTCTCCAGAAGGATCTTGAGACTAATTTTCAGTTGCCAGGAAGGTGTTTGGGAAATTCACTTGTCATCGGTTGGGTTTTCTGGGAAACATATTCTGAGACAGAGACTTGGGTGGAGAAAGTGTGCTGGGGAACTGCCTGGGATGCACAGCTGCGGGGCGTGAAGGCAGCCGGATTCGGCAGAGGGAGGAATTGAGTTCTGATGCAGTCACAGCGAGAAAGCTCTGGGGCCGGGAGGACTGGCGCCCGGCCAGCCGGGGAGTTAAATGGGGAGTGTTAGGGACTGAATTGTGTCCCCTCAAATTCATATGTTGGAATCCTAACCCCCAATGACTGTGTGACCGTGTTTGGAGATGGGGCTTTTGGGGAGGTAATTAAGGTGAAATGAGGTCATGGGGGGGAGTCCTAATCCAGTGGAACTGCCGTCCTTGTAAGAAGAGGAAGGGACCCCAGAACTTGCACTCGCTCACCCCCTCCCCCTCTCCCCCCTCCCCCCTTCTCTCTGTCTTCTGGCACGGGAGAAAAGCCCTGTGAGGATACAGCAGAAGACAGCTGTCTGCAAGCCAGGAAGGGAGCCCTCCCAGAAACCACCCTGCTGGGACCTTGATCTTGGGCTTCCGGCCTCCGGAACTGTGAGCAAATAACCGTCTGTCGCTGCAGCCCCCCAGTCTGTGGGATTGTGTCAGAGCTGACCACTACAGGGGGGATGGGCACCAGCACTGCTCCAGTTTCCCCCAAGATGCAGTACTGGTTTGATTTTTCTCCTTTCTTTAAAGTCAACTTTGTTGTGATATAATTTCTATACAGTAAGATCCACCCATTTTAAGTGTACATTACATGAGTTTTGATAACTGTACACAGCAGTGCAATCACCACCATAATCACAATATAGAACATTTCCATCACCTTGAAAAGTCCCCTCCTGCCCTTTTGCTGTCTCTTGCAGTCAATTCCTCCTCCTCCTCCATCCCCACAGGCAACCACGGATCTGCTTTCTATCACTATAGCTTTGCCTTTTCTGAAACTGCATACAAATGGAATCCTACAATACCTAGTCCTTCGTGTCTGTTTTCTCACTTAGCACAGTGCCTTGGAGATGCATCCGCGTTGTTGCACGCACCACTTCATTCCCTTTTATTGCTGAGTAGTATAGCATTATATGGATATACCAGACTTTTTATTCATTGACCAGTTGATGGACATTTGGGTTGTTTCCAGTTTGGGACTTTTTATGAATAAAGCTGCTGTGAATATTCACATACAAGTCTTTGTGTGGACATATATTTTCATTTCTCTTGGTTAAAGAACTAGGGGTAGCATTGCTGAGTCACGGGTAGTTTATAAGAAACTGCCAAAGTGTTTACCAAAATGGCTATATCTTTTTGGATCCCCATCTCCCCCCAGCTACGTATTAGAGTTCCGGTCGCTCTTTACCAGTGCTTGGCTTTGTTTGTTGGTCTTTTTAATATTAGCCGTTCTGGTGGGGGTGCAGTGCTATCTCATTGTGGGTTTTATTCGCATTTCACTAATGATTCATAATGTTGAACATGGCTTCAGGTGCTTATTTGCCATCTCTCTCTATTACTTGGTGAAGCATCTGTTCACATTTTCCCATTTTAAAAGATCAAATTATTGGTGTTATTATTGAGTTGCATATTCTAGATACATATCCTTTGTCAGATATATGTATGCAGATATTTTCCTTCAATCTGGGGATTGACTTTTCATTTCTTTAACAGTGTCTTTTGAAGAGTAAAAGTTTTTAATTTGATGAAACCAAATTTGTCAACTTTTTTATTGTTTCTGGTTTGTGTGTGTGTGCTATCTAAGAAATCTTTCCCTAACCTTTTACCTTCTATTTTTTCTTCTGGAAGTTTTAATTTAACACTTGTATTTATGTCTACAGTCCATTTCAAGTTAATTTTGCATATGGTATTTCAGGATTGAGGTTTTTATTTTTCCATATGGATATTTAATTGTTGAATTAACAAATTGTTCAACCATTTGTTGAAAAGATTATCCTGTCGCCTATTGAATTACTGGTACCTTATTAAAAACCAATTGGCCATATATATATGGGTCTATTTCTGGACTCTACTCTGTCACATTAATCTACACATCTATCTTCATGTCAATGCCACACTGTCTTCACTACTGTAACTTTATAATAAGTCTTAAAACCAGGTAGTGTAAGTCCTCCAACTTTGTCCTTTTTCAAAAATTTTTGACTATTCTGGCTACTTATCATTTCCATTAAATTTTAGAATCAGCTTTTCACTTACTATTTTTTTAAAAGCCTGCTGTAGTTTTGATGGAATTGCATTGAATCTATAGATCAATTTGGGGAGAAATGGGGAGTTTTATAATATTGAGCCTGCTGATCCATGAACATGATATATCTCTCTGTTTATTTAGGGCTTCTTTAATTTCTCTCAGCAAAGTTTTGTAGTTTTCAACATATGGGTATTGCACATATTTTGCTAAACTTATTCCTAAGTATTTTGTTTTAAAAAGTTTTTGTAAATGGTATTGTTTCTTAATGTCAATGTCCAATTTTTTATTGCAAGTATGTAGATATATAATTTATTTTTGCATATTGACATTGTATGATGTGACCTTGCCAAAATTACTTATTTGTTCTCATAGCTTTTTTGTACATTTCTAGAATTTTCCTCATAAATAATAATATCATCTGTTAAGAACAGTTTTAATTTTTCTTTTCTACTCTGTCATTGATTTCTTTTTCTTGCTTTACTGTACTGGCTATGATCTCTAGTAAAATATTGAATAAAAGTAGATATCTTTGCCTTGTTCTTGATCTTAGAGGGAAAGCATTTAGTCTTACACCATTAAATATGACATGAGCTGCCAAGTTTTTTGTAGATGCCCTTTATCAAGTGGAGGAAATTTCCTTCTATACCTAGTTTACTGAGAGTTGCTCTTTTTTTTAATCATGAATGAGTGTTGAATTTTGTCAAATATTTTCTTTTAATAGATATAGGGATCTTTATATTAATCTATTCCTTTTGAGTGAAATTTGGTAGTTTGTTTCTTTTAAGGAATTGGCACATTTCATTCAAGTTGTTAAATTATCCTTTTAATGTCTGTAGGCTCTGTAGTGATGTCCCTCATTCATTCTTGATATCGGTAATCTGCTTCTCTCACTTTGTTCTTCAACAGCTGGCTATAAGTTAACCAATTTTATTGATCTTTTCTAAGAATCAGCTTTTGGTTTCATTAATTTTCTCCATTGTTTGTTTATGTTCTATTTCATTGATTTCTGCTCTTGCCTTTATTATTGCCTTACTTCTACCTGCTTTGGGTCTAGTTTGCTCTTTTTTTTAGCTTCTTGAGGTGAACGTTTAGGTCAGTGATTTTAGATTTTTCTTCTTTTCTAATATAAGCAAGTAATGCTATAAATTTCTCTCTAAGTGCTCTTCAGCTGCATCCCACACATTTTGATATATTGTGTTTTTTTATCATTCAGTTCAATGTATTTTCTAATTTTTCTAGCATTTTTTTCTTTCACTTATAATGTTAGTTAAAAATATCTTGTTTAATTTTCAAAACTGAGGATTTTCCAGATGTCTTTCTGTTATTGATTTTTAATTGAAGTTTTCTATGGTCAGAGAACATACTTTGTATTATTTCAATTCTGTTAAATTTGTTAAGGTTTGTTTTATGACTAAGAATATGGACAATCTTGGTAACTATTACATGTGCACTTGAAAAGACTGTGTATTTGGCTGTTGTTGGGTGGAGTATTTGACAAATGTCAATTAGATCAACTTGTTGCCAGTGTTGTTCACATCTTCTGTATACACAATGATTTTCTGTCCACTTATTCTTTCACTTATTGAGAGAGGAGTATTGAAATCTCTAGCTATAATTCTGGATTTGTATATTTATTTCTCTCCATTCTATCAGTTTTTGCTTTATGTGTTTCATATATTTTGAGCCTCTTGTGTTAGGCATATAAACATTTAAGATTGTTATGTCTTCTTGCTGAATTGACTTCTTTATCAGTATGAAATGCCCCTCTTTTACTCTTGGTAATATTTCTTGTTCTAAAGTTTACTTTGCCTGATATTAATATAGCCACTCCAAATTTCTTTTAATTTAATCTGTTCATGGTGTTTCTTTTTTTATCCTTTTGCTTCTTTACCTTTCTATATCTTTCCTATTTAGGTTGGATTCTTGTAAATAGGCTTTAGTTGGGTCTTACCATTTTAGCCAATCTTTCAATATCTGCCTTTCAATTGGAATGTTTAGATATTACATATATATATATGTATTAGATATTACATATATATGTATCCTTGTGTACTAATTCTATCATTTTGTAATTTCTGGGTCTCTTTCTATTGATTGATTTTTTTTTCCTGGTTATGCATCTTACTTTCCTGATTCTTAGCATGCCTGGTAATTTTTTATCAGATGTTATATATTGTGAATTTTACATTGTTGAGTGCTAGACTTGCTTGAATTCCTCTAAATTGTTTTGGACTTTGTTTTAGCATGCAGTTAATTGTGGATCAGTTTGGTCCTTTTGAGGCTTACTTTTAAGCTTCATTCAAGAGTATCCAGGAAAGCTTTTAGATTAATGTTAATTTAGCCCCAGTACAAAGGCAACATACTTCTGAGGATTCTCCTCAATACCCCTGTACTGTAAGTTCTCTTCATTTTGGCTCATGAGAACATGAACTATTCCCAGCTCTTTGTGAGCTCCATGAAATGTTTGGGTGCTTCTTTCTCTTGGTTCTTTCCCCAACCCTGTGCATTTTCAACACACACGTGTGCACACACACACACACACACACGTCAGTTCTCAGCTAAAGAGTTGTGAGGACCACTGCGGATTTCTGAATCTCTCTCTCTCTCTCTCAAGCTACCTCTCCTGTGTACTTGCCCTGAAAATTCCTGCTACCTCAGTCTCCCTGAACACTGATCCCTTTTTCTTCAATTCAGTGAAATTTTGGAGCTCTGTTTGGGTTGCCCTCCCTGCACTGTGGCCCGGAACCTGCCTTCGGGAAATAAACTGAACAATCTTGGGGCTCACCTCATTTTATTCCTTTCAGGGTTCACAGTCCTGTAATACCTGCTGCTCAGTGTCTGCAAACAGACATTGTTTCATATATTTTGTTTGATTTTCTAGTTGTTTATGGTGGGATGGCAATCCTCATGGGAAGAACTCTTGGTTTTTATTCATAATCTCGGTCAGGGATGGGGAGGGGTATAGTTCAGAGGCTTCTACATGGTCCATCCTCCTACAACAGCTCTTACCCCGCAGGTTTAGAAAGAACATGAGTTCTGTCAACTCTCGAGTTGTGTCTACTGCAACTAGACATTCAGGGACCAAACAGGTAACCTCTGAGTTGGTCCATGGACCACGGGGACCTAATTGAAGCTGGACTTGGCCAGGGCTCCCTTGATTAGATGCCATCACTCTAACAGAGGCTGTGGTAAGTTATTGTTTTCATCATCATCATCATCATTAATAGTTAACTGAATGGCATTTTTGTGCCAGGCACTATGTTGAGAGTTTTACAAGCATCATCTCTTTTAAATTTCATGACTCTGTGGAATAGTTACCATTATATTCTACATTGTGTAGATACAAAAATTGAGACTCACAGGAGTCAAGTTAACTTGCCCAGGGTCACAGAGAAAGTAAGTGGTGGAGGCAGGATCTGGACCCAGGCTGTCCGACTCTGACCTTCCTGACCATTCCAGTTCCAAGCGTTGTAGCAACTCACACCTGAATAGGGCCAAATAATGCAGATAATGTGAGGAAGGGCAGCAGAGGGGATGGGATGGGACCAAGTGCAGTCCTGTCCAGTGCCTTTAAGCCACTACAAAGATAGTAGCTCGCTCCCCACACAATTGGGCCTCAGGCACCTGGCCGCATCCAGGGGCTCTGTCCTGGTCTACTTGCCTTAATCCACTGGTGCTCTTTCCAGCTCATTCTAAATCCTCTTGTTCTGGCCTCATTTCCTGCTCTCCTCATCACTCGGCCTCAAGAGTCAGCAACACTGCTTTAGCGAAGACCTTCTGCTCTTCTCCGAGACAATAGTTTAGACCAGGGTCAGCCAATCATGAGTTTCGTGCAGCCTCTGTCCACCCCACCCTGAGTGTAGCAGACATCATCAGTCAATCACAGCACTCCAGCTTGCTGAGCCGTCCCGAATCCTCCTCAAAGGACTCCAGGAAGCGTCTGCAATCCTTCAGAACCAGCACGAGGAATGAAATCGGATTTCCATCCTGGTTTCCGTCTTGCCCTCTGGCTTTGCTGCTTTGGGCCATTCTGAGTGAATGCTCAGCCCAGTCCATCCCGTACCTTGGTGTGCATCCATGACTGGGGCATCCCTACCTGAGAGGGCCCTGAAGAAAGTGGGTGCACGTGCTCTTTGCATCCATCCTAACCCAGCACATGGTACAGGGCTCACATGGCACGTTCAGAGACACAGACTCACTTGACATTGTGTCTGCTTGCAGACTGAGTAGATTTATTGGTTCAGGGGTTCCCAACTTAGGGTCCCCTGAAATCTGAAGAAGTCTGAATTATTTTCAATATTTTTAAATGCCCATTGAAAATCATAGTCTTTGCAGGTCTGTCCTAAACCCTATTTCAAACTTGCCCCCTCCCACTCCCAATCCTCATTGCTTGGCTCAATCTGCCTCCCCAGCATTTGTCATCTCCTAACACACCACCTACAGTATCATATTTACTGTTTACTGTTCACGCTCCCTCCCCCTGCTAGAACATAAGCTCTGCGGATCTTTGTTTTCTTCCCTAACTTAGCTCAAGCGCCTCTAAAAGTGCGTGGCACTCAGTGGGCGCACAGGATCCTTCGCAGCTGAGTGACCAGAGGCAAACCTCCCCACCAAGTCAAAGCTCTCGAGTCTGGGCTTCTGCCTGGGGGCCGGGTGCTGAGCAAGAGCTGTGACTGGCAGGTACATATGTCTTTGATTAATAACAATGGGGAAACATACTCACAGTTACTTAATATATTCCTTTTCATTGGCAACCTACTTCAAAATACGGAGCCATGCAGGGAAGGCAGTGGGTGTCAGGACAAAAGTAATTGGGAACACTGGCTCAGGAGCAGGACAGTGGCCAGTCCTGGGTTTGAGGCCTGTCCTGCAGCCCCATTCACTAAGCGTGGGGGCCCCCACAGGGTCTGTTACCCCCTCACTTCCTCATCTGTAAATGGGGATCCCGACACCTGCCCCGTGAGCCTCACCAGCCCTGTTGTAAGGATTCAAGGAGATAATCTGTGCAAAAAGACAAACACTTTACATAAAACTGTAAATTCACTATGATTTGGTCATTAGGTAACACATCCCATACTCAAAACAGTGCGTGCAGCCCAGCGCGTGTTGGCACTCAATAAATGTGTGTTGGGTTAAGTGAAGCCCCCAAGGCTCGGTGACCCCAATCATAAAAACAGTGCTAAGAATATCAATTGCACATACATGGAGGTCCCTCTTCTCACAGTCTGGTCGCCAGAATAAGTCCCAGGAACAAGGAAGCAAGGAAGAGTGCAAGACGCAGGGACTTTGGCCTAAGCAGACCTGAGTTCAAATGCCACCCTACCTCCTGACAGCTCCGTGCCTTTGGGCAAAGGACCACCGCTGGGTCTCCATTTTCTTCTCTGTTGGGCAAAAACGCAGTGTCTACCCCCGGTGGTTGTAAGGACCAGCTCCGGGTGAGTGTTCTGGAATCCTAGTCTCGGTCCTCACCTTGAGAAATAGAATATGGCAGTCGCAGTATGTTCTGTGGGAAGAGCGTGGCCTGTCACCTGAGGTCCTGCCACCGTCGTCTGGCAGCGTTTCCTGGGGCTCTAGTGCTGTTCGAATTTTGTAAGTGTCAGAACCGGCCACCCTCCGTCCCTGGCTGGGCTATCTAATTTGGAAATAGCACAGTTCTGACTTGTCAAACGCTACTACTTTTATTGCTATATGGTCCAGGTGGCAGGTCACTTGCCAGGTAAGCGACACCCTGAGTGGAAGGCATCTTTGTGCCCCTGTCTCCTGAGAAGCATGTGGTGACGGGGCGGGTGAGCCCTTCTCCCTTTGGAAAGGTACCCCGCATGCCCCTGAGGATCTGGGCCTGTCTTTATCAATAGGGAGCCTTCCACAGCTGCTGGTGTGTTGCTGGCTCAGCTCTCCAGCTCCAGTGTCTACCCTGGAGAGACTGTTCTTGGTGCCACTGCCAGGATTCTGTGAGTCAGTTTGCCCACAGGGCTGCTAACCACCCTTCCAAGCTGGGGAGCCCTGGTCCCACTTGGAGGGGTGCCCAGGATGCCCAAGAAGCTGGCAGCAGAGTGAGTCCCGATCCTGCTCCTGAACAGTCAGGCTGGTGAATCTGAGGTTCAAGGAGCTTGGTCACTTGTCCAGGGTCATACAGCCAAGACACTGCAGAGCAGGAATCTGATCCCCAGTGGTGTGGTTCCAAGGCTGTGCTTTAACCACTACACTGCCCAGCCTCCTAGTCCCACCCAGTTAGAATTCCTCTTCCCACGAGCCAAACGTTTTCATGGCCATTCCTCCTTCCCCTGCCTTCTTGACTGACCACCATTATGGCAAACTCAGCCCTGAGAGACACAATGCCTGAAGCCCCAGAAAAAGGGAACCCTCAGGCTCAGGGGCTGTCCCAAGCAGCCCTGACAAACCTGCCAGACTCTGGGTGTCTCCCGCAGCGCCCAGCACACCTGAGTTGGGACCATGGGGTCGCAGGAGACTATGATGCTGAAGGGATGGTCCCACTACCCACAGCCTTTTCTACCCTTCCAGTTACAGGCCTCACTCGTTGGCCTGGCCAAACAGCCAGGGTTCCCGAGGCTTCCTGGAGCCCTTATCAAGGTTGAGGTCACCTTCACCTCTCACCCGGCAGCAGCCTTGCCCACTCATGACCTCTCCTACACCTTTGCCACCCTGGAGCCAGAACGGTCAAAGCCCTAGATTCCAGAGTCCGTGGCTGGCCTTCATTTCACAGATTGGTGGGGTCTGGAGCACCCATTGCAAGTATCTTCTCTATTTTATTAGCCTATGAAAGAAAAGACAGAGGCCATCAAGGGTAAGGTACAGGGTGGGTCAAGGGTTTCTTCAAGGTGGGATGGAGATGTGTGCACGTTTGTAGGAAGAGGACGGGAGAGAGAGAGAAGCAGGAAGGAGCATTTCCAAGGTTGATGAGAGAAGGACTGATGGGGGAGCTCCTGGAAGAGGCGGCTGGCGGAGACAGGGGACCCCCGGGAAGTTGGGCTTTGCAGAGGGCAAAGATTCGCTGCCCATCAGTGGTTTTAAAAGCCATTTGGAGCAGAGATGCTCTCTAAGACCTTTTTGGCTGAGAGGGAGGAAAGCCCCTCTGATTCTCTCCACCTTCCCATCTGCATCGGGGACTTCTCACCCTGTGATCACAGTGGCTCTCCCACTGCCTCCTGCTGCCCAGAACCACCCTTCCCAGCTGCTCCTCGGTTTCCCTGGATGCACACAGGTGTGTGTGCAGGTGGGCTGTAGGGACCTGCCCAACTCCACTTTGCAGCTGGAAATCACCACAAATGCTGCAGTCAGCATGGGAGCTGAGACCCCTGGGGAGACGGGCTGAGAACCCTGAGCTGAGTGGGGCGGGTCCTGGGTGGTCCAGGGCAAAGCGGAGCCACTCGGGGATACCCGGCAGCAGCAAGGGGTGTGGGCACCACTTTCCGTTCAGGAGACTTGAGGAGTGAGGTCTCCCTCTCTGGAGCCTCAAGGCATCAGGAAGACAGCTCTCCTGGGCCTGAGGGTGGCTCTGGTACCACAGCTTGTCGTGTGTGGGGAGGTGGGACCGTGTGTGGCCCAGACCCCTTCAGAGGCGACACTGCCCTGCCTCTGTGGCTCGGCATTTCTCCTCACGCCCCTCCCCTGCCCCCAGCTGTCTACAATTCTCTCTGCACCCCCAAAGGCAGCACCAGGCAGACACGTGTCACCCTGAGGGGCATGGATGATGTTGCAGGGGGCCCCCACCTTGGGAAACTCTCACGCAGTAGGTGAGGAAGTGGAAGCCGTGGCCTGTCGCGCCTGTGAAGGTTCTTGGCTGCGGGACCAGAACACTCCTCTGGCCAAGGTGAGCAGAAGGGGTTTGCTGGAAGGCTGTGGTGGGGGAGGGGGTGCTCACAAAATTGGGGGAGGTGTTGGCAGCAAAGACTGCAGCTGTGGCCTCACACACGGCAGCGCTGACAATGACTTCTCCCAATTCTTGTCCATCTTGAGCCCCCTGTTCAGGGGTCAAAGTCCCAGGACACTGTCTGATTGGCTGAGCTCAGGACACGTCCACCCCCTGGCTGTCCCAGGGCTGGGAGAGAGAGCTGGTCCCTTTGTCTTCTTTGGAGGGAGGTGGGCACCTGGCGTCACACTGCCCTAGGTACTGCAGTTGATTGGAGAGGGAGACACTGCCCCCAGAGGACAGCAGGGTCCCCTTGGCAGCATGAGCACGGAGGCCGGCGACAGAAGCCCCCATGTCCATCTAGCAGGCATCAAGTGAAAGGCTGGGGCCAGCAGAGACGTATGAACACAGACCTGGTGAGAGGAGAGCTCTGGGTGGGGCGGGGGTGCTGGTGAAGGCAGAGTTGATGACACAGGCCCCCCAGCCCAGGGTTCCAGCGACTTCTGCAGATTGTGTGTTCTGTTTAGAAAACTTGGCGGCTTGTGTTGAGGTTCAGACAGTGGTCCACACTAAGTGGACCTTCTGCTTCACAAACCTTCTCCGAGAACACAGGGCAGGTTCCCATGCTGGACCAGGAAGGCCAGTCAGCAGCCTTGACCTTGTCTTTCTGTGGCTTTGGAGCCGGTGTCCTGTGGCACTGCCTTCATGGAGCCAATCGGAACACATTTGCTGTGGCCTTGATCAGCCTTGATTGGGAAATCTCTAGAAAAAGGGAAAAGCCCCCAAAAATCTCTGTTCCATGGAGTCAGTCCTTATTTCAATCAAGAAACCTCAGTTTCATGTATTTATATTCTTGGGGGCTGTGGTTTTTACTATTAAAAATTAAGCCATTCGATTGCCTCTTTGCACAGGCAGACCCATGTGGGGAGGCAGGGCACAGACCCCTTCCAAGGGAGGGAGCGGAGCGGCCTGGCCCTAGTCCCTGGGCCCTGGGTTTGGAGGGCTGATCTTTCATCCCAAGGCGGCTGTAAGCCAGGGCTGTCCTGGCCAAGCCTTCAGCCTGCGCAGGGGCCGTCCCCAAAAGCCAGCTCCTCATCTGCATGCCCTACACCCCCTCCCAGCCTCTGACAATGCTCCAGGCTTGGGGGGGGGGTGATAACTGGCCCCTCTTTGCATTTTCCCAGGCCAACCCACCACCTGCCACAGGGTCTTTGTATCCTCAGTATCCACCTTCTCCCACTAGAGTCTGGATTGGACCTCCTTGACCTGTGCGTGGACCCTCGCCGAGTCTCTTCTTCCCCTGGGCTCTAATGAGCGCTGCAGGTGGAGGCATCCCCCCACTCTCCCCACCCTCTCCTCCTCTGCCCTCTCTGCTTGTTATTGCTTGTGTTGATTTGCATGCCATTTTGCTTGTGGTCTCCATAGCAACAACTACCAAATGGCCTAAGGATAACAGAGGGGCTCTGGGGGTGGGTGGGGAGCCCAACAGGGGTTTTGACTTTAAAAATGAACATGGTGATTCCACCTCATGCTCAGCACAGGGTGGCAGCCCCTCCTGGCCCCTTCATCACTCAAGCCCCCCAGTGCCCCTCACCTCAGGGCCTGGTCCCTCCCTTCCAAGGAGGAGGGGAGTCAGCGTCCTGAAATGAGCAGTGTGTCTGGCTCCAGAACAATGGAGAGAACAGGGGGAAGCAGAGGCCAGGGAGTGGATGGGAGCACCCACCGAGGGCAACCAGAGCCCTCTGGAAAAGGCTCCATCTTCTGAGAAAAATCTCAAGCCAAAGTCCTGTCTTTTCTTCATTGTCCTTCTTTACCTCTCCTCTCGCCACTTCTTCCCACCCTTCCCAGCCTCCTTTCCACAAAAAACGAAGCATTACTTCATGTCTCAGGGCCTAGCTTCTGGGTCCAGAATCCGGAGAAATAATTCTCTAATTCCTTACATGTGTCCAGCCCTGAGCTGTTACACAATGCCTTCATAGCCGCAGACCTCAAGCCCTGGTGAGGCTGGAGGGCCAGGACCGGGGTATTGTCCTCTTCAGAGAAAAGCAAACTGATGCTGGGGCGGGGAGGGGGCAGGTGGCCAGAGTGGGAGGGCCTGGCCTGCCCCAGCCCTGTGCGTCTTCCCATAGTGAACTGGAAACCCGTTCCCTATACCAAATATTTTACATTTGGGTTGGACTAGACTTCCCTGCTTTTATTTATTTTCAGAGCATATTCCTGGATAATTTCTCACTTCCTATTCCCACAGCTCTGGGAGTTCAGGAGATCTACTCCGGACAGGGCTCCTCCACCCCCTCACACTGCAATTCGTGGCCTCTGTGGCTGGCCCCAGGCAGGGGGTGAGAGCTTGGCGGGGTGGATGTGCCATAAAAAAACAAAAGACAAAAACAAAACGCGCTGCCTGGGGAGCGGGACTAAACCCTTGCGCTGATCACATCCTTAGCAGATGCAGGAAGGAGGCCTGGGGAGGTTAAGCAATAGTCCTGATCATGTGTGTGCACACACACACACATACGCACACACACATGTGCACACAAGCACACATGCACACACACAGACTGTTTCCTTTGCGACCAGATGTCACAAAAGGACAGGCCCCACCTGATGAAAATCTTCCTGCTATTTCCCCAGGGCACTTGGCCCTCTCCCCAGTCGCTCTCCGCACCCCCTCCTCCCCAGCAGGAGGAATTCTCAGGCTTGTCACACTCCGGCTGGTAGCTGAAATAAAAGATGTAACCATGTTGGGGGGGTTGGGCTTTCAGGGTACGGGCAGAGTGGATGTATGCAGCAGAGATGGTGTGTGGTGTGCTGGGTCAAGTTCAGCCCAGTTTGGCTTAGGAGAGGAAGGCAAACTACAGCCTGCAAGCCAAATCCAGCCGTCCGCCTGTATTTATGAATACTTATAGGAACACAGTGTGCCCATTTGTTTGTGTATAGTCTATGCCTGCTTTCATGCTATGAAAGCAGAGTTGAAGAGTTGCAGCAGAAATTGTATGGCTCACAAAGCCTAATATATTTACTATTTGTCCTTTAAGAAAAAGTATCCTGACTCTTGGTGTAGGGGGTTAATCGCAGGAATGTTCTCAGGTTCATTCTTTTCATTCCCATACAACTAGGTCATCTGGCCATCCAACTGCTGTCTGTCAATCACTATTTTGGGAGAACCACTTATTTAAGGAACATTTATTGAATCTCTGCTATGTGCTAAGAACTAGAATAACCCAGGATATACATAGAAGGAACACACTGTTCTGGCCTCAAGGGGCTCACAGGATCCCAAGAGACTGTAACCAAAGACATAGGCACAGGATGCCAAAGAGAAGGTGGATGGATAACTCAGTGCAGGCTGGGGCTGTGGTGGTAAAGGTGGAGAAAGGCTGGGAGAAGTTAAGAAAGCTTCCTGATGGATGCAACAAGAAGTTGAATCTCAAAGGACCACTAGCAGCAGAGGAGGAGTCTGAAGATACAGGACTTGGAAAGACACATGGGTGAGTTCAGTTTTGGATGCCTGGAGTTTGAGGTGCTGGTGATAAATCCAAGTGGAGATGAACCCAACACCACTGTATGTATAAGGGTCCAGAATTCAGGAGGGGGAGTCTGGGCCGGAGGTGTAGATTTGGGGGTCATTACTACATGGTTGGTGTGGTAGAGAATGCTGCCTTCTCAGTGATAAAAGCCTTTAATCAAGAGGTAGAAGTGCCTTTCTCTTCCTATGAGCTATCGTAACACTTACACTTGCTGCTCTAAAGATATAATGGCACTCACTATTTCAATATGTATGTGCTCACTCTCTCTCTCCGTTAAACTGTAAGCAACTGAGGGCTTGCCATGATGGAGTAAGCATTTGCCCTCCTGCCTTAAACAACTAAAAATAGACCAAGTATATGAAACAACAGTTTGCAGACATTGGACAACAGGCAACATAGAAGAGTCATGTCTGAGAGAGGAAAAGCCAGTGAGGTGAGACCTACAATGACCCCAGCCAATGAGCTGGAGAGTTTCCAGGACACAGTACAGGAAGGCGGAAACCACACAGCATCCAGTGATCCCACTGAGTTAAGGAGACTGTGTTTGGAGTTCAGGAAGGCCTAGGCAGCTAAAACTTGTGGAGCAGAGTACTGGAGAGGAGAGAGTTTTGCACAGAAAAAGAGAACTCCAGAGATCTTCAGAGAGTTCACCTGAGACATTTGTCTGGACACTGACCAGTGCATGCATGTGAGGAGACTACTGAGGCTAGGGAAAAGGAATGTAGCAGAACAACCCCAGGAGCTCACAGTGGCCCAGGAACAGCTCATGTGCCCAAGAGCAAGTAGAAAGACCTCCTAACATAGGGAATATTGAGGTATTGCTTCAGAAGGGGCGCTAAATTAGCCCTAGACTAAAGGCTGTTCTAAACAAAACTTAAAAATAATCCTTGTAAAAACTAAAATTGTTTTCCAAGTAACAACGATGAACCAGAAAAAGAGTTCAAAAATATTTAAAGGAATAAGAACAGGAATGAACAATGTCTGGCATCTGATCAAAAATTGCCAGACATGCAAAGAAGCAGGAAACAGTCCCCATAACTAGGAAAAAAGCAATTAATAGAAATAGATCCAGCAATTACATAGCTGATAAATTTAGTAGACAAGGACATTAAAGCAGTTACTAAAAATGTAATTTATATGTTCAAGAGAGTAAAGGAAAGCATGAGCCAAACAGGGAGGGAAATAGAAGATATTTTTTCAAAAACCAAACAGAACTTCTAGAAGTGAAAAATCTGATATCTGAGATGAAAAATACTCTGGATGGGATTAACAACAGATTAGACACAGAAGAAGAAAAGAATAGTAAACACAAATATGTAGGAATAAAAACTATTCAAAATGAAACATATAGAAAAAAGTAATTGGAAAAAAATGAGCAAAGCATCAGCAGGGAGCTGAAGGACATCAATCAGTGTAAGATATGTATAACTGGAGTCCCAAAAGGAGCAGAGAGGGAGAGAGAGAAGGACAGAAAAAATAGTTGAGAAAATTAATGACCCCAAATTGATAAAGTCTATAAAGTATAGATCCAAGAAGATCAATGAAGCTCAGGCAGAGAGATCGTGAAGAAAATCACACCAAGGCACATAATCAAACTGTGGAAAATCAGTGATAAAGAAAAAAAAATCTTAAAAGTAGCCAGAGAAAAAAGACACTATCCAGGATCAAATATAAGGATGACTGCAGACTTCTGATCAGAAGTAATGCAAGCCAGAAGACAGTGGAACACCTTCCTTGAAGTGCAGAAAGAAGAAAAAACCTGCCAACTTAGAATTCTATACCCTGTGAAAATAGTTTTTTAAAGTGAAGGTGAAATAAAGACTTTTTCAGACACACAAAAGCTTAGAGAATGCATTACCAGCATACAAGCACTATATGAAATTTTAATTGAATTCTTTCAGGCAAGAGGAAAATGATGTCAGAGAAATTTGCGTCTACACAGAGGAATCAAAAACATCAGAAATGGCAAATATATGCAAAATATAAAATAACATAACTATTTTCTTATGTTTTAAATCTCTTGAAAAGATAATTGGCTATATAAAACAAAAATAATAGCAATGTATTGAAAGTTTATCACCTATGCTTTTGAAATTTATGCTGTTGTTGCATGTACCAATAGTTCACTATTTCTATTGCTGAGTAGTATTCCATCCTATGAATATATCATAATTTGTCCATCCACCAGTTGATGGAAATTTGAGATGTTTCTAGTTTGTGGCTATAATGAATAAGGCTGCTGAAATATACATACAAAGCTTTACATGGGTATATGTTTTCATTCCTTTTCGGTAATAACTGAGGAATGCAACTGCAGGTTATATGTAAGTGTATATTGACTTTATAGGACACTGTGGAAGGGCACCACAAGATGGCTGCACCATTTTGCGTTTCCCTCAGCAGAACACGACAGTTCCAGTTGCTTCACATTATTGCCAACACTTGACATTATTAGTCTTTTGAATTCCAGTCATTCCACTATACATACCAAGTACATGTATAATATCTGTTTTAATGTTCTCATCCATTGTGGCTTTGATTTGCATTTCCATCTTTTCATGTGCTTATGTGCCATTCATATATCTTCTTTGGTGAAGTGTCTGCTTCGATCTTTTCCCCATTTGTGGAGGAGAGAGTGTTTGTCTTCTGATAACTGATTTACAAGAGTTCCTTGTACATTCTGGACATAAACCGTTTATCAGATATATGTTTTTGCAAATATTTTCTCCCAATCTGTGGATTGTCTTTTCATTTTCTTAACAATAGGAAGCAAAAGTTTTAAATTCTGATAAAGTCTGGTTTATCAACTTTTTCTTTTATAGTTTGTGCTTTTTGTGTCCTATCTTTGCCTAAGCCAATTTTTTTGCGATATTTTTCCTATGTTTTCTTCTAGAATTTTTATAGTTTTAGTTCTTATATTTAGGTCTAAATCCATTTCAAGTTAATTTTTGTATATGATGTGAGATAGGTGTTGAGGCTTTTTTTTTTTTTTTTTGATATGGTCATCCAATTGTTTCCAGTACCTTTTGTTGAAATTTTACCCTTTCTCCATTGAATTGCTTTGGCACATATGTAGTAAAATCTATGACAGCAATGACACAAAGGCTACTAGGGTAAGGAATGGAAGTGCATTGCTTGAAAGTTTTTAAGCTATACGTGGAGTGGCATAACATTATATGAAGGCAGACTTTGTTAAGTTGAAAGCATAGAATGGAAACTTTAGAGCAATGATTTTAAACAGAGGAATAGTTAATAAGCTAACAAAGAAGATTAAAATGGAATCATAAAAAATGCTCAGTCCACCAAAAGGAAGCAGAAAAGGAGGGAAGAGGAAACAAAGATCAGATAGGATAAATATAAAACAAATAACACGATGGCAGGTTTAAACTCAACCATAGTAATAGTCATAACATGTAACTAGTCTCAACACCCTAGTTAAAAGGCAGAGATTGTCAGATTGGAGAGAGAGAGGGAACGAGAAAGACAGAAAGAGAGAGACAGAGAGCAAGAGAGAGAATGAGAGAAACAGAGGGAAAGAGACAGAAACAGAGAAACACTATGGAATCCATCGGGAGACAAAGCTCTACCGAAAGAACAGAGGAGGTGGTGAGGTGGTAAAGAAATTGCTTGTGCCATCCCAGTGGGGTCGCCACATCAATCTAGTCCCAAAGGCCTTGGCAGCAGAGATACTGCAAACTAAATAATTACCTCCATCTTTCCACCGCCATCCCCACACCAGGAGGCAGGAAAGAGAAATCTCATCCTTGGGTTCCCAAATGACCAGCTGGGGAAAGAAAGGGTCTGTGGTCAGCAGGAGGAGAGCCCCTAGGCCTGCGGACTTGCATGGCAAGGTGCTACAAAGGTTAAGCCGGGAGAGGGAAATTTAAGTGGAAGTGCAAAGCTGGCTTTTTCTTCAGCACGAGCAGCAACATGGCCCCACACGGCGTTCATGACGATCTTAGTGACCACACAAGAAAGGTGACTGCAGGGCTCACAGGGCAGAGCCTTGAAACATATCATAAAAATCCAATATTCTAAGGAAGAGTAGATGAATTCAGCCTTTTCCCTAGGTCTGACTCTGAACCTCAGGTTTGGCCAAACAGCCCTCCTCTGGGCGTCCTCGGCTTCCGCACTTCCCTCCAGGACAGCATCTGCCACACTGAAGTGATTTTGATGTTATCGACATGGACATCTGTGCTCCACGCTCCTGGAGTGGGGGCCAGTCTCACTCAGCTCAGCGACCGCAGGGCTTTGGACAGAGCCTGCCGCATCCGTAGCAGGGGCTCAGGAACCGTGCCTCGAAGGATCGGCAATCCCAACGCAGGGTGCGTGTCCGTCGTTTCTTTTCCCAGGGCTCCGTAAGAGTAACGTACATGGATTTAGGCTGCTGTCAAAACAATTATTAGGATGATCATTGCAGCCGCAAGGAGGTCTTTTTAAAATTTAGTCCTGGGCCAGTGACTGAAAACTGGCCAACAGAATGCTCTGTGATGGTGGAGAGGTCCTATATCTGCCCTGTCCAGTACAGTAGCCACCAGCCACCTGCGGCTATTAAGCACATGAAATGTGGCTAGAGCTAATGAGGAACTGAATTTTACATTTTATCTCATTTCAGCTCATTTAAGTTTAAATAGCTACATGTGGCTAGAGGTTTCCATGCTGGACAGGACAGCTCTGGAGGCTGTTCTCGCGCATCGAGAGCTTCTACCAGGGAGCCCTGGGTCTCCCTTCTCTGGGCAGTGCCTGGTTAGTGCTGGCCGTGGAAACAGACATCCACATCTGTTGAGTTGACAGGTGCAGGCAGGGGGAGGGGTGAGTTGACCTCCAAACCACTGGCTTTGCCCTACAAGGAGTCCTGTCCCCCATCTCCCATCCCCTACAAGGACCTGGCACGTGGGCACTGCATTGGACACTTGGCACCCACGACCACTCCACTTGCCAACTCCCACCCGCCTGCCTCCCTCCCTCCTTAATTAACTCAGCAGCGGCAACTTGGTTTCCCCTGCCAAGTTCAGGAGCCGGCATCCTGGCATGCATCAGCCCCGAGGGAGTGGAGAGGAACCGGCCAGTGCAGCCTGGCACCTCCCCCTTGTTGGGGCAGCCTCCCCATCCTGCCCTCCCTGCACCCTTCCCCCCCCAAAACCTCAGGTCCCCAGGAGCCGCTGGCTGGCTGAGTGACAGGCCCTGGGCTCATGGATTTGCATGCTAGTTAAGTGGTGAGTTGAGTAATTGCGGCTGGGTTCTGGCTCCCCCCAGGATCCGGCTGTCCTGAGACGTCTCCATCCCGGGAAGGCCTGGCAGTTAGCCCAGGGGGAGGTCTGAGCTGGAGAGGGAGAGGGAGGGGGCAGAGGGTCCTGGCCAGCTTGGGCCCTCTCCTCCATTCCACCCTCCAGTCTCGGATGGGCATCGACGGGGCCTCTGGAGGGTCCTTTGAGGCCTCCTACCTGCTCTGCCTGGTTAGACCTCTGCTGTCCTCTACCCCAGGCCCCACCATCTGGTCTTCAGTGCCTGCAGGGCTCCCCTGGGTGGGTTGGTAAACATGCAGATTTCCAGGCCCCAAGCCCAGCTATCCCAACCCCGAGGAACAGGGCCCAGGAATCTGCATGTTTAACAATCCCCCAAGGTGATCCTGAGGCTGGCAGTCCAGGGGCCATGACCTGAGAACCCCGCCTTAGGTCTCCCAACCAGGGAGGGTTGGGTTGGGAGGCCAGGCTGGAAGGGTTATCCTGCCCCAGTTCCTCCAGGCCCTGTGGTACAGACAGATCAACAGACACCCAAAGACAGAATAGGGACCAGCCCTTGGCCGTCAGAGAAGATAAAGAAGAGGAACTCTGGGGCTTCACAGCTGGGACAGAGCCTGAGGCAGAAGGCACCCCAAGAGGGGTCATGTGGCCCCTCCCCTGCCCCTGAAGGTCCAGGGAGGGGAGGAGCCTGCCTAAAGAGGAGGCTCGAGTCCCCGGAGCCATGCCAAGACGAACAGCCACGTGCAGTCCGAGCTCCCGCCTCAGTCCCCCAGCTGCAGGTTAGGTTTGTCTGTACTTGTTCTCCCCAGGGAGGATGCAGAGAAGCCATCTGATTTTGGTGGCCCGTCCCAGCACTGCAGGTGACCCTTCCTGGCCCAGGTCCTGACTGGGTCCTGGAGTCCCCGCTCTGATGGGCAGGTGCTACCTAGGGGACAGGGTGAGTGTGGACGCAGGACCTACCCATGGGACAGGGTAAGTATGGACACAGGACAGTGGGAGAGCATGCCTCCCTCCCTCCCGCCCACCCTCTTGACACTGCTTCTCTGCTTTCCCCTTAAAAGGCCCCTGGTGGCTGTCTGCAAACTGGGGCTGAGTAAATAACACAAGGGAGTACCTGGCACATGGTAGGCCCTCCAATATTTGGAAAAAGGGAGGGAAGGTGGGAGGATGGGAAGGAGGAGGAGAGGGAGGCAGAGATGGGAGGAGGGAAGTGGCAGAGAGGTGAGGAAGGGGACAGACAAGGGAAGGAGGGAGAGAGGAGGAGCAGGAGGAGGAAGGAGAGAGAGAGGGAGGAACCTTTTTTTTTTTCCTGCTGAGGAAGATTGGCCCTGAGCCAACATTCATGCCAATCTTCCTCTGTTTTACATGTGGGTCACCACCACAGCATGGCTGACAAGTGGTGTAGGTCTGCGCCCGGGATCTGAAGTGGAGCGTGCTGAACTTAACCACTATGCCATGGGGCTGGCCCGCAATCATTTTTAAAAAGCTGGTGGAGGAACAGGAAAGATACTGAACGCGGAGCTGGAAATCTCACATTTTGGTATTTGCCGTGTCCTTCACTTGCTGCATGACCTCAGGCCTCTCCCTTCAGAGTCTCTCGGGGACCCTCTCCAGGCCCAGCTTCCTCCTCTGCCGGGTCTGGGTGGCCCAGATGCTCTGACATTAGCTTCGATGTTCCAGGAGGCCAGCCTTCTTGCTGCCGGGCTCCCCTCCTGAAAAGCCACCCATAGCACCTGGGCTCCCTCTCAGGCTCCCTAACGAGGCAGGGAGCGGCTCTAGAAGCGTCCGCCTCCCACCTGGTGCAGGTGAGGCTCATTAACTAGGACAGGAAAGGATGTCAGGCCGTGTCTGAAGCTCCAGGGACCCAGCAGCCTGCCGTGCGCTTTGTGATAAAATATGTTGTCACTGGGGAAGACTCATCACAATGAACTATTTCAGGAGACGAAACAAGAGGTGCATTGATTTTTCCACGAGGTCAGACAACTTCTGGGAAGCCTCTTGTAACTCAGTTGTCACAGTGTCTCTCCCTGAACATCCATTTAGCCCCTGATGTCAGCAGCCTCTGACCCAGGTGGGCTCCCTTCCCCGATCCCAGGCTGCTCTTTCCAGAGGCCAGCACCGGCACCGGGCCTTCCCAGACTCTGGGGACCAGGGCTGACCCGGCTCTGGGGAAAATTTCCTCTCTGCATTCACTCACAGTGGCTCTGAGAAAGGTCCGCCCAGGTGGCTCCAGAAGGGACTCTGCTGATCAGCAAAGTTTGTCATTAGTTAAGTTTGTGACACATGTGGAGACACCTGCCAGGTTCCCCGACCACCACCCCCATCTGCAAAGCTGAAGCCAGAGTGTTCTAAAATATAACACATTAATAGAAAAGTTGAAGTGTAGTGAGGCCAACGGATCAAGAGACAATTGCCATTGAAAAGGTAGTCTGTGACTCAGTTCCTAAGAGGAGGGGGTATGTCACACAGGGCCACATGGGGAAGCCCTAGAGACAGCAAGAGGAAAATGTGAGCAAGAGACTTTATTGTGGTTTCTGTGGGGAGGACTGGGCAGGTGAGGCAGGGTAAACAGATTTAGGATTGATGAGTCTGAGTAATTTCAGGGGGCCCTGGAGCATATGGGCTGCCCCTAGTTGTCTGGTACCTGGCCCTGGGGTAACCTGGGCAGATGGTTAGGGGCCCAGAGTGTGAGAGCCCAATAAAGGAGGTGCTTGGAGGCGTGGGCTCTGGGTCGATTGGTTTGTATTTGAGAAGCACACTCAGGTGAGTTGTTCATGACGTCTAGGAATTGGCTAACTCTGGAAGGGGCTCCCTCCAGTGTCCACAAAGACCCAGATGTCAAAGCATCAGAATACAGAAAATAGAAGACCTGGTTAACATACAGAGCTGAGGTGGCTCTCCTTTATTTGCAGATGGAAATCAGAATCTATGCAATATGGCAGACTCCTAAGCAGAGGTTCTAACCTTTGATGGGTCACAACAGGTTCCTTTCAGGAATAGGATGAAGGCTCCAGACATGAGCTGTCCGATATGATGGTCACCAGCCACATGTGGCTCTTAAGCAGTTGACATGCAGCTAGTCCAAATTGAAATGTGTCATAGGCGTAAAATACGCCTGGATTTCAAAGACCTAGTATGAATCAAAGACTGAAAATATTCCATTAATAATTTTTATATTGATTATATGTTGAAGTGATAATTGGATAGATTGGGTTAAATGAAATATATCATTAAATTTAATTTTACTTCTTTTTACTGTATCCACTAGAAAATCAAGGATGACCTAAGTGGCTCACATTCTATTTCCATCGGGCTTGACCTCGCCAGAAGAATGGACCTAGGCACACGGTCAAATATAGCATTGAGGGGTGTGATCCCAGAATCTGAGGGTCCACCAACCCCAAGGTCACTGCACTCTCTCTTTCCAAAGCTAAGAGGACCGTAAGAAGGAGTCAACCCAACCTCTCTGCCCCCAGGCCCCAGGCGTGTGAACTGTCTGATGAGAACTCACAGCCCTGAAAACCAGATCTTTTCCAAAGCTTCATTTTTTGACCCAGCCTGCTACAAAGCTTCAGAAAAAAAATCAGTATACAATAAGGATAAAAATTAAACCTTTTTAGCCTTAATTAAATGATTTAATGGAGAGGTAAGCAGTAAGGTATTTTCTACATTGGCTGATAATCAGTTCTTTTAACTGGTATGAGTCTATGAATGGCTTGTGAACTTGCCCAAGCCAGGACTGGTGTGGGCAGACAGGGAAGGGCTGGGATTGGCAACAGCTTTTCCAGCCTTGGACTCAGCTTTCCAGGGCAGACGCTGGCTGGTGGACTGCTGTGAGGTTTTCATGGAGAGGAGCTCTGTGTCCTTTCTCTGGAGCCCAGGCCCTGGTTTTGACTCCCTGGAGCCAGAAGCTCTTCTTGTGGCTGAACAGCACATCTTCTCTTTGAATGTAATGTCATCTGTCTACATTTGATCTGCACTGGCCCTCGGGAAAGTTTGCTCAGCCCTTTCCTTCCGTGAATCCTTCACATGGTGGCAATAGGTCAGTTTAAGGGTAAGCCCAGAGACTGAACCCAACAGGTTTGAGTTTTGGTTCTGTGTCAGCCACTGACCAGCTGCTGGACTTGGAGCAAGTTACTTACTCTCTCAGCCTCAGCTAACTCTTGGTGAAATTGAGACAGAAAAGGGACAGGACTCTGCCCCTCACCCTTAACCACCAGGTCCAGCACCTCCCAGCCCAGCTATTTTCCAAGTGAAGATAAGCAACCTTCCAACTGTAAACCTCCCCCCAAGCAGTCCAAGGACCCCCGCATGCACACAAAGCCTTGAGATGACCACTATACAACCTCCTGGGGTGGCGGTAGTGAGCCACACTGCCATGTTGGACCTACTGGGCAGGCGCAGGGACCGCAGCGGGCACTTGCAGCCACACCACCAGGAAGAGGGAAGCAGGTCGGCTCCGGAGGAGGAGACTCCTGACTTCAGTCCGCTCCTGTCACCCCATAAAAGACTCAGGATGACTCCGTTCAGGGAGCCGGCCAGAAAGCCACTTCTCCTGTGCTGACTCCCTTGTGCTGGAGCATAAGCCCCAATAAAACCTTGTCTGAGAGAGGCTTTGGTTGGGCCTCGTGTCAATTTCTATTACACAGAGAGCCTAAGAACCTAGGGTTGGTATCAAAATGACAATGATAACCCCTTTGTGGTATAGTAAAGAATATATCTGGTCTTTGTCCCCAGTTCCTGGCACAGAGCTTCAAAAACTCTCGGAATTGCCTGAGTGATAGGAAATTTTCTTTGTTATGCTAATGATACGACTCCTCGTAAGTCCCTAGATGGCTTCAGGATGGGGGCTGGTCACCAGAAAGGCTAACCATGTGATTAGAGGATCATAACCTTGGGTCAGCCTGACGTGGGGGCGGGGGTGGAGGTGGGGGGCGAGGCAGGGGGCAGAGGCTGGAGATTGAGTCCAATCAAGTGGTCAATGATTTAATCGGTCATACCTATGCAGTAAAACCCCTGCAAAGACTCTGGACACCAAGTTCTCTACATATTCTGGATATTAATCCCTTATTAGATACACGATTTGCAGATATTGTCTTCCATTCTGTGGGTTGCCTTTTTTACACTCTGTTGATAGTGTCTTTCGATGTACAAAAGCTTTTAATTTACATGAAGTCCAGTTTGTCTATTTTTCCTTTTGTAGTCTTTGTCTTCAGCATTATATCCAAGAAATCGTTGCCAAATCCAATGTCACGAAGCTTTTGCCCTATATTTTCTCCTGAGAGTGTTATAGTTTTAGTTCTTACATTCAGATCTCTGACCCACGTTGAGTTAATTTTTGGATATGGTGTTAGGTAAGGGTCCAACTTCATTCTTTTGTATGTGGATATTCAGTTTTTCCAACACCATTTGTTGAAAAGACTGTCATTTCCTTATTGAATGGTCTTTGCACCCTTGTTGAAAATCCTTTGACCGTATATGTGAGGTTTATCTCTGGGCTCTCTGTTCTATTCCATTGGTCTATATGTCTGTCTTTATGCCACTGCCACACTGTTTTGATTACTGTAGCTTTGTAGTAAGTTTTTTTGTGTGTGTGAGGAAGACCAGCCCTGTGCTAACATCCGTTGCTAATCCTCCTCTTTTTGCTGAGGAAGACTGGCCCTGGGCTAACATCTGTGCCCATCTTCCTCTACTTTATATGGGACACTGCCACAGCATGGCTGACAAGCAGTGCGTCGGCAGGCACCCGGGATCCGAACCCGCGAACCCCAGGCTGCCAAGCACGAACGAAACCGCTGCGCCACCGGGCCGGCCCCAGCTTTGTAGTGAGTTTTGAAGCTCAGTGGAGCGTCCTGCTTGGTGAACACATGATGTGCCAGGAGGGGGGTTGCATCCTGATTCCACAAAGAAAGGACGTAGAAGCTTGGCATCTGGCCCCTCCCAGACCTTGCCCTAAGTGTACCCTTCATAATCAAACTGTAATCAAAAGTATAGCACTGCCCTGAGTTCTGTGAGTCATTTTAGTGAATTGTCAAACCTGAGAGGGTCATGAGAACCCCTGAATTTGTAGCCAGCTGGTCAGAAGTGAGGGCGACTTGGGACCTCCTGGCCAGTACCTGAAGTGGAGACGGTCTTGTGAAGCACTCAGCCTTTAATGTGTGGGGTCTGATGCTTACTTGGGGCGGTTAGTGTTAAAACTGAACAGTAGTCCCCCCAGTTAGGGTGGAAACAGAATACACTCAAAAGGTTGTTGTAAAGATTAAATGAAGTAATAAATGTAAAAAGTCAGCTGAGTGCCCTGCCCGCACTAAAAACTCCACACATGGTAGCTCTTATATTTGATTGTTTTAACAAACGTCTTCTGCTTCCGCCAGCGGAAGGCTGAATGCTAAGACCAGTCCTGGCTTCTAAATGACCACGAGGCCTTGAGAGGGCCAAGTCCCCTCTTAGTCCTCTGTTTCCTCTTCTGTGTAACGAAGAGACCAGTCAAGACCACTTCAAAGGTAGCCCCAGGCTCTAAAGTCTCTTATTGGTGTGCCAAATTTACCTAAAAGTGTGCTTTTAAATCTCAAAAATATAATATTCTATGGTACTCTGGGCTTACTCATTAATAAAGAATTCTACTTCAAGAAAGAGACTCGTTTTCACAGGAAATCATAATTGAACGGCAGTGTGCTCGTCTCCTCTGCAGCTGACGTTGACGTGTGAACCGCAGGGGAGACAAGCGCAGCCGTCTCCAGGTGAGAGCTCACCCACGTTGCGGCCAAAGCACCTGGAGAATCTGATGTTGCGGATGTAGCTCCCTCCCTATGAGGGAAAGTGTGTTCTTACAGACTGGAGATAACCAGCCCCCCAAGCAGCCGGGATTTGAGAGGGGCTCTTCAGTGGCCCAGGTTCAACGTCCGTCAGGCCCAGGCAGATTTTGAAATGCCATGCAAATCGTCCGAGACTGAACTGGGCTCTGCTGAGTGTGTGAAATGTATTTCATGGCATTCTGATCCTTTCACGTCTGTGACTGTGTGCTGTTCAGATAGAGGAGGCCTGCGTGCACCTGTGAAGTGCCGTCTCCCCAGATCGCTCCAAGCCACCCCCCCTTGTTGCCCCTTCTTTGCTGCCAACCCCCACATCAGACCTTCTTCCTTCTCTCGTCTGGTTCCCCTGGGCCCAATGCCTCAAGATGTTCTTTGCTTCTGGTCCAGAATCATACTCGCTTTATTCGGGGTCCACTTCCCTCAACAGCCCCAGCCCAGAGACGCTGACCTGGGGCATAGCCCTGGCTCTCTCCTCACTCTGGGAGGGGAGGCTCGTTTCATCCCTGACAGTGTAGTGGAGATGGGACCACAGTTGGGTCTGCTGGCGATCATCCTGGCTCCCCTCAAACAACGTGGATTCTGCCAGAATCACACCATGTTTGTGCTACAGGGATCTGAGGCACTTTCGGAAGAACCCCTCTTTGTTTGCCAGCGAGGAAGGGACCTGAGGCTTACAGAGGGGAACAGCCTCGTCCCAGCCTATATCTCCTACATGGCAGGTGTGATTTCAGGGTCCCTGAGAGCACACTCAGCTCCACTGATTTGCTAGACAAACTCCCAGAACTTAGCAAAGCCGTTATGCTCCCATGAGGACAGTCTATGACAGCAAAAGGACACAGAATAAAAGCAGTGATGGGAAGAGGCGCATGGGGCAGGGGCCAGGCAGGACCGGGCCTGAGCTCCCAGTTGTCTCTCTCGGTAGAGTCACGTGGACGGCACTTGCTTCTTCCACGACAAACCGTGACAACCGTGACGAACCGGAGTACTGCCCATCGGGGGTGCTCGCCGGAGCCCTGGTGCCCGGAGTCTTCACTGGGAGTCGGTCATGTGGACATCGCTGGCCACCCATGTGGCTGACCTCACTCTGCAGCCCCTCCAGAGGTCACTCTGCTCCCACAGCGAGGCCCCCACCCGAAATCACACTGTTAGCATAGTCTGTCTGGCGGGCACAAGGCCCCCGGGAAACAAAGACACTCTCATCAGGCAGGGCCTTCCAAGGGCTCAGAGGTGCACTCCAGGAGCCAAGGACAAGGGCCAAACCTTCTGTCGGGCAAGGCTAACCCTTCCCTGCACAGAAGGGATCCCATGGTCCTCCTTTCAGAACCCCTCCATACCTACTAGAGCCTCTAGGTACACAGCAGACACTTAATTAATGCTTAGTGAACTGAAGGCATACTTGTCAGCTCTTATCTTTCTCTGGACTAATCAACCGTGATTCTTTTCACTTTCCTCATAGACTATCCAGGTTCACATCTCCGGCAGCACCCTGGGATCAGGAGGAGGGGAAATGTCCTTGAGTGGCCGAAATCGGTACCACACGGTCCCATCCTTATCAGCCAGAAACTTGGGCCTCCCTCACGACCTACTCACTTTTATCTACTTATTCAAACATTTTTAGTACAGATAGTTTGGTTTTACAACCCACGGCATATTTTAAGTAGCAGGTTCCAAGGGGACAGGGAGACAGGACAGAAGCATCCATACTGGTAGCAGCAAGAACTGAGAGCAGACAAGAAGGCGGAGGGAATCAAAAAACAGAAACATGTTCAAGAAACCAAACATGACGAGTCTGGGACCATTTTGCGTAGGGGCAGAGAGTTCTCTACAACGGAGCCGCCATGGGCATGACTGTAATGTAGCAGAAGTGGTGACTAATAGCCAGAAGCATAATTCCTGAAACATCAAGGAAAGGTTAAGTGTGATTTATCATTTAAGAAGGCACGAAAGTAGGCCACGCATTTTCAAGAGATAGTAGTAAACTTGTGGTTAGTGGAAAATTCTCGGCCCTGAAGTATCTACTTTCCCACCCGGGCTGGTTAAGAGCATCCGCGTATATATTCTATTCTCTTAGAAACTTCTGCCACCTTCCTCTACCTTTACACTTCACTGACACTGGACTCAAAAGCTACGAAGAACTCAGTCCCTGAGCATTGCATCCACTCCTGCCCGGAAGAGCTCCCCTCCCCAGGTGGGCCACCTTGGCTATTCCCCGGATAGGAACTGTGACGATCATTTCTGGACTACAAATGACCTTCGGGACCCGGGGAAGCTTATGGTGGGTAGGGAGAGGAGATGATTTAAAGAAGACAGACAAGGTTGGGGTTCATAGAGCCACAGAATGGGGCGCGACCTGGAAATGCCCTGGCGGTACTGTAGGCAGAACCCTGGAGCATCGCTCTGGGCCAGCAGCCAGTGGGAGGGTGACGGGTCTGGGTAGACGCTCAAGCTCCAGGGCAGAGTGAAACTGCCCCCAGCGGGACCAAAGTTTGCACTTCCCTTTGAAGCTCTAGGACTTTGATTCTCTGAAGCAGACCCAGGGCTCTTGGGGGTGACCGAGGCCTGACCCCAGAACTGGGACTGACTGGAGAAAAACAGTCTGATGTGACCAAGACGAGCCATTCCACTTTGCCTGGGAGAGTGGGGGAGGCTGTCTTCCCATCATGGTTGCAGCCCCATCTCTGGTTTCATGTCTTCCTGCTCCTCACCTCCAGCCGTGCTTTTCCCCCTTGCTACCCTCTTCTAAGCAGTCTCCCTTCCTCGCAGGCGTAGGTCCAAATGCCCTTGAATCTGCCCAGACCTCGCCTCTCGCTGGCTTCTCTGTGCCGGCCTCTCCCCACTCCACCCCCGCTGCACCCCGACACGTGCGCCGTGCTCACCCTCTGCTGGAGTGTCCTTACTCAAGCCCTCTCTTTAGCAAACTCTAACTCGCCTTCCCACTCCATCTTAACCTTGCTCCCATCACAGACCATTGTGAGAATCTGACGGACACCATAGACCAGAAAAGGGCCACACACACGGCATCCCATGCATAGACTTAGGGAGTCTCAGACCTCCTCAAAGTTCATCCACCAAGCCCCTGGAGGTCTAGGGACCCAACCCAAGGCCAAGACCCAGGAATCCAGCTCAGAGGCCCTTTCTGCTGGAGGGTCTCTTTGGCCCATTTCCTCATCAGCCAACTTTTATTGAGAGGCTGCTATGTGCCACGCCATGGGGTGGACGCCACTAATCTAACTGACCAAGGAGAATCACCTCCGCTCCCAGAGCTCTTGGCTCACGCCTTCATCATGGCACCTGTCACCTGGACTGCACTTCCTATATTTCCATGACCGTTTCCCCAAACACACGCAAAATCTTCTAGAGTAGGCATGATGGCAAATCCATGTCTTAACAGCCAGCACAGTCAGCACTCAGTAGTGTTTGTCAAGTGAATGAGCGAATGCAGTCATGGAAAATGTTCAGTCGGGATGACATTTGCAAGGCTAGTTGGTTGGAAGGAAATTATCCTTTAGGCCTATCCTGCACGTTGCCTGACCACCACCACGAAGCAGCCGGGGAAATTGAGGACCTTTCTCACCTTTTAGCTGTGATTATAATAATACCTTTGGAGGGTAACACCGCAGTTTTGCAAAGCAATCATAGACATGTAACCTCATCCTACCCTCCCAACAGCTCTGTGAAATAAGTGGGTGTCAGCTCTTAGCTCCGACGTTAAGACAGAGAACCGGCAGCTCCCAAAGGTGACATTACTTGCCCAGGGTCTTGTGGTTACTGCGCAGCCATCTCTGCTGCCCCTTCTAAAGACCCTGTCTCCCTCCTTAGCTCCCAGGCAGCTCTTTGCCCCTGGCCCACAAAGCCCCTTCCCTCTTTCCCTGCCTTTGACCTCCAACCTTGGAGAACTTGCTGATCATCCCAGCCCCCCACTCCCAAGATAAGACTTTTTGAGAGCTGATTCTTATCTCTTTCCAACTTCTGTTCAGCTCGTCATGTTGGTAGTCTGAAGTTGGCCACGGTGGGGGTATTTACACCACGGAAATTAGCAGAGGCACTCGGCTCTCTATTCAGTTCCTTCACCCCTTCCCTCTTCCTCCAGCTTGTTCTGGTCAGAACCCTGGAGCTTTTGGTCTCGCAGAGAGAAATGCATCCTTTCCTGGGGCACCTTGGGGTAAGGGCTGTGCTGGGCCGCGTCGGGGAAGGTGGCTCCCGCAGGCCCTAGGTGGGAAGAGCCTGTCTGGGATGGGGCAGGGGTCAGGAGCTAGGAATTGAACCACGATGAGCCCTGGAGCTCGTTTTCTCCTGGTTGAGCCTCCTCCAGAGCCTCCTTATGAATGCCAGTCAAATCTTATGATTTTCATCTTTCGTTGTTCAGCGAGGAGAAGGCGGATTAAAAAAACATGATGGCATTTTCCAGGTCAGATCGCTCAGCATGGCAAGGGTGTTTATCAAGGGTCCTTGTTCCCGCTGTGAAGTCTGGGACATGACTCTGGCCTCCCCTCCCTCTCCGCCCCTGAGCCTGCCCAGCCTGGAGCCCCCTGCCTCCCCGACCTCATTTGGGCACCTGCTGTCTGGGACATGCAAGTGGCTCCTGCCAAAAGAGGCAGTTCCTTTGTGCTTTATTGAAAGAGACAGGATTTATTTTCATTTTCCTTTGCCTCCTGTGCTTGGAGGTTCCCTCAAGCCAGGGGATTCGAGAATAAGCAAAGAAACCAGATTCCCCGTGAGAGCAGCTTTCCGGCTAATTGCCTCACCAAGGATCCTCTCCTGTTCTGAAATCGGCTTTCCCATTAGGCCTTCTCTGGTCCTCAGGTAGGACGATTCCCTTCTATGGACTTCCTAGACACTTCTAGAAATCTCTCCCTCTCTTTGTACAGGGGTTTGGTGCCAGGGGAGGGGGAGGGTGATGCTTCAGGACAGCCCGGGCCACGCTGGCTCTGCGCCCATCCTGGGCTCACCTTTGCCCCCAACCCCTGCGCAGGCCTCCCTGACTGACAGACCCGTCACTGCCTGTCCCTGGAGGTGCCAGGAGGTGGAACAAAGGCCCCTTGTGCACAAGACAGGGGGTGCCTAGAGAAGTCGGGTCTTCTGGAACAGGGTTTCGGGGCGGTATGTCCCTCCTCTATGCCACAGTGTGCTGGAGCCGCTCGCATGGACTCGTGAGAGCCAATTCTGCACA
Source organism: Tapirus indicus (assembly GCA_031878705.1). Taxonomy (NCBI): domain Eukaryota; kingdom Metazoa; phylum Chordata; class Mammalia; order Perissodactyla; family Tapiridae; genus Tapirus; species Tapirus indicus. The sequence continues at coordinate 56,196,127 of CM062932.1, forward strand.
TCTCTTTCCAGTTCTGTGCTTGGTGGCATCACACTGGCAGCTTGAAATTGGCCGTGATGGGAGTATTTATACCACGGAAATTGGCAAGCACCACCATCACGGCTCTTATCCTTCTGGAGAGCCAGCTGTTCAGCGTTTACCAGCACACCACCTCGCTGCCATTTGTGGTGCCTCCCCCACCCCAGGGCACATCCCACCTGCCATGCCCTTCTGCTAGAAGCAACCAAGCAGGGACCACAGGAGACGAGCTAGAACCAGGAAAAGCCAGTGGGTGCATCTGCTTTTCTAGGTAACAGAGCTGGGACTGGGTAACAGCCTGACCGCTGTGCAGGCCTCTCTATCTACTCAGACTGATGTGAATGGTGCCCCCGTGCAAGGCTGAGTTAGAGCCCCTCTGCTTCATGCACAGGCCCCGTGGGGGTGAGACAGAGGATCAAGGTGAGGCCATGGAGGGACGTCTGTCTCCTCCCTCGATTGCAGGCTTTGGTTTAGTCTCCATTCCCCACAAAGAGGGGGTCCCTGGGCCCAGGGTTTTGGAGCAGTGAGGTAGGGGGTGTGATGGGGCACCTCTGCTGGCTGCTGGAGGTCCCACCTAGGGACACAGAGGAAGGACTAGGGAATGTAGCTGCAGTTTGGTCTTGCCCACCCTGGGCAGCCCCAGAAGGCCTCAGCAGAGGAGATCAGGACATGTCCAGAAACCAGACCAGGACAGCCAGCCACTGGTCAGCCAGGGCCCAGGAAGGCACAGATAGCCTGGCTCTCCATCCTTCGGGCCACAGTGACCAGTGAGTCGTCCAGAGTGGCGAATTGCTGCAGCTCCATGGACACAGTCAGCAGCCCGGTGCCAGCCCAGTGAGAGACCTTCCCTGGTTCATTCCAATTAAACAGAGTCCCCACCTGGCTCCCTGGAGGGAACAGCCCAGTGAAGCAATGACATCTCCAGCCTCCTCCTCCTGTCCCCCCTTCAAATTAAGGGGCTCTAAACTCCAATTATAGCAGGGAACACGTTGTCTCTTTAAACCAGAGAATCTGATTCTGCTCAAGGGATATCTGCAATTGCCTCCAGCCTCCCCCCAGCTAAAAAATTATATGCTTTCTCTCTTTGCTAAATTACCACATCCTCGGATTGGTGCCGAGGGGGTCCCTCCCGGAAAACTCAAGTGTCAACCCTCTTTGCAAACTCTGAGTCTGTAATTGGTTTGGAAATACCGAGTGAATAGCTAAAAAGGCTTCAGGGGGATTAATGTCAAGTAATGCGTCCCCTTGACGGCGTGGGGAGCTGCTGTGTGGACATAGGCGGTGGCGGGCACTGTGAATTTCAGCCCATGGTGCAGAAACGTCATTAGGATTCAGATTTGGGAACACTGCTTCCACAACCCCAACCAACCCACGGAGCCAAAGGATGCAGCAGGCGTCTTCCAGCCACACCTTCTCCCTTCCTCAGGATGGGCTGGAACAGCACCAGGCGCTGGGACTCACCTGGCACCTGGGCTGGCCACACTTGCACCTGCCCTGAGCAGCATTGGGTGGGAATTTCCTTTGCCCAAAAAGTATTCCCTGAACAGAGAGGCTGTAAGCAACTCGAGGGCAAGATCCTTTCTCTTCTCCCTCCTTGAGCGGAGCCAGCGCATGCCAGGAAATAACGGGCTTTCAAGTCCGATGCGGGCTGAGTCCTGCCTCAGCTCCTCATCAGCCATGTGGCTTGAGGCAAATCATGTAACCATTCTGGGCCCCAGTCTGCTCATCTGTAAAATGGGAAGAATCCTTCCAGGAGTCTTTATGAGCGTGGGATGATTCCTTAGACGCCCCTCCCCCAAATCACCCAAGCGAAGACAGCATCCTCTGATAGATTCTTCCTAACACCCTCTTGCCGAGATGCCCCAGGATTCCCCACGATGTGTGGTCTCTCTGGCTGCAACAAGTAATAAATCCAGCTTGTTCAACTACAAGTGCATTCCTGGAGGTCTTTGGCTGGAGGACATTGACCCTAGCCACATTTCAAGTGCTCACTAGTCATGTGTGGATAACGGCTACCATATTGGACAGCACAGACATAGCACAATTCCAACAGTAGAAAGTTCTATCAGGCAGCACTTCTCTACACTACCTGCAGTTAACCAGCTGTGTGAATGTGAGCACGTTGTGTGACCTCTCTGAGCCTCGGTTTCCTCATCTGTAAAATGGGAATAATAATCGCTTTTGTGAGGATTAAATGAGAGAACGCATGTTAAGCCCCCGACGTTATGCGTGGTGTGGTGGTTTAAAAATACACCCACAGATTCTGATGCTCCTCCCTTCAAGAGGCGGAGTTTAATCCCCCTCTTCTTGAACGTTGCCTGAACTTAGGGACTCGCTTCTAAGGAAAAGAAACGGGCAGAGATAATGGTCTGCCACTTGCAAAACCAGCTCATAAAAAGCATTATGGCGTCCTCCTTGACCTCTTCTTCGACCATCCACTCTGGGGGAGCTCGGCCCCCACGCTGTGAGGATGCTCAAGCGGCCTTGTGGAGAGGTCCACCTGGTGAGGACCTGAGGCCTCCAACCAACAGCCGGGTGGTCTTAGAAGCAGCTCCTTCCACCCCAGTTAAACATTTAGATGACAGCGGCCTTGACCGACAGTTTGACCACAACCTCATGGGACCCTGGCCAGAACCACCCCGCTAAGCTGCTCTCAGATTCCTGACCCTCAGAAGCCGAGTGAGATAATAAATACAGTCCGCCCTGCCTCCATACCCACAGGTTCCACGTCCACGGATCCAACCAACCGAGGATTGTGTACCGTGTTTACGATCCACGGTCGACTGAATCTGCAGATGAGGAACCGTCAGACGCGGAGGCCGACTGAGGGACTTGAGCGTCTGAGGATTCTGGTGTCCACTGGGAGTCCTGGATACTGAGGGACGACTGTATTTGTTATTTTAAGCCACTGAGTTTTGGGGTAATTTGTTACACAGCAATAGGTAACTAATATACATGGCCTGTGGTGGTGCTTAATTAATGTTAGCCATTCTAGTCGCTGTCCATAGAGTTGGCCTACAGGGAGAGATCCCCCATCTGCTGGTACGAGCAATGTGGTCTGCCCGATTGTCTTCCCTCTTATGGCAAATGAAGAAACTGGTCTTCCGGCCTTGAATGTCAATCTGTGGTTATGGCCAGTGCAGCCACTCCAAGTGTGGTCATCTGACTTAAAACATCAGCCAGGAAAGGAGTGGTTGCTGGGAAGTCGGGGGTCTGGGTGTCCAGAGTTTAGGACCAGCTCTTGGGTCCAGTTCACCTTGGGAGGCGCTTCCAGCCCCAGAGGGCCTTTCCAGCAGGACCTCAGTGTCACCCCGCGTCCACATGTCAGCCGTGAGCCTGCAGCAGGCTGCCCAGGGCCTATGGGTAAATCCACACTTTGCAAGCAGAGGAGCTTTGAGGTTGGAATGGGAGAGGGAGGTCCAGTGTTCCCCAGCTTTGGCACCAGCTCTCCCAGAATTTCACCCAGCGCAGCCCAGGCCTAGGCCTCATCATCTAGGTGGCTTCCCCCTGCTTCCTGGGACACTACCAAGTCCCAGGCAGATGGACAGTTGGAGACTGCGTGCCCCACCCCCACACCACTTAGCGACCTCAATCCCTAAGAATGGGCAGAAGTCCTCAGAACCCCTCCCTGCACCACTGGGCAAGGGGTGAGTGCCCCCAGAGAGAAGAAGGGGCACCCCCAAAAGTGAGAAGACAGGCTGGGACCAGCACGGCCCTCTGCAGCAGGATCCTCAGAGCCATAGTGTATGAGTCTCAGAGCTGAAAGTGGGCAACCCGCCTTCTCTCTCCCAGTCCCACGGCCTGGGAGGGAGGGGTCCTGCCAGCAAGCACTTAACCAATTGGCCTGAAATGGCCCATCCCCAGCTCCCAGACCTCTGGGCGCCCAGAGGGAGTGAGGAGGGGGAAGCCCAGAACCTGGGCAAGCGGATTAATTGAAGGTTGAACTCGGCACTCAGATGAAGAGGCCGTCCTCTCGGGTGAGCGCACCGGCTAGAGGCCGCCCAGCACCAGGCCCTCCACTGGCGCCTAATGGCTATGCAAAGCAGGGCCCCTCTCTTCTGAGTGAGTGAAAGTAAGCCGTCTACACTGGGGTTAACAATATAGATTTATGAGACGTCGCCAGCTGCTTCTGTGTTTTCACATGTGTTTGTTAATGAAAGGTAACCTGAGGGTCAGGTTATTATGTAAATAACGGCTGGGGCGGGGGAGGGGGGCAACCCCCCTTGTCTCTCTGCAGCTTTCAGGACGCGCTAATTAATACTGGATCTCGCTCGGGCCTCTCTTTACCTCGCAGAGGGATGGAAAGGACAGGCTCGTCTCCATCTGGGCTCAAATGAGCCACTTCTCTCTCCATTTCCGCATGCCAGGGGTGAATTTGAATTCTCCCGCCTCCTCCCTCCGGGCTCCGCCATGCTCCCACATCCCCACACAGACAAGGACAGGGCAGATGCTGGGGGGCGCTGGCTGCCGCACCTTCTGGCTGTTTGCAGTGTGGAAATCGCTAACCGTCTCCACCAGCCAGGCCCCGAAACCATCAGCCTAGGCATCCCCAGAAAATAAGGAGAAAGGAAAGCAAGGAGCAGCGGCCTTCCAGAGTCCCGCGTGGGAGGCTGACCTCAGGGTGGGCAGGGAGAGCAGGTGAAGCCCCCAGCCCTCCCCAGAAGCTGGACTGGGAGGGTGTGTGGCCCCTGCAGGCCCTCGACACCTGCCGCCTCCCCCAGGAGGGGCAGCCCCGCAGCCAGGAGCGGTGGAGCCCTGCCAGGCTGTCGGGGGCGTCTCCCCGGGCGGTTTCTGCCGTGAGACACAAGAGCTGGGGGGCCAGGACAGGCTGAGCCGAGGAGACCAGTGTGTCGGGAAGGTGGGCCAGGGGCACGCGTGGGTTCCCAGCACCTCCCAGCCCCTGGAGGGAAACAGTCGGGCTGGTGGTATTCTCCCAGTGTTCCAGCCGGAGCCCCTGCGTGGAAGGCGGGAGGCAGCTGGTCCTGACGGCGGAGGGGCCGCCCTGCCCTCCCCTGAGCACAGCTCGTTTAGGGCTCTGAGGGAGGGAGTGTTGCCCCTGGGGTGTCTCTGCAAACGAGATGGTGCGTCTCCCTAGACTTCCCTGGGTAAATAAAAGCTAAATATAAATAGCGCGCCCGCATCGCACTCCGGCTCTCCCTTTGACTGGAGGGAACACGCTGAAATGGTTGATTAAAAATAAATAAAATTAGGCTGTTCTAGTTGCTCCAAAGAGAAAGGCAGGGCTGAGATAAGCGGCCCGGGCTGCGCCGGGAGCTCCCGGGGAGCTGGTGTGAGCCGGTTGCGGCTGGTTTTACCGCCGCGTTATGATTTACACCCACGCAGGCACGCAGCGGACAGATACATTTGTACCCAGTAACCGTCGTGTCCACAGGGTCCTTGAGCGCCAGAGAAACGCCCCTCCAGAGGGAGGCAGGAGTTCCAGTCTCCTCCATCAGGAGCGTGAGTGGTGGGAAGAAGGTAACTGGGGATGGTTTGCAGGGGCCACTCCCAGGAGACCAGGGGACCAGGGGACAGGGACACAAATGAGCCCAGCCTGGCCTTCCTCTGCCCTTTCATGGACATGGTGACAAACGCTGAGTGCTGACCGGGAGGCTGCCGCTGTCACTCACCTTCCCCCAGGGCACCCTCCACCCGCGGCCTCCTCAACGGGAAGACCCCCCCGACCTCTTTCTCCAAAGCTGGGGGGGCACTTCACCATTACCAGCTGACTTCCGAGCAGGTGCACGGCTTGCTCGTGTGGCTGCGCCCACCAATGGGATGGGGACCCCCGAAGGAAGCAGCTTCTTTCTTCTATGATAACGACGTGATGATATGATGCTAATGGCTGACATTTATGGCACTCACCACACCAGGCGCTTTCTGGGCGTGGCCGCGTTCAACCCTGGCGATCGCCCGGAGGGGGCCTCTATGGGGGCAGCCACGTAAGCAATGAGGAAGGAAGCTTTGGAGAGACAAAAGAACGTGTCCAGAATCCCACTGCCAACAAGTGGAAAAGGGGCATTCAGACTCACACCTATCTTACACCAAAGCCTGTGCTTGGGACCAACCAAATTGGAAGCTCCAAGAAAGGAGGAATTCTCCCCAGGGGGGGAGTTTGCTGTGTATTCAGCAGACACGCAATAAGTGCTCCTGGAGTGAGATGTTGATATTTAGTCAGTTTATAGGCTTTGCCAGTACATAGCTTGCTTTCAAGTTCTGGATAATGTATTATGTATTCTGCTTTATTTCGACCTTGTGGCTGCCAATTCTGGCTCCATTTTCTCTTGTTCTTGAGAGGGTCTGTTCCTTCCCTACAACAAGCCACGTGAGCTTGGACAGGTCACTTCACCTCGCTGGGGCACAGCTTTCCCATCTGTAAGACAGAGGAGTTGTAATATGCTGAGTGAAAGAAGCCGGACATCAAAGCTCACACACTGTATGATTCTGTTGATGTGAAATGTCCAGAAGAGGCAGATCCACAGAGACAGAAAGCAGATCAGCATTTGCAGGGGCTGAGGGAGGGGGAAATGCAGAGTGACCGCTAACGGGGACGGGGTCTCCCTTTGGGGTGATGAGAATGTTCTGGAACTAGACAGAGGTGGTGGTTGTACCACATTGTGAATGTACTAAATGCCACACTGAATTGTAGACTTTAAAATGGTGAATTTTATGTTATGCGAATTTTACTTGCATATAAGAAAGAAGAAGGAAGAGGGTTGAGAGAGACGGTCTTTTGAACCCCTCTCAGGTGTAATGGTCCACGGTTTATTCTTTTGTGTGGTTCTGTCACTGCTCCCCTCCCTCAGCCAGACACCCCTGACACCATAATGGCACCTATTGGAACCACTGGTCACAATGCCTCAATTACTGGGGAGCAGGGGCTCCCCCCGGTGCACTTCGAGGTTAGAAAACTCCTGACTCCAGTAAAAGGGACACAGGAGGAGGGCATGCTCCAGGCTGCCGAAGAGAGCGGGCGGCGACCTGACAGCATCATCACATGGCTGTCTGCAGAGCGCTGGCTCTGCTCAGAGTGTGGCGTCCAGGGGAGGAGGGGCGCTCCATCTGTGCAGCCGGGAAGCAGGGGGCAGGGACAAAAGTGGAGGTCACAGCAGAGATTCCGACTGGCTTGAGTCTGGGAAGGGAGGTCAAAACACCTCAAATATTCTGGTTATTTCTATCACCCCCCAGGGTGCTCTGTGGGAAAGCATGACATTTTCCTTGAAACTTCAGGGCTCTGTCCCCAGGCATCCCTAATTCCCCTCAATGACCATTCGTGTGTGAGGGAAATGCTTCTTGGATCTACATTTATATAGTGTTCTGTGTCTGGAGACGTTTCATGGGGAGCACCTGGTAATTCTCTCCTGCAACCCAGACCTACAGATGCGAGGAATGCCTCCTCGTCCAGTCCCGATTTTCCTTTAAAACTGTTCAGTAACTACGTGGGCAGTCTGTGCTCCACTCTGCAATCTCCACCCCAAAGCTCCTAGAGCCAGCAAGGTGGTCAGTAAACCCCGGGAAGGTCAGGGGCCCTGCTGGGACTGGAGGCACGTCTCCAGGGGCAAACCCAGAGGTTAAGTGGCACTCACTCTGCCCACCCTGCCCCTCCCACCCAGCGGCCAGGCCCCTCAGTGCCCGCCACACCTGCCTCCATCCGGCCGCAGGGGGCTGTGCTGTGGGTTCTGTTTGTTTTAAAACATCCACTGCCCTTTTCTTCTACAACGAGGGCAACACATGTAATGGCAGAAAATGTAGAACTTATAGAAAAGGTTGAAGAAGAAAATTAAAACCGCCTCCTATCCCACCCTTTAGCACTTTGGGGAGCATCTTTACACACAGATGCCAGGTGGGCTTCGTGGGCTTGGGACCTGTGTAGCACAGGGCCCACGCTCAGAGGGACCCTATGCTGGGTTTAATTCTCTGCTGTCACCATCTTGTAATTCTCCATCAGTTTTGAACAAGGGACCTGCGTTCTCATTTTGCACTGGGCCTGTAAATTATGTAGCCAGTCCTGGATAGAAGTTTTTAACAGCAAAATTGAGATCATGGGGTGTTCATTCTATTTTAATGAGTTCTCTATTCCTGCGGCCTGAACATTCGTTGAAACCTCACCCTCAGTGTGATGGTGTTTGGAGGCGGGGCCTCTGGGAGGTGGTCAGATCATGAGGGTGGAGCCTTTGCAAATGGGATTAGTGCCCTTGTAGAAGAGACCCCAGAGAGCTCCCTCAGCCCTTCTGCCACGTGGGGGCACAGTGAGAAGATAACCATCTGTGAACCGGGAAGTGACCTGTCATCAGACACGGAATCTGGAGCACCTCCATCTTGGACTTCCAGCCTCCAGAACTGTGAGAAACAAATTTCTGCTGTTTGTAAGCCACGCTGTCTATGGTACTTTGTTATAGCAGCCTGAACAGACTAACACATCTATGTATTTATTTAAAACAAAACTTCTGTATACGTAATACACATATGGTTTAAAAAAAATCAAAAATCTACCAGCCTGGCAGCACCTACTGTCTGGGGTTCCTGTGCCCCTCAAGGCTCCTGGCTCCGCATCTGGCTCAATGCAGGTGAAATGGGCAAAGGAGTGAGTGAACGAATCACAGACTGCTGGAGGGGCCTGAGAGATCATCTAAGCCCCATGGTTCTCAGACCTTGGTCCAGAAGCCCAGGGTGGGTGTTGGGTGGGGTGGGAGCTGGGCGTGCTGGAGGGGTCATGGTAAGGGAGGGTGCCGATCTCCCCCACTGCAATCAGAGAAGCCGTGTTTCTAACTATTCTATGTAGTCGAGTTCCAGCAAGATTCAATTTGATAAAAGGATTCCACAGCAAATAAACAACCACAACAAGCTAGTCCATCATCTACTCTCATAAATAAAGTTTTATTGGAACTCAGCCATGCCCGCTCATGTACAGATTACCTATGGCTGCTCCCGCTTTGCAACAGCAGAGGTGAGAAGTTGCCACAGAGACCTTCTGGCCGCCAAAGTCTGAAATAGTCATTATCTGGCTCTTTACAGAACAAGTTTGCCCACCCCTGATCCAGTCTAATTCTCCCATTTGATAGATGAGCAAACTGAGCCTGAGACACATTCAAGGTCACAAGCCAGGAATAACACTCTAGTCCAGGGAATTCCCTTGCATAGAGGTTTCCAAGAGCCACCCTGCTCCACCCCCTCACATCCAGGGGACAGTGGACCAGAGGATCTAGTTTCTACCTTTTCATAAAAGTCTACAGGTTTTCAACTCTGGCTCATTGTTTCCTCTCTGGTGAGCCTAGATAAGACAGGAGTGACATCTTCCAGGGCTCTGAGGAAGGCACAGAAAAGAGAGGAAGGAACGAGGCAGGACAACTTGTGAACAATCAGCCTGCCATCTCCCCCTCCCCCTCCTTCGGTTTTACATGGAAACACTCACAGCCACTTGGGCTTGGAAATTGGATCTGCTGGGGCCCTTCGGTAAGCACAGGTGAGCAGGGGCTCAGGCACCATAAATAACGAGCAGAGCCTGGATTTGCTGATGATGCCGAGACCTTCGGAGAAGTGAAACAACAAGAAGGGACCCACGTTTGCCCAACAATACAGATGATCTGAGTAAGTGGAGTGGACGCGTCATTAACACCAGCTTGGCAAAATAATCACATGCAAAGGGAACCTGTCAGCAAAAATGGAAAACAGATAAGAGCTTTGCAGCGCATGGTTTTAAGAAGCGTTATGGACTTTGAGAGCCCACTGGTGCTAGTGTGCTGATGCCTGGGCAGGCTGTGGGAAGGGATGGGATGTGCTGATGGTTCTGTCCCAGTGAGTGAGCAAACAGCACTACTTTGAAAACAGAGAGTTGTGAACAGAGAGACCTGTGTGGTTTTGTTCTAGTTACTAAACCTCCCTGAGCATCTGTTTACTCATCTGTGGTCTATATTTACCTCAAAGTGTTAAAAACATGAGAAGGGTGCCCTGGACATTTGGCTGGAAGGAATGGAAAACTTCAGTTCAAGTTAAAAGGGGGTACCTCTCCCAGCAACAATCATGATAGAAGGGTTTTTATAACCCGCTCTGAGGGATCTCATCTTCCCATCGTCCACCCACTGCGGACATCCATGACCTTCCAATGCCAACTCGGCTCACCACTGCAGGGACATATTCTGCACCAAAAGCAAAACATGCCAGGTCCTCTCAGTGCTGTGCCCAGAAGAGTAGGAAGGATGCTCCTCTGCTTTCCGCTGATTTCTTTGCCTGAAGTCTGCACTGGGCTTGGAGGGGCCCCTGCCTCTCTCTCATGCTAGTCCCTCCTCCAGAAATACCTTTCCCTCCGTCTGACTGGTTAAAAACTGCACAAACTTCAAAACTCAGCATGTACGTTGTCTGCTCTGTGAGGTCTTCTTTACCGCCTGCCATCCAGGGAGGTGGATGGGGTTCCTCGGCCTCCTTGTCTTCCCACTTGCTGCATACTGGCTGTGTGCGTTATAACTGTGGGAGCAATAATGCAATTTCTGTGAGGACAGAGACCATTGTCTGGACATCATTATCACCAGTCACCCAGCACAGTCCTGATACATGACTGATACCTGGTAAATATTTGTGACATGCATGTATGCATGAATGGATGGATGGATGATGGATGGATGGATGAATGGATGGATGGAGTGATGGATGAATGGGTAGGTGGATGGATGGGTTGATGGATAGGTGGATGGATGGATGGATGGATGGATGGATGGATGGATGGATGGATGAATGGATGGATGGATGGATTGATGGATGGAGTGATGGATGAATGGGTAGGTGGATGGAGTGATGGATGAATGGATAGATGGATAGATGGATGGATGGATGGACAGATGGGTGGATGGATAAGTGGATGGATGGGTGGGTGACAGCATCCACTAGAGAGAGTTAGTTCCTAGCTTTGGCAGGCCAGTGTCAGCAAATAGGAGTAGGTCATTCCAACCCAAGAAGGCCTGAGAACATTTGGGGGCCTCTCCCTCCGCAGCCTCTCTGTCCCCATGTGGTGTTCTCCATTCCCCTGGAGACCATGGAAACTGACTTGACAACAGCCCAGAGGAAGCTTGTCTCTTCGGACTGCAGCTTTCAAAATCCTTCTCCTGTCATCAGAGCCTGCAAATAAAATAGTAACTATGCCTGGCAACCTCAGAGGATCAAAGGCACCAAGAGAAAAGCAAAATCAAATTACCCCAGAAGGCAGCAGCCCCTGGAAGAAACGTGGCTTGTGAAACTGAAAGCAGAAAGACCGGAGCTGGCCCCCACCCTCCTCTCCCACCACCCCACCAGTGGCTGGGGTTTAGAGCAGAGATTGCAAACTACTGGGGGGGAGAAAGGAGAAGCCATTCCACAAAAGGCTTTGTTTGACCCATATTGCATTTTTTCATTTTAAAATTTGGGTGCCAACATCTAAAATCACATGCTTTCACGTAAAAATCCAGTTCATATGTCCGGCTCCTCTAGAGGAAGGAGATGCTCCGGGTGACACCAGGCTCTCTCTTCCCCATGAGAGCAATCATCTGGAGCTAAACAGGTGCTGTCTCTGGACGGCAGCATTCTCCAGGTGACCCCAAGCCCACTCCTTAGACCTGCCTGGCTCCTGAAGGTGGGTGAATGTGCAATGTTTCTGTTCCTGGAAGACCCTGATTCCCCCAAAGTGCACATTTCTGAAGCTCCCAAATGTCCAGGGTTTGGGGGACTCTTGCTTGTCTTTCACAGGATGGAGCCACCGTGATTTCTCCTCCTTCTGTCTGTTTCTGGGAGACCCCAGACCAGGATCAAGATGCTAATTCTATAATCTCTGTGATTTGTCTGCCTAAAGAGGGGAGGCCAGTGAGGGCAACTGGAGTTCATCTCTGGTTGGTTCTCAGCTTTCAAACTCGGCTGATGTTGAGTCATGGGCTGTATGGGGCAAGTGGAACCTCTCTCCAGTTTAAGAAACAGAAGGGAAACTGACGAGAGCTTCCCCTGGCCACTACCCACTCCAGCAGGTGGGTCAAGGTCCCAGATGTTCCCCCCAACACTTGGGTTACCTTCCCTGCAGGCCAAGACCTACCAGCTCTGGACTCTGTGGGTGGAAGACCGGATGCCAGGAAGAAGGAGGTGGACAGAGAAGAGAGAAAATGGCGGAGCATCACACTAGTTTGCACTTGGATAACGCGGTGAGGTTTGTGTGCGGGGAGGAGTGCCGACGAGGGCTGTTTGTTCTGGGAATGGTTAATCCTTGTTCAAATGTATACCCTGAATCTTGAATGCAACTGTGTCAATGAAGAGGCGGCAGTGTCACTCCGTACAGCTGGGCCAGCTTACAGAGTAATTGACTCACACTCGAGGGGTTCTGAAGGACACGGGAGTACATCGGGATCCCCACCTCACACACTCACACTTCCAGGAACCCCTGGAACCTCCCACTTCCAGGAAGGTTGGCCCAGGGAGAGGAACAGAGGAAAGCTATGCAGGACCAAACTTCATAATGGGCCTCGCTGACCGGGCCCTGTCTTCCAGTCGCGGTGGACGGAAATCGCATTACAGGCTCTGTGTGGGAACCCTCTTTTGTTTGGTTCACAAGTATTTATTTTTAAAATAAGTTCTGGTGTTGGCTGGGAGTTGAGTAATCTCAAGCCACGTTAAAGCAATGCAGACCGTGTTGACAGTTACACCCCAACACTCGGGGGAGTGGCAGCCTGAAGAAGGCCAGCCCTGTGCAGAGGCGGGAGAACAGGACGAACAAGCAGTGCAGGCACCCTCTCAGAGCGGCCGTGGCACTAACTGGAGAAGAACCTCCGCAGGGCCCCCCAGCCTGCACCCCTGAATGTTTAACAACCGGCTCTGGGGGTGGGGGGAATCCTGATGTGTAGCACTTGCCAATTCCCCTGGTGTAATTACTCCCCACATGGCCAGCTTCGCTAATTAGAAGTCACCAGTCTGTGTGAGACAGCTCCAGCACGCCACTGAAGCAGCTTGTGTGCTCCTCTGAGTTTTATTCTCTTTTCTGCTGAGCTGCAAACAGAAGACAGAAACCTTGGAAGGAAAAGCAGGATCTTTAGAGAAACAAGCAGCAAAAACCTTTGTCTGCTGGTGAAAGGGCAAGACAGCTGGCCAGAGGCCAAATGCAAAGAGAAAACTACCTGGGCGCCCCAGACATGCCAGGCCAAGTCCGGCCAGGCCCCAGGGCTGAGGACACCTAGCAAAGCCCAGTCAAGGCTTCTCAGGAGCCCTGGGCACAGGTGGGGGTGGGTTCGCTCCTGAAGGAGGAATCTGAAGCTGGTGCCCGGCCAGAAGAATGGTGAAGCTCAGTTTCCCCACCTGTAAAACGGGATGATCGTAACCCGTCCTGCAGAGGGTTGTCGTGAGAATCAAACGATCTGATGCGTGGAATGCTTGGCACGCCACCTAGCACGCGGGATGTGCTCGCGGTAACCCGGTGGCACAGACGCGTGGGTGAGCGGGAGCGAGGGCCAGTTGAGGAGTGACTAGAAAGTGCGCCTCTAGTGGACGAGACATGTCTGTAAATAACCGTGCCCCCAGCCGGGGACAGGAAGACACGGGTCACAACCACAGGCACCCACTCAGGTTTATGTCCTGCAAGCAGGGCAGGGAGGGAATCGGATGGGAGGACAGGACAACTGAGACTACACAGCGAGGACGGGAAGGGGTAGGGCTATCTAGAAGAACCAAATAGAAGAGAAAACATGCGGGAGGAAAGAGTGGCACGGGTCCTTCACGGGGGCACTGAGACAGGCCATGCTGTCACCACAGCCCCAGGCCAAGTCTTGACCAGTTACTAGACCAGAATTTCCCAGAGTGAGCTCCTGTAGTAGGTTCATGGATGTCCTGTGACATCCGTGAGGGACACCGAGCAGAGCCCAGTCAAGGATGGGCCCCACGGCTGACATCAGCCTGACTCCTGGCATGGCTCCTCCTCCCGCTGCCCCAGCCCTCGGGGCTCAGGCGTTGACTGGGCCACCCGGACTCTGAATCCTCGCTGCAGTGTTAACGGGTGCTGGTAAGTCAGTGTGTTGGCGCTCTCAGACGTTACTCTTGCTTTTCAAGTGGGGTGTCCCAGTGGCCTTGCCAGGAGGATCGGTGAGTTGGCAATGTCAGGGAGGGTGACGCCCTGTGACAGGAACCCATTTTGGGCAGTCTTTCTGATCTCCTCACATTCTAACACCCAGGTAGGTGGTCATGCTGTCCACTGGGGAGGCTGGTACTCACTTGCATGCTCTCTCCCCCTCCCCCGTCCCTGCCTCCTTTTTCCTTCCTTCCCTCCCCTTTCCGGAACTGGGGAATCTCTAGGGATTAGAAGTCCATGACAGAGGATTGAATACACAGTGTGGGTAGAGTTTGTAGCAGACGGACTGGAGTTGGAGCTTGAGGAGGACATGGTGACTGCCAGGCTCATTAAGCTGGACAACTCTGGGCTGGCCAGAATCCTCACGCATGGTGGGTCCCCAGGCGGCCACATTTCTGTGGGAGGGCCAGGTGTCCTCCTCCTACGTGGGGACAGGGCAGCGATTCCAAGGGTTCTTGGGTCTATAATGGCCTCTGCTGGTTCGATTCTCGTCTTTCCGGCTCACTGTGGGACCTGAGCAGAGGCCCAGGAAGAATTCCCTTACCTTGAATGCAGACCCTCAATGTAAAGGACTGAAGAGAGCACACACACACCCCGCCCCCCATGTCTGCAGATGAGCCAAGAAGGGACGGCTTCACCAGCCCACCCCTGGCCCTGCAGCCTCCAGAACCCACAGCAGCGTGCAGCCTCCTCCTCCCCCGAGACCGGCCCTCAGCAAGCATGGAATTAGCCCAGCCCCATCATCTTGTTAGCGTGATTCAGTGCTAAATGATCTGATTACATGGGGCTTTCTACGGCCCGCTGGAGGTGAGAAGCTCCAGCAAGGAATTTGTTTTACCTCAAACTGGGATGTCTAACCCCAGGAAGAAAAAAGATCCGTTCACTCCCTTCCCCTGATTCATTTCTCTTGCTGCATGTGCATGGGCTGAGCTGATGGGCCATTTGAAGGGACGGTTAGATGGAGCCAGATTCTGTGACGGGAAATGGCATCTCTCGTGGCCACTTAAGAGAAAGTAAAACGTGCACAAGGCAGGGGCTGGGAACCTCCCCTGGGTGGAGGCTTCTGGCATCAGGCAGGTCGTGGGGGACCAGCCCCCTGTGGAGGCGCTGACCACGAGTCGGTCTCAGTCCACAGGCCAACCTAGTCTAGGCAACCTCTAGCATCCCAGAGATGTACCCCCAGAATTCTGGGTGTTTGGGGTGCAGCAGAGGGGCCTCGGGATCGAGGAATTTGTCCCACGCCACAGGATCTGGGTTTGACTCTGGCCCTGCTACTTAGTAGTTGTGTAACCATGGGCAAGTGACTTAACCTCTCTGGGCCCTAGGATCCTGGTCTGTAAAGGGGGGCTAATAATTCTACCTTCCTCGCAGCATGATTCTGAGACTTGAATGAGGAACAAGTGAAGCACTCAGCACAGAAGCTGGCGTTCCGCAGGGGCTCGGGAGATGCAGATGCTGGTGAGGAAGGAGGAAGAGAACTCCTTCTGGGTGTTCCCATTGCCTACCACCCAGCCACCGTTCCGGCGTACGGACAGAGGGGACGTCTTGCACCTGCAGACCCGGACACGTACGCACGAACAGTTACAGCAACTGGTGTGTAATTGCAGCACATCAGGGAGGAGGGCCCGTGTCCACCAAGAGGAGAAGGGACTAAGAAATCGCGCACGCTGGCCAGTGGAAGATCGTACATCTTTACAGAGCGTGGCCTCCTGCTCCGAGCCACGACTAGGTGACGCCTCTGAAGGGGAAGTCTGCGTTACCAGCAACAAGACAAGACCCGACCAGAGCATGCAGGTCGTCTTGTCAAGAAAGCTGAAAAACAAGCAAAATGGATGTCACAACGTTGACGAGTGCACGTGCGAGGGTAAACTCTCTTTGAAAGGTTGGGAGTGACAAATCTGGAGTCCGGCCTCGGCTGCCCCAGGGCAGGCAGCTGGCGCGGGAGGACCGGAGACCCGGTGCCGACGCTCTCACTCGGCGGTCCTGGGCTTCGCAGGTGTTCGTCCCGTTGTCATGTCCACCACTTACACGTCTGTGACACAGATTCCTTTCCACGCATCAAAAAACTTTCTTTACGCTAATGAAAAAGACGTGTTAAAAAGCGCTCATTCCGACTTGACTTCCTTCTTAAAAGGGAGTGGGGAGGGGCGCACGTGGCGCGCTCGCGGCTCGGGGGGCGGAGAGGCTCGGCCGCTCTGGGGAACAGTCTGATGGTTTCTTATAAAGGCGAACGTGCACCCACTATATGACCTGCGATCCCGTTCTTCAGTATTTACCAAGAAAAGAAGACATGTTCATGCGGAGACTTGTAGGCAAATAGTCACAGCAGCTGTATTGGTAACAGCAAAACACTGGAACCAACCAGCTGTCCGTTAGCAGGTGAAGAGACAGAGAAGCTGAGGTCTCTCTAGACGGTGGGATGCTGTTCGGCAACGAAGAGGCAGGAACTGCTGGCGCACAACACGACCGTGGATGTCCAAACCACTACACCGAGTGAACAGAGCGGGGCTCAAAGGGCTCCATACTGTGTGGTTCCATTTACAGGAAATTCCAGAAAAGGCACATAGAATGAGAGCAGTGTCACCAGGGTGGACTTCCCCAAGATGGGGAAGGGAGTGGGGTCCCTTTTATGTGCATCCTGAGGCCCAGCCTGATCCCGGCTGACATCCAAGCCCTTCCCACTCCTGTCCCAGGTGCCCTGGACTTCGTTCCACCAGGAGACCCTCTGTCTTTTCCTTCTGGCTGGAGCTGTTAGTGTACCTGCCCCTACCCCCATCCCCTTATCCCCCCCCCCCACTCTCCCCAATCCCAACCCTCCTGCTCCAGTCCCTCCAGGAGAGGCTGCTGCCAACCCCCCAGCCCCCCAGCTCACTCCTCAGCCCGGCCCCTAACGTGCATTTGCCTTTCATCCAAGCTTGCTGTCCCATGTGACCCAGGCCCCTTCCCAACCTCAGAGTCTCCCTTCTGTCTCCCTGTGTCTGCCCTCACCCGCTGCCCTGTGCCCTGGGTTGTGGAGCCCTGCCTAGTGGTTGCAAGACCTCTTGGGGTGGCAAACTGGTCCTTGAAGGGTAGCCCTCTGGCTGGGCCCTGCCGCCTGGGGCCACACCTGATTCTGCCTCATCTCTGTGCAGTTCCTGCCGGAGATACTCCAGAGGCCACCCCCGTCCATCCTCACCTCCCCTTCAACTTCCTGCCAGAATGTCCTGACCCCACCACCTAACCGGGGGCCCGGCCCAGCCTGCCCCCAACCAGGCAGGCTCGCAGGCTCTCACTCCCCTCGCCCTCTGCTGCAGCAGAACCAGCTCCGCGCTTCTATCTATCTTCTTGGCCTTGCCCTTCAGGCCTCCTGTGGCTGGTGGGCCCAGCCCCCACACCTCACCTTGGCACTTGGTACTCCTCTGGCATCAGGGCTTATGGGGAAGGTTCTAGAGTCAGACTCACAGACCTCAAACCCTGCCTGGGTCACGTATGAGCTGAGTGACCTCGGGCAAGGCAGTCCTGCCTCTCGGAGCTTCAGTTTCCAAACACGTAACAGGAACTCTCGTACTCACAGAGCCGTTGTAAAGGGCCTCGCGTGCTGTAAAACTTCAATAAGCTGAGATCGTTACGACCTTCACTGGGCAGATACATCCCCCGACATCCCAACACAAAAGTGCGTATTGAGAGTCGCACTGCTTTCTCCCCAGACACGCGGCCCTTGAGTGTCACCTCTCCCGATAGGCAGTCAGTCTGGTTCATCCAATGCCATCTCAGCTTTGCCAACTTTCCCTTCCATGCAGCTGGGGTCTGGAAGGGCGTTTGCAGGGACACAGAATAGCTGGGCCGTGGAGGAGGAAATGGGGCATCTGGGAGAGGTCTGGCAGGGCCACCAGCGTCCCAACAAGGAAGCCGGGCTGGGTGTGCTGGGTAAGCACGCTCTGCCTGTCGCTGGAGCACACGCTGGCTGATGCTGCGTTAGCCCCTTTGCTTCAGGGACAGAAGTCCTGAAGTGATGGATGAGACTTTAATTAAAGTAATGAGACGTTTATAACGGTGGTTATCTCCAAAATTAGGCCTTTTAGCAGTTATTCTTGGGGAATGTTCCCCGGGCAGATGGCTCCCTTTTTAGAACAACTATAGGGTGGGGGAGGGGTCTCTGCACCTGAGAGGGATTTTCCCATCATCCCCTTGGCTGTGATGGGTCAACAACGGGGCATGGCTTCCCTGGAGAACAGGACGTGGCTTCTGCCTGAACTTTCTTCCCGGAGGAGCAAAGGTTCGGTGACCCTCGGGCCCTGGCCAGGTGGTAGGATGCTAGAGGATCTCAGAAAGGGCACCTTTGGGTTCAGAACCCAATGATCCGGGTGCAAGTCCTCCCTTTACAACACTTGCTGATTCTAGGGCTTTGGGCAAATCCCTGCCTCTCTGAACCTCATTTGCATCTGTAAAATGGGACAAAGACCTCACAGGCTATTGGGAAGAACAGACGAAATAAGGTGAGCAAGTGCTTTGTAACCTCTCAGGCACCAAACCAGTGATACATGGCTGTAATGTGATCACAATAGTACACTCCAGAACATTCCTATTTAAGCTCCAGGTCAGCCCCCTCCCTGGGGCAGAGCCTTCCGCACATCAGCTTGGATTGTCTGGGCTGCCAACGATGTAGATGGCCGTGTATTAAAAAACAAACTAACAGGCCTCAGAGCCCCAGCTGAGCGTAAGGCCCCAGGAACTCTGGGCAGAGGTAAGTGACATGGGTTCTGGCCCTCCTTGGCCAGGAAGGTGCATTTTGACCAAGTCATTAACTACCTGGGCCTCTGGTTTCCTCATCGGAAACGTGTTTGATGATCACGGCCACTGGCCAGTTTACGGCCCAGAGGAGGCACGAGGATGGAATATGATTGCTCATGGAGAGGTACAACAGGAGCCTAAAACCTCTCCTCATTTAACACGGAAAGGTCACAGGACAAAGTCAGGACCCCAGTGGCCACCCACCCCAGGCCCATCCTCCCTAACGGACAAGGAGATCAGTCGGAGACCAGAGGGGTAAGTGCATTTCCCAAGATCACTCAGCCAAGTGCCGTCGTGTGGTGCACAACCCAGGCCTCCTGGTTTCTGACGCTTTGTCAACACCCACACCTCACTGATTATTATTACCGGCAACTTTTCACTAAAATTTATTAGAAATTTACCACATGGCAGGCACCATTCTAAGCACTTTTCATGCGTCACCACATTGAATCCTCATAATAACCCTGCAAAGCCTGTTATTGTTAGTGTTGTTCCTATTTAACAGATGGGGAAACAGGCACAGAGAGGTTGAGAAATCTCTCCAAGATCACACAGCAATATGGACCAGGTCTGTGTCCCTGCAGAGCTGGTGCTCTAACTACTACACCCACACTGCCTCCCACCCTGAATACCCTTGTGGCCATTCTGATGGGTTGAGCCATCCAGCCACTCTGGCTGGAGGGGGGACACCTGATACGTGGGGGATCACTGCTGACCTAGCCTTTCTGGAGTTCTCCAGGGTCTGTCCTCAGTTCCCTGCAGCAGCTGTTGCACGGAGGCTTGAGCCATGGCGACATGGCTGCTCCCTCTGTGCAGGGCTGGTCAGGACGCACTGGGCCCCAGGGGGCCGTCTAAGCCGGTGGTCATGGCCTCCACTGGGCGGCCTGGGTGATGGAATGGACCAGCCCCCTGGGTGCGGGCACCAGTCCCGACTCTGCCCGGAAGAGGCAGAAGGACCAATGGCAGAGGTGGGAGTGGATTCTTGCCTGGCAACTGCTGCCAAGACGCTGGGTGCCGGAAGCTGCCCCTCCCACCTCCTCTCAGTGCCCTGGCTTTGCAAACGCAGGAAGTCGCCAGCTTGGGCTCAGCAGATCCCGCCAAGAAGAGCTGGAGAGCCAGCCGGGAACATGGCTGTCCTGCTGGGAAGGGGCGTCCTAAATCGGGCCATGAGATGCTCACCTACAGTGCCCACGGGGTGGGGGTGTGTGAAAGTGGGAACTGCCCTCTGAGGGTCTATGACCTACAGGCACAATGAATCAGCTGCCCGGAACCCCGGAAGGCGGGCAGTGACGTCACTGTTTCTGTTGAGCCACGGCCGGCTGACTCCACCTCCAGGAGCTCACTCATGGGGCTTACTCAAGACCCTCCCCAGGCAGGACCCCCTCCCCTGCAGCCAGGGTGCTGGGCCGAGGACCCCAGGGAGGGCCTGCCCCTGACAACCTTTCTCCAGGGCCCAAGCCTTGTTTTCTAGCAACCTCCCCTCCATCGCCAAAGGAAACCTTCATCTCTGCCTTGGAGGGCCTGAGACACTCTCCCTGATTTTTCTACCAAATATTTTTGGGCCAAATACCCATGGAAATTAGAGGGCCCCAGGCAAGGACCCAACACAATGGGGGAGTCTGGGAGCAGCAGACCAGTAAAAAGCACTTTTCCCCCACCCCAGAAGGTGCAGATGGGCACAGCGGGCTTGCGCTGGGCAGCGGGGTGCTGAGGCCTCAGGGCCATGCCTCATTGGCATGGAGGGCAAACCTTCGAATTTGTGTATTCCAGAACCTGATTTTATCACTGAACCAGGGATGCTCAGATCCCAGCAAGTGACGGATTTAGAAACGAGAAAGCCAGTTCATTCCTTTACCCTAGACCCACAGAACAATCTAGGGTGTGCGCTGTGCTGCTCAGCACATCACTGCTCTGGAAATGCATCCAGCCCAGAGGACCTCTGGGGGAGCCCAGGGGAGCCCAGGGTTGGGACACCGGAGCATGGAGGATGTTGTCACCTGGAGGGTCTGCACCCCTGTCAACATGTTTTTCAAACCAGCAATTGGAATGCGTCAGGCATCAAAGGGTTTGATCTTATGTGACAAGTGCTATAAATGCATTCCAACTTAGCTGGCCGTGCAGTAACGAAAGGTTCCAGGGACAAGAATACAATTACAGGAAGCAGTGTGCTCTGGAACCCCTACTTCTTGGGTGCTCTAGATGCCCACAGAGGGGACCCCGCACACAGCTTGGACAGACCAGGATAGCTAGGCCACAGGGGACAGAGCCCCTGACCAAGGCTTCTCTTCCTGGAGTCCACATAGCTCCTCCCCGTGTCGGCCTTTGTCACCAGACCCTCCCCCTGCAGTGTCCCCCACCTATGGGTCAGCATTTAAAGGCACTCTCCTTGTCGCTCTGATGTGACACGACTCTCACCCCCTCAGGAGAGTGATGGTGGCCGAGGGCCTGGCTGGCCAGGGGTCCCTGCTGTGCAGCAAGCCCTCCCTCGGGCTTCTCTGTGTCTTTCTCTGGACTTGGAGATTGTTGGGGGCACCAGACAGGCTCTTAGTGATCCAGAGTCGGGGGCACCTAGCAAGGATTGAATGCCTTGAAAATGGAAAGGGGGTTCACTCTCAGGTTATAACGGCGGGGGAGTACCTAGACTGGTAGCAGGTGGGGCAAAGAAAACACAGAGGAGGAGGAAATGAGAGAGAGTCACTCCACCCTGCCTTCCAGCAGGCCCCCCTCCCCTGCCTTCCGAAGAGTTAGAGAGACAGCGGTGGTGAGCCCTCAGGGGAGGGCAGGGTGCTCAGCCCCTCCTCTTGGAGAGAGAGCCATACTCAGCAGGGGTCTCAGGGAACACCCCCACCTCTCACACCCCCCTCGCACACAAACTGACCCTCTCTGTGTCGGGGGCTCCTGCAGACTTCCCAATCCAGCCAGGTGGGTGTGGCAGCACGTGGCCCAGGCCTTGAGCTCCAGGTGCTGGGGGGGGGTGGTAGGCGGACACACACTACCGTGAGCACCCAGGTCAGCGCAGGTGGAGGGGAGGAGGCGGCGGGGGCCCCAGGGACCTCACCTGCAATCAGCGCCCCAGCCCCCTCGTCCACCCTCACAGACTCCCCTCTCCCGCAGAGGATCTGTGGGGCGTGTCCTGCGTGGACCCCTGCCCCAAACCCCTGGCCCCGGGGCCCTCACCCAGCGCTCCCCAGAGCCCTCTGCCTCGCTGACTTAGAATGGTAATAGCACGAGCGGGTTTTTTCTCTCTTTTAGTCAAAATCAATGACAATGACAGAGTTATAAGGCAGCCGTGGGGAGGAAGAAGAAAGCGCCTGGTGTCAGAATTGATGCAGGAGGCAGTTAGAGGAACCTATTAGGATTTCAATCGCCTGAGGGTGTGCTGCTCGCTCAGAGCAGAGTGCTGTCAGCGAGTCCCACCGGCAGGCAGGCAGCCTTCTTCCACGCCACGCCTGTCATCGGTGTGGAAGGCGGAACAGCGCAGCGATTAGTCTGGGGGGGCACGTGGCGGAGATGTGTCAGTCACACGAGGGGACGGGGGAGCTCCACCGAGAGCCTTAAAAATGCACTCACCAGGAGAGAAGGGGGAGCCCGAGGGTCTGCTGTGATTCTGGAAGCCCCAAGTCGGCGACTGGGGGTGTTCAGGGCGTCTTGGGGCCTCCAAGGGTAGGGAGTCCCCCGCAGTGCCATGCACAGGGGCCGATCCCTGGGTAGAGGGGAGCCTGGACGGACACAGGTTGGAGCCAGGATGGGTCCCTTTGTTTTCCTCCTGTTATTTGTGCCGGCAGGAGGCCAGCACATCTGGCACACCCGCCTCCTCCACGGCAGCCCCCAGGACTCCCCATGCTCCTCCTCTGAGCTGCACCCACACTTCTTGAAAGGGAAGATGGCAAATGGGTGTGCGGGGATTGCAGAGGCCCCCCATCCATTTGGGGAGATCAGGGTAACTGGAGTCCTTGTCATTTTGTAAGTCCCTCTTCAACTTCCACCTGAAAGAAGGGCTGGTGTGACAGCATTGACACCGCCCGCCCCCTCCCCAGAAAGAGGGAAACAAATGCGGGGAGGATGTCCCCATCAACCAAGGCAGAAACATGTGGCAAAAACTCAGTGGCTTTGGACCCTCATTACCAGATAATCTTGGGCAGCTTCCTGTTCCCTCGCCTGTAAAATGGGGGTGCTAGTGTCTGCTGTGGGGCTGTCAGAGGCTGAACTCAGGGCCGGCTGTCTGATCTGCAGGCCCAGTGCAGATGACAATGCGGGCCCCTTGTTAAGAACGTGGTAAGAACTTCAGGACGGCAGTCCTTATTCCTAAGTATTTTAAGAGCGAGAAGGTAAATGCGGGGCTCTTCTGAGGTCAGGGTCCTTGGGGGAGCCTCCCACAAGGGGCCTTGTGTACAGATCACTGGCCCCTGAGGCTGGCCCTGGCTGAAAGAGAAGCTTCCTTTGCCCCTGAACCTGTGCTGTTTAGATGACTGATGGGAAGAATGAAGTTCAATGAACTGGGAAAGGAGCCAAATGCTTCCTGGGGATGGTGGCTGGGGACTGGCCAGAAGTTGGGGAGGGGACTCTAGGAGCCTAGGCCAGTCCAGGTTCCTGCAGCTTTGACCGTGATGGTCTGAGGGGGCAGCTGAGGGTGCCCACCTTGGAGGGCCGACTGCCATGATGAGTGAAATCAGAGCTGGAGGCACCCGGCACCCAGCCTGGGGGGAGTCAGAAGTGAGGTGCTGAGCCTTCAAGCAAACACTGCCAGACAGATCTGTCCTCCCCAGCACCTGCCACACCCACCTTCAATGCAGGTGCCCCGGCCGGATGCTGGTAAGCACCACAATGGGAGAGGATTCGATGGTGGCGCCAAGGCAGCAGCATCTGTCATCAAGTTATTGGGAGTGGGCCCCGGTCCTTGAAGCCAACAGATTGGATGGGCATGTGTCCACTCTGTGCCCAGCACCAGCCACGTGTCCCTTGGCTGTCTCGTGGAATTTTCACAGCCACCCTTTGAGGAGGGGTTTCTTGTCTCCATTTCACAGATAATAAGGAAACTGGGATGCAGAAAACATCAAGAATCTGCCCAGGATTCAGAGCTAGAAGCAAGTGGCAAAGCTGGAATTTGAACCCAGTGTCCTCTGAATTCACTGTCTTCCCACTGGACCAGCCTGTCTCAGAACCCAACACCTGGAACTGTGTGGCACCCCCTCCCAGCCCGAATGGGGGCATCCCTGGCCACCCCGCACCCCTCCCACCCCTCACTCTCCTGGACAGTTTCTTGTGTTAACGCAAGTCCCTTCCGACGGGGGGATGCACGAGAGCGGAGAGGGCTGGGGTGGACGTGGTGTGGGATTGCACGTGGCTAATGTTCACGTTAAATAAATACATTTTGCTAATTGGATTACCCAGACAGTATAATATACTACTGGATTTCCAACATGATGCTAATAAATTGTGTGAAGAACTTAATCATGTTAGCATCCTGAGAGCTTGTAAGAGACGAAATTAGAAAATCAGGCAAAGTTGACATCCAGGACTTTCGTAAGGTTTTCAGATTTATGAAGCTTCCGTGGGCTTCTCTGCACCGGGTCTTTGAAAGGGAAGCTGGGCTGGGGCAGTTGGGGGGTGCGGGGAGGGGTGTGTGTGCAGGGGAGGGGAGGGTGGTGAAGGGGAGGGGAGAATGGGGGAGATTCAGGCAGAAAGTGAGAGTCACCGTACTGGGGAGTCAGTCCCTGGGAAGGACCCGTGGGGCTGGAGGCACTGAGGGGTGAGGTGTGATGCCAAGGAAGGCTCCTTGGTGGCCGAAAGCCTTGCTTCAGCCCTCACAGGCCATCTCCATCCTCCAGAAGTCCATGGTGAGGCCAGGGCAGGGCCAGACGGCTGTGGTTCTCTTAAGGGTCTGTGCAAACAGCACCAGGCCGTTCTTCCCGCTCACGCTGCTTCTCCTCTCGACAGAG
The DNA here is from genome assembly GCA_031878705.1 of Tapirus indicus. Classification (NCBI taxonomy): domain Eukaryota; kingdom Metazoa; phylum Chordata; class Mammalia; order Perissodactyla; family Tapiridae; genus Tapirus; species Tapirus indicus. The sequence goes on from CM062932.1 coordinate 56,220,919, forward strand.
CCACCCTCTCCTGGTGCCCTTTAAGATGTGTGTTTTGCTCACGTTCTCCTTCACACAGGGAGACCCTGGACCCCTGGCAGCCACGAAGTGGTTGTGGGAAGGGCCTGCAGTTGTGAGGAGGGAAGGGGCAAAGGCTGAGCCAGGCGACTGAGACAAGGCTCTCTCCTCTTCCTCAACCCCTCCTGGGGGCTCCAGAGACATGGCCTCCCCTTTCACTCTCCAATCTGGAGAACAGGGTGGTTGACGTTTAATTAACATTGGCAATAAACTTGAAAAGTGAAGACCAAAATCAAAGAGCTCGTTACTTCTCCTGCCCTCGTGTCTTGGCCCCCGGCTACCCAGGAGGGGGTGAGGGAGGAGGATTCGTGCTGCACAGGCGGAGAGACTTGCCATCTCACAGAGCCCTCAAGTGTCAAAACACAAAGCAGGCCCTTCAAACAGCAGGCAAACACACACGCACGCGGGTACACGCGCACACACGTGTTCACACGCTCACACGTGTGTATGCGCACACACCTGAAGTCAGCCCCAAACAGGAGCGTCTCTTCGATGACCAGAACCTCATTAAAATCGTAACTGGCTTCTGTGGCAGCGCCCCAGGTATTAGTGTGACTGTTTCTCTAACTCGCGGGCTCAAGAGCCACAGCTTATACAGCTCTGATTAGCATGACAAAATCCAGTTAAGGAGCAGAAAAAAAACTCCTCTTTTTGATGCTTCCTGGTAATTAGCAAGAACAATTACTGCAGCATCCGGATTTCCAGCCCCAAAGATGCCAGAACCCCCTTGAGCACATCAGGAATCAATTCAGAGAGGACAAAATAAGGCCGTTATGAGGGATGCTCGACCCGCACATGACATGCCTGCTCGCAAGCAGGAAGCACACACCTGCCTCTACACCCTCCCCACGCCACCCCTCCACCCAGGCAGCTTGCTCCCCACTCTTACACACGTCCACACGCACACACCTGCTCACACTCACCTCGCCCATTACTCACTTACCCTGCTATCCATTCCTTCAGTGGTGCCACCACGGAGCAGGCAAGGACCCGGCCCCCCCCAAGTCTCCTTCAGTGAATTCACCGTGCACTTAGCGCTGGCCTTCTGTGTGCCCGTGCCAAGTGATGAAGACGCAAAGATGAGACCCAGACAGCCCCTGTCTTCAGAATGTTGCGTCAAATATGGCATGAGACACATCCTAGGTGACGAAGCCTGTGCACAGCTCAAAGTGTGCACAAAGGAGGGACTGATGATCTCTTCTGGGTGGGCAGGGTGCCAGGGAAGTCTTCCTGGACCCAGTGATGACGGAGCTGGGTTTATGGATGGAAAGGGGTTGGCCAGGTGGACGTGGTTAAGAAGAGAGAGAGAATGCTGACATGGGCACCCGGAGATAAAGCCACAAAGGTGAGCAACAGCAAGGGACACGTGGGCATGGTAGTGGTACCAGCGAAGGAAGCATGCAGCAGGAGGTGGGGCTGAGGAAGCAGGGACTGAAGGAGTATAGCAGGTCTGAGGCTGGGCCTATGGGGTGGGAAAGAGGGCCCTGGGAAAGGAGAGAAGGCTGGACTGGGAGAAGCAGGGCCAAGGTCGGCAAGGCCAGAGAGGACGCCATTGTCCTATCCAGGTGAGGGTGGATGGCCCTACACCCCGGGCAGAGACGGTGGGCCCAGATCCAGACGGGAAAGGAGGGATTCTGGCCTCTGGGAGAGAGAATCCCTAATCCTGAATGTGAGCAGGGAGGGAGAAGGAGAAGAGTCCAGAATGACTGCGTGGATGCGAGGAGAAGGAGTTTGGGGGAGGACAACATCGATGAGATGGTTTGGAGTCACCTGAGGGGGCGAGGCCCGTGGGACGTCCCTGGGAAGGAGCACCCACTCACACAACTCATCCGTGTGGGTCCCGGCCTTCTGCACCATGTGTGTCTGTTCAGGTCTACACCATCATCTCTGCCAACTACCCACGCGAAGACAGAGCCCACCCCTCCCCACGGCTCATGGACAGACACAAAGGCACGCACAGCACGCACGCTCCGTGTCACATACCCGGAATCATAGGACCCAAAATGAGAAACGTAATGTCACAAGCTGAGCGCCTGCCTCCGTTTCCCCCTCAGAAACAGACTCCCCTGGCCTGAGGGAGCCTGAGTCGTCCCTACCACAACCCTCGACCACCTAGGCTGAGCCTTTGCTGTCAAACCTGCCTCCTTTCTGGCCCAAACCCCTTGGGCTTCTGCTTGGCTGATCTTAGCCCGTGCCCAGTGGAAGCTGAGCTAACTGGGGGTCTTCTGCCCCCGTGAGAGCCCTTAACCACCACCAGCAAACCTCCCTGCTCTCACCTGCCCCTCTGCCTGCACAGCACATCACTCTCCCTGGACCCACCTCTTGGGCCTGGGCAGCCTTTGTCTCTGGGCCTGTGGAGCCGCCGTGGCTCTCAGTGTAACAACCTGGATTTTGGAGTTGGGGTAATTTACATCATTCACCTCCAAAATGAAGGTTGGAACTTACGATGAAGTTTCCCGGTGTCCTTCCTATTCCAGGTTGATTTCTCCTATCTCCATTCGCTGGAGAGACAGGAAGGACAGACGGGTGATCCGTCAGGAGGGGAAGCGCAGAGGTTCATCGTGGTGTCCTTCTCAGCGTCTAATGTGAGGCTCAGGTGCATACTGAATGAATGAATGAGTGGACCAGCTAGTCCCTCCCTCCTCTCAGCCCAGCGATGATGTGCGTGCAGCACTGTCTCGTCAGCAAGCATTTCTGTTGCCGTCACCACATCTGGGCCTTACAAGCACTGTGATGCTTTTCCAACCCAGAAGGAGGAGGTGGAAAGTCCGAGTTTCCTGAGACTTCTTCATACTTCCTTTTTCGTCATCCATCGGTCACTTCTATTGCTCTCCTCTAGGATTCATGTTCTTGACACGGCCTTCTGATGATGTCTTTGCTGAGTGGGGAAAGCTGAGGGAACCACGAAGCCGATCAGATGCCATTTCTCGCTGACCTGCAATCTGGCCCGTGCAGGACAGGGTGGGACTGAGGCCAGAGGGAGGCAGCTCCCTGGCCGACTCTGCTGACTCTCTTTGTCTCCACATTGCCTGCACCTTGGCTGCTCAGCCAGGGCAGTAGGAATCCAGCGGTCAATGTAGAGAAGTCTCCGCAACAGTTACAAATAGCAGGCAGTTATGTTATTTGCTGCAACTGGAGGTAAGATAATCACGTGAGTAATTTAAACCGCAGGCTCCAGGTTGGAACCTACGAGCGGTAAATAGGGGAGGAGAGGCGAAGGGAAGGGACGCGAGAGGAGGGGAGGCAGAGATGTCTGGGCGCAGGGACAAGGAGAGGAGAGTTCCAGGCAGAGGAAACTACGTGTAAAGCTCTGAGGGCAGGGAGAGCTCAGAGAAATCCAGTCCAACCAGAGACAAGAGCCAGTAGCCTGAGGCGAAAGCGAAGAGCAGGCAGAGGCAGCTTACGGAGGCCCAGGCAGTGGTGTGCCCAAGCCAGCTCCTGCCTCCCGTGAGATCCGATAGGTCAATCGTAAGTTTTGTAAACTAGTTGTTAAACCCAGCCACTTAAAAAAATTTAATTCTATAAACTTACAATGAAATTTTATTAAAAACAATGCTCATAAAAACTCAAAACTCTTCACTTCCTAATTACTTCACCACATTTTATCATGCGCTGTTCTCTTGAGATTCTTTTTTTTTTTTTTTTTTTGTGGGGAAGACCAGCCCTGAGCTAACATCTGTTGCCACTCCTCCCCTTTTTGCTGAGGAAGACTGGCCCTGGGCTAACATCCGTGCCCATCTTCCTCCACTTTATATGGGACGCCGCCACGGCATGGCTGACAAGCAGTGCGTCGGCGGGCGCCCGGGATCCGAACCCGCGAACCCCGGGCTGCCAAGCGCGGACTAAACTGCTGCGCCACCGGGCGGCTATTGCTCATATCTGTACGGTGGAAATGTTCCACAACAGTGACAACCGCACGTCTCTTTCCAACTCCGTGTTCGGTGATGTCACGTTAGTTTGAAATTGGCCCTAATAGGAGGATTTACACCACAGAAAGTGGCAGACTCTACAAGTTAGGGCCTAATTTATATAGCTTTGTTGATTGTCTAGACTCACAAAAGTGGTGGAGAGAATCTGAAAAATACAGATTCCAGGGGCCGGCCCTGTGGTCAGGTGGTTAAAGTTCCATGCCCAGGTTCACAGGTTCAAATCCCGGGCGTAGACATACTCCACTCATCAGTCATGCTGTGGAGGCATCTCACATACAAAATGGGGGAGGATTGGCAATGGATGTTAGCGCTGGGCGAATCTTCCTCACCAAAAAAAAAATACAGATTCCACTTAAAATGGGCTTACTGCCATTACATTGTGAGTGTCACAAAAAAAGATAGTCAAATTAGAGTTGAATCGAAACCACAGGTTGGCTACAGATATAAGAATGCAGCAAAAATCAACTAAAGCATTCTGAGTATCAGTTGGCTATGTGGAATTTACAATAAGGAATATTGTACATTTTATTATTTGTAAATTGGTGCCACAAATCCTTTATATCAGTAAAATTTATAGTAAACACACACACACACACACACACACACATTTGTTTCTCGGAGACCTGGTTGTCCAACATTTACCAGCACACCCCTGCCTGAAAGCCACTTTAGGTTTATGGACTTCCTCCTGGGTTAAGATCTCGTCCTAGGACTGCAGGCACACAGGGATCTGTAGCTGGATTTGGTTTCTGGACACTGGTTCAAGGTGGAAAATAGACAGGAGGCCACCAGCTGGGAGGCAGGAACACAGTGAGGAGGCCGTGAAAGGTGCCCCAACACCATGTGTGCACAGCAGTGATGGGGGGTAGTGGACGATGGTGCAAGGAGGACGCGGCTGAGAAGTCGTGAACAAAGTCCTCTGCTCACTCTCATGGCCCAAGGTTCACAGCCTGCAGCCCACCCACCCTGTGCTCCTTTACACAAATCTCGGTGAGTGTGAGCCTTTCTCCCGGGATCACAGCTGATCAGACCCATGTCAGGACATGCTGAGACCAAGGGCTGACTTTATTGTGAGGTGTCTCCCACAGCACCCAGACCAGGACATCCCAGAGCATGGGCTGCCGCGCTGCGCAGGTAGACCAGTTGTCCAGTCATCCGCCTTCCGTGGTCTCAAAGTCATTCTCTCACTCCGTTCATCCTTGTCAGAAGGCCAAGCACCAGACCAGGCAAGTGAGGCTTGAGATAAGCACTCCTCCCTCTCGACCCCAGCCGGATGGGGGAGGCCCCTCCAAAGCCGTCCAGAGGAAATCCAAGCTGGCGAGAGCAGCTGCAGATGTTCGGAAGAAGCTTCTTTCCTGGGCAGCTTTCACAGGCTGTGGGGCCTCGTGCCCTGCGCCCGCAGATGCAGCGGGAGGGCGGCAACAAATTCACTGTACTGTCTGAAGCCCCCATGTGGTACCATCGCCACAGACTTTCATCCCTTTTGGCAAAGAATCCATGCCCCGGCCCCCCCTCAAGAGCAGGAGATGGCTCGCTGGTCTGCGCAGCAATCGTGCTCTATAAGGTTAAGCGTGTTTGCCCAAGAAATTCGGATAATCCTTTTATCAGGTGTGACCTTTACTGTATGTACTGTATTTGTCCATGACAAAAATGCCCTTTTTTAAATAGTTTTCACACCAGGGTATCCAGCCATTAATCATGGTGCGTGTGAGTGACTGTTGGTGCTGCCTGGGAATCCTGGGGTCCCGTGTTAGATTCTGGGCTGGCTGCTGGCTGTGTGCCAGCCTTCCCTTCATCATGATGGGCACGGCCCTGGGCCGGGCTCTCCTCGAGGGCTCCAGGGAAAGAGCCTGCGTTCTCAGCCTCCTCGGCAGCAGTGTCAGTGGGGTCCTGATTTTAAGATGTCTTCGTCTCCCCAGAGCCGATGAATACCTCGTTCTCGATGCCTCTGCTGAGGCTGCATTTTCAGTGTCAACTGACTGCGTCTGAGACCCCCTCCTCCTCCTCTCCCGCTGTGGCCTGGGTATTGCTCTGTGGGGGAATGGCTGATGCTGGCCTGCTCCTGCCTCCCTGCACAACTAATTGGAGGAATGGCCCCGATAGAATTCAGGGTACTCACTCCCACAAGGGCACGTTCTGACGCCAGCCTGTAAACACCCACGCTGTCCAGTCACACACGGCTCGTGAGCGCTCGAAACGAGACTGATCCACACAGAGAGGGGCTGTGGGTGTAGGACACACACCGGGTTACAAAAGCTCGGCACAAAAACAAATGCAAAATATTAACAGTTTTTATACTGATTCCATGTTGAAATGATAATATTTGGGACATATTGGGCTAAATAAAATGTATTATTAAATTAAATTTTGTCTGTTTCTTTTTGCTTTAACATGGCTACGAGAAAATTTAAAATTACGGGTGTGGCTTGCAGGACACTTCTCTTGGAGCACCCCGGGCAGAGATCTGGCTGGGCGTGGGGAGGACTGGAGAGGAGAGCAGAAGAGAGGCCCCTCCCTGCCCTGGGGCGGCGGGAGGTGGGTGGGGACGACACAGTGATCACACTAGCATCTGTGCAGACCAGCACCTTTAGGGGGTTGTGTGTACTTTCCAAACCTGACACCCTCCACTTTATGGAGAGATACTTAGTGACGTGCTTGGATATGGACAAGCAGAGGCTGCCGGGGCCCCCTGAGCCCTCCTTTGGAAGGCAACCGGGGTGACCTCAGCAGGGAGCTGAGGCGTCCACCCCAAACAACCAGCACTGCCCGCTGAGTGATGCTCTAATCTCCCCTCCTCTGAAGTTTGACGCTCGGATCTGTCCCAGGCCACTTCTTAAAATGACCGGGCAATGCGCTCCGAGGAGCCATTACCTCGGAACGGAGGAATCGCCTGGCGCATTCTGGGTCGTTTCCAGGCATCGTGCAACTCTAACCCGATTCCCACCACTGTCCAAAAAAACACCTGGAAAGCATGGGTGCCCTGTGACCATGGGAGCATTTCTCCATCAGGGTCACCCTGGGTCTAACTCATGGACAAATGAGCATTCCAGGGCCAAGGGCAGCAGAGGGCGAACACACGTAGAAGGCCAGGAGCAGAGCCGGTGGGCTGCCCTCTCCTCTCCCTGAGGGATTGCCTGGCAGGCTTTTTGGAGCATCCCTGTACGCTAGACTCTGCTGGGTGCTGAGGGTTCAGAGACGGATCTGAGTCACCCCAGACAGGCGTATAACCTGATGGGTCCAAACACCTGGGCGAGTGAGAGAAGGAGGCCCATGAGATGCCTGGGGGCATTTAGCCCAACCTGAGGATTTGGAGATGATGCTTCCACTGTTTTAAAGGACAAATTACAGGTATAGAAGAAAATAAAGGTGGAAGGACCCTCTAGGCCCAGGCATTACATAAGCAGGTCTCCGAGGAGAGTGGGAGGTACATAGGGCTCGGGCAGTTTGCTTGTAGTGGACTGTGAAGATCAAGGCAGGGAGTGACAGGAGACAACTCTGGAAGAGCAGATGGGGGTAGGAGGCAAGGGCAGGAGGAGCCTTGAATGACACACCCAGGAATCGATCTTTCTCCTATAGGCAGTAGGTGCCACTGAGGAGCTCTGAGCTGGGGCAGATGAGGTCAGATTTAGACTTTCCCTAAATTGCTTTGGCAACCAGGGCATGAAGTTGAACTAACATGAAAGAGACAAAGTTTGGGGCCTGAGCTTGGACACTGGTCTTAGGAATGGAGAAGAGGTGAAGATCCAAGAAATATTTAAAGGATGTAGTTGGCCGGACTCAGTGTCAGATTCAATGTAGGGGTCAAAGGACACCACCCCCTCGGGGGCATTGCATGTCTCCCAGATGTTGGCTCTCCTCTCCAGATATGAGGAAACCACAGGCAGGCCTCAGATAAGTCCTAGAAGCAGAAACAATATCCACCAAGGACGCATCCCTGGGCCAGAGCAGCCTCACACCCACCCGTCGGCTTCCTGCTGACGTCGCGGTAGCTGGCAAGACAGCCCAGGACACAGGGGTGACTCCCAGGCTGCCCAAGGCAGCAGGTCGAACCCAGCTAAGTAACTAAATAAAGATGTGATTGTAATGATGATTAAATTGAAGCACCTCATTAATTTCATGTGAGAGGTGGGGAAACACGAGATAGCACTTCCCGAAACACATTGTTTGCCCGGCCCCAAGACATCCCCGCGCATTGTCTGGTTGGGGCTAATTTAAGTATGTAAATTTAATGGTTCAGTAAGTAAAATTGCCTTTATTGTTTGGAATGGTTTATGCAATAATTTATGGGCTCATCTGGTTCATTTGATGGGTCTCTATGATGAAGTGGGTGACGACCACAAAGCGGGGATTTACATAAAGAACTCAGGGAAAGCGTGGAGAAAAATCCAGCCCTGCCGTCCAGAACATCATATTTCCAGCCAGCAAGAGCAGACTGGTGGCTGCCACAGCGCAAGGACGCGAGTCCTGACCTGGGAGAGGCCAGCTGCAAACAGCCAGGACTGCATCAGCCTTGGATATTCTAGAGGGTCAGTGGGTAGGAGCCAAGATGAGCTTAAATCCTACATTCCTTGGCTTTAAAATGCATTGAGTGCAACCTGGCTTGTAGAAATCGGGAAGAACCGGGAGCTCTCTGAATGAGCAAATATCTAGGCACTTCGGCATTGTATCCACCACCCACTTTCTGCATGCTGGTCATCCTCCTTGGATTCTGGTAGGGCAGGGTTTCCATGGCTAACCCCTCCCCCAACACACATACTCCACCCCTTGCCTGCTGGAGGCAACTGGTGATGGGGGCCGGGAGGCGGTGTGCCAGCAGGGATGAGTGGAGATGACCAGCAAATGGGGCAGGCCCAGGGACAGGTCCTGACCAAGTCTGAGCAGGGCCAGGGCTGGGGCAGAGGTTAGCTGGAGGGCTAGGATGGGGGTCCACATGGGACCCAGTTTCTCTGTCTCACTGGACGGTGCCAAAACATATTGATGAGAAGATCAAGGTCCGGAGGCAGGGGCTCGAGGCTTTTCCATATTCTATGGATTTAGGAGGTGGGAGGGCAGAGCAGGTTGCCATAGAAACTTTATTTTCATCCAAGATGATTAGTAAGTGCCCATGAGTACACGCCAGCTGACGGCAAGGAGTTGGTGAGCTCGGGGCTGCACACGGACTTGTGCCGTTGATCAGTCCCTTGACCATTCTTGCCCCTCTGTCCTCCGTCCACCTCCCCCAGTCCTCTCTGAGTCCCCCTCCACCCAAAAAAGCCAGTACTGAAAACTGGATAAGGAGAGAACCATTTATCACTCTGCTTCGATTGCACAACTTTTGTCCTGAGCCAATGGTAAACTGAGTCCTCACGGGAAGAAAATCTGGGAGAAGGGAGTTTGGGGAATCTGCTAAGAGATGTGAAGTCTGGGAGCCTGTTAAAACTATTCCGTCTTCAAAGGGTGGGGGCATTTACATTCAGGTCCCGAGGATGCTGCTCTTGACATATAATGGTGGGTCACACTCTCGAAGGAAGGGTGGAACGTGTGAGCAAGAGGGGGCTGAGAAGACGCGTCCCTTCCAGCAGTCAGCCCCAGCTGGTGGGCTCCCCACTCCGCAAGAGCCTGCTGAGGACCCCGCTGAGCTGAGCCCCCTCCTCTGTCCAGGCTCTGGTTCACTCCACCATCAGGCTTCAGCCGCCACCACCCCCGCCAGCCTGCTCCCCCAGGGATTGTCCCTATCAGGGTGGCTTTAAATAAGCATGACCTCCTCTCGATTCTCCATGGCTGATTATCCACTTTGTGGATTATCTAAAGCCAATATTTGCTTCCAGACCAGCATTATCGCACCCAACGGCCCTCCCACCTGCATGGGGATACTCAAAGGCGAAGCCTGCTCATCTGTGATTTGGCCTTGGAAAAATGCATTTTGGACAGCAAACCAAACCGCTGTCAAAGCTGGTGCTGTCCTCCTGAGATAAATGCCCAGGATTTTGTGTCACATGCCTCTTTGACCTCTGTCAGTATAATAAGAAAATTGTGCTAAAATTAAGCTGCCTCCATATTTGTTTCCAGCTCACTTCTTCCCATGGGGAGATGGGGCCCCCAAAACAGACTGATAATTACAAACTGCTACTATCCATTTTAACAGTGAGGACGACCACTGATACCCATTGAGGGCTCACCGTGTGGCCAGCTCCTGGTCAATTCAGGTAGATGTTCTCATCCCCACAGGTCGTGGCTGGGTCCCCAGGAAGCAGACTCTGGGGCTAGGATTGGAGTGCAAGTCACTTATCAGGAGGGGAATGCAGGAAGGTGAGGTGGGGACAGGAGGCAGCCTCATTCATATAATTATCACTGCGGGAAATGGAGCTCCGTCCACAGTGATCCCTGGGAGATGGTGTAGGATGAGCACCCTGAGGCCGGGAGCTCATCCTCCAGCTCCCTGTGCACCCTTGGCTAAGGGCTGCCCCCAGGGGCATTACTCATCAGTGCGGCTGTCCTGCACATCTACGCAGTGGGACCCCATCTCAGGCAGGGAGGTGAATGTCAAGGGGCTGTGGATGGCAGTGGGGGGGCCTAACAAGTTCTGCTCCACCACTTTACAGAGAGGAAAGTAAAGCTTGACAGGGTAACTGACCCAAGGCCACGCAGCTTATGGCAGATGGGGGATTCCTTTCCAAAGTCCAAACCCTCCATAATCCCACGAAGGGCCTCCTGCTGGCGATGCCCCCAGGTGAGCCTGCCTCTGTGGGCTCCCCGCAGCACCCCAACTCCCAGGTGAGAGGACGTTTCCAATACTTCTTCTGCTGACACTTCCCCCCACTCCATTATCTGTCATGGTAAAAAGGCACCATAGGATGAAACATCGACAACAGCCCCAAGGTCAAAACCTAGGTCCACGGCAAGAGCTTGACCTTGAAAATCCTGTTTTCTCTGCTGACACAAAGAATAGACTGTGCAAACAATCCAACTGACAAGTGTTGGTGAGGATGTGGAGAAGCTGGAACCCTCACGTGCTGCTGGTGGGAATGTCAAATGGTGCAGCTGCCGTGAAAAACAGTTTGGGGCTCCTTGGTAAGTTAAACGTGGAATTGCCATAGGACCCAGCAATTCCACTCCTAGAACTATACCCAAAAGAATTGAAAATAGGTGTTCAGACAAAAACCTGAACACAGATGTTCCTAGCAGCAGTATTCACAATCGTCAAAAGATGGAAATAACCCGAAGGTCCATCAACTGATGAACGGATAAACAAAATGTGGTATGTCCATACAATGGAATATTATTCAGCCATAAAAAGGAATGAAGTTCTGACACATGCTACCACACAGATGAACCTTGAAAACATTATGGTAAGAAGCCAAACACAAAAGGCCACATATTGCACGATTCCATTTATACGGAGTGTCTAGAACAGGAAAATCTGTAGAGACAAAAAGCAGAGTGGTGGTTGCCGGGGGCTGGGGGAGGGAGGAATGGGAGGAGCTGCTTATTGTGGGGTTTCCTTTGGGGGTATGAAAATGTTTTGGAACTAGAGAGTGGTGATGGTTGCACAACATTGTGAGTGTACTAAATGCCACTGAACTGTGCCACTACATTGTATTCAAATCATTAAAATGATAAATTTTATGTAATGTGTATTTTACCACAATAAAAAAAATAGCTACCCACCCCAGAAGAAGGAAAAAGTGATGTTGAGATTATAAACATTTACTGCACATAATTCAGAAGGGGCACTTGAGAAACATGTGAGAAATCATGACTCTTTTTCTGCCCACCATGGAGCCTGGGGACAAACCCAACCCAATAATAATAAAATAATAAGACCTAACAGCTGTGGGAATAAAATCGTCTCTTTGGCTCACATGTGGATAACTCTTAATAAAGTAATAAAGCGCAGGAGCTGTGGGAATAAAGATTACCTCCTTAGCCAACTGCCAGAGACCAGATTCATAAAATGACGACTCCCTTTTTCATTTCCCTTGTTTTATTGTGTAAGATGTAATTGTAGCCAGGCTGTTCCCCAACTTCCAGAGGAAGGTAACTGTCAATCAAGATGACAAATGTCATAATTCGAGTCTGCCCCAGCCTGACAGGAAGGGCCACATGGTCTCCAAGTGAGGCGCAGGGAACACTGATTTACACGGTCACTGGCAGAAGCAGCTTTCCCAGCGACGTTCGCGGACCATGTGGACTGGACAATCACCTTCAGCGGCCGGGGCCCGGGGTAACGCTCCGCTCTCAGTGGCTGAGAGCGTTCCCAACCAGATGACGTCCACCACCGTGGGGTCCTTGGTGAGTCCCCCGAGCCCTGGAAAAAGACGGAAGAAAGGGGCAGGGCCCCCATCCCGGAAACACTGGGAGGAGAGATGGCAGTGGAAGAGAACAGGGAAGAATTGATTTCCGTTTTTCTCTCCCGCCGCTGCCTAAAGCTTCAAGCTTTAGAGCAAATAATAAAGTCTGGGGCTCAGTCGCATCTGGTTTTGTTGTTGCGTTGCATTTTCTGTTTTAAATTTGGAGGTTTCATTTGTTCCCTTTGCAAGGAGGCTCACGTGGGACTGGGGATGAAAGGGGTCGTGTATTGTTAAGGCTGTCCCTGCACCTGTACCCAGCTGGGGCTGGGAAGCCCTGCACTCCTTGTGCCGGAAGGGCGATGTCACTCTAATCAGAGGCGCCTGCGGTTAGCGAGATCTTGAAGCAGGACCATCCCTGGTGCAGCTGATCCAGCCCTGCAGACGGAGCCTCCGCCAAGACCCTCCAGATAACCCAGCATGAGCCTTGACAACTCTCCTTCACCCCTTTCCTGGCTCCCTCACGCTGGGGCTTAAGCTTCTCAGGAGGAACAGAGCCAGACTTGGCTCCTCCTCCTTTTCAGCCTGCCACCTCCCCTGCCCAGGCTGTTGTTGGTTTTTTTAATTATTTTATTTTGAATAAGCACCATCTGAATAGCAACACAAGCACACAGTGGGGGCAGCAACCTGTCTTTCTCCCATTCTCTCTCTGGTCCGCTGGGCCCAGAGGGGCTGGAGTTTCTCCCGGGAAATCAGGAGATTGGGGCGGCTCCAGGAATTTCTGAGGACAACAGCAGGAGATCGTGGAGAGCGCATGCCCACCACACACACACACACACACACACACACACACACACACACACACACACTCCCACGCTCTCCCTGCTCTCCAGAGCCCCACACACACCTCATTGGCACCCAACCCCAGTAACCAATTGCTTCTCCCGCCATCATATTCTAGGCTGCTCGGCAAACCTCCTTCTTTTGTTTCCGCTTCCCGCCATCCTTTCGAGAGGGGCCTGTTTGGACTAATATTAACGCTCTGTCTGAGCCTCTTTCCCAACCATTTTAAAGAGCAACTCCTCTTTTCGGCAGAGGCATTGATCAACTGATACAAAGCAAGGAATGGGGATCAATATGGAGGGCGAAGGGAGCAGAGTCCAGATGGCCAAGATTTGATATCTTTTTCCTCCCCGAACCTCCCCCTCCTGCTGCTGGGACTGTGCTTCCATGCGAGGCTGGAGGGGCCTCTAGGACCAAATTACCCCTGAAACAATGTGATGATCAGCCTGGCAGAGGATGGCTGCCTCCAGCACCGTCCCGCTAATCCTGTTTGGCAGTCTCCTCCCCACTGCTCGAGGCCCCCTGCTCAGCCCCCTCACTCAAGAAGCAGCCTCCCTGCCCACTAGCTTGCCTGGGCCAGGGCACCAACCTGGGGTGGGCAGCAGGGTGAGCCCCGAGTTCCTGCCAGCTCTCCCTCTCCCCCTTCCCCTTCCCTCCCTCCACCATCCTCTCTCCTCCCTCCCTCCGCCCCACCCCTCTTGCCTCTCTCCCCAGATCTTCTGTAACTGACATTTTCCATCTGACAGGTTCTGTTTTCCCTGCCTCCGGTTGCCAGGGAAACAAGCAGAGAGGACCGCAGCCAGGGAGCCGTTAGCTGCCTTTTTAAGGGGCCCTGGACATAAACAGCGCTTTCCATAATGGGAGCTGGGCACAGAGGTTTAAAAAAACAAAACAATACAGAAGAGAAGGCTAAAGTGGGAAAAAAGTCAGGGGAAGAGCCCCCCACCAGGTTAATGGGAGAGTGAAGGAAAAAAGGCTCACACTCCTCTGGACAAGAGCAGTGACCTTCCTGAAAGGTCTGCTTGTCTCCTTGATGTGACACCTGGCCCCCAGCCCTCAGCTGGCTCGTCTCCATAGGTCTTCTGTGAGCCCGGGAATTCGCAGGCAAACCTCAGCGATACATGGGACTTTGGCTCCATTGAGCTGCACGGGGCTGTCAGGATCGAAACCACCTCCTGGTCGACAAGGTGCTCCTCCTGAAGTGGTGGGGGCCGTGCAGGCCCCTCCTCCCCCACCCTCGGCATGCCGGGTCTGCCAGCACATCTGTAAACTTGGGATTCTACCCTGAGTATTTCTGGCCGCATCTCCCCATCTCCACCCTCCTGCCAAGGGGGGCTTCTACCACTTTCCCTGAGCTACTGCATTGCCCCCTACTCAGTCCCCGCCACCACCCCTACATTCTCTCCCATCCGCTAGGCTGCTGACAGCAGAGCGATCTTTCCTCTCACCTCTCGCCGTGGAACCCCCAGTGACTGTCACTTGAGAGCCCCTGATGCAAAATCCTCAGCCTGGAGCCCAACACCCTTCACCATCTGACCTTGACTTAGCTTTCCAGCTCCTTCCCCGGTCTGCACCTGCCCTCTGAGCAAGGAGAGCCACGTAGAGACCTGAAGTGCACTTCCATTTCCTCCACCTGGAAGGTTCTTCCTTCTTACCCCCCAGATAACCCCTGCTCAGCTTGGCAGATGCCTACCCAGGCCCCAGTTGCAATGTCACCTCCGGGTGGAATGTCACCTCCCTGCCCTCCATGGCCAAATTGGTCCCCTCCCCTGTTTGACTCTCATCTCTTCGGTCGAGCACCCCAGCTCGGGTGTGGTTCCAGGCCTGCTGCCCTCGTGGGTCTGAGGATGCTTTGGGGGCTGAGGACTTGCTGCACCTGGCACAGTCCGTTGCATGTGGCAGGTGCTCCATGAACGTCATTTCTTTGTCCTCACGGAGGCCCCAGGAGGGAGAAAGACAGATCTTATAACAGGAAGGGCCGGTGGTGACGCACAGCAGTTGTCGTCCCGAGCAGCACCTGTGTGCAGGTGCACCAGCCCCCCGCAGGATGACGCCCCTGATGACGGGACGGACCAGCGAGTCCAGAGGAAGAACGTCCTATAAATGGGTTCACTGAAAATCTTCATGATGAAACGTTGGAAAAATTAAAAAGGACTACAAATGGATTCAACTTTCTTTAATAATTATAAATATAAAGAAGAAAATAAAGTGTTATTCATAAATCCCATAGCCCAGATAACGCTTTTTGATATATATATTTTTGAATAATACAGTGCAGCACATTCCCTTTAAAAGGCTGATTCCCAGCACCTGTTAAGAGATGGTCAGTCTCCCGAAGTGGAGGAAATGACTGGGATCGTGCGGGCAGCACCGCAGAGGAGAGTGAAAGGGCCTGGACTGCACCTGGGGATGGGGAGGCAGACCTGGGGCTGAAGTCCTGGCCAGAGGGAGGGGTGTCCCCAGAACAACGGGCCAGCTGGGACGGGAAAGAGAAGGGTACAAGGTGGGAGGGGAGTAACCTTCGGGAGGCGGGTCGGGAAGATCTGGGTGCGAAGGATTCTGTGTCTAGGAGCCAGGGAGGTGAGAAATACACAGCAGTGTCTGAGAAAATCCAATCTGATCAAATCAGAGGGGCCTGAAAACAGGCAGCCAAGGACGACGAGTTGCGTGTGATGGACATGGGCGGGAAGGGAAGAGGCCGAGATGGAAATGGTTGTGTTAGGCAGAGAGCTCATGGGTGCTTTAGACTTTTTCAAAAATGTATTTAATGTTGCTCTTTTCACACTTACAAAAATAAAAAACAACACTCAGGGCAAGTACAATAGGACCGCTGTGCAATCGGCGTTTAGTACGCTGAGAGGCCTGAACGGGGTGAGGGGTGGGGTGCCAATGTGCGTACAGAAGCTGGACAGAGGTGAGGGGCTTTGCAAGGACAGACTACCAGGACAAGACGACTGGGTGGATGCCAGACAAGGTGGTGCTGGAACAGCCTGGGTCTCCACACCCTCACCCACTTGACCATGATGTGGGTTGGGTTGGACGTGGCCTTCGATGGCCGGCCATCAGCTCCTGCCTCCTTATCTCCTCTGGGGATTCAGGTCATACCTGGCCACATGGTGGGCAATTGGCAGCTTCTCCTGCTATGCCCAATACTATTGAATAACAGAGTGAATGGATTTTGAATTGGTGGTTTGGGGGTAACAGGGAGGGCCCCTAGGATCACAGCCATCTCTCCAAGTGGTCTGCTCCGTGGGCAGAGGCTGGCTGTGGGGGTCCGGCTTGAATCTGGAGCATGCTCCTAGCTGAGAGGCTGTTGATGTCCGCGATGGGGCATCTCAGCACAAGAGTTTCTCCCCTGGTGTGTGTGCTGGGGGTTATCCTCTGGGCCCCCCAAGAGTACCAGGCTGCCAGAGAGAGGGTGAAACAGCTCTGAACTGACAAGAGCAGGGGATATAAGGAGCCACCTCTCTGCATGATTCCAACCCTCAGAAGTCTCCTGCGTTTCTGTGCAGGAGCAAAGGGAGCTGCTCTGTCATGAATTACAAGTTCATTGCAGGAGACTCAGCCCATCCAGCATCCAGGTGGCCAAATCCCAGGGCATGAGACTCATCATGCCCCTCATTTGCATCTCACTTTTTAATTTACCAGAGTGCTTTCCCATCTTCGTCGCATTTTGTCCTTCTACAACCCTGTAAGATAAGAGGGCAAGACATGGGTTTACCCTTCCTGTATGAGGCTAGTGCTTGGGCAATTCATTACAGGGTTCATCAAATGATTACACAAGGAAACTGAGGCCCAGAAACGGTAGACCAACTGTCCACGGGGCCGGAGTCAGTGCAGACTCAAAAATAGTGGTTTTAACTTCTGAGTCAGGACTCTTCTTGGACAACACCTCCTCCTGGGAGAGGTCCTTAATAGTGACGATGGCTAGGATGATGCTGACAGTGCTGACGGCGTGCGTGGGGTCCCGTTCTATAAGTTTACAGTAGACAATGGCTGGAGATGGGATGAGGAACCAGACTGAAGGGGACTTGGATGCCAAAGTCAAAAGTTCCACTTTTCCCAGGAGAGGGAGGGACCTGGGATATTCCCAGCAGCGGGTGTGTAGTGGGTTGAATGATAGCCCCCCAAAAAGATATGTCCATGTGCTAATCCCCAGAACCTCTGAATGTGAGCTTATTTGGAAAAAAGGGTCTTTGCAAATATAATTAAGTTGAGGATCTCTAGATGAGGATATCGTCCTGGATTATCTGAATGGGACCTAAATCCAGTCACAGGTGTCCTTGTAAGAGAGAGGCAGAGGGAGATTCCAGAGACAGAAGAGGAGGCCCCATGGTGACAGATGCAGAAGTTGGAGTGATGTGGCCACAAGCCAAGGAATGCCCACAGCCAGCAGAAGCTGGAAGAGGCAAAGACTGGACTGTCCATTGAGCCCCCAAGAGGGGGCATAGCGTGGCCAGATCTCAGACTTCAAGGCTCTACAACTGTGAGAGAATGCACTGCTGTTGTTTTAAGCCACCAAGGTTGTGCTAACTTGTCCCAGCAGCCACAGGACACTGAGACGGCGTGAACCATGCACGGCCAGGGCAGGGGCTCTGTCTCACTTGCTGCTCCCTCCACAGCCGGGCCAGGACCGGCTCTAGGACTGGAGAGGATGCAGCCTCTGGGCTTTGCCCAAGGCCCCACGGCTGGTGAGCACGGAGGCAGGACCAAGGCCTGAGCGTCCTCACCCCTGTCCCAGGGCTCTCTTACCAAGTTCCAGAAGGCCACGTGACCCCAGGCAACTGAGGATTGCATCCCCCCCCGCCCCCATTTGTTCCCTACATAGAACCCACTCCTCAGAGTCTAAAGATATTGTCACCTGATTTGCATCAATTAAGTAGACTCAAAAGAAATCTCTGCCGTTGTTCAAAAACAGCCTACTTCAAAAAAAAAAAAAAAAAAATAGGAGGGTCGGTTGGGAGGCAGGCCCCAAACGCTAAATATATTCCTCCTTTTCTCTGGCCATGCTAGTTGGTCACCCTTCAGCATAACTCTGCTGAGGCCATGACTGGGCCTGGGGGGTAAGGCCAGAGAACCCTTGGGAATTCCTCCCTCTCTCAGGATTACCCTCTTTGGAGGTCAGACTCATCTCTCTGGTCCTCAGTTTACTCATCTGCAAAATGGGTCATTTTAGTGGCTACTTCCCAGGGCTGTTATGAAGGATAAATCCAATGAAATAACGTGTAAAACGTGTTCAGCAGGTGCCCTGGATGACTCAAGCTCTGCACGGAGGAGGATGATTGAAGACGATGATGATGGTGATGATGATGATGCTGGTGATGATGATGGTGATGGTGAAGAAATATGTAATTAAGTAGGCAGGACTTCCAGGAGGCCGTGCGGCTTGTTTAGGGGCCTGAGGACTTGACAGGAAGGAACCCACACTTTTTGACCTTTCCAGGTGGAGCAGGCTTGCCCTGAGCCAGGCCAGCGTCCACAATGCCCAGGGCTCCAGGCCATGCCAGGCGCCCGCCTGAAGAGGCAGCTCTACTTTGCTGCCCAGGAAAAGTCTTGTGGCACCTCCATCCCTGGGGCACCGCCAGCTCTACCCACCAGCCCTTTCCCAGATCAAAGAGCTCTGCCTGACCGGCTCCAGCCCTGTGCATTAGATCTAAATTAATTACCTTTGTTACATTAATTGTGCAAGCGTCCCCTTCAATTCTTTTTCATGCTGCGGATTCCTGTCTGTTGCTAAAAATATGAACACATGACTCATAGCTTCTGAGGACCTTAAAGGAGAGAGAACACTGCCCGGCCTTTCTGCTCTTTGGAGTCAGGCCAGGGTACCAACCCAGGCTGGGGGGCTGAGCACCAGCACTGAACTCGCACCAGCTGCAGAAGGGCAGAGAGGAGGGGTCCGGATGGAACCGAGGGCTCCGAGAGCCGTTGGCCACGTCTTCAGGGCACGACACCACAGTAAAGACACCTTTGCACCATTTCTTTGAGCACTTCCTCTGCTCTGCTGTTTGGGGTGTTATCCTGTGAAAGGTCGAGATCTCGGTTCGTGTTCATGGTCTTTTCTATTCCACCACCCGCCTGCTCACCAGCCCTTGGGAGGCAGTGAGAGCCTTCCCCATATGCCCAGATACACCCGCTCTCCCTGGTCCCTTCACAACCTTGCACCGGTGGAGACTGGGCTTCTGGAGACATCCACAAGACCAACCCATTCTCACCCCTTCCCTTCTGATACTCCAGCCGTCCTCAAGGCCACCTGGCCCTGCCCTGGGAATGACTTCTGTGGCTACTTCCCAGGGCTTTTATGAAGGATAAATCCAACCCCACGGTCCATGAGGTTGACATTTATTTGCTTCAAGGACAGACCCCAGGGCACGGCAGCACCTCTTGATGTTGAAGAGGTGGAACTCTGGAATCGGAGACCCTGGCTCAGGCCATGGCTGCTTCCTCCTCGTCCAAACGAGGGCATTAGCAGACACCCCTCCAAGGGTGACATGAAGATAAGGGAGAGCAAGCATGAAAACCCTCAGCCCAGCGCCCGGCCCAGAGAAAGGCTCAGCAGATGTCGTCACTGATGAACACGTGTCGTTGCTGTTACTGTGTTCGTGCTCACCCCATCTCTGCCCCACACCTGGGTCTTCGGCCCTGTCCTTCTGGGGCACCTCAGCCTCTGAGTCGTGGATGCTTGGCTGAAAAGCAAACCTGTAAGTCCCAGACCCTGGGAAGCAGGAGCTGAAGAAAAGAAAGCCTTCAAGAGGATTTTCTTGGCAGCCAAGGCCCTCCGATGAGTCAGGGTTCTTTTCCCATGACTGACTTTATTCCAGGCGACCTGCTGGGTCATCTCTCACTCCCCTCCTGGGTGCAGAGCCGGCAGGAAGGGGCATGCAGAGGCGGCGAGGGGAAAGGAGATGGGTCTGTGCTCAGAAGTAAGGTGCTGACGAATCCCTGTCTTGCTATGGCTGGAGCCGAAGGACTGGACATCCCTTACAGAGCAGGAAGCCCGTCTGCAGTGGCCACCACCTCCCTTTTCCCTTCCCGACACTCAGCTTCCCTGACAATCATCTACACAGCTGTGGTCAGCGTGGAGCAAGGGACTCAGGGCGGGATTTGGGATGGGGTGGGGCCCTAAGCAACTCTAAAACGAGACTGTGACTGAAGGTCTGAAACAGATGGCCAGCAACTCCTCAGCCTTGGGCCGGGAGCAGCGTTAGGGCCAGTCCCCCTACGCCCAGCGCCCTGAGAACCTCCAACCTGAATGGGCAGAATTGAGAGTGTCGGGGCATCAGGTCAGAGTCGGCTGCCCCCTCTTTGTTCTCTGTGTTCAGAGAGCAGGACAGCCGGGACGCCTGGTCCCCAGGGCTCTTGGTCATGGCTGGGACTTGACGACCAACTGCTCCCCGACACGTCAAAATGCACTGGAAAGAGCTGTAAAGTGTTCGCAGCGAACCACATTACACTGTGAAACGACTCAGCTGGAGATCTGGTTGAGCGTGCCCTGTACCCCCAACACCACCACACATGCCCTCCCTTTATGTGCGCCCGTAACAGCCACACTGATCCACATGCAGCTAATTATCCTGAAGCCAAGTCCTGTGCAGTGGGCAGGGGAAGGGGAGAGAAGAGCCCATAGTTAAACCTTTGAGTGCAAAAGGTTCTTTCCATGTTGGAGACTGATTGAACCAGACAGAGGTGGGTCCTATCAGGAGGTCAATTCCCAGATCAGCCACGCCTAGTCTAACTTGGGAGTTAAGGAGGACTTATTTTTTTTTATTAAGATGATGAACTGTTAGAATTTTATTGCCTGCCAAAATAGGTTCCATCTTCTGGCCCCTCTGGGGTAGGTCGTTGTAATAATGACCCCAACTGGTTCACGTCTGCCTGCATCCACGCCCTCCATTGCTGATTCTGAGCTTGGCCATGTGAGTGGCTTTGCCAGTGAGAGCACAGCAAATGTGACACAGCAGAGGCTGGAAAGTCCTTGTGCCCTTTGGAACCATGAGACCACCAGGTGAAGAAGCCTGGGCTCACCTCCTGAAGGATGAGAGGCCACGTGGAGCAGAGACAGGCCATCCCGGCTGGGATCCCTAGACCAACCAGCCTGTCACCTGCCAGCACGTGAATGAGGCCGTCCTGGTGCCCCCAGCCCCAGCCGAGCCACCAGCCGACCATGCGTATCAGCCAAACCGGCCAGAAAAGAACTGCCCGGCTGACCCAGGGAAAACCGAGAAGCAATACATGTGGTTTGAGGCCACTAAACTTGGAGACGGTTTATCACCAACGCTCTCCAACCTCTACCCCACCGTGTGCTGCTGAAGGACACAGACTGTTTTATTTAAGTGTGTATTTCCATGCCTGGAACAGCACAGTGTAGGGAAGACACTCAATAATGCACACGTGTACACACAGACGCACGCAACACGGATGCAACATTCATGCACGCAGGCACATATGCGCACATTTCTCTCACCCGTTTACCTTCTAAATGAATTGTAGATGTGTCAATTTCAGGCGTCCCTTCCGTAACTTTCCTTTTGGAAATCTTCATTGTACCTACAGCACGCAGCAGCCCCGGTCAGTGGGTGTGGCCCCTGCACTCCCAGGCCTTAGAGGTCACTCCAAACACTGATCAGGACACACCCCCTCCCCCAGCTGCTGCTTCACCACCATAGGGAGATGGTGGAGATGGGGAACTCTCACCACTTCCTTGACCAGCTGGTCCAGGAGACCGTAAGAGCGTCCCTGGAGGTGGTGATGGAGGTCTCCCAGGGCAGCAGAGACCAGGCCATCCCTTGACGCCCCTTCCAGGAGCAGAATGTATGGGGTCCCAGGCCACCTATGGGGACCACCTCTCCACACAGTTAAGAGTGTCTCCAGACTGTTTCACCCTAAGTGCCCGCGTGTACTTAGGTGTGATTGGAGTTTCTCACTGGAGCATGAGTGGCTTTCTTTACAGTCGGGGTTATGGTCTGAGCCTGAGAGACAGCAGCTCCCCTCTCTCTCCCGCTCTGTCAACAGGGCTCCTAACTTACCTGCCTCTACATGAAACACTTTGAGAGCATGGCAGAGTTTACGGGGTCCAGGGTCGGGTTTTCTTTCCAAAGCAGCCCAACATTCAGAGCCACTCAGCACAGACAGGCTGGTTAGACAGGAGCGGGGCCTGGAATCCGGCCTCACTCAGGTTTTATGCCTTACCTTCAATTGCTCAGTCTCCAGGCCACGGGGCTGGCCACCTGGCAGCGTCCCACCTGCCCCGGGAACACCTGGGACCTGGCGTAACGCACTTCTCTCTCGGCCCCAAGGCCCAACCCAATTCCGAGAGAAATGCTCAGAAAGCACAGAGTTTGATAAAGTGTTGCCCCCAGGTACTGTCATAGACCGTTTTAGGAGTGCAAATTGCTGTAAGCTTATGAGGGTAATTTGGCAACACGTACACAATTTTCAAGTGGCCATGCTTGTTGACATACACTTTTCCAAGATTACCCTCAAGTAAACAAAGTTTAAGAATGTTTATTTCAGTTTTGTTTGTAATCGCAAAAGAAATTGTGAGCAACTGACCTTCTATGCCCAATATAAGGCAAACCCAAATGTCCAGGGAACCAAATGAAGAGGCACAAAAAGGGTTTTTTTCCGGGGGAGAGGGACAATTCAAATATATACTTTTTAGGGTTAGAATAACATACTCAAATATCACCTATAATATTTATTTTATTGATTTAGTTACATCTTTTAAAATACATTCTATGAAATAATTTATAAATAGTGCTTTTTTTCCACCCACATACTCTGTGAAACAACTTCTTCCATTCATCTTCAACCGGGTGTCCACGCCCCCACTACATCCTCTTTTGGGTCATGGCACAATTTTCAGAAGGCGTCATTTCACTGGAAATTTTACCCCAGGACACAGGGGCCCATTCACTCAATATGAGGACAATGTGTGTTCATTCCTCCTGGAGGGGCTTGTTCATAGCTTCCACAAGGCGGCCACTAATTATATTGCATTTTAAACTGATATTTAAAGTCTAGATTACAACAGCATCGACTGAAGTCTAATAAGTCAAATATAAAATATTTTTTAAAATTTAAAAATAATAATTTAAAAAATCTTGCCTTATATTAAATCATACACAATGAATGTCTATCAACAAGGGATTCCCTTAATCAGTGATGGCACATCCGTATAACGGAAGACTATGTAACCTTTACAAAGAACGAGACGATCTTGAACACAGAAAGACATCTGCAATATAGTTCTGAATGAAAAGAGCAATTTGGAGAACAATATATACAGTATGATCTTATTTTAAAATAAATATGTATATGTTAGCAGTTGCATAAAATGATGTAAATTAAAACAGGTTGTTTATTAACAGTTATTATCAAGGCATGTAGGATGGTGAAAGCATTCACTTTTTACTTTATACATTGCTGTTGCTCTGACAATTTTTTTTTTTTGGTGAAGAAGATTAGCCCTGAGCTAACATCCGTTGCCAATCCTCCCCTTTTTGCTGAGGAAGACTGGCCCTGGGCTAACATCCGTGCCCAACTTCCTCTGCTTTATATGGGACGCTGCCACAGCATGGCTGACAGGCAGTGCGTCTGTCCGCGCCCGGGATCCGAACCTGAGAACCCCGGGCCACCAAAGCGGAGTGCGTGAACTTAACCACTACACCACCAGGCCGGCCCCCTGACAATCTTTTTATAAATGAGTGTATATTCCTTTTATAATCATAAAATGCAGATTAAAAATTAAAAATAAAGAAATGTGCCAATCCTAACATCACCAAGCGTAAGGAGTTCATCGGGTTTATATGATAGATGCCATGATGCTTAATACTTGTGGCTAAATAAAAAACTCAGCTGGGTGGACAACACCTACCTGCTTCACAAACCCACAGGAAATCAAGTGCGGCTCCAAAATTAGAAGCAAACCTCTCGGGAAATGTCATCTTAAAGGAGATATTGAAGGCTCTCGTAACGTTCTTAGAAAACAAGTGTTTCCATCACAAGTCCCGGAACTATTCCACAGGGACACACAAACCTCAGGGCTCAGACACTCTTGCAGGGGCCCCTGGGACCATGACTGAATCCACAGTTAGAGTCTCTTTTATGAGCCCAGCTGCCCACCAAGGACGCCTGCCGTGTTAGTCGGGATGTGCTAGAGTGCACTGTGGCAATAAACAACCCCAAAACATCAGTGACTGAGAACCTCAGGGGTTTAGGCGACAGGCCAGCTGATCAATGCCTCAGGAGGGAAAGCAGTGCACAACGTCACATCGCCCCCGTTTCCCTCCTCTCTGGGACTGTGGCTTGTCTACTCACGTCCTGCTGCCTTGTGAGCTCTCTGATGTCTTAACATTAAAAAAAAGTTAACCAGCTTTTCTAGTAGTTCTCAGTGAGATGACTGGTCATCTACAAACTAGTCTGTCCCTCAAAGTCACTGACATATCATAATAAATCTGCAGAAAACCAAAGACAAAGAGAAAATTCCAAAAGTAACCAGAGGGATGAAAAATACATTCCCTTCAAAGGAGCAACAATTTGGCTGACACCTGACTTCTCAACAAACACATGGAATGGAATGACACCTTTGAAATCCTGAAAGAAAATAATTAACAACCAGGAATTGAATAAGAAATAAAAATACCCTTCAAAAGCAAGGGCAAATAGACCCAACAGAAATGCACACATTTGTTCACCAAGAGAGACGCACAAGAATGTTCATATTAATGTTAAATACTACTAATGTCAGAAACTGGAAACAATCCAAATGTCAACAGAAACAATAGAAGAGATAAATAAATTGTAGCATACTTATAAAATAGAATACTATACAGCAATGAAAATGGCCTACAACTACACATAGTAACATGGAAGAATCTTTCAAACATTGAGTGAAGAAGTCAGAAACAAAAGAGTACATGCTGTGTGATTCCGTTTACGCAAAGTTAAAAAAAGCAACCAAATCTGTGGTGTTAGAAATCAGGACATTGCTTACATTTACAGTGATAGTAATGGGTGGAGCCTTAGGGGGAGCCTTCTAGGGAGCTGGTATGTTCTGTTTCTTGATCTGGGTTCAGGCTATACAGATATGCTCACAGTGAAAATTTATCAAGCTGTGCATTTATAATACATGTAATTTTCTACATGTAATTTTCTAACATACATATTCCATATGTATGTTAGACTTTAATAAATAATCAACATATAAAATGGAACCTAAAATACAATTTTTACAAGATACAGGCTAGAATAAAAGCAAATTTTAGTGCCAAACACACAGTAGGTCGTGAATAAGTTTTTTAAAGCGTGAGGAACCCTCAGATGTAACGTTACAGTTTCCTGACTTTCCTGGCTTTTCTCTGAGCAATGACTCTTACATCTTTGTGTAACATACCTAAGTGTTTTTCCAATTACAGAAAGGAAACAATTACTATAAGAAATTTAGAAAATACAGAAAAATGTAAAGAATAGAAAATTGAAATTACCCATAACCCCATAACTCAGAGTTAACCAATGTTATGAATTTTTTATTTCCTATAGTCTTTTTGCACACTTTTACACTGGTGGTGTGTAATTTTGTATTTTTACTTTATTCCTTAAGCAATATGCAGTAAACACTTTTCTTTGTTACAATAAACTAAAGAAATAAAAGTGAGGGTAAGATAAGACATTTCCAGACACCCCCCCCCCAAAAAAGACCAAAAGACTTTATTGCCAACAAATGCACATTAAAAGATACATAAAGAAGAGATTCTTAAAAGAAAGGATATAATCCCAGATGAAAACACACACAAAAATCAGACAATCAGGAAAAGCACTGGGAATGGTAAATATGTTCGCAAAAATAAGTGAATTCTGACTATATAGGACAAAGGGAATATACAACAAAAAGTGGGGTTAAAATACACAGATCTTCCTGGACTTGTGATGGGGTTAGGTCTGGATAAACTCGTAGGTAGAAAATGCATTTCATCCACCTGACCTACAGAACACCATAGCCTAGCCTGGCCTGCTTAAACGTGCTCAGAACACCTGCACTAGCCCACAGGTGGGCCAAGTCATCTAGCACAAAGCCCATTTTATAACAAAGTGCTGAATAGCCCACGTAACTTACTCAATACTGTAGTGAAGGTGAGAAGCAGGATGACTGTATGGTGCAGAGTGGCTGTCAGCGTGTCGATTATTTACCCTCGTGATGGCATGGTGAACGGGAGCTGCCGCTGCCCGGCCTTGGGAGAGAATCCCACAGCGCATTGCTAGCCCGGAAAAGATCGAAATTCAAAATTCAAAGCATGGTTTCTACTGAATTTGTATCACTTGCACATTGTTGTAAAGTCAAAAAATTGTAAGTCAACCCGTCATAAGTCAGGGACCATCTGCACAAATAACTAAATTACAAGGAAACAATAGCATAAAAGGCCAGAGGGCGTAAATACCATAAAAACTTTCTGAAGTTCTGGCACAGCCTGGGAAGTAGGAAAACTATGACTTTATATTAGTCTCCAATAAATCCAGGAAGAATGCTGCAATCTCTGGTAGGATAACCACTAACAGAATAGTGAAAGACTGTTTAACAAGCTAATGGTGGAGGAAATGAAAGAATAGTATTTACCTGATTCATCCAAAAGAAGGCAAGAAAGAAAATGAGGCACACAGAACAGGCGGAACAAATATAAACCCTAACAATGGTGGATTTAAACCCTAACAAGCCAGTAATTAGATTAAATGTAAATGGATTAAAAACTCCAATTAAAAGACAAAAACAGATGATTTTTTTTTAAATCAATCTATACACTCCTTGTAATATCACAGAATGTTGAAAGTAAAAGGATGGAAAACAGTGCAGGTTTATTTCTGGCTCATGTGAGTACACTGGGGGGCCGGGGGGCTTCTACAGCATGACTCAGCCTCACTCCTCCACGGTGTCGCTGAGTCTCACACAGGCAATCCGATGCCTCCTCCAGGACGTGGCAGGCGTCACTCTGCTCACATTTCGTCACGAAGGTATGTCACCTCGAGGGGTGGGGAGGTGCAGCACCCCTGTGCCCAGAAGGAGAAGGAGAAGCACCTACCACATACACGGTGGGGTGCAGTGGGATACAATGGAGTACAGCAAGACACAGTGGGGTGCAGCTTTCTGACTCAGAGCTCCATCCTCTTAGAGGGCTCTCCAGATGGCTGGCTGTTTTGCTGTTTTCCTTCTGTGAAAGCCAGAGACAGACACACATCCATAAGGTTGACTCTTACAACCTGGTCTGCTGGCCAGGTGTTGGCTGCCACCAGGCCCAAGGAAGCTCCCGTCTGAGGGTTCATTTAACCTTGTCAGCTTGAGCTGGGTCACAGGTAAAAGAAGTCACGGGCCAGAGAGAGGTAGATGACCCAGGAAGCTGAGGGGAGCGGCCCTGACAGGCCTCAGTAGCCCATGAGCAGCTCATCACACTCTGTCTTGAAGGACTCTGGCTGCCCCTGTACTTTCAAAGACTGCTGTACAAATCCTGCTCTTGGCTAAACTCATTGCCATGCTGTCCCGGCAGGCGGCTAACCCAGGGGTGAGAGGGCAGCTCGTGGAGGCCAAGGTCATGCCTGCAGCCAAGTACCATCATGTCTTTTGCTTTCTTCTATGACCTCAGACCTCACCACGGCCACTCCCCAGCATACGGTCGTGAGAGTCGGGTTGAGCTTATAGGACTGGTGGAAACTCATCCTGACTCTGCACTCACTCTCCCGTCAGTAGGTCTTGGATCTCATTTGATCCAATTTTGTCCAGGTTATCACTGGGGGTTTCAAATTTGGCTGAGAAGATGGCAGCTTCAGCTTAGGACACTTTGGTCTAATGCACTTGTGGAAGATTCCAGGTGCTTTAGAACTTTAGAAATGTCCCCCAGGGGGTAGGGTGTATGTGTCAGAAGCTCAGAAGGGAGGCTTGGCCTAGAGATATAGATATAGTAGTTGTCTCTGTTACCTAATGCTGTGTAACAAATCCCCCCAAACTTAGTGTAGAACAACCACTTTATCGTGCACGTCCGTGCGTCGTGAGTTCAGACGGAACACAGTGCAGACAGCTTGTGTCTCTCTGAGACGTCTGGAACCTCACCTGGAAAGACTCAAACATACAGGGTGACCTGAATGACCGGGGATGGAATCAAGTGGAAGCGTCTTCCCTGGCACCTGGGCTGGATATTTCAGGGGGCCTGTCCATCCAAGCACCTGCCATGTGGGTCTCCATGGGCCTTAGGTCTCCCTCAGTTGGTGACGGAGTTCCAAGAAGGAATATCCCACGAGAGTGTCAGAAAGTGAGTGTTCCAAGGGCCCAGACGGAAGCTGCCTGGCCGTTTCTTACCTCGTCTCAGAAGTCGTGAGATGTCACTTCCATACGCTCTGCTGATGACAAGGGAGTCACTAAGGCCAGCCCAGATTCAGGGAGAGGGGAACTGGATTGCAGCTCTTGACAGGGGTGGCGGGTTCACACTGCAGAAGCGCACGTGGGAAGGGGTGGGAGAGCTTGCTGTGGCCACGTTGACCCCAGGAGTCGTCAGCACATGGTGGTGTTCAGAGTCATGGAAACGACCCGTGGAATGAGCAGAATGATGGGCAGGGCAGAGGGAGGGAAATGGCACAGGAGATGGGAGGAAAGCGTTGCAGGGTGGAAGGGCCAGCGTGGACGGTGCCTCCACAACACGCCCTGCGGCGGGGTTTCCAGCCCACCTGCTATGCCTACAAGCGATTACGTGTGGGCTTCTCGGCGCCCCGCCGGTCTGGGAAGGGATATGGAAAGGAGTTCTGAAAGTTTAAGGTTTTATATTGTTCCCACCAGAGTGTCATTTGCGTTCTAGTCAGGGTGTAGGGGAGGGGGACCCAGAGGGAAGTGCTCGCTGAAATGGAAGGAGCGTGGAACTGCGGGTGTGGCTCCCAATCCCGGATCTGACACCAGGGACACCAGGACGGTGCAACCTCCACAGAGTTGTCGGGAGGGACAGAAAGCACCCCAGTTCCTGGGGGCTCGTGCTCCTCTGCTGATCCTGCTCCCTCCACCCCAGAGAAGGACCACCGCGAGGACCTTGGGGGCCTTGGGTACAGGCCCTACTGCCCTCTGGAGAGACCCCACCCCTGCCTCCGTGTGCCCCCCTGCACACACACACTCTCACATACATTCACGCTCTCGCTCATACGTACCCTCACACACGCACGTTCATGTACACACACTCACACACACTCTTCCAAACAGACGTGACCGTGGCCCTTGCTCCACAGACGTGGAAGCTTTCTGCAGATCAAGGGATGAGCCACGGAGAGCGAGAGGTTGATTCTTCCTCATCCACTTACCACTGTCCTCGGAGCCCAGGACGCTTCAGGGTGGACAGGGAGGGCGGCACGCTGAAACCTCTCAGCGAAGCTCGGCAGAAGCCGCCAGGAACTTCCCAGGCCTGGGAGCAGCCTCTCCCCCCCTCTGCCCGGGGCTGTGTCTCGGAAATTCCTGGGTGGAGGAGGGAGGTTAGGGGAAGGTCACCTCTCCCCCTCCCTCCTGACGGGGTGAGGAGGACCCTGCGCTCAGGGAGTTGGGGTCACACCTGCCTGGCACCTCGCGACACCTCTAGCTTCTCTGTGCTACGAGTCACTAATGTGGTGTCAGCCTCAGTTCCCACATCTGTAAAATGGGAATTTTAATGTCATAAACCTTCACAGGTTGTTTTCAGAGAATCCTACAGCAGTGTCATGAAAGCGTTTTGTAAATTGTTAACGTAGCCGTTGTAAGATATTGCACTGTTAAAAAACATATGTTCTGTTAATGGAGAGGAAAGATGACAGATTCTGGGAACTCTGGATGTGAGCTCAGGAGGTCTTCGAGCACGGCGTGGAATTATTTCCGTGACCTCAGGAGGCAGGGAGAGAGCAGCGAGCGGGAGGCCCGGAGCCAGGGCCGTGGCGTGGAGGAACCGCGGACCCTCCGGCGGCGCCACGATTTTCGCGAGCCCAGCCCCGCAGAGCGCTGCAGTGGCCGGCAGAGCCAAAGCGGGTCCCTCTCCTGCCTTTCCCTCCGAAAGGTTTCCAGGAAAGGCACTGTTGCCATGGGAACACACGTCCAATTATTCTACTTGCAGAAAATCACTTATCAGCCAACTTGGCTGGAACTCATCCCTTCTACTGAGCAAACACTGCCTCTTGGTTTTTTCCCTCACCCGTGACCAGATCTTGGAGTGAAGAAATGGAAAAGCAGGCCGGAGGACTCAGGCCACGAGAGAGGTGGTCTTTGGGCCAGAGTCTGCGGATGGTAGCGGAGAGAAGCGAGCCCTTTAATAAACCACAGGCGAGCACCCTGATGTCTGCAAGTTGATGGACAAGTTGGAGCCTCCTGAAGGGGCTAAGGGATCGCAGGGTGGGGAAGGACCGAGCCCGTTCGATTCCACTCAACCAGCATTACTGAGCACCTGCTCTGAGCCACGCTCTGCTACACACAGGGCATGCAGAGATGCTGCCAACACCTCTTAATACCTTCAATGGGAGGTCAGAGTCCAGACAGGGGTGGAGACCGGTGAGCAGATCAATAACAAGTGATAAGGATGACAACAGTAGCATGTGCCCAGAGTACTAGGAAGTAGCCCAAGGGTGGAGAGCGATTGGAGGAAGGTAACTCGGAGGCTGGGTTTTGATGTATGAATAGGAGATTGCCAAATAGACAAGCGGGGAGGGTGGGTGCTCTGGGCAGAGGAAACACAATTAAGGAGTGGAGTCACGGAGCAACAAAGAGCATTATGAGAACAACAGGTGAGTACTGCCCCAGTGGGGAGCACCAGTGAGGAGGAAGGGAGATGGGAGGGCAGAATTACAGAATTGGAAGCCACGTATGCCCGGTAAGGAGTGTGGCCTTTGGCCTGTGTGCAGAGGGAAGAACTCAGGCAGACTGGCATTTGGCAAATGCAAGCAGGACAGAAGGCCAGAAGACCAGCCAGGAGGCAGGGCGGCCAAACTGGTGTCAGTGGCAAAAGGAATAGAAAGAGAGAGAATCAGCAGGCGAGGGCCGCTGAGGTGGGGGCCAGGACCAGAACTCCGCCCAGTTCTCAGCTCTAGGGGACAAAGTCTGGAGACAGCCTTCACCAAAATGGGGGACAGAGGAGGGGTGGCTCTGGAGGAAGGAACAAGGTCGGGTGGGCTCACGGAGGGCCCCACAGGATACCGGGAGGCAGGGAGGCGGACGAGTGGTCTGGCCAGACTGCCCGAGTTCTAATTGCAGGGCTGCTGCTGGTTAGCCGTCTGTGTGGCCTTGGGCAAATTATGAACCTTCACCAGGTCCTGCTGAGGACTGACTGAGGTCAACAGGAAAGGCACACGGAAGTATCCCAGGGTGTGAGCTGATCTGAGCTTGTGATGCCCAGGGTCCCCAGGCAGGGTCTCTGGCAGAGTCCTCCAGCAGCCACTGCAGCACGCAGCCCCTGTGGGCTCAGTAAAATGAGTTGCCAGGCCCCCTTTGCCAGGCCAAGACCACGTGACACCCTCCAGGGAGAAGACCACCTCTTCCCGTCGTCCCTCCTCAGTGTAACTGAGGCACAGCCAGTTAAGCTGCGTCTTCACAAGGAAGCAACAAAGTTACAAATAGAAACATGCAGAACGATAAACCAGCGCCAGTGGAGTCCCAAGCTCCCTCCAGCTCCCCTCTGACCGTTCCTCGGGGATCGTCAGGACGGCAGGGGAGGTGGGAGGATGGGTGTTGTAAATGGAATCGGAACTCTAGTTCGCTCTCTCCGACTCAATGCAAACCCCTTGGTCCCCACACACACCAGCACACCCGCATGCACGTCCCTGTGCTGGTCCCAGCATTTCAGGTCTCGCACACTTGAGCCTTTGTCCCCTCGATTGTGTCCTCATGGGCACTCACTGCAGGAAGCCCACTGCCTGGCATTCCCAGCCTTTGGGCACATTGACAGGGCGTTAATCCTGGGGTGGGTGTTCTACCTACCTGGTGAACCGGGGACCCACGCAGGGAGCGAGGGCTGACTTCTACAATCTGAGAATTCCCCAAAGCCCAGACCGTCTGGGGTCATCCCTGTCTGCATGTCCCTCTTCTGAGAACAAGGACCTCCCTGCTCGACTCTTGGGGCCTTTCATTGTTGGCCTCTGCTGGGGATGGCCGCCTGGTTTTCCAGCTGCAGAACTGCCAGGTCTTCAGATGCTCCACACAAACCCCCACCCCGATTTCCCAGACCATGCAACGTCTTCCTGAGAGGCATCCTGGCAGGAAGGGAAATCACGAGCTTTGGGGCTTTACAGACCTGTATTTGAAAACCACCACTTACAGCTATGTGACCTTGGACAAGTCAGCCTCCTAGGACTGAGGTGTCCTGTCTATTCAGCGAAGGGGATGATACTCCTGCCACTCGCCCCGCCCCAGGGACTGCAGGGAAGGGGAGCCAAGAGAGGACATGCAGGGAGCGCCTGTCTGATACACAGCTTCCCTATCACCTCCACCATCGCCCCCACCCTGCCTCGCTCTGTGGGTCTACTGAGCATACCTTCTAAACCAAAAACTGGAACAGGTGGTTTGACAAAGGATTTTTGTGCTCTTGCTTAGATATACAAGGGAGTCTGAAGGATTGGGTTTGAATGTCAAAATAGTGGGAAATTCAAATTCTGCAGGCAGAACAAATGTTGAAAGCAGGACTGTCCTGGGAATCCAGACTGACTCCCCCGGACAGACACATGGGTCAGTGCTACCCCAACCCCAGGTGCCAGCCCTCCTGACTCACCTGTTACCTGGACCATGACCCTGACACATGATCCTTGACACAGCCACATCCATCAGCCCGGCCAGCATGGCTCTGCATTGAGCTAGTGCCCACAGCAGCCCCTGAAGAGAACTAAGCCCCGCCCACCCCAGAAGCAACATGATGCAAATAATAAGGGCAGACCCCAAGGTCCCGCCGGACAAAGGGAAACCCCAAACACGTCCTGGGGTTCCATTGCTAATTACCCTATTTTTAAAAAAGGGAGAAATCTTCATGATGGAAAACCATAGCTCATTTTTGTTTGTTTGTTTTTTAGGGCAAAGCTCTCAGCTCCGTGGAACCATCCCAGCCTGCTCATGATTTCATCAAAAAGATGGGCGGTTTCGGTCCACCGTGAAGCACGCAGCATCATTTTCTGGATATCTGTTCCCTTCCAATTCGCATGAATCTCCTCCTTTCTAAAACAATAAAAAGGTGGGTAATTAGCGTGTAATCGTTAATGGATAATTTTAGAGGGGGTGAGCCGAGTTCATAACATCATTCTGAATATATTTGCATTGAACTGAACTCCTTTTTTTCCTGCTCTTCTGTGATTTTTTTGTTGTAACTGTAATTATTTTAATTGAGATCTTCCCTAATGAAAACAAAGAACAAAGTCGGTGGGAGAATCTGCTTCTGGGGAGGCATGGGTGCTGGTGGCGCCCCCTTTCCCAAGTCAGCCTCCAGGCCCCAGGGACCCTCAACCTCTGGGGGCTCCTGCCCTCCAGGAGCAGGCAGGTGGGCTGCGTGTGCGCACGTGCGTGTCTGTCTGTCCATCTTCCTTCATTTATTCCCCCTGTTCTGGAAGGACAGAGTGGTACACAGGAAAAATACGGACCTGTGAGCCAAGAGCTCTGGGTTTTTATTCCGATTCTCTACCATTACCCAGGAGAGTGAGCTTGGGCTCCTTTCTGCCTCTGTGCCTCAGTTTCCTCCCCTGTAAAATGGCAGGGTTGTTCGTGGCCTCTCAAGGCCTCAGCTCCGTCAGGCAATGAGTCCCCCTGCACTGTTCTCAGTGACTCTATGATGGTTGTGGGTGGGTGTGTTCAATGTGTCACAAGCAAGTCCTGTGTCCCCATCTTCTGAAAGCCACTTTCTAGAAGCTTCCACTGCATGTGTCATACAAAGAGGAGGCTGCTGGCAGGTCTTGCCTTCAGAGTGCTTAAAGTCAGGATTTGAAGGAACAGCAGAGGGGCGGCAGGGAAAGGCTATGGGTGACAGACGGAGGGTGGACCACTGCCCTGACCTGCGCAGCCAGGGGTCTGGGTCCTCAGACTCTGCCCCCACCCATCCTGCTCTGGGCGGGAGCCTGTCCTCAGGTGCGTCCCCTCCTCCCAGGCTGCTCTAGGAGCTGAGGCCACTGCATTCTGACTCAGCAGCTGCCTGTTTCTCATCTCCCACGTTCCTAACCACAGTCCCCACGGTGCTGAGTCGGCTTCACTCGAGGACCAAATTGCTGATTTCTGACCCCAACCTCCAAGCTGCTCCTCTTATTTGATGGATTTTACTCTGGGCTTTCCCTGATGCCCATTGGCCTGCTCAAGCCTCTTCTCTGGCAAACACAGGAATGCGGTGAGAGTTGAGGGACCCATTCAGGCTGGTCTGGGGACTGACCAACCTCCCAGGACTTCCCAGGCCGGACATTTCAATGATTCTTTCTAACGGGAGCTGAGAGCTGCTGCGCCAAGGCGCGAAGTAAGTGCCAGGGAGCTCAGAGGGGGACCAGTGGTCTGCGGGAGAGGCAGCCCCGGGGGTCCGAGGGACGTGTCAGCAAGCAGCGAGCTCTAGGATACACATCGTGTGTCGACCCCCCTCGGACTTGGGGTCCTGGATGCGTCAGACGCAGCGAGTACAGTGAGATGTGCCTGCACAGAGACACGTTCCCTTCCCGACACAAAGGGAGGCTGTCCCTGTCCCCTCGTCTCTGCCTAACCAGCGTGGGCCCAGCCTGCCCCTCCCCGTGGTCACCAGACCTTCCTTGGCCAGTCCCCAGGGGGGAACAGTGACCTTCATGGATGAAAACCACGGTCTTGGCCACAGCGTGACCGTCTGCGGGCTGGTGGGGCTCAGGTCCGCAGAGGACGCAGGCGGCCCGCAGGGCCCCAGACCCCGTCTCCGGGAGGACTGGTCCACAGGGCGCCCCGGCCCCAGTGGGCACCTCTCTCCGGGCCCCTCCCCAGCCACGGACCTTTCCTCCCAGGGGTGCTGAGCGGCTTGGGGAGGAAACTCCACCCTGACTTTTCATTGTTTTTACAGAAAAGTTAGTTTCTGCCAAAAGGGAAAAATTAGAATGGGAACAGCCTTTCCGCTCCCCCTCCTGGGAATTGTTATTTTCTTCATTAGACTCTCTGGTCTGGCCTGGCCTGGCTGGCCACTGATCCTGGTTCTGGCAAGTTCTTTCTCCTCCTTGGCAGAGGAAGTCCTCCCTCCACTACTCAGAAGGCCCAGGACCCCCTGGCTGTTTGGATCAGAGGCAAGAAAAGAGGGGGGACCAGGCAGGAGGGCCCGCGGGCAGGAGGGGAGGGAAAGAAGCACCATCACGCACAGAGTGACAGGCCGGGACCACTCCGGACCCCAGGCACCCCCCACCGTGAGACCACTGCCTCTCTGGACACACGAGTTAGGGTTCCGATTTTGAAAACCCATCAGAGAGTTTCTGCAGCCTCCCAAGGCCCCGCTGGTGGAGCACGTCCCTCTTCCTGGAGCCTACACCCCTGCCTGCTCCTTGGAGAAACCCCCCGGCTCCGGGGCTCCCAGCGGCCGGCCGCTCGGCTCACCATCAAACCCTCTGGGCTGTGGGCGGTGGTAGTCACTCCCGGTTTCCTCTGACTCACATGCTGGGGGGAGATACCAGGAAGCAGCTCTTGGAGATGGGCCCTCTTCTGCCCCCTTCTTGGAAGGCCCCAGGGTAACGGGGTGTGAGGCCCTGCCCCAGCCGGCGGCTGGACGGCTGCACCCTGCCCCAGCCCAGGCCCTCCTTGCCCCGCACAGTCCCGCTGTCTGTCCATCTGTCCCACCCAGGCCGTGTTTTAAACCTTGGTCTCTGCTGCTTGGGGAGGTCAGGTGATGGGGTCGGGCAGGCACCTGGGAAAACCTAAGTTGACTCTTCACACGCTAAGAGGAGAGGACAGGAGAAGACACCCGCCACCTCCAGAGAACTTCAAGGAAGAAGAAGACCAAGGCTGGCACTGGCATGGCTCTCTGTAAGGGCAGTGGGGAGGGCTTGGGCATCGGAGAGCCGGCGGTGGCCCACCCACATCCCTGCAGCCCTTTCCGTTTCTGGGCTTACTGACCTGACTTCCCACCACGGGCACGTGTGTCTCTTTCTCGGCCATGAGCACAGCAGAGCAGAGATGCCGGGGAGTTAACACCTTCCCCCTACCACAGCAGCCCCCAGTCAAAACCCAGCAAGATTTGGTGGGGACACACCCCAGCCCCCTCACTCTGGGGGGAGATGATCCTGGAGCACATGTTCCACACTGTCCCCCGAGAGCCCCGCTCATTTCCCCACTGCCCTGCGATGCCCCCTGGGATCACCTCCCAAATAAACCACTCAAGTACCTGAGTCAGGGTTTGCCTCAGAGGGGACCCGAAAAAAGATGAGGGCAAAAGAGATGCCACGAGGACCCCTTTCCTTGCCCCCATTCACACAAATCACACAAATAAGGGACTGATCAGTGCCCTGAGTCACAGCAATGGGACTGCCTAGGAAAGCTGATGCCATCTTGGGCTCTATTACT
The DNA here is from genome assembly GCA_031878705.1 of Tapirus indicus. NCBI lineage: Eukaryota > Metazoa > Chordata > Mammalia > Perissodactyla > Tapiridae > Tapirus > Tapirus indicus. The sequence continues at coordinate 56,257,512 of CM062932.1, forward strand.
AAAAGTACTGTCTCCTGAGGAAGGGAGGTGATAATAACTCACTCTCCTCCTGACATTCCTATTATTTAGTTTTGGGATGGGGGGTGCTGTGCAGAGACTAAATCAAATCACGTGAACTAACCAGAAAGAGAAGGGAACTTGCACTCAAGATCCTTGAGAAATGGGTAGGACTGGACTATACGACTTAGGAGGACAAAGCCTTTCTTCAAGAATTTTGAAGGGCTGTGCGGCTACAAAGAAAATAGACTCGTTCTGTGTGGCCCCAAGTGACAAAAATAAGATGAATGGCTGCAAACTCCGAAAATATAGATTTCCAGTCTCGGGAAAATATCATAGTGGTCCTGTCTCGAGGTGGCATCAGCTGCCATTGACAAGTATCGAGCTCCCCATCACTGGAGGCATTCAAACCCTGGAAAACCAGCTGCAGGGGATGTTACAGAGAGGGCCAATTACAAGACCCAGACTCTGGGGGTACCTCCAGCGGGTTTATAATTGGCACCAGGGATCAGCCAGCGGATGACTGCCCCTTTGATCAGATATTTGATCATATTCATTGATCCCCAGGTGGGAGGCTGGGCTCTGCCTGCAGATAATCAGCCCGGTCCCCACAGAAGGCAGCCTACTCTGCCCCCGTCGCTCCTCAGCCTCACTGTCTGCGGAATCTCAGCCCCCATGTCACTCCCACCCCCAGCAGCTCATCAAAGAACAGCTTCCTACTACAGACGTCTCCGCGAGAAAGTCCGGGAAACAGCATTTGCTCCTTTATGTGGCACTTCGGAGTTTCGTCGAGTGCCCTCATGAGGTCGTGTCCCTGCCAGGCCGGCACGCCCCTGACGCTGAGACCGGATGACCTGCTGCTGCCCATCGCTCGAGCAGGCTGACCAGGGCTGCTGGGCGGTGCCCCTCCCCTGCAAGCTGCCCTCCTGTTCTCGGGAGGCATCTTCCCCAGCCGGACTCTCCGAGCGAACCTCCCAGCTCCATCTGGAAAGTGACGCAGGACGGTCAAGCTTCCACGATGATCTGCGGCCCCTCCCACCCTGGGACCCACGAGGTGTTCCGCTCGGGCCTCCGGGACATGAGGAGAGGAAAGCCCGGCGCTCAGTGCTCCTCACACTCCCCTGCCCACCGCTGGGGGAACGGAAGCTGCCCGGCCCATCCAGCCACAGTGGCAGCGCTCCCGTCTGCCGAGCCAGGGCCTCTCCCGAGAGACAGGTCCTGTCTCCACCAGCCCACCGTGACCAACTTAGCCTTCCCAAGTCCTGACCGCTGCACGGGGACCAGCAGGAGAAGCAGAGTGACTAGATGAGAATCAAGTAGCAGTTGCTCTCCGCCTCCTTAAGGAAAGGAGAAGGAGATGGGCGAGGAGAGGCAGAACCACAGAGTAGCAGAAGGTGGTCCTGGTGCCCAGTCCTCTCCTGTCAGCCCCTCCCACCCTCTTGCCTTCCAGAGCAACTCCATTCCCAAATGCTCCCCTGAGCCCCACACGCCTGCCAGCCCTTCCCCCCAGGGCCGCAGGCCTCCCCGGCCTCACTTCTTCATTGCATTTCACTTAACTGGAGGGCTGTCCCGTTAATGGGCCAGCAGCGTGTCAGGGAAAATTGTGAAAGACTTTGAAATGGGCAAAAAGTACTCATGGGTGCCCTGTCTGGCAAGCCCCCTGGGGTTATCTCCCCCTTGCACTGTCTTTGAGCTGTTTGCCACTCTGCAAGCTGTAGAAAACTCCTGATGATGCACAACGATCCTTGTCCACAGAAACGCAAATGGTTATGTCCAGCGGAATGCAATTCACTATGCCCTGTGGATAGTGACTGGTTGTGCACATTTGTAGATTTGCTCCAGCATCCATGGCTGCCTGCAGAGGTGAGCGTCTTGGAGCCACTTGTAACAGCACTCAGCATCTTCCTTCATTAATGAGTTAGATAAAATCTTTGACACATTCATTTTGCATTTGTATGAGAGTCATGAGCTCACCTTTCGTCAAAACTATTCTTTAACAAGCGTGGGCCTCTAACCCGTGGAAGCACAAGGTCTGTGGGCAAGATGTGGAGGGTGGCGCATATAAGGGTGCCTGGCCCTGGAAAGGAGTGTCTGTCCTGGTACCTCCCACCCCACAGTCCCCCCAAGCCCCCTCTGGTCCTGCCCATTTTACTCTGTGGCTGACTCACAAGTGCCCGAGGGCTCTGCCTGAAGGAACTGGCCCCAGGCTCCCCCGACCCATTTCTGTAGTTGCTGAGTGGCATTGAGGTCCCCACTGCTGCTGCTGCTAAGACCACCGGTCCCCTGAAGTGACTCGTGGCACCTACCGCATACAGGGCTTATGGGATTGTGTCTCCTTGAGGGCCAGGCCTGTGGCATGTGTGTGTCCGTGTGGTGTGCTGGACACTCCCTCGGTGATCAACACCATCACTCAGAGAACCTGGATGCTCCCAGCAGGACCACGCAGGAGGCAGGAAGCCTCTTGGTCCTAGTTATATCCAAAAAGTGGGTGTCACAGGGAGATCTCTGGCCCCAGAGTTAAGACAGGCCCGGAGACTCAGCCTTTTCTTGTCCCTTTCGGTCAATAGAAACGTTCTGACTGCAGTGGAAATAAAGTGAAGGGCCCAGTGGTGGCAAGAATGTGGGCTGGAACCCTAACCCTAATATAAAATGCTGCAGCTGCTTTACAAAACTTCAGTCTGGCAGTTCCTTAAATGATTAAATGTTGAATTACTTTATGACCCGACAATTCCACTCCCAAGAGAAATGAAAATATTACGTTCGAACAAAAACTTGTCCACAAATGTTTATAGCAGCATTATTCACAATAGCCCAAAGGTGGAAACAACACAAATGTCCATCAACCAACAAATGGATAAACTAAATGTAGTCTATCCATACAGTGGAATATTACTCAGTCATGAAAAAGAAGGAAGCACTGATATGTGCTACAGCATAGATGAACCTTGAAAACATTATGTTAAGTGAAACAAGCCAGACACAAAAGGCCACATAGTATATGATTCCATTTATATGAAACGTCCAGAACAGGTAAATCCATAGAAACAGAAAGTAGATTAATGGTTACCAGGGACTAAGGGAGGGGATAGGGATGAGGGATAGAGGGGTGATAGCTAAAGGATACAAGGCTTCTTTTTGGGGTGATGAAAATGCTCTGAACTGTGCTGATGATTGCAGAAATCTGTGAATACACCCAAATCCATCAGACTGTGAAATTTCGATGGGTGAATTGTATGGTGTAGTAGTTTGCTAGGGCTGTCATAGCAAAATAACTCAGACTGGGTGGATTACACGCCTTTCTGGAGGCTGGAGGTCCCAGATCAAGGTGTGGGCGGGGCTGGTGTCTCCCGAGGCCTCTCCCTGCCCTACAGATGCTGCCTTCTCGCTGTGTCTTCCCTCCGTGCTCACGCAGCCCCGGTGTCTCTGTGCGTCCACGTCTCCTCAGTGGGGGGACCAGTCAGATTGCATGAGGGCCACCCTAACGGCCTCAGTTTAGCTTCACCACCTCTTTCACAGTCCTCTCTCCGAACACAGCCACGTCCTGAGGCACGGGCGTTAGGGCTTCAACCCAGGAATTTTGGGGGGACAGTTCAGCCCTCACCATATATGTGAATTATATCTCGATACAGCTGTTTCTAAACAACAACAACAGAGAGTGAAGGATCCCCACAGCCTTTGCCAAAGCAGGGGACCTGATGCCTCTCCCCGGGAGGCCACAATTTAACTTCCTTATTTCTCTAGATGCCAAATCAATGGGTGACTGTCCCCACTGCCCACCCTCAAAACGGGCAGAGCCGGCCACAGGGAGAGAGAGAGTTTGGAATCTAACAGGTGAGTCTTCAACCCAGCTGGGCAGGTAGACTCGATGGGGCTAAAGAGTCTCTAGGAGCCACGGCCCCTGGACAGGTGACAGGTGTCCCTCCAAATGTCCGAGAAAATCTGATCTAGCCCTCGGACACTCACTGAGCTCTGCTGTGGGAAGTACCAGAAGCAGTGCACGGCAAGTCAGCGCACAGCCACCAGCACCCCGCCCTGTGGAGCACCGGGGTGGGACTCGGCCCTGACCCGAGGCAGCTTGCAGCCTGGAAGGCCAACAGTGCCCCAGGCCACAAGCGTGAGTGAGGCAGCGGGGTGAGCACGGGGGCGGGGGTCCCTCATCCTCTCCTCTCCCGCAGGCAGCACCCCGAGGGCTCCACAGAGGCGACCTGAGTGCAGAGCAGGGGGCTCCTGGCAGCACTGGGCATCTGAGGCAAGCCCCAGAGTGCTGGGCTCCCTCTCCAAGGAAACCTTGCCCACCAGGCTGCTTGTTAGAGTCTGCAGCCCTCGCGTGACATGAGGAGGGCGATGGCCTCACGATTTGGGCCGTCTCTCCTTCTATTATGAATCACCCTCCTCAGCACCGTGTTGGGCTCGGCCCCTTCAGAGCCCTCCCTGGATGTTAACTAATCAGCGTAAATACGGGAACCGAGCTCACCTGTTAGCAGGCTGCTGCCGCTGTCAGATCATTAAAGGTGATGAAAACCTTCCCTGAGAGCTCCTCCGGGACCCGGCTCCAACTTTCTCCCTGCAAGTCTGGTCTTAGGGCCAAGAGCAGCAGAATGAGGTGAGAGTCTGGTGAATCTGGACTGAGTAAGAAAAAGCAGCTTTCTGGCCCCTCCAATGGACTCTAGGCAACGGCTGGTCAAGAGGAAATCTTGGCCGGGACTATGGGACGTGAGAGATGTAGACCTGTTTGTGATGGCTACCAGGTGACCAGGGACCCTGTGACTTCTGGAGTGTCCGCAGGTCACTACCCCCAGGGAGGACCCTAGTCCTTGGGCCTCTAGAAAGACAGCCGTGGGGCAGGGCGGGTCGCAGGGTCCAGGAGGCTGGTTCTTGGCCCTGCTGAGGTACCCATCAGCTCGGCATCTCTGGACAGTCACCTCATTCATTCATCCATTCAACAGATTCCCCGGGGCGTTACAAACAGATTCTCATTTTATCAGCAAATCCCGGCATTCTTGCTTTCTAAAGTTATCCAGAATCAGCCACTTCCTACCTTCTCCAACCTGTCACTGTGGTCCAGACACTAGATTACTGCAGTCGCCTCCCTGTGCTTGCCCCTTGCCCCTGCCCCCGACGCACACACATGTGCACACACACACACATACACATGCCATGTAGTGTCAGCACAGCAGCCTCTCCTGGGCTTCCATCCCCTTCAGAGTAAGAGCCAAAGCCTTACAGCACCCTCCCCCCACTCCCACTGGTCTCCTTGCCATCCTCGGCCACGCCTGGCATGTTCCGCTGTCAGGACCGTGGCCCCTGCTGTTCCCTGGGCTTTGAATCCTCTTCCCACCGATGATGCTCTGGTGCTTCCTCACCTTCTCCCAGAGGCCTTCCCTGACTGCATCATCTACGCAGGGGTCAGCGAACTTCTATAAAGGGCCAGATGGTAGAGAGTTCCGGCTTTGCGAGCCAGTCTCTGCGGCAACTATTCAACTCGACAGCAGTCACAGCCGGTAAGGGAGAGAGCAGGTCGTGTTCCAATAAAACTTTATTCATAAATACAGGTACAGGGAGCCAGCCTTGGTCCATGGCTGATCTAAAAGAACAAATCCCCCCATTCTCCAGTCTCTCCTCATGCTTGACTTTGCTCGGTGGCACTCATCACCATGTGACGACACGTGTCTGTCTCCTTCTTCGTTACCTGCCTCCCCTGCTGGAACGTCGGCGTCACCAGCACGAGGACTCTGTCTCTTTTGTTCGTTGCCGTGTCTCCAAATTCTAAAGCAGAGCCTGTCACCTAATAGGTACTGGCTAAACAAGGGGCCAGCCCAGTGGTTACATTCTCGTGCTCAACTTTGGCAGACAGCGTTCACAGGATCGAATCGCAGGCACGGACCTACACACTGCTCATGAAGCCATGCCGTGGTGGTGTCCCACACACAAAATAGAGGAGGATGGGCATGGATGTTAGCTCAGGGCCAGTCTTCCTCACCAAAAAAAAAAAGAAGCTAAATAAAAAGATCATAAACTGTTAAAAATTTAATGAAAGCAACAGAAAATCATGGCTAATACATATTTATAATATATATATGTGTATTATATATATTCCACATGTATTATGTATATTATGCATGTGTGTGTGTGTGTGTGTGTGGTGTGTGTGTGTAGCGCCTATACATCAAGCCCATAAGGAAACAGAGCCAAGGAGGGGTTAGGTCACTTGCTCAAGGTCACAGGGCCAGGAGCGACATAGCTGGACAAACCCAGTTCCTGAGCTTGTGTCTCAACCCCTTTCCTGTGAAACGAGGGGTTGGAGTGGCTCAGGACGTGCACACGTGGAGTCAGTGTGTCACTTCCCCATCTCGAGCAGCAGGCGCCCTACTCGGTGACAACACTCTCTTGTCCAGTCAGCCTGAATCTGCAGCCCAGCCCTCGGGCAGCCATCACCAGTGAATCACGCTTCTCTCTCCTGCTTACCCAGAAAAGGCCATCCCTCACCCACCGTTGACCACTGGGGCAAGCATCTGATTGCTCCCTGGGGTCTTCTGACTCTGCCTGAAGCCCCCGAAAAGTCATAAGGATTTCAACTCAGGAATAGGAAAGAGCACTGGCAGCTTTTAAAGCAAATTTGCCCCTAGAAGTGAAATTGAAGTTCAGTGATATGATATAAGGGCAGTGAATAAATGTAAGAAGGTGTTGCCCTCCAAGATGCTGGCAAGAAAACTGTTTAGTGTCTCCCAGTTACTGTTCTCCCGTCTTCCTCTCTGTCTCCTTACCCAGCAGCCAGACCAAGGTTGCCACCTGTATTCGTAAAGCCAGGCTCACACAGACACTTGCCTGGTGCTAAGGGCAGCCCTCACTAAACATCGGGGAGACCGTCCACTGGTTTCAACAGAGACTCAGGTCTGGAATCACAGCTCTTCAAGCCGGTTTCACTAACGAAAGGAGGAGGGACAGGTAGGGTCAGCAAGTCCTTTAGACCAGCTCCTGGAGGCTCCAGACTAACAAGAAGCTCCATCCGAGCCTTATTTGGAAAGAAACTCTCCAAGTCCCCGAGCCTCATGAGTCACCCAACAGGAATGCCTGTGACATTCATAACAAATAATAATAATCCCTTACCTCCGTGGGCCTCTTAATAGGCCCCCATTTTAGCTCATTTGACCTGCACAAACCTGTGAGTGGGAAGGTCTGATATTTTATCGATAAGGTGCATGAAGCCCAGGCAGCCTTGCCCAAGGTCACACTGGGAGGGAGCAGCTAGGGAGAGTGCAGAATCCAGGCTTCTGGCTTCCAGCCTAGTGCTGCTCAGGCACTTCCTCCTCATAGGCCAGGCCTCCCATTTCTCTGATGCATAACCCAGTGCTAAGGCAGCATGTCACTTAACAAATATGCATCAGGTCCCTATTTTATGCAAGAAACGGAACTGAGCATAATGCGGGATATAAAGATGAGTAAAGCACACAATCTCCAGGTTGGAAGAGATCTTATAAGAGAGCAAGCCTGGCCTCTGGGTGATGCACTTAACTCTTTTACAGCATCTTGTATTGGTTATCTATTACTGCATAACAATATCACCACAGCTTAGCAGCTTAAAACAACCTCACTTATTACCTCATGTCCCTGTTGTTCAAGAGTCCAGCCTGGCTTAGCTGGGCCCTCTGCTTCAGGCTCATCTGAATGCTGCAGTTGAGGTCAGGGCTGTGGTCTCATCTGAGGCTCAGCTGGGGAAGGGTCTACTTCCGAATGCCCAGAGTTGTCGGCAGAATTCGGTTGTTTGTCACCGGTTGGACCAAGGGCCTCAGTTTCTGGCCAGAGGTTGCCTTCAGCTCCTTTCTATGTGGGCCACCCCAACAGGGCCACTTGTTCCATCAAAACCAGCAAGAGGGAAAGTCTCTCGGTAAAATAGATGTCACAAGCTTCTGTAACATAACCACAGAAGTGACATCTCCTCGTCTTTGCTGTATTCCACCGGTTAGAAGCAAGTCACAGGTCCCGCCCACACTTGAGGTCCTGAACACCAGCTGGCAGGATCACAGGAATCAGCTTAGGGTCTCTCCGCCACATTGTCTGTCTCTCGTCTCTTTCTGAACATCCCCAGAGACAGGCTGCTCGCTAGCTCACAGGGCAGCCCATTCCATTCCACGTCACTTGAATGGTTAAGAAGTCAAACACAAACCCACCTCCCTGTGACTCTGACTCATTGGCCAAGGCCCTGCAGTCTAGAAGAACACAGAGAAAGTCTAGTCTGGCAGCAGGCGAGCTCCAGGAGGGCAGGGATTTGCTGATCCTCAGAGAGCAGGGTCTCCTGGGAGTTCCATGCACACCAATACGTGCTGAGAGAGTAGAGAGAATGCACATTAGTTCAGCAGTGGATGTCTCAGCGGCTCGCTGGCCAGTGTCTGATGCAGAGGTAGCTTTGTGTGGGAGCTTGCTCACCCATGGCTCTTGGAGGACACAGTGTTCCTGAGGAGCCTCCTGAACTTGGCACTTTGAGAGGATCCAGTCCAATCTTGTCACTAGAAAAAAACATGACTTGCTCAAGGTCACATAGCTGGTAAGTGGCAGAGCTGATCTCTGGGGACAGGCCCCTGGCTCCTCGCATCTCTCTGCCTCTTATCTTTGCACATGACTGACCTTGGGCCAGGGACACCAGACAGGCCTGGACCCACATCCTGGGAGATTGCACTCCAAGGCTATTTCTCCACTTCCCATGAACTGTCTTGATCCCTGGCCAGGCAAACTTGATGTGGTCCATCATACCCTCCCAGGCAGAAAAAATCTAGCAGAGGGCCCCAGTGGGCTGTAATAGGGACCATCATTGCTCACTACGCACCTGCTCCACATTCCAGAATGTTGCCTCTCCTACCAAGAACCACCACATCCCAGTGTGTTTCCCGGGGCATTGGGGGCTCCCCAGAACCGACAGCCTGACCCAGCACAGCCTCCCAGGCTTCATTTGCTCTGCAGCTTCTCCACGGTCCACAGGTGCTTCATCCCTGTCCCCACACCTTTCACCACAGGCTCTGACCCATGGGGGCGTTCAGCTAGTGTTGAGTGGATGACTGAGTAGAAGGGCTCAAGAGTCTGGCTGGGACTCTCAGATCGGGGGCCTGGCCTCCTGACCCCACGAGGGGAGGCAGAAAGGGTTCCCAGGAGTCTCCTGCTGTCGCCTCTGCATCATATATGCTGAGGCTATACCTAACATTCTCTGGAAACGGAGATGCCATGAGGAGAAGCAGACCCACAGCCCCTCCTTCCTTGGAAGCTTACTGTCGGCCTGTTCTCCCAGCCCTTCCATCCCACTCCCCACCTCTGAGGGCCCCCTCACATCAGCTTTCTCCTCTTCCCGTACCTTCAACTCCTCCCTTCTGCAGCTGGCACATAGCAAGTGCTCAATAAATATTACTAATTAAATTATTATAATTATAACTACTCCTTTCCCCTCCATGCACTAACATGCACAAAGTTCTATCATCTAAAAAAAAATTTTAAAGCTTCAAAAATATTTCATGTGGTAGGCTGTAGGTGACATTTATTTCTGCCTTTGGATTTTTACATTTCAGACTTCTCTACCATAAGCATGTATTAAACATGATTAAAATTAATAACGGCTGACATTCATTGAGCGGGACTCTGCTCCGAGCTTTCCAGGCCCCGTGTAGCATGACCAGCTGTCCCAGTTTGTCCAGACTGAGGGGTTTCCTGGGACTGCTGGAACCAGGACAGTCTGGGGGAAACCAGGGAGGTTGTCACCCTTCCAGGGGGGAGGCACTGTTATGTTCCCCATTCTACAGACCAGGAAACTGAGGCTTAAAGAGGCTTAAAGCTCTGCCTCAGAACCTGACCGAAAAATGGGCAAAGAACTTGAATAGACATTTCTTTGGAGAAAATATGCAAATGGCCAAAAAACACATGAACAGATGCTCTACATCACTAGTGACCAGGGAAATGCAAATCAACACCACAGTGAGATACCACTTCACACCTACTAGGATGGCTATAATACAAAAAAAAGGAAAGAAAGAAAATAACAAGTGTTGGTGAGGATGTGGCGAAACAGGAACCCTCATACATCTCTGGTGGAAGCGTGAAATGTTTCAGCCAGGGTGGAAAACTGTCCAGCAGCTCCTCAAAAAGTTAATCATAAAATTACCATATATCCCAGGATTCCACTCCTAGGTATATACCCAAAGGAATTGAAAATAGACACTCAAACAAATACGTGTACCCTTGTGTTCATAGTGGCACTATTCACAACGGCCCAACGGTGGCAACACCCCAACCGTCCATCAACGAATGAACAGACACACAAATTGCAGTCTATTCACGTGGTGGAATATTACTCGGCCCTTAGAAAGGAGTGGAGCACTGACACAGTCTACAACATGGATGAACCTCAAAACCACGATACCAAGGGGAAGCAGCCAATCACAAAACACCACATACTAGATGATGCCGTTCGAATGAAACGTCCAGAATAGGGAAATCTATAGATACAAAAGTAGATTAGTGGTTGCCAGGGGCTGGGAGGGATTGGAGAGTGACTGCTAATGAGCACAGAGCTTTATTTTGGAGCAATGAAAATGTTTGGAACTAGACAGGGGTGATGGTTACACAGCATTGTGAATGCGCTAAATGCCACTGAATTGTTCACTTTCAAATAGCTAATTTTACATTATGTGACTCTGACCTAAACACACACACACACACACAAAGCTGTGCCTCAGGTGACACAGCCAACGAACATCAGAGCTGGCACTGAACACGGTCCAGCCACCCTGTGAGCCTGTACCCACCGCCCACGTGCTCTGACCACGGGAGCCCCTGCGTGGCCGGCTAGCTGCTCCCTCCTGCCTTCCTCTTCAGACACACTTCTCCAGAACCCCCTCCACGAGCTCACTCACCATTTGCTTGTCACCACAGTCAAGGCTGCCACACCTGCCACCCCACGTGGGTCTCCTGTGGCCTGTCATTGGACCATTCCAGGGAACACCATTTGGGGATATTTGCCATTTTTTTCCAAACTGCTGCAAATTGCCTTTCACAAAATTGCTAAGTAAAACTCAGCTGGTCGCCCCCCCCCCCCCCCCCGCCCCGGGAGGACAGGACTCACCCCCGGCCACTCATTGGAACCTCTAAGTGCGTCTCCAGGTCCTACATTCCAGCTCCTCTCCCCTCAGCCCTGAACCAGTGCCCAGCCTCTGCCTGGGGACCTCGTCCTCCTGCTTTTGCTTCTCTTACCTTCGCTCAGCACAGCAGGAGCCTGCCCGCGGGGCCCCTCCTCTCCGGGGGCTGGAGAATCATTCCAGTTCCCGTCTGTGCTCTGTGTGTCAAGGTAAACCTGCAGTCAGATAATAACGTCACCATCCCCAGAAGACCAGCAGTAAGAGATTCTAACTGCATTTCCCTCAAAGTCCTCATCGGCCGGAGAGCTGGGGAGAAGGGCGGTGCTGGTCTTACGAGAGGATCGTCCTGCCTTTTCTGTTGGTAAATATAGAACCGAGGAGCAGGGAGGGGCAGAGAGTTCACAGAGCTGCCTGAAGGCCGAAGCTCTCCCTGGAGGGCGTGGAGGACCGGACCTCTCTGCGGCCTGCCCCCTCGGGGCTTCAGGACGCGTGCAGCAAAGATGCCTGGGCGCACTCAGACGGCGCTTATGGGTGGACCGGGGACACGGCCACAGTTCCTACCTCTCAGCTGCAGGACCTGGGTCCTCTGGTTCACTGCCCTCACCTCCATCCAGAGTGTCCGGGAAGTGTCCTGGCCACAAACACATGGGGCTTCAAGGAGGAGTAGGACACAGAGCGATGGGGAGGATGAGGAAGCAGATGATTGTGATTGTGGATGAAGCCCACCTGCCCAGGAATCAGCCGGGGCATTTGGGAAAACACAGAGTCCTGGGCCCACCCCCGACCTACCTGAATAGGATATCCTCTGGGGACGGACCTGGGACACTGCTTGGAGGGTTGAGTCCCTCCCTATCCGATCTCTGAGGTGGCAGGCCCTCCACACTTCGCCCCCCACTCACCCCTTCTTGCCCACAGTTGTTCATAAGGAGCGCACTCCCTCCTCAGGGCTCCAGACGCCTTTTCCTATGAGCCCGCGCTGGCTCTGGGGAAGCACGCCCGGGCCCCAGGCCCTCAGCGGGTGGGGACCAGCCCCTCCACCTGCAGCGCATGCACTGAAGTAGCACTGACAGGTGCCAGGCCAGCTGGACCCCTGACCACGCGCAGGATCACTCGATAAAGAAGGATGGAGACTTCAAAGTCCACCGGAAGAGGGAGAAAACCCGTCACTGTTCCTAGGCAGAGCCAACACACAAGTGGTGATGGGCTCCTGGAATGAGCACTGAGCGGGTGACCTTGAGTGACCTTGGGCAAGTGGCCTCCCCATTGGGCTCCATCTCCTCTTCTGAAGAGTGAGGGTCTGGAAACATGGCGCCCTCGGAGATCCTTCGTGATCTTCATGATCCATGACATTCCATGACCGTGGCCACCTTGTGGAAATGGTATGGCCTCTGTCCCCTTTTGGGGTGGGCTTCTCAATGCATCAATGCAAACCCAGAGTGGGCACCCTCAGCTGGACCCCAGACCCCCTTCTCAGAGGTTCCTGTGGAGGCTTCTGTTGCGTACATCAGCTTGTGTGTGTGTGTGTGTGTGTGTGTGTGTGTGTGAGGAAGACTGGCCCTGGGCTAACATCTGTGCCCATCTCCCTCTACTTCATATGGGATGCCACCACAGCATGGCTGACAAGTAGTGTGTCGGTCCACGCCCGGGATCCAAACCTGCGAACCCCAGGCTGCCAGAAGTGGAGCGCTCGAACTTTACTGCTACGCCACCGGGCCGGCCCCCACATCAGCTTTTTTAAGGAAGCATTTTATTACAGTATAATATAAAATGCACTAAAAAATTATCATACTCCATGACTTTTCACAAACTGAGCACCCATGTGATCAACACCCAGATCAGGAAGAGGGCACTGCCACCCCCAGAGGTCCCCTGCTGCCACTTCCCATCACTAACCCCCACCTAGACAACCACCATCTTGACTTCTACACCAGAGATGGATCGTGCCTCTTTTTTTAACTTCGTATAAACCGAATTACACAATATGCACGCTTTTGTGTCTGCTTCTTTCGTCCAACACTGTGTCTGTGCGACTCACTGCCTGAGTATGCAGAGTGGTTCGTTCATTTTCGTTGCTGTGGCGCAGCACAATCTATTCATCTCCTCCTCTGTTGGTGGGCATTTGGGTTGTTTCAGGTTTGGGCTATTATGAATACTGCTGTTGCGAACAGTCTTTTGGTGACCATTTGCACACGTTTCTCTGGGGCGTACACCTGGGAATGGAATTGCAGGGTCGTAGGGCAGGCACACATTCGGCTTTAGTCGAGACACCAGTTTTCAAAAGTGTTTGTACCAATTTACACCCCACCACCAGCGTGAGAAGTTCCGGTCAGCCACCCCTTCACCAACACGTGGGAGGTCAGTCGTTTTCATGTTAGCCACTCCGTTTAGTGTGTGATGGTATCTCATTGTGACTTTAATTTGTATTTCCAAGATGATTAATGAAGTCAAGCACCTTTTTATATGCTTGTCATCTGTTTTTTCATATTGATTTGCAGAAGTTCTTTATATATTCCAGGCATTAGACATAGATGTGGATATAGATTAAACATAGATCTGGATATGGATAGAGGTGGAGATGATGGAGATGTAGATGACAGAGACGGAGATGGAAACAGAGACAGAGACAGATTACAAATGTCCCCTCAGACTCTATCGAGGTGATTTTTCTCCCCTATCCTGTTAATGAGTTACACTGATAGATTTCCGGTGTTAAACCAACTCCCCCTTCCTGGCGTAAACCTCACTTGGTCGTGGTGTATTCACTCCTTCACTTACCGCGGGGTCTGATCTGCTAATGTTGGACGTAGGACTGTTGCCCCCGCATTCGTGAGTGAGGTCAGCCTGCAGTCTTCTTGTCTGGACACGTCCCTATAAGGCTGGGGCGTCAAGGTTAGACCCCCTCGTACGAGGGAAAGCGTCCATCTCTCTATTCTCTGTGAGCATTAGTGGAGGTTGGTTTGATGGGCACGTTAGCTGTTGATTTGTGGAAAAGCCCACAGAAGTCAGGCCTGGGCGCTGGGTCTGGGGTCCTGTGTCTGCGGCCTCAGCTGCCTTTTGAGTACGTGGGAGGGTGACTTGGGGTCTCACCTGACAAACGCCCCTGAAATGGGCTTGAACAGGAGGTAGGGGCTGCACTCAGGGTCCCTCTGGGGGCTCTGCTCTGCCTTCTTCTCCCTGGTCCTTCCCAGCTTCTCTCCCTTTCTACTTCCAGAGTCAGCCGCCACCCTTCCGGCCTGGCTCTTCTGCTCTCTTTCTGCTCCCTCCAGGCCCATCTCCCTCTCTCTCCATCTTTGTACCTGTCTCTCTCTCTCTCTCTCTCTGCCAGAACTACTCATAGTGCCGTGTGTGTGTGTGTGTGTGTGTGTGTGTGTGTGTGTGTGTGTGTGTGGCCAGCGGCAGTGCCCACTGTGGGGAGGTGCTGGATGCTGCTGGATCCGCCCGCCACTCACCTGCTGTGGCCTGGACTCAGGCCTGAGCCTCCTCCAGGCCCTCCCGCGCCCCCGCGCCCCCGCGCCCCCACAGCTGCTGCCTCCACCTCCTCCATTTTCTGGCTCTGCTGCTGGAGCCGGCAGCCTGCGGTGGCCCCGTGGTGTATGCTGGAACAATCTCTGGGGCGCCATGAAAGATTCATGAGCGCCGAGTGTGAGGATGTGTACTGACTGGGTAAAGGCTGGCGCTGAGCTCTCAGCTGGTGGGGGGCAGGCAGAGAGCTGGGAAAGGCAGCCTGGCACAGACCCTAGCCACAGAGTAGGGGTGCCTGACCGCAGTACCCCCAAAGTCAGCACGAAACCACCAAGGAGGGAGGGGCATCCTGTTGCTGAAAACCAGGCAAGTGTTCCATTTGCAGAGTTCCATGCATGCGTGGTCCTGGCCAGGTCCTGGAGGGGTTCCCTGGACAGCCCACCACCTTTTAGGGGGGGTTGTTCTCTTAATCCCACCGAAAGGTTAGTGAGCTAGTGTGTGTAGTCGCCTAAACGCCTGCCTGTATCTGATAAAAATGCAGCTCTACTGTCTCAAGGACGTGCGGAAGGAGGGAGGCGAAGCCAGTGGGCGGGTGGCTGCTCCGGGAATAGCGAGCCTAGAAAAGGGCACGTGTTCCAGAACCTTCTGCGTCGAGTTCAGTGAGCTGTGATGACAACTGACAGTCCCCATGGAATGATCCTCCTGCCTCCCCTGGCTTCCTCATCCAGCAAACACTTTCAGTCAAGCTCTGGCCTCGGAGCCTCTCCCTGGCTCCCGGCTGGCCCTGCCCCAGAGCTGAACCTGCAGCCCCACCTGCTCCTCCACCCTCAGCAAGACCCCAGACAAAGAGGCTGCAAAGACGAGCATCCTGGCAAGAGGAGCCATGGTTGCTCCCGGGCGAGGGTTTACCCTCATCTTTCGCTGGCCCCTGTGGCTGTTCTGGGCTACAGGCCCCATGTGGGGAGGCAGCAAGAGGGGGGGATCCAGCCCAGGGCTGGAGCCAGCTGAGCTCTGGCCCAGGTGCTGCAGCTAAGTCATATGATGCTCTTGGGCACAGCCCTTCCCTCTGTAGACTCCACGGCTGTCTCTGGGAAGGGACAGAATCGCTCCAGGTGACATGGACCGTCCCTCCCCACCCCAATAGTCCACAACCTAATGGGACCTGGGATAGGTGAAGCCAGCACTGGAGACCCCCAGGGCCACAGGGGCAGCGGATGTTGCCCATGGGCGCCAGGGCCCCTGCGGTCCTGGAGAAGAGTCTCCGTGGGCTTCCCCCAAGGCAGGGGCTTCATGTGCTCTCAGCAGACGCCGTGCTCATCATTATTGTTAATTGCAATAATGAGAATAATAGTAATCATCCTAATCACAGCCTAGCTGAATGGGATGGCGGCTGCCTTAGGGAATCATTAACACCGAGGAGAGGAATATTCTTAGAAACTAGAGGAACTCCCTAGGCTCCAGACTGCTGGGGGGTGACCACGAGGAGACAAACCTTGCGACCTGGGCTGTAATCAGTGGCCATGGGTGGGCACCTGTGCAGGGAGGGCACCAGTGAACAGAAGGACTTCCTGTCCTCGGCCCTCCCGGCTGGGGTCCGGAGCCGGGACCTGCCCTGGCCACTGCCCTCATTAATAGAAGTACCGTGTGCCGCAGGGTCCCCGAGACCAGCTTACTCCCCTACACCCCCAGGAGGACTCCTCCCACGTCCCTCTGCCCTGAGCACCGGATTTCAAAAGAGTGGGGAGAGGGAGGGAGGGAAGGATGAGGAGGGAGCGAAGAAAGGAGAAGCTGTGTGGAGCTGAGGACGCTCTGGCTGCCAGGAAGGAGCCTCAGTTGCCCCAGGAGCAGACGTGCCGACCCTCAGGGAGCGGGAGAAGCTGGGCCACCAGTGTCAGGCGCCCCGCGGCGCAGTCTCTCCCCCTCTCCTCTCTGCCTCCTCCGGCCCAGTGGCCACATCCTGCTCCCTATCACCCAGCCCACCTGGCGGGAGGTGGCTGCCCTCAGCAGCTCTGACCCACTGGCACTTTCATAACATCAGCCCCAAATGCCCAAGAGAAAAAAGCTGACGGGCGCAATCTCGGTCCCGTTCATCTCTCGCCCAAGTGCCTGTGACCTGGGGGGGTGGGGGGAGTCACAGAGCCAACACAGGGTAGGTGAGTGGGCAGTTAAAGGACGGGCCCCTGGCATAAGGGCTGGGTCGACACCCCCAAAGGTGTCTACTGCATGTTGCGTCCTAGGAGGTGTGGAAGGAGGAGCTGGCTGGATTTGACCCAAGAAGCAGAGGGATGCTTATAGGGGCCCAGGGACAGCCCTCAGAAATGTGAAGGGCTGCCATGGGAAGAATAAGAGATGAGCTCTGCGGCCCCAGGACCCTTGAAGGGGCAGGGAGGGGAGGTGGTACTAAGGAAACAGGTTTTACTTGATGTCAGGAGGCTTCTAGTAACTAGGCGAGCTGACTCTCATGAAAGGGCTGTCTCGACAAGAAGGGAGTTCTGCATCACTGCGAATATTTGGGTGGACTCATGCCAGCTGTCAGGGACGGTGTAGAGCCAGGTCGAGCGTGGCCTCTGCATTAGTCAAGGTTCTTCAGAGAAACAGAACCAATAGGAGAGAGAGAGACTTATTATAAGGAATTGGCTCATGCAATTATAGAGACTGGGAAGTCCCGCCATCTGCCGTCTGCAAGCTGGAGACCCAGGAGAGCCGGTGGGGTAAGTTCCAGTCCCAGAGCAGCAGAAGATGGAGACCACAGCTCCACAGTCAAGCAGAGAGGGAGAATTCTCCCCTCCTCCTCCGCTTGGTTCTCTTCAGGCCCTCAAGGGATTGGACGAGCCCCACACACTGGGGAGGGCAATCTGCTTCCCTCAGTCCACCAACTCACATGCTGATCTCTTCTGGAAACACCGGCACAGACACACCCAGGAATAATTTTCAACCAGCTATCTGCCCCCACCCCCATGACCCACCTAGATCCTTGGTTGTCCTCACGGCCCTGTGTGGACAGGCCTCTGCTCATCTCTCCAGCTTCCTCGCTGGCACTCCCCCCTCCAGACCCCTGGGATCCCTCCGAGCCACATTCTCTCCCTTCCTGGGCTGGGCACCTGCTGGTCCCTCTCCCTCTCTCCTACACATCCTTCCCTTCTCATCAGGAGCGTCACCTCTTCCAGGGAGCCTCCCTGATAGGGTTAGAGATGGCCTGTCCCTTGTATGGAACCCTCTCAGGGGCAATTAACTGCAAACTATGAGATGTGCATGAAGGAAAAGAACCACAGTGAGGGAGACCCCGTGGGGAGTAATCTAGACTGGGCAGGAGGGGCCACTGGTATCCCCAGAGCATCTGGGTGCTAACATGGCATCTAGTAAAATCAAACCTGGATTCTCAATCCTCCTGCATCAAAATGTTTACATGGCCCTGAACTCATTCAATATCGGTCTGCAAAACCCAAGTCAAACTCCAGCTCAGGAGCAGCTTTCAGAAGGCTAAAACCACCGGGCCAGCCCGGCCTGCCTCCTGCAAATGGCCACGCTGCAGACTCAGAGAGCCGCCAGGGCCTCCTTCGCGGCAGTTGCATCATGGGCTGAGCCTGCTGTGCCAGCAGGGAGGGGGAGACGGAGAAGGAGGAGGCCAAGAGGGAGAGAGGGAGGAGGGAAACAGCAAGAGCTCTGCCTCTCATTCCCCGGGGAGGCGAGAATGCTGATGTCTGCAGTCAACCCAAATCTAATCTCAGAGGGGCGACAGAAAAAAGGAAAGCCCGCCCTGGTTCCCAGGCCGTTGTATTTTCTGCTTTGGCATCTGCAGGAAAGCTGGCATTGGGGCAGTGGTTCCACGGTAGAACCCCTGCACCAGCACCACACCTTTCTGCTCCTGTGAACAGGGGAGTGACAGGCACAGAAGGCACCGGCCACACGGTGGAGCACATCCCAGGGGTCTCGAAGAACCTCCCACCCCTCCCGGCTCCCTCTGGTTTGCGGTCAACAACTTCCATCAGGGTCTCTCTGCTCACCATCCCGTCTGCATCTCCTTTTCTTACTGCCATCTAAGGGGGTGGGGAAGCGGGGTTGATGGCTTTGTTGAATAGAGTATGGAGATCCGAAGGGATGGCATGTGGCCCGGCCCCTGGGGGCTGCGGAGTCTCAGTGCAGAGACCAAGATCCACACACCCAACCTGCATGTGTAGACTGAAGAAAGAAAGCCCAGATCGGGGTTATTTTTCAGACGCACATACATGCGGTTGCGAACAATCAAATACAAATTGATTTTAAACCACTACTGAATTCAAAGTAGCTTTTTGTCATTGTGAGTTTTCTCAACTGATGAATCCTAAAAACTAAAGCACCAGCACGTGAAGAGATCCTCGGAGCGTGACATTAAAATGCAGTTCACAGACTCGAAAGATGGAAAGCCTCGACTCCAGGGCCAATCCTTCCTTCTTGGTGAAGAAAATGCAGTTCTAGGAGGTCAAGAGCCTTGGCTGAGGTCACACAGCCTATGAGGGTGTTAGTCCCTGGACAGACCCAGGCTCTGACCTCAGACCAGGGCAAGTATTTAATTCCTCCGAGTCTCCTTCCTCTTCTGTAAGGTGTCAAGAGGATTCAATGAAAGGGTCTGGGCCCGGTGGTTGACACGGTGCCCGGCACATAGTAGGTGCTCAGTAAATGATGAAGATCACCGCCGTTATTCTACCATTCTTGCTATTACAGCCTGTGGCCTCGCGCACTCTCCATTTGCATCTAAGCCACACTGACCTTGTGACTTACCTGGACATACGTACACATCAGAGTCGGGTAGGCAACATGGTTGGATAGGACAGTCCCCTTTACTGCCACCCCCTCCTCACCCGCAAGTGGGAGTTGAGGAATAAACATCCCTCAGCACGGAGCCCTCACTGTGAGCTCCCATAGCAACCGGTACTTTTCCACCGCAGCTCCGCTCTTTCTGAATTGCCTTTGCCTGGGTGCAGGTCTATGTCCCACAACAAAGAGCAAGCAGAGTGAACTGAGGACCGGGTGAACAGTTCACCGGTCAGCACCAGTGCTTACAGAGGAATCAATCAATGGGTCAATGGATAGATGGTGGAAGGATGGATGGAAGGATGGATGGGTGGATGGATGGATGGGTAGATGGGTAGATGGATAGACCATTTTCTCGGGATACTTCCTGGAACTGCAGAGAGAAAAGGATTATGCAAGATGGTGAAGAAGCCAAGGCAATGTGGACTCCATGTAGACTCCAGATGACATTTCCAGAGAGTTTAACACCACCAAGCAGCTGCCCAGAATTCTAGTGCCTCCGCCCACCCCACAGGTCAGTGCTGCCTTGGAGATGAGGATTGAAGGCCACGTGAGGAATTAAAAGAACCTATGAAACCTCAACCAAGTCACAGGAGCAAACCAAGGCCAGCCATCTGGGGCTGCAGAACTGGCCCCACCACTGCTCCCAGTTGGGGAGGGAGTTGGTAGTTGCCTAAGAGCTCCTCAAGGCTGCATCTATTTATAGCCCAAGCTGCTTGTTTTATTTATTTGGGTTTTTTTTTGGCTCCTGCATCCCAAGATCCCACGTGCTTTGTTTTGCCAGAAGGAACACGGCCACACGGCCTTGGATACTGTCCCAGCCAAGGACCCCCACCTTGGTGGTGACAACGGAAAGCCACACACACACTCAAGCATGCACACACACGTGCAGTTCACACACACGAGGTGACCACTCACTAGTCAGGGTCCTCTCCTCCGGCTGCCTCGAGCTGGCCCCGTCACTCCCAGCCCTAGCACATTGCCCCCCTCCACTGATGGACGCAGCCCTTGTGTTACACAAAACTCATCTCTGAAACTCCTGCGCTGACTTCTGATTTTGAAAATCAGATCCCTGTCCTGCAAAGGAAACCCTGCAGTAAAGTTAAAAATTCTTTGTAAGCAAAGAGCTGGCCGTCAGCAGCCTGTCGAGAGCCCGTGATGGGGACGTCAGCGTTTGGTCATCACCTCGTGGAAATGGTTTGTTTTGTGAGTGAACAGTTTGGGGACCTCGAGTTTCTCCTGCCAGCCCAAAGGGGTCCGTTCTGTGGGATCATACCTGGGCTCACTGGGGTGCCTAGGAGCCGGCCCCCATCTCTGTCCCCTGGGTGCCCTCACAGGGGGTAGCCGGGCAGCTTTGCCTGACCCAGCCTCGGATTCTCCACCTCCAGGGGTGGGGGCTCTGCTCCCCAGCTGCCTCAGGGCTGTCAGTCCTTTGGGGGAAGGGAGAAGGGACCCTGCCACTCACTAGTGGGCGGTGGCCCTGGGAGTGGTGGCCTCAGCCTGAGAGGGTGTAGGGGAGGGACAGGACACTCAGATCCCACAGGGAGCCCAGGGTGGGATGAGGACTAATTGAGGTGGGCACCTTGGGAGCCCCTCCTGCTTCCACCCAGGCAGACCCAGACCAGGTTCAGCTGTTGGCAAAAATAAGTAAATAAATAAAGATGAGCTTGCTCTGGAAACGTCATGGATGTCCTTCCTTAGCACTGGACCGGGAGGGCTGCACGGGCAACCCACCTGGTGAGAAGCCAATGGACCTAAAACAGCTGTGCAAAGTCGGGGCCACAGGCCCAGGGTGCCTCTCACCCCGCCACTAACCACTGGGTGGCACACACAGGGCAGGCGATGGCTTCTGTGCCTCAATTTCTGCGTCTGTAAAGGAATGGTAGATGGCTGGACAAGGGACCTCCAAGGTTGTAAGTGCTGGGTCCTTTCAGATGCCATCTGTGCAGGAAGGAGGAGCAGTGGCCTGTCCGATGCAGCAGAACCTGGCGGGCCTGGAGAACCCAGCAAGGTCTGCTCGGCTCCCCTCCAGAGACCACTCGCCTCCTCCAGGCCCCCCTTCAGCCACCTCTAGAGCCTCGACCACAGCTGCCTCCCCGCCCGCCTGGGTGAAGGGCTTCGAAACTTCTGGCAGGTGGAGGAAGCTAAAGAACGCCACAAAAATGTGTAAGAGTCCTGGCCACCAGAGGGAAAAGACACGAAATCCTAAGGCCAGCCGGGAAGTGGACACACGTTGCCCCACTGCTCACTCCGCTGGGTGCTGGTGGAGGCCACACTGGCGGGTTCTCGGGGGAGTTCCACGGAGGCGAGCCCTGCTGGCCGCGGTGGACATCTCAGGGCGGTGGAGGGCAGTTTTGATGGTCTGAGCCACAGGACACGGGGAGGGCCAGGCTGCCCCCTGAGAGTGGCTTCGAGCGGGTCAGTGAAGGCAGGAGCTACACCCCCTCCACAGCCTGGGCCCAGGGGAGGGAGTCGACCGCACCTGAGGCCCACCTGAGTCACCTAGGCCCTCTTTAGAGGGTTCATGTCTTCCCGCCCATGGGTAGACGGGCGCTGCCACATGCACATGTGGGGGTGGCTGACCCAAGGACCCCTGCAGCCGCGCAGTGGCCGTCCAGGGTGGGGGGACAGGCCAGGTGCACCTAATCCTCCAGGGGGACATTCACATCCGGCCAGCGAGCGGCCGAGACTCACAGACGCTGGTGGAGATGCCTAAGGCCAGGAGAGGGAGAGGGAGAGGGACAGCGGGTCCTGGACGGTCAGGGGCTGAGCAGTGTGGGCGGTGGACAGACTCAAGGTGGGGGCGGGAGGTATTTAAGCCCTTATGCGATGACCAGGCTTGTTTTCCGGTAGGTCCTGCCGCTAAGGAAACCTTACCCTGGGGAGGGAAGGACTGGCGCTCCAGGGAACAGTCCTCCGTTTTCTCGCCGTGAAGCTCCAAGTGGTCTCTGGGGATCCACCAACTCCGCCAGCTTGACTCAGCAGCTCAGCCACCAAAGGACTCTGAAGGAGAGGTGCTCAGGGAACGCCCCGCCAGGGCTTTCACTATTATTATTAAAGGATGTGTACCCTGGGGGTTCAGAGGCAGGACTTGGGCTCTGATAGGCTTGAGTTCAAATTCTGCTCTGCCACTTATTAGCTGTGTGACTTCAGGCAAGTTACTTTACCTCTCTGTGCCCCATTGTCTGCAGTCTACAGAATGATGTCAACACCACCTTCTGGGGTTATTGTGAAGCGTGAACGGGAGGACACACAGGGCGTCCAGCACTCTGCCCAACACAGAGGAGGTTATCAGTGATAAGATATTATCACCGTTTCCACTGACAGCTCACTGAAGAGCAAACGATGACTCTCCCCACAGCAACGGTAGCGAATAGATGACACGGGCCCAGCGCCGACTCCCAGCCCCGGTCACCAAGCAGCGACACAGCCTGCCTTGAAGTAGCGCTAAGGGGACTCGAGGCCTCTGTTCTGGCCTGCTCCACCCCGCTTCTTCTTCCTCCAAATGCTCAGGTGCTGTCTCACACCCACACTGTTCGGCCTCCACCTGCAGTTCCCCCAGTTCAGACATGCATTCCTCAGTTAAAGGGACAAGTTTCTTTCTGGGGCTGCCTACATCCCCCGGGAATGAGCCGCCCCTCCCTGGGAAGGAGAAGGGAAACACTTGTGAGCCCTCTAGTCCCTCTGTCTCCATTTACTGATGAGCCCAGAGAGCGTAAGCAACTTGCCCCAAGACACACAGCAAGGCAGTGGCAGAAGTTCTCAGGGTTCTGAGTTCTGGCCTTTGGTCTTCTCCACCAGACTAGTTTACAAGCGAACCACTTCATGTCCTGACGACCCGGAGGGTAAAACGAGCCCTCGGTAAAGACTAAAGGCCCCACCTCCCTCTGGAGGCCTCCTGCGGGTGCTCACACACTTCCTGCTGTCTTCACACTGTGGTCAGAGGCTGATGTCTCTTCTCACCTCGCAGGAAGAGGCGCAGCTCTGCTGGAGAAGACGGTGAAGAAGTCGGGGGGAAGAGAGGGCGGAAGACGGGGTCCCGCAAACCTCTTTGAGCAGCTATGAAAGCGGGTAGCTCCTCCGTCCTCACTGTGATGGCCAGGCAACAGCCAGCTCAGAACCGGGGACCCTCGGGCAGGGACCGGCCTCTCCCTGCCAGAGCTGGGCCTCCAGGGGGCCCTGGTGTGGTCTTCACTCCCCGCAGGACGAGCTCCTCTCCACTCAGCAGGCAGCCCCGCAACAGTCCGGGAGCCTGCACGGCCTCAGACAGCTGTCAGCAAATAAGAATAACGGCATGGACCCCTCCCACTCCCCCCTTCCTCGGCACCCTCTGAGGTTCCAAGGCCTGCAGGAGAAGCTCAGACGATGCCCGGCCGTAGGCCCCGACTCTGCGGGGGAGCCCAGCCTGGGCGACGGACACAGCAGAAGCACCTGGGGTACCTGGTCCAACCCCTTCATTTCTTCTCTCTCTTAGACCAGAGAAAACAGAAGGCTGGCCAGCCAGAAGCACTTCCAGGGACTTTCTCTCCTTCGAGCCCCACAAGAGCCCGTGGGGAAGGCAGGGCGGGTGTGCCCATCCCACCTGCCAAGTGCAGCGATGACGTGCGGGCACACCAAGGGCTGAGGAAATGGCCTGCGAGGCCAGTGTCGGCAGCATCGGCTCTCTCCTCAGCCTCCTTCCAGAACAAGGTCAGCCAACGAGCACCTGGGCGGGGACGTGAGGGAGTAACACGTGGAGAACATCGCAGACACGGGTGGAGCCCCTCTTACCAGCTGAGGGGTTAGGTAAAGGAGTGCTCAGGTTTGCGTGGAATCGGGGCTGCCCTCCTGGAAGAGGAGGACCGCAAGCTGGGTTTGGGAGGAGAGGCACCGGGATTAACCTGACTCCTGGCGTGAAAGCCCTTCCACGGTTCCGCCTGCATGCTGAGCAGGGCAGCCACCTGCAGGATGTCATTCCCGTGGCTGTGGCTCCAAGAGTTGCTGCAACCTCAGAAATGCCCGATGCGAACCAGGCTGGAGCTAGGGCCTGTGTTCCGGGTGATTCCTGTGGTGTATCTGAGTGTCACGGGTGAGACGGGATGAGCGGTCTTTTCCACTGACTCACTGTCACTTTTCCATTGTGAGCTCGTTGCCCCGAGCAGTTTTGAGACTCTAGAAGCTGGAGCTGCATCAGAAGCTGCAAGTGGGTGGAGCAGTCCTCCCGCCCACAGCACGCTGGGCGTGGCAGAAAAGCAGGGGTGCCCCAGGGCTGGGCCCCCTCCCTGCTGGTTCTTGCCCCCAGCGTGGATTCCCCAAGAGGTCTCTGGGCCCTAGATCCATCGCTCTGGGGAAGAGAGGCTGTCCACGGCACCACCAGCCGCACGCGCGCGCACGCACACACACTCACACACACACACACACACACACACTCAATCCGGTCCAGAGGGCCAGCAATGCAGTGCCTTGTCTGCAGAGAAAGGGAAGGGCAGACGCCCTGTCTGGGAGTCGCATCAGCCAGGAGCCTGAGCAAGAGCAGCCGACCACGTCCCAGGTGCTGGGTGCATCTCACTTAAGTCTGGAAAGAAAAGGGCTCCGTGGAGGGCTGGAGCGGGCAGCGGCCGCGGGGCGCGGGGGGCTCACCACCGCCCACAGCCCGCTCAGGGGCCAGGAGGCTCAGCAGGCCCGCCCCCAGCTGCCAGGGGGGCTGGGTTCCGTGGGAGGATCTTGGGGAGACCTGGGGCACGTCTCGGCCCAGCGGCACCTTTCTCTTGGACGTTTAACTTCTTCAAGCTCTTCGCAGTTTTCAGGTAACGGACTGTTTAGACCCGAAGCCGACGGCCTGCCCGGGAACTCTCTTGCCTCCTCGGCTCTGGATCGTCCTGCCTGTAGGCCTATCGACGGAGGAGGGTGTCACCACCGCCTGAAAGGCCGATCTGAGAAAGAGCCAGGGACAGCCAGCTGTCTGCACGGCCACGTGAAAAGGAGAATGGAAACAATCGTCCATCGTGCGAGCCCAGCAGTCCACTCCCGCCTCCCCCACCAGCCCTCGGCCGGAGCACCAAGAACATCAGCTCCTCGGCCCGACCTGGGGCCGTCCGTGCACGTCCGAGAGCCCAGCCCTTACGACGAGCCCACTGCCTTTCTTTAAAAAATAATAATGGAGGGGCCGGCCTGGTGGCTTAGTGGTTAAGTTCACGCGCTTCGGTTCGGGGCCCAGAGTTTGCAGGTTCGGATCCCGGGCATGGACATACGCACCGCTTGTCAAGCCATGCTGTGGCGGTGTCCCACATAAAGTAGTCGAGGATAGGCACGGTTGTTAGCCCAGTGCAGGTCTTCCTCAGCAAAAAGAGGAGGATTAGCAACGATGTTAGCTCAGGGCTAGTCTTCCTCACCAAAATAATAATAATAATAATAGTAGTGGATAAATATCATATTTCATTTGTGATTCATCCAGACAAGGGAATATTATTCAGATATTAAAAGGAATGAGCTACCAAGCCATGAAAAGGCATGGAGGAAACTTAAATGCATATTATTAAGTGAAAGAAGCCAATCTGAAAAGGCTACAGACTGTATGATTCCAACCCTATGACATTCTGGAGACAGTAAAAAGATCAGTGGTGGCCAGGGGGTGGCGGGAGGGAGGGACGAACAGGCGGTGCACAGAGGATGTTTAGGGCAGTGAAACTACTCTGTATACTGTAATGTGGATGCACATCATTACACTTTTGTCCAAACCCACAGAACGTACACCACCAAGATGAACTCTAATGTAAACCGTGGACTAGTTGTTAATAATGTATCAGCATTGGTTCAACTGTAACAACTGTGCCACCCTAACATAAGATGTTAATAACTGGGAAATTGTGTGTGTGATGGGAGTGGAGACTGGACACTCTCTGTACTTTCTGCTTCATTTTTCTGTAAAACTAAAACTGCTCTGAAAAATAGTCTGTTAATTTAATACGACGACTACTACAAATAATAAATCACATGCAGCACATGGTTTGTTATGTGTCTGTATGAACTGTATTTTCTTATTTTCTACATTCTTCTTGCTCTGGCATCTGGGGCCTCGCTGACTCTGGAGGGACTGTCCCTCCTGGGGCTAGCTAATTCTTAGAGATAGCAGACAACTTCCAGGGAGCGCACCTTTCCTATGCAACCAACCAACCCAGAGCCCACACCCCAACCACCCCCTCTACTGGGCTCTCACACTCAGGGTCACCACCTACCTGCCCTAATCACCCCAGGGCCAGGTACCAGACAACTCGGGACAGGCCCTACAGTTTAGAGCCCCCTGAAATTACTCCAACTAGCCAATCCTAAGCCTGATCACCCTGACGCACCCAGTCCTTCCCACGGAACCACAATACAGCTCTCGCCCACATTGTCCCCTCGTTCCCTCTGCCTCCTGATGGACCCTGGTGCTTCCCTGTGTGACTCTGTGTGGCATGGCTTGCCCCCTCCTCTTGAGAACTGTGAGTCACAAACTCTCTTTTCGTTGGCAGTGGTCTCTTGATCTGTGTGGTCTCTCCACACCTGAATAAGAAAACCCAGGGGCCAGCATGGTGTGAGGTGCTGGACAATTTCTCCACCCAGGACTCCAGTGTCGAAGGCGACCTTGGCTTAGTTTTCAGGGCAGCCCCAAAAGACCCTAAGCAGAGGGAGTGTCGGCCTGGAGAGTGGTAGCAGGACCCGTGCCCTCTGGGGTGCTGGGACGCCAGGGCAGGGATGGAGCTCATGCCCTTTATTTCCCAGGGAAGTAAACTGAGGCCAGAGATGGGAGGATTCACCCAGGGGCTCCGAGCTAGCTGGTGGCCCAGCTTGCACTAGGCTTGTGTGAGAAGCCACAGGAGCCGAGTGTGGCTGTGTGTCCCCGTGCCCTGCCATCCAGCTGGTGGATGAGGTTCGGCCCTCCACTGCCAACACAGCTGCCTGTTTCCATTCAAGCGCCTGGAGGCCCAGCTGGCCAAACAGAAAGCATGTCCCAGGTATTTCATGTTCCTTCCTGCTCCTCAGTGTCCTGTGCTCCCATCTAGGCCTGTGCCTGGCCCCTGCCCCTCCCAGAGCCCCGGCCCCCAAGGTCAGGAGGGCCCGAGGCATGCAGGTGGCATCTGAGCACTGACACATAGGAGGGCCCCCTGTGCACACAGCCAGCCTGCCCTTCCTCACTCTGCTGAAGCAGCAAAGCCAAGAGATGCTCTTGGGAGAGCGGCCTTGGAAAGCGGCTGGCTCTTAGGGGAACTGGTGGTTGTGTGCAGCCCAAAAGTGGACACAGGACACCTCCAAAGCCTAAATGAGGCAGGCCAGAGGGGACAGAAAAGTGAAGCAGGCCGTCACATCAGGCCATGTGATGTATTAGGTGGTGGCCTGAACCCCAACAATGGGGGTGGAGGCGGGGTCTGGGGCCCAGACCGTGAGCACCTGTGTGTGTGTGCATGTGTGTGTGTGTTTAGAGATGGGTGGGCCTCTCCTTAAGGCTCATTCTTAAGTAGATGCTAGTGACGTTATCAAGAAGTGCCCAGACCAGCAGCAGGAAAGATAAGTCAGTAACCACTTAAACAAACAGCAAAGCTGACAGGAACTGTTTTTCGGAAGCAAAGAGCTGGGGAGAGGCCGCTGAGGGTGGCGAGGGGTAAGCAATTCCATGTCACTCCGAAGACCACTGCTCTCCAAGGTGCTCTGGTGGGCTGACACTCGCTTATCTCGCCACCTCACCACATCACGTCAAAATAATGGCGCTGGGCATGGGAGGTGGCAGCTTCTTCCTCCGCGTGGACGCAGGCCCGGGTCCCCAGCTGAGCCCTGTTATCTGTACCCCTTTAACTCAGCCCAAGCTGTGGGCAGTTTGGAGAGTTTGGTGTCTGTGGGATGGGGAGCTGGGGCCCAGCTCACTGGCGTGGTGACGTCGGAAGGAAGGAGCTTTGTCTGGAAGCCAGTGTCCCGCGCAGAAGGGAGGGAGGCAGCTTAGGGTGACATCATATGGAGATGGGTCTCCTTCCTCATGCAGGGACCACACCGCTGTCTGAGCTGACTCTAGTCCAGCCTCCAGGCGCCCCGGTGGGGCACAGTGCACGCCCACCCTTCTCCCGAGTCGTTCCCGACTTGGGGTGAACAGTTCCGGTCTTTGCAAGTCTGGGCGAATGTGTCTACTTTGCAGGTGCTTCAGAATCCAGGCAAGAACTATGCAGAATGAGGCAGCAGGACATGCCATAGTGGCACCTAGAATGCAGATTCCCAGGCCCTGCCCAGGAGAGGCTACTGTACAGCAGGTTCGGAAACCACAAGAGAGGCAAAGGGAAAGTCTGGTTTGGGCCCATGAGGCGGAGACAGTGCCCAACTCACTGGTCTCTGTGCTAACGGTGACCTGCTATGTGAACTCGGGGGAGCCCGTGACTCTGCTCCGTCTCAGGTTCTCACCCCGCAACATGGGAATCACCATTTCAGCTGTGGGCAGATGGGGTGAGAACACGGGATGTGAAAGCACGTCTGTCAACTGTGCAGCACTGAACAAATACGAGGTGCTGTTGCTATTACATCACTTCCCATGTGCTGTGCCAAGCACACAGCCACACCCACATCAGCGGGGCCGGCCCTGCCCAGCTGTGGGCTCCCGGGTTCCCAGCCTGCCCTGCCGAGACCGCATGGTGGGACTCCCCCCAGGCCCTCCTCTTGCATTTATCCCACTCTGCGGTCCTCCCCGCAGCAGCTGGTCGTAGTAACCACGACAGCAGCTGACATTTGTTGAGTGTACTGCATGGATCAGCACATTTCACCTTCCCAGCAACCCCATTTTTCAGACGAGGAAACTGAGGCCTAGAGAAGATAAGAAATTGTCCAAAATGAGAAAGAGCAGGCGGCGAGGGTGGATCTGTCTGGTGGCGACTGTGCCAAGTTTCACAGGCATTTGCTCTCCACCTTCATGATTTTTGTCAGATTTATGCCCCCCCCCCCGTACTGTCATGTATAATAGCGTGCAGACGTAGAGCACGTACAGCCATTCATTCGACCGGTTTTTAGTGAGGACCTGATATGAGCCAGGCACCATGTCCGGGACTTGGGGCGAGAACAGAACAGACAAAAACATCTACCTGTGTGGAGCTTACCTTCTACTGTTATCCATCACTGAATCGTTCTTAATCACTTTTAAAACAACACTTATTTTACGAGAAAAGTTTATGTCACCACTACAGGTGAAAACCCAGTTGGATTTTCTGATCTTGAAAACATCGACACCATTGAAAATCAAGGTCGCCAAAGTCTCGCCTGCTGAAGACCCCGAAGCCTGCTCTTGTGTGATTGAAAAGGAGGTTTCTTCAAAAATTTAAACACAGAATTACTGTATGACCCAAGAACTCCACTCTGAGGTGTAAACCCCAAAGAACTGAAAACAGATACCTTAGCAAATACTTATACCCAAATGTCCACAGCAGCACTGTTCACAGCAGCCAAAAGGTGGAAACAGCCCGAATGTCCACGAACAGATGAACGGATAAGCAAAATGTGGTAAATCCACACGATGGAATATTTCCAGCCATAACAAGGAGTGAAGTGCTGACACATGCCGCGACATGGATGGACCTTGAAAACACTGCTCTCAGTGAAAGAAGCCACACACAAAAGTCCCAGTACAACATAGCTGCATTTCTATGAAATATCCAGAATAGGTAACTCCATAGAGACAGAAAGCAAACGCGGTTTCCAGGGAGGGGGACAGGAATGAGGGAGAGGAATGGGGAGGGATTGCTTAATGGGCCCGGGCTTTCCTTTCGGGGGGTGGTGAAAGGGTCTTAGAACTAGATAGAGGCGGTGGTTGCGCAACATTGCAAAGATGCTAAATGCCACAGAAGAACATGCTTCAAAACTCTCAGTGGTTAATTTTATGTTATGGGAATTTTACCTCAATTTTTTTTTTTAAAGGGAGATTTTCGAGTATTAACAAGGCAGTAAAGACAAATCTTCTCCAAATGAGATTCTCTCCTTAGTGGAGTGAAAAGGAAAGAAAGAGAATTGCATATTGCCTTCTAATCTCCACAGTATCTTTGCCTGCAGTACCTCTCTGGGCCCTCACACGACCTTGGACTGTAGACAGGAAGGTGACAGGGTTTGTATTGGTCACCTCAGGCAGCTGTAATAAGGTCCCACACACTGGGGGCCTTAAACAACAGGGATTTTTTTTTCTCACAGTTCTGGAGCCTGGAAGTCCCAGATTAAGGTGCCTATCTCCCAGGACGGCCACTTTGTGAGGTTCTGGGTGTTAGGACTTCATCATATGGATTTGGAGGAGACACAATTCAGCCCACGGCAGTGTCCCAGTTGACTGATGAGAAGAAGGTGTGGAGAAGTGAGCTCAAGTCAGAGAACCAGTGGGAAGCAGAGCGGACCAGGAACCCAGGTACTCTGATCCCCGATCCAGACGTTTTCCTTGACGGCTGCCTCATCTAGTGGTGTGGATGACCGCAGGACCGCTGCTGTCCCTGAAACTGTGCCGGCGGGAGCAAAGTCACCCGTACACACAAGATCACTTTTCCACAATCAGGTCTGCATCGGTCCTGCTCCCTCGCCACTACGAATCCCCGCTGTGTTTCCCTCTCCCTCCAACAACCGGGCAGGGCTTCATGAAGGATCTGGTCTGGCGTCTGGAGGGGAATCGAGCGATTAGCTAATTAGATCTAATAAATCACGTGTCCACAGACCTGGTGGAAAGGTCCCATGTGGAGGATGCCCGCCCTGAGCCCAGAATTTGTACCTGGAGAGACTGATAACGACAGGCGAGAGCTTGGAATTCAGAGTTAGGTGTCTGTTTAATATGCGTCTTCCCTTTCCAGGCATCAAGGAGATTAATTCGTCAGAGTAAACAGACTTCACAACAGGGTTTAGTCTCTGAGTCTGCACCTGATTCGGTGGTCTTGGCTCGGACTGCCCCAAGCCTTAATCATTTTGCAAGCGGATGAAAGAGATGGCAGATAGCGGAGGGGTGGAGGGGAGGGGAAGAGAGAATGCCCACAGAAGTGCCGTGCATACTGGTTCTGTTCTTGCCACTGAAGCCGAGGCTGTGTGAGCCAGAAACAAAGGGCACTGAACAATGCAGAGGAGACCAGCTCCCCATCTTGCTCTCCCCACCCCCCACCTCACAGGAGCCCTCTCTCTTTGCCCAACATGCTGAAGGCTGTGCCCATTTCATTCCAGGCTGCTTTCAAGGACTTTCCTTGAAAAGATGCTCACCTGGAGAAGCACGTTTTCTCGGGATCAGCTTGTTGGCTCCCCCTCAGGCAGCCTGCTTCCTCCATGTATGGCCCCTCCACTCTGCTCAAACCAGAACCTGGGGTCCCCTTCAAGGTCTCTGCACCCCTCACCCCTGCAGCCAGCCACCAAGCCTGCAGAAACCCCCACCCAGAAACCCCTTGTTCGTGTAATAACACAGAGCCCCTGCTCACGTCCATTACCCCCAACCACGTGGCTCTGCTGAAGCTTACACCTGCCCTGCCAGCCTCCGTGAGGGCAGCTCTTTGGCCTTGTGTCTTAAACAGGCTCCCTGCCCTCACCACCGTCCTTCCCCAGCCAACTCCTCCTCCTACAGAGCCCAGCTGGACCATCTGACCTCCAGGGAGCCTCCCCATCAGCCTACGGGCTCCAGGAGGACAGAAACTGTCTTGCTCATTCTGTGCGCCCCCTGCACCAAGTACAGTTGAATAAATGCTTGATGAACGAATGGATGAATGAATGAATGAGAAGACTTGGCTGCTTAAAGCTGACCCTATCCAAGGGTAGTTGGAGTTTACAGCACATCAGCAGAGACCCAGAGGGTTCCTTGGCTCCTGAGCTCAGTAATCATCCCCCAACACCCTGCAGGGCCTGGCTGCCACCTGGTCATGTGACCCGGTGGGTCTGGAAAAGGGCCACAGGCCACAGTGAGAGAAGAGGCACAGTCCTCCCCCAGGCTGCCACCCCCTCTGTCCCTCGATATAAATACCTCCAGAAGGATCTATGTTGCAGCCGACTCTCTGAAGTCGCCTAGTCCAGTTGCGTCGTTTGCTGGCAATACCCAAAGGCTAAAGGGTCTCCCAGAAAATGGGTCTAGGTCTTCTCTGTTCAAACACATCTTTAAATGATCAGAGGGAAAAGCCACAGACCCTTTAAGAAGCAGTTTAGGGCAGACATTTTTGAGGGAACCGGGTTGTAAAATGCAAGTTGCTTTAGTAAGCCCGTGCTGAGCCAGCCTGGCGCATGGGGAGCTGACTGGGAAAGGGACAGTGCCAGGGCCAGTGGACCGAGACCCCAGCTTTTTCCCAGAACAGGTGCTGAGACCTCACAAGGGCAAATGGAGCTTTCCTTGGGAAAGGGATGGTGAGTAAGCAGCTACAGAAATAGACTCCAGGCCTCATATAGGATCACCAGGCATCAAAAGAAACAGGACTTCTGCATCCAGCTGCAGATCTTACACATCCGTGCGGGCAGGGCCAGCCGGCAACACTGCAAAGGTCGAGAGCATCCCCAGGCCCCCCGCACCCCCAGGTGTCAAAGCCCCGTCACACGTAGGATCCCATACTTCCTTCCCCTTCATGTTCTTTCCGTGATGTTCACCTTCCCCAGTAGAGTCTGAGCTCCTGGAGGAGAGAGTATATGTCCCTTGCTCACCACCATGTCACTCATACTTAGCTGGGTGCCAGGCTCTTGGCAAGCACTGGCACTTACTTGTTGAATAAAGGAGTGAATTGTTTTTCAGCATCTGGAAGAAGCACGGGGAAAACAAACCCTGGTGGCACTTCATGGGCCTGGGGCCACCGTGAGGTATAGAATAAGTAGCACTGAGAGCAGGACCCTGTGTCTGCTTACACGTGGGGACTCAGCCTGCCTCTCACTGTAGCTCAGGGGCAGAGCTGGCTCCAAAGCCAGGACGGGAAGGAGGCCTGCACCTTAGGCCAAGTGGGCTCAGGAAGCCCCGGGGGTGACTGGGAAATGGAGACGCCCCGGGCCCGCTTGTCAGACTCTTTCCTAAGGAGGAGGGCAGGCTGCTCATTCTAAAACAGCTGAGTTTGCTCTCCCAAGTTGGAAAGGAAGGATCCAGGATTTTTAGAGCTTGAAGCTTATACATATGTGAGGGCTCTCTAAGAAAAGAACATAAAAATATCTTACTTTTGCAAATTTTATAAACCCCTATGACAGGTGAACTCCTTGCTGGACGCCTCCCCAGGAAATCCACCCACATACGGTAGAGAAAGGCCAACCTGGACCGTGTTCTTTTGGTTCCTTGAGCCTCCTTTGGAAGGGCTGGTTTCTCTCCTGCGGCCCTACCCTCACTCGCTCTGCCCTGGCCAGGAATACCACACTTCACTACCCTGGGTAAGTTACTTAACTTCTCTGTGCCTCAGTTTTTCCATTCATAGAATGGGTACAATATTAGTGCCTATGTCGTGGGTTTGTTGGGAGGTTTAAATGAGTTAACACAAGGAAAGGGTTTCCTCCAGTCCTGGCACATGGTAAGTACACCAGAAAGTGTTGCTCTAAGTTGCTGTTTTCTACAGCCCCCCCATCCCTTCTGGGCCAAACAGGAAGTCACGGCCATCTGTAACTTAACAGCAGAATTGCAGCATTAAAGCCCCACCTGGTGTGATTGTGGATTGTGGTCACAAGGTTTCAGAGGGACTTTATCTTTTAGAGACACAAACTCAAATATCTGCGTGTTATCTGATGTGGTGGCTGGGGTTTGCTTCAAAATTATCCTGAGGAGAGTAAGGGAGGCGGAGACGAAACAAGAGTGGCCGAAACTTCATGGTCATTGGAGACGGTTGATGGGGGCTCCTTGTACCCTTCTCTCTGCTCCTGTGTACGTTTGAAATTTTCCATAACTAAAAGCTTTTTAAAAACATTACCTGCATCATATTTCTGCAAACCTTGCTCCCGATTGCACATGATTTTTGCATACACCTGTAAGTAGTCATTGCTTAAATAAAATAATTACACAAATATGTAAAAAAGTGTAAGTGACTCGGTCTTACCCGACTGTCCTGGTATCCCACGGAGCACCTGACCCGTGGTTCCCGAGGCCGTACCCTCTGTCTGCTGGCTGCATTTCTATGAAGTATCCGGAATAGGTGCCCCCACCCTGACAGCGCCAGCAGAGTGCCCGAAAGACCCACCAGTCTCTGAGACTCTCCCAGCCCCCACCGAGGGACGGGAGCCCACGTCCCTGCCCGTGCGTCTCTCTGTGGCCAGATTCGAGCCCGCACCTTCCTTTCCCCTCTGACCCATGGCCTGAGGGGCAAAGCAGGGTCATGTCCTGGCCCACCGTCTTGAGAGCAGGTAGGGAAGAGGAGACGCACCATGTCACGGGGAGACCCAGCTCAGCCGCGCTGTCCTCATGGCATCGAGCCCCTTCCTGGACCCCGTGGGTCTACAGCCGCCCTCAAAGGCCTGGCCTCTGGGTGGCCCTGCCTCTTCCCACTGGAGGGCTGGACCCGCAGCGCCAGACGAGCAGTGCCTGCGGCTGGGCATGCGACCCCAGCACCGCCTCTGTGCCATCACGGCACGCTCTAAACTGCCCTGAGCCTATTTCCTCTCGTGAAATGGAGATGATAACCGAACGTCCCTTAGGACCACATGGGCCACACTGTGGGGACGCCCCACACAGAGCCACACTCGGCAATCCCTCGCTCCTCTCTCTCCCCCTGCACTTCCCTCTGCCCTCGGCTCCCAGGGGAGCAGGGAGCACCGAGGGGTCTGGGACCTCTTCCTCATTCAGGTCAAACTGCAGCCTGGCCACCGGGTCTCCTGACCTGCAGCAGTTTCCTAAGTGACCCTCAGCTTCTGGGCACCCCACGCTCCCCCGAACCTGGCCCCCACTTGTCGGCGCTGAGGGACTCAGACTGCGGAAGCATCCAGGCTGGCTCCAGCCTGGCCACGCTGACCACACACTCGCACTAATTCTGCCAGAAATACCAGCCTGTGGTTAGGAAGGGCCGCCATTATGGTTTCCAGAAAATTCCTTTGAGCGGGGAGAAGCTGTTTGCCATTCCTGAGGCCTCGCCGGCCTGTATGAATGAGGTTTTCCATTCCAGCTGGGGCTGCTCCCAGATTGCTACTTTCAACAACCGTCGATCTGCTTTCCCTCTGAAGAAACAGCAAGCCCTGGGACATGGACACACCTTCCTTTCATTTTATCAAACGACTTCTGGTTATTTTCTCCTGATTACCCGAGTAGTGCCTGGTCTGTCATCCAGGAAAACCGTGGGGGGCCTGGTTGGGATCGGAGGTCTGGGGGAATGAGGCAGTGCTGATCACCGAGTTGGGGGCCACAAAAGGAGTGACAAGTCTGGGGGAAGAATGACAAGTTCCTCTCTGGAGGAGATGAGCAAGATGCACTTTGGAATTCCTAATTCTGCCTCCAGGCAGGAATGTCTGGGAGTCTGGATACCCACGGCCGGCTCTCAGGCCCTCAGTTCAAATGAGGCATCAGCATCATGGGGTGGGAGGAGATCTCCAGGAGGGTCGAGGGGAAAAAGAGCCCAGGATGAAACAAGGAAGAGGAACCTGCTGGAGAGAAATCATCAGGGAAGCCTGGAAGAGATGGAGAGAGGAAGAGAAAGGATGCCACAGAGGTCAGGGAGGAGAGTGAGTCAGCCAAGTCACGTGGCCAGAAAGGCCGATTTAGATGAGGCCTCACTGGCCCATTGGATTTGGTACTTAAGATGTCATCGGACCACCAAGAGATGCTGTGCCAGTTCTGGGTCTAGTCCTTGAGAAGACTGGCAGCTTCCACTTCCTCTTTCTTGAAATGACCTCCTTTAGGACACTCCCTCACAGAATTATGCCACCAGGCTGTGAGAAGCCCAGCCAGGGACATGTGTGGCCTCTCCAGTCATCAGCCCTGGCTAAGCAACCAGTCCAGAGTCAGCACCAAATGCCAGTCACCTGAGTGAGACATCCCGGGGCTCTGACCTAGTCAGCCTCGCCCATGACTGCAGCCCCAGCCAGAAGACCCTCCCAGGTGAGCCCAGTCAACTCACAGCATCGTGAGATTTTTTAAAATGTCATCAGACACTTCACCAGAACAAGTTTAATGGCTTGGTAGGGATAGACCCCTAACCAAGAGCGAGAATGCATGAACGGGTGTGTGTGTGCACATGCACATGTGTGCAGGGAGTAGAGATAGTGTGTAGAAGCTCTTTGTCGAGGAAGCTGACCACAGAAGGAGGAGAGGGATGGGATCTGCTTATTGTCCCTCACACTTGAAAAGTTCCTTCTGTGCCAGGTCTCAGGCCCTGAGCCCACCCGAAAGCCAGCCCACAGCCTTAGTAACTGGGTCAACCAGAGATACTGACCGTGAGATGGAGCAACCCTTGTAGACAGAGCCTTGGAGAGGGGCAGGGGCTTAGGTCCCAGGGAGCCCTGCCACTAGACGCTTGGGTCTCGGTTTCCTCCCCTCTACAGTGGGGCTAATGACACTTGGCCTGCCACTTCTTCAGGGCCGTTGCTGGAAAGAAGTAAAATGAAGGATATAAAAACCATCAGGGGGGCCGCCCGGTGGCGCAGCGGTTTAGTCCGCGCTTGGCAGCCCGGGGTTCGCGAGTTCGGATCCCGGGCGCCCGCCGACGCACTGCCTGTCAGCCACGCCGTGGCGGCGTCCCATATAAAGTGGAGGAAGATGGGCACGATGTTAGCCCAGGGCCAGTCTTCCTCAGCAAAAAGGGGAGGATTAGCAACGGATGTTAGCTCAGGGCTGGTCTTCCCCACAAAAAAAAAAATAAAATAAAATAAAACCATCAGGGCAAAGGCCAATGTGAGGGATGATTATTATATTATTACTATCTAGAGGAAGGAGGAGCTTGGGGTCCATCCGGGGTCTCGCACCTCCTTCAGTTCACACAACGCGTCTGCAGAAAAGAAGCTCAGGGAGACCAAGGTTGCCCCCGGGGCCCTGACCCTCACCACCAACCTGAAGAAAGTCCCCTCTTTGGTTCAGGTTCTACACTGAGAGCGTGCTCAGCCTTCAGCCCCTCTGAGGGCTTCTCGGATTTGCAGGTAAGTTGAGGACTGCTTCTGTGACCAGAAGTGACAGCCGTTTCTATAGCTTCTGCCAGAGGAGCCGGCACCCTCTCTGTTTATCATAATCCCATTTTCTGCCTCCAACATCTGTAGCTTAAAATCAGTGCTGCCTCCTGGGGTGGAGGAGAGAGCAGGCCGAAAATATCATCAAGGTTAAAAAAAAACGATTAGCACCTGTATTCTCTGACCTGCAGCAGCTTCCTGAGCTGAGTCTGTGAGTAATCTGGGAGGGATGGAGGGGAGGGCGGAGACAGAAAGGGGAGAATAAGTGAAAGTCTCCCATCACGTTAGGGAGAGGGTCCAAACCGCCGGCCAATGGTGGCCGAGCAGCCTCTCCTGACGACGGCAGCTTTCGGGGCTTTCGAGTGGTTTCCATGGCACCCGGGCCTTCACAATCCTCACCCAAACAGCTCTCCTTCAGCTCACCTTGTGTCCCCGAGCCGGAGGAGAAATGGAATAAGTGTGACAAATATGCTGATCTCGAGAAAGTCGTGCGTGTGTGTGTGTGTGTGAGAGAGAGGCAGAACCAGGGTTTTCCTCTAGAATAACTGGTCTCGGTTCCTGCCTGGGGCTCTGAAGGCATTTCTGGGGGCTGAGCCCAACCAAACTCTGATTTAGAAAAATCCATGGACTCAAATACCAAGAACATTTGGAGGGAACAGTTATCCGGGCCCCACACCGTGGTCGGTCAGATCTGACATGGCAGGTCGCTTCTGAGCGCAGAACCCAGAGACCCTCAGCCTTAGAGCCCTCAGAGGAGGAGGTGTGGAAAGTCCCCCGAGAAGAATCTAACCACCCTCTATTCCCTGATTTGTTTCTTTCATTCATTCAACAATTACTGAGTGCCCGCGTGGGACGGGCACAGGACTGGGCTCCGGGCAGAGAGCCCAGCCAGGCCGACGTCCCATCACGTCTCCCTCCCCGCCCCAGACTCTGGCAAGAGGCAGGTTTGAAATGAAATCCTGCCCGCCAGCGGTGTCCTCCAATTTCCTGCTATTGAGATCAGACCCTGGGCCACAGCAGGCAACTGAAAAGGATTCCCAGGTGTCCAGTCTCCTTTTTAGTCTTCTTTTTGCTCTCCCTTTTGTGTCTTCTTTTTAAAAATGCTCTTTAATAGTGGGGAAGTTAGCATGAAAAGGAGAGAAAATGAGGCTCAGAAAGGATGTGTCTGATGGGCCGCATTTGTTAACCTGCCAGAGGGTTTTCCTCTCCAGCCTCGCTGCTAGAGGAGCCAGCCCCGCCCAGCGGCTGCCAGCCTGGCCTCCTTCTCCCTTTCGAGAGCAGAAGCGGGAGATGGGTCAGGTAGGTGCCTGGCCTCATGCTGACAGGTGAGGTCAAGACCACAGCTAACCAGAACCTGCTGCCAGGTCCCTGCCAGCATCTATTGTAGCCACTCAAGTGCCCGGGAGAGTCAGTCTCCACAAGGCATTTTCCTTCTCTCCCCAGGGACAGGAGCCTGATGTCAGGGGCTGGTTGGGAAGGCAAGGGGGGCCTAGACTCAAGGCATGGCGTCCCATGGGGTAGGTTGGGGCACCAAACTGATCAGGTCATTCAAGCCACCACTGCCCCCTCCTTCCCACCTGGCACCTGGCCATGTGTCCCACTGCCCTCCAGAAGAGCCAGTCAGGCACCTGCAGGGGGCTCCTCCAGGATCCCAGCTGGGTGACCCCGTGGACTGACCCTCCAGCCACCATCCCCTCATCTCCACAAGAACACCAGGACCCTGGACCCTACTGGAGAACACCCACCACAGGGCCCCTCTTCTTGGGGAGGGGGCTGACTGCCCACCACACAAGGCTGGGGTCTGGGCCAACGTGCCCACGGGGTGAGGGGGCTGCCAGAGGTTATTTTCCTGGGAAACGACAGAGGGTGTGACACAGGCGAGCCTCGAGTCTCGAGAGAGACTGGATTGCCCAGTGGTTAGGGCTCTGGAGCCAGCCTGCCCACATTCAAATCAAACTAAACCAGCTTCCTGCTTATTAGCTCTGTGACCAGGACTCTGTCCCCAATTTCCTGCCCCTAAACTGGGGGCAGTAATGGCATTGTCTCTCTGAATCATTGCGCGAGTTACCATGTGTAAAGCACTGAGAACCGTGCCTGGCACACAGTAGGCGCACAGCAAAGACCTGGGGACAGATGCACAGAGCAGCATCCTGAGTCCAGCGTTATCATTCGACCAACACTGAAGGAGGCCCCCCCCTCCGTGCCAAGCGTAGACCTGCTGTCCCCACTGGCGGGACAGGAGGATGGAAAATGGGTATTTCCCCCATTCCATTAGGTAGCCAGACCTGGGGCGGCAGCACCTCCCAGGAGTGCCCCTGTCCACAGAGCCCTGGGCCTCCGCCACTGTGATGGGCAGAGGGCTGAAGAACCAAAACAGGGTGGAGACAGGGGCTGGGCAGCTGCCTCGGGTCATCCCACACTGCACAATTCTAGGGGCGCCATTTGCGTTGATGGGTCCCTGCCCGGGGCCGAGGACCAGCCCTGGAGGAGGTGGGCCAGGACTCACCTGAGGGCCATTTGCCCGCTGAAGGGTGTTTAAAGGCCAGGAGGATGAGCCCAGGGAGGGAGAGACAGAGGTGCGGGGCGAGGAGCGCCTGGGAGCCCGCCGTGCCAGCCGGGCCCAGCCTGGGGGGAACAAGGGGCTTCTCTTCTCCCAGAGCACCATGGCCTCGTTTTGTCCTTGAGACTGAAAAGAGACTGGGAGAAACGGCTTCACACCCTCCCTCCGCCTGAGCCTCCTCCCGCCCCACCTCTAAGGCACCCTGAGCGAAAGCTGGTTTCCTCTCAGCCTCTGCCTCGGAGACTTCCGCTCAGCAGGGTGCTGATGCGGTCCTCATGAAGCCTCCCTGCCCTGGGGGAAGACAGAGAGACAGACAGGCAGGCACGGGGGACAAGGCCAGGCCTCCTCCAGTGGAGGAACCACAGGGAGAGAACAGAGACTGGGGAGACTGACACAGGGGTGTGCGCACGGACGTATGTGTGTGCATGCGCATAGATGAGCATATGTATGCAAATGTCCACGTGTGCCAGTGTGCATGTGTGTGCACATGCAGGTGTGTGCAAGTGTACGCTTGTGTGAGTGTGTGCAGGTGTGCACAAATGCACATGTGTGTGGTTTGTGCGTGTGCAAGTGTATTCAAATGTGCACAAATACATGTATGTGCCAGTGCATGGGTGCACAGGTGTGTGTGCGAGTGTACATGTGTATGGGTGTGTGCAAGTGTGCATGTGAGTGAGTGTCCTGGGGAGAGAGGGAGGGAGAGCGGGAGAGCAGAGCAGAAAGACACCCACAGCGAAAGCAGTGCTGCCCGGCAGAGCTGTCAGAGGAAACCCTGGGAGGTGGGAACGTCCGTCCTTGCTGGGTTCACTGCTGGTGCCCCATCTCAGAACCTCGGGCACGGCAGGTGACAGTGACTAGCTGTTGCCTGCCCCACAGATCACAAAGGTCGTCACAGGATGCAGTCCCCACATACCCTCCTAAGTCCACTTCTCCCACTTGCCTTCACCAGCCAGCCCCTTCCCTGCCAGTCCCTCCCCTGGCCGATGGCCAAGCCGGCAGGCCCCCCCCCCCCGACCCCCTGAGGGAGCCCGGGGTGGTATCTGCTCAGTGTGGGCCGGTTCTCCTCACCCAGGAACAAGGGGATTTCCTGACCATTTCTTCAGGCGGGGTGATGTAAGCTGTTTTTGTAGTGTTTAGCCAAAGAACCTTCCAGGCCTTCATTTATCTAAATGCAGAGGCCTTTGGGGACTAGCTTAGCTGGCTTATTTCCGTTCAGCGTCTTGGAACAGTTCAGACTAGTGCTGCCTTTAGATCATCGGGACATAAGAAATGGGGCCCGCAAAAGGACTGGGGAGGCTAGATTCCTCCTCGGACCAGATGCTCCCCGCTCCCAGCACCAGCCATGGCACTGATCAGAAAGTGCCCAGCCCTGGCCGTTGTCTGGGATCTGCATCTTGAGCTGTGAAATGGCCTGGACGGATGCATTGCAAATGAGCAGACAGCTGACCTCGCCCCAGAAGGCCCCCAGGCGGGGCTCTCCACTCTGTGCATTATTACGCTCAGGGTCAGGAACTTCTCCCTGGGTGAATCTCCTGGGACAGGCAGCCTGGCTGTGCTCTGGCAGACCCGCCCACTCTGCTCTGGGCCCCCGATTTGGTCTGGGAATCACAGTGCGGGGGAGTCCTCTCTGAACCAGCTGCCAGGATCAGAGCTGGGACCCGCCCCCTCCTCTATCCAGCTACGGCTCTTTGATCCTCAATCTCCTCCTCTGTGAGGTGGGAGGTGGGAGGCGAGGATGCCCAATTCAGGGTCTTGTGAGGACCAAATGCACCCTCTCACCCAGGGCCTGGCCCAGAGCAGACTCCCCTTTCCCTCCTAACCCGGACTCCAGGACCAGCTCCACTCCCTCCCCCTCCTTCCTCCAGGCCGGCTCCAGGCTCTAGGCACTCAGGGATCTTGCAGATTCCAAGCTCTCTCTCTCTCTCTCTCTCTCTCTCTCTCCACCTGCCTCCCCTCCGCATGGATCTCTTGCCCCATTCTTCACTGGCTGACTCCTTCATCCTTCAGGATGCCACACAGACATTCTTCTCTCTTGGATACATTCCCTGCCACCAAGTCTGGGTTGGGTGCCTCTCCTGGGGGCTTACACTGTACCCCAAACTTCCACTATCACAGCATCAATCATGGTGGCCGGGAGTTGCCTGATTACCTGCCTCCCTGGACTATAATCTCCCTGAGAGCAAGACTGGGTCCCGTAGCCAGACCTATGCCCAGTGCCCGGTACAGGCTAGTTATCCATGAAATTTATGTGGAATGAACAAGCTTTCCCAGCACAGAGAGCAAAACCCCACCCCAGAACCAATGACCCGACTGAAATGGGACCGGGAACATCTTCCGAATGGTTTCTGGGAGAGCCACCCATCTTGAGCCCCCCACCCCGCCCCTCCAGCTCCTCTCCCCACAGTCCCTTCCATCACAGCCAAGCTCCAACTCCAAGGCAGCCGCAGGCTGGCAGCCCTGCCAGCACCTGATGCAAATTCATCAGCTGTTACCATGGAGACTAGCCAGCAATCAGCTCCGTGCCCTCCTGCTGCAGGGGGCCAGCAGAGCGGAGGCAGCAGCCGGCTGAGCACAGAGAGAACTGCCAAGCAAGCGCCCGGCTCTGGACTCAGGCAAGCCTGCGTGCAGAACCAGCCCCCACCCAGCCCCACTCTCCTTCCCGCAGCGGCGTGACCTCGGGGAAGTCACTTCACCTCTCGGAGTTACACAGGTTTTGAGGGATGAGATGAACCATGCAGGGCAAGGGCCACGTCACCATGTCATTTTGGTATGCCAGCCTCTGTGTTAGCTTTCTGGGAGCTGTTTCCAGAGTTTCTGTCCCTTTGACCTTGGTGTTCAATCCTCCTGAATTTAGGTGGGGCTGGAGGAAGGAAGAAAGACTCCAGTCCCATCTAGCAGGAAAAGATTTCGTGTGACATTGGAAGACAAAGAGGAAGCCCATGGGGCCACTAACGTGGTTTGGCCCCAGGGCCACTAATGTGGGTGCCACACTGGCAGCTTGCTGAGCAAACCCTCTAAGAGTGGTGGCCCCGCTCATGGAGGACTTAAGGTGGCATCACACTTGCATGACAGCCTCCATGTTTCATGGGGGGGTTGTCACCCTGTCTCCTTATTCCTTTAAATGGTGCCTGTTTCCAGGGACAGCTGAACCTTCCCGTGCCTACCGAGTACCTGGAGGCAAGAAAATCCTGAGATGCTGCAACTGGCCCCTGGCACCACAGAAACCAGCTCTCCACGGCCAGCCTGAGCCGGCGTGGACCCTGGTGTGGAGCTGAGCACCTGCATCCCAGGCAGCCCTAGGCCTGACACGAACATGTCCACCACCCACCTCCTTCTCCCAAACGTCACCTCAGCCCAGCTGCTGGGCTTTTGTTGCTACGGGGAACAGGCTTGGCTGTGTTCCCAATAGTAGGAGAGAGGAAATGGTCCCTTTTGTTAAACGATGGATGGATGGGTGGATGGATAGATGGATGGATGGATGCCTAGAAGGAAGGGAGGTAAGGAGTGAATAAATGAGCCCTTCTTGGAGCAAAGATCCACAGAGACATTGAGACCATCTTTCAAAATTCTCCCTACCTCTCTTCTCCACTCCCCAGTCAGGTTGAGAGTTGGGGAGGCCCTGGGAGCCAGAATCACAGAGCCACCATATTCCAGAGGCCCATTCTCAGAACACTTCTGTGGTGGGGCGTTTCAGGGGCAGGGGTGGAGAAGGAGGGTGCCCACAGCTCTGCTCAGTCCCCCTTCCGCCGGAGCTGTCCACACCCTGAAAGGCAGGACTACACCCTCAACCCGGGCAGGAATCCCCGCCCCGAACCGGCCCACCACAGCCCGCAGATGCACTGTCTGCCAGCAGAGATGCAGGACAGTTTCCCAACCTCACTGCCAGGCCAGTGGAGATGAAATGGATGAGGAAGGTGCATCGCCCCAGACGGGACCCCCTGAGAACAGACTTCAGCAATGCCAAGAAGTGCCTTGAAAAAAAAGTGGATCGAGAGTCTTCCATGTACTTCAACAATCCGAAAAACACTGAACAGAAAGTTGGGGGAAATTTAGAGAAAAGGGGACTAAATGTAAGTTTTTGGTGAGGATAGTAAAAATAAATAATGTCCTAACCTCTTAGAAGATGTGGTAGTTTTTCAAGAGCTTTTCCCAACCCGCAGAGCTGTTGAGTGGCCTCCCATCACTCCATTTCACAGAGCAGGATACCGAGCACAAGCGACTGAGACTTCCTGCAACACGGGGCATGTGGGAAGCAGTGCTAGGGCGTCACCAGAGAATTTTGAGGCTGATCAAGTTATTCCTGCAGGGCTCGGCTTCTCCATCGTCTTGTGTGTCACCGCCCA
Source organism: Tapirus indicus (assembly GCA_031878705.1). Taxonomy (NCBI): domain Eukaryota; kingdom Metazoa; phylum Chordata; class Mammalia; order Perissodactyla; family Tapiridae; genus Tapirus; species Tapirus indicus. Next base: position 56,301,809 of record CM062932.1, read on the forward strand.
GTCTGTCTTCTGATGAGAAAACAGCATCCACTGTGTGACTGACAGGCTGTGTTTGCTGTTTGCTTATAGTTCCTAAAAAGGAGGAAATCTTGGAAGTTTTTATTTAAATTTTTCTCAAGGCACTTGCAGACACTCACTGGCAAAGAGAGGTTGACATAATAAAAGCAGCAATTCCCGATTACCATCAGTGCACAGCTCGGGAAGAACCCACCCCCCGGGAGAAGCTCGCTGACACCCTGAAAGTTTCACACCAGCAAAGCCTGTGTGCCACACTGCCTCCCGGGACAGAGAGGAGTGTCACACAGCCCCAGGGAGACGAGGGCAGTCGAGGCCTCGCCATGCGGCCGTGGGACCCTGGGCCGGTCCCCTACCCTCTCTCTTCAACAGTGAAAACACGCAGAGGTGGTGGAACTCGATGGGATCTGAGAGGTCATCCAGATCTGGTATTTGAAGAAAGGGAGAAAGAGGAGGACTTGGCTGCTCATCTCTGGGTCCCAGTGGGACGACCCTGAGGCTCAGAGAAGGGAGAATCATCTGGGGAAAGAACACCTTTCTCAGACTATATAACACAGATCATCATGAAGGAGTGTCGTTCTGGGTGAGCTGCGGGGCACCCCGCCTGCCCAGGCTCCCGTTCCCATCCTCCCCACCCCAAACTCTAAAGAACCCCCCGGCTACTGGGGACAGACTTTCTCTTGTCTCTCCAGAGCCTGAAAGCCACCGCTCAGTTATACTGTCAGCCCCTTGAGGCTAGGGACTAGCCAGGGACACTGTCCTTCCATCCCCAGCACCTAGCAGCATTCCTAACCCATGGCGGCTACTTGGTGTTTGTTGAGTGAATGAATGACCTACAAACTACTCAGCTATTGTTGCTATGATAACACTGCATAACAGACAATCCCCCAAATCCCAATGACTTACAACAACAAGCATTGACTTGTTTCTTATTCGTGGGCACAGGTCAGCAGGGCAATTCCAGGATCGAGTCTCTCCCTTGGAGACCAGCAGCTCCAGGAGGCCCGTTCTGCTCACCGTGAAGGGCAGAACCATGGGAGGCCAGTCATGCAAGCACGTTTAAAGCCTCTGCCCACGTCACATCCACAGTGTTGCCAGCGTGGCCACACCCAGCATCAACGGGGTGGGGGAAATTCTGCATCCGTTCTAGTGGGGGCACTGGAAAGCCACCTGGCAAAAGATGCAAGTGTGAAATTCTGTACCAGGGAGGGAAGGAAGAATTGGGACCAAGAATCCAACCTGCCACGGACTCTAAAGTGGAAACAAGAAGACGTCCCTTGCAGGATCGCCGTGGAAGCATGCATGCACACTACGCAGCACTGGGTAAACGTTACAACACCGTGTTATCACGATGAAACATCCCCTCCACTGGGACAACACGGTGACCATAGAGATCTCATCTTACAGAGCGGAACCGGGTGCTGGGCAGAGGGACCCACCTCACAGCGGGACTGATGCTGTGGATGTGGCTCCTTAACACAGTTCTAACAAGCCCCCTGGGCTAACACTCCTCAGAGACAGAGGGGGCAGGGCCGGCATTTCAAAAGCTGTTAAGATAGAGAAAACCTGGGGGGCATTGTTAACACTTCAGACTCCATGTCAGTGCATCCCTGGGTTTCGGATATGCGTGACTGGCACCAGTTTCAGAGGGTTCCTGCCTCCTCCTTACACACCCACATACACACACAAGCACACACACAGACACTCCCTCCCCTCTGCACCCCCAAAGGGACTTGTTTCAAAAGTGTAAATACACTGGGCACACCTACTTCAGGTCTGCTCTGAGTGTTGATGAGAAAATACCTGAGACCAGGACCCACCAGGAGAGAAAGTGTCACTCGGACCCGATTCTGCTCTGGTGGGAGAAGGAAGCCCCCGCCAGCACCCCTTGTTTTCAGAAGTTTGTCAGTTTCCTAGTTTCCTTCTTTTCTTTCCAAAGCTCCGCTCCCCCAAGAGAATAATGTAAACACTTATGATGGCATTTTAATAGTCCCGGGGGCATTGATCATTATTATGAATCTGAAAGTAGCTGAGTTATTAATGTTTGACAGTGCGATCACGCAGTGCCACAAGTCGTAAAATCTTACACAGAGAATGCTGCTTTTATTCTCAAGCACTTTCTCATCTGTTTTCTCAAAGGGGAGGAGTTATTCTCCCAATTAGGGTGATTGGAAAACAGAGGTCAAGAAGGGTCAGACCACTTGCTAACCGGGGGATGGCTCTGGGGATCAGAACCAGGGCAGCCTTCTCTTCTCCCAGCTGGAATCCTCACCTCCTGGGAACTAGAGGGCTCCCTCCTCAGCTCCTCAAAAAGCCTTCACCTCGCTTTCCTTCCCATCTCTGAGACTTCAGGTTCCCGCTCACCCCCAGACGCATGTCCTGGCCCCATCTGTGTGGCCTCCCGGGGGTCTTGGCTCCACCAATTAGCTCTCCAATTAGCTCTTCCGCCCCTGCCTCTGCATGGCCACCATCCTGCCTCCGTGTCCAGATGTGTTGATGCCTCGTCCCCCAAAACAACCTGCTCTCCACGCAGGCCCGCCTCCTGCAGATACACAGATGCCCCCTGCCGAAAGCAGGGTAGGCAGGCTCTTTGGGAGGTGACCCCAGTACGCTGGGGGTGGAGAGGGGACAATAGAGAAGGAGGGAGAGCAAATAGAGGGTGCATTGAGCTGGCTCTACCTGGACACCTGGGGACAATCCCTCTGGGAACCCTCTGAGGAATGAGTAGAATGAACCTCAGAACTGTCCTTGGAAAGAACCACCCACCGCACGGTCGTGCTACAAAGGGCCTTTCAGCTTCGCTGTCCACAGGACAGCCAGGACGGGGCTGCCGCCAAAGCATCTCCCTTGGAATCTGGCCGGACCCTCAGCTCCAGGGCCCTTGACGTGCAGCCTGGTGCACACCCACCACCTGGGTGACACAAGGAGACGCTCACGGGTCACTCTGGAGACCAAATGCTGAGGGGTGACGGTGCGTATACCCACATCCACACCTCCTGGGTGGGTGCCCTGTCTGAGCGGGGGGTTGGGTCTGGGCCTCAGGGATGGGACCACCGCCCCACCCAGTACCACATTGCCTCCCATCTTTCCACCTCCCCACGTCCAACTCCCACCTCCCCACCTGCTCTGGTCACTGGCTCATCCTCTGCATTTCCCCAGCAGTGGGACTTGGTCTCCAGTTCCAAGGAAAGCATTTAAGGGCAGACTAAACTCTTTCTGCTCCCTACCTCGGGAGAAGGGAGTGTTGGGGGTGTGCACTGACAGCCATCAAGCCCCCATCCTGTGCCAGGCACCAAAACAGGCGTTTCGCACACATGCAGTCATCTTCCTCTCTGTGAATCCCGGGAGGTGGGACTTACTATTCCCATTCTGCAGATGGGAGAACTGAGGCTCAGAGACACTAAAGAGTTTGCTCAAGGTCACTCAGCATTCTTGTCTGCTTGGGCTACTGTAACAAAATCCCACAGACATTTATTTCTCACAGCTCTGGAGGCTGGAAGTCTAAGACCAAGGTGTCAGCTGACTCGGTTCTTGGTGAGGGGTCTCTTCCTGGCTGACAGACGGCCACCTTCTCACCGTGTCCTCACATGGCAGAGAGTGAGCCCTGGTGTCTCTCCCGCTTCTCATAAGGGCACTAATCCCATCATAGAGCCCCACCCTCATCTAAACCTAATTACCCCACAAAGGCCCCATCTCCAAACACCACCACCTTTGGGGGCAGGGCTTCAACATATGAATTTGGGGGGGACACGTGCACTCAGTCCGTAGCACTCAGCTAATGGGAGGTGGAGCCAAGATCCAAACTCCGGTCTGTTGGAGTCTGTAGGGAAGCTTCCATCCCTCCTTACTCTGCCTCCCCCCAGACCCCTCGCCTCGGGTTACAGACAAGCTCACTGGGTCAGGGGCTCCAGAGGACAGGCCTGGAGACCACAGCTGAGGACCCCCTTCCTGCTCCACCAGGAGCATCCAGCTTGCTTCAAATCAGAACTGGGGACGGGCCCCAGCTTCCGCAGGCTGGCTCTTTCCAGTGAGCGGCTTTCTCGAGCAGCCCCTGGAGAAACCCACAGGGGGCCATCTTCCAAGGTCATTTGTCTGCCCTCCTCTAAGAGCCCTCCAGGGGCTCCTGAGCAGTCAGTCCCGGGCTCCCCTCCCTCAAACGTCCCGTTGCTATGCAATCCTGACAGCCCAGATGGACACCTCCATGGTCCCCAGAATGGCTGACAATTCCAGATCAGTCATCTTACCAAGGCTGGTGCAGCCTGGCCATCCTTGTAGGTGACACATCTGCTGACACCAGGACCCACTCAACTTGGCTTTTTCCTGGAGTGTTGGGCTTGGGGGTCAAAAGTGGGAAGGGGGCAGGAGAGCGACAGTAAAGACTGTGTCAGGTGTTCACCAAGCCAAGTGTCTACAGCGAGTTAAATGGTTGTGGGTAGAATCCTCGAAAAGTCTTGTTCGAGTTCTAACTCCAGGTACCTGTAAGGGCGACCTTATTGGAGAATAGAGTCTTGGCAGATGTCATTAGTTAAGATGAGGTCGTACTGATTAGGGCGGGCCCCACTTCCAATGACTGGGGTCCTTGTAAGGAGAGGGAAGTTCAGACACAGAGACACATGGGGAGAAGGCCATGTGACAACAGAGGCAGAGACCAGAGTGATGTGTCTCAGCCAAGGGCACCAAGGATGGCTGGCCACACCAGGAGCTGGGAGAGGCCTGGGACAGACTCTCCCTTGGAGCCTCCAGAAGGAACCAACTCTGTTCACATCCTGATTTCAGATTTCTGGCCTCCACTCTGTGAGAGAGTACATGTCCGTTGTTTTAAGCCCCCCCGGTCTGTGGGACTTCGTTACAGCAGCCCCAGGACACTAACAGTGTCCACATCCCCGAGGCCCCAACAGTCCTCAGGAAGAAAGGGGCCGGATCACTCGCAGTGAGTCCTCTCAGCAGCACGTCCTGGGGGCAGCCGCCGCCCAGCGGGGCAGGCAGGACGGGTCAGCGAGAGCTCTGTGCACCCCGGCTCGGCCCCTCGGCGAGGGCGGGCGCTTTCCATCCTCAGTCAGGGGCTCCTCAACACCCACCGCCCGACGGTAACCACACAATAATAAGTGCACCGACTCCCGCAGTGCCCGCGAGGGCCTCACACATGGTACTGCTCAAGACAAGTCGAGCCATCGCGGGTCAGATGAGCGGTTGTGGGGAAGCTTCTAGAACAGTCATGGCACACACGGGTGCTCAGTGTGGTTCCCGTCTTTCACTCTTTCGGGAATGTTTGTGACTAAGAAATCCACAAGGCGGCAGGTGCCAAAGACTCCAGTGCTGGGCCTCTGGCCGTGTGGCCCTTGCCCCTACCCGCTCCCCATGTGGCCCTTGCCCCTACCCGCTCCCCAGCGGGCCACCCCTTCCCAGAGCGAGGTGACCTCCTCCCTCTTGGCCACTCCTCACGCACTCTTGTCGTTCCCCTGGACACCTGGCTTCCCCTTAACCATGTCCTGGGAGTTACCTTTCCTCCTTTCTCTGATTCATTAACAAGCCCGCACTGAGCACTCGAGCTGTGCCGGACGTCACGCTACGCCATGGAGCTCCAAAATGACAGACACTGTCCCCGACCTTGGGGAGCATGCCCGGCACCCCTCCAGAAGAGACACAGGCCTTGGAGTGAGGGGAGAAATCACAGGCCGTCCTGACTCGCCCTGTCCCTGCATCCCCACCTCCTCCTCCGCCACCTCTCAGGGATTGCCCGTGAGCCCAGCTTTCTCCAGCTGGGGCCACCAGGCCGTGGGTGAGGGGCTACCAGAAGGCCCAGGACACACTTATTGGCACATCCTGCCAGAGTAATCATTTACTCAAAAAACTGGTGGGGGAGGGGGAGTTAATTCTATTGGTAAGCAATCTAAAACATATGGTTCTACTAAGACATTTAGGAGTACCTTAGGGAGCAGGATGCAAAAGTCACGTGAATTTTTGAGACAAGTCTCAGTGGTTCACAAAGTTCTGTCTGCTTCTGTTGCAATCCAGATCCACAGAGCTCCACTCTCATTCTCTGCTGCTAGAAACACCCGGCCCCGGCCGAGAAGTGTGGGGAGCAGCCCGGACCAGTGCAGAGCACTCTCATTTTCTCAGAGACAGCAGCCCCGCTCCAGATGCTCTGGCCCTCCTCCTGGTCCAGGAGAGCTTGTCTCCAAAGCCTGTTAAAGGCGGGAGCTGGGAGCTGCATGGGTGGTGTCTGGGAGGCCACGGAAACCACCCTCCCTGCAGTGGCAGCAGCCCAGCCCAAGACGCACGGGGACACCAGCCATTAATCATTCTTCTCGCGTGTTGTCAGGCCCAGCAACCTCCTGAGGTGCCACATAAATACACTTAACCTTTAAAGGGCCAGGGTGGCCGCCCCAGGGAGGGAGAGCTAAAAATCGTCACCCACAAGGATGAGCCCCCACCCACTCTTCCGCCCCCCGACTCTCTCCGTCACAGAAGGGGAGAGAGTTTAAAATAAGGAGCAACAGTCCGTTGTAAACCTAGCTCCACCCATCAAACTGACACAGCCCTGGACACCAAGAGTCCAGCGAGGTTTCCCAAGGAGGACAAGGGCCAAGGAATGACGTCAGCATAAGCGACTGAGCCTGCCTGTCTAGCTTTTCGGGGGCAGCTGTGCCCCGATGACAAGGCCTTTCCTGCCAAAGGGGCAAGTGGCCTCGAGGGTCCTGGGCTGGGAGCGGGGGCTCTGCCTCGGTCCCGACACCCTGGGGGCCTGCTAGCCCGGAGGAGGGCATCCTACCACCCCTCACCTTGCCCTTTTCCTTCATTCACTCAGCGAAGTGCCTGAGCATCTTCCATGTTGCTGGCATGGCACTAGGTGCCAAGGATGCAAGGAGAACTCAAAGACAGCCTCTGACCCCAGGGGACTCACGGTCAGTGGGAGGTGGGGAGGCAGGCTTGCAAGAAGTCGTTTCCATAGGATGACAGTAAATTCTAGGATGGGGTAGGGAGGGAGTGCTGCGGAGCCCTGAGGAGCTCTGATGGTGGAGAGGGGGCAGAGATGGCGTCTCAGCACAGGGGACATTTGATCTGGGTCTCACTGCATGAGTAGGAGTTCTCCAGGCAGACAAAGGGAACTTGAATGGAGTGGCTAGGACATGAGTGGTGACGAGCTGGAGGCCAAGGCTGGGGTCCTAGGCCACCCTGGAGGATAGTGAGGCCAGCCCTGAGCAACACCACAGAGTGGTGGATGCTGGGCTGTACCACCCAGATTCCCCTTAATTGTGGGACGCATGGCCTCCAGCTGGCAGTGTGCTCAGGGAAGGCCTCAGCTGCAGAGAGGCGCCTTGCCCGAGGCCTCGCTGTCCCCTGGGGGGCCACATCCAGGGGCCTGTAAATGGAGGGTATAAAGGACTAGCCAGCTCAGCCTAGCTCAGAACAGCTCAGAGGGCCGTCCTCGTCCAGACTCTCCCTCTGCCCGTGAAGGACGTTACCATACAGTGAAGAGAGTGTGTCTTAAAGAAGCGCTGTAATGGCAGAAACAGGGCTGCCAGGGCTGGAAAGAACGTGCAATGCTATGACGATACAGGAGATGCAGAATGCCGTGTCCCAGGCTCTGCAGTAAGGGGCACTGAGTCAGTGGTGCTCAGAGCGTCTCAGAGCTGCTCCTAAAATGACAACAGAACTGCCGGAAACCACAAACATGCACACAGGGACGGTTCCAACCCAGAGCTTGCCTGGCCACCATGCACCCTGGGCTCCTGGAGAAGGGGCCCGTGGAGTGACCTGGGGCAGGAGAGGGAGGCACCTCGGCCCTCAGGGTGGGAAATCGGGAGGTAACACGCAGAACTCACCTCCTCCTCTCCCTCTCCTCCCCAGATCCCTGGCTGAGCTCAACGTTGGAGACAAATTAATTTGCCTTAAGGTGCTTGAGTTTATCCATTAATTAAACTTGCCTTCCCCAAGCAATTTTCCACCTGCTTCCCGTAAACATCCCCATGCCTCTGGTGGAGCCCTGACCTAACGCCCAGCGTCGAGTGGCTGGTGACTTGTGCTTGTTCCCTTGTTCACGATGAGGAAGCTTAGTTGCCAGGGATTCCTTAAATAAGACACTGTGATGTGTCGCTTGCTCATTTTGACCTGCCTGACTGTCTTTATTTGTGACTTAGAAAAACCTCTGGTTTTCTAACGTGCCAAGCACATGTGACAGTGGCTTACAGATACAAGTCCCTGCGGGGTGGTTTGTTCCCATGACAACGTGCAGGTGAGCATGCATTTTCCCCTCTCACCTCCTCCCCATCAGACCTCAGGGGACCTGCAGGGCAGGCTATGGCAGGGCAGTCTTAGGGTGGGGCAGGGGAGGACGCCTGAGGGACCAGGTGGAGATCCCCCCTACGGCAAGACCAGGGCAGGGGACCTGGGCCCAGGGTGGGCTCTGGGAATGCAGCTTAGCAGCCGCCCCTGTGGCTGGGGTGAGGCAGGTGTGAGCCCCTCGGGGGGCAGCCCTGAGTCTGAGGGTTCTTGGGAGCCGAGTAGAACCTGAAGGGGTCTTACAGAAGGTCGAAGTACCAAGCTGGTCACCTTGGCGCCTGAAAGCAAGGCCAGGTGGAAGCCTGGGAAATAACTGGGGACAAGGCAGAGGGGCCACAGAGGACTGGGAGCCAGGGGAACACAGAGTGGGAGAGGGCAAGGCCCGTCGTGGGACAGGTGGGCTGAGCCGCAGGTACAGGTGTGGCACCCCATGGGCCACTGTAGGAAGGACACACGTGGGACCGGGCAGGTGGAGTATGATGAGGGGAACGCAGTCAGGGCCTGGCAAGCTGGGCCCTCGCCAGCGCTGAGCGTCTGGGCCCACCCAGCAGACCGGAGTCTGGGCCAGGTCCCTGTCCCAGAGGGGCAGGGCCAGGCAGGGCCACCAGAAGGCCAGACCTGGAGAGCAGGATCCAGGCCACCTCCATGCACTGAGGCCAAGCAGAGGAGGAAGAAGAAAGAGGCGCCAGACGGGACTGTGAGAGGCCTCGGGAGTAACCTGGAGCCACCACTGTGGCTGCAACACGGGTCCCCAGGGAGGCCAGGCAGCCTGGCGCAGCTTCTCGCTTGTAGCAGATCCCCTGAGATGCTCTGATAAAGATCCCTCTCCAGCCACCACCCCAGCCCTCCTCAACTCTGGGCATGTGGCCTGTCCGTGTGACTCTTTGGCACAGTGACCTTCGAGAGCCAGTGGTGACCGGCATGAGCATCAGGGTCACGTCTAGGTCAAGTTCTCCCCCAGGCACTTAGTACCCATCTGTCTTATCAACTGACCGAAGCCTCAGTTTCCCTGTTTGTTAAATGAGGAGCGATAGTTATCAAAAGCTACTTCATAAGATTACTGTCATAATTTTAAGAACAACGTACTTATAAAGCGCTTAACACGAGGCCAAGCAAATGGTAAACACTCAAAATATGTTTGTTCATTTGTTTTGAGGAAGATTGGCCATGAGCTAACATCTATTGCCAATCTTCGTCCTTTTTTCCTTTTTTCTCCCCAAAGCCCCAGTAGATAGTTGTATGTCATAGTTGTGCATCCTTCTAGTTGCTCTATGTGGGACGCCGCCTCAGCAGTGCGCCAGTCTGCACCCAGGATGCGAACCAGCGAACCCCGGGCTGCCGAAGCGGAACGTGCGATCCTAACCACTACGCCACCAGGCCGGCCCCATTAAAACACGTTTTTTTATTATTATTATTACTAGTGGTTTAACTCGAATCCCTGCCACACAGGGGTGTGGGGACCACACAGGCAGGTTCTCTTTCTCTCTCTATTGCTGATATTTGGGCAGAGCAACGTTTGAGGTTCGGGGGTCCCCAAGGACCCCAGCTCAGAGCAGCTGGGGAGGAGAAAGACAAACAAGGATGGTTCCACCAAGCCCAGAATCTTCCAGACTCTCAGCCACTCCAGCGGGAGAGGCATCAATGCCCAACTCGGCCCCTCCAGTCACCCCAGAGCACAGACCAGGACGGGACTTGAGGTTGGTGGAGCCAGAGCAGGTGGCACTGAATTTCTTTGGAGACTCTCCCTCCGTGTCAAAGAAAATGAAAGCGGCTCAGGGACATCTATGGTGCTCCTGCCGCCCTTTCCCACATCTCAGTTCTTCGCGTCTCACCTCTGAAGAGCAGCTGAGCAGGATAAAGAGAAATGTTCCAGGCCCTTCTCTGCTCCCTGGGCCTGCTCAGACCTAGAGGGAAGGTGTGACCCCATTCTGTTCGTCTCGTCTACTCAGAGCGAGGTGGCTCCCCCACCCCCGCAGCCCCCACTTCTCCCCCTTCCACCCCAAGACCCCCACCCCAGGTCCCCTCTTGCCCCTCCTCCAGGCCTGTACCTTCAGCTCCTCTCCGCTGACAGCCCCGGCTGCCCCAGCTCAGCAGACAGCACCGTGACTCCCCCGCTGCTCCCCAGACCCCCGCCCCACCCCCGCCCCTTCCGGGTACAAGGGCAGACTCGGCTGCCTTCATTATAGACTATAGCACAAAAACATAATAAAATAAAATGAATGTTTTCTCAGTGAAAACCCATTAGATGAGTTACTGTTGTAATTTAATAATGGGATGGGAAACTACAGCAAATTACCGAAGTATGTAATTAAAGTAAATCTATTTTAAAGTCCTTTATTGTTTAGTGTTTCTCAGGTCTCCGTCTCTCCCCACTGCACCCCCTTCCCTTTTTCTGAGTGTGGGGAGGGGAGTGGGAGCTGTGGATTCCTTCGAAGCCGTCGGTACCTTGTGGCAAACGCGGCCCTCCGATCTTTCCCAGGGAGGACAGCGTGCCCGGCATGGCTGAGGCCCCAAACAGCCTCCCCTTGGCAGAGCGCGGGAAGAACGACTGACAGGCACTGCCTGAGGTCAGATCCCAGGACCCAGCTCTGCTAGATCCTCAGGGGTGAAGGTTGATTTTTGGCCTAAATGCTGAACTGATTAAATTGAGGGGGGGTGATGAAGGGGAAGAGGGGGGTGTCTGCCCTGAGAATACCCTTCATGAAGCACAGATGCCACTGACCGCGGATCTCAGATTAGCCGATGACTGTCAGTTTCAAGATGGTGTCGTGGTTAAGAGGCAGCAGGAAGCTAAGGCTCAGAGAGGTTCAGTACTCGCCCAGGCTCACGCAGCGACAAGTGGCAAAGCTGGGATTTGATACAGAGCAATTGACCCAGGACCAACTGCCTCCCAGAAAGCTCCCAGAAGAGATTTCTGTCTGCTGGGGGTAAAGCCCTCTGGAATGAGCCTGGTGAATAACTGCCCATTTTCAAAGGAGGAAAGAGGAGAGGTAAAATGTGCAGCTATTGCTTCCACAGTCGTTCTCCACTTTCTAGAATTCAGTGTCGGGGATGTAGGGGTCCCAGAGTGGACACAGACCCTCTGGGATGAATCCCCTATGTCAGAAGGCCCAGTTTAGGTCCTGGGGGACTCATCAAAGCCCCCAGACCCCGAGCATGGCCCGGCCCACCATGAGGAAGGTCCTTGCAACTGGCCAAGGGCACCTGAAGTGACAGCAATGAAAGAACCCCTGTAGTTCATTCAAACCCGGGACCGTGCGCTTCCCCCTTTCTAGGGCACTTGGGACCCTGTGTTACTGACAGCTGCAGAAAACCAAGTGACACGAATAGAAATTAAGCTACAAGGGCCACTTCATCAGCACAGTGAGCTCTTGACAGAGAAAAGGATCCCCGAGAAAAGCAAGAACTCCCATGCCCTCAGGAGAGCTGGTCCTGCCCACTGCAGCCCCGGGCAAAGGCCCTGTCCTCCCCCTCTGGCCCTCCTTGTCTTCTCCAAAGGAGAGAACCTGGAGTCCCCACCACCTCCCGCAGGAGGACGAGCAGAGCTGCAGGCTGCAGGTCCTACGCAAATGAAACACAAAGTGGGTGCAAATCCACGCTCGCTCTTTCTGAATCTCCAGTTGTCATCTGGTGGCTGAGCTGCTGCAGCCCTCCCGGGCTCTGAAAGCCACCGCTCCTTCCAGCTTCGTGTCTGTCAAGGACAGGGAGCTCTGGCGATGGGGCAGGTGAGCAGGGCGTTGTAGAGGGCAGGAGGCTGCCCACCCAACCCTCGGGGTGCCGTGTTTCCTGGGGCTCAGGACGCGGCCACTTCTTTCTCCACAGCCGTCCTTTCCGGCTCCAGGCGGTGCCCAAAGACACGCACCCCCAAAGCCTCAGGGGACTGCCCACCCCAAGGAGACTCTGCTGAACGCACAGCGACTCTGGAACGCAAATACTCCCTGTGCCTCTCTTTAGCTGTTGAGCCTGGGCACAGTATTGAAGGTGGAATTCTCCACCAAGATTTCTGAGTTTGGAGTAGTCTTAGAGCTGTTTCCTGCATCAGGGAAGAGAGTCGAACGGGGGAGCACCCAGGACTGCACCTCGAAACCACACTTCAGTGCTGCCCAGGCCACACTCTCAGCCCCCATTCGGCATCCATTCCCAGGCCTGGGCACCTGGAACCCACTTAGAAAGCGCTTCTCGTGGCATCCAAGAGTCACAGGACCCTGTCCCGGGGACGGAGCCAAGATCTCTTGCGTAGGGAGAAAGGAGGCAAAGAGGCCAAGAGAAAAGAGAGGCGGGCCTCGGGCAGCCGCTCGCAGGATTGGGAAGGTGAGGCCGTGAAGGGAAGGGGCTCTGGAGGCAGAGGAAAAGCAGGCAGTGGAAGAAAACTCCAAAAAGGGTTGCGAGGGAGGGGCCCGAGGACAAACTTTCCCCCGCAACTCGACAGCGTCGTCTTTGTCTGGCGGCACTGTCCACGCACCTCAGGAAGGTCTGAGATGTCTCTGGAAGCCCGCCGCCCTCGGCAGCCCCGTTCAGCTCCAGCTCCCAAACCTCGTCAAGGATTCTGGCTTTTCTCTGCTCCCCTCCTCCTCCAATACCTCCTTGTGTGAGACGAGAAAAGCAATTGGGAAGAGGGGACGAGGGGGGATTAGGGGCCCAGGTGGTCTCCCTCTTTATGTCCACAGTCTTCCCTGGACCCTGTGGTGGTGGGCCAGGACCTAGGGCAGGGGGTGCTGTGAAAGATGCGGCCCCTTCCTCAAGATCACCCAGGCTGCCATCTTCTTGCTTTGTGCAGCCTGAACTCTCGGTCCTGTCCTCCACCAAACCCTCCAGAGGGAGGGGAAGCTGCTTCAGACGTCGCCCTCCACGCGGGCGCTCCTCACACCCACAGCGCTCTGCACTGGGACGAGACGTGCTTACCCAGGGTGAGCACACAGTACTCCTCTACGTGCCAGGCTCTGTGCTGGCCCCAGGGTTCAGGGACAGTGCAGCGGGGAGTACTGTTTTTGGCGCATCCTCTTGCCTTCCCACCCGTGCCCACGCTCGTTCCATGCCTACTGCAATTAACTTTCAAAAACAAGAGGCTCCCCGTTACTCCTGGGTGAGGGTCACCATCCAAGGCGGCTGTGAGCCAGGATACAGCACAGCCCTGGGCGAGAACAGGGTAAGTCACCAAACTGACCAGGAAAGCCAGGATCCTGACGCCCAAGGCACCTTCCTACACCGAGAGGGCATGAGCATCTCCACTGAACATTAGCCAGCCCCTCCAGAAAATGTTGGCTGCAGCTGACTGCGTGTACTTTTTAGAGGTAATTAACATAGGAGTGCGGATCGATCCAGAGGCCACGATATCTCTCTAGAAACAACATATAAACAAGAGTCTGATCTGCCCAGGACCCCAGGACAGGAGACGACCTGGACACTGCCCAGGACACACACTTTCCCTGCCTCCCTCCTGTGGGCCTCCGGCTTGGTCTGATGTTACTGTGGTCTGCCTGTGTGAGCAGCTGCCAGCCAGCCCACTGGGTGCACAGGCCAAGATGTGTGTCCTTGGCCTGCCACCCGGGGCTTTCCAGACCTGGCCAGCTCTGAGCTGTATAAGGCAGACGAAGAACCAACAAAGGAAGTCTGAACCACACTCCCCGCTGCCCCAAGTGCACGCCCCACCTGGCCAGCTCCTGGAAATCCTGCCAACTCTACGTGTTGGTTCAGAGAACGCCACAATTGTCGCCATTATAAAGTGAGGTGCGGGAGCCTGCTCAGGGGAGCACATACCTGTTAGGGGTGGGGATGTGGTCCTTTGGTTAGCTGCGTGACCTTGGATTTGTTCCTTAACCTCTCTGGACTTCTGTTTTCTCATCTGTAAGACAGGAAAACTCACACCTTGCAGCCTCGTTATGTAGATTCCATCATTATTTATGTAACTAAAGCTGTGCTTTATTGTGAACTTTCTGTGGACGAAGCATTTAGTTAAATACTCTTATACGCAGGATTTCATTTGCTCATTCTGTGAGAAAGGGAAGACACTCTCTCTCCCTCTGTTTCGTATATGAGGAATCTCAGGCTCCCTGAGGTCAGAGCATCTACCCAGCACCGTGCGTCTAAGAAGTGGTCAAGCCGGGTTCCGACCCTGGCGTTCTGACTCCAGACCCTGCACTCTGGTCAGTGTCTCCCGGTGCCATCCTTGTGTTCAACACCTGGAAGGGCATCAGGTACACGGAAGGCTCTCAACACATGGTGGCCACTGTCTCACCCCAATCCTTACGATCGTAACGTTGCCTGTTGCCTAAAGTTAACCGACCTGTATACCCACATAGATATCTACATGGGATTATTAGTTTCCTATGGCTGCATAACAAATTTCCTCAAAACTTATGAGCTTAAAACAACACATATGTATTATCCCACAGTTTCTGTGGGTCAGGAGCCTTGGCCCAGCTGGCCTGGGTCTCTCAGCTCAGGGTCTCACAAAGCCACCATCAAGGTCAGGGCTGCAGTTTCATCTGAAGTTGGACTAGGGAAGGACCCACTTCGAAACTCAGGTGGTTGTTGGCAGAATTCAGTGCTCTGCGGGATGTCGGCCTGAGGGTCTCAGATTCTCGCTGGCTGTCAGCCGAAGGCTACTCTCAGCATCTCGGCACACGGCCCCTCCAGAGGAACTCACAACATGGCCACTTGCTTCATCAGAGCCGGCAAGGGAGCTTCCTTGCTAGACGGCACTGTCATCTTATGTCACGTGCCACATACATCCCATCAGTCACGGGTCCCATCCACACTCAGGGGGCATGAACACCAGGAGGGATCATGCCCCCGAGAATCTGTCCACCACAGTGTGACACGGCAGTCACAGGTAGTCGTGTCCCCAGTTCACGGCTGCAAGAGAAGAGGCACAGGCAGGTAAAGATTTGCCAGAGGCCAGCTTAGCATCCGGTGTTCACGTTACCTGTGATGTTGCTCAGCTGTGTAGACACATCCAACAGATAAAGGTGGTGTCTGCTGTGGAATCACAGCGCAGGCAGACCAGGACCAGAAATGGTCAAGGTAATTTGCAAGTATCACGGCAATCAACCCTAGTCTAGACCTCCATGAGCAGAAGAATGTAGGTCTGACTCACTGCTGTGTCCCCAGCACCTGGCAGTACCGAGTGCCCAGTGACTGTTTGCCAAATAAAAGGAATAGATTGGTTGATGGTAGCAGGGTGGCTGTGTGGACTGGCTTCCACCCAATGGTTGTTTGTGGGGAGGAGGAGAAAGAGGTGTGTAGGACACCCTTTTCTCCCCGTGCCTGTCTTGTCATCACAAATGGCTGCATAGATGAAAAGACCATCCAGGGAGCCTGATACATTCACAAAGCACCTCGCTGGTCTGTCCTGTTTGGGAAGAGGCCATGTCTACAGAAAAGGCAGGTGAACTCAGGTTGAGGAGGGCAAGTAGGGAGCTGAATTTTCCCCCTGGAACCTGTACTAGCCTTCCAAGCCACAGCCATTCACTGCTGGGAAGAAAGAAAAGGCTTTTGTTAGAAGAGCCCTCTTTAATGGGAAGGAAACGCAGTCTTGTCAAAAGCCCAGGGTGGTAACACTTCCCCAGCACAATACACGCTGGTGACAACGTCTAATGAAGACTTTTATGATAGGAATGTAATTGTAAAAAAAAAAAAAAAGATTAAAAAATTGGTCTCAATGCTTTGCGATCCAAGAGTTCATTTGTTTCCTCATTCATGCACTAAATAAGGCCCTAATTAATCTTGAACCTTGGAGAAAGGAGGCTAGATTGCCATTTTCTCCATAAGGACGCACTTCACATTTTGGAAAGTTTGCAGAGGCTCTTTCGCATTTTCCTTTGGTGGTATTTTACCAGCATTTTAGAGAGGCTTCGTTCGGCTGCCGAGCCTGCTAATTGCATTACCATATTTTTAAGCCTCATCAGTGCGGGCCAGGTTCGTCCTTCCCCAGATTCTCCCGGTAATTCGCTGGTTCGATGTGTCAGAGGTCTGGCGCCCATTCTGCATCCTGGAGGAAGGGAAGACGAGCGGGGCTGACGCGGGCTCCTCGCAGCCGCCAGCACGGAGCAGAGAGGCCGGCTCCCGCCAGCAGGGACCAAGCTGCTTTCTCTTTTTGCAGAAAATTGAGCTTCAAAAGTCACTGTATGTCATCATTCCTGGGGAGCAGGAAAAAACCTCCAACTTTCCAGGCAAGAAAAGAAAAACAAAAGAAGTATATGCTTAGAGATAGATAGACCCGAATATATGTGAATTTATGTATGGATGGATATAAATATACATGCACAGATATGAATATATGTATACACGGGCACAGATACGAATACATGCACATATGTGTATATAAATAGATATGACTGTGTGTGTATGTGCATATGGATACATAGATATAAATATGTGTATTATACGAGTGTATGTGTGTGAATAGATGGGAATTATGTCTGTGCAGTGAGCGATGATGCTTATGTTTTGCCTGAATATTTCCCCTCTGTTTAAAGAAAATCTATGGGAAAATCATTCCCAAACCCAGGCAGCTGGACAGGCAGAGACACGCACTCCGCCAAGGGCTTCACGTCCATTCCTCCACTTAATCCTCGCCACGACCTTGGGAAGAGCTGACTGGTGTTTCCTTCATTTTACAGAGCGGGAAACGGATTCTCGGAGATCCGAAGTCCCGGTCAAACTTTGCAGGGAGGCCGTAGACTCGGAAGTCACCGCACTTAGTCACTGAATGTCCTGCACGGGAGTCAGGAGCCCACGAGGCGAACAGACCTGGTGCAAACCACAGCTCTGCGCCCCTGAACAAGCGTCTTAACCCCTCTGAGCATCGTTCCCATCTATTAAATGGAGTGATGGAGTCCACCCCGCAGAGGTAAGAAGATGAAATGAGATCAGATATGTAAAGCAATCAACCTTGGCCTGGCCACCAGCCACTCACACCCGTGCCGGCCTGAACGGGTGGCTGGACACCAAGATCCGAGGCCCCGCGTGCCCAGCAGACCACTGCCAACGCAAACCTGGGTCTCGCCAGCCAGCGCCACGCAGAGCTTGGGACAGAGACTCTTCTTGTCTTTTGACTTGAAAAGATCTGCCCCATTTCTCCTCCCCTGAACCTCATCTCAAAGCTGAAATAGACACAGCACTGGATGCGGTTCCTGGGCTGGGCAGTGCGACACTTTCCCCTCCGCGCTTCACCACAGGTTTCCATAGGCATTTTCTTTTCACATGAGTACTGGGACCCAGCAGCCCTTTTCAGTAAGAGCCCCCTCGCATGCCTTCCCTCCTCCTCCTCCTGGTCCTAACGCCACACCCTCCGACCTGGGGTCTCCATGCAAGGGCAGAAACAATGGTGCTGGGCTTGGGGGCAGCAGAAAGAGGTGACTGAGTGGCCACACAAAGGCTGAGGCCTCCTGCTCCCCAGTTGCCTCCTGGGGGGCATCAGCAGCAACCAAGGGAGACGGCTTTAAACAGCCTGACGGGGCCCAGGGAGAGAGGGCTGATCCCTGGGACAGGCTCAATGCGAGTGCAAGGACAACCTCTGGAGATAAGCAGTCCTCTCCCGCTGGGAACACGGGCCTCCAGGCCAGTGCTGCCCAGGGGCCATCTGAGTCTTTGTTAAGTACAGAACAAGGTGACACCTTGAATGAGGTGCAAGACAAGGGCCACCTGGTCAGGCTACTCTGCCACAGGAGGAAGGGGACAGAGGTGGCCGGGGCCGTCTCCAGGGCCAGACCCAGCTGGTTCCCTCCTGCCTGTGGCCAGCTCCCCGAAGCCCAGCCAGTGGGAGTCATGCCCCCCAACAAGCGGGCCGACGCTCCTTCGGTCGGGTGGGTTGGCTGAAGGGGTGTTGTCTGCAGTGGGTTTGATGCTCCATGAATCCCCGGCCGGGCACGCTTCTCTGATGGATTGGCAGTACTGGGGAATAGAGGGCTGTCCAGTTTGTTCTGTAGGACCCTCTGTGTCCCCATGTCTTCTAGAAGGACAGAGGCATGTGCATGGGGTCGGGATGTTGCTTGCATGGGATCCGGGGAGGTGGTGATGGGCGTGGCTTCAAGCATGGGTTTTGGAGCCAGGTAGGCATGAGCCCAGGTGGGTGGCCTTGGGCAGGTGACTCACCCTCCAGACACCTGTTTCCTCACCTGAAAAACACAGCTAAAATCATCACTACCTCTAGGCTTGCTGAAAGGGTTCAGTCAGACCAGGTGTTCAGCAACTATTCATTGCACACCTACCATGTGCCAGCCACCAGGGCACACAGTCCAGCCGGAAGACATCAGTGAACAAGTAAACCAACAAGTACAGAAGAGTAAATTGTGACAAGCGCCGTGACGGGGAAGGAGAGGATGCCATGAGCGAGAATAAGGATGACAGTCTTCCTGGTTTGGGGGTCAGGAAAGGCCCAGAGCTAAAGGATGAGAAGGAGCCAAGCAGGCACACAGGGGTGGGGAGAGAAACCGGGCAGAAGGGAGTGTGTCAGCCGAGCCAGAAGGAGCTCCGTGTGTGGAAGAACAGAAAGCGGGCAGTGGGCTCCAACGGACAGCGACATGGTGAGCGGTGCCAGCACAGGGCACACGCTCCAGGAGTGCGTGCTCCAACAGGATTGTGTCATATACCCCTGCAGCAAGAAGGCCTAGCAATGACCACTCCCCCTCCCACCCAGAGGGCCTCCCAGGAGAGCGTGTCACTTGTCCCAGGGTGGCCTTCCAGCCAGCAAACACGTGTGCTGACCCCTGGAACGGCTGGGGCACAGAGATGCTGCACACGTGCCCAAACCCTAAACCTCATCTCCTCTCAGGACCAGGGCACCAAATTTCAAACAACATGACGTGCCCCTTCTACCAAATAACTCTTTTTCATTCTGATTTTCTTTGGGGTGATCTCACTAGAAACTCAGGTGAAGAGAAAAATGGATCATATGAGGCAACCAGGAACCACTTTCTGCCCCAGGCCGTCCTCTCTCTCCAGCACACACATATGCACACAAGGGCCGGCCATAAGAAAGAAACAAGGATTGCAGCCAAGTCTAAAGATTCCAAACGACACACCTATTTCCACACCTGTGTGACACACTCTTGCCGCTTCTTCGCCACCAACGTGAAGCTAACGCACACACAGACAAAACAGCTGTAAAACACTCGTGAGGCAGGTTTACATGCAAGATGCACACACACAAACATACATGCACACGCATCTGTCTTGGCCAATGAAATCAGCCAGGTATCTTCCTTGGGGCAGAGATTTTTGTCCCATTTAGCGGAAAGGAATTCGAGGCCCAGTTACTAACCCAAGTCACGCTGTGACTTTGTTGGGGGGATATGAGATGCCAGCAGGGGTCCCGCCCTCTGAAGCCACTTTGTTTCTCACCAAGTGACACTTTTTGCCTCCTAGTCTTAGCCCCCCACCTGAGGGCAGGGACCGTGTCGCATACCTTGGCTTCCCCGGGACCTAGCCCCGTGTCTCTCATACAGTAGGTGCTCAATAAATGTTTGCCCGGTAAACGTCCTCCCAACGCCTAGGAAAGGGTTCCCAACAAGATGCTCTTTCCCGCCTCCTTCCTCAATTCCACCCCCTGCCCAGAAGCCCTGCCCGGTGGCAGCCTCACCTGGAGATGTAATTCCCAACTCAGATGTCACCTTGATTCCTCCACGCGGCAAAATTTCAAAACAGAAAAGTAGGGAAGGATCATGGATGACCAACTTATACTGTGAGTAAGTACAATTTTTAAAGCGTTTGCCATCCAAATCACCATTATTTAATAAAATAAAGGACTTCCTAACACCAAAAGGTAGAAAAGATATAAGCAGAGAATGGAGGGCAGCTCGTGACGGGGACTGCATCTAGCATACGAAGAGCTACCACTCCATCCGTCTTCTCTCCCTTTGGCCTCAGGTCCTGCACCAGCGAGAGACACCAGAGGACGGACCAGTGTCTGAGAGGACGGCCCTCCCGGCTTATGGGGCAGGGGCAGGGCGCAGGCCAGGAAGGGGGGAGGGGGCTCTTGGTCAGAGCGGGAGACACCAGGTTCCGAGGCAGAGGCCAAGACTTGGGGAGGAGACGCGGCGGGTCCCGACCAGGAAGCCCACCAAGAAGACGCTGAACTGGAGAACTGGGAGGCAGCCTCGCTTGGGGTAGGATTTCACCTGGAAACTAGAAGTCTTAGAGATTCCCTCTGGACACTGAGATTCTTTGAGCGTCTCAGTTAGAGAACCAGAGACAGATTGTGTTCAAGGCTGGCTCTCCGTCAAAGCTCTAATTTTACACCAACACGGTCTTCGTTTTCCGTGAGCGTTTCCTGTGAAGCCAGAGCCAAAGCAAACAGAAGACCCCACTTCCTCAGCCCCGCATCTGCACCCACACAACCACCTTGTGAAAGCCTCGGCTCAAAGGAGCCAGACTGTCACCCCCCACGCCCGCCGCATCCCCCACCCTCCTTCCCCTCACTGTCCACCCATTTTCCCCCAGTCTGCAGTCACTGAGTGCCTTCTCTGTGTCGGTCACGCACACAGTTCTCACCCACCGAAGGTCCCCAGCCCGTGGCTCTTCATCACCGGAGAGGGTGGGAGGAAAGAGGAATTTGTCTCTGAGGCCCCGTCGCCCCCTTGCCTCTCTCTCGCTCTCCCTCCCAGCCTGCCTTGAAGGAGACGTTGCAGCACAGTGAAGATTGACCCACGGGCCTCAGCTCTGACTGCACATTAGCGTCACCTGGGGCCTGTAAAATTGCCCAGTCCAAGGCCCCGCCTAGAGACCCCGACTTCCCACGTCTGAGATGGGCCCCGGCTTCTCTTCTATGGCTTTAAAGGGCCCCAGGGGAGTCTAACGTGCAGCTCAGAGGTAACTTCTGGCACTAAAGGCCGCTTGGGGTACTGTGTTAATAACCTCCCAAGTCTTGTCATCTGCACAGAGTGAGGCATGGTCTCTGGGGCTTTCAATGGCTTAGCGCCAAGCAGGGTGACACTAGGGGGCAGAGGCCTCCTGTTGAGAAATCACCCCAACACACCAAGGCAGGTGCCTAAAGGCTAAAAGAAACCCGCCCTTCCTTCCGCTTACATCTTCCATTCCCAGGATCTTCCCTCCTTCCCTCCCTCCCTGGGGGTGCGGGGGGGGGGCAGTGCTCAAAGCTAATTCTCCAAATTCAGGAGTTGCCTGAATAGGCAACTGAGGACTGGCCAGCTCCCAGCAGAGCCTCCCCTGGTGCTGGTTGTGAGGATTAAATGGGATGTTCAGTGTAAAATGCTTTACGTTTGTTGACGCACGTGGCATATGTGGGTGCTTAAGAGCTCCTGTGTGGAGTGCCGGGCTTTCTCTTGGAACTCACCGTCCCGCCTGCTCGGCCCTTCAGAGCATCTCAGCTCCTCTTTCTCTGTCCCCGCTGCGAACATGTTCACTCCCCACTGGCATGTCGGCTCCAGGAGCCATGTCCCCCGCATGTCGCTGGCATGTCCCAGCACCTAGCACAGAGCTGCCCAGAGGAAGAACTCAGTTAGCTTTGTGGGGTCACAGCAATGAGTACCCACACACAGGTGTACAGCCACCTCTGAACGGCACCCCGTCCACCAGGTTACACGGCAGGGCTCCCGGGCACAGCCCTCACTCCTCCTGTGCTGCTCACACCATCCTCTCACCCAGCTCCCTGCAGCCGCCCTGGCCTCCACACCACTCTCCGAACTGGGCTTTGAAGCCATAACACGCTGGTTCACCGGAACCTGGCCCGCTGGAAGATGTGCATGTGCGATCACTTACTAACAATCACCTTTTCCCCAAGCGATTTGCTTTTTAGAATATGAACTCGAACTGAGTCAAGGTCATTATCCCTCTAGAGACATCCTCACTGGGGAGCCTCCTGTCCAGCATGCCTTCCTGAGGAGCTGAGAAAGGAGGGGTACAACTCCACACCTGACCCAGGGAGTGTGTGCACGTGATGGTCGCCTGTCTGGTGGGACCTCTCTGTGTGCCTCAGTTTCCTCATCTGTAAAATGGGAGAATAACAGTATCTCCCTGATAGGGTTGGTGTGAGCAGTAAATGAGTTGCTACACATAAAATTTGGAGCCGGGCTTGGTCCATCTGAAGTGTTAGCCGTTATCATCGTCACCACCATCATTATTATTTATGTTTGCTCAAAAAGAGGGGCTGAGAGCTGCAGTTCTGCACTGTAGCCAGAGATGGCGGTAAAGCTACACATCTGGTCACCTCTCTCCCCTCAGGAAAAATCTCTCCATGGCTCCCCAGTGCCCTCAGGTAAAGTCCTTCAAGATCCAGTCCCTGCGGACCAGGACAAGCTCATTTTGCACCACATGGCCCCCCCCCACCCAGCCGCACCAACCAGCTTCATTGAAGGGGGTGGCAATCACTCAGCACAGGCCTAGCCCTGAAGAAAGCTCGTTCCTACATCTGTTCCAAGCAACAAGATGAGTTTGCACAGCATCTGATCAGGACCTGCCTCAGGCGGTGTCCTCCAGTTTAAGGGCAAAATGCCAATAATAAAGTCTGAAATTAACAGCCGCCAAGATCACGTTTCAGGTTCAGGGAGTTCTCTCCACAGTAAATGATACCCGATGGTTCTGCAGGATTTCCCGGCCTGCCGTTCCCATGGTATTGCAGGTGCCTTATCTCCTTCAACATTATTATTTTTTGGAGGATAAGATAGCAGTGTTAGCTCTACTCGGAATTATCAGCCTGCAATTGTGGCTACCTGTACTTGGCATTCACCACAGCAGCACGAAAACCTTCCAAGACTTGTGAAACCAATCTGAAGGGGGCGGGGCAGAGAAGATAAAAGAAAGAAAACAGCGTCAGAGCTAGGGAGTAAAATATTATCCTAATTAAGTATGGGGGAGGAGTTAATGCACTAAGGTTAAAAAATGCACAGGTTTTCTTTTTTTTTTTTCTTCTTTTTGCAAATTGTGTTCTTGTGTGTTTCACGATGACTGATGTGATATATTCTTGGCTTTCAGAGCAAGAAGAGTCGTCAGGGTTTCATTTGTTATGTTTATGCCAATGGAAATAAATCTCAGCAGTCACGGAGAAGGTTGCTCACACTCAGCGCTGTCTCGGGAATCTGCTGGTCACGTCCCCAGCGGGCAGGCAGAACAGATTCGGGGTAAGACACACTTAGGCCTTATTGATCACAAAGCTTCTTCATTACTTCTGTGGAGCTACAGATCAATAGGCCCACAGAAACATAATAGTTTTTTTTTTAGAAAATCAATTAAACAGAATATTTTTCACAAAATTGAGTTTGCATGGCCATTGTCTTTGGGTTCAGTTTAACATTTTTAATGCAGTTTCTTTCTAAGGGGACTGCCTTATAATGACCAAGTGGCAAAGCCTTGTTTAAAAGGTCATATTTGAAAGAAGAGCAGGTTCTCTGGGAAACTCATAGGGCACCCAGTTTTGCCCCGAAACCCTGGCTTGACACTACAGCCTTCCTAGAAAGCAGTGGCATTGGCCCGATCCCTGCACATCGTCATGTGGGCAAAATCTGTCAGCCTGCCTCCTTTCAGGCTAAAAACGTGGAACTGAAACTTCTTAGAAAGCTCAGATTGATGTCTGAATTTCCCCATTCTGAAAGCAGAAGGAAGCTCAGCAGGCACAAAGGTGAAACTTGGCTGGGCTGTGGCTGCCCAGATTGGCCAGCGCGCTGCGTCCTCGTCTCTCCCCCAAGGACACGGGGGAGCAGCTGTAGGCTCAGGAACGCAGAGCTCAGGCTTCCGAGCGAGGCGGGAGGCAGCGAGAGCCTGGAGCCCCGGCCAACTGGCTTCACGCGTTTGAGCTCTTTGAGTTCACAGATATGCAAGCAAGTTCCCACGGTGCTGGAGGGAGCGGACGGGGGTTTGGACAGGGTGCCATTTGTAGACACGCCGGAGCTCCCCAAATCCTGGTCCTCAGCAAGTGGGGGCTGACACCACCCACGCTCCCTTCCCTTCAGTCTTCTTGCCACTTTCCTCCTGTCTGGCTCGATCCCGGACGACATCATTAAAACAAAAATCTCCTTCCACTTCTGGCAACTTTTCGAAGAACGACTCAAACTGACATGGTGACGTGGTGTGGAACCCAGCAGGACAGCAGAGCTGACAGCACGCGAGCACCGCTGAACGTAAGGAATTAGACGTTCCTGGCGGTACATAACAAATAACAAAGCCATGATTCCGTAGAGTAGCCTGGTGATGACATTTAAAAATCTCCCTTAGCTTTGTTCTTGTGGTCCATGTCATCAGAACACCAGGGTGGAATCTCAGGCTGAATTTATGTCCATTTTGGGAGTGGATGTTATTTAACATCATTTCCTTTCATCTGTCTCTTGTCTTGGGCTTGTCTTTCAGTAGCTCAGGCGTTCCTTCTGGGCCTCCCCTCCCTCACACTCCACCCCAGGGCAGACGGCACCATACTCTGGGCACCTAGATTATTTACATCACTGAAGGGGCATGATGCTTTGCCACTGAGATTCTGAATTGAATCAGGAAAGCTGGGGTGAAGGGTGAAGGCCTGATCCTTTCCGCAGGGCCAAGAGAAGATCAGACAGATCCCCAAACTAAACTAAAGCAGCAGGCTGAATCTGCCTGGAGACCAGTATCTGCCTGGAAATGGAGGTGTTTGTTCCCCGTGACGATGAGTGTCTGCCTCTGTCTGCTTCCTTTACCTCTCCCTCCCTGTGGAGAGCAGGGCTGGCTGGGGATCCCAGGGTATTGGAGCAACATGCCTTGTTGAGGGAAAGGAGGGCATTAGAAAGCAGTGCAAAGCTTGAGGGCCAAATAGAGGTTTTTTTCAGATCCAGTAGTTTTGGAGAAATCAGTTCTTCTAAGACCATGTTTTCAGTCCCATTAGATTTGATGATACCTAATAAGTGTCTCAGCAAAACTGGGAATGATCCCTCAAAGTATCGGCTTTAAACCTTCCACATTTCAGTTGATCAGAAATTCCACTTGGATGCACAACAGACACTGAATTCCAAGACTTTGAGGAAACGTCAAGGGAAAAACAACAGCATTGCCACAATAAACAATATGGAAACGAGAAACCGCACGTGTCATCTGTTAGGACATTTTTACTTGGAGAGCCATAACTCCAAACTCTTACCTCTCAGAGACAGACCCAGTGGAACATTAACTCATTCAGTAAATGTCCACTGAGGCCAGCCACATGCCAGGCTCTCTTGCCACGGAGTGGCCAATTAACAGGAACAGTGCCCGCCCTCGGGGAGCGTGCGTTCTGTGAGTGAGACAGATAAATACACGGAGATGTGATGTAAACTCCAGGAGCACAGGGACTGCCTGCGTGCTCGCTGCTGGCTCCCGCATGTCTAGAAGTGTGCCCGCCCATAGCAGGCCCTCAATAAGCTATGGACGGGAGTGAGTCTGTCCTGTGTATGTGTATACATGTTGGGGGGCGATAATGCGTGCCATGAAGAACACTTCCTAAGAACAAATCAAAAAGGTCCTACAGGGACTGAGCTTAAACATCCTTGACCCTGGAGCAGCACCAGATTTTATAGCCCTACAAACAGCCCCACACTCACCCTTCAAACACCACTCAGTCAAGCCCATGGACCACACACACACACATCCCTGACTTGCGTCAAAATACAGTCTCCCCTCATCTGCCACAAAACCTGCTCCCCACGGGCGTCTCCTGCAGGGCCCGACCTCAGGCCTCGTTTCACACCCAAAGTGGGTGATTTTTTAACCCCCACCCCATACAGCAAAATGATTCTCGGTAATTGTGGAGGGCTGAATAATGGCCCCCCAAAATATCTTAATCTTGAGAAACTGAATATTACCATGTATGTCAAAAGACACTTTGCAAATGTGATGAAGTTAGGGATCTTGAGATGGGGAGAGCATCCTGGATTATCCAGGGGGGCCTTAAATCACATGGGTCCCTCTAAGAGCCAGGCAGAGGGAGATTTGACAGTAGAGGAGAAAGCTATGTAAGGACAAAAGCAGAGGTTGGAGTGAAGCACTTTGAAGACAAGGAAGGAGCCATGGGCCAAGGAATGCAGGTGGCCTCTAGAAGCGAGTAAAGGCGAGGGATCCTCCCCAGAGCCTCTGGAGGGCGCGCAGCTGTGTCGACACCTTGGTTTGGGCCAGGTGACACCCATTTCACACTTCTGGCCTCCAGAACTGTAAGATAATAGATTTATGTTGTATAAGCCACCAAGTCTGTGGTAATTTGTTACAGCAGCCATAGGAAACTCATCCAGTAATAAAACGTGTAATTGTCATTATTTTCTTGATTTGTGATTTAAAACAATCATTTTAAAAGAAGAATAAATTTTCATCATAAAAAGATCATTCAAATTCAGGAAAATATTTCAAGTATGAACTAAAGTTTGTACTTACCAAACATAAATACTTCTTGTCACAGTTCATACTGTTTCACTGTTTTAAATTTTAAACACAGATAAAAACTATACGGAGACATGCGGAGTGACTGAGTTGAAGTGTGTCAAGTTCTGTTTCTTTATTGGTACCATCACTGTGCTGTCATCGTTCATTTCTAATCTGCTGTTTAAATGCAGGAAAATGCAGTTCCGCGAGGATGAACACACAAACTGCACCCGAAGCGATCTCGAAAGATTCCAAACTCTTACAAACTTACTCCCAAGTGAACAAGAGAGGCCATCCTCATGCCGGGAGCCAACTGCACGACTTGGGTTTTCCAAATTGACTCCCACGAAGACTGCGATGCCTATCCAAGGGTAGGAAATAAAAATGTGCTCACACATGTATTAAAACCCAACAGTAACAGCAATTATTCAGAACTTAGACCAACAAAAAAAATTTTCAGGAACGTTGTTGGGAATTGCGGGTGCACGATGTTAATAAAATGCAGACCAACTTTTAGCCAGTTTTATTATTTTCGATTTCCCACAGATATTGGATGTCCTCGTTGCCCGCACACAGAACAGACAGCTCCTGCCGCCCGCCCTTGGTCCCACACTATTTCTCATGGTCCAGGAAAAGGGAGAGCCAAGCCTTCCTCTGACTCTCCTGTGCCAGAGGCTCAGCAGCACCCCAGGGCGGTGCGCAGTCTCAGAGAGAGAGTGGGAGGTCAGAGGACCGGGGGGAGGAGCGCATTCCACAAAAGGCCCCCAGACCCCTACTGAGTCAAGTAGAGGGAGGCTTCCTTCTGTGCTAAGTCTGGAGGCTTGCAAGGAAGCTATGGGAAGGGTCAGCCTCAACAAAAACGCCACAGCATCCAAGTGCGTCCCCTGTGCAGCCTCGTCTCCGATTTAGGACACTTCTCCACTGGGACACCCCGGCCCCACTGAGCCTGGCCTCCCAGGGAGCCCTGCCGAGCCCTCCCCAGCCCTCGGAACTCTACACTGACCTTACCCCTGAGGGACACCCTCAACCAGGAACTCATCCACTCAGCTGGCGACTGGCCAGTGACTGTTTCCATGGCCAGGTGCCACCCGCGGACTGGGTGGTTCTGCGAACTGGGAGGATCTGGAAGTCTCCAGGCGTGCGGTAGGCGTGTGGAGGGATGAGGTCATCAGGGAGCAGAAAAGCAGTGGGAAGGGGACAGAGGGCCTGGATCTCAGACCTGCTGAGCCACCCCACACAACACCTCCAGCCACCTTCCCCTGGTCACAGCCTCCGAGGCGAGACTACTCACTGTCACCACGACCCACTCCCTTTCTCCCCTGATGCCCCTGGAGCGCAGGCGGCCTTGGGACCTGTGGGCTTTGGAGTCAGCAGATCCAGGACTGGAATGCTGGGCTGCGGGGCTGCTGAGTGCGGGGACTGAAACGGAGCAGGGGGGGAGCCTGCACAGGGCGGGCAGGCGGCCTTCGCCTCCCCCTGTCCTCCTCCCGGCTGAATCCTCTTTGAACATCCACAGGTAGGGCACAGCGTCATTTGTCCCAAGGTCCCCTTCCCAACAACCAGGAAGGGTCTTGCTTGCCCCTTTGAGGCAGCTGTGACTGTTTCAGGAGGGACCTTTTGGAGACACAACGATCAATTTCAGTGGTGCCCGTGAGGAGGTGTTCAAGGGATTTAGGACGCTACTCAAGGTGGCCATGGGGCAGGCAGGGGGAGGAGAGGGGAGGGGCGAGCAGGGGAGGCGAGAGCAAAGACAGGCAGTTCCCACCCCCTCAGTATGCAAATCACTCGCCAGGAGATAAATGATCCGGCAGGAAGGCAGGCAGAGTTCCCAGCGGGAGCCATTTGTCATTTCCACTCCTAGTGAGTGAGCAAGCCCTCGAGAGCTTCCCCACCCCTCCCTCCCACCCAGGTAGCTCAGTGCGGGCACGGACAGATAGAGGCATCTGCCTGACCTCTGCCTCCCCCATCTGGACGGGCCCGCTTGCACAGCCTTGGACTTGGGTTGCCCAGCACCACGCGTGGGAAACCTCAGTGGCCAGGGCAGAGGGCCCTTTGTCTCTTGGAAAGACAACGTGAAACCAAAAACCTTTCTTTTGGCAGTCAGTTCTCAGGCTAATTGACAAGGACGTGTCCTGCGCCTGAGCTAAGATTTTCCATGACGTCAGCAGGGCCCAACAATATCTGGGGTTCACCCAGCAGGCCTGGCACTGAGTAGAGGAAGTGTGAGGCCGCTGGTGTTCCAGCATGGATTTGTGTAACGCTTGGACCCCGTAGCCTCATTCTTAAACGACTGGTGAAGGAATAGATGGATCAGTCAATCCCAGAGATTTTAAATTTGCCAAAAATCCAACCCAACTCACCCCACCCTTTCCCATTTGGGGCTCTGCGTCTTGAGAGCAAAGGCTCGAGAACGCCGCATTGGGCAGGACCCAAAGTGCTGTCCAGGAGCAAATGCCAGGAGCAACGGTACAGAGCAAGACAACGGTTGTCACTCCAGGGACGCTGTTCCACCCAGGTGATGTCCACAGGCTCCAGTGCTGAAGACCATCCCCCACAGTGGTAAGGGGCTAGGCTGGAGCATCCCACCCCTTCCCAGAGCTCAGAGCCTGGTCCACGGTGGGGGATTAGTAAATATTTGCTAAGTGAATTAATAAGCAACCAGAGAAGGCCCCTCGTAGGACCACATAGCACAGACTCGATTCTGGAAAGGGACAACGCTCTTTGGCACAGTTGGGGATCAAACCTACAATCTTTGTGTTAAAAGCATTTGGCCCCACTTTGGCCTTTTATTCACTTGCTCACTCCTTCATTCATTTGAGAAATATTTATTGCGTGCCCACAGTGTGCTCAGCACTGGACAATGCTGATTCTCACTAGGTCAGGGGTTGCCGAAAGGAGGACCCTTCACACTGATGCGTGAGCTCCCTGCTGTCAATAGCTGGTCATCGCCAGGAGTTCTTACGGACAAAGGGCCCGCGGCTCTTGGTGATCCCAGGACGTTGTTGGGCTCTGTGATGTCATGGAAAATCTTAGCAGCTCACACACAGGACACGCACTTGTCAATTAGCTTTGCGCTCACATGCCAAAAGAGAGAGGTCTGTGGTTTCACACTGCCCTTCCAGGAGACAACTCATCTTGGCCAGTCACCGGCATTAGCCTGGCCATGTCTTTAGTAGAGCCCTTCCTTCCCCTGATGGTAGGAGGCTGGAGGGGTTTGTCATCTCTCATTTGAGGTCCCCATCACAACACTGTGAGGTCAACTCTACCCACAGCCCCTTAGCACCAAAATTTGGGACAACTCCAGAAATGCAGATTTGATTCAATTCAGTTCAATGACACATATTAGATACCTACTACGCACAAGGTGATGCATTAAAAGTTACTGAAGATACACAGACGAAAAACACCTGGTCCCTTTCCTTCAGGGACTGGCCGTCCGGAGGAAAAGACAGACACAAACACAAGCATGCATAATACAGGCCTACAGGACCGTGAGTAGGTGCTGTCACAGGAGACCAATTCCAAGTCGTGTTTACTGAGTGCGTCCTCAGCCCGGAGCCTGCACTGACCGCTTGCAGGCACGGCTTCACCTACCTTTGCAGCAACTGCAAGAGGCAGTGCTTTCACTGAGTCCATTTTACAGATGAGGAAGTTGAGGCTCAACAGGCCAAGTCGTTTGCCCGAGGTTGCACAGCTAATGAATCCCGTTGACTTGAACTGAACTTAGCTGCCTATGAAACCAGATGCTTTCAAGGACCCCGGTTTGGGCTGTGGCAGGGCAGGGAGCCACTGTCTGACGGGCACCGCAGGTGCATGCTGACGAGAGTGTGACTGAAGCCCCACAAGGGAGATCCAGGCTGTCTGGAAAATCCAGGGAACCCCGGAAGTGGTGGCGGCCTGGGGAAGAGTTGAGGCATCAGGGAGGAAGGAGGAGGGAGGAGGAGGGCAGTGCTTAGGGTCAGTGAGTCCCAGCCGTGGGGCCAGAGTGCAGAAGGGAGGGAGGACAGCAGGGGGAAGGGGAGGGTGGGGAGTGGGAGCAGTCGTCCCACGAGGGCAGCGAGGTTGCAGGCCACGAAGGTCATGGCTGAGCACGATAGAAAGAGAAGGTAAGCAGGGTCAGTAGGTGATGGTGGTGACGGAGTGACTTCCTCAGAGGAAGAAGGGCTGGGAGCTGGGGGCCACAGGGAAGACTGTCCACCTGGAAGCATCCATGCGAGGGCGCTGTCAGGGTGTCTCTTCCCAGGGGTGGGTGGAGAGAGGAACAGGGGAGCAGGTGACATCAAGGGGGCCTCCCCCAGGAGGTGTAGTGCACATTGTTGTCAGGGAGATGCAGTTTCTGTGAAGTCAAGGGAGAGGATGGACAGCACTTTCCAGGAAAAACCAAAGGATGTGACAGGAACCCGTCGGCTCAGAGTGAAAGGGGCTGGGAAGGGGCCGACAGGAGGCCTGGACGGGTAGGTGGAGGAGGACCAAGGTGGAAAGGGGCAAAAGGAGCTCAGAGTCAAAACGGGACAACCACATCTGCTCCCCAGACATCACGCACCGCCTCTGCAGAACCTGCTGTGCAGCGGCAGGCCCCAGAACCGGCGTGCACGCCCCAATCATGCATTCGCCACAGGCCCCACAGCACCTTCTAGCCACCGGAATACGATGGTGAACAGGACGGCCACAGTCGCTGCCCTCTCGGAGCAAATACACATGATCCCCTGGCAACAGCGATGAAGAAAAATAAGCAGGTGAGGGGAGGGTGGCGGGCGGGGAGGGAGGTGGGACAGGTTTCGCACTGAAGGAACTGCAGATAAGTCTCCTTCTCCTCGAAGGAGTAACCCTCCAGAGAAGTTGGCTTTCCTGAGTCTCCTTCCACGTCTCCTGGGGGCGCAGACAGGCAGGCGCACCCCCTCACTGAGGCTTTTCAGTCCGGCTGCCACTCAGGAAGTCTGGTGGGGGGTCCTGGTCCCCCCCACCCCCCAGTGAGCAGTCTGACCTCTGGGGCTGCACCTGAGCCCAGCGGCCTCAGCGGGTGGCCACGGGGCCCAGCCCGGCGATCAGAATCCCACTGAGAACTCATTCTCTGATCCTTCCTCCCTCACTGCCGCTTTGGAAAGAAGCAACCTCGGGAAGCAAAGCTCATTCTCGGCTCCAGGTTTAAAGAGATACAGAAACAGGGCATTTCTCCCTCAAGGATCCTGACCTACGAGGAGGCTGGACATGGAGGGAGGGGGGCTGGCTGGGCAGGGCCTGAATATAGGGGCCTCTCCGGGAAGATGCTGCCACCATCGTCCCAGCTGGGCTTCTGCAGTCCTCAGAGAGGTTAAGTAACCTGCCCGAGGTTACACAGCTCCTGAGCAGACACCCCAGGCTGACGGCCTTCACAGTCAGCTTTTAACATTTATGGGGTACTCTGTCTTTCTCAGGCAACGTCCCCCTGCACAGGGACCCTTCCCTGAACCCGTGCAGCAGGCCTCTCCTGTCAGCCTCCCAAGGCCTGAAAGCAGCTTTAGGAGTTGCCAGTCTGTCCTCCAGTGTCCTCAGGATTAGGAAACAGGGGGCTGTGGGCTGATTACAGGGGCGGAGTCGCCTCCTGGCTGGAGGTGTTGAGGCCAGGAAGGAGAACATTCGCCCTTGGGGAAGCCTAAGCACCTCCCTCCCTCCTTCTTGGCCTCTGTCTTCCCCTCTCACCTCCCTTCCTGAGAGCCCTGGGTCTCTCATGGGAACTTGGGATCCTGTCACTTCCCAACGCTCCCCTGGCCTTCCTCCTCCAGGCGCCAAAGCTCATCTCTCCTCCCTCTTCCCGTGTGCCCACCGCCCTCACAGTCCCGGGGTCCCCAGATCTCCCACACCCCCCAAAGCCCTGAACTGCTGGGTGGAGTCAGGTGTTCAGTTTTTCGTCTCCACTGACATCAGGTGTCAGCAACTACACAGGAGAGTCCCTGCAGTGACAGGCCCGGCCTTCCTCCACATTGAAGACCCGGACCTGCGAGGGGAGGCGGTAGTCAGTGCTCTGTGCAGTGGTCAGCAGCCGTGGGAGCCAGATTCCTGGGCAGGGGGCCGGGCCATGGGCACACCCCTTCCCCAGGAGCAGCCCCAGCTGAGAGCCTTTCTGCTGCTTGTTGCAGGCTAGAGCCTAGAACAACCCACCCCAGGCCAAGGTGTCTGGGGGTCACTGAGGAGTCACTGTGACTGGTGACAGGCATGACCTAAGCAGGAGCCACAAACATATCACCAGGGCCACAGAAGGGAGCCAGGAACCGATGTCACATTTTATAAAAGGAAGGCTCTGGACGCAGGGCCAGACACCTGGTTGGGAGGCTTTTCCACTCCCCTCACTGTTCTCAGTCTCCCGCCCTTCTGTCTCCCCCAGCCTCAGCCACCATCCTGGAGCAAAGGGATACCCCCAGGTGAAGAGTGAAGCCCTCTACCTTGCCTCAGTCTCCCCTTTTGTCAAATAAACAGTCCTAAAGCCCAAAATGAATGAAGGGCTTGGAATATATCCATTTGCTAGTCCCTGGATTTGAGCCCTCCCAGCCCACAGTCCCCTGCTAGACAGAAGGCCTCCCTCCTCCCGTAGGTCCCTCCTCCCCCAGCTCCCTCCTCCTATATCTGCCTCCTCCTCCAGCTCCCTCCTCCCCCAGCTCCTTCCTCCCCTAGTCCTTCCCTTCTCCAGCAGCTCCCTCCTCCAGCAGCTCCTCCCCTCACCCCCCCAACTCCTTCCTGCCCCAGGCCCCACCTTCCTGGCTCCCTCCTTCCGGCTCCATGCCTCACTATGCTCTCTGAGCCTCCTGAAGTCTCATCTTCTCGCTCATTAGATGGCTATGGCCTGGCTTGGTGGAGATGATGATTACTGTGTTAGCCCAGTGGCCTGAAGAAAGATTGCGGGGGGGGGGGGGGGGTGGACTGAGAACAGGGGGAGATGAAGGTTCTTTATTAAATGCAGATGTTTTTAAATCACTGTAATTAACTGGAATGGATACCACGAATCACAAGCATAAAAGCTAAATGGGCTTTTGTTTTAACTGTTTGTCATATATTTAAAAGGGTCACTGGAGACTAGAACACATGGAGATGTTCTCTCGCTCTTCTGGTTTGCTTTTGCCTGGCAAAGGCTTTCTCTGAGCACGTGCCTGTGCCTGTTCACACACAGACACCTCCCATCCCCTCTCTATCTCTCTCACGTACACACACACACTCAATGGGGCCCAACCTGAATGGGTCTTGACGGGCAGGGGGAATGGGGTTCCACTCATGCAGCCCTGAAAGCTTCCTCCAAGGCCGTGGCACCCCCTGCACCGGAGGCTACATGGCAGGTGGCTTCTCAGTAGAGGCAGACAGAGACCCTTGCTGAGCAGTCTGCCTCCGATCACCACAGTGCAGGAGGCGTAGCTATGGAGACGCTTCCTTGTCCCATGAAAAAAGTAGGGGGACAGATGCATCTCCCTTTGGGTCAGACTCCTCATCTCTCCCCGGGAATGTCGGCCTCTTTTCCACTTGGACAAATTCCTTCCCAGTTTCAGGGCAGTGGGAAGGAGGTAGGGCCAGGCTGTGGCGAGGCGGGCAGAGGTGCTCTGAGAGGCTTTGAAAGGTCCCCCTGGCCAAACACTTCTTCCCACCTGTCTCCTGGGCCTGGACCCAAAACACTGGGGGAAGCAGGGCCTGCAGCTTGCCCGTGGCTCGTAGGAGAGAGTGCATAGAGCAGGCAGCTCTGTCCGCAGCACAAGGGGGAGGAAGTCTCCGAGCAGCTCAGGGCCAGAACAAACCTGGCCACCCAGAGTTGCCCCCACAGGGTTGAACCACTGTCACTACTGTCCCTTTCCAGGAGAACCCAGCCCCTACACGTCCACATAGCCAACAGCTCTGCTGCTGAATGAAGTCAAGGCTCGGGGGCCCGACAGCTGGGTGCCCACCTCCAACCCAGCCGCCATAGCCCCCACCCCATGCCCCCCGGGATCCCCACGTCCCACAGCACAGCCAGTTTCCCCTTTTATATCCCCTGTCTGTCCTCCCTCTCCAGCCCCCCCACCTACCCGAGCAGGTGGAAAGGAAGGAGGCCAGTTGGGAGATGGGGTGAGGCTCCTTAGATTGTGGGGGAGGCTGATGATGTTCCTAGAAAGTTCTATTGGAGCTAGAAACCCTTCCTCCACCTCCCTTAGAACCATGTTGAGACACTAGGTTCTGCAGTGTTCTACTTAAAGTCACAACTTAGCTACACCCTGCATCCAGCCAGGACCCCAACTCCCCTGAGAACAAGGCCCAGAGGCCCTTCCCGGCCCAGCGCCTGCACAGAGTTTCATCTTCCAGGACAGGCCTTTCCTTTTAGTGTGGTCAGTGGAGAAACCCAGGTTTCCAGTTTCCACGTCAACTCCCAGCTCCTCAACCCTGGCCCTCCCCACTGCTCTCTCTCTTCCTTCTCTTGGGCAACATGTTTCTGTCTGGGTTCTCTGGGCTAGTGACTTTCAGATCTTCTTGACCGAGACCCACGATAAGAGACGGATTATACCATGTCCCCCAGCCCAGCAACACACAGTCATATGTGTATAGAAATAACTGAAATAAATGTCACAAAAGGTCTAACCCTCTACGGGCCTTGCACATAGATATTTTCTATGTCTAACATTATCTTTTCTTTTCTATTCTATTTCTGTTTTTCACAGTGCACAACCTGGACTTCAAACTGGTTGCAGTTTGAAAACCACTGCTCTAGGCTGGGTCTTCACGTTCTCAGTGAACCCAGCTTCCAGAAGCTCTCTGGCATCGGGCAGCAGTGTTGCTTGCAGAAATCCCCTGGTCTGGTCTTGCTCTTCCTTTCTCACCACCCAGAACAAACATCCAGAAGAGCGTTCTAGCCCGAGCTTTGATATGTCACAGCATCCTTTCTTTTGGCCTCCTCTTCGTGGTCACCTTCTTTTCTGGCATGACTAAGCTCCCTCTTTCCCTCCTCTCCCTCGTGGTTTCCTCCCAGTTTTCCAAACTCTGAGAACTTCTTCAATATTCAGAGAACATGACTTGGGCCTCCACAACCTTGAGAGATGGTGGCCAAGAAACCCAGCTGATTTCCATTTAAAGACTCTGCATATCTGGCCAGCAAGGAGATACTCTCCGTTTCTGTAGATGCTTTTGCAAGGAGAGGAGCTGAATGCTCACTGAGCAGCTGCTATATGTCTGGAGCTCTCTGTGGAGGGCGAGAGGCATCATCTCACTCACTGCTCTCAAGAACCTCGTGAAACGAGATCTTATTACCACTCTTCCACCAGGAGACTCAGACAAGTCAGTTACCAAGGCCAGGGACTAACTCAGGTGGGGTGGGGGGCAAGGGGGCGGCAAGGCTCACACTGGGCAGGCAGGCCCAGGATAGCAAAGACGATTCTTTCTGCTGGGGAAGGTGCTCCCCTCGGGATCACGATCATGGCAGAACGGGTCTCCAGGCAAACAGGGATTGTTGTACAGAAAATGCGTGGACCAGTCTTTCCTGAGGGCTCCCGCCCGCCCCACCCAGATGTAAATTTCCAAGCCGCAGCCAGGGAGA
This sequence comes from Tapirus indicus, assembly GCA_031878705.1. NCBI lineage: Eukaryota > Metazoa > Chordata > Mammalia > Perissodactyla > Tapiridae > Tapirus > Tapirus indicus. The sequence goes on from CM062932.1 coordinate 56,337,930, forward strand.
GGGATGGAGAGAGGCAAAGACAGAAATGGCAAGAAAGAGAAAAAGAGAGACAGAAACAGAGACCAAAATAGAGGCAAAGAAAACTATCATACCTTTTAATACCGCATTTTCTCCATTTGAAAGTAAACTTTCTTCACTTTCTAACGTTCTTGAAATTGAGGTACATCACACAATCAATGTTAAGAGAAACTTGTCAGCTAATGGTACATCTTACGATCATGGTGAACGGGAACAGAGGGAAAAAAAAAAAATGTGGTTCAAGGCCGCCCCAGAGGCACATGAGGTAAACATCACCTAGGCAGTCTAAACTTCCCAGTGTGGCTGAAGATTCCTGCGATTCCGCGGACTTTTCCGGTTTGTTGTCGGAAGGGCTTTACATAATCTGGTTACCATACCTTTAACCACACTGATTTCTGGGAAAGGAAATTTGGGAGCCACAATTATATTTTTATTTCTGCAATCTTATGTATCTAATTTCAAATGTATGTTCCCAGCAGTTTGGGGTGGTGGCTTTTATTTTTGTTTTCGTTTTTGTTTTTTTGCAGTAGCAATTAACCTAAGAAGCCACATTTCATTCCTCTGGTAGATTAACCACTTCAGAGAACATCAGATAAACAGGGTGCTTTGCAGTCATTCACGCACCTTCAGAAGCCAGGCCAAACAATGGGGGTTGTTTTCACTGTGCAGTGCTGGTCATTAGAGAGAGGACGCCCCTCAGGGAACTGCTGCGAAAGGTCCCTTAATGTGACCCTGTTACACACAGTCCAATTTTCAATAAAATGAGGCACTTCAGACCGTCCCTTAGGAAATCACCTCGGAGCCCGTAATCCCTAGATCTTCCTGGGGGTTATTCAATCTAAAGCCCTCCCTTCTGATCTGTTTGCATCAAACCAGCAGTCCCTCTTTCCAAGTGGTATTTACCCAGGGACGTTTCCAGGACCAGTCTCCATGCCCCATGGCAATATCTGTCAAGTGCTTCTATTGGCACCTCCCCTCTTATCATTATTTTTGATGATCTGCCTGAACTTGCTTCTCTTTCCGACTGTCAGTAGAAACCCAAAGCAGTATTTGATGGTTTATTCATTATTTACTTATTTATTTATTGAATGGTGCTTCCATTGCAAATACATTTTTACCAGAAGCAGAAAGAAAAATATACTTCAGCTCCTCACCCCCAAACTCCCCTCCTCTGCCCAACTCTGATATGCAGTGTGTATTCTCATGAATCTAAAACCGCCCAAATTCACTGTCAAATTTCCTCCCCAGGCGCTTCAGTGCTAAGTTTGTTTCTTGTCCCCAAACTTCCCTCCTTGAAGCTTGATCTGGCAGTCCGGAACCAGACAACAGGAAAACGCGACCTTCCTTCAGGCAGAGTTCCCTTCTGATGGAGCTTAAATTTCTCCACTCCGGTACCCGGCAAACGTGGGTACTTCCTGGAGAGCCCCTGTGCAGCCTTCCGGGCTTGCTGCTGTGTGCCCACATTTCTCTTCCAGGCCTCTGGAGTCGCTGGCTGGCCTGGGCATCAAAGAGCACGTCAGGGGTTTGAGCTCTGCCAAGTCAGCCTCACCCTGGGCTGCTTCACACCACGCGTTCTAGGCACACGGAGATGCTAGCAACCTCCCACATTTCACTCACGCCCCTGTGCAAAACTTAGCCATCCGTTCCTCCAGAAAGCCTCCAAGAGTCCAGGCTCTGCTCCCTGCTCTCCTTTAGGTCCCTGTACCGAACACCTCATGCTCATCTGAACCATCTGTCCGTCTGTGTCCCCAGCAGGACAGAAGGCTCTTCAAAGGGAGTGTATTGGAAAGCGCTACTCCAGCTGCAAATGACAGAAAACCAACCCAATGGGATTAAGCACAAGAAAATGTCTTGGCTGCAGAGGCTGAAGGTGGAGCTGGCTTCAGACGTGGCTTGATGCAGGAGCTCAGACAATATTATCAGGACTTGTTGCCGTCCAACTCTCGGCATAACTCCATTGGCTTCATTCCCAGACGGACTCTCCCCTCACATGCTCTCAGCTTCACGTCCCGTGGGGAAGAGTCTGGTTTCCCACTAGTTCAAATAAAAATCACGGAGTAGAGCCTTGTTGGGCTTGACCGGCTCCCCTCCGTGAGATGCCCATCTCACAACCGGTCCCCGTGACTGGGAGGATGAGATCGTTGACTGAATCCGAGAGTTCACTAGAACCGTTTTATAGCATTAACAACAACAGCTCATTGTTAGTCATCTAACAGAAGGGGTAATAAAAATTGGGGTGACATCACAACAAGGGGAAGTGGAGCTGAGCCACAAACCACCAATGCCTGCTGCTGCTGGCAGGGACTGTACTGATCCATCCTCACCCAATACACAGCATTTCGAGAATATAGGAAATAATAAAAATAAAAACAGTTACCAATAATCTCACCACCCAAAGACCACAACTATTAGCATTTTGGGGTGATTTTCCTTCCAGTCTTGTTCCTATGTGTAGCCATTTTTCTGTAGCTGTGGTCATAGTATTTACATGTTTGATGTCTTATTTTTTTCACATAACACTTTTCTCACTAAACCCACAGCTTATGTAAATGTTTCACAGCTGCATAATCACACATTGAGGCTATGTATACTAACCTATTGAATCACTTTATGATGGGCTGTTCTTAACTATACGTTATTTAAAAATACAACCTGAAGCATTTTTAAGTTTCGAATTGGGTATAAGAGGTAATTCTTTAAAAGGTGGGTGGGGCCAGCCCGGTGGCGCAGCGGTTTGGTCCGCGCTTGGCAGCCCGGGGTTCGCAGGTTTGGATCCTGGGTGCAGACCGACGCACTGCTCGTCAGCCACGCCGTGGCAGCATCCCATATAAAGTGGAGGAAGATGGGCACGGATGTTAGCCCAGGGCCAGTCTTCCTCAGCAAAAAGAGGAGGATTAGCAACGGATGTTAGCTCAGGGCTGGTCTTCCTCATCAAGGAAAAAAAAAAAAAAGGTGGGTGATCATCTGAGCCCCGGAAACCATCGTGCTGATCCTGGGCTTTCCACCCCTCTTCCTCAGCCCGCCTCCCCCTGACTCTCCTCAGAACCGCGGTGGGTAGAGGACCTTTTGTCTGGTATTCCGAATACTCCCGGCTGCATCCAGGGAACCGTACTGGGCTCTCGGTGATAAATTCATCACAGGGATGTGGCTGCCCTCCTCCACTTCTCTTCAGGGAACAATTTTCTGAGGTCTCACATGGTGCCTAATTGACAACTTTTTTTAATGGGCTGGGATGATAAGTCTTTCTTTAAGCCACAAATGATGATGGATGGAGTTCCAACAGGACAAGGTCTTCACTTTATTCTCACCTTCGTTATTTTAATCTGTCTCTGAATGATCGTCTAATGGATCTGTATTGCTGTAAAATTCTGTGAATGGTGGGGGGGGGGTGTCTATAAATCCTGCAAAATCACAAGAGCTCCCTCCACTTGATTAAGGAGCTACCAAGAGGCTCGGTTAAAAGTCTGTCCAACCCATGGGTGCAGGAGGGTGAGGACAACTGGGAGACGTGAACATTAGGCCTGACTATAGAGTGGCCGGAAGACTTCAGTGTCCCCCAGATGGCTCTGAGAGTCAAATTATGTTTACTCCTTGTGGGAAGAAATAAGACGCAAAGGTTGCAATGGCAGTTTGGAGACCGTCAAGAATACAAAGTGTTGCGAGGACTTAGTAACAAAGTTGTCAGTTGATTCATGCGGTCCTTTAGCATTTGACTGAGCTCATTGGTCTGTGACAGACACTGTGCCAGGCCCTGGGAAATCAAGATAACCAAAAGGCTCCAGCCCTCCAGAGTCTCAGATCCCCACGTGGGAGGAAAGATCGACAGTGCAACAGAAGCCACGTTGATTGAAGCACTGCTAAAGGGACTCGGCTAGCAGGGCTGGCTTCATGGGCATGGGACCTGTGCAGTCACACAGAGCCCTGCACGTAGAGGGACCTCACACTGGGCTTAATGCTCTGCTGGTGAGCATTGTGACTCCTCAAATTCATTCGTTCTGCAAAGATTTAATGAGTGCCTACTATATGCCATGCACTCCTCTGGGCACGGAGGACAACACAGACACAGCCTGGGACAGGCAACAGCAAATAACTGCTCATTTGTGCAGTCTGCAAATACCGAGCGACCGGTCACCATGTCCCACCACCCTGGGCACTTGGCGGTTGTGGTGGTTAATTTTACGTGTCGGCTTGGCTTGGCTAGACTATGGAACCTGGTTGTTTAGTGAAACACCAATCTGGATGTTACTGTGAAGGCAGGTTTCCGATGTTTTAGATGTGATTACACTTAAATCAGTAGTCTTTGAGTAAAGCAGATTACCCTCTGTAAAGTAGATGGGCCTCATCCAATCAGTTGAAGTCTTTAACAGAAAAAAACTGAGGTCCCCCTGAGGAGGAAGGAATTCTGCCTCCAGACTGCCTTTCGACTCGAGATTGCAACATCAACTCTTCCCTGGGTCTCCAGCCTGCCAGCCTGTCCTGCACATTTCAAACTCGCCAGCCCTGGGAATCGCCTGAGCCAATTCCTTTAAATCAATCATTCTCTCTCCCCATTTCTCTCTCTATATCTATTTATCTACTATGTCTTTCTCTCTCATTCTCTCTCCCTCTATATATATATCTTTCTCTCTCTTTCCCTCTCCTTCTCTCTTTCTCTATATCTATCTATCTCTTTCTCTCGTTGGGTCTGTTTCTCTGCAGAATCCCCCGCTAGGACAGCAGTGCACAAGGCGTGGCTACTGGCTCTGTTAGCCTCCCTGGTCTCACCCTCACTGGCTGCCAGAATCAGGATGAAAAGGAACGGGGGCTACTGAGCCCAGGGATGCATCTGAGGACCCCCCTCCTCCAAGTTTCTACGACAAACAGCCGTGGGAGCTGCCCCTCCCTATGCCAATGGTCTGGCCACCGGCGCCTCCTCATTTCCCTCTCTCAAGGCCCCTGAGCTGTGGAAGCCCTGCACCCTGCACCTTGCCCAAGTCCTCCAGGGCCCGCGGTGTGGAAGAGAGGTCTGCTTTCTTCCTGACAACCGCTGTATTCGGCTTGAGTTGGCCGTGGATGGAGGCGCTCTGTGGCAGATAAGGCCCTTAAATCAAGCCAAGTACAACCTCTCAGGCTGCCAATCACTGTGCTGTTGGCACCAAACACCCAGCCGTCTCCAGCGCTCACACAGTCCCCACAAAGGGACCGTGGCCTGCGGGTGGGAGGTTGCTGCAGCCATCTGGACGACTTATCGTCTTTTAGCAATAAGTACAGGATTCTCCAAAGAGATTTTTGCTGGAATGTCAGGCTCTGATCTTTTTTTTCTTTTTCGTACATTGAAACACGTGTCATTGCCCCGGAACACTGTTGTCTTCTGGGAACAAACACAGAGGCCCATTGTTTACTCTGCCAGTTAGGAGCCATGACTGACCCCAACGCACAAAGGCCCGGTTGTGCCCAGACCGCTGAGGGAAGTGTCTTGGATATTTTGACACAGGTCTTTGGATGGAGGAGCACGGGCTAGTCATTTATGGGGTTCTGGGGGGCCATTTTCTCCTGCACCACCAAGCTGGCAGTGCAGCCAGGAGCTGAGATGACAGGTCTTAATACTTGTTCCCGTGGCACGGCTCCCTGGGCTTTCCAAGGGCACATTTCACCCCAGGGCAGCCGCTGTCCCTGAGGTTAAGTAGCATCTCCTCCCTGCAGAGCTGGAGAAGGAAGTTGGATTTTGAAGGGGCAGCAGGTAAACTGAGGCTGCGAAAGGCTTTCTGGCTCAGCAGGGGGATGTCTGCATGCTTCTGACAAATGGGAATCTTTTGCCACCATGGTGTCAGCTACATGGGCAACACAGGGCCACCATGAGCAAGGCAGTGGTGTCCATGAGCCCAGAAATAAGCTCTACCAGGTGGCAACAGCTCCCATAGGCAATGCCCAACTGCTCTCGTCTGACTTCTTTCAAGAAAGCCAACCCGCTATTGCACCTGCTTTAAAGATGAAGACTGATGGAAATAAGATTTTCCCAAATAAGTGCAGCAGCTACTAAAATCTGTTCTTCGGGGGTAAATTTTAATCATTAAATAGATGGAAGAAAGCAAGGGGGAGACACTTTTTCTAAAACACATTTGTAGTGTGAAACAGTGCTGACCCCTACAAATGCATCTCCACATCATCACCACCAGCAGCATTAATGATATTAAGAGCTCCCAGGTCCAGTCAGAGAGCGGGAAATGGGTCTCAGACCCTTTTGCATCTAGTAGGAGATTTGTTACGTAAATTGTGGTAAATTTGTTTGAAAAAACACTATGTCTGCTATTAAGATGGTTTTTATAGAGTTTATTATAATAAGAAAAATTATAATGTGAGAAAGTTTCTGACTCCTAGACTAAACATGCTTTTCTTTTCCCCAGAGAGTGATCCAAAAACAATTCATGGAGCATGAACATGTCTATGGTCTTTTATATTATGCTAAGATATGAGTCTGGAAGGCAACACTTTCAGATGTTAACATAGTCTTCTTTGAGGATTGGGATAATGTGATATTTTTCTTCTTTCCATCTTTCTATATTTTCTACAATTTTTCATAAAGAGCATGTATTCTTTTATAGTTGGAAAGAATAAAATAAACAAAAATAAACAAACAAGACGTTGCTATGATGAGAGAGAGAATAGGGTGGGAACTTCATTATCTGGCTTCTCCCTTGTTCCAGTATCAGATTATACCCCCAGTCTGACAACTGGCAGCTGGGAAGCCTGCCCAGGCTACGAAAGATGAACATCCAGGACCTCTTGGCTGACTCCAGGTCACACCAGATGCCAAATTCAGAGGTTTGGCAACCTCTGAATTTCACCAGGTTTGGGGGTTCGTTTCCCCCCACACCTGGGTACACACACACACACACCAGAATCTACCCATTTTGGTTTGTGGGGTTCAACATAAGTGGCACCCCTGCAAGAACCAAGTTCACAGAGTACCTGACACAGTCTCCTTGCAGGAAGATGGACTCCTTTCACAGATGTCAGAATCCCAATTCTGTTCCTCTCCAAGGGAAACTGACCCTTGAAGCCTAGCTGTGGTTGAGACAGATTTCAGTGGTAATTTCCAGAGTCATGCTTTCCAACACAAAGGCTGTGTTCCAAAGGCGACTTTGAGAGTCAACACAGGACACGTCCCCCAGTGTCCTCCCCTGGGTCTAAGAGCAGGACAGGTCCCCAGGAGGAGGGGAGCACCCCCCTCCCAGGAGATTGGCACACACTGCGACAGGCTCCAGGTAAACCTGCCCTCCTTTCCACTGCATCAGCTGATTGAAATCTATTGTCGGGCAGCTGCAAGCCTGTGAATTTCTCTCTGGCCTTGCTCCTCTAATTATTCACTCTGTTGATTTTAGCAAGAATTGCAGCTGAGTATCTGAGGTCAGATTTGTTTCCATTACTCAAACCGCCAAGAAGAATCGTCTTCCATTCCCCAAACTGGCTTCCCCACCTGCGCATACATGGAACCCTGAGCCTAGAATGCTTGCCCCTCCCTTGTTCCCCGATACACACCTACTCCTTAGTTCCAATGTCACCTCTTGATGACACCTTCCCTGACACCCACAGGCAGAGGTGAACCAGTAATGCTTGGTACAGAAAACCACTCATTCACCCTCCAAATATTTACTGAGCATCTGTCATGTGTCGCACACTGGGATACAGCAGTGAACAAGTTAGACGTGATTCTGCTCACGTGGAAATGGGTAGACACTTAATAAAATGGCCCAAAGGAAACCAGTGGGAATCCAGTCCCACTGTTGGAGCAGAGCAAGCATCTGAGCTTAACGCCACACCATCGGGATAACAGTGAGGAAACCTCTTGGTTGGAACTGGGTTGCGACTCCCTTGGGTTGACTTTAACAACAGACTGAATGTGGTTGATGATTTGTGATTCAAATATCATTAAAGATGAACTATCATCTGAATGTTAACTGACACCCCTCAAACCCTCCTATTCCTGCTCCTGGCATTCTACCAATCACCCCACTCGTCATCTGAGTCACTTTGACACCCTCCCCCCCCGTCTCCTGCCCTCCCATCAGTGGCCGAGTTCATGTCTCTCTCTGAAATGCCTCTAACTCTTTCACCGTGGCCACCACCCTGCCTGTCTCCACATTCCCAACATCTGCCTTTCCTCCCTTCAACAAACTCTCATCCCATACCTACAGTGTGCCAGGCACTGTGCTGGTGCTGGGGTACAGCAGCAAGCAAAGGAAGAAGATCTCTGCTATCGTGGAAAGTACTATCTAGGGGGGAAAGACCAGCATTAACTAGGGCCCATATGTAAATGTAAGTGAAAAAGTTGATAGAATAAATGGATGAACGAATGCATAAAAGTCCAATTGCTTGGACTGTCATATGGTCCTTGCTCTGATCTATCCTACAGTGGTGCTGCCTGGACAACCATCCCCTAGGACAGCTTTTCTCATGTCACTCTCCTGCCGAAAACTTTCAATGGCTCCCTATCCCACACTAGATTAAGTTCTAATCGCCTAGCCTGCCGGTTCTCCATGCTCTAGTTCCAACCCGCCTTTCTAGCTTTATTTCCTTCTAACCCTCTAGGATAATGTGCTCACTATTGTAACCACTGCTATGTTTGCTTTGCCTGTCGAGAAAGCTCACATCCAATTCTGCTGTTGAAATCTTATCCATCTGAGGGAGGGGAAATGTGTAGGATGGTGGGATTTGGTACAGAAAAGCCAAATCCTCATCTTCTAATGCAGAAAGTCATGATATTAATTTAAAATAGAAAAATCAAGAAGGAAGAGTATAAATATATATATATATATATATTTTTTTTAATGGCAGAAGAAACAGCTATAGGACTCGAAAGTGGTTGCTTCTGGGGATAGAAATCAAGAGTGAAGAGTGAAGGGGTACGAGACTGGGGTTTTTTTTTTTTTTTGGTTTGTTCTTTTTTAAGACTGGGAATATGTAATTGCCTTTTCTTTTGCAGGCGAAGTTTCGCCCTAAGCTAACATCTGTTGCCAATCTTCCTCCTTTTTCCTTCCTTCCCCCTTCCCAAAGCCCCAGTACGTAGTTGTGTATAGTTGTAAGTTCTTCTGGTTCTTCTATGTGAGCTGCTGCCACAGCATGGCTACTGACAGATGAGTGATGTGATTCCACAACCGGGAACCAAACCCACCACCAAGCGGAATGCGCCAAACTTGAACCGCTAGACCATCAGGGCTGGCTTTGTAATTGCCTTTTTAAAGGGATGCATGATTTGTTTTTAAAAAATTGTTTTTAATGCCTAATGTAGCAAGATAAAAATTTAAATAAGGACCAAAAATATTAAACGAGGTAATGTGTATAAAGTGCAGACAGCAATGTCTGATATGCAAAAAGCAAATAAGAAAAGGTGATCATTACTTTTGTCTTTTCTATGAATCCTGCCCTGAAGCAGAGGTGGGAATGGGGACGCCATGCTTCTTCACACCACATCATGCAGCAAGCCCTGCAACAGCTTCCTAAGTAATTTCTCTGCCATCAGTATTTCTCTCCCCTTATTACACCATCCTACTGATCAAAGGCATATTCATCTTCCTAACACCATTTTTCTCTTGAAATCCCTATCGATAGACTTTACAAAGGTTTTCTAACATGTGTTAGGGCAGTGTAACTCTGGGACAAACAAACCCCAAACTCTCAAGGGCTTCACCTAACACAAGTACATTTTTCACTCATCTGGCATTCCTGGTTTGTAGGAGATTTTTCTCCTCTTGATGTTTCAGGAACATAGCCCCTTTTCATTTTGAGGCTCCTCCTTCCTCCTAAGGTCCTCTGCATCCAGGCAGGAGGGGAAAGAGCAAGAGAAGACACCACCACTTCTCAACTGCCTTGGTGTAGAAGTGAAGCCCCTCACTTCTGCTCACATTCCATTGTCCAGAACTAGTCACATGGCCCTACCTAGATGAGAAGGGGGTGCTGGGAAACGTAATCCCCGGGTGGACATACCGTGGAGGGCAGTATGAATTTTAGAGGAGGCATCTCTGCCACATTCACTACCTACAGAACCACATCCAAAATCTTGGCTTAGCCCAGTGGTTCACTTACTTGTCCAAACTGTGTGATTCCTGCCTCCCAACAGGAGCCTTCTATAGTCCCAGCCACCAGATCTTGCCATCATCTCTCCCACTTGGTTCTGTACATTCCATGGGGCACATTCTACCCATTTAAATACAGTGGGATTTTTCAAATAAAATTCCCTCTCCTCTTTGAAGATATTTTCATATCTATAGCCATCTACTGACTGAGTCACTGAAACTGAATTTCTGAGTCATAAGTTTGAGAGATGGACAGGACCTTAGTAATATGGTCCAATCCCATTGATATAAGAAAAGAGCAATGGGGCCAGGGAGGCCTAAGGGAATCCCAAATACATGGCATTCACAGTAGACCTGTTTCCCCTGCAAGCCAACAACTCAGCAGGAACCTCAAAGGCAATGACAGGTCATGAGCTGAATTTTGCTGAGCCGTGAATTTGAATCATATGTGCTGGGAATGAGCCTAGCTGACCTCTGAGCATTTGAATCTTCACAAGAATGTGCTGTTATGTGAGCCAGCATCCAAAATGGCCCCATGAGCTCCACCGTGTAGTCTCTGCCCACACTGAGCCAGGGTTGACCAACAGCATGTGGCAAAAGTGATAAAGAGGACTTCAGGGCCGGCCCGGTGGCGCAGCGGTTTAGTCCGCGCTTGGCAGCCCGGGGTTCGCGGGTTCGGATCCCGGGCGCCCGCCGACGCACTGCCTGTCAGCCATGCCGTGGCGGCATCCCATATAAAGTGGAGGAAGATGGGCACGGATGTTAGCCCAGGGCCAGTCTTCCTCAGCAAAAAGGGGAGGATTGGCAACAGATGTTAGCCCAGGGCCGGTCTTCCTCACCAAAAAACAAAAAAGAGGACTTCAGCTTCTGGTGAGGTGCTCTCTCACTCTCTCGCTCTTGGATCACTCACTTTGAGGGGAGGCATGTCATGAGCAACCCTACGGAGGGGTCCACATGACAAGAAACTGAAGCCTCCTGCCAACAGCCGTGGGGCTTGGAGCAGATCCTCCAGCCCCAGTCAAATCTTCAGAGATCACAGACCCAGTCAGCAGCTCGACCACAACCTCGTAAAAGAGGCTGATGGTTGGCCTCATCAGGGCCAAACACCTAGGCTGCTCCCGGGTTCCTGGCTCTGGGAAACTGTGATATAACATGTTTGCTGTTTGAAGCTGCTAAATTCAGGGACAATTTGTTACTGAGCAACAGATAACTAACATAGTAATTTTCATTGTCTATTCACAATCACATATGGATTTTGGTTTAGTTGGGACGGGGAGAAAACTGAAAATTATATAATATATTAAAACTTTTTTTTACTTTGGGTTCTACAGTGGTCTCAGGAAATGTCACACATTCTGGTCTTTCTTCTGCGTGTTGTCCTATGTCCCCAAATAATGGTACACTACTAAGAAAAAAAAAAAAAAGAGAAAGAGAGGAAAGAAGAAAGGAGAGAGGGAGGAATCCTACCCAACCCTCTAAAGCTGTCGGAATGGCATGTCCCTGGGGAGCTTTCCCTGGTCCATCCCTCACCCATCATCTCTAGATGTCATTTGATGTTAACTTTCTTGTGACATTTACCATAGTTTATCTTAATTCCTTCCTTTACTCAACAAAGAAATATTTATGAAGGCCCCAGATCCAGCGCTGCTCTGGGTGCTTCAGATGCATCGGTGAACACACACAAAGATCTTGCATTAGTGGTGTTTACATCCTAATTGGGAAGACAACAAACACGATAAAAAGCAAATTACATATCATGGAAGGTGATAAATGCTATAGAAAAAAGTCAAAGCAGAACAAGGAGGTGAATTGCTCACGTCTTTATCACGTCCCCTCCATCAGCGGCTCAAGAGGGGCGGCCGGTGGGCTTGAAGCGTCTGCAGCACATTGCACATGCCGGGCGCTTGCAAATATGTGCGTGCTTAACCCGTGCGAGGATGAGGGAGCTGGCTCCGGAGTGGGGCATTCACTCAGACAGCAAATCCAAGAGTCACTGGCTGCTAACACAGAGCCCTGCTCCTAGTTGATCCTCAGATGGATGAGCAGATTTGGGCCACAGAGAAGCCCAGCTGGGGGACAGCCCGTGAGGGATCCTTCCTTTATCTCCGGTGAAACTCTGCAACCTGAACCACCTGATCTCTCTCCCTGGTACACGAGATTGCCAATTTGGCAGAGCCAGATCAAAGAAACCATGGTACTCCCAAAGCATTCTGCCCAGTATGACAGGACCCAGATAAATGCCTGAGCCCCCTGTACAGGTGACAGCCTCTCCGTGACTTCGCCGGTCATCTTACATTCCATACCCAGACGACCTCGCCCAGGTTTTCACCCCTGAGTCTGGTAGGAACAGACCCACAGAAAGATAGCACTGTGAAGTGCCCACGCGTCCTGGCCAAGGCTTGCCTCCAAGACATCCAAAATGTCACTTTACAATTCAGACCCGAACAAACAAAGACAAACGAAATAGGCCTCCCGTGGTTTAGCCATGTGGTGCTGGAGAGTTTGGGGGTTGGAATTTAATAACAGGCAAAGATACAGGGAGTATGTTTTCCCATTAGGTTTAATACACCATAGATAATAAATTAAAATGCAATAATATTAATATAGAATAAAACAGTAATTTGTATTCAAATAGCTATTGAGTTCCAAAAGACCTAGAAACAGAATTTTAGACCCAGAAGGAATCTTAGGCTCCTTTCAACTTCATTAAAAAAAAAAAAGGGTGGCAATGCCTTCCATTTTTGGTAAACCACCCCCTCATTACACACACACACACACACACACACAGACTTATGGGCCTCTGCAGCTATCTCCACCACCTCCCTCTGGTCTCAGGAACAGAACGACCCCCTCGCAGCCCCTGCCCACAGAGGCCACCCCACTGCCTGATCTGCCCAAAGGCCTTTCTCACTCCATAATCAACCCTTTTCAAACAAACAGACAAACATCTCCCTCTTTGCCCTCCTTTTTACTGACTCTTCTCAGCATATTAACACATTCAAGTCTCTGTGTTTAAAAAAGCAAAACAAAACAAATCAGTGAGAAGCCACTCTCTTGGTCTCACATTCTTCTCCAGCCACCTTCCGTCCTTTCACGGCTACACTGGTTTCCCACGGCTGTCCTTTCACGGCTACACTGGTTTCCCACGGCTGCCGTAACAAAGTACCACGCACTGGGCGGCTTAAACAACAGAAATGTATTCTCTCCCAGTTCTGGAGGCCAGAAGTCCAAGACCAAGGTGTGGGCAGGGTTGGTTGCCCATGAGGCTGCGAGGACAATCTGTTCCAGGCCTCTCTCCCAGCTTGTGGTGGTTTGCTGGCAACCTTTGGTGTTCCCAGGTTTGTACATGCAACACCCTGATCTCCGCCTTCATCTTCACATGGTGCTCTCCCTGCGTGCATGTCTGTGTCCAAATCTCCCCTTTTTATACAGACACCAGTCATATTGCACTAGGGCCCACCCTAATGGCCTCACCTTAACCTGACTATATCTGCAAAGACCTTGCTTCCAAATAGGTCACATTCGGAGGTACTGGGGGTTAGGACTCCAGTAAATCTTTTTTGGGAGACACAATGCAACCCTTAACAGAACAAACTTAAAACCATGGTCCCTGCCTACTCCTCTTCATCTGCACTTCCCCACTCGCTCTGCAGCCTGCTGCCCCCTGGCTCCCATACTGCCCTTGCTGAAGACTGAACGACCTCACGGTGGCCCGATTTGGTGGCTGCTTTCCTGCCCTTATCATGTGGACCTTACTGTCACGCTGTTGACAGCCCACATCTTCCTCAAACTCCTTCCTCTTTTGGCCTCTCCAGTTTCACTGGGGCATCACCTAGGATTCTACATCTCCAGCGGCCCCTTCTCAGACTCTTTCAGGACTTTCTCCTCCTCCTCGGTGTTCCTCAGGCTCAATGCTCAGCCTTTTCATGGTCTCTCCTAACCCACATCCCAAGTAAATCATCTATGCCCCTGCCTTCAACTTCCACCCCTATGCAGACCATCCCCGATAGATTTGTCCAGCACAGACATCCCTCCTTACTTTCAGATCTGACCATTGCCACTTGCTGTTCACCAGGTGCCTCCAAGTCCAAAGTACCCAACCAGACTCACCCCTTCTTCCCCAAAGTCCCGCCTAAGGCCTCTGGCCCAACCCCTTCTTGCTCCTGTAGCCCCTGACTCACCATCTATTCACCTCTCACTGGGGAAGAAAACTGGGCATCATCCTTTACCATCTTCCTTACTCACCATATATATCAGTCCCCAAGTCCCCGGGAGTCCCCTGGAGTTAAAAATTACCTTTCAAATGGATCTTTCCTCTTTCACCTCTTTTGCCACTCTGGTTACTTTCATAGGTTCTCATTTCCTGGCTGCATGACTTTGCAGGCTTCCCACCCTGTGGCATCACCTCCTGCCCCAGCTTCCCTGTCTTATCCTCCTTCTCCTTGTATCCACCACAATGTTTCCAGGGTGATCTCTTGGACAGCCAAGTATAACATTTAGGATCACTCAGGGGCTTGTCATTGCCTTCAGGATAAAGTCCAAACTCCTTAACGTGTCATGAGATGCTCCTTATCATCTGACCCCTGCTCATCTCTCCTGCTTCCTTTCCCTCCCTTCTCCTTGTACGTGAGCTGTTCCAACCCTATTGATACTTTGCAGCCCCCTGGAAGTGCCATGCTGTTCTCTCATATTTCCTTTCCACTGGCTGTCCCCTCTGTCTTCAATGCCCTTCCATCAGCTTCTGACCATTGCTCCCCTTGCACCCTTCAAGACTCGGATCAGAGGTCCCTCCAGAATGAGCTTGGTCTCTCCTCCTGCCCTCTTCAGCACCTTGTATGTATTATAATCATAAGTCAACCATGGCTTTCAGCTTAAGTCCCCAGCACCTAGTCCACTGCCTGGGACGTAATATGAGTTCAATAATTGCTTGATGAGAATCTCTAACTCAGTGAGGAGTAGAGAGGAGAAGTCTGAGGCCCAGAAAATTGCCTAGGGTCAATCCACCAGTGAGCTGCGGATTTGAGACTCAGCCTTGCTCTTATTTGAAGGTTCTTCTCTCTATTCCAGTATTTTCCTCAGTGTAGTGGGAGGACAATCGCATCAGAATCACTTGGGGAGTTGGTTAAATATGCTGCTTCACGGGCCTCACCCTGGACCTAGACGAATCTGTATTTTAAACGAGCTACCTTGGTGATTCTTATGAACAGAGTTTGAGAACCAACACCCTACGCCTTGCTGCCTGTCTGAAAGGCCTTTTAAGTTTATCACATTTTTTAAGGCCAAGTCAATTGCTATTTACTGGTGACAAGCAGGGAGAACTAAGCCCCAGCTCCATTATATTTTCAGTGAAAAGCAATCATTTGTTTGAGTCCTGAAGCTCTTCCCTTTAAGAGTCCACCATTAGGATGCAAATAATACTTGCAGAATCAAGAGACTGAAGGATGTAAAAAGGGACTTCAGGAGGGAGCAAAGCAGCCCTGTGTGGTGGGAAGTGGCTGGGAATAGAAAGGAGCAAGTATCATGCACAAGTAGAACCCTAAGAAAAGTTTCCCATTTATTATTTATTTTCAAATTTTAGTACGCATCAGAATCACCTGGAAGGCTTGTTAAGATGCTGATACCTGGGCCCCACCCCCAGAGTTTCTGATTCAGCAGATCTGGCAGTTGGATCCAGGAAACTGCAGTTCTAACAAGCTTCCAGGTGATGCTGATGCTGCTGGTCCAGGAAATACACTTTGAGAACCACTGAGCTAATTCAACCTCTGTGCCCAATGCCATAATCTATTCTGCAATATCCATGGACATAGGGGTGTGATCACCCTGTCTTTCTGCTTAAACAAGATGTGGATCTTGCAACATTTCAAGCACGAGTTTCTGTGGATAATTCTTCCTTGAATGGAATCAAAATTTGTCTCCAAACTTCCACCCATTGATCCCAGGTCTGCCTTCTAGGTTCTGTGCCTATTTCTACATGGGAGTTCTTTAAATATTTAAAGACAGCCATCCTGTCCCATCTGTCTCTTCTTCCCTATATCAGCCTCTTCTGCTCCTTCAGCCATTGCTCAATGACTGAAGGATTTCCATGAGCAACCCACCGTCTCCCTGAGACCTCTTACACCACAGGGCCCAAAACTGGTCTTAATATCCCATGTGGGGTCTGACCAGCTCAGAGTACAGTCTTTGGAACTGGACACTATTTTAATGTAGATTGTATATTTTTTTTAATAAACCATTTCACAAATTTAGCCATGATGAGCACGTGGTCACCTAAAACTAGAATTTTTTCACATGAGTTTGTATCCAGCTAGGTCTTCATCTGTCCTTAACTAGTTGACTTTTTTTAAAAGTTATTTTATTGAGGTCATACTGGTTTATAACATTGTGTCATTTCAGATGTACATTAACACACATCAGTTTCTGTACAGACTGCATCATGCTCACCACCAATAGTCTAGTTTTTATCCGTCACCATACAAATGTGCCCCTTTACCCCTTTCACCCTCCCCACCATAACTAGTTGACTTTTAAACTTAAGAATTACATTTAACATTTAATCCTCTTACATGTAACTCTGTCAGTTTTGCCCATTTTTATAGATTATTAACTCAGACCTTAGTTATGAGGTGGTGGTGGCAAGGCCAATAAGGGGATGACAGTCACCAAATATGCACTTACCCATTTTACAACTCTGCTTGGGGTCTTTGCTTATACTTCATTCAGTCCACGTAGCCACGAATAAGTGACACTGTGTTCTGCAGTGTCCACACTCGTGGCCATTATATGCCTCAACGTTTCTGAATCAACCCTAATTACAAATATTCTTTCTACTGTCCACATGCCAAACCATGAGTCTAATTTTTGCTTCAGAAACTATGGCCAATATAAGCACTGCCTTTTCCCCACATATTTACACTCTCAGATAATAGGAGGAGACAATTATTTTGCCTGGTTTAAGCTGAGGGAGGGGGATAGTAAAAAGAACAGGTAGAGAAAAGTTGAGAGGTTACAGTCACAAATTCAACATAAAGGACAAACACTAAATAACGTAATTTTGGTTCAATTTTCCAAAAAGCGAAGTTCTGTTTATTACAACGATTGGTCCACGCAGGTACCCGGATTCTTCATCAATTTAGCAAACTACTTAGCGGATGCTGCATATTTTGAAAATATTATTTTGCACTCCCTCCTGGAGCATGTATGTCTCTGTCTTTGAGAAATACAAAAGATGCAGGTTTCTCCGCAGTCAAGAATTAAATTAATGTAAATAAAATGTTGAATGGAAAAGGCAGAATCCTCTATGTCAGCTCTGTCTGACTTCAGACCCTTCTAAGTCATGTGGGTTTTCGGCAGGAGAAATAACACAACACAGACAGACATCTGAAGGCGGCTTTAGAGAGTGGTTTGTGAATCTGACTGCCGAGGGCTCAAAATATGGCAGTAAGAAGAAAGCAGCTCACCGAGCTCATGGGACCCTGAAGGGAAACGAGAGCGGGGAATTTGTTGTGTCTCTTTCATCCACAGACATTTCAAAGCATGACCCTTGCGGTAACAAAATTGCATTGCGAAAGTAGTGTGTCATTATCTGCTCTTCAAGATGGGGACACGTAGACAGGGAATGGCCTCCTCCAGCACGAACAACTTTCAAGTAGCACCGCTGAGCCTCCACTGAACGAAGGGGAAAGCTGGCCTGCTTCCGTGACCCTTCATGAAAATGGAGACAATTCTTGGTTTCAAAATCTTCTCATGACTCGAACCAAAAGTTGAAAAGGGACTTTTAAATTGCACATCGCTCCTGACCTTACCTACGATTAATGACTAATGTCTACAGAAGAGGAGCGGCGGAATGGAGGACCACGACGGGGTACTGAGAGCCGGGAAGGAACCGTGGGGCGTGGAGCCGGAGCGCCCGGTTCGGCCCGGACAGCCATTTGCGCGGTGGGGGCGGTGCTCGCGCTCCGGGGGAGAGGGACGTCTCCCTGGGGGCTGTGGCGCAGCAAGGCTTGTTTGCCTCGCAGCAGGGCGCTCCCCCGGGAGAGGCTGCGCGCAGGGGCGGGCTGGGAGGAGCGCAGCGAGCAGGATGCTCCCCGGCCCGGCCGGCGCGTGTACGTGTGTGTGCACTGTGGGGAGGTGCAGGGCGTGTGCACGGCACGGGCGGGACGCGCGCCAGTGCGGGCGCCGGGCGCCGCTGCATAGAGGGCCAGCGCCGCCGGGTGAAAATACCACGCAAAACCCGGGCCCGGGCGCCACGGGGCGCCGGCCGGGGGAACCGAGCGGACGCACAGGGCCGGGTCCGCGCCCCGCCGTCCAGCGTACTAACGCGCAGCCACAGCACCCAAAGACCGGGAAGGACGCCGCGCGGGCCTCCACGGACCTCAAGCAGAGCGCGAGTCACCAAGCCTGGCGCGCGCCCGATCACACCCCGGCGCGCTCCCCGCGCGGTCTGGGGAGCCTAGGCGCGGGCGGGTATTAAGGGTAAAGGAGGGGGCGTGGCCTGTCGAAACCAGCCAATGGGCCGGGAAGGGGCGCGGGGGGCGGAGCTCGAGCGCAGAGCGCCGATTGGCCGGTTGGCCCTCCGGTATGCAGATGCGGTGGAGTCACGTGCCGGGGGCCGGGACAACTTCCTGTTGGAGGCCAACGCGGGGCGGGGAAGGGGGCGCGAGCGCCCCGTCTGGCTGGAGCGGGGGGAGGGGGATTCTTGTCAGTTAGAGCAACAAGATGGCCGCGGTGGCAGCTCCGCACTTCAGCGCGACGGCCCCGGGAGCCGCAGCCGCCGCCGCCGGCCCCGCCGCCCCGCAGCCCTGAGCGCCGCCCCGGCCGCGCCCGCTGCCCCTGACCGGGCCGTCCCCGCCGCGCTCCTGCCGCCGCCGCCGCCGCGGGCCCGCCCGAGCCGGAGGCGGAGGGAGCGCAGCCGGCCGAGCGCCGAGCGCCGCCGCCGCCGCCGCCGCCTCGGATCCCGGGCCGCGCCGGAGCTGCCGTCCCGCCCGCGGGCGCGAGGAGCAGGGCGCGTCGCGGCGTCGCCGGGGCCGGACCTGGACCTGCCGGGACGCGCCGCCGCCCACCCGCCCGCGCCGCCGCCGCCGCCCGCGCGGGGACCTGAGCCCGCGGCGCCGGCGCTGAGCGGGCCCCCGCCGCCCGAGCGCCCCGCAGGCCCCGGGGCGGTCGCTAGGGTCGTCGCCGCCGCCAGGCCCGCGCCGCCGGAGCCCCGCCGAGGAGCCGCCGCCGCCGCCGGGGACGGAGCCCAGGTGAGCGCGGGCCGGGCCTCGAGCCGCCGCGGCTGGCCGAGCTGGCGGCGTCGCCTTTGTTCGGCCGGGCCGGGAGCGGAGGGTCGCGGTCCCGGCGGGAAGGGACGCGGGGCCCGGCGTGCGGGGCGCCCGCGTGATCTGGACGGGCGTGCGGCCGCCTCAGCTGCGCGTGTGGCGTTCTGGGTCTGGGACCGGTGCGCTCGGTGGGGTCGGCTTCTCCCCGAACGGGCACCGTGGATTTTGCATTTCTGATGGCATGCACGAACCCAGGTGTTGTCGGGGCAGGGCCTGCCGTGCAGCGGTCTGGGAAAGAGCAAGCCCGGGGCGTGCTCTGGGGAGGCGTCGGGGGCCCCGCGGCCTCCCGCGGGTCTGGAATCAGGTGGGCTGCTCGCGGTGCCGCAGGCTGCGGAGCGGTGCGCACGAGGAGAGGGAGCCGCGCCGCAGCTGCCCTGCGGTCAGATCGCGTCACCCGAGCGCCTCGGTGCCACCTCTGCTGGAGCGACGCCTCCTTCGCACCTTTACCTTGTGGATGAGATTTAGTTCACTGATTCGTAGCTATTAAAACGTGCACATGCGATAGAGAGGTGCCCTGCCCGTTGACCTGGCCGAGAAACCGTTCTCTTGCCGGTTCCCGGGAGCTTTGGGGATCCCACCGAAGCTGCAGGATCGCTGCCTGGCCGTCACGGGGCGGGGGAGGAGGAGCCGCAGATCCTGGCTGCACCTATTGCGTTTTAAGGTACTCGACGGTATCGGTGATTCTGTACGAAATGAGTGGATTTGTCTCGAACCTTCGCTTCTGTCAGATGAAACCTCCATTTGAGTGGTCTGCTCGGTTATGTCTAGGCATGAACTGCGGATTCTGAACTCAAAATGGTGTTCTCTGGATGTCCAACTTGAGCGTCTTGAAGGAGTTGCAAGTTGGAGGCGTCTGACTGGTTTAATCCATTGTGTTGCTGAGGTTCGGGTTTTCTGCTATATCCGGTATTCTCGTCGCTGTGCTGCGGCCGGTATGGGTGGTCAGTGTATGATGAGCACTGTAGAGGCTGCTACCTCTCTGAAGTAATTTGACCCCGCAGAAAGCTGATTTTATGCAAGTTATTTCTTATATTTAGAGCTGAGTACCTGGGGATGAGTTGAGACGCTGGAAATGTGGCTTGAGTGATCTCAGAGGACAGTTGTGGCCAGTTTGAAACGTGCAGAGGGTGCTGACAATTGTATGCATCGATTCCGGACCTCCTTCAGTGCCCTGTGAAAGAAGAAAGGAAAAAACTTAGCCCCGGGCCAGGTGGACTTGGTTGGCAGAGGGCACCTTGAAGAAATTTACATTATTCCAGAACCGCAGATGTGGTAAAGGTCTTTGAACACCTTTCAGTGTGGCACTCCTAGGATGCTTTGTTGGGGAAAGTGATGAGAAATGAGGTTTTAAAAATGACTAGCCTAGTTATATTATCCGAGTTAATTTTATTGTTGGTGTTCACAGAAGATGATAATGATCTGAATAGTTTTTTCTTTGTTTACCTATACTGAATGGTGTTCTTTTTTCTCTATAGTTTTTAATATTTCTATTTTCATAAGAACAGACGTTCTTAGAATTTGTTTTTCTTTCACATTAGGTCGTGAGAAATTGATAGTCTAGAAAATGGTAATGGTAAAATTATTGGTTAAGTTATACTTATGGTGACATATAATAATTTCTTCAAACTAGCACTTCCTTAAGCAGCAGAATGGATTTGTGGGTCCCAGATAAGACTTGACTTTATTATGAGGATCTAGTTTTAAAAGCCTGATTCTAAGTCTTCCATGCTACTTGTCCAAATCAAAGCCCTTGTTGACCATACCTCTGTTTTACTATTAAGGTATGAAATTAAATAAGGTTAACATTGAGGCTGTCATAAGACTGAATCCTAACTGTTTCATTTTGGATTGTGGCATTTAAATATTTTAGTAGCAACGTGGGATACATGTAAATGTTGATTTTAGGTTTTCCTCCTTACAGTGTTTATTATTGTTCTTTTTCAAGTGGCATATGTTTTAACACTTGGACAAAGATTATTTTGCAACAGATTTATATTTATACTTAGTTGGCTCAGGAATCTTAGAACAAATAGTTGCATTAGAGTGCTGAATAATTATGATGGAAAGTGGAGTGAACTGTTTCATTGGACTCTCTCAATGATTAACATATAACTAAGTCATGAGGGGAATATAGGAAACTTTAAATCACAGTCTTTCTCACCACCACCACCTTTTTCTTAAACAGCTGGCTTTACTGAGATAAATTTGTGCTTTTCCAAATGCTGTCATCTGGCTCACTACCAAAACCAAGCTGGAGGAGGAGGAGGAGGTCAGGGCTGGAGTGGGGCAGCCTTTTTCCTTAGTGAGGAGAGCTTTCAGTTGGAAAGAAATGGAAGATAAAATTCCTACAGTACTGGCTGAGAATGGGGTGTTTGCATTACTTCCCCAGCTCCAAGTGAGGGCAATGAGGTCCTGAATGTAAACTTACTCTTGCTTGACTCAAGAAAGTGATGCTAATTGTAAATTTTTAAAAAAGATTACTCGTGGAAATTAGTTTATTTATCCATTATTTGATTTGAGTATATAGAATGTCTTTGGCATCATATAACTTCCCTAACAACTTAACATTTTAAGACTTAAGAGCCATTTTAAAGACTCTTTATGGGTCTTTTTGGCTTTCGCCAGGAGGAATTAGATCCATGAGATTGCTTGCTTATGTTTTAGATGGCTATTTACCACTCAGGCAGGGTTTACTGTGCAAAGGGTGATATCCGAGAAGATTTTATAGGAAAGAAAATAGATTGGCTGTGAAGTCTGAGGCTGTTCCACATATCAGAATAGCATATGAGATCATGAAGATTTGGGAATGGAGCGAGCAAAGATTACTTAGCTGGAGCGACTGAAGCCTGTGGGGGAAGCATGAGAAATGGAGAGGCGGAGAGGTGACAGGGACAGATTTATGGAAGGTCTTGGAACCAGAAGGATGGGTTGAGGGAACAGGAGGTGGAGCCCTGAGCAGGCAGTGCTTGGAAGGTTCTAAGTAAGTGGGGGAAACAGGTAACTTTGTTTTTGCTTGTTTTGTTTTTGTTATCTTTGAAATTGTTTTTGGCTTCTTACTTGGGATTCTGAGACAATCAAATAGGTTTTTACCTTTCATTCCAGCTTTATTTCAGAGGGTCTTCTGATGTTTTAGATGAGCTGTAAGGAAGTCTTTTGAAAGCGTATTGGTGCTCTGGTCTGTTTTGTACAATAACTGGTTTCACAGTGAAGGTGACTGGATTTTATTTGCTTAATTAAGACAGTTAACATCTTAATAAGTTTGTTTGAAGATGTCATAGATTTAGGAGCAGAATATCAAATGAGAACTGGCCTTTTTTTTTAGGTAGATTTTTACAGACTTTCTTGCTTTAAACCAGTCTAATGACTATCTAAATTTTTACAAATTAGTTTTTAAATAATTGTGCATTCATGAGGAGAGCATTCTTTATTTTGCAAAATAATATATGGTAAGTTTTCTTTAAATAGATTTTAATACAGTAAAGATATTCTTGAGTTTTAACATTCAGCTTATACATAACTTTTCAGGAATGTAATTCCTTAAAACTATAAAGCTTACTTGTTGTCAGAAATAACTATATAGCTTTGTGTAGAAATTGTATGTGTGATGCTAGAACCAAGAAATGTGTGATCCTTGCCCAGTGAACTTGTTTGAATAACTCGATTAAAATAATCCTGTAAGTTTTCTGTTGTGCAAATCATGCATTTGAACTGTAACTTATTCAATGAAAAGTAAAATATGTATTTTTTTAAATTCTCCAGCTGGGGTGTGACAAGGTTTTGCATATTAAAAACCTGGTGAAAATTCATACCCTTTGTGCCATTTTTGGAGTTTTGCTAAAAATGAATTCTTTCCTGGCCACAGATGCTTTCAGAGTATGAAGAAGCTATTGCGGGGATGGAGGGCTGTTTGTTAAGAACGCGTTCTTCCTCTGTAGCCCTCAAAAGACTATAGAGCTGTGTGCAGAGCTAGACAATCTGGGCATCCAGCCATGAAACATCACTGCTGTAGCGCAGATAGTTGTTCGCACCCTCCTGAGCCCTCTATGGCTGCAAACCACAACAGAAGGAATGGCCTTGGGAAAGCAGTGTTCACTGCTATTTTGAACTCTTAATATTCTGTGTGGCTCTCGAAGTTACAGCTATGCATCGGAACTTTGGTTTTCTAAGATATAGTAATGATTAAGAATGGGCAAGAGTATAGCTTCTGAAATATGTCTCTTCTAGGCCAATGGATTTAAACGTGTACTCTGGGAAATAAGGAGTAGCGAGTGTCTGTCCCATGGTCTCCCTTTCCTTATTTGCCTCTTTGTCATAACACTTCTTTCCTGTTGGAGAACCCCCTGCCTGGAGACACATAGGCTCACTGGGCCACAGCACACAGGGCCCAAAGAGTCTTCTGGAATCTGTCTTCCAGAGAGCTTGTTGGATGGATTGGTCTGACGTGGCTCGGTACCCACTTTACTTCCTCATCAACCTTTATTGATGCAAAAAAATTTTTAATTTTTTGTACAAAAATATGAAAATGAAAGAGTGTGCAAATATGTCAGTTTATCACCCCCTATAAGGGTACAGCATTTTCTGTGACCAACATTTATTTGTATAAATCCAGATAGTCCCCTGTGATCCTCTAGAATACAAACACCTGAACAGGTCTTTTTTTCTTTAAAGACTCTGTTTTCCTTCTTTGGCACATTTTAGAAATTAATATTCTATTATATCTTCATAATGTCCTTCCTCTGAAGGCCTGAACTACAAACCTACAATGCTACAACATCAAGTCAGATTATTCTCAGCAGCGAGATAACTCCCATCTATGGTTGAGTCCTTTCTAAAGCGTAGACTGGCTAGTGCCAAACGCAAATGAGTGCCAGGGTGGTTATTGGGAATATGCACATTGTTGGATTCATTTTATGTGTACAATCTAGCTTATTAACACTAACATCTCACAGCTAAAATCAGTTGCTTAGGTTGAGCCTGGCAAAGGTATTGTGTACTTTTTATTCCCAAAGATAATTTCTTTTTAATTACTCTTTTAATAAGCAAGGAAAATCTTAAGTTAAAATAGCAACCAGGAATTAAAGTAAGATCTGAAATTGGGAAACGACAGCATAGGCACAACTTACCACCTTTCCAACCGTTTGTGCTGTGAAAAGATGTTAACAGCAGAGTTGTTCAGAAATTCCGGGGGAGGGGTGCAGGGTTACTCCTTTGAGTGCATTTTATTTCTTACACTATAGATGAAACATTAAATGCTAAGGGGGAGAGGAAGAGTGTGTAGGAAGGGAATTTAATAGGCTTTGTTCTTCAGGAGGCTGATCTTTTAAACGTGGTTTTCTCAGGTAGGAGATGAGGTGAGGGAAGGAGGTGATGGCTGTGTGGAAGCAAGTGCGTTCGAGTCCCTAAGGACAACTGGGAATTGTGAAGAGGTGGGAGTAGTTAGAAAGCATCCTCGCAGGTAACCAGATCTCCACTTAAAAATAATCTTCAAATAAGTACAACTAATATTTGAGCCTTTCCTATGTGATAGTATGCCAGGGACCTGAGTATTGTCTTATTTAATCCTCACAGCACTCCCAGAAAATGGTTGCTTTTATTAATTCCATTTTACAGATGTGGAAAGGGAGGACAGAGAAGGAAGTAATTTCTGCAAGGTCCTAGAGTTTGCAGGAGGTGAAGCGAGAATTTAAACTCAGATAGTCCACACATCAGAGCCCTCCCACGTGGATAAATACCTTGGATTATTTGAATAGCTTTTTAATTAGTCTCTCTTCCTCTGGTCTGTATCCTACCCATCCATCTGCTAGATGCTTTCTGGGCACTTCACATGTGTTATCCATTCCTCAAGGGCAACTTGCAAGGTAGCTACTGTTGTTGAGTTTATCTTCTAGATGGGGAAGCTGCGGCTGATGGAGGGTGAATAATTTGCCCAAAGTCAGAGCCTTGATAAATGTGTCTGGGTCGTGTGATGCTGGAATCTGAGCTCTTTGTCATCCCCCTGTGATGCCTTCTAAAGCTCAAGCCTGGTCACATCATTCCTTCCTTTACTGCACAAAAACTTAGTGCCCTCTCTGTGCAGTGGCCACAGTGAAGGAGCTGTACATCTCCCTGCCCTCCCGGAGTTGTCCTATTAGTGAGGGAGACAGTCACCAAACAAGTAGAAAACCAAAAACCAAAAAACTGACATAGCAATTCAATGTTGTGACGCTTCCTTAAGTTAACAAAAATGTATGGTAGTATTTAATTACATAGCCATATACCATATCTCCCCTCTTGAAGATGCATATTAACGTATTGGGTACTTGGAGAAGTCCAGGAGCAAAAGAAATATGTTTACCTTTATTAGCCCAGTCTATCCCAAACTTTTGTGACCATGGAACATTGTTTTCCCTTCATACTACCTGGTAGTTTTGGAACAGACTTCAGGAAGTTAAGAAGAGGGAGCGGACCCATGGGTCACAGTGGTCAGACAAGACTTCATTTGAAATGGATCCTGGAAGGTTGATAGAACTTGGCTGGATGGACGGGATAGTCTAACAGGGAGAGGAATAGGCAAGCCCTGTTTGGGGAACATTTTGGAAAGTGCCTAACATAGCAACTGGGACTCAAAATTTTTATTGAATAAATGAACCCTGAGGCCTGGCTACAAGTGAAGGTTTTGTGTTGGCAGTAAGGTTTAAGAAGGGGCTATATGGGCAGAACTTCCATTCTTTGACTGGTTGGGAACGGTTGATGGGCATGATATGAACCAAGAGGTAGATTAGGAACTTCCCTTGAGCTGAGATGGTTGGAGGGGAAATCGGAAGCATGAAGATCATGGCTATTATAGTTGTCTATGTAAGGTGATGCAAGCTTGGACAAGCATAATAGTGGGGTGGAACTGAAAAAGTGTTAGGAAGAATCAGCAGGACAAAACAATACAGAATGATTGGTGGGGGCTATTGGAACGAATGAGTTCTAAGAGGTTGGACATATAGTGCTCACTGCTTTTTCTGGAATGTTCCAGAGAGGCTTTAAATTAAGTAAATAAAGAAGCTAATGTTAAAATGTTTGGTTAAATACATATAGTGAGTTCTTCTAAAATGCTGATGGGGAGGGGCCGGCCCAGTGGCGCAGCGGTTTAGTTCACGCTTGGCAGCCTGGGGTCCCTGGCCCCTGCCGAAGCACTGCTTGTCAGCCATGCCGTGGCGGTGTCCCATATAAAGTAGAGGAAGATGGGCACGGATGTTAGCCCAGGGCCAGTCTTCCTCAGCAGAAAGAGGGGGATTAGCAACGGATGTTTGCTCAGGGCTGGTCTTCCTCACACACACACACACACACACGCACACACACACAAAAATGCTGATGGGGAAAGATGACACATAAGATAACAGTTTTAGGAGAGGTTATTGTATGAGGTTCTGGGGTAGAGATTTGACTCACAGCATAAATCCCAGAGTGTAATGAGCCAGGTAATAATAGGGTTTTTCTGTTAATTGTGGTGAATACTCTCAATGAAATCAAATTTGTTTAGTACCATACCCGTAAAAAAAATGTTAACTCAGATTTTATGTAACAGTCCCAGGTATATTATAAATTTTATGGATATGGAATATTGACAGAAAAGAGAGAGAACAAATCTTCAATAGTCCCAGGAAACATAAGATCAGATTATAACATAAATAGTATACCAGTGTTAGTAGTGGCTGTGTTGAAGTTACTAGAGCTTTTTAAAGGTTAGATAAATTTAATAAATTCTTTAAACTTAAGTGATAATAGATTTCTTTCTTTCTTTCTTTTTGGTGAGGAAGATTGGCCTTGAGCTAACATCAGTGCCAGTCTTGATCTATTTGGTATGTGGGACACCACCACAGCATGGCTTGATGAGCCTTGTGTAGGTCCGCGCCTGGGATCCGAACCCATGAAGCCCAGGCCGCTGAAGCGGAGTGGACGAACTTAACCACTACGCCACCGGGCCGGCCCGGATTTTTTTTTTAACAAAGAAAAAAAAACAACAAAATGGACTTTTTTCTCTTTTTATTCCTGTAGAGTGGGGTGGGAAAGCTTTAAAACAGACAAAAATATTATTTACTTACCAGTCAGATTATGAATAAGAACCTTAGCCACCGTGGAACCTTTGTGCATGTTATGGTTTTGTATTTCATTGATGGCATTATTTGTTCATTTTAGATTCTCAACTCCAGCATAGCCCGTACAGATTAGTGCTTCGCAAAAACCTTCATCATCATCCTCTCTATTAGATTTTGAGTTACTCAATAGCAGGGATAATAACATGTTTGTCTTTGTAATACCTACAGTATTTTGTGGATACTAAGATAAAAATGTCCAGTTTTATTTTGAGGCATCTGTTTCTTCAGAGATGTTGCTTCCGCAGATGATAGTAGGAGAAAGGGGAAAGGGAAGAGGATGATAAGTGAATACTTTTCCTGTTTCTAGTTTTGATTCAGATTATAAAAAGTGGGAAGACATTTCCATAAAAATCTGTGTCACTTTGAAGCTAGAATGCTTTAGTTAGTGGGGTAAGCTAGAAGTAACCTGCCTTTGATATATAAGAGCAGCATACGAATGGTGATAACTGTCTTTCTTCTATCTAATTCAGCTACTTCCTGTTCAATTTCAAATCACAGTTGGAAAGCAATTTCCCTCACTTGACCCATTTTTCTTTGGCATTACATCTTTCTTCTGGTTCTTCAACACAAAAAGTTTGAAGGAATGGAGTATTGTAAACCTTTATGGATTTATAAGGTGAGGAGATTCAGACACCTGCTTTGGAATAAGCATACTATCTTTTGTTTCATTATTTGGCTCTCTGGTTGGAGGGATAACAGTTTTGCTTCTTTACTTTGATATCACAGTTTTCTGAAGATATTTATGTTAAATGACTGAGCTCAGTAGAGAGGCATATGCCTATAGAAAAGAAAAATAGATGGGTGGGTAAAGATCTTGTTTTACTAACATGGACAATTTAAGGATATTATAATTTTAGTAAGCCTGACATTAATACATCCATATTATAAAATGTCTGTTTATCCGGAGACCTAGGTCTCCTGAATTTGTCCCCAAAGTTAATATATTAATGTTATCACTAACACCTTGATTAGTCACAGGTATGACATGCTGTCATGTGATAACATTTATTTCACATCTATGGCTTATAGAGTGCTTGAATTGGCGTCTGTCCTTGCCAGCTCAAATTCTAAATGACCTACCATAATACCAGTCTCCTTCATGAAACCATCTCTAACTTCATTCTTGTAAACTTTCTCTTCTCTGTCTACACTCATGCCTTTGATGACCTCATTCAGTCCTGTGACTTTAAATATCACACATATCCTGAAGACTCTTAAGTTTTATATCGGCAACCTGGACTGCTCCCAGACTCAATATTTCCATATCCAGTTGCTTTCCCCACATGTCCACATGACTGTTGAGTGAGTGTTTCCACCTCTCAGGTCCCCAGGTCCCCATTGAACTCCAGCTCTTGCCTCCCCTTCCTCCCTGCTCGCACTCCTCCCCGTCTCACTCGAGAGCACCTCCATCCTTCTGGTGGCTCCAGTCAGAAACTCTGGAGTCCCCCTTGGCTCCCTTCTTTCTCTCCATGTATAATCCATAAGAAATTAAACGGCTAAAAATTCCCAATTTAAGAATATACTATAAAGCTAAAGCAATTAAGACAGTGTGGTACTGGCATATGGACAGACATATAAACAAATAGAGCAGAATTGAGTGTTCAGAAATAAACCTTTACATTTATGGTGAACTGATTTTTGACAAAGGTGCCAAGGCAGTTCAGTTGGGAAAGGAGTGTCTTTCCAGTAAATGTTCTGGGACAGTTGGATATACATATGTAAAAAGCAAAGGTGATTTAGACCCTTATCGCACACCATACACAAAAATGAACTCAAAATGGATCATCAACTTAAATGTTGAACTGAAACTATACAACCATTAGAAAAAACATGGGAGAAAATGCCCGTGACCTTTGACTAGACACAGTTCATAGATATAGCACCAAATGCATGATCCATAAAAGAAGAAAGTTGATAAATTGGACTTCATCAAAATTAAAAACTTTGTGCTTCAAAAGATGCCATTAAGAACATGAAAAGACAATCCACAGACTGGAAGAAAATAGTTGTAAATCGTATAGCTGATAAAGGATTTGTATTCAGAATGTATAAAGAACAACTCTTATAACTCCATAATCAGACAAAGTGCCCAGTTAAAACATCGACGAAAGATTTCAATAGACATGTCACCAAAGAAGATATACGCATGGCTAATAAGCACCCAAGATGCTCGACATCTTTAGACATTCAGGAAATGAAACTTAAAACCACAAGATACCACTTAATATCCACTGGAATGGCTACAATCAGAAGGACAGACAGTGACAAGGATGTGGCGAAATGGGAACCCTCATGCTGGTGGGAATTGCTTAGTGCAGCAGCTTTGGGAAACAGTTTGGCAGTTTCTTAAAAAGTTAAACATAAATTTACCATATGACCCAGCAGTTCCTCTCCTATGTATCTACCAATACAGAGAAAAACATATCTTCACACAAAAAACGTGAGCATGAATGTTATTCATAATAGCCAATAAGTGGAAACAATCCAAATGACCATCAACTGGTAAATGGGTAAACGAAATGTGGATATCCGTACAATGGAATGTTATTCAGCAATAAAAGGAATGAAGTACTGATACATGCTACGCTGTGGATGAACCTCAAAACCATCGTACCAAGTGAAAGTAGCCAGATTTCGTATATGATATTTCATGTATATGTATAGGATCCCAAGGTGTATTAGTGGTTGTCTCAGGCTGAGTGAAAATGGGGATTGGCTGCAGATTGGCACAAGGGATCTTTGGGGGGTAATGAAAATGTTTGAAAACTGGATTACGGTTTTGGCTGTGCAACTTTGTAAATTTGCTATGAATCTTTTTTAGAGGAAAAAAACCGTATCTTTAATATCTTAAGGCCTTGATGCATGTTAAAATGTATATACTTATTATCATTTTCATCTTATTTTTTTTTTTTTTTTTTTTTTTTTTTTTTGTGGGGATGACCAGCCCTGAGCTAACATCCGTTGCCAATCCTCCCCTTTTTGCTGAGGAAGACTGGCCCTGGGCTAACATCCGTGCCCATCTTCCTCCACTTTATATGGGACGCCGCCACGGCGTGGCTGACAGGCAGTGCGTTGGCGGGCGCCCGGGATCCGAACTCGCGAACCCTGGGCTGCCAAGCGCGGACTAAACCGCTGCGCCACCGGGCGGCCCCTTTCATCTTATTTTTTATTAAAAATCTGAGGAGTTTTTTGTGTGTGTTTGTTTATGCTTGGGTTTATTTGGGGTTTATATTACCATTGCTATTTAATGTTCTTTATAGTCAAGGTGATGCTGTATTAGCAACAGTATTATTAACCAGCATTGTATCTTGTGTATCTGCTGCATTTCCAAGAATAAGTCTTAACTAATGTAAACTATTTAAAATTCACAGATCTGTGGCATTTATAGAGGAGAACACTGAGATCCAAAGAGGCAGTGTGACTTGGCCAAGATCAGATAGTCCTGGGTTCAAACCCACATCTTGCTGAAAACTAGTTTTATGCATTTTGGCACAGGTAAATGAACAAAGGAAAGGACAATTTATAAAACAGATTAGTAAGCAAACATATTTTAAAAATTTATTTTGCCAGTAATCAAAGAAAGGCAAATTAAGAAAACCAGAAATTCTTTTGAACATAATTCAGTTGGCAAAGTTTAACTATAATCCTAAGGAGAATAGAAAAATAAATGCTTCACTCATATGTTACTAGTGAAAATGAACAGAAACACCTGTGAAAATGATAATACATATCAAAAGACTCAAATACTGGGGCCAGCCTGGTGGTATAGTGGTTAAATTCGCGCGCTCCGCTTCGGCGGCCCGGGTTTTGCAGGTTGGGATCCCGGGCGCAGACCTGTGCACCGCTTGTCAAGCCATGCTGTGGTGACGTCCCATATAAAACAGAGGAAGATGGGCATGGATGTTAGTCCAGGACCAGTCTTCCTCAGCAAAAAGAGGAGGATTGGCGACGCATGTTAGCTCAGGGCTAATCTTCCTCACACACACAAAACAGCATCTTTATTAAGGGTTTTTAGAAACATAATAAACTACACATATTTAAAGTGTACCATTCATTAAATTTTGATATATGTGTATACCTGTGAAACCATCCCCACACAATCAAGATAATGAACATATCCATTGAGGTAAAGTTTTGAAGTATGTTGGTGGGAGTGGGGGGGATAGTGCACTGGAGGAGATGAGAAGCAAAATAAAAACACTGAGTTACCACTGGAAAGATGGTGGTAGAGGGAATGGAGATGCCTCCCTTACCATTTTGCCCGTAAAGGTAGCTACACGTAGCAGTTTTTAAAGTATTTGTCATTCTTGTAGCAAGGTAATTGTCTCTTAAATATTATTTAATCAAACCTTTCCTTTTGGGGGTAAAATCTGTTCTTTTGAAAATATGGAAAAACATTGTGGTTAAGATACTTTTGGACTTCATATACAAGTCAGTTTCAACAACAAAAGTGGGAGCCAACGTTCAGTTGCTATCCTTTGGTCTTGCCACTTAGACATTTGAATAAAAGCCACCACCATCCCCTCTTATTGCTTTATAAAAGACATTCCCATGCAAAGCAGTAGAAAGGACACCATCTTAGAGGAGAGGCCTATCAATTGAGTGAATGTAACTTGATGAAAAGTTTACCTCATCATCGTTATTTTTCTCGTTCAGTGGAGTTATGGAAACTTTCTCATGAACTGATAACCAGCATTTGAGGACCACCGGTATAAGCGTGATCTTCGGAGTTGTCAGTTCTGGGCTAGATTTCTAGGAATGTCACTTATTAGCTGGGTGACTTTGGGTTTATTCTTTAATTCCTCTGAGCTTCTGTTTGCTCATCTGGAAGAAGTGGATAATAATGCCTACTACAGGGTTATTGTGTGGATTAAATGAGATAGTGCATAAATTTGACACATCATAGGTATACATTGTCTTCCCTGTATTCAGCCTTGCAAAGTCTATTCCTCACTGGCACACATTTGCGCTGTCGTTATCTATTTGTGTGTATGTTACTGTAATTTCAGAGGAGTGATTTGAGTCTAGAGAGTGGTGTTATTTTAACCCTATCATAGACACAACCATGGTAATCACTTCAGTGTGATTTGTAAGATGTGGGAGGGGGGGTTGTTTTACTCTGAAAACATCCACAAATGCTGGCATATAAAATTATTGTTTGAGCAAAAGACGTGGGATAGAGATTGAATTTGTATTCTTTGCAGACTGTTAGGATTTGTTCTGGTGATAATCATATTGTCAGTTTAATTTACTGTATTTCACACAGAGAAGCCCCAGTCAGGGTTCCAGAAATGCTTATAAATCAGTCTCCTGTGGCATTTAATTATCATAATGTGGTAAAGCTTTATTCAGTAAGATAGACACCTAAGAAATATAGTCACTTAGTCACTTTATATATAAAACTTGGATTTTTCCCTTCATTTGAGAGGTATGTTAAGTAAGCATTCTATTTTTTCTCTCTTTAACATGTTGCTATTTGGCATACAAATTATATAAATTATTATACTACAAGTGTTTCCATTTGGTGTTTATGTTATGGTACTTAGACTTCCTACCTTGTGTGTGCATGTGTGTGTGTGTGTGGAAGACCAGCCCTGAGCTAACATCCGTTGCCAATCCTCCTCTCTTTGCTGAGGAAGACTGGCCCTGGGCTAACATCCGTGCCCATCTTCCTCTACTTTATATGGGACGCCGCCACGGCAGGGCTGACAAGCAGTGCGTCGGCTGGTGCCCGGGATCTGAACCCGCGAACCCCGGGCTGCCAAGGCGCAAACTAAACCGCTGCACCACTGGGCCGGCCCCTAGACTTCCTACCTTTTATAATGATTATGTGTGTATATGTATTTTCTTTCTCCTATTAGATTATAAACTCCTTGAGGGCAGGATTCATGTTTAATTCTTTTCATCTTTTATAAAACTTAGCTTACTAACTTATACATAGTAGGCACTCTGTAAATATTGCTTGGTTGATTGGATAACTGTATCTTCATGTGTGTTAGATTACTGACTTCTGCTGGTACCGACTCGCCAAAGTTTGATGAAATTCCTGGTGATAAGGAAAGTGGAGTGAGCGATGACATCCCCTTTTCAGTTCTACTGATATCATTCCTAGATCTCTACTCTCCAGTCATTTTAAAGCTTTGAGTAATGAAAAGCAACTCCCTGGCTCAGAAATAGTAGATATTTATGACCTGGTGCAAAACAAATAGATACCTTTTTAGGTCAAAGGGAAACATTTATTGAGTCCTAGCTTTGTTCTGGAACAGGATCTTAACTTTTTAAGTAGTCACGGAACCCTTAGAATCCAGAAAACCCGAATAGAACAAGGAAATTTTAATTATAAAAGAATTTATCCCCCAAAGGTTTCTCCTTTTCAGATAATGTTAATCAATTAATTTTTTCATGCTTTTTTATATTTATTATGTAAATTGTCTTAGAACTTAAAAAAGAAGGAAAGCTATCCAGTTCACTTTATGAAGCAACGTAATTGAGAATCTTAAATAATTTACCAGAAAGTATAATTCATTAGTGTTATTTTTTTAAAACCTCTTTCTAAAGAGAATTTGAGACAAATGCGGCAGCATATCAAATCAGTAGAATAGTAAGACCAAGTAAGATTTGTCTTGGGAATGCAAAGAACCTTACTAGTATTCCACTACAGTAGTAGATCAAGGAAGAAAATTCGTAAGATTATCTCGATTGCTACCTGGAAAGTCATTGAGTAAAATTCAGTATCCTTTGGGACTTCTGCTTCTGGCTAGGCAGACTAACTGTGTCAGACCAGCCCTGCTGCCGAAAACTGAAATAGCTAGGTGGAACATAAAAGGCAACTAGTTGAAGGCATTGGAAGCTGCCAGAGCATTGAGGACTCTGAGGGGCCAAGATCCCAGAGAGAAGGGAGGTCTAAGGAGGCAGAATAAACGTTTGGCGTCACATGACCCCTCGGGTCGTTTGCCAGCTGAGGTGCTGAACAGAAGACTGAGGCTGAGATGCTGAGTAGGCGTCCAGCACATTTACAAGCCTGGGCCACAGAACTGACGTTCGGGGTGGTAAAGGAGGAAGGACCCTGGCAAACATCCGAGGCTTTTGGTTGGAACCCCCCAGCCCGCCACAAGAAAGTTGTACCCTAGGAATAATGGTGAACATTAAGGATGATCCTGAAATCTAGCCCTCACAAAAACTAAAACTTAGTTATGAACTGTCTGAAATAGACTAAGTGACTCACCTCTACTCTTAAGTTCCTGTCAGAAGCCAAAGTAAATCCTCTCTGGAGGAAGATAACATCATCCAGAGCCTCAGAATAACTCCACAATTCTTCACATGCAGTAACTAACATTCAAAAACAGTCAAACAAAAAAATATAAAGAGGCTGAAAATCAAGAGAAAAGACAGGCAATAAGGATGCCCACAAAAGAGCCAGATATTAGGGTTATCACACTCGGACATAAAGATAGCATCGATTAATATGCTCAAAATATTAAATGACAAATGGAGAATTTCAGCAGAAAACTATCAAAAAATAACAAAAAATTCCAGAATGGAAATTCTGGAATTGAAAGGTACAATAACTAAAGGGTTTCATAGCGGGTTAGTCATAGCTGGAAAGAGCATAAGTGAACTGGAAGATAGATCAGAAGAAAATATCCACGCTGAAGCACAGAGACAAAAGGATGAAGAAAAGAAAAACACAGAAGAGACAAATGGAACACTATTAAAAGTCTAAAATAATTGGAGTTTCAGAAGGAAAAAGAGAAAGAATAGATCAGAAGCAATATTTAAAGAGATAATGACGGAGAATCTTTCAAAACTGACAAAAGCTATCAAGCCACAGATTTAAGAATCACTATGGACCTAAGCAGAATAAAAACCAAAAAAAGGAGAAAACAAGAAGAAAGGAAAAGGAAAAAATGCTAAAAACCACAGAAAGTCTTAATATTAGCCAAAGGAGGAAAGAGACACATTACCTTCCAAGGAACAACTGGCAGTTGATTTTGCAGACGAAATGGAAATCAGAAGACAGTGAAATGATATCTTCAAACTATTGCAAGAAAATAACTGCCCAGCTAGAAATTTATATCAGGCACAAATGAAGGTAGAATGTAGACATTTTCAGACAGACAAAAACTTGTGAGAATTCATCACTAGCAGATGCACACTAAACAACTATAGAGTTCTCCAGGTAGGTGGAAGATTGTCCCACACGGAATCACAAGAGGCAGGAAAGAATGAAGAGCAGTAGAAAGGGTAAATGGTGAATAAATCTGAAATAATATTAACTGTATAAAACAGTAAAAATCATAAATGACAGGAGCACAAAAAGCAGGAAGAGGGTAAATGTAGTTTAAATATCCTAAAGTCCTTGTAATTTAAATTTAAAAAGGCTAAAGAGACTAGATATGTGATATATCTATGGCAGCCCTTCTCAGTCATGTTTAGTGAGAGAATCACATCCTAATTCCCAAAGATAGGGCTCAACAAACTTTAGCCAAATGGGCCAAATTCAGCCTGCCACCTGCTTTAGTAAGTAATGTTTTGTTGGAATACAGCCATGCCCATCCGTTTACGTATCGTCTGTAGCTGCTCTCATGCTGCACCAGAGTTGAGTAGTCGCAACAGAGACTGTATGGCCCACAGAGCTCAAAGTATTTGCTATCTGGCCCTTGATAGAAAAAGTCTGCCCACTCCTGTGCTAACGCATCCTTTGTATATGATGAATTAACTTCTTTGAATCTAGAATGGCATTAGCTATGTATCATCCTTGGAAGAATTGAAAAAATAGTCACTCAGATGGACGTAATTCTCTCATGGAACTTGACTTGAGAAAAGCTGCTCTAGGGTACCACTAATAGGATAGAAAGAGAATTTATAGCTATCAAGTTAATAGGAAAGGAGAGGGGAAATGGAATAACAAAAAATACTTACTGGTCCAAAAGAAGACAAGAAAGGAGAAGAAAAAGAAAAAAGGAACATGGAATAGGTGGGACAAGCACAAAATGAGTAGTAACGTGGTCAATTTAAGTGATATCAGACAAAATAGACTTTAAGGCAAGACACATCCCTAGAAATGACGAAGGAAATTTCATAATGAAAAATGAGTCAGTCCACCAGGAAATTTGTGTGCACCTAATAACATAGCTTCAAAATACAAAAAGCAAAAATCAACAGAATCAAAAGGAGAAAAAGATAAATTCATTATCGCTATTTCTTCTTTTAGACACAAATTAGGAAGAGCAGGATATCTGTTTAATGTGGTATAATTCTCAGACCAACTTTCCATATCATACTTAATGGTGAAACCCTAAAAGCAGTCTCTCACTGTTATTATACCTAATAACCCACGCGAAGAATTTCTACTTTCCATCCTAGCAACTTTGAGCTCTGCTGGGGTTTGGCGTTCTTACTTTCCAAGTGGGGAGTGTTTCTACCACAGGACACAGAATAGTTCCGTTAAGTTGCAATGTGAGACTGCTACCCATTTGGGGCTCTTTATGCCACTGAACCAAAGGAGTTACTTTACTGACTGGAGTACTTAATGCTGATTCCTGAGGGGAAAATAGGGGTGATGCTACACAGTGGGGGCAAAGAAGACTATATCTGTAACTTGGGATTCTTTGGAGTGTCTCTTAGTACTTCAATGCACAGTATTAAAGAGTAATAAAAAAACTGCAGTACTGCCAAAAAGGGTAGGTCTCTTGAGGAGTCGGATCCTTCAGGAATGAAGGTTTGGGTCATCCTGTCATCTTGAGCACCCTGACTAGTTGGGGTTCTGATTGAAGACAAAGGAAATATGGGATGGAGAGTGGAAAAAGAAAGTCATGGATACCATCCATGACCTCATGACCAGGTAAGGAAATGAGAATTGTAGTAATTTAGCATGTTTTTTCTTTGCTTGTTAAATCTGTATGTTTAAGTTTTTTTCTTTTTCCCCTAATTTTATATATGAATTGTTGGGGGTTAATTTGACAATTTAGTCTTTAGAGAACAGAATATTTAGTGGGACTGTACTGAATTTAAGGAGAAATTAATACAGCTTAGTGATGGATACAATGGCTGTTAAGACTGTGGCTCCTCATTTCGGGGGAAGGTGAGAGCATCTTCATTTATAGGAAGATGGCTGCATGCTGTTAGGTAGAACAGTTGTCTGCTGCTTTAGGTAAGTTCAAATATGTGTAGAGGGTGTATATGGATGCCAAGTACCCAAAGAGATGGACTGTGCCAGTTATTTGTCTCATCTCCCAGTCTATGTAAATCCAAATCTGTCTCTGCCTGGCCTGGTGATGCTGGAGCTGGGCGCATTTCCTTTTGGCTAGCTGGCTTCATGTTAGTCGTTGTCAATAGAGGGCACTGGAGAGACAATGTAAGGAGAAAGAAGGGGACAGAAGGGGCTTAGCTTCCTGGCTCCCGGGTGCTATTTATGGTGCAGCAGTCAGTAGATTAGCATCTGGGAGTCCTGGTAGTTCTCACTTCAGTGGCACTTATGAAGCAGGTTTGGTCCCCTTATATCCTTGGGAAAGATTCTCTACCACCCGGTAGGGCCCTCCTGTGTACCAGCTCTGACCTCAGCCCTCTGGTAGGTCTTTTTGCTACTGACCAGTGTGTCCTATGGCAGCCACACCCCTCCAGTGCATGTGGAGGGATCCTCTGCTAAATTCTTAGCCCCTTCCTTATTTACACACCCTCACCCTAGAGGTAAGTTTCTGCTTTCTGTGTTTGCTCCTCCTGGACCCCTTGAAGACCTTTTTTACCTCTCTTAAAAGTTAGCCACCTTTTACTAGTTAACAGATCTTTCTGTTAAATCTCCCCTGTTCATATTACTGGTGTGGTTCCTGACTCCAGCTGTTCCCTGACTGCTAGGACTTGCTGACAACATTATTATTTAATCTGCTCTAACCTTGCCCTCTAAGTCCCTGCCAGTTAAATAAGACAGGTGTGTTCGTTTTCTATTGCTGCGTAACAAATTACCACAAACTTAGCAGTTTAAAAGAACAACCAGTGTTCGTTGACAGTTCTGCAGGCCGGAAGTCTGGCATGGTGTGGCTGGGGTCTCTGCTTAGGGTCTCGCAAGACTGAACTCAAGGTGTCAGTCAAGCTGAGTTCTGTGGAGACTCGGGAAAAATCTGCTTCCAGGCTCATTCTTGTTGGCAGAATTCAGTTCCTTGCAGTTGTAGGACTGAGTCCTTGTTTCCTTGCTGCCTGTCAGCGGGGGTTGCTCTCAACTCCAAGAGGCCACCGTGTTTCTTGCCATGTACGCTCCACCTTCAAACCATCAACTGTGTGTTGAGTCCTTCTCATACTTTGAATTTCCGACTTCCTCTGTGTCTGACCTCTAAACCTGGAGTTAAAGGGTTCCTGTGATTAGGTCAGGCCCACCTAGATAGTCTCTCTTTCCTAAGGTCAACTGATTTGAGGCTTTAATTACACCTGCAAAATTCCTTCACAACAGTACCTAGATCTGTGCTTGATTGAATAACCAGGAGAAGGTTTGTGTGCAGCAGGGGGCACTTAGAAGTTTGCCCACCACAATATGAAAT
The DNA here is from genome assembly GCA_031878705.1 of Tapirus indicus. Classification (NCBI taxonomy): domain Eukaryota; kingdom Metazoa; phylum Chordata; class Mammalia; order Perissodactyla; family Tapiridae; genus Tapirus; species Tapirus indicus. The sequence continues at coordinate 56,376,974 of CM062932.1, forward strand.
AGAAATAAGAAATAAGGAGGTAAAAAGATGGTTGTTGTTTACAGATTATATACCCAGAAAACACAAGATGATCAGCTGAGAAGTTATTTGATGCAATATAGATAAATCAGTAAGCTGACTAGATACCTATATCAGTAACGATTAGGCAATACGTAAAATATTTGATCCTATACATAATAACAAAATAGCATAAATACCTAGAAATGAGCTTGACATATATAGGAAATACATATGAAGAAAATTACAATTTCACTGGAAGAGGAAAGAAAGAAATTGAGAGATTTTTTTCAAATAGAAAAATTCCACAGAGCTTTCTGTTCAATTAATTTGTAGGTTTAAAGCCATTTTAAGTTTTTAAAAATGCATGTTTTTCTTTTGGAACAAAGTAATTGTAAATTTCTTCTGGAAGGATAAAAGCATAGTTAAATAATTTTTTTAAAAGAGTAATGAGGAGAAACCAGTGGTAGCAGATAACCAAAATTTTATGAAACTGGAATAATTAAAATAGTTCCTGGCAGAAGCACACAATTATTGATGGAGCAGAATGGTCTGCAGGCCCATCTGTTACATGTGACTTTGATATATGAAGAGTCAATGTCACAAATGAGTAGAGAAAGGAAGGATCATTTAGTCCTGGGGCACTAAATGACGCCCAGGCACTCTTAGCTATTTGATTTAAAGAGAAAGCAAGGTAAAGCCTCGTGTCTACCATACACCTAAGTAAATTTTAAATAAAGTATCATCTGTATAAAAAAATTAATCTAGAAAATAAAAATAGCAAATTTGGGGAGTGTTTCTGCACTAACAGTAAAATCTCATGGAAGTGTTTTGTCAGATTTTATGGGAATTTAAAACTTCTGCAGTCAAAACTAATTATAAGGCAAACCAAAAATGGGAGAAATGTTCACAGCAACATGATAAAAGGTTAATCCATTGAACATATATAAACTCTTATAAATTGATAAAGAAAAAACCCACTAAGAACCCAAGGGATAGGCCAGAACATGTAAACAGGCAATTCACAGAAAATGAAATTCATACTGGTTAACAAATATGGGGAAATATGTTCATAATAATCAAAGAATTGTAAATTAAGGCCAATGAGATACTTTTTCTATCTGATTAGGAAAGATTAAAAATTGTAATACTTAGTGCTTGTGAGGGTGTTTTGAAATAAGCACTCTTGTACTCAGCTGATGGAAACACAGATTATTAAAATGCTTTGGATAACAGTTTGGTAAAAAGTATTGAAACCCTTAATTATATCCTTTTGTGTTAGTAAGTCTGCTTCTGGAAATCTCTCAAGGTAATAATCACAAATTTACAGGGAATAAATAAACGGAATATTCCCTAAATAAACAGGGAAATTGTTTAAAAAATTATGATCTATCTACACAATGAAAATATTATGTTGTCATTAAAAATTATATTTGTGAAGCTTGTTTAGTGTGAGAATACTTTGTTATAAATGAAAAGCAGAATATCAAATTTTATGTAAAGAATAAATTCAACCTTATCTTTTAAGTTTAGAAAACTCCCTGAAATGAACTAAGCATTACTGAGAGTGTAAATTAAGATGGTAGTCAGCTGAATGCCAGCAGTACTATGCTAATCAGCAGTATTTACCAGCTCTTTATTCTTCCTTGCATTTTCTTCCCAACATCAGAATTTCTGCTCTGCATCTGCGCATATGAATCTGTTCTCACAGGAGGTGGCTCCTGTACTTTAATGATCCTGGTGCAAAACTCCCCGCTCCCCTTTGCTTTTCTCTTTGTCTGAGTGTGTTTAGAGTCCGAAAGGGACCAGTTATGATTAGCTTCTTTTCCACTAGGTGCTACTGTCTGTGTTTCAGGCTGCAAAAACTTCTTTGGTGGGATTTGAAACTACACAGTTGCTTTTTCAGTCTTGCACATCATTCGTTGGGTGCTGAATGTTTAAATCTCTTTTATGGTACATGTGCCTACAAATGAATAACAGTTAATGGGGAAAATAACATTAATTTTCAAGGAAACTTCTTGTACTTTTTTTTACCTGAGAGATGCAAGAGTGTATAGATTTAAAATCTAAGAGCCACATCTGGATCATCTTCCTTTCAAGTTAGTTGTGTGTTTCCCACAGTTTTCTAAAAGGTGAGCTCCATGAGGGCAGGGACCAGACCATTACCTGGCACACAGTACGCTCTCAGGAAGCATGTACCAACTGGAAGAGTGAACTGCACCTCATGTAGATGTCTACAGCTGGGGTTCGTTAGTATGGAGACCTCACTGCGTCTGCCATTTCTTGGAATTTGTGTCATTTAGCATAGTGTGTACTTTGCTGCCTTAAAGCAGCAGCGGTTCTCAACAGGGAAGGTCCCAACCCCTTTAGGGGGCATTTGGATATATGGAGATGTGTTTAGGACTGTTACAGGATTGGGGTCAGGCACGGTGGCATTTAGTGGGTAGGAGCCAGGGATCCTAGATGTTCTGTAGTGCCTGGACCAGTCCCGTATAATAAAGACTGATACTGCATCCTTCATGATTTTTGGATATCCCTCTGGATATTTAGGTAGGTGAAAAACTTATTTATTTTAGCACAGAACCTATTTTACATGTATACTACACAGTGGGTTTTTTTGTTACTGTAATATATACTGAATTTCCCAGGAAAGCAACTCTCATGTAAGTTGAGGGAAGATTATACTTTGTCTGGAACTTTCTCAGTAGTTAGTCATCATTTTGGAAATCTCATCACTGATGTCAGTGCTGTTCATGGAATTTTGAGTGGCAATGCCAATTTTATTTTCTTCATAGCACTCATCACAAATTGAAATTACTTTATTTACTTGTGTTTTTTATTTGCTTACCCATTAAACTGTAAGCTCCTTAATAATAGGGATCTTGTGTATCTTGTTCACTGGATATTCTTATGCCTAAAACAGAGTCTGGCACATTGTGGCCACTTATTAATAAATAATTGATACCTAAATAATGGATGGCTGTTTGAATGGCTGTGTCATCCCTCTGAGCCTGACCTTTAAATGCTGATGTTCCTCAGGTCTCTTTCCCGGCCCTCTTTTCTGTTTAACCCCTTCCCTGCCTGATCTCAGCTATGTCCAGGGCTTTGATTTATATCTCTACATTGACATCTCCTAAGATTTTTCTCCAGCCCGATCTTTCCTCTGAATCTAGAATTATATATCCAGCTGCCAGCTCCCTTCCCAGTTTAATGCTCAAGTCTCTCAAATTCAACATGTCCTTCTCCATTGCTTGTCTTGAACAATGCCATCATACACTGTCACACTGGCGAGAAACTTAGGCGTGGTTCTTGATGCTTCCCTCTCCCGTATGCCCATATCCAATTAATCACTGAGTCCTGTTCATTTTATCTCCTAAATAATTTTCAAACCCTGCTTTCTATCCCCAAATCCTCTACTACTCCTCAAATCTAAACTACCAAGTCTACCCCCAAGTCTACACTCTTAGACTGACTCTATATAGTAGCCTACTCATTGATTTCCACTTGTCCACTCATCCTCTTGTAATCCATTCTCCACATAGCAGCCAGAATGATCTCGTCAAAACACAGATATGATTGTTACCCTCTTGCTTAAGATTCGTCAGTGGCTTCTCATTGCTCTGAGGATAAAGACCAAAAACTTTAACCTAAGTCTACCCCAACAGACTTACTCTGGTCACTCGTTGCTCCCATGCTTTAGGCCCACTAGTCATCTTGCTGTTTCTCAAACATGCCCTATTCCTTCTTACTGTAGAGCTTTCATCCACGTTGTTCCCCCTGCCATTTCAGCTAGTTATCCTTCAGAACTTCGCTCACTTCCATAGGGAACCTTCCATGCTCTCCTGACTAGGCCAGAAGCCTCCCCCATCATGTGCTCTCATAGCATCCCATACTTCTTAGCAAATGGTAATTAATGTATTATGAAGGTAACTATCTGTCTTTCCCAGAGAAATGAGTTGGATTTTTTAAATTCATGAGGTGTAGGTATGGCCTCGATATATTTATTTATATTATTGTCACAAAGAATGGCCTAATAGCAACTATAATCATTTGTCTTCTAAAATGTAATTGGTTTTTATCCAGTAATTTCATAAATCAGTTTGATTTATTATTTCAGGGGCATCCTGTATTTCATTTGTTCTAAGAAACACATTTTTCCCACTTTTAACATCTCTGAAATTGGCATGCATCTTACAGACGATGGCATATCATGGTGTAATTGGCAGCATTTCTCTTAGTGGTGCATGAAATAATGGTGCATCTTGTATTTGAAGGCATCTTAGACTAGATAAAATTTGGTATTTTATAACAAATTCATCCTAGAAGATTTACTGGGAACCTTGTGATGCTCAATCATTCTATAGAAGCATTACTAAGATTTTTCAGTAGCTATAGTGGGTAATTGGTGACCTCTTGATCCCTTGAAGAAGTTTCTGCCTAAAATCATTTTGGTCATATTCTATAGAGTTGAATGTTGGGGTCTTGATTTATGTGTCATTTGTTCTGGTAACACACAAACTCAAGTTTGTGTCTGTGTATGTATATCTGTTTTATTTTGGAAAAATCTATTTTTTATCTCCATGTGGAAGTGGGCAGGCCATCTATGGGTTCCAGAGACTGTTCATTATCTCCCTTGAATGTGTTCTCCCCTTCTATCTTTTGGAAGAAATTTTCGATGGACACATCTAGAGACATTTTTCTCAGCCTTCCTGTATCTAGATATGGGCATATGAATAAGTTCTAGTTAATTGGATGTGAGCAGAAATATGTGATCTTTCAGGGCATGAACCAAAAAGGAAGTGATGTGCTCTCCAATTCCTCTTTTCCCCTGTCTAGTGAGTGAAAAGAACTTGGGTCCCTACGTGACCTCATGGAGCGGAGGTGCCTGGCCATCCTCTGGACTGAGGAGAAACATCTTGAGGACATTGTCTTTTGGGATTTCTTTGTTACAGCAGCTTCGCCTGCATCATCTAAGAGATTGTCTTGATTGGGCTTTTCAATTTCCAAAAAATGAGGTCAGCCTTACCGTCAGCTCGTCTTAAGTCTGAAGCATATAGCTCCCACTCCTGGACTTCATTAAAGAATATGTTTTCTTTACGGATGCAGTGTGGTCTGATGGATGCAGCGTATGCTTGAGATTCAGTCAGACCTCAGCTTGGTTGACAGCTCTGCCACTTACTATCTGTGTCACATTGGGCTACTCACTGAGATCCTCTGAGCTTCAGATGCCTCTCCTTTAAGGTGCAGGTGAGGGGCTGGCCCAGTGGCGAAGTGGTTAAGTTCACGTACGCCACTTCTGCGGCCCGGGGATCCCAGGCACTGACCGATGCACCACTTGTCAAGCCATGCTGTGGTGGTGACCCATATAAAGTAGAGGAAGGTGGCCACGGATGTTAGTCCAGGGTCAGTCTTCCTCAGCAAAAAAGAGGAGGATTGGCAACAGATGTTAGCTCAAGGCTAGTCTTACACACACACACACACACACACACACACACGATATCCATTTCAACTAGATTGTTTTGAGGAGTGTGAGATCATATATTTAAAAGAGCTTCCTAGCCCAGTGCTTAGTAAATGACAGCTATTGCTATCATTAATTTTTCCTAAGACTACAGCCTCAAACTGTCTGCTGCCCTAATATTTTTTCAGTTGGACTTGCTATCTATGGAGAATTGTTAGATTTTCTAGGTTTTATGTTTGGGTTAAGCAAAACCATCAGAAACCTTCTTACTTGAACCATGTTGCCTTGGTTCCCCCAGAGAATTGCTGAGTTTTTGAGAATTCCCTGAGTTTTTCCCATCATGCTTTTGGCTATGAGGAGGTTGCAAGAAGTGGTTAAATAAAGCCTACCCTTGCACATGTCCCAGGCCATGAAAGAAGCTGTCCAGTGCTTGACTCTATGTCACCTGTATGAGGTATCCCCTGAAAACTCATTTTCGGAGCTGAGTGCTAGGGAAACTTTTTCTCTTTATCGAACTGGTGTGTGTTCTCATGGTAATGAGCCATAAAGGACAAGAGGGAGGAACTGAATCATAAATAGTAACATAATTTGGTAAATTGCTTATCGCTTTCTCTATAGGGCAAATTATAGGTTAGCTCTGAGTACTTATGTTAATCCATTACTAGATGTGGTTCCATTAAAGTCCTTCAAGGAGATAAACTCTAGACCTGTTTTGTTTTGTTTTGTTTTTAAAGAAATCAGAAAGCCAGAATGGTGGTAACTAGCAGTAAGTTGACTTTGTGAGAGTAATAGGAAACATTTGCTTTTTTAAATTGGTGTATGAACATAGTATTGGATGCACAGTTCATACAAGTTTACATATTTTGAGTATTAGAGTTGTTGATTTAAAACTAATTCCCAGGCAGTAGTTTAAGGTTCAGAAACAACAATCTGTGACTAGTAAATACTTGTTAGCATACAAAGTATGGAACTAAGCAGGTCAGGGTCTCAAACTGGTCCGGTGAACAGTTCACTGCTTTGTGTTTGTTGAATGACTGACTGAAAATTAAACCTGATTATATAAGAACAGTACAGCAAATTATAGAACACTTTTTTTCTTAATGAGGTAGTTCCCTAAGATCTCTGTGTTGACTTTTTTTTTAGCCATATGAACCTGTTGTGTGTTTTAAAACAAAATAGAAAATTAAAATTTTTTTTCTATAATTGATATTTTTTCAAGTAGGTTTTCTTCCTCATCATTTCTGAAATCCAGGTTTTTTTTGTTTCACATTTTTAATGTGAAATATTAACAATCTTTTTAGTATCTGTGGGGTTTTTTCTACACAAATATAATTGGTCACATAATTTCTTTCTACCTTAGGTTTCTTTGTAGAAACTGTTCAGGCGGGCATTTGAGTCCTTTATTAGTTTATGTCTCCAGCACATACCCTTGAAACCTTCTTTCCTTCTGTCCTCACATACAAGCCCTGCGCTTCACAGATGTTTCTGAATCAGAGGACTGGGTGGATGGGGTATCATCTCTTTTTATATTTGACTTTTTCCTTGCACAGATTGTCATGAGGCTACTTCTGCCCAGGTCTTGTGCACTCGCCTGCTCTCCCAAATTAGAATCCAACTTTGAGCACAAGTTAGTTTAATGGCTTCCAAAACTGACTCTACAGTTAACAGTCCTTTTTGTTCGCAGAATTACAGAACTTTTTAATACAAAGTTACCCTGGAGGTCATCTGCAGTCCGATCTCTCATTGATACTTGTGCCAGGCGTCCGTTTCATCGCTGCAGGGACTGGCCTGCGGTATACAGTGCAGGGACTCTGTCCTCATAATCGTGAAGGAGAGCCTTTTCTGAATTTGCCCAAATGTACCACAAGTTTTAGAGCATAGAAATATTATGGAGTTAAAAAAAAATACTGGGCAAGTGATATTAACCAAATTCAGGCAAATAGAGTCCTTTTCCTCACCTTTCAGGTTTGATATTTCAGGTCTGTGTGTTATTAATTAAATTTAACTTGTAGTTTTATACTTTTATGTCATTTATTTGTCATTTAGGCACTTCTGTGAATTTTGTCTGTTGGTGTGACAGTATTAAAAAGTCTCCGGTTTATTGACAGGATTGAAATAGGCTCTAATTTAAGGGTTCTTCTATCAGCAAGGAGAGGGAAACCATACAGTAATGTGAACAGGGGAAGTTGAATATAAAGAATTGCTAACTGTAACAGGATCGGAGTAACGAGGACTTGGCTAGTCAGAAGTAAAGAAAGCTTTAAAGAATGTAGGAGTAGCAGGTATAAGGAGTCACCACTGCCCCCAGGGCTAAGATGGGGCTCCCAGTGAGAGCCCCCAGGCTGAAGAGCAGACCTCATTGAATTGGCCACAGCTGTGGCTCACAGGATGCCAGAGAAGTCACTGAGCAGGACCTGACGGGGAAGCTGCTGCCATGGGGGCTGGGCTGCAGGAGCCTGCCAGGAGCTAAACACTCTTCTCCGGCTGTGTCTCTGCAGCGCCCTCTACTGAAAAAGCGTAACATCGTGCCAGCTGGCAAAGGAAAGTGTTTCAAGATCCCAGGTCCGTTTTCACAGAGTGGGCAGAAAGCTGAGTCTGGAGCTGAGAGGCAAAAAGTCAATAGCCAGCACAGTTGTGCACGCAGTAGTTGGCAGTAGACACTTTTGGGGAAAGCATGCTTATCATTGGTTACACAATACATATATTTTAATCTTCTAGCAAACAATGAAATCCTGATCGTTATTATAACCACTCTGTAGCTTGCACACCAGGACATGCCAGCAAGGACTACTGTATCTTAGATACTGGTTGGAGATTTGCTTCTTTTATTTTAAGCATACTTAAAGGACACATATTCAAGTGTCAGTATATGAATTGACTATGAAAATGGAGCGACATTAAAAATTATAGTGTCACTTTCTGGCTTAATTTGAGGCTACTTTAAGCTCAGAAATGAAATAAAAAGTTTTCATAAAATGGTGCTTATTACTCCTGTACTGATAATTGGCATGTTAATATAGTAATACTCAAGCAGTTTTTATAGTGGTTAAAAATGTTCACTGAACCTGATTAGTTTTGAGACAAATCATGATTAAGTAATGCTGAATCCAGTCAGCACCTACGCTTACTGTGTAAGCCTGAATTAAATAAATGATTATTGGGAAACTGTATTTATCAGGATTCTTTGGTTACAAGCAACAGAAAGTGACTCTGTATATTTTAAGTAGGAGAGAGGAAGAGGGACTTTTGAAATGATAGGAGGTGGCTGACATCACCGAAGGAAAAGCTGAAAAGCCAGGCTCAGCAGCCTGCAGAATCTAGGTAGCAAGTGCGAATGGACGGGTTTTGTAGGATGCAGTCGGTGAACAGACTCAATTCAGGATTCACATTCCAAGGAGTGTCTTGACTGGCCTAGTAGGACCAGGTGAGGGCAAGGCACTGAGGTACCAGGCCACAGAAACGACTTGTTCCTGGGCTCAAAGAACATTTGTCATAGGGACTTGGTTCTCACTCCATTTCTTAGCTTCCCTTTCTTGGCATTGGCTTCATTTTCAGGCCCTCTGTGGTAAGAGATGGCTACAGCAGCTTCCATTCCTCTGATCTTGTTAGGTTCACATCCAGAGTCATCCTCAATCAAAGCACCTTGGCCCAGGGAATGCAGTACTCTTTGATAGGCAAGGCACATAATTCATCCCTGGAGCCACTGCCCTAAAAGTCCTTGGAGTAGTACTTGTGAGAGAAGGACTGGTACTCTAGGGGAAATCAGGGTGCAGTTACCAATGGGAGGAGTAAAGGAAGCCGAGTGGCAAAAATAACACATGGAGATAATCAGCTTTATTGTACAGAGAAAAGCCAACCAAAATGAGGAACATCATTTGTTCTGTGATCAAAAGCCAGTGGAAGAAGATAACAGAACGTAGGAAAGCATTGGTGAAACGAGAAAGTGGGTATACCTATGTCAGTGGTTAGATAACAAGCACTGTAAAATGTTTGTCAGGTGAGAAGTAAGAGATACTGTTTCTTAAGAAGTCTGGTCAGTCATTCTGCAGTTGCTGCTACTGAGAGTGCTGCTGGCTTTTGTTCTGGTTTGATGTTGAAGGGGAGAAAGAGCATTTTTTATCCACTCTGGGTCCTTACTGGCTGGGCTACAAATTAAATTGACAAGGCCAAATCGCAGGAGAAAATCAAACAAAGCTTTATAACATGTATACATGGGAGAGACCCGGGGAAAATGAGTCTCTCTCCACAAAATGGCGGAGATTCTCCTCTTATAAGACAAACGAGGATTTGGGGGGGGGGGTTGGGGTGTCAGCCACGAGGGATTACAAGAAAAGCACAGTAAGGTTATTATGCATATTTAAGGCGTAGCCTTCCACATTGACAAGTTTCTAGAGAAGAGTTCATCCGCCCCTCTTCCCAGTACAGAGAAGGAGATACCTTTACAAATGGAGATTTCCCTTACAAATGTAAATGTCTGGTAAACAGAACTTTGATAAGAATGGGCCCAGCAAAGACCCTCCCAGTCTGTTGATACCCAGAGTTATCCCAGCTGATGGCCCATCCCAGGGACAGGCCTTCCATCCCAAATCCCTTTGACAGTTGGGAGGGTGAAGGTCAAAGCCTCCTTCAGAGCAAGGTAAAGAGACACATCTTGAGGTGGCCAATTCTGATCCCCCACAATGTTTTAGCCACAGTAGGAAGTCTTGAGAACAAAATCCTGGGGCTGAAGTCTGTGTTAGCACTAAAATGGAAATAGTGTTGGAGTTCTTTTGAAATACCTTGAGGCCAACTGATTTTGCCTCTCCTCAGGTCTCTGTGATTCTTCTCCATCCTTCCAAAATAAAGGTCCTTGCATCCATCTATTCCTAATCAATAATCAAATCCCATTGCTACTCTGAGTTTCTTCGTTCTTTTCTCCAAATCTTCCCTCTGTGCCTTATGGTATACACTAGTCCCATGGTAAACAAGGACCTTTATCTTTAGCCCTGTACCCCCCTCCCAGGTCCCCACTCCATTAATTGAAACCCCACCTCTGATCAGACCAGGAATGGAGGGGGAAGGAGGGCATGAGGGAGGGATGCAACATTCTCCAGAACCCCCCCATGACCGTGTATAGATCGTTATTTTTTTGCTTTTGTTTTTGATTTTTGTTGTTTCTTAATTCACTTTTTTAAAGTTTACATATAGTACAATTCACTCTCTGGTGTACATTTATAAGCTTCAACAAATGCATATAGTATATATGTAATATATACAAGCATATAACCACCATTATGATTAAGGTTCAGAACAACTCCATTGCCCTCCAAAAGAATTCCCTTGCATTGCCCCTTTATAGTCAATACCTTCCTCCACCCCTGGCCCCAGGCAGTCACTGGTCTGTTTTCTGTTCCTATAATTTTTCATTGTCCAGAGTGTCATATAAGTGGGACTACATAGCACATGTCCCTTTGAATCTGGCTGCTCGTATGTAGTATGTGATGTGTCTGAGTGTGGTTTTCTTTGAGTTTATCCTGTTTAGAGTTCACAGAGCTTTTTGAATCTGTAAATTTATATATATCACCAGGTTTGGGAAGTTTTCCACCATTATTTCTTCAGATGTTTTTTTCTTCACCAATCTCTTTCTCCTCTGTGTCTGAAACTCCAATGACATGAATGTTGGACCTTTTGATATTATCTGATAGGTCTCTGAGGATCTGTTCATTTTTTTCAATCATTTTTCTCTCTGTTCTTCAGATTGGATAATTTTTGTTGCTCTATTAAGTTTGCAGACTCTTTTCTCTGTCATAGCCATTCTTCTGTTGAATCCATCCAGTAAAGTTTTTAATTCACGTATTTTATTTTTCAGTTCTAACATTTCCATTTGGCTCTGTTTTTATAGTTTCTGTTTCTCTACTGTGAACTCCTATACTCCGTTTTGGTTTAAGTGTATTTACCTTTATTTGCCTCCTGGAGCATAGTTATAATAACTGCTTTCAAGTCTTTCAAGTTCAACCTGGGACATCTGGGACTTGGTATCTCTAGTCTTTTGTCCTGACAGTTGGCCACATTTTCCTGGTTCTTTGTATGAGGAGTAATTTTGGATTTTATCCTGGACATTTTGAATATGTTGTGTAGACTTTGAGTCCCATTAGTCTCCTCCAGAGCATGTTGATTTTGTTGTTGTTTTGTTTTTGTTTTATCAGGCAGTCAACTCGGTTAGGTTCAGACTGCAAAGTCTGTCTCACCTCCTGTGGACAGTGGTCCCAATGTCAGTTCAATTTCCCAGACCTTTGCTATACTGCTTTGGGCCTGGCCCACACGTGCGCCGCTCAGGGGTTAGCCTGAGACTTGGGGAGGAGTGGGGGGTAGTTGAAATCATAGTTCAGTTCTCAAAGCCTTTGCACTGCTGTTTTGGGTCTATCCCATGCATGCATGACTCAAAGGTGAGCCTAGAACTGTGAAAGTTCAGGCACAGAGTTTGGGGATCTCCTCCAGCTGATTCCTCTCTGGGATTCCCCCCACACTGTCCAGCTCCCCAGAGCTCCTTTCGCTAATCATCTGTTTAGAAAGATGGGGTTCTCTCGGTTTTAGCTGCCTGTGCCACCACTGCCTCAGCACAGCTCTGTAATTGGGCCCACCCCTGGTCAAAATAACAACAATGGACAAGCTGTAAGAGAAGAGGGGAAAATGAGAAACTCACCCCCATACAGGTCACCTCCCCAGTTTTGATTCCTCTCCTCAGTCCACCTGCTTTTGTTTACTTTTCTCTAATTGTATGTTTGTATTTATATCGTACTTCATCCAGTTTTTTGTTGTAATCAGGACGGAGAGAGGCTATAGTGGGCTTACTCCATCTTGGCCAGCCCCAGAAGTCTTAAATCATTACCTGTATTAGTTTTCTGTGCTGCGCAACAAATTACCATAAACTTACTGTCTTAAAGAAATACACATTTATTATTTCACAATTTCTGTGGGTCAGGAGGATGGGCATGGCTTAAGCTGGGTCCGCTGCAGGATAGAGTCGAGGCCGGGGCTGGGTTTTCCTCTGGGGGTTTGACTGGGGAAGGGTGGGCTTCCAAGGTCACTCAGGCTGTTGGCTGAATTTATTTCTTTGAAGCGGGAAAATTTGTGGCAGCTGTTTGTTCTTAAAGCCAGCACCGGAGAAGGAGCCCAAAGCCAGTGTGCTGGAAAGATGGAGTCTTTTATAATGTAGTCAAGGACGTGGCATCCCATCACCTTGGCTGTATTCTTATGGTGAGATGCAAGTCACGGCCCCTCCCTCAGGGGGAGGGATTATACAGAGGAGTGAACTTTAGGAGACCTTAGAGTCTCCATCAGCTACATGGTCCTTTGATGCTTCGCCCTCTCCTCTAGTCATCAGAGCTGTGGTTCCATTTTCCACCCGAGTCCTGTTGTCGTGCTGAATGACTTAATGGTTCTTATAGGCAGTCTATCCAATACTTGGGCCTACAGCTTCCTCACCTCCTCTATGCTAGTGACCTTTACTTTAGAACCCAGTCCTTGTGGCTCCACTACATTATTCTGTTTATTTCCATAGCCTGTCAAGTACTAAGGATAATTCAAGCCTTACCTTCACTTTCCTGTTAGACTCTATGCCCGTCGAGATCTAAAACTATTTTATGCCTCATCCTTCTACTGCCCACAAGGGTCTAGTGAGTATTTCTAGCACATAGCAGGTTTCAAACACATGTTGAAAAATTAAGGACCTTAAATATTTCTATGACAACTGGACAGGATAGCACTTCCTTCCACTCCTCTTTTCAATTTTGTCTGATAACACTGTACCAGCCCTTCCTAACCTAAACACTGCCAGGAAATTCTGATTGGATTAGCCAAACTTTTTAAATAATGGCCTATAACAAGCACACACACATACATAAAATGAATTAGTGAATATTTTAATGATATGGCATTGGAGTCTAACCAGTATAATTTCAGAGTATAGGCTGTGCGGTGTCTTGTAGGTGAAACTACGTTAGGATGAGAAATGTTTACAGTTTCTGGTAACTAAATCTCAAAGGCAAAAACAGGCCCACCCTCTTTTATTGAATCCTGTTCTTTTGCAAATATAGGGAGTAATCAACTAACTAAAAAACTGAAAATTTAGTTTTGCATGGGGTGATTCTACTCCCAGTCTACCAACATAATTTTATTTTTTAAATCATTGTTTCTCTGGGAAAATGTATACTTTAACTAGGAGCACAGAGATGATACCCATAGAGGCTTCACTTGTGGGGAATCTCCTGCTTCCCAGCCCTTCCTCTTCTAACTGCCTCCAAAATAGGAGTGTTGCTTCTTTCTCCACCCAAAGCCTCCTAATCCAGTGATGGCTAAACTATTTGAGAATAGAAGAAACCTACATATTGAAAACTCAGATTATTAAAAATATTTTCTTTCTAATAAAACTCAGTATAGTAGGGACCCATTATAGTATGCTTTGCCATACAAACTATAGGTAATTTATGTCCAGTTTGGCCCTTTGGACTTGATGTGGATCCAGAAGTTGAGCCCCATATCCGATTTTCTCCTTACCTAGTTTCCACTACTACTGAAGCGGGACCTGTACCACCAATCAGAACAGTGCTGTTTTCTTTAGCAGAAGCTGGAGTTACTTGTAGTGGTAATAAACTGGAAGTGAAGTGAATGTGTGTGAATAGAGAAATGATTGAATAGAATATGATAACATTCACACCATGATATATTATGTAGCCATTCGAGATAACAGATTAGATCTGTCAGTTGGGGGATGGGACGAGGAGAGAGATTCCCTCCCACACACACATACTGAATGAGAAAAGCAGGATGCAAAAAAGTTTATATATATATATATATAACATGATCCTAGTTTTACAAAACAATGATCAAATAAAATCCTCCATGAAACTATATAGGTATATATGTTTCTGTATTATTACATGAGCATGGAGAAAGACACAGAAGGATATGAACTAGGTGGTTAACGTGGGTTATCTGGAAGGGAGATGGGGGAGAGTGGACCTTTGATATGAATCTGGAGGGAGGAGAAAGAATGGGTAAGGGCATTCCAAACAAATGAAAAACAAGAAAAGCAAAGATTATACTGGAAAAAAAAAGTTACAAGATTACATTTACACAAGTATATACAATCATGCGTATTTAAGTGTAATTTTAAAAAGAAAAAGTTGAAACTAAAATTTAAAAATGAAATTCTCCCAACCTGGCCGTCCCTTTTCTTTATTGTCCTTGCAGCTTGACTTGTAAGTCCATCACACAGCTACTTCATGTTGAAAAACTACTACTGACTCTATACAGTCAACACATATTAGTTTTTTCCTCTTCCAGTGGGTCAAGAAACTTTCCAATCTAAGTCTTCTTACTAGCCCTGAAAGGTAGATAGAAACTTATTAAATATTACTTGATCATTTCAGAAAATAAAGTTTCCCTTGAAAAGAAGGTATACTTACAGAAGATTTTCTCCAGTGTAAATTTCAGCTGAGATTATGGACCAGAAATTGGTACCAGAAATGTCCTGAATGGTGACAGGCTTTTCTTGGGGCCACAGAGGCAGAAGACAGTCCTGCCACTGAGGAACTTACAGCCCAGAGGACAGAAGGAAGCATACAATGTTCATTAAGACCAGGACATATTGTCCCCTAATCATAACAGGAAGATAACATAAGCGGTGGGGCATCACTCAGGTAGACTTCCTGCTCCTCCTGCATTTTGTATGTAGCACTGTTGTAATCGTGATCATTTGTTTGCCTCATTTATGTGAGTATCCTTTAAAGCATATGGGCTCTGCCTTGTTCACTGCTATAATCCCAGAGCACTTATAATGCCGTTGTTCAGAAAATATTTGTTAAATGAATCCCTCTTTTTGTCCCTGGTGCCTACCACAGTAAATAGCATATGTTAGTTGTATAGATCCTGAATGATTGAATTAGTGAACATATGAGATGGTCTTAAGGTTTAGGCTCTCTAGGAGAGGAACTGATGAAAATAGCTTAGAAGAAAAGGGAAGTTGGGAAGTAGGAGGTTTCAGTGAAGATGAAAAACAGGTACAGTGAAATAGGAGTGAGGATAGGAGGTTATGGTCAGAATGTAGAACCGTAACATCTAAAATTTCAGCAGTGGAGCAGTTCTGGGTGGTGAAGGTCTTGTCGCTACTACTGTGGGTAGAGGACCCTGGTAATCAGGGAAGAGGCTGCACGTTTTGGCATTTGAAGCTGCTGTAGCAAAATAGTCAGCTCCCTACCTGATCTCCTTTAAGCAAAGCCCGTCATGAAACAAGTCCAGCCCATGCACATAAAGCTGATTGGTTTTTCAGTGCCTCACTTTTAAGCCTGAATGGACAACCAAAGGTTACCAGACAGTTGAGGAAAGGCGCTCACATCAAAGAGAGTCTAAGGGAAGAAGCATCCTGAGAGGAAACAAAGATAATGCAGTAAATTTAGAAGAACTTCAGAAAAACCCTAATTAATATCCTCAGCCAGAATAGAGATGATTTTTGCATCCATAAAATAAGAACAGAAAGTTATGAAAAAAAGAGCAACTGGAGAATAAGAAAGTTATTAAAAATTTTAAATATCATGGAATAAGAGACTCTGTAGAAGGATTGGAAGACCAAGTTAAGCTAAGCACCCAGAAAATTGAGAACAACAATAACAAAAAAGACAGAGTAGAAAATATAAAAGATAAATTATAGAGGACCAATCCAAGAGGTTCAATATGTTGTTTAGAAAACAGAAGATGTTTTCAAGAAAACAGCTGAAAGAAATGTCTCTATGTTGAAAGCATCAGCCAAATGCTAAGCACAAATAATAGAGAAAGACACCAAGGACATCATCATGGAATTTCAGAATCCTAGGGATAAAGAGAGGCTTTAGAAACAAAAGTCACCTACAAAGGACTGAAAATCAACATGACATCAGATTTCTCTTGAGTAGGTACTGGATGCTAGAATATAGTGGCACATTGCCTTCAAAGTTGATTTTTAATCTAGAATTCTGTGCTCATCCAGGCCATCAGTGAAACAAAAAGATAGCCTAAAACTGTTTTTAGACACGCATGGTCTCCAAAAATTACCCTTCCACGTGCCCTTTCTTGAAAAGATACTTGAGGAAGTTTTCCAGCAAGTTGAAGGCATAATTCAAGGAGGAAGAGAAGGAAGGCACAGGTGCCTGGGTTAATACATTCAGATCAACATTAGGATGGGTGGTGGTGGTTGGCTGAGTTTGCACATGTTGTTCCTTCTGCTTCCTCCGTTCGTTTCTCCTTTCTGCTGTATCAGTCTGGATTGATAGAAATGACACCGTGATGCAGACAGAAGTTTAAGGTAAAGAATAATTAAACTATGATAAAAGAGTAACTATAGGCTCCAAAAAGATATACAGTTGTCCAACAAGCACATGAAAAGATGCTCAACATCATTAATCATTAGGGAAATGTAAATCAAAATCACAGTGAGGTACTTAGAGTAGTCAAATTAACAGAAACAGAAAATAGAATGGTGATTGCCAGGGGCTGGGGAGAGGAGTGAAGGGGGGTTGTTTAATGGGGACAGAGCTTCAGTTTTGGAAGATGAAGAGGTCTGGAGACTGGTTGTACAACAATGTGAATGTTAACATTACTATAAACTGTACACGTAAAAATGGTTGATGGTAAATCTTATGTATATTTTACCACAACTAAAAATTTTTAAAAATAAAATAACTAGAGGATATTAGAAAACTATAGCAGAGAGTCCTCCCAGCCCAGAGTGAGCTGGACCGAAGGCTCTGGAAGGAGATTTGGGGATGCATGGGAGAGAAGGCTCAGGATTTAGACTCGGGAGGTGGGGGATGTAAAAAAAAATTTTTTTAAACAGAATTTTTTTAGAAAAATAGTGCAAGAGGAAAAGAAAAACAATTAGGACTTTAGGAAAAACAGTTACACAGAAAGTAAAATGTAATCACAGTATTCTACTTAACTCTGCAGCAGATATTTACATATTCTTTGTAAAGCAAATGTCGTTTATCAATTTAACTAAAAGTAGTGATGGGGTGGAAGATAGGGGTACCGGAAGAACCAAATTCATATCTATCTTTATAGGAATTAAATTGTTAATATCTCAAATTGATGTCAGGAAATAGCAATCCAAGCATATTATTTAGAGATGTGGAGACGTCTCCCCATATATGTTGGAGTGTATAATTAAGTGGAAAAAGAATACTGCAGAAGAGAGTGAATAGTATGCTTCCATTTGTTTTTGTTTTTGTTTTTTAAAGATAAGTGTATAGTTATTTGGAGACAGAATGTTCTTAAAGATGTCCAGGAAACTTAACATGTTACCTCTAAAGAGAGGGCCTGTGAGCACTGGAAAAAGAATTGTTTTACTTTTTATGTATCCTTTGTACTGTTTATGTTTTTTTCCATGAGCATGTATTACTTTATAAAGTAAAAATGTGAGTCAATGTTGATTTTTCTTTCCCCCTGAGGAAGATTCACCCTGAGCTAACATCTGTTGCCAATCTTCCTCTTTTTGTATGTCAGCTGCTGCCACAGCATGGCCACTGACAGATGAGTGGTGTAGGTCTGTGCCCAGGAACTGAACCCAGGCCACCAAAGCAGAATATGCCAAACTTAACCACTAGGCCACTGGGGCTGGCCCTCAATGTTGATTTTTTAAAATTATTCATGAAAAATGGCATAAATTATACACTGGGAGTTAGAGGTAGAAGAAATTACTGTTATGGAAAAATTAGATAAAACTCATTGAAGGGCATACATTTGAATTGTGCTTTGTCATACAAACATGATCAGACAGGAAAGTGTAAGCTATCTCATGGCTATATGGGCTCTTTATTTACAACATTTTATTTTACTGTTACAGTAAAACCTTAACTGTACTGCTGGGGGAATAGTTGGCTCTAAGTAATTTAATTTTCAGAGTAATAGAATTAAGCAAAAATCATTTTTATTCCGTCTTCTATTGAGTACCTTTTTAAAATGTAGCTATACTTGCTGACTTCATTATTAAGTTTAATATCTGAAGGCAATTTAAGGCTTCATTGTGCTGTAGATGAAGAAGGTCAGACAGCGGTGGTGCACCCACTGCCTTCCTGGTTTTAGTTGTTCCCTTGTACCCAGGGTGTGTGAGGGTGGTGTGGTGGTTATGCACCAGCCCACCACCCACAGGGCTTGCCTGCACCTTGTCAGAATCTTTAAATGCAGATTTCCCAGTGTCTGTGCACCTTGTAACATGAAAATTTCCCTGGAAAGCGTCATCTAAGATAATGAATAGTAACCATTTCCCAAACTTGATAAATATACCAGCCTTTAAAAGCAATGTTCTCAAACTTGGCTGAATTTTGGAGTCATCTGGAAGCTTTAAAAACTGCTGATGTCTGAGTTCCCAGAGATGTCACTGAAAACGGTTGCAGCCCTGGCAATGAAAGTTTTTAAAACTTCCCAGGTAATTCTGATGAGCAGCCAAGACTGAGAACTGCTGTTTTAAAGAAAGAATATTCTTTACGTACCACCCCCCACCGTGTTGATTTAAATTATTTTTATGATAGTATTTGAATATTTATAAACTGACACTAGGGTGAAATTCCTTTTGCACGCAGTTGTATATAAAACACATTTACAAATTAAAAACAAACTCCAAAGTTACTAAATTCAAAACCAACATTAATGGATGGATGATGATGCTTTGCTGAGGCTTTTGTGCCTGTTGTTCCCTCTGCTTAGTCTGTTAAATCCTCCTCCTCACCTGTATCAGTCTGGGCCCAGCCAGGAGATAGAAACTACATGGTGATGTAAACAGGGAAAGTTTATTATAAAGATTAAACTGTGATAAAAGGGTAGCTATAGAAAACTGTATGGTACCTAGGCTGAGGGAGGGTACCCGAGGAAGGACTGATTAGAAGAGGGCCCTCCTTCCCAAGGCTGGGGTTCAGACTCACTGAAGAAGGTGTCGCAGCCCACTGGATGGCAGAGCAGCTCCCTGGTTTGCCCAGGTCAGCTGGTCTGCAGTTGCTGGGCAGCAGGAAGGTTCCTCCAGAACACGGCCCAGCCCAGGAAAGCCACAGCCAGTAGCCAGTCACATGGGCACACAGGAAGTGGAGCCCTGGGGGCAGCCCTCCTGGTGGCAAGCTGCAGCTGATGGCCGGGCAGGCAAGTGTGCAGAGGAAGTGGGGTATCAGTGCAGCAGGCATGGAGCACACGGTGTCCCAGCTGGGAGGGCCCTGTCATTGGGAGAACCATGAGAGACTAGTGTGAAGGTGGGGCAAGAGGCAGGAGGCCTGTGTTGTGTTGAAAGGGTTGTGTTGTTCCCAGTGTCTGTGTTGAAAGGGTCATGGGAAGGTGACACTAGACCATGCCAGAGCTGCAGTATTGCTGAAGGACTGCACTTTCTGGACCCATGGCTGCGGTCCTCACAGCCACATACTCACCCCACCTCACAGCAGCCAGAGACAGCAGGAGAGCCCCTCTCTCCTGCAGTGTCCCTCTAGGGCCCCTTACTGAGAAAGCTCTGCATTGTGCTTACTGGAAAGGAGAAATGCTTCAAGGAACTCTGTCCCTCATTGCAGAGCATGTGTTGAAGGGTGAATTTGGAGCTGACAGGCGATAAATTGATAACTGACACACCACCCCATGCCAGCCAAATACTTTTGCAACAGTTCCTCCCTGGCTCATAGGCTGCCTGACTCTTCCAAACGGAGTTGCTCTATGCTGTGTTCCGGTATATCCTTATAGTAGTGCACCATGATGTGTAGGAATATCTGTTTAAAAAACAATTGATTTGTCAAACAAACATGTAATTATAGTGTGCATAGGAATCACCTCCAAAGATTCGGATTCGTTTGGGCATGGGTGGAACCCAGGAATGTACTTTTTTTGTGTGTGTGTGAGGAAGACTAGCCCTGAGCTAACATCCATTGCCAATCCTCTTCTTTTTGCTGAGGAAGACTGGCCCTGGGCTAACATCTGTGCCCATCTTCCTCCACTTTATGTGGGACGCCACCACAGCTTGGCTGACAGGCAGTGCGTCGGCAGGCGCTCGGGATCCGAACCCGCGAACCCTGGGCTGCCACAGGATGAACTTAACCGCTACGCCACTGGGCTGGCCCCAGGAATGTACATTTTTAATAGGTACACCCACTGATTCTGATGATTGTGGTCCCTGAGACAACACTGAGAGTTGCTGGTCTGGGGCTGGACTGAGGGAGCTGTGTCTCACTCCGTTTTGTACTCTTATCTCCCCTAATACACTGCCTGATAGAAGGTTGGTGTTCAGCACGTGTGGGTCAAATGAAGGACCCACCGAACCACTTAAAGGATTTGGGGCAACTTGCTGTGGTATTGGAGAACTGTAGCCATTTCCATGTAGCAAATGTTCATTTCTACCACCTCTGCTCGAAAGTGACCTTCTTTATACCATACGTGAAACTGACTTAAAACTTTCTGCAGCTAATGCTTTTTCATTTTTTGATTTAAAATGGACATTATACTAATACTACTTTATATTTAATAGGGAGAAAGAACAAGAAACACAAAAAGAGGAACGTTTGATGGAAGAAAAGAAAAAGAAAAAGCAGGAAGAAAAGAAAAAGAAGGAAGGTGCTCAGAAAAAGGTTTGACTAGAGTTACTACGTCATTGTCTTTATAATCATTGTGTGTCTCATCTGCATCATCATAGCCATTACATGACAAAATTTCTTTTTATTACTTTTAAAAATCAATATGCTAAAGCTGTAATTAGCGAAAAATAGATATTGTGCTAGTGAAATAAATACAGGGTGACAGCCACAAGATGTCTTTCTTAAGGAACTAGAATATTAGAGCTGTGTTTTAAAGAAGTTTGATTTTAGTTGGTGGTGGTAAAGAATGTCCATGCTATTCTACTTAAAATGTTAAAATGAACTGTTCAGAACAACCATGTCTAGGAAATGAGGAAAGGACCATTTAACTGATTTTGTTAGAAAAGCTAGAAATAATTTTTTTGCAACTTTGGCAAATGTTCTTTTACAAATCCTATCAGTAAATACTGAAATTTAAAGTCATACTGTAAGTCATGTAGTCATGCTTCGATTTTATGGCATTTAATATACCAAGTTATGCCATTTGTTTTTGTTCTTGCCTCGTTTAATGTATCTTGTGGTTTGAACTGTAATACCTTTTAGACTATATTAAAATATACAGCTCAAATGAGCTTCCAGATAGATTGTTTTACCTTTAGATCAATATTGGCTTATAATCAATAGCATGTAGACAATTGTACATTTTTCTCAGTAATAAATTTTAATAAATTAACTGGGCAAAAACTTGTTTTTAAAATTTACAATATTAAAAGTCTGCTTATAAACTTTCATAGATGTGTACCTTCTACACATAATTATTCCTAAAGAGTTTCTGATTTTTTTTTCAGGCTGCTGATCAAAAAACCAAAGGTAAGTTTATTCTATGGCGGGGGGAGGGTACATTTTATGGCGGTACCAAACTTTTTATGATGAAGATGACTTTTTTTTAAATTAATGGTTAAAAACAAAGAATCTAACCCTGCCTTTGAATTTACTTTTTATTATTTGGTGTGAAATTCTTCATTTATCATTGGTTTTACATCTGTATCTCATTGGCATTTGCTTAATCTAAAATGCCTAAAGAATGTTATATTAGCTTTCTAAACAGTATTTTATAATTTTCCTTTGGTTTGATTTCCACCAAACAAGGATTAAACTGATAAAGTTGATCCAATTTGAATGAGAACAACCAAAGGATACTGAATTTTTTTAAAGCTTCCAATTTGTCTTTGCCAACTATTTATAATAAAAAGAGGTATTTCTTGCTGTATTCTCTTTGCTTATTAATATGTAAGAGATGTCTTTTTTATTATCCAAGTCTAGAATTTGCTTATTGTTGACCTAATGGATGTTGGTGGAAACACAGATAGTTCTCACAGTCACTTAGGCATCCTGTGATTTGCTGGAGAATGAGCAAAATGGAAGCAACACTCGAGCCTCTTCACTTTATATTTGCTATAATTGCTCGGTGGGGAAGAGCACACTCAGGAGGCACATACACTGGCTCTGTTTGATTTGGGGCAAGTTACTTCACTTCTTTAAGCCTCAGATATCTCGTAGTTAAAATGAGAAAGGGAATGAATGAGTGGTCCCCGCCTCATAAGCTATTGTAGAGACTGAACGAGATCACGCATGAAAAGGGCTCAGTACCTTGGCACTCAGTTGAGGTTGGCGTAATTAATTGTTATTATTTGTAAGTTTTTATTTCTGTTGGACTGTCACATGTACTCAAATTGTACATGCAGACATGTGCGCTGTAAAGACTTTCGTGAGAATGCTCTCTCAGGCAGCACCACCAGTAATAATCTTATTTGACATTTTATAGTTTCAAAGTAACGTTTATGTGTGTCTGGTTTGAACTTCATAACTGAGCAGGGCAGGTGTTAGTTTACAGTGAAGAAACTGAAGCGTATGGTGCGAGTTAAGCGGCTTGCTCCTGGTCTAGCAGTGAGTGCTAAGGATAGGACGTCAGGGAGCCCGGGCTTCTGACCCAGTGCAGTGGGCCTCGGAGCCCCTACACCAGTCGCATTAAAAGATGAATTTTATATAAAATGAGTATTAAAAGGCAGCATAGTTTTCAGAAACGACATTTTTCCCCTCTTACACTCTCAAAAGCAGTGTGAATTTACATAACACTTTTTCAGAAGAGTTCAAAGAGTTATTATGGTACATAGTTGTATTTGAATTTATCATCTTAAATAAGAAACAATGATTCCTTATAATTGTCACTTAAAAGTACAGAATTATTGTTCTGACTCATCTGTTTCCCTTTTTATTTAACATTTTGAGAAGTTTTTAC
Organism: Tapirus indicus; assembly: GCA_031878705.1. Classification (NCBI taxonomy): domain Eukaryota; kingdom Metazoa; phylum Chordata; class Mammalia; order Perissodactyla; family Tapiridae; genus Tapirus; species Tapirus indicus. Next base: position 56,400,276 of record CM062932.1, read on the forward strand.
AACCTGATTCAATACCAGCTATATTCTGTTGTCATTGTCATTGTAGTTGTTTTCTTTTCAAATAGTAACAAATTGTTTATGATTGTGCAGTGATCATGAATTACCTTGTCCTGCCACCTTACACAGAGTTATTATTTTCTATTACCCTTCTGATGAGTATTTTCATTGCTGACTTCAAACTCTCCTGGGTTTTTATCTTCTCCTTTTATCCTCTCTAAAATACTACTCCTTTGGGTACAGTTTGTCAGTAACTGTACTAACTATAACTAGCCTTAGAACAGATCATAATAATGATTATTAATGTCCTTCTAAAGAAAAAAATGCTTTTTGAATTATAAATAATCTAACAGGGCTGCTAGGTAATTCATTAGTGAGTATTAGCATCAAGGTTTAAATTTTTCTCATACTCTCTATTACTACTGGTTCAAATAAAAATTAACTGCCTGCGAGACAGTGGTTCTGAATTTCTGGCTGGACACGTGTGTTAGATAACACAGGCCGGACGGAGCATGTGAGATATACTGCAGGAATAGTGTTAGTGCTCACACATAACAGGGATTTACTTTTTGAACCTTCTGTATTTTAATATATGGTCCCTGCTCTGGTCTGTGTAGCCAGAAGGGCAGGGGCTCCATTTGCCTTGCTCACTCTTACGTCCCCAGCTCCTAGCCCTGTGTGCAGAGTCAGGAGGCCTGAGTCATTGCCCTCACTCAGAGACTGCTTTCATGCCAGTCCCTGTACTCGGCCTTGACATTTATTACTTCTAACTGTTGGTGCCGTTGTCTCCTGTGTACACACACTGAAGCTATGAAAGTTTGCTGAATGCCCCCAAGACTACATAGCTAGTGAAGAGCAAGACTGATGTGCCCAGAATCTTCCTGAACTTAAAACATCCAGGAAAGACACACAATAGACATTTATCAAGCACTTACTGTGTCGTAGTACCTGCCATGCTTCAAAATAATCCTGTATCAGGAAAGGGATGCTCAGAGAGGTGTGGTAACATAGACAAGGTCACAGAGCTAGTGAGTGGCAGAGCTTGGTTCAGTCCTGCCTCCGACTCCAGAGTCAGGTCATGCTTCCTGGCCGGATGTGACGGCCCACTCCAGAATAAACAGGAGCTGGAGAACCCTGCTTTCTAGGAAAGAGTTCAGCAATTTGAGTGAGTCAGGAGTTGCATACTCTCATGAGAGAGGCTGCAATCATAAATTAGATTATATAATGTGCTGAAATAAATTAACATAGTAGAAAGAAGTTTGAATTGATTTTATTTTGTTAATTAGCTCAAACTAGACCAAATCAATTAGCAATTCCCTTGCTCTGCAGTATTACATACTGCTCAGTGGTGGCAGTGTTAGTAGAGCAATGCCTCCATTATTTAGCCTTACATTTGACTTAATCTTCTCAGTAACTGAAATTTAACCTCTTTAAATTTTGATTTATTTTAAACATTTTCAGAGAACTCTTTAGAATATACTATATACACAGAGATATATTATACCTTTCTGCTTTCTCCTAGAGAATAGCCTGGTCCATTCCTGATAGATCAGTCTTCATTATAGCATTAATTATGCTTAAAAAGTTTTTTATAGCTGGCTATAACCATTGAACTTGAACTATGACTCTTCATTTAAAAGACTAATGCAGAACTGAATCTCACTAGAAATGTGTCTTTTTTGATGAACTCAGTCTCATATATGGCTTGCTTCTCCTCTCTCCCCCACCCAGTCTGAAAACTAGGTTTCTAGAAAGTCTGCTTTACAAAATTACAAATAAAATTTTGTCCCTGACTGTTTTTTCAAATCCTGGCCCGTGATTTCTTTGTTGAGGTCATTTTCTTCTTAAGTCCAGGCCAAGTGAGGAAGTTTGTTTGAAGCACTGTGCTGCCAGCATTTGTACCCGGCATCCTGCCCTCATGTCAGGTGGGGCCATGCTTTCTCTGTGACCAGGGGACGCACTCTAGTTCAGCTCTAGAGGTTTTCATTCACATGGTGGTTTCCCTCTTGCCTTTCACCAATTTCCTCCGCGTTCTGTCCCGAGTGCACAGGTTCTCTGGTGGGATTGGCACTCTGCGTCCACACTGAGTGTGTGCATATGCTTGGAATCCTTCTCCTTCACTGCCTTCTAGTCTTGGGTAGTTGTTGTCACAGTCATCTTTTCCTTATTTTTCCTCCTGTGATGAAAAATTATAAGCAATATATTCTCATTGAAAATAATTCGAACATTGTCTAAAGAAAAGTTAAAGTTCACGTGAAATCCCTCCATCCTGAGATATTTACCAGTAAACATTTTATTGGCCATCCTTGAATGCATCTCCTTATGAATATATATTTTATATGGCCTGTCTCCTGCTTCCCCCAGTGAGTACTCCCCCATCCCCTGCCCCTCAAGGAGCTGCACTAAGCAATTTGAAAACCTCTCTATGAGCCTATTTTCTAACAAAATAGTCCTTTGTAAATTCTGGTAAACATTGTCTTTGCCTTGGTGACAGGAAAGAGCCAGCTGAACAGTTACCTGTGCTGCTGTAGAGAGGCCCTGGCTGCTCTCGTAGTGGGGGCGTCAGACACGGTCCTGCTGTGGAGTTCCACTCCCTTGTGTGCCATCTCCCTGCGGTGTGGCAGCTAGCGTCTGAGTGCCGGGCACCTGGTGCTGGGTTCTGCTTCGGCAGTCAGTAATCACTGTTCTTCATTGTGGGCACTGCGCTTAATTTGGGCACAGATAATGATAGCTTTCTATGTGATGTGATGGCTTTATGAACCTAAATTCTCCGTGTTGTCTTCTGGGTTTTTTCATGGATTTAATGGATTTTTTTAGGATGATCTATAATAATACTCATAATGTGAAGTGAATTTAATTCACTGGTTTTAGCCAGATTTTCTAAAGTTCATAAACTATAGAAAGATAAGTTTTCATACAAAAAGCTCAAAGTTCATTCTATCATGTATGAAAGTGAATCTCTTGATGACCCAGTATGGCTCACACGCCATATGACTAATGATTTATGGTTTTGAATGATATACTTTTATAAATTCATACATTTTAATTAGTCTCCTAATCTTGCTTGAAAGGACTATAAGTTTTGCAATGAGGTATTCAGATTTGCCATGCATTCAGTTTGTAATTGTTGATTTTAAGAAAACCTTTATGTCCTTTTGTTAATGTATATAAATTGAAACCATATTCTTTCAGTAGCCTTATGTTGAGTGATAAGCGTTTTGGAATCACAAATTATATGCACCGTGCTGCACTGCCATTAAGGCTCATTCTAAACATATACTTACAAAGCTTTTTCTCAACATGAGTGAGAAGTAGCGAGAATTGAGTTTGAAAGTATGCCGTCCCCATGTCCGAGTCAGATAGAGATAGAACAGACAGAATGAGAACCACGGTTCTGGACTTCTCCAGGTCGGTGGCCCTTCTGTTTTGCTGAGGCGGTTGATTGCTGTTTGTTCATCCTCTAAGGGTCTCAACACAGTAATCAGCAGTTAGTCTTTATAAAGCATCAGATCTGTGTTTTCCTGAGTTACATTGTGTAATAAAATTGGCCAGATCCTTGAGTTGATGTGTATTCACGTTCATTTCCACATGACCAAAGCAAATATTATTTTGAGGGTATGAGTTACTCTTAAAAGCAGTAGCTAAAAGTCCAGTCAGTATGCTCAGCACAATGTATTTTATTTGCCTGTCTACAAAATTAATAAAATCTTGGAGCTTGAAGGATCCTTAGAGATTATCCAATTCCTATGTTGGATAGAAAATGAGATTCAAAGAGGTTAAGTGATTTGTACAAGTTTTGACGCTAGTTTGGCAGTACTAGAACTAGAACCCTTATCTTTTAATTGCCAATTTTATATATATATATATTGTGTGTGTGTGTGTGTGTGTGTGTGTGTGTGTGTGTGGAAGACTAGCCCTGGGCTAACATCCGTGCCCATCTTCCTCTACTTTATATGGGACGCCGCCACAGCATGGCTTGACAAACAGTGCATCTGTCTGTGCCCGGGATCTGAACCCGCAAACCCCAGGCTGCCAAAGTGGAGCGCGAGAACTTAACCTCTATGCTGCCGCGCCGGCCCCACCAATAATGTATTTTTTCTGCTGTCATATGAAGGAGACATAGCTATTATATATCTGTTAGGAGTATAACCATTCATTTCAGGAAGTAACTTAGGATCTTTTTCACATAAGGCTGAAAGAAATTCCTAAGAGATTTATTACATGAGGGATCTTTATGGGATGGTATCTTGCAGGATTTTAAATATTAGATGTGTCTTTCTTTAGCCATGTTGCTCTGTATTTAAAGTAATTACTTAATTTTACTGTTAAATCCATAGGGGAAGGAAGATATAATAAATGCATTAATATTGTTTTCCATGGGGACAAAAGAAAGAGTATTAAGATGTGGTAATTTTTCTCCTAGTATATAGGCAATTTAAAAGGATAAAAATTTATTGGAGAAAAAAAACTAAGCAGGTACATATATAGAGAGAGAAGTCCTTGATCACATTTTAGAAGAAAGGATGTAAACCCAGTGATAACAGGGCACTGTTTCTCTGTCAGAAGCCACTTTCACAGCATCTTCTTGAGGGCCCTTCCAATAAGGTGCAGATAAAGGGAAGAAAGTCCACATGTCTAGTTAGCATAACTTTTCACTAAAACATTATACATAAAAGCAGTTTCAGAGAAGTTTTAGAGAAAGTTACAGTTTATAGCTCTAAAGGAAGCTTTCTGAGAAATAATTTGTTTACCCAGATTGCTTTCTTTTGTTTGTTTTATTTAACAGCTTTATTGAGTTATAATTGACATACAGTTAACTGCACATATTTAAAAAGAACAATTTAGTAAGTTTTGGCATGTGCACACCTGTGAAACCATCCACACAATCAAGGGGACATCCATCATCCCTGGAAGTTTCCCTGGGCCCCTTTCAACCCATCTCTCCTGCTCCACCCACCCCCAGCGCTCTGTAGGCAAACACTGATTGCTTTCTGTCACTACAGAAGTATTTCTTTTCTAGACTACTATACAAATGGAATCACACAATATGCAGTCTTCTTTCACTCAGTGTAACACTTTTGTGATTCATTCCTGTTGTTGAGTGTATCCATAGTTCATTCTTTTTATTGCAGAGCAGTGTTTCGTTGTTTGGATTTATCACAATTTGTTTACCCATTCATCTGTTCATGGACATTTCAGTTTTTAGCTTTCATGAATAAAGCTTCTATGAACATTCATATACAAGTCTCTTTGGATATATACTTTCATTTTCCTTTAGTAAATATGTAGGAATGGAGTGGCTGGATCTTATGACAGATGTGTGTTTCACTTTTCAAGAAACTGCAGAACTTTTCCAAAGTGGTGTACCATTTCACAGTTCTTCTACATCCTCACCAACACTTGGAAAGTCAGTCTTTAAAATTTTAGCCATTCTAGTAGGTGTGTAATGGTATCTCATTGTGGTTTTGATTTCTATTTCCCTAATGGCTGCTGATGCTGAACATTATTTTCATGTGCTTTTTTGCCAACTGTGTATCTTCTTTGGTGAATGTCTATTCAAATATTTTGCCACTTTTATTGAGTTATCTGTTTTCTTATTCCAGATTGGTTTCTAATATTAAATTGACCTTTAGAGTAGGGCAGAAAGTCTCATCACTACAGCTTAGTTTTCTGCATGCCTCAGTCATTTCCCTTTTTCTCTCTCTGTGCAGTTATTTGTAATATAGTAATTTCAGAAAATACGCACTTTCAATTGTGATCACATTTTATCTAGCTTTTAACCCACCTACTAAAGATTGCAGTAATGAGTGAGCTAAATGTTAGTCACGTTTTTCTACCTAGAGTTGTCAAGTTAGTTCATTAATTAATAAACAGTTAATAAATACCGACCAGGGGTGATGTCAGCATGATGGCGGAGTGAGCTTTCCCCTTTAAACTCTCCCCCCACTAAGATACAACTAAAAGGACACTTGCATACCAACAGAGGACTCTCACACAACACAAAGGATGTCTGAGAGACACACACAGCCGTACATCTGAAAGTGGAGGTGCTGGAACCCTCAGAGGAAGTGGGGAGAGGTAAGAAGAAATCTTCCCCCTCCCTGTTTGATCGGTGACTCCGGGTCCGTGAGGCTACCAGAGAGAGGGGGAGGGGTGGCCCTCTGTAAGGAAAAACCATCACTTTCTCAAAGTTCTCTCACAGCCTGTGGGGAATTCCCACACAGAGGAGACGGAACTGTTGAGGGGGTGCCGTCAACATCTGAGCACCCCAGTAGAGCAGATAGGGAGGAACAAGAAGCCCCCAGGATCAGGCAGGCAAAAGAGAGAGCCCCTCCCCCCGCACACTAGGCACTTCAGCACAACCGGTCAGCCAGAGTGCCCGTGGATCACAGCAGGCTCAGAATACACAGTGCTTGACCCCCACCCAGTGGCAGAAAGTGGAAAATGCGACCAGAAATCTTCAATATGAGAAAAAATAAGCCAACATCGGCAGGCACTATGCAAAAATATATTAAATCTCCAGATCAGAAGGAAAATGACAACTTAGAAATCAATCCTGAAGGCACAGAAATTTATCACCTAAATGACAGAGAATTCAAAATAGCTATCATAAAAAAGCTCAACAAATTACGAGAAAATACAGATAGACAATTCAATGATATCAGGAATTTCTTCACAAAAGAGATTGAAACCATAAAGAAAAACCAATCAGAAATGTTGGAGATGAAAAACACAATGGAGGAGATAAAGGAAAATCTGGAATCTTTAAAGAACAAAGCTGATAATATGGAGGAAAGAATTAGCATTATTGAGGATAGCCCTACAGAAATGCTCCAGATAGAGGAGGAGAGAGAACTAAGACTAAAAAGAAGTGAAGAAATCCTCTGAGAACTATCTGACTCAATTAGGAAATGCAACATAAGGATCGTTGGTATTCCAGAGGGAGAAGAGAGGGGGAAAGGAGCAGAGAGCTTGTTCAAAGAAATAATACCTGAGAACTTCCCAAACCTAGGGAAGGAACTGGAAATGCCAGTGAATGAAGTCAATGGATCCCCCAAATGTATTAACATGAAAAGAGCCTCTCCAGATGTGTAGTAGTAAAGCTGGCAAAAAAAGTTATTAAGGGCAGCTAGACAAAAAAATAAAATAATGTACAAAGGAATTCCTATCAGGCTCTCAGCAGATTTCTCAACAGAAACTCTACAGGCTAGAAGAGACTGGAATGATATATTCAAAATTCTGAAAGACAAAAACTTTCAGCCAAGAACACTCTATCCAGCGAAAATATCCTTCAAATATGATGGAGAAATTATAACTTTCCCAGATAAACAAAAGCTAAGAGAGTTCATTGCCACAAGACCAGTCCTACAAGCAATGCTCAAGAAGGCCCTTATGCCTGAAGAAAAAAAAAGAGAAAATGGATACCAAGCTTTGAGCAAGGAGAAAAATAGGTAGACAAAACCAGAAAAATCACAGCTCTTTATCAGAATAGGTTAGCAAACACCTAATTATAAACAGCAAGATTAAGGGAAGGAAAACATCAAAAGTAAATATAACCTCATCACTTTAAACACACAACACAAGATGGAATAAGTTGTGTTAGAAGGGGAAAGGGAAGAGGAAAGGTATCGAATTGACTTGGTCTAAGAAAATAAGAGACCATCAGAAAATGGACTATCTCATCCATGAGATTTTTTATACAAACCTCATAGTAACCACTAAACAAATAATCAGAACAGAGTCACATATGAAAAATAAGGAGAAAATTAAGAGAATCATCATACAGAACTACCAAACTGAATCGGAAGTCCAAAACACACGGGATGAGAAAAAAAGAAAATGCAAAAGAACCAGAAAATGAGCAATAAAATAGCAGTATTAAGCCCTCATACATCAATAATCACTCTAAATGTAAATGGATTGAATTCTCCAGTCAAAAGATACAGAGTGGCAGGATAGATTAAAAAACAAGACCCAACAATATGCTGCCTCCAGGAAACACATCTCACCTCTAAAGACAAGCACAGACTTAGAGTGAAAGGATGGAAGACAATACTCCAAACTAATGGCAAACAAAAGAAAGCAGGTGTTGCCATACTTATATCAGACAAAGTAGACTTCAAGGTGAAAAGGGTAATGAGAGACAAAGAGGGGCAATATATAATGATAAAAGGGACACTCTACCAAGAAGACATATCACTTATATATGCACCCAATACAGGAGCACCAAAGTACATATAGCAACTATTAACAAACCTAAAAGGAGATATTAACAACAACACAATAATAGTAGGGGATCTGAACACCCCACTTACATCAATGGATAGATCATCCAGACAAAAAGTCAATAAGGAAATAGCGGACTTAAACAAAAAACTAGACGAGATGGACCTAATAGATATACACAGAACACTCCACCCAAAAACAGCAAATTACACATTCTTCTGAAGTGTGCATGGAACATTCTCAAGGATAGACCATATGTTGGGAAACAAGGCAAGCCTCTATAAATTTAAGATTGAAATCATAACAAGCATCTTCTCTGACCATAATGCTGTGAAACTAGAAATAAACTGCAAGAAAAAACTGGGAAAGTGACAAAGATGTGGAAACTAAACAACATGCTACTGAACAACCAGTGGATCATTGATGAAATTAAAGGAGAAATCAAAAGCTATCTGGAGACAAACAGAAATGAAAATGCACCATACCAACTCATGGGATGCAGCAAAAGCAGTCCTGAGAGGGAAACTCATAGCAATACAGGCCCACCTTAACAAAAAAGAAAAATCCCAAATAAGCAACCTTAAACTACATCTAACAGAACTCGAAAAAGAAGAACAAACAAAGCCAAAGTCAGCAGAAGGAGAGAAATAATAAAAATCAGAGCAGAAATAAATGAAATTGAAACAACAACAACAAAAAATAAACAGTAGAAAGGATCAATGAAACAAAGAGTTGGTTCTTTGAGAAGATAAAGAAAATTGACAGACTCTTAGCCAGGCTCACTAAAAAAAAGAGAGAAGGTTCAAATAAATAAAATTAGAAATGAAAGAGGAGAAATTACAACAGATACCACAGAAATACAAAGGATTATTAGAGAATACTATGAAAAACTATGCCAACAAATTAAACAATCTAGAAGAAATGGAGAAATTCTTAGATTCATACAACCTCCCAAAACTGAATCAAGAAGAAATAGAAACTCTTAATAGACCAATCACAAGTAAAGAGATTGAAACAGGAATCTAAAACCTCCCAAAAAATAAAAGTCCAGGACCTGGTGGCTTCTCTACAGAATTTTACCAAACATCCAAAGAAGATTTAATACCTACCCTTTTCAAACTTTTCCAAAAAATAAAGGAAAATGGAACACTTCCTAACACATTCTACGAGGCCAACATCACCCTGATACCAAAGCCAGACAAGGACAGTACAAAGAAGGAAAACTACAGGCCAATATCACTGATGAACATAGATGCAGAAATCCTCAACAAAATATTGGCAAACCAAATACAGCAATACATCAAAAAGATCATACACCATGACCAAGTGGATTTATACCAGGGACACAGGGATGGTTCAACACCCACAAATCAATCACTGTGATACACCACATTAACAAAACAAAGGATAAAAACCACATGATCATCTCAATTGATGCAGAGAAGGCATTTGACAAGATCCAACATCCATTTATGATAAGAACTCTCAACAAAATAGGCATAGAAGGAAAGTACCTCAACATAATAAAGGACATATATGACAAACCCACAGCCAGCATCATACTCAGTGGGGAAAAAACTGAAAGCCAGTCCTCTGAGAACAGGAACAAGACAAGGGTGCCCACTCTCACCACTTTTATTCAACATAGTACTGGAGGTTTTGGCCAGAGCAATTAGGCAAGAAAAAGAAATAAAAGGACTCCAGATAGGCAATGAAGAAGTGAAACTCTCACTATTTGCAGACAACTTGATTTTATATATAGAAAACCCTAAAGAATCCGTTGGAAAACTATTAGAAATAATCAACAACTACAGCAGAGTTGCCGGGTCAAAATCAACTTACAAAAATCAGTTGCATTTCTATACTCTAATAACCAACTAACAGAAAGAGAACCCAAAAAGATAATCCCATTTATAATTGCAACAAAAAGAATAAAATATCTAGGAATAAATTTAACCAAGGAGGTGAAAGACCTATACAATGAAAACTGTAAGACATTATTGAAAGAAACCGATCATATAAAGAAATGGAAAGATATCCCATGCACATGGTTGGAAGAATAAACATATTCAAAATGTCCATACTACCTAAAGCAATCTACAGATTCAGTGCAATCCCAATCAGAATCCCAATGACATTCTTCACAGAAATAGAAGAAAGAATACTAAAATTCATATGGGGCAACAAAAGACCCCAATTCGCTAAAGCAATCCTGAGAAAAAAAGCAAAGCTGGAGGCATCACAATCCTGACTTCAAAATATTCTACAAAGCTTTAATAATTAAAACAGCATGGTGCTGGTACAAAAACAGATCAATGAAACAGAATCGAAAGCCCAGAAATAAAACCACACACCTACGGACAGCTAATCTTCAACAAAGAGCTAAGAACATACAATGGGGAGAGGAAAGTCTCTTCAGTAAATGGTGCTGGGAAAACTGGAGAGCCACATGCAAAAGAATGAAAGTAGATCATCTTTCACCATACACAAAAATTAACTCAAAATGGATTAAGGACCTGAAAGTGAGACCTGAAACCATAAAACTCCTGGAAGAAAATATAGGCAGTACACTATTTGACATCAGTCATAAAGGCATCTTTTTGAATTCCATGTCTACTCGGACAAGGGAAAGAAAAGAAAAAATAAACAAGTGGGACTTCATCAGACCAAAGAACTTCTACAAGGCAAAATAAAACCAAGATCAAAATGAATAGACAACCTACCAGCTGGGAGACAATATCTGCAAATCATATGTCCAACAAGGGGTTAATATCCATAATCTATAACAAACTCACACAACTGAACAACAAAAAAACAACCTGATCAAAAAATGGGTAGAGGAGGGGGGCCAGCCCGGCAGTGTAGCAGTTAAGTTCACATGCTCCGCTTCTGGCAGCCCAGGGTTCACAGGTTTGCAACCTGGGTGCAGACTGATGCACTGCTTGTCAGGCCATGCTGTTGCGGTGTCCCATATAAAGTAGAGGAGGATGGGCACGGATGTTAGCCCAGGGTCAGTCTTCCTCAGCAAAAAGAGGATTGGCAACGGATGTTAGCTCAGGGCTAATCTTCCTCACAAAAAAAAAAAAAATGGGCAGAGGGTATGAACAGATACTCTTCCAAGGAAGGTAAACAGATGGCCAGTAGGCACGTGAAAAGATGTTCAACATCACTAATCGTCAGGGAAATGCAAATCAAAACTACACTAAGATATCACCTTGCACCCCTTAGAATGGCTGTAACCACCAAGAGAAAAAAATAACAAATGTTGGAGAAGTGGTGAAACGTGGACCTTAATCCACTGCTGGTGGGAATGCAAACTGGTGCAGCCTCTATGGAAAATAGTATGGAGATTCCTCTAAAGATTAAAAGTAGAAATGCCTTATGACCCAGCTATCCCATTACTGGGTATCTACCCTACAAACCTGAAATCAACGATTCATAGAGGCTTATGCACCCCTGTGTTCATTGCGGCATTATTCACTATGCCAAGAAGTGGAAGCAACCCAAGTGTCCCTCGACTGATGATTGGACAAAGAAGATGTGGTGTGTGTGTGTATACACACACACACACACACACAATGGAATACTATTCAGCCATAAAAAAAGACAAAACTGTCCCATTTGCAACAACGTGGATGGACCTGGAGGGTATTATGTTAAGCGAAATAAGCCAGGGAGAGAAAGACAGACACTGCATAATTTCACTTATATTTGGAATATAAACTAACACACGGACAGAGAGAACTGTTTGGTGGTTACCAGGGGCAAGGGGGATGGGGGGTGGGCACAAGGGGTGAAAGGATGCATGTATATGGTGACTGACAATAATGTACAACTAAAATTTCACAATGTTATAAACTATTAAGGCATCAATAAAAATAAATAAATAAATAAAAATAAATACCTACCAGACAGCAGAGGTAAGTTCCCTGTTCTCAAAGAGGTGTATTAATAGGAAGAGTGAGAGATATAAGCAAATGGATATAGAAGATGAATGCAATAAAATGTTCTGGATGGTGTGATTTATCCCGCATCTTCTACCTGAAAGGATTTAAGTTACATTTATTTGATCATCTTTTCATCCAATTTTATATCTTCATAGGAAAAGATAACCTATCTTTAAAAATAAGTAAGAAAGTGGGGAGCAGGAAAATACTGATTACAAGTGAGATAAATGCATTCTAGAGCTAGTCACTCTTGAGTTGTCCCCTAAGGTAGCTATGAAAACAAGGACAAGGAGAGATGCCTTATCCCAGTTGTCCCAGACCCATCCATTAGGCCATTAGAACTGAGCACTCTTAACAATCTATCCTACCAAAAAAAGGAGTTGAAACTAGAAAGGTGGAGGGCAAGGTGGCCAACTCATATATCGAGGCCATCTGAAGGACATTCGATTTGATCTTTTAGACCAGAGGGAGCCATTGGAGAGTTTTACGTGGGAGAGTGACATCATGAGATTTATATTTTAGAAAGATCACTGAACCTGCCAGATTGAAGATGAATTAAACAGTTGGAGAGAGGGCTGGAGGCCTCGGGTACAGTTCAACCACTGCACGGTTCAGACTCCAGATGACTCAGCTGAGTGGTGAGGCTGGAGAGGAAGGGGTCATGTTGATTGATAGGATAGGCAGAACTTAGAGACAGTGGGCTAATTTGATCCAGCAGCTATTGAACACCTACCATTTCCCTGGCACTGTGCTGTTTGCTATGGGGAGGAAAAGATTTTAAAAATGGATATGCTTCCCACTCTCGTGGAGCTTCGAGTCTAATGGGGAATGGACATAAACATCAATCACAGCGCTGTATGTGTCGTTACTAACTGAGGTGACTACTCTGAAGGAAAGGAACATCGTTTAATCAGAGCATAGAACAAAGGAACCTGAATGAGGCTGGATTGGGGAAGGCATCCTGAGTGATGCTTGAATTGCGAGTTGAAGTCAGCAAAGGGGACAGTGGTGTAATATGAGGTTAAAGGTAGTTGGGGGCCAGTCCTGTGCAGTGCATGATCGAGGTGGAATATTCTTTTCCTGACAGCAATAAGAAGGCTTTTCAAAATCAGTTTGTGGTGTGGCCGATTTTCCTCCTCCTCACCTTCTCTGACTAAATGTTGGAGTGTGTTAACTCGGTCTCCCTCTTCTGGCAGGTTGTAGGATTCTGTACTTTTGGGGGAAAAACATCCCAGGATTATTGCTGTTCCACAATTTATTAATTTATTAAAGAAAACACACAGTCCTACTGCCACAGGCAATATACATGTCCTGAGAGAACACATGGGGGACATACTTCCACTTAAACCTATGCTGTATGAGATTTAGGATTTGCTGTTTCTCGAGAGCTTGTTCAGTTAAGGATGATTCCGCTTGGAAAGGGACGAGGTCAGGATGGAGGTGAGGGAACTGAGAGCCGTGGACTCTTTACCCTCATGTCTGTCCAGCATGTTGCCTCTTTTGGGGAGTACTTCAACTGATGTTACATATTGAAAAGATTATAGAAAAGCCAATATATATTAGTGCTATATTCATTACTCAGCTTTAAAATATGCTCTTATCAGATTTTTCTATTTTAGTCTTTTAAATCAGCCAGCTGTTTAAAAGAGCTTGGAAATATTTGCCTGTATGATAAATAGTACATTTTCTTAGAGTAGAAGAATCCAATGCCCAAAATAAAGTAACCTTTTAATGAAATGATTCTTATTGTTAGTAGTCATTATTAAAATAATTTTACTTTAAGGGGCCGCCCAGTGGCGCAGCGGTTTAGTCCGCGCTTGGCAGCCCGGGGTTTGCGAGTTCGGATCCCGGGCGCCCACCGATGCACTGCCTGTCAGCCATGCCGTGGTGGCGTCCCATATAAAGTGGAGGAAGATGAGCACGGATGTTAGCCCAGGGCCAGTCTTCCTCAGCAAAAAGGGGAGGATTGGCAACGGATGTTAGCTCAGGGCTGGTCTTCCCCACAAAAAAATAAAATAAAATAAAATAATTTTACTTTACATTTATATTCTCCAGTCTGATATATTGAGTAGCATTTAATTTAATTCCTTTTAGAGAAGTAACTCCTAATACATTAGAATAGAAAATATATCAAAACAGCATTTCTCATTAGCAACAGACACTAAGTTAATGTAGTTAGTAGTTAATGAGTTTGTGCTCATTTTGAGTTGGACTCCAAAAGTTGCCATGGTGACAGATCAACCAGAAGCCGTCAGCAGAACAAACAGAAGGCCATTGCTTGTATCCCACCAGGACTACCGATAAACACAGCAGATGGATCCTCAGTGCTCAGAGCTGTCTTCTACTTGCATCTCATTATTCTAAGAGAACTTTTCGCTGCAATGTTTGTTGCTGTATAGGTTGCAGAAGAAATAGTAATAATGAAAATATTCTTTAAAATCACTGATTATTTTAGCACGGGATAACAGATCTCTTTCATAGTCACATTTGCAAACAGTCAATCATATATTTGAGTAAACTTAAATTTAAAGTTTTAAGAAACTCTGAATCTTTGAGTATGTATTCTGAAATGGCTAGAATTAATGGATGATATTTGAATATTTTTTCCTTTTTTGTCATTGTGTGGTGTCTATGCATAAGAGAAATTCTATGCTTTATCATACAAAAACTTCTTTAAGTTCTAAGATGCCATCAGCTGCAGAACATATTGATTTAATGATGTCTTATTGATGGAATTGGAGGGTGAATGAGGAAACCATATTAAATTTATACACCAATTGTAAGACACTCCCAAATTTCAGAAATAAGACATGTTAAAATATCTGGGTTAAAATGTCCCTCTAAAGGGATGAAGGGATGCATCCACGTGGTGACGGACAAAAATAATGTACAGCTAAAACCCCACAATGTTATAAACTATTAAGACATCAATAAAAATGAAAATTAAAATAAATAAATAAAATGTCCCTCTAGGTTAGCATTTACCTATAAAATGTTACTTTTAAAATCTACCTCTCCCAGAGGTATACTTTGGGCTAACGGTGGTAGCCCAAGAGATTTTAACTGAGGGTGAATATAAATAAATCCCATTACAGTAAATGCCTTGGAAGGAAAGTTGTTGAGTATCTAGCTTATCCCATGTACCATGATGTTGTCTAGGGGATGGAAGGTTTAAATGTATTACTTGCTAAAAAAATCTGTGCCCTTAACCAGAGTTCAGTTGAGGAGTATAGAAACCACTCTAGCTATTGTAAGCAGAAACGAGTTTAAGTACAGGGAATTGGGTGCTTATAAATCATTGCGAGGCCAGGGAGGGGCTGTGCCCTAGGCTGGGCCTCCAAACGTGACTCCCTAAAACGTGCTCCTGAAGAGCTGCTTCCGGGAAAGAACCGGAGGCCCCGCCAGCACTGTCGACTTCAAGAGCACGGTGTCACTGCCGCAGCCCAGCCGTCCGTCGGGAAGCTGCCACCAACGATGTCCCTCACCGCCACCAAGGCAGTGATGGTGAACTGGGACCCCACGCAGAAATTTCCACCGTCTCCAGGGCTCTGCTCACACTCGGAGCTGGTGCAGCGGACAGAGAGCGGCCAGGTCACTCTGCCTGCCAGGCCGCACGCATGTGCATCTGCTGTGACCCAGACCCTGTCAGTCCTGCCACTGCTGTGCGTGTGGGGGAGGGGGACAGGTTTGACTACTGCTCTGTAATGTTTTTAAAAATGATGGGATGGCTGTTGATTCACATTTGTATGGTGCTTAACACTTTCCAAACAGTGGAAATGTGAGAGCCACATTAAAGGGAGACGGTTTAGGGCCAGACCTAGAGATCTGCTCCTCCAGTCCCAAGAACAATCGTCATTATCTCTCCTAAGTACCGTGATGACTTGAGGCTCTGCCTGTCTTCTTCCCTTCTTTATTCCCTTGTCTACAGTTCGGCTAATGTGACTTTCTGTTTTTCAGTCGGCCTAAAATACTTCCCATCGCTTCTGAGAGGAGGAGGATTATTGTAACTGACAAAGATTCTTTGCTTGACCAGACTTTAGTCAGGCTCCTGGACCTTCTCTTAGGCCCATTTGTGCAATGCCCTGTAAAATTTAGTTTTAGGAAGAACCCTGCTAAGGCAGTTTAACCAGAACCCCCCCACTCCATATCTGATCTCCCTTGATGTCTGGTCAGGTTCCTCATCCTCCACCCTCCCCCAGGTGATGTCTGACCACCCTGGCCTCTTTTCAGCAGGAACCCCCTCACCCCTGATGTTTCCTCTTAGTAATTTTCCATTCGCTGCCCCCCTTGGCTGCTGCTCCTTGGCTGTAAATGCCCACTTGCCCACACTATATTCAGAATTGAGCCCAGTCTCTCTCCCCCACTGCAAGACCCCGTTGCAGTGGTCCCTATACCCATCACTGTGGTCCTGAATCAGGTCTACCTTACCATCTTTCCCAAGTGTCAGTGAATTTTTTTTCTTTAACATAATTTAAGCACAGTGCACTTACTGTGTACCAGACACTGTTCTAAGTGGTTCTTTACGTATATTAACATTCATTCCTCAAAGAACCCTCTCAGTAAGGTATTGTTACCCTCATTTTATCCCCAAGGGACGGAGAGATTAAGTAACTTACCCAGGGTCACCAGCCAGTAAGTGGACCCCGAGTCCATACTTGTAGCCGCCACACTGCATCTCAAGAGAAGTGCATGGGAACACCAAGAAACCCCAAACTGTGCATGTCAGGTGTCTCTGGGGGAAGGTGGACCATACAATCAGGGAAGGGAAAAAGTGGCCTTTGGTGGAATTGACAACGTTTTATTTCTTAAGCTGGGGATTGGGTTCATGGAGGTTTGTTGAGTATTTGGTCTTTATACCTTTTTGTACATCTTAAATATTTCCAAATAAATTTTTAAAGCAAAGCATGTCTTGGTAGTATGACTTGAGTAATTAAATAAGATGGAAATGCCTCAGTGCCTGGATGCCCCATGCTCCCCTGCTCTGTCAAGTCCCTGGTGAGGAACGTAAGGTGGACCATAGTGGGAACTTCTCCCAAGTGTATTCCTGCATCATTTGTAGAGTGGAACACGGCGGGTGCTGCTGCTGTGGGCCGGGGCTCCCATGTTGTTTCCCTTACCTGTGAAGGTGATGTCGGACAGGACCACTTGGCTCTAGAGCTTGCACAGACGGGTTCTTGATCAAGGTCACCTCCTTGTTGAGTTTAAACAGCCAGTGATCATCACAGCGGTTTGACTCTCCATTAGCTTTTAATCAGAGGAGTCTGTCCCTAGAGAACTTCCCCCTGAAGCGGGAGGCTCCAGACTTTTCCATGTGCTGCAGCCAGGACAGGACCACCATGGAGTATCCTTCCACCAGGCTGCCCTCAGTACTCTCCCCGCTATTGGCCAAGGGATGGAATCCGAAATCCTCACCGAGTCTGTGCCTGCCTCTCCAGCCTCACGTCCAGCAGCCCTCCCCTCGGGCACTGAGCTCCAGCCACGCCAGCCTTGTTTCAGTCCTCAAAAGCACGAAGCTCTTTCCCCTTCAGGACCTTGCCGTGCACTGTCCAGCTGGTGGGAGTGAGCTTGCAGGCACAGTACACGCATAAAAGTGGGCAGGCACATCCACGCACACGTACACACACGCTTCACCTGGCTAACACTTTTCCAGGCTCAGCTTAATTGTCACTTTGTCAAAGGAACTTTCACTGAGTCCCTAACCTAAAAGAGGTTCTTTTGTCCCACTGTTACTTTTATCATGCTTACCGCAACTTGTATATTTATGGAATCGTTTTAAAGATAATGTCTATCTCTTACTATATGATAAACTACAAGGATAGAAACCATATCTATTTATCTTCCTCAGTGTACCCAGTGCCTGGCACAAAATAGGCACTCATTAAATATCTTCTAAAAAGGTAAATGAGGGGAGGATAAGTGAGGATAGTGACATATTTTGTCAGGGTGAAAAGAATGATAGGTGGGTAACGAGAAAACAGTGAGATTGAGCCCTTACTTACCCTTACTTTCCTCATTTTTCCCAGCACTTAACACCTGCTGGTGACTACGTATCTTATTGTGCATCATGTCCGTTGTCTCCCCCACTAAGCTGCGAGCTCCGGGGCGGGGCTGGAGTCTGTTTTTTTGTTCACTGGTATATCCCCAGCGCCTAGAACAGTGGCTGGACTATAGAAAGGCTTAGTGTGTGTCAGTGAATGAGTAGCATCTATCTCAGTAACCTAGAAGTTGAAGGCATCAACTGAGAGAGGGGGCTGGGTGGTATCAGGATTTCGAAGTGCAGGAAAAGCTGTGAACAGTTATAAGGGAGTTTTGGCAGACCGCATTAGATTATAAGAGGAATTCTTAGCAGCAGGGGGTGCTGAGAAGAGCCTGCATGTGGCAGTGTCAGGCAGCCTGGAAACCAGACTGAAGGTTGGGATGGTACAGAAGTGTGGATAGCACGATGAAAGGAAGGCCGGGGGCCCAGGGACTTTCAGATGACAACGTGGAAGCTCAGGCAATGTAAAATGGCTAGGGAGGCAGGAAAGAGCACGGGGCGGTGACCAGGGTGGAATAAAAATTGAAACTAAGTCACCAAGGGAAGCTCCTCCTGTCTTGGTCTCCTAGAGATGACAAGGTGTGGTATAAAAGTTTGGAAAGGAGCTCCTTCTAAATAGTCCTCCCACGCCCTGAAGGAACAGTCTGAACCTCCTGTCCATGCTGTTTTAGAAAAGCAATAGTAGGAATTTGTAAAATTTGGATCCTATTGTGACAATGCCCTCAGAAAATTGTTAACTGAAAGCAGAAAATGGTTTTTTGGGAAGAAAATTGTTTTAAAAGATTTGCTTTCTTCTGTAATGGTTTAACATCTACCTTTTCCCCAGCAGATGTCGCTCTCATTTAAAAGAAGAAAAAGTAAAAGCTTAGGCAAAGGAGAATAAACAGAGTTTCCAGCTTGCTGGAAGTTTTTTTATTAGCTATGTAGTTATTAACTGGTTGCTATCTTAATTTTTTCTAAATAAAACAAATGATGTGTTGACGATCCATAAATAAAATCAAACTAAAATTCCCATTGCCTTACTGTGTTCTGCTGTGTGAAAACAACCATGTGTGGGATAGGCTCATTTGTGAGCCCCTGTCATTGAGGTATGGCCTTAAATTCAGGTCTGTTTTAGAAGAGCGATGTCAAGATTGCTTCCATACCCTGCTCTATTTCTTTGGGCAGCAATAGATTAGAAATTTGGATCTGAAGAAAGTGTGTGGCTAGTCAGAAACTGCCCATTTGGTTTATTTGTATTATAAGGATAGATCCTGATTTCGAGATTCTCCACTTATCAGCTGAGATTATGTTAGTTGACTGCTAGTTTCAAAGATGTGAAAAATACTGGCTTAAACCAGAGAAGGTTTATCACTCTCTCATATAAAAGAGGCCAGAGGTGCAGCTTGACAGGGTCAGAATTCTTGGTTCCTTCTACCTCATTGCTCTGCTGAGTGAGGCTTCTCTTCCCCTTCCTAAGGGTTCAGGGTGACCCCCAGACCACCAGCCATATCATTAGCATTTCAGGCGGCTGGAAATGTTAACATGCAAATGAGCATGTGGGTGAACTGAGAGTACTGTGCTTGCTCTATACTCTGGGATCTTGGTCTGTGTTACCTGGTGACATTTTTCTGTTTGTGAGATGAGGTGCTAATACTTCAGCTAGTACAGAGGGGTAAGGGAGAATCTCTCACTTGAAAAGCTTGTGATCTACCACAACTAATTGTTCTTTATGAAAACAGATAAATTTAACATTTCTGAGAAACCATCAAAACTTTTATCTCTTTCAAGACAGTGCCATTTCTAAAGCAGCACTATTCAATAGAAATATAATGCAAGCCATAAATGTGACCACATAAGTAATTTTGCATATTATAGTAGCAAAGTTTTAAAACTAAAAGGAAATAAGTGAGATTACTTAATACAGTCGGCACTCTGTATCCGTGATTTTCACATCCACAGATAATGGAGGGCCATCTAAGGGACTTGAGCATTCACGGATTCTGGTATCTGGGGGCAGTCCAGGCACCAATCCTGTTGGATACAGAGGGATGACTGTATATCCAAAGTGTTAATTCAAGGTGAAATCTATATAAAAAATCTTAATGAGATATTTTGAATTCTTTTTTTTTATACTAACCCTTTGAAATCTAATATGTATATACTTACAGCACATCTCAATTTGGATGTCCAGCGCTCAGTAACCACATGTGGTTAATGGCTACCATACTGGGTAGCGCATGGTCATCTTTCCTCTCTAAATGACTGACTTCCAGAAATTCCATGTGCTTCTGTATCTTGTAATTTTAATTTCCCCAATTGATTGTTGGTTCACTTTGGTGAGAAACCATATCTTATGCCTCAGTGCCTTCCTATAGCAATCAGCACCGTCCTGGGCTCAGACTCAGGAAATTATTGTTTGACCTTTGAATGTGTTTGGTTTGAAGGGTAACAGCTTCCAAGCAGCACTGTCCAGTAGGCAACTGAAGAGTGAGACCAGATTTAGAGTTAGGGCAACATGAGACAGTACTTAGGTTTCAGTAGCATGGAGAAGATGGTCAGACTCATGAAACTGGATGACCTCTCCAGGATGTCCAGGGCAGCGGAATGAGTCCAAAGGCTTGAAGTCCATGTGTGGTTAGAGGGCCATCAGAACACAGAGGAGTCTCTGAAGGAAATAGGAAAGAGTTGGGCAGTTCATTCAGTCTTTTGTTGACAGGTCTAATGTAGTGACTTGTGTTTTACTTGTAGCTCAGTGCTGCGGTGTATTAAAAGCACTGGGCCTTTGAGAGAGTAATCTAATAATCTCTAAACTTAGTATGTTCTCTTTGTTTTCTTGAGTAATAGCATTATATTACCCTTTCATTCAGTAATCATAAAGATGATCCCCACAACTGGAGAGGAGACATGGAGCAAATTATTTATTTATTTTTTTTCATTTTCTGACTTTTTATTTCCTTATTAAAATAAAACAACACCCACGCAAGACTAAAGTATCCTAAAGGATACATTACTGGGATTTTTTTATCCCTAGAAGATTTATACGTCTGATGCTCAGTCTAATATTACAAGAAGTTTCTAGTCCCTACACCAGGAGCTGGCAAACTTTTCCAGATAGTAAATATTTTAGATTTTGCAGGCCAACGACAGTCTCTGTCACATATTTCTCATTGTTTTTTTCCCCACCTTTTGAAAATGTCAGATTCTTAGTTCACTTGCTGGCTCCAGCCCTATTCAGACAGCAGTTATCCAAAGGGGAAAGGGAAGACTGGTTTAGAATACTTTGACTCTTAAAAATACGGCTGTATTAGATATAAAATTGACTATATATAATGAACGCATTGGGCAGATAACACAAGGAAAATTGAATAATCCGTATTCAAATATCTTAGAATTGGTGGTTTAGATTCAAAACTAATGACTGATAACATTCACTTATTATTTGCATACTTAATCATTTCTGTAGCATGAATTCCTTTTTCTCTAAAGATTTTGAGGAAAAATAGCCCTGAATTTGTCCTTTGTTCTTTCTGTAAAGGTAACAGCAGTGTAGTGTAAGAGCACCGTCCGGGTGTCAGAGAATTCTCATCTCTGTGGCAGCTGTGTCATCTTGGTCAGCTCTCTTGGGCCGTGGGGGTCTGGCGGATGGGGGGGGATGGGATGATTCTTAGGTTCCTATCACCTTGGATTATTGCTTTTGAGTCCTTTCCAATGTTTCCTTCAGGTTCGGCTTCAGGTGGGTTTTCTTCATTTCCAGGCTTTGCAAAGGCAAGATGACAGGTGGAAGCACGTTGACTTCGATAGTAGCTGGCCATTCAGTGTCACTGATTACAAAAGAGAAATAGGGTTTTTCGTAACCGGAATAGATACAACTCTCTGTAGCTTGCTAATGTTCTCTTTATTCTGTCCTTCCTTTATTGGAAGCTGCTGCTGCTGCTTTTGAATTTTGTAGTGAAAGGAAAGAACCAACTGCATTCATATTCCTAGCTTCCTAAGAAGCAGTTGCAAGTGCTACATCTAGAATAAAACCTTTCGGCCAGATACATTAAAATGTGTAATAAAACAAATTGATACTATGCTAGTGACATATTTTTAAGTAAATTTAGTGGTTTTCTTGTTTCCCAGACAAATGTACTTCTACTCTGCTCTCAGTTTACTTTGCAAAGTTCCAGTGAAAAGTTGCTATTGTGAGAGAGAAGCAAGTTTGCTTCTCGGTTTTTTTGTCTTTTTAATTAATAGGCTTTATTTTATAAGACAATTTTAGGTTTACAGAAAGTATAAAGAGTTCCCATATATTCCCTCTCCCCCGTTTCCCCTCTGATTAATATCTTGCATTAGTGGGGTGCATTTGTTACAGTTGATGAACCAATATTGACACTGTTTTATTAACAAAAGTCCATAGTTTACATTTGAGTTTACTCTTTGTGCTACACAGTTCTGACAGGTTTGACAAATGCATAATGTCTGTATCCACTATTACAGTGTCACCGTTTCACTTCCCTAAAAGGCCTCTGGGCTCCACATATCCATCCTTCCCTCCCTCCCCCAAACCCCCGGCAACCACTAATTTTTTTTTTTTTTTTTTTACTGTCTCCATAGTATTGCCTTTTCCAGAATGTTATATAGTTGGAATCATATACTATGTAGCCTTTTCAGTCTGGCTTTTACTTAACAATATGCATTTAAGTTTCCTCCTTTTCTTTTCATGCCTCCTTTTCTTCATGCCTTGATAGCTCATTTCTTTTTAACACTGACTAATATTCCATTGTATGGATGTACCACAGTTTCTTTATCCATTCACCTATAGAAGAACATCTTGGTTACTTCCAATTTGGGGCAACTATGAATTGAGCTGCTATAAACATTCCTGTTCAGGTTTTCGTGTGGACATAAATTTTCAACTCATTTGGGTAAATACTTAGGAACTTCTGTTATTTTAATTAGCTAAAGGCCAATGTCAGGAAAAAATATATTCAACGTCCCTATACCTTTAAAAATCAACCTATAATAGGTTTTATAGCTTTCTTTTATTTTTTTTAATTTTCATTTTTATTGATGTCTTAATCGTTTATAACATTGTGGGGTTTTAGTTGTACATTATTGTTTGTCCGTCACCTTATGAATGCATCCCTTCACCCCTTGTGCCCACCCCCCACCCCCCTTCCCCTTGGTAATCACCAACCAGTTCTCTCCGTCCGTGTGATTGTTTATATTCCACCTATGAGTAAAATCACGTGGTGTTTGTCCTTCTCTCTCTGGCTTATTTCACTTAACATAATACCCTCTAGGTGCATCCATGTTGTTGCAAATGAGACAATTCTGTCTTTTCTTATGGCTGAGTAGTATTCCCTTGTATATGTACACCACATCTTCTTTATCCAGTCACCAGTCGAGGGACACCTGGGTTGCTTCCACTTCTTGGCTATAGTGAATAATGCTGCAATGAACATAGGGGTGCATAAGCCTCTTGTGGTGGTTGATTTCATGTCCATTGGGTAGATGCTCAATAGTGGGATTGCTGGATCCTAAGGTATTTCTATTTTTAATTTTTTGAGGAATCTCCATACTGTTTTCCATAGAGGCTGCACCAGATTGCATGCCCACCAGCAGTGAATTAGGGTTCCAGTTTCTCCACAACCTCTCCAGCATTTGTTGTTTTTTGTCTTTGTGATTTTGCCATTCTAACGGGTGTAAGGTGATATCTTAGTGTAGTTTTGATTTGCATTTCCCTGATGATTAGTGATGTTGAACATCTTTTCATGTGTCTGTTGGCCATATGTATATCATCCTTGGAAAAATGTCTGTTCATATCCTCTGCCTGTTTTTTTATTGTGGTGTTTGTTTTTTTGTTGGTCAGTTGTGTGAGTTCTTTATACATTACAGAGATTAATCCCTTGTCGGATATACAATTTGCGAATATTTTCTCCCAGCTGGTGGGTTGTTTATTCATTTTGATCCTGGTTTCATTTGCCTTGTAGAAGCTCTTTAATCTGATGAAGTCCCACTTGTTTATTTTTTCTTTTGTTTCCCTTGTCCAAGTAGAGTAGACATGGAATCTGAAAGAATCTCTTTATGACTGATGTCAATTAGTGTACTGCCTATATTTTCTTCCAGGAGTTTTATAGTTTCAGGTCTCACTTTCAGGTCCTTAATCCATTTTGAGTTGATTTTTGTATATGGCGATAGAAGATGGTCTACTTTCATTCTTTTGCATGTGGCTGTCCAGTTTTCCCAGCACCATTTATTGAAGAGACTTCCCTTTCTCCGTTGTATGTTCTTTGCTCCTTTGTCGAAAATTAGCTGTCCATAGGTGTGTGGTTTTATTTGTGGGCTTTCAATTCTGTCCCCTTGATCTGTGTGTGTGTTTTTGTACCACTACCATGCTGTTTTGATTACTATAGCTCTGTAGTATATTTTGAAATCAGGGATTGTGATGCCTCCAGCTTTGTTCTTTTTTTTCAGGATTACTTTAGCTATTCAGGGTCTTTTGTTGCCCCATATGAATTTCAGTATTTTTTGTTCTATTTCCGTGAAGAAAGTCATTGGAATTCTGATTGGGATTGCACTGAATCTGTAGATTGCTTTAGGGAGTATGGACATTTTGACTATGTTTATTCTTCCAATCCATGTGCATGGGATATCTTTCCGTTTCTTTATGTCTTCCTCGATTTCTTTCAATAATGTCTTATAGTTTTCATTGTATAGCTCTTTCACCTCCTTGGTTAAATTTATTCCCAGATATTTTATTCTTTTTGTTGCAATTGTAAATGGGATTGTCTTTTTGAGTTCTCTTTCTGTTAGTTCATCATTAGCATATAGAAATGCAACTGATTTTTGTAAGTTGATTTTATACCCTGCCACTTTGCTGTAGTTGTTGATTATTTCTAGTGGTTTTCCAATGGGTTTTTTTTGGGTTTACTATGTATAAGATCATGTCGTCTGCAAATAGTGAGAGTTTCACTTCTTCGTTGCCTATCTGGAGTCCTTTTATTCCTTTTTCTTGACTAATTGCCCTGGCCAAAACTTCTAGTACTATGTTGAATAAGAGTGGCGAGAGTGGGCACCCTTGTCTTATTCCTGTCCTCAAAGGAATGGCTTTCAGTTTTTCCCCGTTGAGTAGGATGTTAGCTGTAGATTTGTCATATATGGCCCTTATTATGTTGAGGTATTTTCCTCCTATACCCATTTTGTTGAGAGTTTTTATCATAAATGGATGTTGGATCTTGTCAAATGCCTTCTCTGCATCGATTGAGATGATATGTGGTTTTTATTCTTTGTTTTGTTAATGTGGTATATCACAGTGATTGATTTGCGGATGTTGAACCATCCCTGTGTCCCTGGTATAAATCCCACTTGGTCGTGGTGTATGATCTTTTTGATGTATTACTGTATTCAGTTTGCCAATATTTTGTTGAGGATTTTTGCGTCTATGTTCATCAGGGATATTGGCCTGTAGTTTTCCTTCTTTCTATTGTCCTTGTCTAGTTTTGGTATCAGGGTGATGTTGGCCTCGTAGAATGTGTTAGGAAGTATTCCATCTTCCTCTATTTTTTGGAAAAGTTTGAGAAGGATAGGTGTTAAATCTTCTTTGAATGTTTGGTAAAATTCTCCAGGGAAGCCATCTGGTCCTGGGCTTTTATTGTTTGGGAGGTTTTTGGTTACTGTTTCACTCTCTTTACTTGTGATTGGTCTATTCAGATTCTCTATTTCTTTGTGATTCAGTTTTGGGAGGTTGTATGCATCCAAGAATTTGTCCCTTTCCTCTAGGTTGTCCAATTTGTTGGCATAAAGTTTTTCATAGTATTCCCTAATAATCCCTTGTATTTCTGTGGTATCCATTGTAATTTCTCCTCTTTCATTTCTAATTTTATTTATTTGAGTCTTCTCCCTTTTTTTCTTAGTGAGTCTGGCTAAGGGTTTGTCAATTTTATTTATCTTCTCAAAGAACCAGCTCTTTGTTTCATTGATCCTTTCTACTGTTTTTTTGGTTTCAGTTTCATTTATTTCTGCTCTGATTTATTATTTCCCTCCTTCTGCTGATTTGGGGCTTTGTCTGTTCTTCTTTTTCTAATTCTGTTAGATGCAGTTGAAGGTTATTTATTTGGGGTTTTTCTTGTTTGTTAAGGTGGGCTTGTATTGCTATGAATTTCCCTCTCAGGACCGCTTTTGCTGCATCCCATATGAGTTGGTATGGTGTATTTTCCTTCTCATTTGTCTCCAGATAGCTTTTGATTTCTCCTTTAATTTCATCAACGATCCATTGGTTGTTCAGTAGCATGTTGTTTAGTCTCCACATCTTTGTCCCTTTCCCAGTTTTTTCCTTGCAGTTGATTTCTAGTTTCACAGCATTATGATCAGAAAAGATGCTTGTAATGATGTCAATCTTCTTAAATTTATAGAGGTTTGCCTTGTTTCCTAATATATGGTCTATCCTTGAGAATGTTCCATGCCTGCTTGAGAAGAATGTAATCTGCTGTTTTTGGGTGGAGTGCTCTGTATATATCTGTTAAGTCCATCACATCTAGTTTTTCATTTAAGTCCATTATTTCATTGACTTTTTGTCTGGATGATCTATCCATTGATGTAAGGAGGGTGTTAAGATCCCCTACTATTACTGTGTTATTGTTAATATCTGCTTTGAGGTTTTTTAGCAGTTTTATGTACTTTGGTGCTCCTGTGTTGGGTGCATAGATATTTATAAGCGTTATGTGTTCTTGGTGAAGTGCCCCTTTTATCATTATGTATTGCCCCTCTTTGTTTCTCATTACCTTTTTTACCTTGAAGTCTACTTTGTCTGATTAAGTATGGCAACTCCTGCTTTCTTTTGTTTGCCATTAGCTTGGAGTATCATTTTCCATCCTTTTATTTTGAGTCTGTGTTTGTCTTTAGAGCTGAGATGTGTTTCCTGGAGGCAGCAAATTGTTCGATCTTAGTTTTTTAATCCATCCTGCCACTCTGTCTTTTGATTGGAGAATTCAGTCCGTTTACATTTTAGAGTGATTATTGATATATGAGGGTTTAATGTTGCTATTTTGTTGTTCATTTTCTGGTTCTTTTGCATTTCCTTCGTTTCTTGTCCCATGTGTTTCGGGCTGCCAATTCAGTTTGGTATTTCTGCATGATGATTCTCTTAATTTTCTCTTTATTTGTCATATGTGGTTCTCTTCTGGTTATTTGTTTAGCGGTTACCGTGAGGTTTATATAAAAGATCTCCTGGATAAGATAGTACATTTTCAGATTCCCCTTGTTTCCTTAGACTAAGTCGATTCGATCCCTTTCCTCTTCCCCTCCTTATTTGTTGTTGTCACTACTTATTCCATCTTGTGTCATGAGTGTGTGTTTACAGTGATGAGCTTAAATTCATTTTTGATGTTTGCCAACTGTAGTTTTGCTAGTTTAGTCTCCTTGCTTTTCTCCTTGCTCAAATCTTTGTATCCCCTTTCTCTCTTTTTTTTTTTTTTTTCCAAGCCTAAGGGCCTTCTTGAGCATTTCTTGTAGTGGGGGTCTTGTGGTGATGAACTCCCTTAGCTTTTGTTTATCAGGGAGAGTTATTATTTCTCCATCATATTTGAAGGATATTTTTGCTGGTTAAAGTACTCTTGGCTGAAGGTTTTTGTCTTTCATGATTTTGATTATATCATTCCAGTCTCTCCTAGCCTATAGAGTTTCTGTCGAGAAATCAGCTGAGAGCCTGATGGGGTTTCCTTTGTATGTTACTTGGTTTTTTTGTTTTGCTGACCTTAATATTGTTTCCTTGTCACTGACTCTTGTTAATTTAGCTATTATGTGGTGTGGCATTTGTCTTTTCTTGCTTATATATTTAGGCGATCTATTGATTTCTTTCATGGTTATTTCCATCTCTTTCGCTAGGTTTGGGAAGTTCTCAGCTATTATTTCTTTGAACAAACTCTCTGCTCCTACTTCTCTGGAATACCTATTATCCTTATGTTACTTTTCCTCATTGAGTCTGATATTTCTCAAAGAATTTCTTCATTTCTTTTTAGTCTGAGCTCTCTCCTGCTCTGTCTGGAACATTTCTGCGTGGCTATCCTCGATAATGCTAATTCTTTCCTCCATATTGTCAGTTCTGCTCTTTAAAGACTCCAGGTTTTCCATTATCTCATCCATTGTGTTTTTCATCTCCAATATTTCTGATTGGTTTTTCTTTATGATTTCAATCTCTTTTGTGAAGAAATCCCTGAATTCGTTGATTTGTTTCTCTGTGTTCTCTTGTATTTCAATGAGTTTGTTTATGATAGCTATTTTGAATTCTCTGTCATTCAGGTTGTAGATTTCTGTGCCTTCAGGGTTGGTTTCTGGGTGTTTGTCATTTTCTTCTTGGTCTGTAGACTTAAGATACTTTTGCATAGATCCTGCTGATTTACCTTTGCTATTCTTCATCTTGAAGATGGTCCTGCAGTTTCCACTTGCTGCCACTGGATGGAGGTCACAAGCAGTGTGCTCTGAGTCCACTGCAGTCCCCGGAGGGATTGTGCTGAAGCACAGGGCGTGTTGGGGGAGGGGTTCTCTCTTTCACCTGCCCAAGCTGGGGGCTTGCTTTCTGGCTCTCTTGGGGCATTTACCACACCCCCGAAACAGTCTGTTGTCACTTCCCAGTTGGGATCTCTCGACAGTCTGTGAGAGCACCTGGAGGGCAATAGCTTTCCCTGCAGAGGGCCACCCCTCCCCCATCTCTGTCTGTGAGCCACTCTGTCTTTGCCGATCGAATGGGGAGGGGGAGTAAATCTCCTTACCTCTCCTCAAGTCCTTTGGGGCTTCCTGTGCCTCCACTGGTCAGATGTACCACAGCACGGGTTTCTTAGAAGTCCTTTGTAGTGTTTGACTGACCTCTGTTCGTATGCGAATGATGATGTTTTTGTTGTGTCTTAGGGGGCAGAGATTCAAAGAGGGAATCTCACTCCACCATGATGCTGACGTCACTCTCTATAGCTTTCTTTTAAAAAGAAGATATAATGGATATTTGTCTCATATACCTTTGAGTTAAAGATAGAGAACCTTAAGATCTAGAGTAATTACAAAAAATATTTCATGTCTGTACCAAGGCCAGGGAAATAGGAGCAGGGACGTAGGTAAGAGAGATTCACTGGACTCTGAAATGATAGCCATTATGTAATGAAAACTACATGTAACATTCTCTGTTCTTCACTTACAAAATCAATGGCCTGCAGAATTGGGAGGAACTTTAGAGTGTCAGCTAGTCTAAACCTTGCACTTCCAGGGAAGGAAACTGAGCTCCAGGGATATCAAATTACTTGACCAAGATCATACACACTATTAGTGAAGCTGGTCTGGAATCCAGGGTTTCAGGTTCCTAGTCTAGGATTTTTTCTGTTATACTAATTACTTTAGTTATACTATGCTGCTATTTCTGAATTGCTTTTTAACTTCAGAGTGTGTGTTTGAGAGAAACAATCAACGCCTTTACCATTTATTGAGCACTTACTGTGTGTCAGCCACTATGCCGACATCATTTACAGCCTAGAGGGGGAGACAGAAGTTTTAAAAGCAATATACTGTGTTTGTGTTGTGGTGAATACAGGGAGGGCTCTGTGGGTGTTTGAGAAGCACTCAAACTGGCCTATGAGAGTCAGGGAAGGTTCTTAAAGGAAGTGACATTTACAGTGATATTTAAAGAATGACCAGGAATTACCGTGTTTTATTGAATCTGAGATATTATCAATTGTATTATGCATTATTTTATGTACCACTTAGAGAACAAAAAAACATTGCCAGTTAAATTGATATTTATATCATCAATTACAAGATGTGTCCCAATTTCAGAAGTGTTAAAATGTGCAGAATTGTGTCTCAGACTTGATGGTACATGGTGGTTAGATGGAATAGGGGAGAACAATGGCCCGGAAGCAATAAGTTGAGCATGGTTAGAGGGTAGGCCTGGAAAACTGTGCACTGGGGACAGCTAACTGCTCAGGACCTTGTGGACTTAACCTAAGGGCCATAGGAAGCTTCCAAGGGTTCTACACTTGGGAGATGTGCATTTCAGAAGGATCACACTGGCTGCAGTGTGGATGATGAGTTAGAAACAGCCAGGCTCTTGTAGTGTTCCAGACAAGAGAGAATGGTGCCCAGGCTCTGGTTGTGGCAATAGGAATAGAAACAGATGGATGAGTTCGAGGGACATTTAGGGAAAACGTTTAGGAGCTAGAAATGTCAAGTTTCAGTGGCTAGTTGGATATACGTTGGGGAAGATAAAGGGAAGAATCAAGGATGGAGCCCAGGTTTTTGACTTGGAGCTGTCTACCAGGAGAGTGGTAGATTGACTTGGAAGAGGAGTGAGGCAGAAAGCTGCTGAGTATTTGGGAAATGTTGATTTTGAGGTGCTTGTAAGACATCCAGATGGAAAAATCTAGTAGCCATTTGGGGCTCAGGACATGACCCCAGGGTTGATAAATGAAGCCATGGGAGTAGATTGGATGACCCAGGATGAGTGTATGAACAAAGAGTGTCTGCAACAAAACCTTAAAGAAGGGCAGAAGAGGAAGGCAGCCAAGGGGAGCAGGAAAGTGGCCAGAGAAGCCAGAAGAAATCCAAGAAAGGACTTGCAATGTCATGGAGGCCAAAGAAGAGAGTCTCAAGATGGCCAAAGTGGCCATCACTGATAAAGACAACTGAGAGGTCAAGAAGATAAAGCTCAGAACATGGCATTGGATTTTAGCATCAGGGAAGTAATTGTCGTCAGTTGCCAGGAAGAGGAGGGTGAGAGGAGCTGGCTAAGAGGCAAATGGCAGGTGAGGAAGCAGGAAGAGACAGCGTAAACAAACCCTTCAAGTCGTTTGACAAGAGAGGATGCAAATTGGGAGGTAGCTGGAGAGGAATTTGGGGTCAAGGAGAGCAGTGATGCTGTCTTTGAAGACAGTAGCGATTTGCACATGTTTAAATACTGATGAGAAGGAGCTAGTTGCAGGGTGCCCACACAATCCCTGGCAAGTTAGAAGTTGGAAATGTGCTTTCCTCCACTCTCCACACACACACAGTGGCCGGATTCTCCTCTCTTGTGTACTTGGTGATGTCCCTCATACTAAGCCCTTACTAGAAAGTACATGAATATTTATAAAACAAAGAATTAACCTGAGACCCACTCTTAATGCTTTGGGCCTTTGTGTCTGCTCTGGAGAGTGTCATGGGTTGAAGACCTGAGTACACAAAGTCCTTGAGATAGGATCTAGAACCATGGGGGTCGCTGCCTTGCTTTGCCTTTCTGACACGTTAAATGTGAGATGTGCAGGTATTTCATGTACCACTAAGAAAGGGAAAATGCTGCCAATTAACTGATATGTCATCAATGATGAGACACATCCCAATGTGAGTGATGTTAACACAGAAGAAATGTAAGTCTTAGAATTGATGAAATACAGTATTAGCCTTAGATAGGAGTAATAGAAGTGTGGGACAAAGAACAGTGTGAAATTTGTGTGTCAGTAGTAGCAGAAACTTGAAGTTTTGGCCTGATGGCTTTTATTTCTTCTGGAGAGTCAAGTCAAAGTCCATCTTCTGGGATGGAACAACAAAAGACCCCACATAGCCCGAGGAATCCTGAGAAAAAAAGAGCAAAGCTGGAGGCATCACACTCACTGATTTCAAAATATACTACAAAGCTATACTAATCAAAACAGCATGGTACTGGCACAAAAACAGACACACAGATCAATGGAACAGAATTGCGAGCCCAGAAATAAAACCACACATCTATGGGCAGCTAATTTTCGACAAGGGAGCCAAGAAATACAATGAAGAAAGGAAAGTCTCTTCAATAAATGGTGTTGGGAGAACTGGACAGCCACATGCAAAATAATGAAAAGTAGACCATTGTCTTATACCATACACAAAAATTAACTCAAAATGGATTAAAGGCTTGAATGTAAGACCTGAAACCATGAAACTTCTAGAAGAAAACATAGGCAGTACGCTCTTCAACATTGGTGTTAGCAGCATATTTTCAAGTATCAAGTCTAACCAGGCAAGGGAAACAAAAGAAAAAATAAACAAATGGGACTACATAAACTAAAAGCTTCTGCACAGCAAAGGAAACCATCAACAAAACGAAAAGACAACCTAACAATTGGGAGAAGATATTTGCAAACCATATATCTGGTAACCATATATCCAAAATATATAAAGAACTCATACAACAAAAACCAACTTGATTAAAAAACGAGCAGAGGATCTGGACAGAAATTTTTCCAAAGAAGATATACAGATGGCCACAGGCACATGAAAAGATCACTCACTAATTATTAGGGAAATGCAAATCAAAACTGCAATGAGATATCACCTCACACCCATCCGAATGGCTATAATTAACAACACAGGAAACAACAAGTGTTAGAGAGGATGTGGAAAAAAGAGAACCCTCCTACACTACTGGTGGGAATGTAAACTGGTGCAGCCACTATGGAAAACAGTATGGAGATTCCTCAAAACATTAACAACAGAACTACTATAAGACCCAGCTATTCTACTTCTGGGTATTTATCCAAAGAACACAAAAACACGAATGCATAAAGATATATGTACCCCTGTGTTCATTGAAACATTATACACAATAGCCACGACTTGGAAACAACCTAAGTGCCCATCAGTGGATGAATGGATAAAGAAGATGGAGTATATATACACAATGGAATACTACTCAGCCATAAAAAGGATGAAATCTTGCCATTTGCAACAACATGGATGGATTTTGAGGGTATTATGCTAAGAGAAATAAGTCAGAGGGAGAAGGTCAAAAACTGGATGATTTCACTTATAAGTGGAAGATAAAAACAACAGCAACAACCAACACATAGACACAGAGATTAGACTGGTGGTTACCAGAGGGGAAAGGGGGAAGAAGGAGGGCAGAAGGGGTAAAAGGGCACATGGGTATGGTGATGGATGGTACTTAGTCTTTGGGTGGTGAGCATGATGTAATCTACCCAGAAATCAAAATATAATGATATACAATTGAAATTTATATATTGTTAGAAACCACTGTTACCTCAATTAAAATAATAAAGTTCATCTTCTGGGGATGGAGAGATAAAGGCATTAGCGGCTCAAGAGTGGACAGTTTCGAAGGAGTCATTGACAGCAGTGGAACCAGGAGGCAGACCCAAGAAATTGTAGGAAGGTTGGAAAGCACCACGGGTGTCCTGAGGGTGGGGACCATGAATTTTTAGTGGCACCAAACTGCATGGCTGTGATTTCTTGAAAGAGCCTTAGTGGAAAGAGTGGACAGTGGCTTCATCCAGGATTGAGAGTTTGCTGGGCAGAAAGACAGTGGGCAGAGGCCTTGCAGATACTGACTGTGCAGACAGTGTGGGGTCACAGGGGTGGACGGCGGACCCCATGTTGAGAGACAAGAAATGCAGGCTGACCAGAGTGGTAATTAAAGGCAAATGGTAATATATCATGTTCCCCCCAGTGTTGACTGGAAATATTTTTATATCGTTACTTATACATGTAAGATATACAGAGCTAGGTATAAACTCGTTTTACATGTAGCTTTTACTCAACTATCGAACCAAAGACATTTACAGATTAAATTGAAGGAAAAAATTGTTTCAAATAACAAGATAAATGTAATGTCCTAGATATTGATGTTTCAAGTTCAAGACAAGAACACTATTGAGACTCAGATTCTTTTGCCCTTGACGTGTCTGTGCTCCCGTCTGCACGCAGGGTTACTGCTCAAGTCACCTTCTGCATTTGGCATGCTTACTAGTATAACCCTCAGTTATCACTCAACTCTCCTGCTTCTCTTCTCTGTCAAAATTATTGTGAAACCTTTGTTTATGCAGCATCCTCTGATAGCATTTTGGCTTTCACCTAATGCACATGCATCATTTGCAAATTAGCCCACTTGCATTCTTTTCCAGTAACTCTGTGACTGGAGTGTAGTAGTGCTATAGATACCGTCACCACAGATGCTTTAGTTATTTAGATAACCCAGAGTGCCCCTATATATATATATATTAGATTGTCATCAGAATTAAAATAAAAATATATATAAATTCATGGACATCTGAAAATTCCTTAATTTTGAGAAACACTGACTGAGAGCAGTGGCTCTCAAAGTGTGGTCCAGGGACCAGCAGCATCCACATTGCCTGGGAACTTGTCAGAAATGCACATTCACAGTATCCCCTCTCCCTCCAACCTACTGAATTCCGTTGGGGGGAGGTCCAGGAATCAGGGCTGTAATCAGCCCTCAAGTTGAGTCTGATGCAAGCTGAAATGTGAGAACTGCTGCTCTAACCTGACCTAATCACCCATTTTACAGATGAGGAAACTATGGCCCAAGAGGTACTACTCAAGATCACAGTTAGTT
The DNA here is from genome assembly GCA_031878705.1 of Tapirus indicus. NCBI lineage: Eukaryota > Metazoa > Chordata > Mammalia > Perissodactyla > Tapiridae > Tapirus > Tapirus indicus. The sequence continues at coordinate 56,434,813 of CM062932.1, forward strand.
TATAGGAAAACTGTGTCTCAAACCTGGAACTCTAAACTTTACTCCAGTTCTGTTTCCAAAGCACTACATTGTCATTTCTTCTTTTTGTTTTGTTTTCTTTGATTTGGATCGGGTTTTAAGGAGATGTCACTAAAGTTTTGGGTTCTTTTCATTTTGTTCCTTATAGTGCCAGAACCTACTAAGACCTGTTCAAGCCAGCCCCAACCTGCCGGTACCAGTACCAGTACTTCCACCAGCACTCTCTCCAACAGCAGCAATGGCAAACGTGCACCTGCCAGCGGCCAGCAGCCAGCTGCCTCCCGTTACCTGCCTCGAGAGGTGCCTCCACGCTTCCGCCAGCAAGAACAGAAGCAGCTGTTGAAGAGAGGCCAGCCATTGCCTGCAGGGGCTCTGACCAGTGTGAGCCCAACCCAGGGTGCTGGGCCCGCAGGAGTAAGCCCTCCTCCCATCCCTGGAACCGGAGCGCAGCAGCATCCCAGCAAGCTCCAATCAGGTAAAACCACATAGAATGAGGCATTCTTTTTATCTGAGACTGGTGTGCTATTTTCATCTTTGCTGCCAAGTAATAAAAATGCATATATTCTAGTCCAAATTCACTATATATGTATAATAGAGAGAGCAAGCTAGCTAGATGATAGATTTCAGTTGGATTTAAAAGTTCAATTCTGTTTTCCCCTACTTATTTCTCGTGTATTTTCAGATGGCATTAGCTACTTCAGCTAAGTTTGTTGCTCACCGGAAACTCCAGGTCTGTACATCAGCACATAAAAATCTATCAAGGCAAATGTTTTAGAACCCTGCAGTGAACACTTTTAAATAAAATGCTTTTCTCTCAGTTTACTAAGATATCTGTCCCATGACTGCACACACACATGCTTTGCAGGGAGGTGATAGCGTTTATGGGGACTGGGTATTTCTAACTGTAATTTATTCAAACACTTTGAGCCAAACCTGCCTGACACCTCCCCGTGCTCAGCCCCCGAGGGTTCTGGGTTCTGATCCGCCTGCTTCTGTTGGCCTCCTGGCCTGCAGTTAGAGACTAGCTCTCTCTTGGCTCCCGGGTGAAACGACCACTTGCTCTTTTGCTTTCCAGCTTCCAGAATGTGAACATCTCTCATCTCCTCTCTCTCCTGTTCCCATCTTCTTGACTTATGGATTTATTCTTTTAAAAATTTCTTTACTGAAGTTTTAGAGAAATTTTTGGAAGAGAGCAAAGTACCTGTGCTCAACTGTCATGTTTCTCTGTTATTTTCTTAAATCTTTCTGTGTCAAGTAATTTAACTAACAACTGTCACCGGTTCTCGCATGGAAACCGCATTTGCTAATGGTAGTGAAATCAGGTCTGTAATTAGAAAAGCAGGGATGTTTCTCATATTAGATGGGACTTTAAAAGAAATATGTCACAGTCATGTTAATATTTACTTTTTTTTTCATATGCTGCTTTTTAACATAGGGAATAATTCCAACATGACCTGAAAGTATTTATAACAGTATTTCTAAAAAACCGTGACTTTGTGTTGTATTCAGAACAAATATTTTTAGACAACTCTGCCATGTCTCTTCAAATAGTGCTGACTCTCATCTGCTAAATTCCTGGTAGAGGGGATGTAGGTCAGTGATTGTCACCAAAAACCAAGGAAGAAAAGAAAGATCAAACACATTCATTGACTGGGAATATAGTCCCATCTACTTAGCTGCGCGCAGTTTATAATCAAACATACAGTTACTTTCTATGCTGAAGTATGGTCCTCAGGAAAATCTTAGCAGAGACAAAGACTGTATAGTCATACCTAAATAGCTTGGTGTATTAATTTAAGATGCTGATTTTGAAAAACTGAAAAAAATGTAACAGCCCTGCTTTTTTCTGGATTTCTTGTTGTTTGATTAGTTGGCAATATTGCGTCAGTGTTCTCATCAAATGCTACTGGTGCAAGATGCTTCTGATACCTTCTTAGATAAGTAGTAAATAATCAAGGAATTGCTTCAATAAAATTTCAGTCTGAAACAATATTCTTTAATAAAATATTCGTCTGTAAATATAATACCCTTCTCCAGAAAGCCATTCCTAGTTCATTGTACTTTTCAAATAGATATGTTGAATACTAAATCATCAATTTAGTCATGAAGACTAAATTATATATAAAAACATCTCAGAAAATGGAATCAATCTATGTAATGTTAATATTAAAAAATAAGGATTGATTTTTTGACTCCCAAACAAAAGTCTTTGTTTTATACCAACTTCATCTCTTCCTAACAGTCTCTGGTATCATAGCCAGATGAATCTTTCTAACTCATCACCTTTCGTTGTATCAGAGGTCCCCCCAGAAACCTGTCCTGGTTCCTAGTTCCTAATGCACAAAGTCTTGGTTTCTCTGCATGGCTGTCAAGTCCCTTCAGCCTTGTCTAGACAGTGTTTCTCCTCCTATTCCCCATGGCCTACTTTCTGTTCTAATTGGGACTGTTTTCTTTCCGTGCTCAGTGTCGTCTTTCCCAGTGCGTGCACACGCTGGATTGGCCTTCCCCTTTCTTTCTCTCCAAATCACCGTCACCCACCCTCTATGAAGCCCCCTCAGTATTTCCATCCTCTTGAAGCTGTAAGTCTGCAGCTTACAACTTCACACTCATTGTATACCGTGTGGCCTGTGTTGTTTGCTGCCTTGAGTGCCCTGTACAGGAAGTGTCTGCACTTCCTGCTGGATGGCTAGCTGAGCAGGATGGGAAGCCCTCTGAACTGCAGAAGGCCTGGCAGCTAGCGCTGCTTCTGCCGGCGGCTGGTGCTTCCAGTTCTTGTCCCAAATGAGAGGTCTGAGCCTCTCATGACCTCTCATCTCTCAAGTCCCTTCCCTTTCATTTCTGACCTAAACACTGTTCCAAAGAGCTTGTTTGGTTTTGTCAGTGGAGGCATTGTAGGAACACCATCCCATGTTGTTCTGGAATCAGCACAGGGATTGCAGGTGTGCATCAGCGTGTGTGGAGGCAGTATGGCAGAGTGCTCAAGAGACAGGCCGGGGGCCACAGGCCTGATTCAGTTTCCGGACCCATAATTCTTGTGAGACCTTGACCAACCTTTACTTCTTGCACTTCAGACTCCTCGTCTGTAAAGTGAGGAGATTCCTCCTTTACAGGATTTTGAAAATGTGGTATTTGTTTCATAGTCAGCACAGGGCCTTGAGTATAGAAAGTGCTCAGTAAATGCAGATGATAGCTGTTAATGTGGGACTTGTGAGATTTATAAAATATGCAACATGTATGTACTCGTCTTTGAAGCACTGTTGTGGAGCAGAAATATCTTTTTTTAAACTCACAAATCTTTAAATGACTAAATTTGACAACAGTGCAGTAAAGCTTTCTCATCCCTCTGTGACCTGTGTATATTTTGAAATTTCAGTTGTCCTTCCTAGAGTTGAAGTATTCTGTAAACTTTTCTTTTTCATGGTACAAGTTTCTTAAATCATATCCAAGTGAAATTCTATTCCTTTTCTTCCAGACCAGTAGCCACATTTTCTTGCTGCATTGAAACTTTTCTAGATACTAATTGAGTAAAAGCTCTTACAACTTTTTTTAAAGTAATACATAGATTTTCATTGTATTTGTATCTGTATAAGCAGGTTTCCACTCCGGTAGCCACTCCTACGTTGAAATGAAAAATATAGTTTCGTTTGTGATTCCATTCCTCTAACTAAGGTTAAATTAAAGAGTATGAATGCTGGGTCAGCAGAACTGACATGGGATGACTCAGGCAGGGGCAGGTGAGTGAGTAATGCTGCAGAATTTAACAGCAGACCATTTCTGGTGAAAAGAAAAGTGAAACTGGGAGTTATTTCAGCGCCACACGTTAATTTCTGTGTTGTTCCCAAGTATATCGGTGTGTGGACGCCCCAGGTTCTGGTGTGCTTGGCAGAGACTAAGGAGGTTCAGGATCCCTGGAAGGAGCTGGAGGAGCCGGGACTGCCTGCTCGTTGCATTGTGTAACAGCTACTGAAAGTAGCAGACCTCCTGTCCCCTCGCGTTGGAGCGTTTGACCGTTGACCTTGTCCATGGGGTGGAGATTGTCACAGTCCTTCCTGTATAATGGAAGGCTTCCGTGTCCATGCCAGTAAACAGAGAGGACTTACAGATAAAATCAAATGGGATAGGTGTACAAATGAGAAAGTTTTAAAAGAACTGAAAACTGAATGGCTAGTATTTTTAGATAGGTGAATCGTACATCCTGTCGTATCAGACAGCTGGTGGACATGGAGAGAGGCCTGGCTGGACAAGGACTGCTGTCGTCAATCCTTTTCTTTATGTACCACATGCTTCCTAAAAGGATGTAAGTCAGTAGGTCAGTCTGGCTCTTATAAAGTTTTGTAATGATTCACCTTGTGATTTAATTAATCTGTCAAACTTATTCATATAGAAAAATGCAAGTTTTGCTATTTTTTGACAAACGGGTACACTAGCTTAATACTTTTTCACTCTCTTTTCTTTTGTTACTCTGTCTCTTTTCTTTTGTTACTCTTTTGTTACTCCATCAGAATGTTTAGGCAGCAGTGCCACACTGACTTTGCACACCTCTGAGAAGGGAGGAGAAGATGCTAACTTTTCAAAACTTTAGTTTCTTTAAGCATGTCTTCACTGATTCATTGAGCAAAACATTTATTGAATGCTGCTAAATGTAGGGGATACACAGTTCATGACTGATGTGTATAGGCAATTTACAGGTGCTGTGATGGAGATAACTGTAGAGTGCCATGTGCACATCGAACGGGCAACTAACTCAGACCAGTTATGGGGGGCTGCCAAGGCAGGCTTTCTGATGGCGGTGACGTGAGCTGAGTTATGGATTAGCTGTGAAAAGCAAGTGACAGAGCCACCTGCATGCACAAAGGCATAGACCCGCAATTATAGGGCCTCTTTGGTAACAAAGGTGGTTCAGTGTGGCTAGGGGGCAGAATGCAAGGGGGCAGCAAGAGGAAATAGGGCTAGAAAGGTTGGCTATTAGTATTACTAAGTAATAGCAGTAAACTAGCACAAAAACATTTTGTAATGATCAAGTCAAATTAAATTCATATTCAAAGCTGTTGCGACAAACTGCTTTTGGAACTTGATAGGCTAATTCTAAAGCTCATCTAGAAGAGTAAAGGTGCATAAATAGAATAGCCAAGAAAATTTTGAAAAAGAATGAGTTATCAAATGGAGCTATGTCCCTCTAGTAACTGTAACTGTGTGTTACTGGGGCAGGAATAAACACATAGGTTGATGAAACAAAATAGAGAGACCGGGGGGAAACACATGTATACATGGAGACTTAGGTTAGCAGGAATGTGGCATTGCAAATCACAGAAAATAGTGGCTCAAATCAGTAGAGTGCTAGAAAGCCATATGCAAAACAAATGTGAGGGCTACTGGAAGATGACATAGGAGAAGATGTCCAAATCTTGGGATAAAATTTTTTCTTAAGCAAGAAGCCATGAAAAGAAAGACTGACAACTTTGAGTGTATAAAGTTGCAAACTTTTGTATAAGCCCATAAATAAAACCTGAGAAGAAATACCAAGCATTCCTACAAATCAACAAGGAAAAAACACAGTCCAGTAGAAAAATGGGCATAATGTGAACAGGCAGATCATAAAACTACTATAAATGAGTACTAAACATATTGAAAGATAATAATATTTGTGATTGGGGGGAAAAGTGAAAGTGAAATACCACTTTTCACTTACCAAATTGCCAAAACTTTAAAATCTATTGTGATAATAACAGTACTATTTTTGCTAGATCCAAGTGCTTTACACATATTAACTTGTTTAGTCTTCACAGCAGGACTCCAGAACAACCATGCCTGGCTATGAGAGTTTGGGGAAGGACAGCTCTCATTTGCCATAGATAGGAATGTAAATAGGTACAATCTCTAAGAAGGGCAGTTTGCCGAATTTATAAAAATTTTAGGTGATCCTGTCTTCCTGACTCAGCTGTTTCAACTATAGGAATACATCCTGAAGACCCCCGAGAGCGCGACTCTTTATCGCCAGCCTAATGCTCAACAGTTATCCTCTGCCCTGTGGCACGAACTAGTGATAGGGGAATTGAGACTGTTGAGAAGTTATGGGGACAAAAACGGAGGTGACCACTGCCTCTTTGGAACAGTTAGACGTGTAGGTGACATTAACCTTCCAGTGACCAGCGTCCTCGTGCTCTGGCACGTGGTAATAAAGAATAAGCTGTGTCTGAGGACCAGTTGAACTTTTGCTAGGAACAGCAATTTAAACTCTTCCTCTCGTTTCCTACCGAATTTCAGGTTCTGTCATCCCTTCTCTGTGTTAGCCCTGGGTGTTGTGGAAAGGTATCACTGGTTTTGTAGCATTATTTAAGTCAACATTATCACATTTTCTAAGATAACCAAGACTTCCAATACTAGCATGCAAAAATAAGTCCTGGCTACTTTTAAGGTTCAGTAATGCTCATGTCGAAGTGAAACTCAATGAGTTTAAAGCAAAAATAGATTCTTTATAGGGGGCTGTCAATTCACAATAAGGAAGTTTGCCAGCATCAAGATGACAGTCACCATTAATAGTTGATGCTGTGGCTCCACTTTAGATATCTCCTGTGGGTGACATCCTGACAGGGAAAACCAGGGTATGCCTAGAGCAGCCAGGGTGATAAAGGCCTAGAAATGTCCACTGCAGACTGGAAGGGAACTGAGGGGAGCCCTAAGTAGAGCCTTGGGAGGAGGAGGGTCCGTGAGCATTTCAGTTACAGAAAGGCTGTCTCATAATCCCGGCGGCCACAGACTGGGCATCTCCAGAGGGGTAGGGGCAGAACTAGTGGAACAAAAGTACTGAGCTGTGGGATGGTTTCCGTCCTTGGGAGAACCTTTATTCCTTCCTCCATCACTGGCAGTACCCAGAGACATAATGAGTCACCAGTGGCAGAAGGGCTCCTTCGAGATGGAGAGGCCAAGGTTGCTCCAGCTCCTGTTCCAGGTTCTGTCTTTGAATAACAACAGTTGGCCCTGAAATAAAACAGTGGCCTTCTAATAAAATAATAAAGGGAAAACGGATTTTTTAATTCATGTATTGATTTGGAAGGGAGTTCATTTAGCCAACTGGCAAAAAATTTTAAGTGGGAAGGTGTTTAGTGTATAAATGTAGTGATTGACTCTCTTAAGGTTCCAGAAAAATACCGTTTTATTTTGTATTCAGAGTATGGTCTTGCAAGTCTGCAGCATAACTCCAGCTTGAAACACTGGAGAGCTTTTATCTTTTAAAAAAACTCTTTTTCATTGTGCTAAAGGCAGAACAGTGTATTGTTTTGGTGGCTGCTTTGTACATTTATAAACAGAGGCTTTGATTAATACGTGGTGGTGTTTGCTGCTTAAATCTTTTTTAGACTGAGGCAGGAAAGTAATTAAGAAGTTGGACACTTGCCAATTTACATATGGGGCTCATTTAGAATATTATAGTTAGTGTTGGTATGCCAACTGTTTAGAGGTTGTTTAGGAAAAGCGAGAAAGAAGAACGGAAAACAAAGGCGGTAGGAAAGAGCAGCCATGTGTTTGCATGCAGCCCATAGGCAATATGCCGTCCTTTTGGCTGACTTTCAAAAAACAAGAAAAGTGGCTCTGGTGCTCGCTGTAACAGGGTCCTGAAGTGAAAATGTTTGTGACAATTGAAAGAATTTAAAGAGGAAGGAAGATCGGTTTCGTGTCAGCTGCAATTAGATAATCAAAGCTTCCGAGTCCGCTGGGTGGATGCCTGCCCGGGTCGAAGGCGATGACTCGGATGCCTCCTGCGGTGGAAGGGCATCGCCGGCCCCGGGCGCGCGCCTGCAGGTCGCCTGGGCGCGGGCCTGCCCGGGAGCGTCCTGCCCGCGCGGCGCCGCGGCGGGGCCGAGGGCCCGGAGCAGCCAGGGCGCGTCCCCGGGGGCTGGCCGGCCCTTTCCGCAGGTATTTCCCCCGCGGCCCCCGAGAGCAGGGGACACGCACCGGACGGAGCCCCGCCGCCCCCCGCGGCCGCGCCGGGAAGATGGCGCCGGGCAGCGGTTCCGGACCCGGGGGCGCTCGGGTCGCTGCCGTTTTGCGGAAAGCACAGGGCAGTAAGCTCGCTCTTCTGGACACTTTCATTGTTCCCGGTAAACCTTTCGCTCCGCTCTGCATTTCATCGGTCCTTGCGTTTATAGATGTTGACAGATGAAATGTTCCGCAGTCTGTCCGGCGATGGGATTCAGAGTTCAAAGTCCCCTCTCCGTGAGATTTTTGCACACAGTAAATGCAGTGGAAGGGAGGCGTCTTTGGTTCTCAAAAGCAGAAAACAGTTGTTAACATTTATCCTGCCCCTTGACAGCCGAGTGGCAAGGGATTTGTGTTATCAGTAAGCATTAGTAAACATACATTTTCAACTATGGAAAGCACTTGGAATTATTTTTTTATAAAGTATAGTTCATTTTGTAATTTCAGTGAAAAGGGCTGTGGTGATAAAGGATTATGTACTGTTCATCAGTGTTAGTGCTAATTAAGCATTGTGCACACTTCCCAGTAAGTCCTTCACACTTCCCTATCTGATTAATTTGATACCTAATTAAAATTTTGCCTACTGTAGCTTTCGGAAGCTCTTTGTTAATACTTTTCCTTGAAAAATTTATCTTTATATGGTAACATTTTAGAATTTAAAAAAAAAAAGAAAAACTTTTCTCTTTAAACCATGCTATTGTGTGATCCTTTTTAATTCAATCACTCAAGACAGTTATGTTACTTAGATTTTTATAGAGACATCTATTTTTAGGATGCGTAAATCATTTAAACAGCAGAAAAAAAAGAATTTAATGTTAATACACACTTCATTATGTTTTCTTTTTAAGGCTTTTTGGGGGGAATAACTTTGATAATAGAATGGTGTGGTACAAAGAGCACTAGAAGTTTATTTTGAAAATGCAGGTTTGGGTTCAGTCCTTGCTGCTTGTTAGTTATAACACCTTTTCCAAGTTTGACCTCTCTGAGCCACTGTTTCCCCGTCTGTAAAATGGACATAATTTGTAAGGTTCGATTAAGTCGATATGTGTGGAAATATTTGGAACTTCAAAGTGCTATGAAGTATGTGATGTCTTATGGTTATGGATATGAAGACTCAGTTATAAACTCTCAGACTTGCTGCATGTCAGATGCATGTAGATTTTAGCCTTCTAAACTCCTGGAGTCTGCAGGAGTGTCTAGAATACTTACAAGAGAATTCAGTCTTGGTTTATTTCAGAGCTTTCATTCATTTCAAAATACCTGCTCCTGGAAGTGAGTCATTTCACAGATTTCTTTCCCATAGTTCTTTTAGACTACTACTAAAAGGTAGACTTGTGAATTGATAGCACAGTCAAGAGACTTGGTTTGTGAAAAGCATGTTATTCAAATATTGTTGAAGTCATAAAGTTCTCCTAAGAATAGCATGCTTTAAACATAGAGAGAATAATAGTCTTTTTACATTTCCATTTTTGGAATAAATTCTAGTGTCCACATGTGTTGTGGCGGTGGTGATGATGGTGGCAGTGGTGGAGGTGATAATGCTGGTGATGATGGTGATGGTGATGCTGGTAGTGGTAGCGATGGTGGTGATGATGAGGAGAGACATTCAGCTATTCCCCAGAACAGAGCTGTTCAAACTGGGCTCCTCGGAGACCCACGGAAGACTTGAAAGGAGTCTAAGTGAAGAAGGGACAGTAGTGAGTGGGTAGAGCCCAATCTTTCCAAAGTGGCTTCAGGTTTAACTCCTTCGTGTGTTGGAGATATCGGTTCTGCTCTTGGTTTTCTGTTGCTTGTTTTGTTTGTACCGCTGCACAGAGAAGACAGCTGTGAGTGGTATTTTCAAATCAACTTGAGTCTGTATTTGAAAACCATAAATAACTGTATTAAAATCATAACTTTTTGCTCTCTAGTTTTCACAACTTTTCCAGCTTTCAAATGTTAATGTACATAGGACATAGTTGATACCTACTTAGAAACTTCCTGAGAAGGAAAAAATGATAAAACAAGACACAAGTGAAAGAAGGAAAAACTAAAGCAGGGAGTGGAGGCTCCGTGTCGCACGCCTGCCTGCCGTGGCACAGCACGTTCCTTGAGAAGAGACCGTCTTGTTCGTGGGTGCGGTCTCTGTGAGCCTGTGGGGTCAGACTGCTAACCACGCATGCCCAGCTGAATCTGACTATCTCAGGATCTTTCAGCTGAGGACACTGACTAGAGTCGCGTAGGGACAGGCATAGTATGGGCCCCAAACTGCAGTAAGAGATACATTTGTAAAGAAAGCTTGTGGGGGCCCTGAGAATGTGTCAGAACTGAGAACACCAAGGATTAAGGCCAAAAGTCAGAATCGTAGAACATGGCATAGACTAATTCTTATTATTCATCCTTGACCTTTTGGTTTTTATGTATTTGAGGTTCATCTTGATTCTAATAGAGCCCCCAAAAGTACTTTTCTTGGAAAAATGTTTATATTATTTTGGAGTCCTTAAAGCTTAGTCACAATGAAAAACATAATATTTACCTCTCTTTTTTTTTTAATTTACTGTTTTCATTACAACTAAAAGCATTTTTAAATAGAAAAATATTTTTAGTGTCTTACATAGTAAGTAATAACACACAGATAAATGTATAGCAAATTAATTCGTTAGCCTCATTTTAAGCCCCTCCAAAGAGTTCCATATATAAGGATTGCCAGTCCTTGCAGACTTGAGGACACAAGTCCTCATTTCAAGAGGGACTTGGGCATTTCGTGCGTGGGTGAGAATCGAATTGGGTGAGAATCCTTTCAGCTCCTTTAGTAGCAGTGATGCCCTCTGCTTTATTCCTCTCTGCCAGCACCCAGGGCATTACATGTCTGCACAGCATGTCTCTCTGCACACACCCATTCAGTAGAACACTTTTTTAAAGGTTTTTTGTGGTTTTTTTGAGACATTTCTTCATCTCCTGCTTTCATCTCTTTCCCTCTTTTTGCTCCTCTCTAGCCTTCTGTCTTTTACCCCTTCCCACTGTTCATACCCAGTTCTAGAACGTGTAGTTCACCTATGAGTTATGGGCACTTGTCTCCTGACGTGCACCACTTCACCATGTTGTTGCTTTTGAGAAAAAGGGTCCTGTTCAGTGATTACTCGGTGCTTGTTAGATCCGCCCGCCACTTGGTCGGGCTGTTGAAGAGGCTAATAGAGAGAAGTGAAGAGGAGAAAGAGTGGCAGTAATGGCCTTCTAGGGAGCGAGAGCGCCTGCAGAGATGCCTTAATCCACGTGGAGGGGGAGGGGACAGGGCACTCCCTACACTAATGGACTGAAACCTTCACATCTGAGCTTCCGGCTTATTTCTCTCAAGACTTTTGGACAGATCCGCTTGGATGTCTTGCAAGCCACCTCAGACTCAGTGTGTCTCAGTCTGAACCTGTCATCTCCCTTCCTCCTCCGCTTCCCAGAAGTGCTCCTACTCCAGTGCTCCAGAGCTCAGTGATAGCACTGCCATCCACCCACAGCCCAAACCTGGATCTGGACATCAGTCTCAAATTCCTCTCTCCTGCTCCCCGCATGTCTAATCTTTCACTAGGTCCGGTCAATTCTGCCACCTAAATACTGCTCCATCTCCTCATCTCCCCCAACAAGGCCCCTAGGTCAGATTTCATCACCTTCTAGGCCTCAACCACTGCCACATATAGTTGGTGAGGTCTCCTGGGACAGGCCTATAAAGGACAGGGGGGTTGTCTCACCCAAAAGGAAGGATTATCTGAGGGCCGCAGTCATTCCTTGAACTCCTTGTTTTGTGCCAGGGTCTGCTCACGTGGGCTGAGTTATGTGTTCATAGATTTTACTGCCCTAAGTGGGAGAGTCTTAGCAGTGCTGCCATCCTGGGGAATGGGAACTAAAGGTGAAAATCTTTTGTTCCACACAGATTTCCGGCTGTATCATGGCAAAGTAATCAGACTTTATGAAGCTCGTTTATCTTTGACAAAGAGTTGAGGGTTCCAGACTTGCTGGTGTGGGGAAAATTAGAACTTTTGTTTATTTTTAACATAAAAAATACAGGGGAAAGGCTTTACTAATGTTTGCTATACGGATTGATAGTGGACCTTCTGTTGGTCATCTAGGCTTAGGTCTCATTTCCCACGTATGCTCGTTTGTTTGTTTGTTTGTTTTTGTTGGAGCAGCATTTGCAAGTAAATTGCATGTATCAATTGCATGTATCAACCCTTAAATATCTCCTATACACAAAAATGTCCTCTTAATATAACCACAGTACAATTATAAATTTAGAAAGTTTGACATTGGTGTAGTACCATTGTCTAATATATCTAAATTTAATACATTTACATTTCACCAATTGTCACAATACTGTCCTGTATAGCAATCGAATTGTCTGTTGATGCCCACCTCCCACAAATGGAAAGTACAATGACAAGGTGTACTACTTTCATATTGTTTCTGATAATAAAATAATAGCTCAGTATTATGTATATTCCCTGGCTTTTTAAACTTTGTTTTTTGCATTCATGATTTTCAGAGAAATACCTAGAACCTGTGCTTGGAAAGAGAGCTTTTAAATGGTAGATTAAACACAAGATAACTTTCGTTTACTTTTTATTTACTTTTTTATTTTTATGTACTTTTTGTCTCCATGTACTGCCACTGAATTTTTAGTAAAACTAATTTTTGGAGACCTAGTTTATTTTGATGTTGTTGAACAACCAAGAAATAAGAAACAAAAGAACGACTGAAATAGAGGAAAGAAGGAAAAAGGAATAGCAGTGTGTCCAGTAAGGGCAGGCCAAGCATTAAATGTCAGCAGCTGCAGCCTGAAACCACACGGGGAGGGGCCGTTGCACTCTTTCCCTGCTCCGCTCCCGTGACAGGGGACAGGGGATGTGCCAGACCACAAGGTTGCCCGGAGGCTGCAGCTTATCCAGGACCCCTGAGGAGACTGCACAGGTGGAAGAAAAGAGACGTACAACTACTCCCTGGTTTGCTTTGTTTTAAGTAAAATGTTGTTGCTCCAAATTGACTTCTATGGTTCTATGCCTCATCTTTGTAGGAAACTATGTTTTAGTTGTAGATTTGTGGTGGCAGTTGTAATTTTTTCTAAATAAAAAAGATCTTGAACTGTTAGGGTTTTTTCCCTACTACTTTGAATAGATAACCCAGTATTTTTGCAAATAACTTCAGTTAAGTTGATTGCTAGCCAACATGGCGCCTTAAGCTTAATCTTAACAGTACTTTCAAAATTGACTGAAAATTTAAGCAACATCATCTTATGTTACTGGCAGACTGCTTTCAGGTATTTATAATAATTATTCATTAATTCACTTGTTCATTCAGTAGATATTTATTCACTGCCTATTGTGTGTCAGATGCTCTGCTGAGCACTGGAGAAAAGATCGGGCAAAACCAGGCAGTCATTGCCTTCGTGGAGCTTACGACCTAGAGGGAGAGACAGTCGCACCGATAACTCCCACTGGAACATGTGCTCCACGAGAGAAGGAGTTGGTCCGCGTTGTTCGTCACTGTGCCCCCAGCATGATGCCTGCACGTGGGAGGCGCTCCACATAGTGACCATCTAATCAGCGTTGGCAAGCCAAATCTAGCCTGCCACCTGCTTTTGTAAATAAAGTTTTGTTGGGACACAGCTACACTCATTCATTTACGTATTATCTATGGCAGCTTTTGCACCACAACGACAGAATTGAGTAGTCATGACAGAGACTGAAATCCTAAAATATTTACTGTCTGGCCCTTTGCAGAAAATATTTGCCAACTCTTGGTCTAAATGAATTAAAAGGAAAGGAAGGGGCCAGCCCGGTGGCATAGTGGTTAAGTTCACACGTTCCACTTTGGCAGCCCAGGGTTTGCAGGTTCAGATCGAGGTGCAGACCTACGCACCACTCATCCAGCCATGCCGTGGCGGCGTCCCACATACAAAATAGAGAAAGATGGGCACAGATGTTAGCTCAGGGCCAATCTTCCTCACCATAAAAAAGGAAGGAAGACTGTTATAATGAATATGTCTGAAGGTCCTAACTGGGGAAGTAAATCTTCTTAAATGAGATGTCCATTGAGTTGAGATAGGAAAAAAGAGTAGACATTGAGTCCAGGTAGAAGACAGCTTCTTCTAAGGCCCTGTCATTGGGGTGGGGGTTGCAGATGATGCCAGAGAAAGAATGATGTGAGATAAGGTCCCAAAAGAGAACCAAGCCTTGTGGCTGCTTCAAGACTTTGGTCTTTATGTTAAGAACCCTTTGAAGTGTTTAAGGAGTCGTTCATGGTCTGTTGGATGTCCGTTCGGAAAGAATACCTGGTGCATTATTGAGAACACACTGGAGAGGAGCAGGGGTGGGTATGGAGGAGACTGAGAAAGCTGTTATAGTAATCCAGTCAGGAAATGAGGGGGCTTGGACTAGGGAGGTGGTGTTTCTCCTTGTAAGTGGAAGGGTTCTGGAGATCTCCAGTATGTAAATGCACAGGCCTGACTTCATCCCACCCTTCTGTTGTCTCAGAGGTGGGGATGTGTAGGGTGACTGCTTCCTTCCTGCAGTACGGCCACGTTGGTGCCGATCTTCAGCTCTTTATCACACGCTCTGGGCAGGCATGGACGATGGGGACTTCATCATGGTGGTGATCATGCCTTCAGAAGAGGGACCTACTTGTTAGAAACGGCCCAGGCTGCACAGGCACCTCTAGCTACCCTGGATACACCTTGGTGCAGTCATTTTTTTTTATCCTAATTTCTAATATTTTTCTTGAAATTCGGGGTTTTTTAATTTATGTAAATGAAAATAAATTCTTTTTCTCACAGAATTATCTACTTAATTCCAGTGTTAGCTTTTGGTCCTCGGCCCTCTGTTGCTCCTGTAAAGCTCTAAGGGCAGAGGACTGTCTCTGAAAGTACAGAATTTAAGTATTTATCAGCATTATTGATTCAGTGTTTTCCACCTAATTTTCTTCTCATTTTCTGTCTACCCTTTTCAGGTTTAGTTTCTATATTAAATGCATTACTTGTCTTAGCCTTTTACTACCTCATAGAGAAGTTTATAAATTACTTTTTCTTGTAGAACATTATGGGATGTAGCTCAGAATGTAAAGACCCAGATTTGTTTATTTTTCTAATAAGCAACAACATTGCCCCTACATTTTATCATCTCATAATGTTGCAAATTAAATGCTTTGGCTCATTTTTGTATTCATTTATTATTTGCAGTTTTATGTTTTGATTATAAATATTTGTAGGAGATTCCAAAACAAAATCATCTGAGTAGGAGGATGGCATATGTTGGAATTGTTTTACAATATTTATTGAAAACCCATTTGTTTTTGTGATTTTTTTATCTCCGTACAATGTCGTTCTTTCTCTTTGACTCTGTCGTTTTAAACAGGATAAATACATTTGATTATAAATATATTTTTGCTTTACATATGAAAAAAAAGCTCAACATTACTAATGATTAAGGAAATGCAAATCAAAACCACAATGGGATTCCATTTACACCCATTAGATTGACGATTATCCAAAAAACAGAAAATAACAAGTGTTGGCAAGGATATGGAGAAATGGAACCCTTGTGTATTGCTGGTAGGAATGCTTAAAATGGTACAGCCACTGTGGAAGACAGTATGGCAGTTCCTCAAAAAGTTGAACTTAGATTTATCATATGATCCAGCAATTCCACTTCTGGGTATATATTCAAAAGAATTGAAAGCAGGCACCGGAACAGATATTTGTACACCCATGTTCATAGCAGCATTACTCACAATAGCTAAAAGGTAGAAACAACCCAAATTGTCCATGGATAGATGAATGAGTAAACAAAATACAGTCTATCCATACAGTGGAATATTATTCAGCCTTAAAAAGGAAGGAAATTCTAACACGTGCTACAACATGGATGAACCTTGAAGACATTATGCTGAGTGAAATAAGCAATCACAAAGGACAAATATTGTGTGATTCCATTTATAGGAGATGCATGGAATAGTCAAAGTCATAGAGAAAGAAAGTAGGATGGTGGTTACCAGAGTCTGGGGGAAGGGGGAAATGGGGAGTTATTGTTTAATGAGTTTAAAGTGTCAGTTTGGGATGATGGACAGTGGTGATGGCTGCACAATATGAATGTACTTGAAGCCACTGAATTGTATACTCAAAAAGGGTTAAAGTGGAAAATTTACATTTTATACATTTTACCACAATAAAAAAAATCCTTGGGGAGCCCGGGGTCATAGTGGTTGAATTTGACACACTCCGCTTCAGTGGCCTGGGTTCACAGGTTCGGATCCTGGGTGTGGACCTACACCACTCATCAGCCATGCTGTGGCGGTGACCCACATACGAAATAGAGGAAGATGGGCACAGATGTTAGCTCAGAACAAATCTTCCTCAGCAAATATTTAAAAAAAAAAATTTAATATTGTAGTTGAGATTGACTATGCCAGATATATTGACTGATATTTTTTTGTGTGGTTCTCATGTTAATGTGTAGAATACATAAGCTCTAGAAATCATCAGTTTTAGAGCTGAGAACTGTAAGGATTGTGTGGTTCAGCATCATCTTTTTAGAGTTGAGAAGTGACTTCAGATTGTCCAGCTAATTGGTAGCTTTAGGTAGAACTTAGGTTTGGTTCTATACATTTATTCTTTTCTGTGTCCAGGAAGCATTTATTGGTTGCCTAAATATGGCCAGCATTATGGATATATAACTAGAAAGATACCATCCATGCCCTCAAGGAACTCAAACCTTCAGAAATTAGACCTAATTCAATGACCAGATTGTTTTTTTAATTGCACTGAATCTCTTGGCTCTCATAAAGTTATCACATTTTTCTAACAGTAAAGGTTTGCTCTTTTCTTTTAATTACATTCCTACTACCTAAGAGCATTGGATACTTACCTTGGGTACCTTTTGGGATCCCATCTGTGTCATTTCATTTGATATCACATTTAAGCATTTAATTTTTTTATTTTTTTGAAATATTTTTAAAATAGAACAAAGTGTACAGATAATAATAAAACTATATTCACAATACAGATTTAGCATAACATTTTGCCATATTTGCTTCAGATCTCTATTTTAGAAATGTTGTAGATACTACCCCCAATCCCATTCTCATCTCCAAGAGGAACCACGTCTTCAGGTTTTAGTGTGAAAATAACCATCCAAAGTGTGAAATGATGTCTCATTGTTTTAACATGCATTCCTTGCATATGGATGGGGGTGATTGTTGTTTCGTGTGTTAGTAGCGATTTGGGTTTCCTCTTCTCTAAATTGCCTATTCCTGTCCTTTTCCCATTTTTGTTGGGTTGTTGGTCTGCTTCTTTTTCTTTTCTTTTCTTTTTTTTTTTTTTTGTGAGGAAGACCAGCCCTGAGCTAACATCTGTTGCCAATCCTCCTTTTTGCTGAGGAAGACCAGCCCTGAGCTAACATTCCATGCCCATCTTCCTCTACTTTATGTGGGACACCACCACAGCATGGCTGACAAGCAGTGTGTCAGTCCATGCCCGGGATCCAAACCTGCAAACCCCGGGCCACCAGAGCACAGTGTGTGAACCTAACCACTACGCCACCGGGCAGCCCCAGAAATTAGCTCTAGTATGTTCTTGCTAATGAAAGTGATAATTCTCTACATGCTTCCTCTTTTTTCTTTTAGCTCCATCAAATTTTAAAAGAAATTTTCTTTGGGAAACCCAGTTTTACTGTGAGTAAGATTTTTCTTGTTAAAATAAATTTGAAGAGAACATAGTGATGAAAAGGTTCTAAAAGAGAAGAAATATTTTATTATAATTTTCTGTATGTAATACTACTTAAGGAAACTCTGTCAAGAATTTCTAAATTGTGTGAGTTTGGGGGGCCACCTGGTGGCGCAGCGGTTTAGTCCGCGCTTGGCAGCCTGGGGTTCGCAGGTTCGGATCCCAGGCGCCCGCCGATGCACTGCTTGTCAGCCACGCCGTGACGGCGTCCCATATAAAGTAGAGGAAGATGGGCTCGGATGTTAGCCCAGGACCAGTCTTCCTCAACAAAAGGAGGAGGATTGGCGACGGATGTTAGCTCGGGGCTGGTCTTCCTCACAAAAATAAATAAATAAATTGTGTGAGTTTATTGTACGTATAAGTTAATATTTTGTATTACTTTATATTTGAGTGATACATACTTTGAGTAAAGTCTGCTGGAAAAATCATTCAAATATAAGTTTGATTGCAACTTTAAAAATACTCAAATAGGGACCAGCCCAGTGGCGTAGTGGTTAAGTTTGCTCTCCGCTTCAGCAGCCCAGGGTTCCCAGGTTCAGATCCTGGGAGCGGACCTTCGCACTGCTTCTCAAGCCATGCTGTGGCAGGCATCCCACATACAAAGTAGAAGAAGATGGGCACGGATGTTAGCCCAGGGCCAATCTTCCTCACCAAAAAAAAAGGAAATACTTAAATAATTAGGAAACCATAGGAAATAAAATGCAGCTACCAAATACTGGATTATTTAAAAGGATCATCAATAAAATGATATAAATACCATAGGAAGATTTCGTGTTAAGTTATTCTGGGGCTCTCCAAAGAAAAGACTATAATTTAAGGAAATAGCAAGTGTAGAAGGAATCCTTGGAGATCCAAGAAGATCAGATATAGGGCTGAGAATATTTTTTATTGATGCACAGGAAACAATGATAAACCATAATTGCTGGTAATAACAGATAAAGTAGTATAAATGTAATTAAATGTTTCTAATCCTTAATACCTTGGTGACATAAGATAACATTTCCTAATAACTCTTTTCTCTCTCTCCCTCCATCCCCCACCCCCAAGATATTGGTTTTGTTATATGATTCTGCAATGGATTTACAATTCCCTTCTACAGAATGAGCTGTGTAGCCTCTATATAGTACTGCAACTCTAGTTAGAGGTTTTGAAGAGAACTGCGAATTGTATTCAAGAATCCCCGTGAATTTCATGTTGTCACCAGTGTTTCCCAAAGAGTCTGAGTATTTATAGGTGTTGCATGAATTTCCAAACTGCTACATTCCAGTTCAGCAGCTTTCTGTACTACAAATGCTTTCAAAGATGCTCATGTGCTAATAATGTGCATTGTAATTCTTCTCAAGAGGGCTAATAGTGTAGTGTAGTGGGAAGAGTTAATATAATTTTACAAACAGTAACTCTTTTTTTAAATGTGGACTATTAAGAAGACAAAAAACTTTTTTCTTTCAGTCATTTTTTAGCATTTGTCATTCAGAATTGAAAACTTGAAATAAAGAGCTTTCCCCAAAGACTAGTTAACAGTTGATTCATTGACAAATGGGAGGAAAATACAATTTTGAATTTGTTTCATCTTTTTCAGATCTCAGCCACAGTGGATTGGCAGATCATTATGAAAGTTCCCACTGGGGACAGCAGCCCACTTACAGAAGCGAAGCCAACTGCAGCTGGGATAAAGTGATAATAGATAGGACTGATAAGGAGGCGTGGCCTTCCATCACAGGAACAGAGACTGAATCTGCCTCAGAATGTACTACAGACACTGACTCTGCCTCCAACTGTGGCTCAGAGAACAGTAGCATGGCTACAGGGAGTGCCCAGGGCAACTTCACTGGACATACCAAGAAGACCAATGGCAATAATGGCACCAATGGCGCACTCGTCCAAAGCCCTTCGAATCAGAGTGCCCTTGGAGCAGGGGGAGCAAACGGTAATGGAAATGCAGCCAGGGTGTGGGGCGTAGCCACAGGCTCCAGCTCCGGCCTGGCTCACTGCTCTCTCAGTGGTGGGGATGGGAAAATGGACAACGTGATTGGAGATGGGAGAAGTCAGAACTGCTGGGGTGCTTCCAACTCCAATGCTGGCATTAATCTTAACCTTAATCCTAATGCCAACCCAGCTGCCTGGCCTGTGCTTGGACATGAAGGAACTGTGGCCACAGGCAACCCTTCCAGTATTTGTAGTCCAGTCAGTGCCATAGGCCAAAATATGGGCAACCACAATGGGAACCCAGCAGGCACTTTGGGTGCTTGGGGGAACTTGCTGCCACAAGAGAGCACAGAGCCACAAACGTCCACTTCTCAGAATGTGTCTTTCAGCGTACAACCTCAGAACCTTAACACTGATGGACCAAATAACACTAACCCCATGAACTCTCCACCAAACCCTGTCAATGCAATGCAGACAAACGGACTGCCGAACTGGGGCATGGCTGTTGGTATGGGGGCCATCATCCCACCCCACCTGCAAGGCCTTCCTGGTGCTAACGGATCATCCGTTTCTCAAGTCAGTGGGGGCGGTGGTGAAGGAGTCAGCAGTTCTGTGTGGGGACTGTCCCCAGGTAACCCTGCCACAGGAAGTAGCAATTCTGGGTTCAGTCAGGGGAATGGAGACACTGTGAACTCAGCATTAAGTGCTAAACAAAACGGATCCAGCAGTGCTGTGCAAAAGGAAGGAAATGGAGGAAACGCTTGGGATTCGGGACCTCCTGCTGGTCCTGGAATCCTCGCTTGGGGAAGGGGCGGTGGCAGCAATGGCGTTGGTAATATCCATTCGGGAGCTTGGGGCCACCCCAGCCGAAGCGCCTCTAACAGTGTAAATGGGGAGTGGGGAAAGCCCCCAAACCAGCATTCCAATAGTGACATCAATGGGAAAGGATCAACAGGGTGGGATAGTCCTAGTGTTAGCAGCCAGAATCCTGCCACACAGCCTGGCAATGAACACATGAACTCCTGGGCCAAAGCTGCATCTTCTGGAACTACAGCAAGTGAAGGAAGTAGCGATGGTTCTGGCAGTCACAATGAAGGCAGCACTGGGAGGGAAGGAGCAGAAGGCCGAAGGCGAGATAAAGGGATTGTAGACCAAGGGCACATCCAATTGCCAAGGAACGATCTTGACCCAAGAGTTCTGTCTAATACTGGTTGGGGACAGACTCCAGTAAAGCAAAACACTGCCTGGGAATTTGAAGAATCCCCTAGGTCTGAGAGAAAAAATGACAATGGGACAGAGGCCTGGGGTTGTGCAGCTACTCAGCCTTCAAACTCAGGGGGGAAGAACGATGGGTCCATCATGAACAGTACAAATACCTCTTCAGTATCTGGGTGGGCCAGCTCACCACCTGCTGCTGTGCCAGCAAACACAGGTTGGGGAGACAGCAGCAACAAAGCGCCAAATGGCCCGGGGGTGTGGGGGGACTCGGTAAGCTCTACTGCTGTCAATAATGCTGCTGCGGCCAAGAGTGGCCACGCATGGAGTGGGACCGTAAATCAGGAGGACAAGTCACCTACCTGGGGTGAGCCTCAGAAACCCAAATCTCAAAACTGGGGAGATGGACAAAAATCTAATCCAGCCTGGAGTGCAGGAGGGGGAGATTGGGCAGACTCGTCTTCTGTCCTTGGACACTTAGGGGATGGGAAAAAAAATGGCTCTGGATGGGATGCTGACAGTAATCGATCAGGGTCTGGTTGGAATGATGCTCCAAGGTCTGGGACTAGTGGCTGGGGCAATGGCACAAATGCAAAGGTGAATCCAGGTACAAACTGGGGAGAGTCTTTAAAACCTGGCCCCCAGCAGAACTGGGCTGGCAAACCCCAAGACAACAACATGAGTAACTGGGGAGGCGCCGCTTCCGTTAAACAGACAGGAACAGGGTGGATCGGGGGGCCAGTCCCTGTCAAACAAAAGGACAACAGTGAAGCCACGGGCTGGGAAGAACCTTCTCCACCATCCATTCGACGCAAAATGGAAATTGATGATGGTACCTCAGCTTGGGGTGACCCAAGCAACTACAACAACAAAACTGTAAACATGTGGGATAGAAACAACCCGGGCCTCCAGAACAGCACCACAGCCAATACCACCACCACCACCACCACCACAAGTAACAGCACGCACGTGGGCGAGACGCCACCATCGCACCAGGCCAGTGCCCAGCTGAATCGATCGCCGCTGCTTGGTCCAGGTATGAGAGGGACTTTATATGACTTTAAAAGTAAAAAAAGTAGTTTATCCTCATTAAATATGCATACATGCTCTGACTAGTGTTTTTATAGCAAATGACGTTAGACTAATTTAAATTCCTTTCACCTTGTAGTGTTGTATTTAAATATTATCGAAAGAGAATAAATAAAGTAGGATTCTCCAATAGCTTTCTATCCAAGAAAATATATATTAAGCACTTTCAATAGAAAAGAGAGGAAAGAAGAAATCCGTCCTCATCAGCAAAGATTGGGGACCATTATGTTAGTTTGTGTGAACTTACAGAGTCTTCATTTCTTTATGAGATAAACCAGTAGTTCTCAACCCCGGCTTTCATTAGAATTACCTGGGAGCTGGGGGGCCTGGGGGTTACCAATCTCAGAGATTTCTAATGTCGCTAGTGTGGAGGGAAGCCCATTCACTAGTGGTTGTTAAAGCTTCACAGATGTTTCTGATGTGTAGCTAACACTGAAACAAAACCATTTTTGTAAAAGGTAAATGGCATTGGGCCGGCCCCACGGTGTAACAGTTAAGTTCGCGCACTCTGCTTTGGCGGCCCAGTGTTTGCAGGTTCGGATCCCCAGCGCAGACCTACCTATGGCTCATCCAGCCATGCTGTGGCGCGTCCCACATACAAAATGGAGGAATATGGGCACAGGTGTCAGCCCAGGGCCAGTCTTCCTCAAACGAAAAAAAATGTGAATGACATTATGTAATAAAAGTCATGTTTTGATTTCCGTTGAAAGAAAATCTCTAAAATTAGACTAGAACTTGTGTTTTGAGTTCCTTTTTTATGCAAGGCACTCTGCTAGATCCTGTGGTGGGAAAGAAGGTGGTGAGATGACCCAAGAACTAGCAGTAGCCCCACATTTCTAACTAGAATGTTGGTCCGTGGAACAAGGTATCCCTGGGCTCCAGACGTGGAATCTGCCTAAGCAATGAGTGAGAGCTGGGCTCCCCAGATCACAGAGCTCCCAGGTGTGGAAGGGACCAGAAAGAGAATATAATCCAGCTGAGGGCACTAGATTCAGGGCCTTCTCTCTTCTACATGCTCAGGCAGCTGGAAGCCTCTGCATAAAGGTGCACACACAGTGCCGGGAAGCCCCCCACCTCCTGCCCAGTGCACTTTCTTTCCTGGCCGCTCTGGCTATTACATCCATCTTAGACTGAGCCTCGGTCAGCGTCCCTCCAGTTTCTATAATTGCTGGTATAGTTTTGGGACAATACAAAGCAAGGCTTAATTTCTCTTCCCATACTACAGTTTTTCAAATAATCTACCCACTCTCCAGGAAATATTCCTAGTTCCTACAGCTATTCCTCATAGTTGTGATTTTAAATCCTTTTTATTGTCATCTGGAAAAGTTATAGCTTGTGAGGGTCCTTGTGCCCACAGCTGATGTCATTATAAGTATAGTTTACCTGGTACAGAATTAGTTGAGATTATAACCTCCCTCACTCCTAAAATCATACTCCTGGTAATGCATTCTGAGTTTCATTTAGCCTATTTGAGCCATGTCACAATATGTTTCTTAAATTGAGCTTAAAATCTGAAGTCTTTCTTTTTGTTAAGACCACCGTAAGGCCCTCCTCGCTCAGGACTATCCTGGTGCAGCTGGCTGCTTGGTCCCACGTGTAGAACCTAGTTCCTGTAAAATTAGATTCCAATCCCCCAGCCTGCTGAGATCTTTTTGAACCCTGATTCTGTAATCAGCATATTAGTTATTCCAGTTTTATGCCTTCCCTAAATTTTATAAACACACCATAAAGGCAAGACTAAGGATAGAGTCCTTTCTCCTTGGTCACTCACTCAGTCGTCTATATATGGAACCAAATTTGCATGCTGCACCCAGCCTACAAGGGAGTCTGGAAAGTGTAATCTTTAACTTTGGGCCTCTGTAATACAGGAAGGCTCATAGAAGGCAGTGGAATAGGTGCCGAATGCTGTTGACTCTGTCGTGTGCAGAGATTTGTTAAAAAAATTGTTCAGGGGCCGGCCCAGTGGCGCAGCGGTTTAGTCCGCGCTTGGCAGCCCAGGGTTCGCCGGTTCGGATCCCGGGCGCCCGCCGACGCACTGCCTGTCAGCCATGCCGTGGCGGTGTCCCATATAAAAAGTGGAGGAAGATGGGCACGATGTTAACCCAGGGCCAGTCTTCCTCAGCAAAAAGGGGAAGATTGGCGACGGATGTTAGCTTAGGGCTGGTCTTCCCCACAAAAATAAAATAAAATAAAAATAATAAAAAAAATAAATTGTTCAGACCATCAAACATGGTTCAAACAGAAATGAGTAGAGAATCTGTGGTGCACCCCCACTACCTTGTACCAAAACTCCACCAGAGACCCAGCTGGGGCTGGTTACTTCCGTTCCTCTGCCTCTGATCCGGCTCTCACATCCGAGCCTCCTCAATCCCATGATTTATGATCACCCAACGAAGCTCTATAGTTTGTAAGGTTTCTCATGGTCTCCTACCCATCTACAGTAATGCTTCTAGGACTGGTACCTTTATCGTTTTATTTGGTGTACATTCATTCAAAATACATTGTTGAACACCTGTTGTGTGAGAGGCATAGCAGGCAGATGCTCAGGACATGACAGTGTAGAGACAGTAGCTCTGCCCTCCTTGAACCACCAGTTGGACAGAAAGACAAGTACCTAGACAATTACAGTATGGTGCCAACCAGTAGTGACCAGGAAAGTGTGGCATATAGGATAGCACCTAACCAAGATTTTGATCATGAGAGGTTGGGGTGAACAACATTGGATAATAGTGCAGAAGAGCGTTTCAGATAGACTAGCGTGTGAGGCCTAGCAGCAAAGAGACAAGGTGGCATATTTGAGGAATAAAAACAAGTTCAGAATGGTTGGCACTTGGGGTAAGTGGTGAGAGCAACGAGGCCTTGCAGAGAGAAGAAGCTAGAGGGGGGCCAGGGCAAGATCGGGCAAGGTCTTTTGGGCCATGTGAAGGAGCCGGATTGTATCCAGAAATTTGGGAAGCCAGGGAGAAGATTTAAGCAGCGAGTGAATGATCAGACTTATTCATAGAATCATTCCAGCTATGAAATTAAGAATGGATCAGTGGGAAGCAAAGCTGGAGAATAGGATCTGAGCTCGGCCAGTGTTTTGGTAGCGGTGGTAGCAGCCTAGATTGGAATAGTGGCAGGGGGGTGGAGACGGAGATGGCAGCAAGGCTTGGAAACTGTTTGGAAGTGTGAGCAGAGAGAGTTCAGAGCTTGGGCAAGTGTGCAGATAACTGTGTCATTCACTGACTTATCCAGGAACATAGCAGGAAGCACGTGTGCCCTGGAGATGACAACAGAAGTTGGATATAGAAGACTGAGTCTCAGCCAGAGATGAGGCTGAAGGTACAGCTGTGGGAAAGTGGTGTGGAGTAGAGGGCCAAGGGCAAGAGCAGAGAGTTTGTTCAAGATGGTAGCGTTTTGAGCATGTTTCAAAGCTGATAGAAGCGAGTGGAGAGGGAGAATGGATGCAAAGGGAGGAGATCCCTTTGTGTGGTCAGAAAGGGCATTCATCTGTCCTGTAGAGGAGGCCAGGCTTTCCGTGGCCAGAGGGTAAGAGGCACCTCTGGTGTTCTTTGTTCTCTGAGAGCGTTGGGGACACAGCCTGGAGTGGAGAGTGGGAGGGGAGGCCGAGGTGTGAGCAGAGGCCAAGTTTGCATTAGCCCGTGGAGAGAATGGAACAGAGAGCTGCCCAGGGGTCCCCGAAGGATTGCTAAGCGGTGTTCACAGTTCCACGTGGACAAGCATTCGTTTATTCAGTGCGTGTTTATTGGGGCCTGCTGTGTGCCCAGCAGCCCTCTGGTTTTGGGAAGTACAGCAGGAAACAAAACAGACAGGACCCCTGCCCTGATGGGCGAGCAGTCCAGCAAGGAGCCGAGGTGACATGAGTTAGCAAGTATGTGTGTAGTGTGTCCGGTGGTGAGGATGGTGTGGAGAAAGGAAGCGGGGAAGGAGTCAGGAGTGCCACGGGTGAGTGGAGGGATTGTCATCTTGCGGAGGGTCGCCTGGGCATGTGGGCCACTGTTTGGTTTTCCCTGGAAGCATTCAGCAGCTGGAGTGGAAGGAGAGCTGTCCTCCTTTCTGCATTCAGTTCAAATACCACTGCCCTCCAAAGCCTCCCTGGTCCACCAGCTGGACGTGATCCCTCCAGCCTCCTCTCAGATTCCTCGGCAGTTCACTGTTACCTCTCTGAGCCACCACATCAGAAATCCTTTATGGAGCTCAAGACTATGCTAGCCTCTACATACACTCCACTGTCACCTGGTGGTTCTTGGGCTATACCTGGTTCCACAAATGTGCCTTTTAGCCCACATTTTTCATGTGAATAAATTTTTTTAATGAAAATGTTTTATATAAAATTCCAGATTTCTAGCTTCTTTTGGGAACCTGGAAGTTCTGACACATTGGATTCACATGGCAGCAGTCTACCAGGGGGCTACCTTTAGATAGAGCCTGTGTTTTCTAGTGTGCCGCACTCCCCAACACTCCCTGTTGTGTCCCAGCACTGAGACTTTTGAGCAGTAGCCATTGATCATCAAGTCATCAAGCTTGTACTGTTGCTCTTCCTACACGGGCCTGTTTACATTGACCGGCTGGCTCCCTGAGGTATTTGACTTTGTGATTCCTGTTTTTTACTAACATATGATTAACATTTCTAGGCACTTAAATTTTGTAAAGGCACTTAAAAACTTGAGGGAAAGAGAGGAAGCAAGAAGGAAGAAAGGTAATTGATGCCAAAAATGAAGGGATATAGACATTGAGACATGATATGGTCCAGTGGGAGAGGCCAGTAATATAAAATGTGGTGGGGTGATTAGCATTGTGGTAATGGTGTGCACAAAGCACTCTGGGAAGAGTGGATGGTTAAAAATAGTTGTCATGTCCCACCCACCCAAGACGTGCTCCTGGAAACCCTCGTTCCCGTGGCTGTCCTCGCAGGTCACAGCTGGAGTCCCCTCCTGCTCCTGCTTGTCGTCTCCTGGGAAAGCTCCAGCTGAAGTGTGCCCTTGTGCCCGCCCGGGGTCCTGGCAATGCGTGTGTGCTGACAGTGCTTGATGAGCGCCTGCAGCATCTCTTCTCGGGTCCTCCCATGTCATCCTCACGGCCCCTGGGCCTGATTTTACAGGTGAAACCTGGGAGCTTACTGAGGGCACATGTGTGCTGAGGAGGTGGCGCGGTCTCAGATGTGTGATATGTAGCTTGCCTGCCGCATTTCTAAATATTACCTCGATGACACCCCACAGAGATTAGAACCACATTGCATTTGTGATTTTTCCTCTATGTTACCCTTAGAATCTACTCTTGCTGGGCCTTTACCCTGGATAAACGCATTCCTGTTTAGTTAGAAGGGCCAAAATCATTCTTTTTTATATGAAAAATATTTATAAATAATTTTTTTAACAAATTGCATGTATTATCACCAAATGTAGAAGAAGGATACTATGCTCCATCCCCCATGGTGACATTTTCCTTTTCTCCCCTCCAGCCCCTGGCCATAGGCATGTGTGGGATCTCTGTAGTTGTAGCAGTAGTGTAGAAGCAGCTGTGAATTTTATTTTACTACTAAACAGAGACGGACAAAATGTTAGACAAATCTTTTCCATGCAGTAAGCCCATATGCAGAAACTAGGTCAAGTTGAGTGTATTGCACAACATATGATGGGGTTACTGAGTAATTTTTTCATTTATAATATTAGTCTCTTTTTCTCTCGTGACACAAAGTAGCTGCATTGAGGTATTATTCCTGCCCCACACTGCCTGTGGCATTCGAGTCTCAGTCCTGAACCAAGCGTCCTTCTGCAAGGAGAGCAGAGTCTATCACCACAGGCATCCCAGGTGATCCGAGCCTATCACTTGCCCAGCCTGTTAAACCGAGCCAGTCTTTGAGCCGGTGGAAGGGACGGTCACGCTTTCACACCAGTTCCCTCCATAGCGATGACAACACGCTGGTTCCTTTTGATCCTCTCCGTTCATTATCACGATTGTCAGCCCTTGGCCCTCCTTGTGGGGTTTGCTCCCTGGGCAGCCCTGACCGATGATGAGAGCAGCAGTAACAGCACCCGCTCGGCTGTGAGTTAGCTAGAGTCTTGAACACTTGCCCGGACTGGTTTCATAAATAGACTGGAATTCCCACTCCCAACAAAGTCCTACACCTGATGACTGTCTGATGAAGTTTCTGCTATTTATACAGTTGGTCTTTTATAGGTATTCTGCAATTTGCTATTGACCTATGCTGATCTTACAAGATTTTCACTTATCTCAGAGTTTGGGTTTTAAGTTGTTTTTTAAATTGTCGATTGTTACCACTTAAGGGTGTTGATCTCTGTCTTACAAAATATGGTTTCTCAATTACATGTTTTTTATGTGTCCAGTTTTATAGAAGTAAATGCTACGGGACAATCATTTTTGTCTCATCCTTATTATATTGATATTAATTAGTTTTCTGATGAGCCTGAGGAAAACTGATATTAATTTAGGAAATGCAGTGTACCTTCATAACTGGATTATTTGGATCTGGCTCAAACCCATTCTGGAGATGAAACACAGTGGTAATCTAGAGAAATGTCCCTGTGCCTGTCTTTTGATCAGAGATGGTAAGCTGCCTGAGAAGGACTCATGAGGTTGTCATTAACGTAGGGTGTCAAGCTGTGTAGGCCGGCACAGTGCAGTCCCTCCTCTTTAACATTGCCCTGGTGATGTCATGTGAATTGAGCCAAACGTGCAAGACCTGCTAGCCTGTGCCTTGCTGTGGCAAGGAGCTACTAAGTCACTGGAGAACAGTCTGTTATCTTGACAACTAGTGGAGATGTGACCAAAGTGAGAAAGTGCAAGCATAGCATTTACTTATGTTCCTAAGGGAATGAAAGCAGATCCTAAAAATACTTAGCAGCCTGATTTTCTAGTGCACTTAGAAATAAATATTCTGGGACACTTAAAAAATCAATTTGCAGACGCAGGAGAACATTGAATATTAATTAATAAAATTTTTTATGACTAACAGATCCTAACACTAGACTCTGAATCTATCAATGAGATTGAGGGAGAACCTCCAGAGATGGTTTCTTTCATTCCCGAACTCTGTCAGGTTTCACCAAAACATTTAGATAATTTGAAAGGGATTGGGAGTAGGGGTAGAGAGATCACTAAACAATGAATTTGGAGTCAAATATGAAGGCCATTATGGACTTGAGCTGAGCTAAACCAGCGACATAGCGGGGTCATGAAATCTTGCCTGGGGTTATGTCTTCCAACAGTGAATGGAAGTGAAATAGTAGCACCACATCTGCCAATCAGAAAACTGGAAGTATACTGCTAATGTTGACTTATTCCAGAATATTTTTTTATCCGTTTTACTACCTGTTCTCCTCAACTCCTCAGGAATGTCTAGCCATTGCCAGGCATTTCAGCTGTCAGCTAAACTAAAACTTGGAAGAAACTGAATTTGGGAATCCTCTCCCGAGGTAGATAAAACATGTATGTTGTTTCCCTAAGACTCCTCAAGAGCAGAAGTTGGAGAACATGGTCCTTCCTGCAGGACTCGCTGTCCTGGAAGCTCACCTGCTCCTTTCTCATCCTTCGGTGTCAAAATGATACCAAAAAGTAGTCACCTGCAGATGGAGTGAATCAGCAAGCTGCTGTGAGAGCTCAGCTCTTTTCACTCTGTCACTTCAGAGATACATCTCACGACCTCCCCGGCCAGGGGAATTTGCTGTTAAGCACCATGCAATAGTTACTGAAAGAGGACTGATCTGAGCGGTCTTTGCTTTTTGTGGATATGGGATTTTTCTTGAGTTTGTGTTTGGTTGTGATGTTTTTACTTTCCTGCGTTTTTGGGGGATTGGTAAGTGGGGCTGGGGCTGGAGGAGGAGTAGGGAATTGGAATTCCCACTAAAGAAGTAGGAGGAGATGCCTAGCAGTGCAAGTCCTGGGGATACAGGTGAAGGTTTTCACTTTAGGTTCCCTCAATTCAAAATAAATAACACAGTTAAATAAACAATTTGGCCCCCCACATATCAATAAGAAAGAGTTAGCACATTTGAAATCTGTTTTAATGCACTAAAATGAAAACTAAATAAGATGTTTTTTCTGTTTGTAATACCTACCCTCTGTGATGACCCAGTAAAGCAGGCAAAAGAAGCTCTTCTAAGAGGCTGCTATGCAGCTGAAGGCCACGTGGCCAGCTTTTGAAAAGGACCCTTATCTGTAACCCTCAAATAGATTCCCCTGAATTTGTAACAGAAGTGTCAAATGCCACGAGAGGAGGCATTCTGAAAGGTAGGATACTCTGCCATCTGAATGAGCAAACTCTTCTGTATAAGCTTCACTTTATAATACCTATCTTGATTTCAAATATGAAAAATTAATTGTTGCTGCAGCTACCAATTCTGCTCTGTCCTTCTACAAGCATTTTAATAAATTTACATTACATTTGAAGGCCAACGGTGTGAGCAAAATCCCATCTCGTTAATATTTGTCAGTACCTCAAAATGCCGAGCATATGGCAAGCACTCAAATCCTTAATCAACTGAATTTTTAGTCCTTTATCTTTATCCTTCCTTCACTTAATTAAAATTGGCCACTTTTTAACTGAACCTTTCTTCCCAGAAAGAACTGCCTGTCATACTTATAAAACTATATAACTAGCATCTGTGGAACAAGTTAGCATTGATTTCTTATTTCAGAGAAGAAAGAATGCCATCGGGCCAGCCCGGTGGCGCAGCGGTTTAGTCCGCGCTTGGCAGCCCGGGGTTCGCAGGTTCGGATCCCGAGCGCCCGCCCGTGCACTGCTCGTCAGCCACGCCATGGCGGCGTCCCATATAAAGTGGAGGAAGATGGGCACAGATGTTAGCCCAGGGCCAGTCTTCCTCAGCAAAAAGAGGAGGATTGGCGACGGATGTTAGCTCAGGGCTGGTCTTCCTCACAAAAAAAAGAAAGAAAGAAAGAATGCCATGTACCAGCTTAACTGTCAGTAGTGCTTAAGGTGAGAATCATTAAGTCGGGTAAAGATTCTCTTTCCCTCGGTTCTGTTCCCTGGCCTTATATCTGCTTCGTGTTCGTTTTTATACCAGTCTTCCGGGTGTACACCACTTAGGCTCTCTGTTTTCTTCATTCTGATAGGAAGATGAAGAATGTATATTTAAAATTGAGTGAAAACTACATATTCTGGTGGCATTTCATTATTATTGTTATTTTATTCCCAACACTATTTGTTCAATTGAAGAAAGTAGATAATGATTCCTGAACCCCACAGTGCAGAAATATTTTGCCAAAAGCAGTAGTATTTGAAGGACTACTTCTAAAATTTTAATATCAGTTTTAAATGTAAGATAGAAATTTGTTCTACCTCATTAAGCCAACTTTAAAAGAACCTCTATAAAATTATTTACAAAAAAGGATACCAGATTCACTCCAGCGATAAACACTAAAGATGGGAGATTATTTCTTTTAGTAGTATGGATTTAAAGTTATTTTATGTCTACTGAACGTATGTGCTTTGCATCAAAAATATCTAGTGTGCCTCAGTTTTTAGTGTCTCTTCTAGAGTCTTTCATGTGTCCAGTGGTACACACATTCTGATGTATATGTTAGTTTGGCATTGTAGGTAAATAGTGTTCTTGCTAGAGATCAACTTAAAATGGAAATATTGTTTTCTTGACTTTTGAGTAAGCAATTATTCTTCCATTTATTTCTAAGATTTTAAAACATGCTGCTTGCAAATCGTTTGCCTTCTATATAAAAATACTCTAGACATTTCTGCTTTAACAGGAATTTAAAACTCTGTAAAAATCAGTTAGCTATCATTACCATAGTATTAATATTTATTCTCAGTGTTGACTTAGTTAAATAATTTATAGTATTGCCTTTCAAAGAAATAGAAGGATGACAAATTTTAGGTGAATTTGTCATTTAATTACCTACAATCAATCAGTGTTTTTACAGTTGATGGACCTTTAGTAACATCTGAGCTTTTTTTTTTTTTTGCAGTAACATTGTATAAATTTCAGGTGTACATCATTATACTTCTGTTTCTGCATAGATTACTTTATGTTCACCACCCAAATACTAATTACAATCCCTCACCACACACATGTGCCTAATCATCCCTTTCGCCTTTAGTAACAGCTGAGTTATTTTATCTTCTGAAAACATTCATTATTTTTATCAGCTATGTTAATTTTCCTGATTTAATTTTGTCCCTTCAATTTGTGAAACTACTTCTCCCAATGTACATTATTGTTTTCTGTGTAATTATAGGTAATATTACGGTTAGCAGTTGCCGACAATAACTGATTAGGGCTAACTTCCCTGTTATTGGTAATAATTTACATAATATATTGCTCAGCATAGAGCTTCTAATTTAAAATGATTCATAGGTTGTGTGTCCTTTTGTCTTTAATCAATATTATTGCATTTTATTAGAATAAAGAGCATCAAGGGAACTGATTCCATGCTATTTTTAGTCAGAAAGTTAATATATTTCATAATTGAGATGGTAATATCCATGTTGCAACCAAATAATTTAAAATCTACGGTTAATTATTTGCATGTTATGCCTTCTATTCTTCAGTTAGTATTTAAAACATCCTCATTTCTATCTCTGAGAAACTATATGTATATGAACATTACAACTGGTGTGAGCTATCAATGTGACTACCAAGTGTCAAGTGAGCTTATAGGCAGAAGCAAAATGATCAAAATGTGGGCTGATTTGGAACTATGAAATTTAGCTATGTAACATAAAGTGTTTTTCCTACTAACGTGTAAAGAGAGTGGGGAGATCCTTACTGTTGCCTGGTCCCATGACGACTTCTGTGCCTCTAGATGCTGATGCCGTAACTTTCTGGATCCCTTAGGTACCTTTTTAGTTTCATATATACCCTTCTCAGGTACCAGTTCCTGATCAGGATGCTGTGGCAACAGGACTGGGCAAGGAAGAAGAAAGAATTTCTGAAAAACCCTTGCAGTCAGTGTGCCTCTGGAAACCACCTGATCCCTAATTCCTTCACTTTGTTCCCATCTTAAGGCAAATGCCTCAGCTCTTTTCTCAGCTCGCTAGGTGGTACCTGGGAACTGTCTGCATTCTCTAGTTACTACTTTATCTGTACATGTTTAATCTGCCATCTTCTCATTTCTTTGCCCGGATCTGTGTCTTTGATGGTTGATCAAAAGATAAGCAGGAATAATTTTTCAGTATATATTTGCAACTTGTAGATTTTTCTTATAAGAGAATAATGTAACATAAAATTTCTTTAGTTCATTACATGCAATACCAGAAGTATGTTGGTTTTAAACTAATGTTGGTTTTAAACTAATCTTTTAAACCCTGTTATGTTGCAAATACTGTGAATTTAGTAGTCTTTAATGTTTAATGGACTTTCAGTTTTAAGTGAGTGAGGATCAGTGAGAAAATTACAACTTTAAAAAGCTAAACAAATCAGATTAGATTTAATGTTGTCTCTTTTTCGCTTTCCACTAAAAGCCCTCCTAAAGATAGATTATCTTGAAATTATTTGAACTTGAAATTACCATTTTTACTTTCTCTCTCTGTTTCACTTTTATTATTTTCTCTCTCCCTTGGCACCCTTTTCAGTTTCATCGGGCTGGGGAGAAATGCCTAATGTTCATTCAAAGCCTGAGAACTCTTGGGGAGAACCATCCTCCCCTTCTACCCTGGTTGACAACGGCACAGCAGCGTGGGGCAAGCCGCCCAGCAGTGGCAGCGGGTGGGGGGATCAGCCTGCTGAGCCAGCGGTGACATTCGGAAGAGCCGGCGCTCCCGCTGCCACCCCAGCCCTGTGCAAACCAGGTAAGCTAGCATTCTGCCTGCTCTGTATCAGCAGTTTAGAAATGAGTCAGTATTTTATGTAGAGATTTTTCACTATTTCACAATTTTAAGAATTGATTTTTTTAGAACACTTTCCTCATTTACACTTCAAGACTAACATTAAACCAAGACTATAAAGAAATATTTGCCATGTCTGATACATGAACACAAAGGAGATTTTAACAGAAGTCCATGCTCTCCTTTTTAAAAAAAAATAAATACAAGAATCAGAGCAGTATAGCATATCTGCGTGATACTATGAGAGCACTACTCCTCCAGCAACAGTCTCCAACTGCCGCTTGAAATAGTCTACACGTGCTCTCTCACTGAGCCAGGTGGATAAAGCATGCCAGCTTTCCTTCTTGAGATTAGGTTTTGAAAACATATTACTTCACAGCCATCTGACACTTCTTACCTTGCTTTCATCTTGTAAACAAAATTCTGCTTTGGATACTCCAGGTTTTTTGCTTCTTCTTTTTTTGAAAAAAGGAAAGAAAAATTGTGCTGCATTTTCCTCCCATTATCTGAAAGTGTAATACATACACATATAAAATGTACATTCTCACAAATGTCCAGATCATGTTTACCCAGTGGAATTCTGTCATTTGTGGGTGTTGTGTAGTGTGATACTTATGACATTAGTATGAGTATAAGATTGCTGATTTAAGTCTGATATTAAAGTTAATTGTTCACATGGCTGCAGAAGCTTCATATATTCTTTGGACATCATTAAATTTCTTAGATCTTAAAATGCAACTTTATTGGTTTTGTATTTTGTTACTTTTGCTAACACTAGATGGTATGCTCTGTATAGCCACCATTCTGCTGGATTATTCATTCCATTCATATACTTTTTTTTTTTTTTTTTTTTTTTTTTTTTGTGGGGCAGACCAGCCCTGAGCTAACATCTGTTCCAGTCCTCCCCTTTTTTGCTGAGGAAGACTGGCCCTGAGCTAACATCCGTGCCCGTCTTTCCTCTGCTCTATATGGGACGCCGCCACAGCATGGCTGACAAGCAGTGCGTCGGTGGGCGCCCAGGATCCGAACTCGCGAACCCCGGGCTGCCAAGCGCAGACTAAACCGCTGCGCCACCGGGCGGCCCCTCCATTCATATACTTTTTGTTACAAATCTAAAGGATAAGGGAGCTTCTGGGCATTTAGATTCACGTGCCATTTTGAGGCAATATATTTGTTTTTGTAATTTGTCCTTAAAGGCCCAGTTATATGTCTCTCCACCTTGTAAGCAATGTATCTTCATCATCTCACAGACTCCAGCTAACTGTGCTATCACCTAATCCTTGGCCTTCTTCAAGTTCTCCCAAGAAGTGAAAATTCGGGGTAAATTTTACACCAAAAATCACTTTGTGTTTTAAGAAAGGAGAAAAAGTAACATCCTGACATTGAAACTCAGTATTCAGCTTGTAGCACTATCTGCCTAAGGCCTCAGCTGTCTCCTTCCAGTTATTCTGGCAGCCTCTCCTGGGAGTTTGTCAGAAACACAGACTGTGGGGCCCACCCGCAGACCTGCTGTGTTTCTCGTGATCCCCAGGGCACGTTGGAGGAGCACTGGTCCATGTGGCTTATTGCTGCGGGTTTGGATCAAGTGGTGATTAAAAACCATGTGGAGAACAGTGACATTTTTCAGGACTCTGCATTTTACTGGCCATTTCATCCCATGTAGAGAGTGCCAACTTCTGCTGTAGCCCCCAGAATTTATTTTTAGAATATCCATGCTTCAAAATGATCTATGGTCAGTTAAGGTAGCTTAGAACAGCGCAGACTGGGGGCCGCCCGATGGCGCAGCGGTTAAGTTCGCGCTTGGCAGCCCGGGGTTCGCTGGTTCGGATCCCGGGCGCCTGCCGACGCACTGCTCGTCAGCCATGCCGTGGCGGCGTCCCATATAAAGTGGAGGAAGATGGGCACAGATGTTAGCCCAGGGCCAGTCTTCCTCAGCAAAAAAGAGGAGGTTCGGCAGTGGATGTTAGCTCAGGGCTGGTCTTCCTCGCAAAAAAAAAAAAAAGAACAGCGCAGACTGTAACGAATAGCTGGAGTTTGAAGAAAAAATATATACATATATATATTATGTATCTCGTAGGAGAAATTCAATTCTTAGGTCTGGGGGAAATGAAGTAGTGAAAAGGTAGATTACAATACACCCCTTTTGTCCTGCCTCCCCCAAATGATGTGGTAGTGCAGCACTGTCTACTGGAGGAATGGTGAATTTGATAGGTTCATGTTTGCTCTCTTTCTAGCTTCAAAATCTATGCAAGAAGGCTGGGGCAGTGGTGGGGATGACATGAACCTCGGTACTAGTCAGTGGGAAGACGAAGAAGGGAGCATGTGGAACAATGCTGCTTCCCAAGAAAGCACCTCCTCCTGCAGTTCCTGGGGCAACGCCTCCAAAAAAGGACTCCAAAAGGTGTGTGTGACACTAAAGAAAAGCAACTCTAAGAATCAGTGGTGCTTAAAAACACATTCAATTTAATGGGAGTATTTCCAATTAATGGTGAAAGACTAAGCTTCTTAAAGTGCTCTGAGGAACTTTGGAGGTCCCTGAGACCCTTTCAGGGGGATCTCTCCTAAGTGTGGGGTGGAATTCACCAGAGATGATGTGAAATTGATGTCACAGCAAAGCAAATACAAAGACAGATGTGAGAACCAGCTGCTTCCATGAACCCAGACAGTAAAAAGCTTTGCAAGCATTCACAACAGCACCACTCTTGCTAAAAATTTTTGTTATAGAAAATATAATTATTTTCCATTAAAAAAATGTTATGTTAACATATAATGGGTTTGTGATTGTTATTTTTAAAGTTAATAAATATTTTTAAAATTTTTCCATTTTAATTTCTAATACAGTAAGTACCGATAGATACAACCTATGTCAGCAAAAGTTTTTTTGGGATCCTCAGTCTTTAAGAGAAGGTAATGGGGGCCTGAGACCAAAATGTCTGAGAACTCCTGAGGTAGACCATTAAGTAGTCTTGAAACAAAGGGGCAGCCACCTGGAAAAAATGAAGTGAGATCCACAACTTATATATGCACCAAGCAAATTCCAAGTAGATCACAAATTTAAATATGAAAAACAAAAATATAAAAATGTGTAGAATTTTTAAAACAATCTTGGAGTGGGAGAGGCCTTTTTAACTATGACTGAAATCTAAAAGCCATAAAATGAAAGATTATAAACTTCAGTAGATAAACATAAAAACTATGCATGACAGAAAATACCATAATCGAAGTCAAAAGACAAATAACAAACTGGAAAAAAATATTTGTAACTCATGTCATA
Source organism: Tapirus indicus (assembly GCA_031878705.1). Lineage (NCBI taxonomy): Eukaryota > Metazoa > Chordata > Mammalia > Perissodactyla > Tapiridae > Tapirus > Tapirus indicus. Next base: position 56,471,869 of record CM062932.1, read on the forward strand.
GAGAGGGCTGATCTCCCTGATACATAAAGAGAAGTCCTAGAAACGGACTGTTTTTAAAATTAACCAGTAACCCAATAGAAAAATGAACAAAAGAATATGAATAGATGATCCATAGAAGAAGAATAGAAATAGCTCTTAAACCTATGAAAGGATGTTCAGCTTGACTTATGGAAAGAGAATTCATAAAACAGTACTAAGAGATGCCATTTTTCATCTCTCAGACCAAAGAAATCCATAAGTTTAATAAACACGCCCTGTTCACAAAGCTGTGAGAAGACCAGCACTCTCGTATGTTGCTGGTCTGGTAAATCAGGAGAACCCAAACAGAGGGCAATGTGGCATAATCTATCAAAATTACAGCTGCATCAGCACTTTGACACAGCACTTCCACTTGTCATGGGTGTAGCAAATGACAAGTTTTCTATTGTAGCATTTTTGTAGTAAAAAAATGAAAATAAATGTACATTCGTGGAGTAGCTAGTTAAATTATGCCACATCCATATTATGGAAAGCTAAACAGATTTTTTTAAAGAAATTCTATACATATTGTATGAAATGATCACCAAAATATATTATTAAATGAAAAGGCAAGGTACAGAAAAGTGTGTTTAGTACATCACCACTTGAGGGGGCAGAGGACAACAGAAGAGAAAAAGGTGTCACTCCTAATGGCTTCTATAGTTAAAAAATTCTTGGGAAGGATAAATAAACTCCAAAGAGTGGTTTCCTCTTGGAAAAAAACAAGAACTAAGCGTGTGGGGGATGGTGGGAAGAATATGCTTTCGTGTATATCTTTTTTCTGCTTTCCAGTCATCTGAATGTAGTCAGTTAGCAGTAAGCAGAACCCAGAAACGGAAATCAGGGCTCTCTTCATAAGGAGTAGGAGTGGTTACAGACATCACAAAGAAGTCTTTTTACAGTCGGGCTGGCAAATAACCCAGTTAATGATGGGACCGTAAATACCAAATTGGTAAAAGATTGTATCCTCTTGGTGAACCTGGCTCTGGCAACAGAGTGATGATGAAAATAGCCTCCAAATGAGCTGCTTCCTTGAGAAGAGAAGGCCTGTCTAATATCGCCCTGTATGCTCCATTCCGTTGTTATGGCAGGCTCCATCTTGGAAAGCACTGTGAGGAATATTTTTAGAGGAGGGTTTTGTTAAATTGCATTAATGTTTGAGTCTTTGTCATTGTAGAACGGGAGGGAAATACTGAGAACAGGGCTCCCATCTTGCTCCCTCAGCCCTTTTGTGCCCCGGCCCAGGCTCTTTGCTGCTTTCTCTCTGCAGCTCGCCTCTCGCCTTTCTCCCCCTCACTGGCACTTTCCTGTTTTCTCAGCCTAATGTCTATAAGCAGTGAATACTTGACAAATTGACAGGGTTTTTGTTCCTTTCTTCTTCTTGTCTTTTCATTGTATTGAAACGAACCCCTGTATTTTTTTCATCTTTTAGAATAAAGCTTATAAAAGGGCAAATTTTTGTAAAAATTTGTGTACTTTTTAGTAAACTTCGCAAACTATTAGCATAGGATCATGTTCAAGGGATTTCTTACCACAGTTATTTGATGATGGAAGTAGTACATACTGTGATGAACTGAATTCATTCTCTAGGGAAAAGAAGTACTTATCTTGGTTTTTTAAGTCCATAAATTACACACATATGCCAACCTGCAGATGTACCCCGAAGCATTCCTTAGTACTAGCCACGAAGTACTGCAGCGACTTCCTGGAGTACAGCACTATTCCACGTTAACACAGAAAGATTCTGTGACTTTTAAATCACCGTGAATTTTAGGCATCTCCCATTTCTAGAAGAAATGCGTTAAAATGTGACTCATGGACTTTCCCTTTGCCCACACTTGGCTCTAGGGCGTGAAAACGTCGGGCAAGCAGGACGAGGCCTGGATCCTGAACCGGCTCATCAGACAACTCACAGACATGGGCTTCCCGGTGACTGCTGTCCTGTTTTACTGCTACCCACCGTGTGTCCTGCTGTGCATGGCCCCATTGTGTCCTGTCCACGTGTGTCATGTGTAACGAGGAAGGAAGACTTTTGAGGGATGAGACTGTTGACATAACCTAACTCGTAAATTCCCCTTTCACCCGGGCACTTCTGTGTAGGGATCATTGCTTTGAACTACAGCAAAGATCCACATCATTTCTATCAGGAAAAGTGTGAGAGCCTTTTCCTAGAATAAAAAATGCTATGTGATTTTTAATTTTCATTGGTTTATACAGCTTTATATTTTCTTTTAATTCATAATTAGAAGTGAGTTGTCATTAGTTTATGCAGTAGATTGACAAAGCTCACAAGAGAAAACTTAGTATAAAGTACTAAAGCTTCATGTCCAGAGAAAGAATCCTAACTAAAACTATTTAGTTCCTGAGTTTCAATAGGATCATGTGTAGGGAGAGTTTGAAATCACAGGGTATTCCTCTGAAAATATGTCACAATCTGTCCAGTTCCTAAGACAGAATGGCAGGAGGTCAGATAGTGAGGGATACCGCCTGTATCTGCCATGTATTTCCTTCAAATGTCTTCTTTCCAAATCTTTATTCAAATGAGTATTTATCTTTTGATTACTGTGGATGTCCCTAAAGAGTGAGTCCAGAATGGCCCAAGTCTAGAGGAGGCAACTGCGTATTTCACATTGGGCGCAGGCCCTCTGACAGTGGGCAGGGCACATTGCCTGGGTGGCCCAACCTCTTCACGTGTGAAGTGCTGGGAGGAACAGTGGAGGCGGGCCCGGGAGTCCAGTTTACATTGTAGTATTGCAACACGGTGCCCCTGCTTGGTTTTAGTCTTCCACAGAGATCAGTCTGTTCCAATCACAGGGATAATTATCCAAATGAATTTACTTATTTTGTTTTGTTTTTACATTTCTTGGTGAAAAGTGGTTGACAGCCGAGCTTAGAGTCTGAAGTAGAGAGTGAAGCCCTCTGCTCTGACTCCTCCAGTGACTTGCGCACAGCTGCTGGCACGAGAGAGTGGCAGATGGAGACGTGGCTTGTTAGCACAGGAGTCCATCCTGCCTTACTCTCTGCATGTGCCCGTGTCTCTGGTGCTGCTGTCCTGGCGGAGACTTGATCCTTGCTGAACCATTGCTATCTGTGTTGTACAGAAACAGTTACAGGGTTCCACCGGCACTAGACGTTTATTTTTAAAGTGTTAAATACAAGTTCCTTACTCTAAAAATCAATACTTCTCTTATCACAAGAATTATTTTATTTAGATATTTATCTCTAACCTCAACAGTGAAGAAAAGCATTTCCAGTTCCAAAACCTGATAATATTAGGTTAATAATAATCACTTCCCTAAGTTGATAGTGATAAAACTCTTTACGAGCTTTTCTTTTTTTCTTTTTACAATGCCATCCTAATGAACACTCTGTTTTCCCACACAGAGAGAGCCAGCTGAAGAGGCCTTGAAGAGTAATAACATGAACCTTGATCAGGCCATGAGTAAGTAAGATGACAACTTCAAGTACACTTTTTTTCAAGGTACCAGTTTGTGGAGTCGGGATTTGCAGGAGTTTCACTGTAGTCGTGGCTGCACGGTTGACACATGCTAGGTAGTCAGGACCCAGCTGCAGTGCAGGAGGAACCGCACGATGTGCACTAACCAAGTGGAGAGTCCCTTAGGCCTGGGGCTCTGGGGACGGATGGCCAAATGCCGCAGTGAAGCGTGTTTGCTGTTTTCATTTTTCCCAGTATTTCAACGAATAGAAGCATTGTTTTTCATCTGTTTTGAGGGGAGTTGATAATGACACTCTTGGAGAAAGGTGCTGGGACCACGGGCCAGACTTCAGTCGACACTGACTGGGCACGTCCCTCATGCCTTGCACCAGAATGGGCTTGTTCAGGGGCCTACAGAAGCGTCACATGCTGGCTGAGCACTTACTCTTGTTGAGAGAGGTGATTCACTATCAAAGGACAAGTGCAGCTGCTTTAATAGTGATGATGTTAAATAGTTACGTGTAAAATACAGCTGACTCTCATTGTTCGTGGCACTCATGTTCTGTACGGCCACTGCAGACTGAAGAGCAAACACCGAACCGTGGCTCCCAGCGGGATACAGGGCTGGGTTCCTGCGAGCCTCTGGAACCAGCTGATACATAACCTGCTTTATGTGTGTTTCTCTTTAAAGACACCATATTTAATGTTCCTCACAAATGATCATATGCCATATTTCTTTATAATAAAACACTAGCTAAGAAGAGTTTAACATTTTCTTGACCCTGGGTAACGTGACTATAGATTTCTTTGGCTTTTAGACTCAAACCAATGCTGTTAGCTGTGCCTTTTTTTTATCATCATCTCTCAAATCCACAAATTTTCCACTTTTTCATAGCTTCATCACACACTGTGGATGTTACTGTAGCTCTTTCCAAGCAGCCTTGCGTACAGATCAGTGACTTTCCTCTCCCTTTTTCTGGATGTGCCACGTTGTTGATTCATTTGAACTCGTGGCCAGCACCACCATCACGCGCACCCGCACAAAGCATATCTAACGTGTTCTGTCCATGGGGCACATCCCAGCCTTCCTGCCCTCAGAAACACTAGATAGCACTGCAGCACTACACATGGGGACCATTTTAAACACCGAAATCACCAGTAAAAAGCACAAAAATGCGAAAAACGTGGCACTAAATGGACCGCAAAAAGGACACTTGTTTGCCCTAGGAGAGCTGCAGTAAGAAACAGAGCGTCGTCTTGTTTGACCTGAGCTATGAATGTGTGTGTCAGGCGACTCAAATTTTTCACTGCCCTGTGCATGTCCAGAAATAACCACAAAAGTGCCACAATTATTGATTTGGGGGTTGCAAATAAATTCTAGCTAGTCTGTGAATTCACAAGTACAGAATCTGCCAATAATGAGGAGCAACTTTGTAATCATGTGCAAGTGCCAAAATGTATGGTCTGAGCTGCCAGGACAGAGAAAACTCAATGAGCCGGACGACGCTAATCCCGACGTCTTAAAATTGTGAAACAGTACAAAGTTAAAGTAAGCCGGACAGGTTCTAGTCACTAGACTGAAAGACCATGAGGACAAAAACTGTGTCTGCCTTGCATTGTATTGTATCTCCACCATCTAGAAGAGTCCTTACAACTAATAGGGACTCAGTAAGTGGAAATCGGTGGCTGGGAGGTGGAGCAGAGGAGCAGTTTTAGATGAATAATCAGGGAAGGCACCTCTGAGAAAATGACCACTGAGGCCTGTGTGAAGAAGGGGGCTGCCTCCCAGAGGAGAGGATGGGCCAAGCCCCTGAGGGGCAGAGGCGGCCAATGTGGCTGGAGTGGACAAAGCAAGTGGAGAGGAGCAGGAGCGGAAGGAGGGCTGAGAGCAGGGACCAGATCTGTCAAGGCTCGGCCAAAACCAAACCAAGAGCCTCCCTGTGTTTTGGAGGGTTGAGGATCTTATGTCGTTCCCGGAGGCTTCAGCTGGCGCCTCTCGTGCGCTCAGCATCGTCACTGATCCTCCTCGGGCATTTTGTTTGTGCTCCAGGCGCTCTGCTGGAAAAGAAGGTGGACATGGACAAGCGTGGACTGGGAGTGCCTGACTACAATGGAATGGTCACCAAACCCCTTGGCTGCCGCCCACCAATCTCCAAAGAGTCTTCCGTGGACCGCCCCACCTTTCTTGACAAGGTATGGATTTGGGTGGTTTTTTGTTTGTTTAACAAGAGGTGTTTTTCATTTTAACTGTGTCCTTGATGCAAGCTGGATTAAAACTTGCTAGACTATAATATTTAAATGACTTCTACCCATTTTTTCTAATATATATAAATATTTAATGCAGAAGATGTAGTGTTGTATTTCCTGTGTGTGACTTGGAAAAAAAATACTGAAATTGAAAACTGATTTTCATTTTATTGGATGAACTTGGCTGCGTTATCTGCTTCAATTTGTCCAATAGACAAAGGTCATCAAATTTCCATGTTACTGTCTTATTTTATATACACAGTTCTTCCAACTGGAAATGATGTGTTATATGTTAATCTCAGAAAAAGGGGCTAGAGGTGGTTGGGCTTGGGCCCCTGTGTCTGGCTGGTCCTTGCTTGGATCAGCCACTTCAGAGAACATACTGGTGTCTGTGGGAAGATCCCCTTGGACGTTTAACAAGTCCAGTCACCAATTCAATCCTTTTAGTACTGTCGTGTATTAATACCCCCTCTCCAGATGGGTGTGGCTTCAAAGGGGGAAAACAGCATTGAATTAAATTCAATCAAAATGTTGAACCTTGAAAATAAAATTAAAGCAAGAAAGGACAAGTTAAAAAAAAAGAAAAAGGAAAGGCTCACAGGAGAAGAGATGAGGCTTCATCTCTTTTCTCAGACAAGGTCCTCCGCCACACGCTGCTCTGCAGGAGGCTGTAGTTGTAGAGGCCGCAGGGAGACTTGAGTCCGTGTCCTGCCCTGCACCAGTGTGGGCAGGGTCAGATCCAGGGTGCCCAGTGAACAACTACGAATAACTTACTCTCAAATATTATTTGTTGTTTGTCTGAAATTCCAATTTAACTCAGCATCCCGTAATTTTATTTGCTAAGTGTGGAACCCTGTCTTATTGCCTTATCTTTAAAATGTGGGATAATACCTACAGGGTTATTGTGAAGTTAGATGAGACAAATTTGCAAAAGGCCTGACATGTAGTGTGACCTCAGATTAAAAAAAACTAATAGGATTCTGTCTGTTTTATCTTACCCTATTATTAGGTTAAGCCACATGAAATTGCTGTGTTTGTAGGTCAAAAACAGTTGAATGTCAGCAGAATTCAACCTAATGTATACCTTTAGCCTTGTAATAACTTCTCAAAAGGAACCTGTTTATTTGAAAATGGTTGTAAAATGCTTTCCAAATAAGACGTTTGCTAATGTTTCTGTCTCTTTCTCCTGACTCCTACCCCAGGCAGGGTCAATAGTGGATGGGAATATTATAAGCTGATATCTGTGTTTGTAAAATAATTGTTAAAATGAGAACAGCATCTTAATCCTGTTTCTCTTTTTTCTTTCTCCTCTCTTCCTTTTGCCCATGTTCTCCATTCTCTTATTATCCACACTTTTTTGATCTTTTAATTCTTTATTCATCCATATCCCTTTATATGTCCTTGGGAAACTGCTTTGTGCTTTGTCTGCGGATGGACACTGCACACAGCTCACCCTTTCTCTCTCCGATCAGGATGGCGGCCTAGTGGAAGAGCCCACGACTTCACCGTTTTTGCCTTCACCAAGCCTGAAGCTCCCCCTTTCAAACAGTGCACTCCCTAATCAGGCCCTGGGCGGGATTGCCTCAGGGCTGGGCATGCAAAACTTGAATTCTTCTCGACAGGTAAGGCTGTTGGGAGAGAGCCCATGGGTCTCTGTTTTACCTGCCTTTAAAAAATGTGTTTGAGATGTGAACTTTCTTATTTTTGATTCATACCTGTATTTTAAATGTGACCAAATATGTGAAGGTAGTTGAGATGCTATAAGGATTTCCCTTCGAGTAATTTCCTGGCGTCAAGAATTGAATCCAGTTCTTGAGGTTTAACCACGTTACAGGAAATGCTTCAGAATTGTATTTCTTTTCACACGTAACTGAAACGTGTTTGAGCTCAGCGTCCTTGGTGCTCACTTACTGCTAGTGTAAATGGCACATATTGCAGAGTAGTCTTCGGTTGCTAGATGTATTCATAGATCTAGTTGGTGCCACCCTCATTGTCCTGGCGACCAAAACCTTAAATACACTGATCTGCAAGAAACACCACATTCTCCACTTTTTCCCAGACATAGAGGTGACATCTCTTTAAGGTTCTCAGTGGTTTTCAGAGAGTCACCTTGGCCTTTTTCCCTGCCTTTGACACTCTTGAGGAAAGGAGAAAATCACTGGCAGGCATCACTAAAGGGAGGACCTGAGAGTTTTGATTGATGGCTGCTTCGTGTCACTTCTCTCCCCTAGATTCCTAGAATGAAATGCTATGCAAGCAAATCAAGTTTTTCCCGTCTGTGGAACTTCCCTTCTCATTGATTTTCTCACGGATGAGACTGACACACACACACCTTTGCGACTTCTCTTTAAGTAGATGCTGTGATATTTGGGATGGCCCAACAGTCCCATGTGTGCCTGCTGTCCCAGGGTAACTGTCAGCGGTCCCTCTTCCACTCTCAGCAGCATCTCAGTCTGCATGATCCCGGAGATCTTATGTTGCTAACACTGGTGGCAATTCAGTGAAACATCTGCACTTCAGATGTTGTGCCATCTGAAAGTCATCAACCCGGCAGGTGACGCTGGGAGTGAGCCCCGCAGCAGGGGGTTCTGCTCGATGCCTGTCACCCACCCTGCCCATCAGATAACTCATCCAGCTGAGCGGAAAGTACAGCAAAAATATATTTATATTTCACACAAAGTTAACTACCTGAATTGGTCAGTTTATTCAATTTCAGGTTTTGTTGTTGAAATAATAGTTATATATCCTATTTGAAAATGTTGCTATTCTCTCAGGTTAGTAATCCCCACACATCGTTCGTCTCTAACTCATCACAGATATCCTTTTAGAAATGTATATTATTCAAATAGCTATGCGTGTTGCTATGGTTTGTAACACTATGTTATTATAGTTTCTTTGAATGTGATAGGCTTGTTTGGGGACACTTTAAAACTGGCACTGTTGTGTGGCTTCTGGGATTTAAAAACATAAGCAAGCTTCGTAGGCTGATTTTCCATCGTCTGTAACCAGTTTAAACAACACGTATTAAAAATTCACTTTGGCAGAAGTTGACAGGAAGTAGAAACCATTTTGCGTTCATATTTAGGAAAACAAAGCATTGCACCCTACCTCCTGTTTCCTGGAGCTCCCGACTTTGTCACGACCCTGTCCCCTTTCCGTCTCCTGCAGATACCGAGTGGCAATCTGGGTGTATTTGGCAGCAGCGGAGCAGCACAAGCCAGGACCATGCAACAGCCGCCGCAGCCACCCGTGCAGCCTCTGAACTCTTCCCAGCCCAGTCTCCGTGCTCAAGTGCCTCCGTTTCTATCCCCTCAGGTCAGAAGCGTCGCTGCCTGAGGTGACACAGATGCAGGTGTTCTGTGGTGTCCTGTGCCACAGCCATGTCGCTGTTTTCAAGTGAGAGTAAATTAACCCGCACCTACCAGGGGGCCTTCCAGTGGGAATCTGTCAGTCTGATTCCCCTGCTCCAGGGGCGTTTCATAATTGCTCCTTGGGGTGCTTCACCCAGCGAACCAGAGCTCGGCAGTCACCTGTCAGAAGCAGTATTGCTAGGTGAAATGCTAGTTGTACCTAACACACTACCATTGATGTGACTTTTGTCCTGGTCTTGAGAAAGTTGTTTAGATGAACCCAATGAATTGTGTTAGATTGGTGGGAGAGGAAAGTGACAAGCTGAAATATTGCTTAGGATGTAACAGAAACCGCTTAGAAGAAATGAAGGATTGAATAATGCTTTAGTGACAAACTAAATGTGATAATATATAATAGTATATATACTATAGACTTTTTTCTTAAATTTTTTATTCAGTATTAGATCATTTTTGCCCATAGAGATTCTTTAACAAAAGATCAAATAGAATTAAGGAAAAGGATATTGTTGTTATACATAGCTCTGAAGTATAATATCAGTTTTTTCATGTTAATATTGTTTACATTTAGAACATTCCATAGTTTTAGACTTTGGACTCAATTTTTAATTACAACTTTACAGTCCTTACCCCTTATAAAGAATATTCAGTAATCGATTTTAATGATAAATTATAGAATTAGGTGGAAGTAATTGTCACTCTGTAATTGTTTGAACACAGATTTGTGCACTGAGTGGATATGGCTGAAACCTGGGTAAAATAGTTAGGATACAGAGTAAATGGCTATCACAAAGAGACCCAAGTACAGTGACTTGGACAGGACAGACATCCCCTTCTCTCTCGGGTGACAGTGCAGACAGCAGCAGCTCTTCCACATCCTTTCCCGACTGCAGGGAAGGCTAGCAAGTCTGGGCGGCACCTTTCTGCCGTGGCCAGGGAATTGCACGGACCACTTCCGCTCACGTCCCACTGCCCAGACCTAGTGACACGGCCACCCCAGCCTGAGGGGCAGAAGGAGAGATGGGTCCTGGGGGCGGACAGTAGTCTTCCCCACACACAGCAAACCAGTGTGTCCCGAGTGTCAGTCCTCTGTACCACCCACATTACCTGTACTGTTCCGTGACAGGTTTTCTTTCAGTTGACTTGGCTTCTTAATTTAAGTAAATTATTCTTCAAGAAAACTTTACGTATCTACCATAAATAGAAAAATCAACATTTTTCTAATACATATTAGACAACTATTAAAGTAAAAAATGCTCATTCATGTGCTACGTGAAATCATCTTCCATAAATGCTGTGATAAACGTACATAGCACACAGTAGAAAACATTGAAATAGCCAGTGCCAGGCCGCTGACTGGTTCAGAGCAGTGACTCCTAGTTGAAGAGGTACCCCTGAGCGGGGAGGCGCATTGACAGTTACGGTCAGGGCTGGCAGACCCGTGCGGGGGGCCTCTGTCACGAGGGGGCTGGGGCAGTTGTGCCACTGAGAGGAATGTCTGCTCCCACAAGCAGGGGTAGACATTCCCAAGCAGGTAAACCTGGGGAGTGACTGCCCGCCCTGGGACGGGGCTCTGTGGAGGTGGCGTGGAGCTGTCTCCAGGGCTCCTAAGAGGACTGGGCTGAGTGGCCTGTGGGAGGAGCACGCACCTGCCTCCTCTGATGAGGCTTGAACTGAGTGAGGATAACTTCCTCCCTGAGGCCCCTTCACTGTTTCCTGTCCTTAAATTATGCCCATTTATGTTCACTGTGACAGAATATGAATCAGTTACTGATAGAAGTGACCCAGAGTCACTCCTAAAAAAGAAATTGCAAAGTTAATTCATGACTAAGTCAATTCATAACTAGAAAGTTAATTCATAACTAAAATATTTGTAGGAAGAAATTTCTTCCTTTCCCCTTCCTTCCTTCCTTATTCTTCACAAAAGCATGTTAACTACTAATGTTAAAATGTCCACAAATTTTTTAATGGCTTTTGAAGTTCACTCATGAAACAAATGTAATTGTCATTTAATTCATCCATTTTGAATCTCAAAACTACACAGAGAAGTAAATATTTTAATAGCGATTCAGTGCCTAATGGTGTATATTTTGTGTTAAACAGGTTCAAGCACAGCTTTTGCAGTTTGCAGCAAAAAACATTGGTCTCAACCCTGCACTATTAACCTCGCCAGTTAATCCTCAGCATATGACGATGTTGAACCAGCTCTATCAGCTGCAGCTGGTGAGTGGATGGGTCTTTCCAAGTTCTGGAACAAAGAAAGAGTGTTCTCCTGACACCCACCTAGACACGCTGGCAGCATACACACTGGCTGATAAAAGTGGTTAATAGAACACCCTTCTTCAGTCAGGGACTGTCACTGAGACTTTTGTGGAGGTTTTAAACTATTAAAAGAAATTAGGAAATGTGTCACTTAAGGATGTTTTTACTAAGCTTTGTAAATCTTAGGCTCCTTCGTGTTCAAAGTCTCCAGTCTCCAGCTAAATGTGTTTTAGCTTGAGCTCTCCACCAGCCTTTCACATGCAGTTTCCTATCAGAACCACAGAACACAAAAAATCATTTGAGTGACTGTTTTCTAAATTCTTCCAAGAATGGTATACACAAATACCTTTCTAAAAGCATAAGAGAGAAGTTACTTCATTACATACAGTAGATGCCTTAGAGACTGGGACTTAATTCTCTCTCAGAATCCCTTTTGAGAAAGGCTGATACAGCCTACTAGTTCTTGAAAGTTTTATAATTTAACATATCTTTAATTTTTATTTTTCAACAGTCTTAATGCTTTTATCCCAAAATGCCGTGTCATTGTACCCCTAGCCGCATACTGAATTTATGTTTACTAAAGGACCAAGTGTATTATTTCTTTCTTTAATATGTTGACACTTGATTTAGAAGTCTTGTCCAACAACTTCATCTCCTAGAAAATGACCAGGAATCGTGAAGGAAGGGGAAAAAAGGCCTCCGATAGACAAAACCATTGGCGTCAAACCTTTCCTTACAGGAGAGTGCTGGGCGCTCTCAGTCCCGACCCATTGCTGTTTATCTGACGCTCATGCAACCAGTGTGAGTGTCTGGTTTCCCAGTGAGTAGCAGGGTAGGATGGGAGAAGGAATGTGTCCTGGAGACAAGTACACAGAGCTCCGGACGTGGGGTCGGGGCTGTGGCTGGACTCTTGAGGCTGCTTCTTCATCCATTGGAGGGGACAGGGCACCTCCGGACGGCGGGAAGGCTGTGGGTGGGTGGTTCAAGTGTACAGCACTGTTGCTTTTACTACCAACAGCAGCAAGAAGAGACCACTGACCTCAGATGGTGAGGAAACAACCACGAAGCATATTATTTAGCACTCTTATTGTAGAGAACAGCTTTCTCCTCCTTGATCACGCCGAGGACGCTGCTGTATTCTGACATGACACTAGCTGATTATCACCCTGATGTTCCAGAACCTTTCATTCATACAGTAATTTTTTCTTGACCCCTGTAGTGTGAAAGACACCAAGAAAATGTTGAATTATGTTTGATGTGTTGTGTTTTAAAAACAACGTATACTGTTTTTACATTTTTTTCCAGAAATATTGGTAAAATAAAGTTTTGATGCATCCTAAGGTTATGTTTTAGGACCTAGAAGGATTCACTTAAGTCAAGTATTTTATTCCTCCATAATTTACAGATTAACAAGGCATTTCTGATAGTATAATTTCTACCTTTATTTGGATTCTATTTGAATATATCCTCTTGCCAAAGATGTCCCAGAAAATCCATGTTGTAAGAAACAAATTTACGATATTTATTCAACCAACATTTTGAAACAATCGGATGATCAAACCTTCTGCATCTGGGTACTGAGGAATCTCACGATCCTTTTAGCCGGCTTCGTCGATGGGGGTCTCTGTGACAGAAGTACCACAAGCTGGTTCAGGCTTCGTGTTGACTGGGATCAGCACGCGGCTCCTGGTACTTATGAGCCTTGAATGTGTGTTGTTCCATGATCAGCTGGGGCAGCCAGTCACTGCTCTTCTGCCACTTTTCTGAGCCCTTCTAGACAAGTTTCATCTATATCATTCTAAGAATAAATTTTTTTTTCATTTTTTTATTTTTAATTTGCATGAATTGAGCAGAAGAATTGTGAAAAATATTTGCTGACAAAACTCATTACCAATACTAAACAGGGGCACTGACTGAGTTACTTTGTAAAAATCTGTGCAGTAGAAGGGTTTGGAAAGACATTTCTCCTTTTAAAAATGGTTCTTGCCTCACAATATGCTGAAACCACAGTATGGTAAGGGGGCCAATAGTCTTGGCCGTTTTCTCTTTTTATTTTTCAACTAATGTTCAAAAGTTGAACCATTTGTTGATGCCTTTCTTATAATATTTTAATTATCTTCTTTCTGTCAATAGGCATACCAACGTTTACAAATCCAGCAGCAGATGTTACAGGCCCAGCGTAATGTTTCCGGACCCATGAGGCAACAGGAGCAGCAAGTAGGTGTCATTCAGGTGGCTTTTGAGCTGGATTCATTACCTACAATCTTCCCTGATCTAAGAGATGCTAATTGATGAACTGTTATATTGTCATTGATTTTTCTCTTGCTCAGCCTCCCCTTTTAAAAGTCTTGGGGTCACCTAGGTTTGGGGGGAGGTTGGCCCAACCAGTGGTGGCCCAGGGGTGAAAATAGTGGAGACTGAATGCACTTGATCTGCAGACAAGTGATGGGCGTCACTTCCCACCTGCTGAAGCACACGTCTCTGCCGCCAGGTTGCGCGCACAATCACTAACCTGCAGCAGCAGATCCAGCAGCACCAGCGCCAGCTGGCCCAGGCCCTGCTCGTGAAGCCGCCGCCGCCCCCGCCGCACCTGTCTCTGCACCCCTCTGCAGGCAAATCGGCCATGGACAGCTTCCCCCCTCACCCCCAGGCCCCCGGCCTACCTGACCTGCAGACCAAAGAGCAGCAGTCTTCACCCAACACCTTTGCTCCTTACCCTCTCGGTGAGTCTCTGTGGTCTGAGCAACCACACCAGCTGGACAGGTGCCTGGAGTCCACATGTGATGGCCACAGCTGCACTTCGGTGGTCGGAGTGACTGGCCAGTGCTGAGATAGCATGTCGGAAATGTAGTTCCAGACAAGATCAGAGAGCAGCTGTCCTAGGGCTTCTTAATATGGGAGCAGCACTAGCTGTCTTCTGCAGAGCAAGAGTTTTGCTACAGCCGTAAATACTTTCAGTATAAAATCTTATAAGTAGCCAGTGAAAGCCCTCAAATTCTCTCCTTTCCATGGTTGAATCTGCAGTTTGTTCCCTTCCTGGCTTACCCCTTCTTGTTCTTTAGCAGCTGCTGTCCTCCAGCCTCAACCGCAGGAAGGAGTTTATAATGGTTTTGCCAGGAAAGGCGTTCAGATTTATATGAATCAGGCACTTCTTAAAAAGCAATGGTTGTCCATACAACTCCTGTAGTATAGAATGTGATTCATATGATCAACCAAATCAACACGCATGCACTGGCCCCCTAACCTGCAGGGAGCACGCTCAGCACTTGAAACCCACAGATCAATAGAAGACACAGAGCCACCCTCGAGGTCCTACAGGGTAGCCAGGAGAGAGAACTGAAGACAGTAGAGCAGAAGCATCACAGGGAGATACATGTCATAAAGTGGTTGCGCATGGAATAATTTGTTGTAAGAATCCAGACACTGGTGAAAGCACTTCAGGCTTGTCTGTCTGTTGGCTGTTAAGAGTCTGAAGCTACAGGACAAAGGGAATCAGTAACCTGGGAAATACATACCCAGAGGGGCAAAGGCCAGGTGAGTGATAGTGGATTCGCCATGGGCTGCTCATGGCCCTGTCTATAACACTACCAAATGTCTCTGAAAAGAATGGTATATTCTAATCATCCGAGCACTTTCTGCTTGACATGTAACCAATGTGGCATGTCTTTAATATGAAACTAATAAGTGCTAAACTATGATTATTCTGTCCCTTTATTATTGTCCCACCCATTACTGCCCTTTTTGTTTAAGAAGCAGCATAGTCTAGTAGTTAAGACCTGACTTGGGAATTAGACTGCCTTTGTCCAGTCCCAACTCCACCACCTACGGGCTCACCACTTACTTGCACAACTTGTCTAATTGCTCTTTGCCTCAATTTTCCCCATCTAGAGAGTGGGAATACTTACCTTATACGGTTCTTTTAAAGATTAAATGAATTAACATGTAAAGTTCTTAGGATGGTGCCTAGCATATAGCAAGCACTTTGTAAAATGTTAGCTATTTGTGTAAGCACTTCTTTTTTAGGAATAGTTGTTTTAGAAACAAATTCAGTTCCATCTATTACCCTAAAGTGCTGTAGCTTCAGCTTCCTAGTATCCATCTCTCCTCTTAACATGTATTTGGAGAATAAAGTACACTAATCTTGACTCTTAAAGATTAGTTTTCTTAATACAAATGAAAGAATTAGTGCAGTGAATCTTCAAAATTGGATGAAAAATAATTTTGATAAAATTTTATAATTTTCACATTAAAGTTATAAAATAAATATATTGAAAATAAATAGCTAATAAAATATAAGAAACTTAGCCTGTAAATTTGCCTGCCTGGTTGGTTCTCAGCATTTCTTCAGCAGTTGTAACTCCATCCACCTTATACGCAGCCTCTCCTTGTCACGTTGTCTCTTGACTCTTGGAATTTGTCATCTAGACGGGAAGATCAAGCATACAAAAACGAAAAAATAACCTTCATAGCCAGTGTGATGTGATGATCACAGAGCTATGGAGAAGCGAGAGTTCACATTCACCTTAAGTGGTGAAAGAAAAATCAGAGCAGGGTTTAAGCTTGGACCTCAAACAAGTAGGATTTCCATAAACAAGGAGGAAGCCTCTCACAGAAGAAGGGGCGTGTTCCGGGGGCAGTCATGTTGACAGGGCCCCACCAGTCCAGCTGACTTGTGGAGGGAGTACAGAAACGAGACAGGGAAGTTGGGAGAGAGGATTGAGGCCCAGTGGTGGGGTCTGGAGCACTTTGAAGGCGAGGCTGAAGCCCGACCCCGTCCCTCACCTGACTAGATCTGTACAAGTGGAAATGAAGATAGCAGTTAAAGCAAATAAGCAGCCCCTGAGCAGTATCTGACTTGAAAAGGTGTTTTGTGAGGTCTGCAGGGTGTGTGTTAATTGCCAACATTTGAAAATTGGAAATGTGCAGGTAAAAGTGGCTTCTGGCTTCTCTTGAAAATGGCTGCATTGGGTCTGCATTCCATGTGGTAGTCATTGGCTGGCACCTGTAGCACCTGCTTGTATAGACAGGGCAAGCTCTGTCCCATTTGCCACAGTCTCCCCCAGGCCCACTTCACCTTCTTTGCATTGCCCTCTTGGCCCACCTAGGCATTTGAGTTTGCAGCCCCCGATTTAAAGTTAAGAACACAAATGTTCAGTACCTTGCTTAGAAATAGAGATTCACTCTTGCTTATGTACAGGGTATGTGATGTGGGAACTGCACTGTGAGAAAATGATCTGTAAATACCAGGTGGCACGCCATTGATTCTGCTCTCCAGCCGAGCAGTCTGTCCAGCTCCTAACTGGTGTCCCCATCTGGAACTCTTTCCGTTGTCCCATTACCTCTCTTCATTAACTAGCACAGCGATAGGACTTGTCAGATACCCAGGACCTGCTGTTAGCTGTGCAAAATAACCTCAGGACCGGCGCGCGATTCCAGCGGGGGCAGATGTGGCGCCCATGCTCTCACCTAGCTCAGGGCCTCAGTAGTAGTTGGCTGGTTAATGCTCACCCTCCTGAAGAGCAGACTTCCGTGAAGTGGGCTCACTCGAGGTAGTACTGGATTGTCCCTCCAGCTCGTTCTGTAGGGAGCACTTGAGAGCACTGTGGGGAACTCTGAAAGTGTTGTTTTGATCTGGTGAGTTTCCATAAGATACCCTAAGATCCGAAAAGCTTTTCCTGATTGTTCAGACTTGTTCTATTCTGTGGGCTCTGAGAAGCCTCAGGACCGTGGTTAGCACTGAAACAAGTGGAATGAAGAGGGTCATTGGTCTTACTTAATCACAGACAATTTGTTACCATTTTCACCTTAATTCAGAAGTAATATTCCTAGAAATATGTGTTAAGAAAAAAAGGGTTTTTTTTCCACCAGCATTAAAAGTTACATTTAAAGTATTTGGCTGTGAATTAAGAGTTAGATTAATTCTCTAGGAGAGTTTTGAAAAGTAATAATTTAGAGGAAGAACAGGCGTGTCCTAATAGTGTTTTTATTTTTAGCTGGACTGAACCCAAACATGAATGTCAACAGTATGGACATGACTGGCGGTTTGTCGGTGAAGGACCCGTCTCAGTCCCAGTCACGCCTCCCTCAGTGGACGCACCCCAACCCGATGGACAACCTACCCGGTGCTGCTTCTCCTCTCGATCAGAACCCCAGCAAGCATGGTACGTCTGCTCACTGGTCATCCAGTTGTGTAGCATGCTCATTTGTTACTCATATTGCATTTCTTTTCGAAAACTTCAGTGCTGAAAGCTGAATAAAAAATATTTCATTCCATCAGGGAGTATGTAAGATCCAAGCTAGTGTCAAGATCAAACTTCTGGAAACCTCAACCACCAGATCTTAGCCACAAACCCAGAAATAATTGAAAATGCCCCAGAGCAGCAAAGAATATAGGTCATAGCCTACATTCTTTTTATTATATCTGTGTTCTTCAACAAAAAATCTGAGTCTGCGGAAAAGAAATTTTTAAAAAAAAAATGATAAAATACAATAGAAAATCAAATGCCGAGAAAGGCGGAAGAAGCAAAAATGCTGATAACTGTAGGAGATGATCTCCCTGTGAAGCATTCAGTTTAGTTCTAAATTTCCTCATAGCGTAAACAGTAAAGGAAATTTAATAGGGTATGTAACTGTCTCGATATAAAATATTCTAAAAAGAAAAAGAAAATTCTTCCTAATGCTTATTTCTACAGGAAGATCATCGCATGCTATCTGGGCGCTTTCCTAGGCAGGAGAGAGCTCAGTGGCCCGTGGCGAGTTGGTTAGTCTGTGTAAGGGTAAGGCCTCTGACTTCACACACCCAGTTTGTTCTTTCATAGGGAGGGCAGTAGACTAGAGGGAGGACAGGACTCAGACAACAGCAGATTCCCTAGCTAACCACGGAAACTCCTACGTTGGCCCCAGAAAGGCTCGCTGTGCCAGCTTCCTGTGGTGTGGGTAGGCATTTTATCAAGATTTCCAACTTGACAAACTAAAGTGGTTCTTAAACAGTTTCAGTCTTTCAAGGACAGAGTTTGGGCTAAGTGAAATAGACACTTTTCTGGGAGAATGCTGGACAGAGTCTGACAGGTCATTCACCTCTGGAAAGGGCAAGGCCTGGCGCCTGGCAGTGAAGGCACAGGGTGCCCCATTCACTCGGCTCTTTGTTTCCTGCCTTCCTGCAGGTGCTATCCCTGGAGGTCTAAGCATTGGGCCTCCAGCTAAGTCCTCCATTGACGACTCCTATGGCCGGTACGATTTAATCCAGAACAGTGAGTCACCAGCCAGTCCTCCTGTAGCTGTTCCCCATAGCTGGTCACGTGCCAAATCTGACAGTGATAAAATCTCGAATGGCTCCAGCATCAACTGGCCCCCAGGTAAGAGCGTGCAACACTTCTGTGCAGCAGCAGATCAGAGCATGCGCCAAGCCTGAGGAGAGTGCTTAGGCCCGAGAGAAACCAGGACCTGAGCTAAGAATCCTGGAAGCATTCCCCCATGGCTTTGGCTTTTTCACTGGAAATCCATTTCTCGGGTCAGTTTTGGGTGAGGTTGGCATCAAGCGCTTTTCTGTAGTCCCTTAGTTCAGTGAAAGGAGTGGAGGAGAGTGGGGCAGGGCCTTCTGTGCCATCCAGTCAGATCGTTTCTAGGCTTTGTCATGCTGTCTGAACACGGTCTTCACATGGTAGCTATAACACCCAATTCTAGTTTGTTCCAAAGGATTGATGATTTACTGAAATGAAGTCTAAAATGTGCCTCTTAATTTAATTAGATTATAAAAATATCCATACATTTTCATGAAGCAGTGTGAAGGTACTCTAATGCTCATGTTTTGTTTTTCATTTTGTTTGGAATTTTCCAGAATTCCATCCTGGAGTTCCATGGAAAGGACTTCAGAATATAGATCCTGAGAACGACCCTGACGTCACTCCTGGAAGTGTCCCCACCGGGCCTACCATCAATACCACCATACAGGATGTCAACCGCTACCTCCTCAAGAGTGGAGGTGAGGAGAGGGGCCAATCCCCTGCGTTTGTGCAGAGGGCTCTGCACGCTTTTGGAGGCGGCAGGGGTGGCGGTCTGGGCCATGAGGCAGGTACGGTATGAGACAACGCTTGATGAGTGCCGTCCCAGCCGTCTGAGGCAGCTTAAGAAGTGGTCTGGCAGTGCTTATGGTGAACATAGAGGTTGATTTGGGCTGAGTGTTTTTTGCTGGATTTATTAACACATCATTTTTATAAGTGTTGTGTTATAAAATCACAATATTAACCACTAAGATTTTTAATGAAACAGTTTCCATTTGAAATCTCTTTAAACTGAAAAATGAATTGATGCTTTACTCATCCATCTCAGTCTATTTTTCCTTTCCACAAAAAGTCTGGCAAAAAGACTGAAATCAGTCCCTGGGACTTTCTTCCTGGCACAAACTCACGATGCTAAATTTTGGCACACTGTGTCAGACTTCAGGACGCAGTAGGAGGAAGTGGTAAGCTGAGCTGTGAAGTTACCAAACATGAATACAGATTTCACATGCAGCGTCGGGAAGGGTAGTCACTCACTCCCCGTTAAGGCACGCAAATGAAGACGCTCTGTGAGTGCTCTACCTGATGAAGTTTGATTATCAACGTCTAATAATGGAGTAGCTAGGTAACCAGAGACGCTTATCACTAATAAGGCCACTTGGATAGTTCCCAGAACATTAATTTAGGTTTCTTACTTAAAATGTGACCTGCGGGAGTGATGCATTTCTTTTTGATGGTTCTTTAAAGTGATAGGATTCTAAGTGTGTCTGTGGTTTGAGTCGCAAGTCACCATAAGTACAGGTCCTCCTTCCTGTCGAGTGCCATGCATTCCTTGTGCCTCCATGCAGATGCTTCCTAGAGCGGGGGTGTCGCGGGCCTCACCGCTGTCGGGCAGATGAGTGGCACAGGCCGCGAAGCTGTGGGAAATGGAGCCTGTAGGAGGTGGCAGGGGGCGGGGAGGCCCGAGCCCGAAGTAAGACTCAGCCCTCACTGCTCGTCACCCTGAGTGTGGCAGCAGGGTTGTGCCAGAGCAGGGAACTTCGGCGAGTAAGTTTTGAGGATTGTGGAGAAGTGTGAATAACCTATGCTGATCCAGGTCTTAGAAGCCATTGGGAAGAATCCAGGTTGCTTGGTGTAGAGCAGAGCTTCCTGACTGGTGCCTGATGGCTCATCCAGTGATCTCTTGGCGTCCAAGTGGCACCTGGGGCATTACGGGGAGCCTCCGCATTTGCACGAATGTGCCATGACGTGACAGGGGCAGCCTAGAGAAGTGGGGGGATTCTTAGGACAGAGCTGAGCAGCTGTCCTCCAGTTCCACGAGTGCCAGATAGAGGAGGTAGACTTAAAGGCAGGAGAGAATCTAAGCCTGAGAGGCCGTCAAGACGAGACAGAAGAAACGGGCTCTCTAGCTCTAGGATAAAGAAATCGGACGGCAGTCCATCCTGGGCAACTCGAAGCTTCACGTAACGTCGTATGACTTCTGGGGGCTTGACATTTAGGGACGTGTGGACCCGAGGAGTCTTGGGCAGGTCAGCTCAGCTCAGGCAGCGCACGCCAGGCTCCTCCATGCCCTGGAAAACCCTTGCTCCTCCACTTCAGCGCCCCTCATGGTTTGTTACTTGAGAGAAAGGGGAGCGTAATGAACATGTCTTTACATGAAGGTTGTTTACAAAGAAATGCCCCCGCCACAGTGCGGTGGAAACAAACTGCAGGGGCCGGACCTTGCTGCCCGCCTCTCCAGAGCGGGCTCTGCTGCTCCCTGCACGGGAGGGGCTTCCAAGCAACCCCTCTGGCCGACCTGGCTCAGGGACCAAGCCACAGAGGCCGTGGAATTTCTGAGTGACCAGGTTGATCCAAAGTACAGAGAGAAAAAAATGAAGAAAATGTGCCCTAGAAGGAAAAGAGTTAGAAGTAGCCTTCTGGGCTTGTATATTTTACGGTTTCATGATGGAATTTTCTCTTTTCTTTTATTGAGTATGCCAGGTGTTGTTTTTTTATTTACATTTTCATTTTTTATTTATTGCCATTGGCATTAAGTTCTGACTTGATATTAAAAGTTCACATTAGCCCGGTGTTTAGATGTTATTTGTAGCTTTAATGCTTGTGAAGTGAATATTAAGCAGAATGGGACATGCAGCTGTGCCGTTCCGTAGTGTGTCGATACTAACACTTCATCTAGAAGGGACAACTCACTGTAATTTTATGGGACAAATTCCAGTATTAAAACTGAAAATTTCAAAACTAGAACACTTAAAATCCAGGTCCCCTATTGTTAATTATAAAAGAAATGCCACATAGGGTTAAATAGTCTGTAGTCTTAGGATCCTAGGTTGATTGCATTTTGTTGGTAAATAAAAGAAGGTTTAGGAAGTAAGCTTAAGATGCTCATAGAACTGACACCTTTTAAAATTGAAGATCTGCAGATTACAAATAAATTTTAATGCTCATCAACTCTGGTATCCTCATTCTAAAGAGGCCACTTACAGGAGGGCAGCTGCAAAGAGCTGTGCAGGTTGTACACTGCACAAGTCTGGGAGGTGCCGCACACCTGGTGGTCCCCGTGAAGGATGCCCCTGAGGTTGTTCAGTGCATTGCCCCAGGTGGGGCCCTATGTCGGGGGTCCCCTCGGGGGTCTTTGAAGAGTCTGTTTACGGTGGTAAACGTGACAGCCAGACTGTTATGTGTCGTGTCCCCTCCCCTGGCCAGCTTCCACACCCTGCGGAGTCATTTTCCAGGTCAGAGCTCCGATTCCACCCTGCTGCCACCTGGATTGTCACCACTGCTTCATCGTCTCCTTCTTCCCCAGCCTCTTGCTTTCCTCAGAGACCTGTGAGGGAGAGAGATGTGGAAATACGCCAGACAGCAGGGAGCTGAGCTTTCTGGAGGAGTGGGGGTGCCTTAAGGGCGGCCCACACACCCTCCACCTCCCTCCCGGGTGCAGGAACTAAGGCATTTTCAAAATCAGAGGCTGCAATTCTGGACGTAGAATAACTCAGGTTCACACAGTTATTAGCCCAGATTCTCGTCTCTCTTCCTGTATTACAGAAGAAGAGAAGCACGTGTAGGAGGTAATGGGACACCCAAGACATTCTGAGTCAGAAGAAAGTGCTGATATTTTTATGGCAGAATTTATAACAAAAAGCTTAGAGTTTTATTTTGTCTTTTTAATTTTGTGGGTATTATTTGAAGTGTGAAAAGATGGAGATTACCCTGTATTTTTATGTTTACCTTATTTGGAAGGGAACTCAGTGTGATCTTTTAAAACTCTGACGTGGCGTTTTAAAC
The DNA here is from genome assembly GCA_031878705.1 of Tapirus indicus. NCBI lineage: Eukaryota > Metazoa > Chordata > Mammalia > Perissodactyla > Tapiridae > Tapirus > Tapirus indicus. Next base: position 56,494,482 of record CM062932.1, read on the forward strand.
ATCCTGGTGGTAATTCTCATCTCTCGTGCCTTGAAACCCCGTCCCGGAGAAGTTCAGGCTGTGTCCTGGTCTTTGCCTCCTCGGCTTCAGGCCTCTCCGAGTGGCTTGGGGACCCAAAGGAGGAGGCCTGCCTGTGTCTTTTTTCCCTCGCTGTGATCTTGACCGTGTCACACTTTCATTTTCAGCCATCTACCAAAAGCGGCAGCATAGGAGGCAATTCATTCTTGGTTGTTGGAACTCTCGCGCCCTAGTTAGAGTGGCTAACCCGGCACGCCTGCTGCCCACCTTTCTTAGTGCCTGTTTGGTTCTGCAGGGTCCTCCCCACCATCATCTCAGAATGCCACGCTGCCTTCCTCGAGTGCCTGGCCGCTCAGTGCCTCCGGCTACAGTCGCTCTTTCAGCAGCATTGCACCCGCTCCTAGTATTGCAGGTACGCAACTGGCCTCTCGACTTGCAGGTAGCCTTTTCTTTCTTTCCCCAAACAAAACTGACAGGCCTGGCTTTTCCTGATGGTCCCTCTGCTCCCTCCCTGAGCTGGGAGGCCTCATGGTGTGTTGGAGAGTGGGCCTGAGCTTTACCGGAACCGCTCCGGGACCTGGGGCACAGCGGCCTCCTCCTGTGTGGAGGGGGAATGCTATTATCTCTTCCGTGGGGGCGTCAGGGAGAGCACATGATTCTGTGAACTGCCCAGCGCAAGCCGGGGCGTAGCTCTGCCTAAGTGTGTCTACTTTCCTCTCTTCCCTTCCCCTGTGGCTACAAGACAAATGTATACGAGGCTTAAAACCCTGGGGGCGGCAGCTGCTTGGGATTAGCTGTTCCTGGAGTTTGCTGTCAGGGATGAAGGGGACGATAGCAGGCCCTAGAATATACTTCCAGTGCCTAGCATGTGACTGCGTTCCGTGACTCCAGTCAAGGCGGTGCCTGGATCATTTCTCTATTAGCATAGACTTTATGACTCCTTCAAGTAAGAAATTTCTTTTAGGCTTGGAGGAGAATTGAGAATTGTTTGTCATAAAAACTTCAGAGGAATTTGAAGCTAAAAATTTTAAGACAAGGATATAAACAGATGACACAACATGAACAAAATGTGTAGCAAGTTTGTAAATAGAGAACTTAAATAAGGAGGATTTATTGTTTACACATTTCTTCAAATATATTTCTGTGTTCCATCAAACCTTCCCATCCAGACTTTTTTAAACCAGTGTAAGAATGCTATAGGAATTCTTTGAATACCAGTACCTAGGGGAGAAGTAGTTTTGATGTAGTTCATATCTTATTAAAAAGAGAGAGAGAGTGTGTGCTTCTGGAGTATTTTTATTCTTTCTAATGTTTACAGAGGGGTTGTATTTAGACCTTTAATACTTCCATATTCGTTTAGCTAAAGAGAAGGGGCAAAATAAAGTCATCTTTCCTGTATCTAAGGCAATTTTTCATGGCATTTTTTTTTTTCTGATCAGTGACTCCTTGGCTCGGACGAGCGTTTGTTTGTTGTGAAGGCGTAGTGGCCTCCGGTGGCCCGGGCTGGAGGGGACTCTGTGTCAGGGTTTGGGTTGGCCTGGTCACTGTGGTGCTGTCCAGGGAGCGCTGCCCTGGGCCGGGGAGGGGGTGTGGCAGGTGTCCAGGTGTCTGCACATCCCAGCCAAGCCCTGGGCACAGGACAGGCTGGGGCCAGGCCGCTGGTTGTTACTGGTTTTGTTTTTTCTCCTAAAGAGCCTGAAAACAAGCTTCCCTTAATCAGTGTGCCAAGTGCCGAACCGCTCAGCCCTCAGGGCGGCTGGCACACAGAAGGCACATCTCAAAGCTGTAAAAGAGAACAGCAGTAGATGTGGGTACGAGCAGGTATGTCCAAAGGGGCATTGCTTTGAAAAGGGACTGACACCTAAAGAAATAGCAGAAAGGACATATACATGTTAGGCTTTTGACATTGATTAATTTGTTACTTTATAAGATGTGTCCCAGCAGAATATGTTCCTAAGTTAGCTTTCACATTGAAATACAGAAATGCTATTTTCTTGGTGGCAAACTTGGGTCTGGCACATTTAGCAAATTGACGAAGTATCAGAAATACTGGCAAGGTCTATGCTGGACACAGGCAGACTGTCTCCGGGCAGAGATTCAAGAGGGAGCGTGCCTGCAGTTCCCATGGCGGGCTCTGCCTGGTGTTTCTTTTTATCATGCCATCTGCTGGAGCCCGAGAGCACTCTGTATGGTTTCCCGCACTGCACTGACTTATTCTTTGTCTCAAGAATGCCTGTGCTCCATTTCTCTTCCTTCCCAGGTAAACTTTCAGACATTAAATCGACGTGGTCCTCTGGCCCCGCCTCCCACACGCAAGCCTCTCTGTCTCATGAACTGTGGAAGGTGCCCAGAAACACTACTGCACCCACAAGGCCACCTCCAGGGTTAACCAACCCCAAGCCTTCCTCCACCTGGGGAGCCAGCCCCCTTGGCTGGACCAGCTCTTACTCCTCAGGTACGCGCGTCAGTTCCAGTGTTCAGATGGGGCAGATCGGGGGTGGGGGCTCCATGCCAGCTCTGTTTATCCTTTAGGGACTATGCCTGTCATTTTGTCCTGCAGCTCCTTTGTAAGGACCCCTGGCCCCTGGGAGAGGTTAGGAAGGGGCCAAGCCACCCTAGATTCTCAGGGCAGTGGCTAGGCCCAGCACTCCAGCTGCCAGTGTTTTCAGCATCAGCCCTGGGTGATCAAGCACACAGCAGGTTTGCTGTGGGCCAGGAGGTCCCCAGTGGTCCCAGCACCCATCGAGGGGCCATGCTGGGCCCTTGGGGAAGGCCTGTTGAGCCAGCACACGAGTCTCCATTTCCACTTGGGTGTTTGCCTCTCCGCCACATCTCACTGGAGCACAGGGCTTTCCAGGCCCCAAACAGAACAAACCCACCAGTGTGAGACCACTGCTCCGTCAGAGCCTTGCTGCTCTGTGGGCCCCCGCCAGTGCTCTCCTGAGTCGCAGGGGTGGAAGACGTGCGCCGGGGATTGAAGAAAGTGGGATTGAAACCAGCTACAGATAGTTTGAAAATAGCTGTTTCAGCCTTTTAATAGCAGCCCTGTGGGTCTGCTTTGTTTTATTAACAAGTAGAATTTTAGAGTGTTGATTCTAAATGGGGCGGGGGTGGGGAGATGGCAGAGGAGGAGACCAGCGCTTCTGGCAGTTCTCGCATCTCTGTCATCACATCGCCCGCAGTGGGCCTGCAGAGATTATGAGATTTTGGTTTATCAAACCAAAAGGATAAGGTGGGTTTTCAAAGGTGGAGAAAGGCTTAGAGCATGCAGTGATGGTCCGTGCTGCCGTCTGCTCTGCTGAGCTGAGAAACTGCCGGAAGAGAGCTCGCTGTCCGGCTCTCGCGCAGCCTTGTTGACTGAGTTCTCCCCGGGCTCGTGCAGGTTCCGCTTGGAGTACTGACACCTCAGGAAGAACAAGCAGCTGGCTCGTTCTCCGCAACCTCACTCCCCAGGTACAGCACCGGCGCGGAGGGAGAGTCTCTGAGCGCCCGGAGGGGCTCCCGCCTGCCCGCGTGCACACCGGCTCTGGCTCGGTGCCCCATTCAGGGCCCACAGGCAACGCAGGCAGCCTCGAGCGGACACGCCCAGTGAACTTTTAACCATGTTCCTGGTGAATTGTTTACTTTTTACTCTTTTGAGGCTTAAAAGTATACCTTTGTAGACAGAAGTGCTCACCTTTAACTGTTCCCACTCACGAGTGATCTGGCCTGTGCTCACCCTTCCCAGGGTCAGGGGCCGCGAGGCTGCCGGGAACCACAGGCTCTGTGTGATATGCTGTGGTGAGAGGGGGTCAGAAGAAAGCGGGGTTTTCTCCTTCTGGTTAGCTTAACTCATAAAATACAACTGAAATGTCTAAGATTAAAAAGTTACGTGGGAAATTATAAGATGTGAAGGTTAATATCATGAAGTCATACGTGTTAAGCCCTTTTGAGGACGTTTTCCCAGTGTTTGGCGCACCCGGATTTCATATACATTTTCTTTGAAGAATATGGTGGAAGAAGTCACAGGAAGCTCGTTACCGCCCCTCTGCTTCCTCAATCAGATCGATGGCTCTACCCTGCGGACACTGTGTTTGCAGCACGGGCCTCTCATCACATTCCACCTGAACCTGACTCAAGGCAACGCCGTGGTCCGGTACAGCTCCAAGGAGGAAGCCGCCAAGGCCCAGAAGTCTCTGCACATGTACGTCTCTGCGCCGCGCAGCTGGCCCGAGGCTGCACCGTGGCAGTGTTGGGTTTGGGTGTTGTAGGAGTGTCCTGGGGCTGCTGTGACAAAGCACTGCAGGCACAGAGAGTGACTGTCTCATGGTTCTGGAAGCTGGAAGTCTGAGACCAAGGTGTCGACAGGGTCGGTTCCTTCCGAGGCCTCTCTCCTGGCTTGCAGACGGCTGCCCTCTCCCCGCGTCCTCACGTGGTCGTCTCAGCCTGTGTGTGTGTCCTAACTTCCTCTTCTTATAAGGACACCAGGCATAGTGGACTAGGGCCCACCCATATGACCTCATTTTAACTTAATTACCTCTTTAAAGACCCACTCTCCAAATACGGGCACAACTGAGCTATTGGGGGTTAGGGCTTCAACATATGAATTGGGGGGGACACAACTCACCCCGTAACGGGTGTCTTGTGACATGTCAGCTTCTGCTGCTGCTGAGTTGCCACGGCCATGCCTGTCAGCAGGGAAAGGCCCCCCAAGAGAATAGACAGAGCCCAGTGATGGAAAGAAGGCCCTCCATCAGGTAGCAGTGGGCACGTGACCTGTCCACACTCACTGCTGGGCTCAGCAGTGGTCCTCACAGCCCATTCCTCTCCCCTGACTTAAGGACACTTTTACTAAGATGTGTGAGGAGACCTGCTCGGCAACATCACTTGAGACATGGGACCTAGAAATGAGTCATTCCTGTTTTTAGTCCAGAATGTAAATTACACTGATCCTAAATGATACCCAAGTTTAATGGTGCATTCACACACTTCCTCAAGAATGTACTGTCTACATCTGCACAGTATAGCTGCTAGAAGTCTAAAATGAAAAAAAAAAGTTTGTAATCTGGACTTAGAAGTAGCCATGGTAAAACGTGAACCGCAGGATTATTTCTGGGTGGCCTTGGCACGAACCTGCAGCTGCGCTCTTTCCATTAACAAACAGAGACAGCCAAGGAGGCGGACGCGGGAAGATGCGGGGCTGCTCTGCTCACATGACCCCTGTCCTGCTCTTTTGTTTGTTTGTTTTGAAGTGGTTTTTTTGAGGTATAATGGACATATAACATTGTGTCAGTTTAAGGTGTGTGTGTTGATTTAATACATTTATATATTGCAATGTGATTACCACCATAGCATTAGCCAAGACCTCCATCAGGATACATAATTATGATTTCTTTTTTGTGGTGAAAACATTTAAGGTCTACTCTTAGCAACTTTGAAATATTTAATACGGTAGTGTTAATTATAGTCCCATACTGTACATTAGCTCCCCAGAACTTATTCATCTTATAACCAGAATTTTGTACCCTTTGCCAACCATGTCCCCATTTCCCCCAGCCCCTGGCAGCCACCATTCTACTCTCTGTTTCTACACGTTTGGCTTTTTTAGATTCCACATATAAGTGAGATCATGCAGTATTTATCTTTCTCTGTTTGACTTATCTCACTTAGCATAAGGCCCGCAAGATTCATCCATGTTGTCACAAATGGCCAGATTTCCTTCTTTCTCATGGCTGAATAATATTCCAGTGTGTGTGTGTGTATAAATCACATCTTCTTTATTTACAGTCATCTGTTAACAGACACTTAGGTTGTTTCCATATCTTAGCTATTGTGACTAATGCTGCAATACACATAGGCGTGCAGATATCTTTTTGAGAGTCTATTTTCATTTCCTTTGGATAAATACCCAGAAGTGGGATTGCTGGATCATATGGTTGTTCTATTTCTAACTTTTTGAGGAACCTCCATACTATTTTCCATAGCGGCTAAACTAATTTCCACACCCACCAACAGTGCATGAGGGTTCCCTTTTCTCCACATTGTCACCAACACTTGTTATCTCTTGTCTTCTTGACGACAGCCATTCTAACAGGCGTGGGGCGATATCACATTGCAGTTTTGATTTGCATTTCCCTGATGATTAGTGATATTGAGCATCTTTTCATGTACCTGTTGGCCATCTGTATGTCTTCTTAGGAAAAATGTCTGTTCAGCTCCTCTGCCCATTTTGTAATCAGATTGTTTGGGTTTTTTTGTTATTGAGTTATACGAATTCTCTATATATTTTGGATACTAAGCCCTTATCAGATAGATGGTTTGCAAATATTTTTCATATTCCATAGGTTGTCTTTTCGTTTCGTTGATGGTTTCCTTTGCTGTTTTCAAGCTTTTGAGTTTGATATAGTCCCACTTGTTGATGTTTGCTTTTGTTGCTTTTGCATTTGGTGTCGTATCCAAAAATTCATTGCAAAAACCAATGTCAAGGAGCTTTTTCTCTGTTTTTTTCCTAGGAGTTTTACAGTTTTAGGTCATGTGTTTAAGTTTTTAATGCATTTTAAGTTAATTTTTGTGAGTGGTACGAAATAGGGGTCCAGTTTCATTTTATTGCATGTTAATATCCAGTTTTCCCAGCACCATGTATTGAAGAAACTGTCCTTTCCCCATTGAGTATTCTTGGCACCCTGGTCAAATATTAGTTGATTGTATACTTGGGGGTCTATTTCTGGGCTCTCTGTTCTGTCCCACTGGTCTGTTTTATGCCAGTGCTGTACTGCTTTAATTACTGTCACTTTGTAATAGAGTTTGAGATCAGGTAGTGTGATGCTTCCAGCTTTGTGCTTCCCCCTCAGGACTGCATTGGCTATTCGGAGTCTCTTCTATTTCCATACAAAGTTTAGGATTGTTTTTACTATTCCTGTGAAGGATGCCATTGGAAGTTTGATGGGGATTACACTGAATCTATAGACAGCTTTGGGTTGTATGGACATTTTCACAACATTAATTCTTCCAGTCCATGAACACAGGTATCTTTCCATTTGTTTCTTCTTCAGGTTCTTTCATCAGTCTTATAGTTTTCATCATATGGATCTTTCACTTCCTTGGTTAAATTTATCTTTAAGTATTTTATGGTTTTTGATGCTATTGTGAATGGGATTTTTCCTTTATTTCTTTCAGTATTTCATTGTTAGTGTATAGAAACACAACTATTTTCTGTATGTTGATTTTATATCCTGCAACTTGACTGAATTTATTGATTAGTTCCAACAGTTTTTTCATGGAGTCTTTAGGATTTTCTGTATATCAGATCATGTCATCTACAAATAATGACAATTTTACTTCTTTCTTTCCGATTTGGATGCCTTTTATTTCTTTATCTTGCATGATCGTTCTGGCCAAGACTTCCAGTACTATGTTGAGTAGAAATGACAAGAGTGGACGCCCTTGTCTTGTTCCTGACCTTAGAGGAAAAGCTTCCAACCTCTCACCACTGAGGATGATGTTGGCTGTGTGTTGGTCAAATTTGGCCTTGTTCTGTTGAGGCACGTTCCTTCTATACCCTATTCATTGAGGGTCTTTATCATGAAAGGTTGTTGAGTTCGGTCAAATGCGTCTGTTGAGGTGATCTTATGATTTTGATCTTTCATTCTGTTAAGGTGGTATTTTACATTTATTGATTTGCGTATGTTGAACCATCCTTGCATCCCAGGGATAAGTACCACTTAATCATGGTGTATGATGCTTTTAATGTGCTGTTGATTCAGTTTGCTGATATTTTGTTGGGAATTTTTGCATCTGTATTCATCAGGGATATTGGTCTGTGGTTTTCTTGTAGGGTCCTTGTCTGACTTTGGTGTCAGGATCATCCTGGCCTCATATAATGAGTGTTCCCTCCTCTTCAGTTTTTTGGAAGGGTCTGAGAGGGTTGGTGTTAATTCTCCTTTAAATGTTTGGTGGAATTCACCAGTGAAACCATGTGGTCTTGGGCTTTTCTGTGTTGGGAGGTTTTTGATTACTGATTCAGTCTCCTTACTCGTTATTACTCTGTTCAGATTTTCTATTTCTTCATGCTTCAGTCTTGGTAGGAATTTGTTTCTAGGAATTTGTCCATATCTTCTAGGTTATCCAGTTTGTTGGCATAAAATTGTTTGCAGTATTCTCTTATGATCCTGTGTATTTCTGTGGTATCAGTTGTGATGTCTCCTCTTTCATTTCTGATTTTATTTATTTGAGTCTTTTCTCTTTTTTTCTTAGTATAGGTTAAAGGTTTGTCAATTTTTATCTTTTAAAAAAAACAGCTCTTAGTTTTGTTGCTGTCCTGCTCTTTTAGGTGTGTTCTGGGAAACACTACCATCTTGGCCGAGTTCGCTGGCGAAGAAGAAGTGAATCGTTTCTTAGCCCAAGGCCAAGCACTGCCACCCACCTCCAGCTGGCAGCCCAGCACCGGGGCCGGCCAGGCACGGCTGGGCGCCTCAGGCAGCTCCCACGGCCTGGTGCGGAGCGACGCTGGCCACTGGAACGCCCCGTGCCTGGCAGGCAAGGGGAGCAGTGACCTGCTGTGGGGCGGGGTTCCCCAGTACTCGAGCAGCCTGTGGGGCCCACCCAGCAGCGACGACGGCCGGGTGATAGGAAGCCCCACCCCGCTGAACACTCTGCTTCCCGGCGACCTTCTCAGTGGCGAGTCCATCTAGGACCGAGAGGACCCGTAGGCGCCACAATCATCAGCACTAGGAAGAGAAAGCTGACCCTTTCCAGTCCGGGCGTCGCTGAGGACCCCGCCTGCCCCGAGCCGCCCGGCAGCCCTTTTGAGTACCTCTGTCCAGTACTGAAGACGAACCTGCGCCGCAGTCCTTGCGAACTGTTCACGAGACAGTGCGGGCTGCGCTTGGTCAGTGTCACACGCTAATGACAGGATGTTTCTCATAGCTTTTTATTTTGTGTTGTCTTATGTTTGTGTGGTGTGTTGTTTTGATTTTGTTAAGTATAAAAGCTGCTTAGAATAGTTCTATCATGAAGGGCACTTTGCAGATGGTGGGCTGGAAAGGGTTATTTTATCAAGGGGGGAGGGAGGGAGGGAGACGAGAAAGCCTATTGGAAACGAGCCTGTGACGATTATGCACATTACCAGAGGCGGACCCCGTGATCAGGGGAGCTGGTGTCCATCGCTGGGACTCTGCGGGAGGACCGGCCTGCCGTCTGCTCTCCGTCCCCGCAGGGCCGCCTATGCACATTACCTTGTTTCATTACTTTTTCATGTCATTTTTTTTATCCCAAAAAATATTTTTTAAAAGTTAAAAAAAAAAAAGACATATCAAACATGCAAATACTTGAATCCAGCAGGCCAATAATGAAATGTGAACACTTTCTAAGTCTAATTCTACACTTCCAGGTTGACATCAGTACGCAGAAACAGGCTCTAGGAAAAATTTCTAAGTTCACAGCCTATGTGTGTGTGTGTTGAAACAGAAGCGTGCATGTGTGCGTGCGTGCGCACTTTCTGTGTTTGTGTGTTAAGTGTGTGAGGGATTTAACTGTGGGTTTTCCCTTTTATTCAGTATATGCTTTTTTTTTTTGGCGCATTGGTCAAACGTTTGTTATTATTATTAGCTTCTAACTTTGCACTGAGTGTCCCTGCCCTTCCTGTAGCTAATCCTATACATTAAAGAGAATTCATAGGACAGGGCTGGCGACAATTCATGTGTAAATGTTTACTCAAGGACTCTGTTATTGCATTTAAAAATTACAGTGTATATCTCTGGAGAAATAATATGTATACCTACCTTTAGCAGCTTTTTATTGTGGACTAATGCAAGAAAATTATTACCAGAGTATTGCACCATTTTTCCATTTGGAATATAAAGTTAAAGAGAAAAAAACTGTTGTTGAACTGTGGCCATAGATCCTTGGAGAGAATGGATGGTTCCGCGGGAGGAACAGAAACAAGCACTTGGACGTGGGTTGTGACTGCTCTCGGAGGAGCCTGTGGTCAGGGCTCCCACCTGTTTACAGACCTTTTTTTCTCCTTCAGACTTTAAAATAAAAAAATTTTAAAAAGGAATTTAAAAAAAAGAAAAAAAAAAGACTTGCGTCGTAAAGAAACCTATTTTCAGAATGCGGATCGCTACTTCAGAGCTCTGGGACTGGACAGTGTTGTTTCCCTCCGGCCATCGTCGTGGACTCTGTCAATTGTCCCCCTTCGTCGAGGTGACAGACGTTGTGGTCACTGTCTTGCACATGCGGATGCGCTCTCAGGAAAGCCAGGGTTCCCGAGGGGCAGCTCCACACCATTTCATGTATTTTGTAACCAACTCCTAGCACTGAAGATGTTATTAAAAAACAAACAAAAAAAATAAAGAAAAAAAAGAAAAAAGAGGAAAAAAAACACAAAGAAGAAAAAATACCTAATCTCTAATGTGTAGCAGTTACATATTTACCAAATAATGGACTCAAAAGAAATAGATGTTTGAAGAGTGCTTTATATATTAAAAATTGCTTTATGTTTTAAAAATGATCAATGTTTTGATTGTTTTGCAAGAAAGAAAGACAATGGAGTAACATACCCTCAAGTATGTTTAAAAAATATATGAACATTGTGCTCCCTGCCTGCTTGATCAGGAAACTTGTGCATTACATTTTTTTTAATTAGCTTTTTAATGGTTTTATCAAAACAAAAAAGAAAAAAAAAACACAAAAAAAAAAAAAACAGAAAAAAAGAAGGTCCTGCAAAATTGCAGATCAACAAAAGCTGGTTTTATAGAGGATCATGAACTATGCACAAACTGGGTTCAAGACTTTTTTCTCAAGTTCAGTAGTGTATTTAGCTAAACAAACCTTCCTCAGAGTAATTGCATCTCATTGCCATTACATGCATTCTATATATTTGATGTATGTATACCTGCATATGTATATCAAATATATGTGCGTGCGTGCGTGTGTGTGTGTGCATCCAGACATACAGCTTCCCATGCTGCCATTTAACATCGAGTTGTAGAAAAACTCCCGACATTTTAAAATTGGAGATGAAAGTAAAGAATCTCTTTTGGGGTTTTGTTGAGGGTTTTTTTTTTTTTTTTTTTGGCCTTTTATTTTGAATTAAAGATGTCTGTAACTCTGAGATTAAAAAACAAGTTTGTGGCTTTTAATGTTTTTCCTCATAGAATGTGATTGTTGAAGAACATGCACCGAAAGTTGCTTTCAAAAGTACAACGCTTTGTTGACTCTTAATAAATTGCAATTTTTTTCTTGGCTGTTGAAATAAATGTGTTTTTTATTTTTCAAAGACGGATATCTTCAGTTTTCACTTTGTATGTATCGGGAGAGGGAATTGTCCTGCTGTATAGAACAAATTCCCTGTCTCTTTTTGTGATGTCCTTAGAGTTGACATATATAATCAGATAAACTCCGAGTTTCGGTTGCTTGACTTGTAATCTTATCATTTGTATTGTGGTTTTGCAGTTAACACTAAAATCTTACTAATAGTCATCGAGAGATGCATTATGAGCTCTCCACCACAGTCGCTGGCCTGAATCTGCTACCTCTGATGACCAGGACTGTCTCGGACAGCTGCAGGGCCGGCCCGGTCCGTCTGCTCAAAGCCCTGGCTGAGGGCCGCTGCTCACTCACCTATGACCCCTGCGGGCATCAGAGATATTCAGAGAGAGGAGGATAATGAAGGTCTTTTGAGTTTCCTAGACACTTTATTCATTTCTTTTTGTAAAATAGCCTCAGCTAACTTTTACGAAGCATTTTGTACAAGCACAGTAGAACTTCCGTGCCGGATGAAGCAGTGACATTTCACCACAGTGTTTCAGGTGGCAGTTAGAAATCAAAACACTTTGGTTTGTTTTCTCAGACAAACCCCTGGAACACTTACCGTGACCTTGAATAAGTTCACTGTCAGTGCTTCGGTTCCACCAGGATTGTACAGATGGCCTCTTGAAGACAAGCCAGTGTCCTCTGTGACCCCTTGCTTGGAGACTAGCAGAGCGAGTGTCTCTCCCCGTCCCCACTCCTGTGGGTTGAGTCCACGTTTGATCAAGAAGATAGGACCCAGGTTGGCCCCCCCGGACAGGTGGTGAACTCCTGGCTCTGACTCACCTTTTTGCAGGTTGAGAAGGAAAGCCCTGAACGGGTCGTACTCGGGAGAAGTGAAAGACGAGATGGAGAGTGAAGCTCAGAAAGGGAGCAGTCAGGCGCATCTGGCGTTCTAAACTGGCCTGGACCTGGCGGCAGCCACTCCGGCTCTGCCAGCCAGTGTTGAGCGAGCGTCCACTTGGTGCCCCCGTGTCCGGAGTTGCTACAGGGGCCAACCATACCAGCGCCTGCTCCCTGGGGGAACGAGGTCGGGGCCTCGAGGCATCCAGAGGATGCAGCAGGCTTCGTGGAGGAGGCGGCATTTGCCCTGGGCCTGGGAGGCTGGACTGAATTCGGACAGACTGGGGAAAGCGAGGGACGGGTGGGGAATACAGCGCAAGCCGAGACCCAGAGTGACCGCCTCCCGTGAGTGGGGCTGGGCGTCCAGAGACCCACCCACCAGTGTCTGGAATCTGAAAACAGTCAGTTCAGAGCTGCACTTCTTTTTTTATTGTTCTGGCAACACCACGGGAGAAGGGCAAAGAAGGAAGGCAAGGTGCTCAGTGGGTGATGGCATGACGTGCAGAGAGGGGGCTGTTGAAGAGAGAGGAGAGACGGGCAGAAGAGTTGGCCTGGCAAGACTGATCCTAGTGAAAAAAGAGGAGATCTGAACTGCCAAGGAGCTGAGACACAGGCACTGAAGAGAGGGAACACGGAGACGGGAAGGCATGTCAAGAAGATTCTTTGCAGGAGTCGTACATTTGGGATGGATCAAGAAAAACCTACGCAGGAATCCTGATGGAAACATGCAGTTGATTTACTAGCTTTGCACAGGGTTTCGCAGCAGAAGCACTGCTGACAAGCTCTGCTTGTGTGGGACTGTCCCCTGAACGGCAGCACGTGTAGCAGGCCTGGCCTCCGAGGCTGACTCCCCGGTCGTGAAAACCAGAAGCACATTTCCAGACGCCCCCTTCGTGGGTAGCACTGCCTCAGGCTTAAGTGACATTTCAGATGCTAGATCCAGTGCCGGGGCATATCCCAAACCAGTTCAACCAGAATCTCTGGAGTGGGTCCCAGGCACCAGAGTTTTTAAATCTCCCCAGCTGGTTCCACTGAACAGCCAACATGGAGCAGCAGTGGCTTAGAGGAGTCTTGTCAGCAGGCTGAAGCAGTGCTGTCAACCTCCCATCCACCGGAACAGCGATTTCCAAGAGTTCAGTTGGTCTCGTTTGACAATTACAGCTACCTTTTGCTTTTTCTTTTTTCTTTCCGGCCAAACTACTATGTGCCAGGCGTGGCGCTAAGCACCGTATAGGAGCCATGTCATTTGCTCCCACAGCCCCTTGAGGTGAGGAGCTGGGGCTGGGAGAGATTACAGGACATGCCCAAGGCCACCAGCTAGTAAGGGTCAGAATCCAGGCCCTTCTGGCTCCACCACTGTGGCTCGGTCAGCCCCACAAGGGCTCTGTCACGGAGGAGCGTGGCACAGAATTCCCCTCAAGGATCCTGAGGCCACACTTGTATGAGAGACAGCACCGATGGAGATGGACGTGCCCGTAAAGAGAACTGGCCCACACCACAGCCGGGCTGGCGAGGCTGAACTCGGAGGCCAGGCCAGCAGGCTGCATCCTCAGGCAGGAGCTGCTGAAATTCTGGAGGCAGAATTTCTCCTCCGGGAAACCAGTTTTGCTCTTAAGGTCTCCCAGCTGACTGGATGAGGCCCACACACACTGCTGGGGGATCTCCTTCGGGTCAGCCGATGGCAGATATTGAACATCCACACGGTAGCTCTGCAGCAGCACCCAGCTTAGCGCTGGAGTACACTGCGGGGACATGCAGCTGACATCGCACACGGTAACTCCGAGCGGATACCCTGGGCCAGCCTTCCGCTCCTTCTCGTGAGTAGCTTGTCCTGACCTCTAGTTGTTGCGGGGTGGTGAACGATAACTGAGTAAATGGCAACTGGTGGTAACACCAGGTCAAACTGGAGGTGGTCCGTGTACATCCATCCACCCACAAGTGCATCCATGATGATTCAGAGGATGGCGGCTAGACGGGTTTGGCCCAGAGACCCCGGGTCAGTCGCGCACTTGGACTGCCCACGTGACCTCACCCAGTGGCACTCATGCCCAGAGACACAGCCAAGAGTTGCCACCCAGGATCAGCGGCAGCTACTGGCAGAGGTCCCTAAGCACACGCGGTTGGGATCGGCCACAAGCCCAGGAACCCTGATCGGTCAGGGGCACCGAGGGCACCACCCCCACCCACGGAAGTCGGGGTGACGGTGGGTGAGCCTCTGCCACTGAGTCAACAGACGGCATCTGCCCCTGGACCTCTGCCAAGCACAGGAGCATGGCTGAGGACCGTCCTTGGAAAGAGACAGTTTGGGGTGAGTGGGGGCACTGCTAACAGCAGGGGCATCTGCACGGTGGGTGTGGCCTGGCCCCCCACTGCCTCACCCAGGCCAGAGCCCCGCTCTTCTGGGCCCCCTTTGGGGTGAGGAGTGGTGGGGCCATCGGGGCCTTTACCCCAGCTCCTGCGGACACTGGACACGGGCTGAGACAGCCTAGTCCCTCCTCCCTTCACCCTCAGGCTCACATCATCCCACGGGTTCCTCAAACAGCCCAGTGGGACCTGGGGTCACCCCCCACAGCCACAGATAGCCAGACCCACTCCTGCCCCAGGCCTGGGCGCTGGCTGCCCCTCTGCCTGGCAGGCTCCTTGTTCATAACTGAAATGTCATCCCCGCCCCCCGGGGCCCCTCCATAACCACTGAAGCATCACTGCTGCTGACTTCATCACCCTGGACACACCCATAGTTCTTGCCTACCTGGCTCGCCCGCACAGGTGCAGGCTCCCTGGGCTCAGGCTGGTCAGGGCCAGCACTCAGGCTGCAGTGTGGTCTGTCCCTGCCATCTGGAGCTCGGCCAGCAGAGGGCACCCTGCGCTCAGCACCAAAGCCCACCGTGTCTGTTTCATCAGTACTGAAGCAGCCGAGGGGCCTGGGGATGTCCCACGGAGGCATCTCCTGGGCTTTTCGTGACCGCTGGAAGCGGTCAGTTCATGTCCATCCATCCAAAAGTGCATCCCTGACTTCAGGGGAAGGCTGAAGGGGCCTCAAGCGCAGGGGGCTGAGGTTCCCACGACCTCGGCCTGGAGGTCATCCACGGGGCAGTGGGAGGCAGGCTGTGGGCCCCGGGCAGAGCGAGCCCTGCGCACACCTGGGCAGGCCGGGTCACGAGCACAGGCTCCCATGAGACAAGCCCATTTTGCAAAACATGTTTAATTAGAATAAATAGAATCCGGGAAGGGCAGGGTCCACTGGGGGTGCCCCAGCCCCACTCGCCCACCCTCCAGCTCCAGCCTCAGATGGGCTGCACAGTCCAGTCACCCTCCCCGTGTCCCAGTGGGGTCACCCAGGGGGGCCAGTGTCGCCTCAGGCTGGCATCTGTGCCTGCAGGGCCGTGGGGACCGAGGGTGACACGGTGCAGGCCGAGCTGTGAGCAGACGGACAGCTGCCAGGCCTATCGCCGTCCTACCAGACGTCCCGCTCGTCTGCAAGCAGGGTTGGGGGCGTCTCGGCCTCCTGGGCTCTGCCAGCCCTGCCAGGAAGGGAAGCAGTGAGGGACAGCTGTGGCCTCAAGCAGAGAGGTTGAGGAGCACGGCAGCAGGCCCTCCAACCTGGCTGTGGCCAGACACCCAGCAGCCTTCCTCAGGAGCTGCGTTCGGCCCCCAAGGGTACAGAAGGCTCTAGAGAGAAGTGGACGGGGCTGGACGAAGGCCCGGATTCCCCTCTGATGTGTTAGTTTAAGGTTGGAGGAGTCTTGTCAGATGGCCCGTTCTGCCCAGGGAGGAGCCCCAGGGTCTCAGACCTGCAGACCTCAGCCTGGCCCCCTGGCCGGGGGGGCGGGGGGGGGGTGTATATTTCCGTGTGTCTGTCCAGGCAGCAGGAAGACATTTAAACTCATCTCCCTTTCCCTGGGCTTAACCACAGCTAACAAATGAAGGGTGAGAAGTGGGGCAGGGAGCAACCCCAGCCCCGCCCAGGGGCAACCAAGGCTGAGACAGCGTTTTGGGAGTGTTCACCCCGTGGGGAGAATTCGGCAAGGGACTGAGAAGGGCCAGCGAGGCCGGCACCCCTGACTTATAAAGAAAGGGGAGTGGCAGAGAGGAGAGGAGGGACAGGGCACGCGAGCCCCCACTCAACCGCCCGGGCACAGTTCTTTCGTGGCTGTTTCTGCCTTTCTCTCCAAACTTAACAATTTTCTTCCTCCCTCGGAGGCCCCACACACCTGAAGAGGGAAGGTGGGGAAAGAGGGCAGGAGAGTCCCGAGAGGTTGAGGGCCACCCAGGGAGCCAGCAGCCACTTCCCTCCACACCTCCTAGCTCCACACGATGTCCCTCACTGTCCAGTCCCTGGTCCTTCTCCCCTCCACACTCATGCACAGAGTGGCCCCAAACCCTCCAAGGCCCCTCACCTGCTCTTCTCCTTCCTCTCGTAGACGGAGTGAAGCTTGTTGATTAAGAAGATTTTGTCTTCCCCCTCCTAGAAAGGCCAGAACACAAACGGTGAAAGAACTGAAGTTATCTATCCGTCTGTCTGTCCAGAACCGCCCAGTTCCAGACTGCACGTGGGGGAGCTCACAAGGAGCATTCAACATCCCAAGCACAACAAGTTTAAAGAAGGGGAAAAGAGGCACCAAAATAAGGACAAGGAAAAACCAAGAGCTAAGCAGGGGTCATGCATATAGATCTAAGCTTCCTAGTGGCCAAGGTGAAAAGGGAAATGTGATCAGCCGCACAGTGTGGGCCACAGAGCCAGCCTGACTTAATTTAAAACGGGCCCTGCCACTTACTAACTCTGCCTTGGGCAAATTACCTCCTCTCTGACCTCAATCACCATCTGTAAAAGCGGGATAAGAATGTCTGTGTCAAGGGGCTTAGTTTTCTATTGTTGCTCAAACCAATTACCCCAAACTTAGTGGCTTAAAACAATACAAATGCATCATCTTTCAGTTCTGGAGGTCAGAAGTCCAAAATGGGTCTCATGGCTAAAATCAACGGTCAGCAGGGCTGGCTCCTTCTGGAGAATGTTTCCTGCCTTTTCCAGCTTCTGGAGTCCACCCGCATCCCTTGGCTCATGGCCTCCTTCCACCTGCAAAGCCTGCAGTGGCCACTCGAGTCTTTCTCACATCTCTCAGACGCTGACTCTCCCACCTCTCTTCCACTTTTAAGGACCTTGTGATTACACTGTGCCCACCTGGATAGTACAGGATTACCTCCCCGTCTCAAGGTCAGCTGATTAGCAAATCTAATTCCATCTGAGACCCTTCTCGCCGCCCTTTGCCACGTAACGTGGCGTATCCACAGGGTCTCGAATTAGGACGCTGACGTCTTCAGAGCCGGTATTGGCCAACTCAGGGCTCTTTCAACAACTGAATGTGAAAAGCACATAAAGCTTTGAGCCCGGGACCTGGTGTCCATAAACACTGGATGGATTTCAGCGACCATCAGTCCCCGGGCCAGACTGGACTCCCTGCGGGGAGTCCTCAGAAAGAGAAAAGAGCAGTTTTGTCAGGATGCATTCTGGGCGCCTGGGACCCCTGCTCACCCAAGAGAGACCTCCTCAAGCAACCTCCCAGTCATCTCGCCATCGAGGCGGTGGTGGGTACAGAGGGCTGTGCACTTGGGGAAGCCGCCCCACCCAGACCCGGGGAAAGTGCTCCGGGCGCTAGCGGAGCTCAGACCTCCCGCTCCCAAGACTCGGATGGGGCAGGGCTCGGCCTTGGGGGGACACTGTCTGCAGCAAGGGCCCGGCTGGAGAACGGTCCTTCAGCTCCCAGAGAAAGGCAGGTGGTGCTGGGATTCTCCTCCTGACCCTGCGGGGGCCCCCACGCCCCCACCTCCAGCCCCGGCCCCGCAGGCCCTCAAGCACACACAGTAGGCCGGGAGCCGGTTGGCAAAAACCCGCTTCCACAGCTGTGGCCAGGCAACCAGCTCAGCCAAAATGCCCGGCCTTCAGCTCCGCCCCCTGTGAGCTCACCAAGATGCACGTCTGTGAAGGGGAGATGGGTTAACTGTACTGCGTGATTTATAACCCCATAAAAAGTGGCAGCTGTCCCCAAGGGATCTTCAGCTTGGGAAGAGCTGACCTGGAGCTCCTGCCCCTGCACCAATTAGCCAGCAGCAGGGTCACACACGTGCTGCGCCCCAGCCCCATCCTACCTTGGCTGACACCCCACGCCTGACCCCTGTGTCCTTTCTAACACAGCATCGCAGGCGGCCACCAGCACACCTGGAGCTAGTGCAGGAGAGGAGCCGCGGGCCCAGCCCTGGTGTGAACGCCCGGGGGACGCAGCCACCCGCTGGCCCCAACGTGGGCTCACACGTTAAGTACATAAGTGAAAAACGCAGGAGGAAAAGGAAAAAAGAAAATACAAGGAAAAAATGGAGGTGGGGAGAGTGCTGTCGGGCCCTGGGGGTGTGGTCAGAGCCCACCACCCGCTGTGGTTGACAGGTGCCCCTGAGCACCAGCCCAGACCCGGGCAGGACACGACCGGGGTGAAGGGGAAAACACCAGGCCAAGTGACCCAGACTCGACAGGACAGTGACTTGTTTTCAACGTGACGGGAGACCCAGTAACCAAGTCCCAAAGGAGGGACAGTCCCTGGGGCAGGGCTGGGCTGCATCTCAGGGTGGGCTTCCCGGGGCCAAGCCTCTGTCCAGTGGGGGTCCCGGGAGGGAGTGCGCCCTGGGCTTCCAGGCCCACCCTGCCTCTCACTCTTTCGGGACAAGCTGCAGCGTGCTCAGTGAAAGTGTTTTAACCTGGCCTGCTTTCACCCGACTCCACTTGTCTGCAAGATGAGGACACTGAGTAAGCTCCGTGTTCTACCATGGGTCCCCCGGGAAGTCCAAAAGCCATTTCCAGCGTCTGGAAAACCCTCACCGCCAGTGTCTGCACCCACGCAGGGCCACACCCCCTAAAGTGCCCCGGTTCTCAACTGGTTGTAATCAGATCCGCTGGAGCCCCCGTCCCAGCGGGTCTTTGCGGACGGGAAGGCTGGCTGCCTCGCGGCTACATCTCCGCTTCATACAAACTACACACGTTAATCGATGCAATTTGTTAGGCCAGCGAACCCTTTCAACAGCCCAGGGGGCAGGTGTGGAGGGGCCTTGGGGGTGAGCTGGCAGGTGGCCCCCCAAAGGGTGGAGGCAGGAGGGGACTCACGTTGCTGATCTGCTCCTTGAGGAGGCAGATGACCTTGCGCTGGCCCTTCACCACCTGGATGTTGAGGTAGATCACGGCCCTGCGGGAGACGGCGTCAGGCTGGGCCCCGCGCAGGATCCTGGGGAGGGCGGGGGTGAGGCCCGGCCGGGCTGGTCCTCCGACACCCGCCCGCCCCGCACTCACAGCAGCAGAGCCGACACCAGGTAGATGGGGAAGGTGTTCTCCACCAGGTGCCGGTGGATCCAGGGCAGCCAGGAGAGCCTGGGGCCCGCGTCCTCCAGGCGGCGCACCCACACCTTGCCCGCCTCGTACATGGTGTCCAGGGTCCGGAAGGGGCCGCAGGTGCTCGAGGGCCTCACCCTGGGGGAAGAGGGCGCCCTGGACCCTCAGCCCGGGCAAAGGCAACCTCCACGTCGCCCCGACCCGCAGCCACCAGCCTCAGCCGCCCTAGGACCCTGCAGGCAGCACCTCCCCAAATCCCGGGCGACCGCAGCCCCCGCCCCTGGCCCGGCGCCCACTCACTGCCAGACGGCGTAGCAGAGGAAGACGGCGGCGCCCAGGAAGGAGGGGAAGCAGAGCAGCGAGATGAAGACGGTGCTCATGTGGGACGCCAGCCAGGGCCTGCGGGGCGCCCGGCAGTTGGCCATGAGGCTGGTCTGAGGACAAAGGCTGCGCTGTGCCACCGCCCCGCCACCCCCCAGGCCAGGCGGGGCCGCCGAGGGGGCTGTGCGTCCAGGCGGGCCTGAGCCCGGAGCCCGGGACAGAAGAGGCTCCCCCGCCCCGGCCGGCGGCTCACAGTGGGAGGTGGAGGGCAGACACTGACGGGCCTCAGTGCTTTACAGACGTCACCACCGGCCGTGCCCCCAGAGCACTGTCCCCCTTGTACAGATGAGGAAACAGAGGGCCAGAGAGGACAGACACTCGGTTCTCAACCACCGAGCACACCCCCTCCTGAGGACAGAGGGCCTGAGGCTCGGAGCGCGTCCCAGCCCCCCAGTCCTACGCCCGCCCAGCACAGGGGCACCCGGTAATGACCACGGACCTGGACAGGCCGGGCATCACCCCAACAACAGTGATGCCAGGGGAGGGTGTCAGCTGGTTCCCTGGGGACTTGGGACTGACCCCAGAGGGTGGCCCTGGGCTGCCAGCCCCATACCACTTGGGTCAGGGGAGGGTTCCAAAGCCCCAGGGCTCCGTGTCTGCCAGCCCAGCAGCCCCTCCGGCTGCGCAGGCTCCCAGGGCCCCGCCACCCTCCCAGGCGCCCAGCTGGCACCTTTACCTTCTTGACGTAGAAAAGGAGCAGCAGTTTGATGATCTGCATGGCAGGGAGGAGGGGCGAGAAGAGGGCCCCCAGCCTGGGGAGGGGCGAGAGGAGGGGCTGCAGTCCAGAGGCTGGGGTCATGACCCCTGTGCTCCCCAGGGCTAAAGGGCCCCGAGGCCAGGCTGGGTTCGGGACCCCGGGGAGGGCACAGCAAGAGTCACCGGCCACAGACTGAGTCTCCTGGGAGGTGAGGGCTCAGGGCCCACGTCACTCCAGAATCCCAGGCTGGGCCTCGCCTCGTCCCCAGGGGGAAAGGGGCTCACGAGGCAAGTGGAAGATGCTCACCAGGTCAGGGTCTGCCCATAAATCAGCTCCAGAACATTCCGGGCAATGTCGAACTCTGGCTTTCCTCTCCTCTTCAGCTTCTTCTCAGAGATAAGCCTGGGGCAGAGGAACCCGAGGGTCACACAGGAGGGCACACCCGAGACCGAAGGCAGGCGCCTGGCCAGGTGACCTGCACGAGGAGCTGACGTCACTGCCCACCCCACCTTGGGCACTCAGCGATGTCGGGGGAGTCAGCAGCCTGGGATCCCAGCCCTGAAGGGCTCCACGCTACAGGGGGCTGCTTCTGGGTCCTTTTTCTAAGTACCTACAGACACACCCAGGTGTCAACGCGCACAATCGGCATCAGACGTTTTACTGCTTTTTTAAAATCTTATTTTGTGTGTGTGTGAGGAAGACCAGCCCTGAGGTAACATCCGCTGCCAATCCTCCTCTCCTTGCTGAGGAAGACTGGCCCTGGGCTGACATCTGTGCCCATCTTCCTCCACCTTATATGGGACGTCGCCACAGCATGGCTGACAAGCGGTGCGTCTGTCCGTGCCCGGGATCCGAACCTGTGAAACCCCGCACCACCGAAGCGCAGAGCACGAACTTAACTGCTACACCACCGGGCCGGCCCCTAAAACTCTCATTTTTTTATTATTAAATTCATATGTTCTTGAGGAAAACACAAAAATAAGGAAGGAAGGAAATAAAAGACTCCTGCAGTGCTGGCCCCCACGGCGGCCACCGTGGCACTTGAAAATGTCCCTCCACTTTCTACCTCTTCATTCCAACCCTTTTTTCTTTGCACAAGACCGAGACTATGCTATATGCATCATTTTGAAACCTGTTTTTCTTTCCGACCTAAAAATAGGTCACATCCTGTCTCATAAGTGTTTTTCTCTGTTTAACGGTCTTTTACAAAAGAGCCCCACCCCGCTGTGGGTGGAGACCTCTGACCCCAATCTGGGAGGTCAGGTCCTGCTTTTCAGAGGCCCAGGGACCTCCCAGGTGACCCCCCAGCATGCAGGTGAGAATGCTGTGAGCCCTTCTGAGGGTGGGGAGCCCAGGCGCCCAGGAGGCGAGGGCAGGGACCCCCTCACGGAGGTGGGCAGGCCTCACCTCCACACCAGCTCCCCGAAAAGCGTGTCCAGCAGCATGAAGATGAAGTCCATCACCACGAGCCGGTACAGCTCCTGGCCCACAAAGTTCTCCCAGCACTGAAACAGACAGGGCCTGAGCCCCAGTGTCCCCGCCCGCCCTGCCCCCCCAGCCCACCGGGGGACCCCCGGGCTGCTTGTCGACAGGCCAAAGTCTGGTGAGGGCTGGGTGCCGGGCTGCTGTGAACGGCCACTCCTCCACCCCTGCCCCTGGGACCAGGGCAGCCGCCTCCCCCAGCCCCACCCGGGCCCACCCTCACCTGGCCCTTCAGGGCGCCCACCCTGCGCCCCAGCCAGTGGTAGCAGAGAATCGCCAGGATGACCATTTTTAGGATGAGGTTCCTGTGGACGGCGGGGTGCGGAGGCTGAGGGAGGGTACCCGGGAGGCCGAGGTCTCGCCCCAGGAAGCCCCCGCCTGCCCCACCGGGCCACACACCTGCAGATGGCCACGTACACCTCCAGCATCGGGGAGTCGTGCCGCTCCAGGGCGGCCAGGCCACGGTACAGGTAGGGGACCCCCAGGTTGAGGAGGCAGACCACCAGGGGCAGGGCCAGCAGCTTCCACTCCTGCTTGGCAGACACCGGGCTCTGCTAGGACAGGGGGAGGGGCAGGGGTCACCACAGACACCCCACCAAGGGGGCCAGGTCCACTGATGGGCCCTGGGGGGGTGTGGGGGCAGGGCGGAAGGAGGGGGTAGAACTGACAGGTGGCACCTCCCTCCCCCAAGATACAGTCCACCCCAGGCCCCATGTTCCAACCACACAGGAAGGAGGGGCACAGGTGTCAGGAAAAGAAAAGAGAAACAAGAAAATAAAAGGAGAGGAGGGGGAGAGCGTGAGACAGATGGAGGGGACAGGCAGGAGTGCCCAGGGACCTGGGCCGGCTCCCCGTCCCAGCCGGAGCCTCCGGGGGCTGCCCACTCCCTCCCCGCACCTTGATCATGAACTCGGAGAAGGCGTAGACGGCCATGGTGCAGCCCAGCGTGGTCCCCAGGCACAGCAGCCACACGAGCCCCAGCACGGCCACCTGCCGCAGCCACCCCCACACGCTCCGGGGGCCCTGCTGCAGCTGCCACTCGCCCAGCAGCTCCTGTGGCAACAGCGAGCCTGTCCCTCATTCCACGGCACAGACACACAGAGACGGGCAGGCACACGTATGACGCCTCACACAGGGACATGGAGTGGACACACAGGCAGGCTTGGAGGGGAAAAGGGGGGTCGCCTCCCGCCCACCCCAACTCCCCCGCCTGTCCCTCCCTCCATGCCAGGGCCCTGTCTCCAGGCTCCAGGAGAACACAAAATGTGGCCTCAAGGCTGTGCCCTGCCCCGGATCGCCAGCAGCCCCCTGTTGTGTCCACCTGCTCCCACGGGGGCCGTGTTGCATCCTGAGCTGCCCTGACCTCTCCCCCCGCCCCCTCCCCAGCCCTGCCCCCTGGGCCATCCTGCCTGCTGTGGAGCTGGAGGGCCCCTAGTGGATCGGGAGCCCCAAGGTGCAAAGGGCACTTGGCGCCCCACAGGAGCTCCCTGAGGGCAATGAAGGCCTGTTAGCCAGGCCAAAGCTGTGAGCTCCCAATGCAAACCCCACAGCATGAAACCCAGAAACAGAGAGAACTTTCCCAGAGGCCCAGCTCATCCACCCTCGAGCCCCGCGGCCTTGGCCAAAGGACTAAACCTCTGTGCCTCGGTCTCCTCACTCGCAGCCCAGGGAGATGACAGCCCTCACCCTGGGCTACTGTGGCGAGACGGGAGCACATGCCAGCTGGAGCCCCACAGGTCTCTCCCTGCTGGGGACCAGAGGACACAGGGACTCCCAGGAGAGGCCCCAAGAGCAAACCTAACCCTCTCCCACAGCAGCACCGGCCCCCAGGTCTCCAGCCTGGAGTAAAGGTGGACAGACAACCTGAGTCCCCACAGGATGGAGGACTGGCCGACATCAAAGGTCCACCCTGAGCACGCACACCCACCAAAACCCTCTGCGAGCGGAGTTTTCCGTTAACGTGGGCTCCTGACACTCACGGGCAGACCAGAGGCAGCCCCAATGAGGGAAGCATACGGGAGAAAACCCAGGATGGTTCCGCATGTCATTTCGTGTCTCTGGAACTGGGGGGCACCTGCCCTGTCACCGAGCAGGACGAGACCCCCACCCCGCACCGAGTCCAGCTCACGGGCAGGTGGTCCTCCCTCCAGAGCACAGCTCTGCGCATTTTGTCCTAAGTGGACCCCGGCCGGGTCACAGGGGCTGTGCAGGCCAGGATTGGTGTTCCAGGGACACAGGGTAGGGGGGCAGGGGCCACAGGTCCCCCAGGTGGCTCACCTTCAGCTGGGTTCGGATGTTGTCCTGCTGGAGGCGGGAGGGCCATTTCTGAGTCACCTTGTAGTCCCAGGAGCAGAAAACGGTGATGGCGTGGACCCCCGAGGTGCTGCCCACCCGGTAGCTCTCCCCAAAAGAGTGAGACATGCTGGGAGGAGCAGAGCCAGGCAGGGCGTGACCAGGAGCGAGGGGTACAGAGGCCGGGGAGAAGACAGACAGGACACTCCCTGCAGCCAAAGCCCGCCACCCGCATGGAGGAGCGCCCCAGCACTGAGGGGCCTCCCACCATGCCCCCACCCCATCTCCAGCCCAGCCTCCTGGTGTGGACCGCTGGCTGCTCTAGATCAGCCCGGTCCAGTATGGTGCCCGCCAGCTACAAGTGGCTGGAAGAGGGGTCAGGCTCCATTCCCCACTGATAATGGCTGGCTGCCTCCTACCCAGACATGAGTGGAGAAGACACTGGCTCACCTCAGGGCCTTTGTACTTCCCCTCCTGACAACCAAAACACCTTCCTCTGCTTTTTCCCTGCCCACTCTTATTTAACCTCCCGCTCTGGGGCAAGTGCCACTTCCCCTGGGAAGCCTGCCTGACTCCTCTAATTCTCCATAACTCCTGGATTTTCCCAGCCTCCTCATTGGTCTCTCTTCTCCCCAAGACAGCAAGCTCCTCAAGGACAGGCATCATGCTCATTCACCTTCCTACCCTGAGCCAAGCACAGCAAATGTTTGTGGGGTGGATGGGTGGATGGATGAACATACAGACGGACGCAAGGAAAGGAGGAAGTATCCATGGATGGATGGGTAAATGAAGGGATGGATGGATGGATGGAAGGATGGAGGGAGGGATGGATGAATGGATGGAGGGATGGGTGGAAGGATGGAGGGAGGGATGGATGAATGGGTGCATGGATGGAAGGATAGATGGAGGGATGGATGGATCAATGGTGCTCAGAGCCAGGGTCATATGGTGGAGGGCCTTTACCTGTACACCAGGGTGATGCAGGTGATAAAGAAGGCCACGCCCATGGTGAAGAGGTAAGCCAGGGGCATGTTGTAGGGCAGGCCACCTGCCTCAGGGGTGCACTGGCCGCCATCCAGTGTGGGAGCACATGGCTGGTTCAGCGTGGCATTACTGTAGTAGCCGTAGTACATGACGGTGTGGGAGAAGCAGCCCTGCAGGGAGGAGGGCCGGCTGCATCAGTGACTCTCTAATTGCACACCTGACCCCCCTCAGCCTTCTCGAGGCAGAGGGAGGGCACCCGTGGGGACAGGGCAAGGAGAAAGGCAGAGCAAGAGAAGGGCAAGAGCAGGGGCAGTGAGAATGCAGCAGTGGACAAAGGGCCAAGGCCATCCTGGGGCTTCTCAGGCTCCCCTGAAATCAGGGCAAGATGGACACTGAGGAAAGCTGGCTGGACACCCAGAGTCACAGCATTAGGGGCTGGGGGGTCCCTGGGGAAGCTGTAACCAGAGGGTGCCCCCATCGGCCTGATGCCCCTGCCCCCCCAAGCCCTCACCCCGCCTGTGAGGAGCTCCTGGCCCGTGAAGCGGGGGACAGGGCCCGAGCGGGCTGGCGGGAAGGCGGCCTGCACGCCCACGATGAAGGCCAGCAGCGGCAGCAGCAGGAGGGCGTTGAAGGCCAGCAGAGTCTTGAGGAAGAGGAAGTAGGAGAGCACACTGGAGCCGAACTGGCCGCCGATCTGCTTCAGGGCATAGTGCCACGGCTTCAGGGCCTGCAGCCCCGAGAGCAGCGCGAGCCCCAGGTTGTGCAAGGCCTGTGGGGACAGTGGCAGAAGGTCCTGCAGGCGAGGCCCCAACGGGGAGCCGGGCCAGCTCTGAGCCAAGAGCCCAGGAGCCCAGCGTGGAGGTGCAGGGGCAGCAGAGGGGATGGGGGTCATCCACGGCACTGGAGCTAGGCTGAAGGCCAGGAGACCCCACGAGCAGGACAGTGGAGGAAGAGAGAGGGGCCGCCTCCACCCACCCGGCTGTCCTGGCCCCATCCCGGACAGAGGCCTGGACGCCCAGCCCCGGAGGCTCCTACCAGGACACAGGCGTATCGGAGCCGGCTGCAGCAGGAGAGGAGCCCACGACGGCCCTGCGGGCCCCTCTGCGTCCCCCTCTGGATCCAGCTGTCCTCCCTGCAGGGAGGCAGCATCAGGGCCTGGACCAGGGATGGGCCCAACTCCCCCCCCGGGACTACCCGCCACAGGCTCAGGGCCCTTCTCGCTGACCACCCAGCCCAACCAAGGAAGTGGGTCTCAGGGCTGCCCAAGGCCATGGGCACTGACCGCAAGGAGCGTTTCTCAGCCAGGCTCAAGGGCATCCCCCGGAGCATGTGGTCCCGCTGGGCCACGGTCAGGCCCTGAAGCTCCTTCACCAGGAGAATCCGCTTCTCTGCAGGAGAACAAGGGGGTCCTGTCAGTTCCCCGAAGCATCCCTCCCTCCCTCCTGACCCTCCTGCCCATGATCATGACCCACGGCCATGACCCTGGACAGGCCTGTCTGCCCCTGCTGCCCCACCCAACACAGGCCTCTGCCCCCCTCCAGGCCCGATGGCTCCTTTCTGCCTGGACCGTCGAAGCCAGACCCTGCCCTGCTCGCCCGTCTCACACCCCCGCTGGCCATCCTCACTCTCCCACCTCTGCCCCCGGCCCCAGAGTGCTTTCTCTGACCCCACCAAGTTCCCAGTGTCCTCCAAGACCCAGCCCAAAGCCCCCTCCTCCTTGACCCAAACTCTCCTCCTGGGTCCTCACCAGCATCTTGCTCTGACTCCCACGCACCTGAGCCTCACTGGCCCCCGCTCAGCAGCAGGAGTTCCAACCCCGCCCCCGGCCCCCACCACTCCCACTATGCCAGCTGTCGCGGGGTGAGTGGGGGGCCGGGGTGCTCACCCTCCCCGCCTCCTCTCACCTTCACAACCACCCTGGGAGGGGGTACTACTTTAACCCCAATTTTCCAGGTAAGAAATGACACTCAGAATGCTGACACCTGGCCCTGTCTGCAGAGTGAAACTGGCGTTCACTCTGACCCCAGAGCTTGTGCCACCCTGTACCGCTCCAACACCCACCAGCTGGGGCCTTGGGTAAACCGGGGAGGAAACAGAGGCAGGGCCCCAAGAAAGTGCCTGAGCTTCTGGGTACCTGAACCCCAGAGACCACCTG
Source organism: Tapirus indicus (assembly GCA_031878705.1). NCBI lineage: Eukaryota > Metazoa > Chordata > Mammalia > Perissodactyla > Tapiridae > Tapirus > Tapirus indicus. Next base: position 56,521,992 of record CM062932.1, read on the forward strand.
GTCAAAGACCAACCTGTGAGATGGGGCCCTGCCACAACCACTGTCCCTCGTTCCCCAGCCCGGCCATACTGGCCTCCACGCCGCTCAGACAAGCCAGGGCCTCCCACCCCAGGGCCTTTGTACATGCCCCCTCTGCTCTAGTGTCACTTCCTCCAGGAAGCCTCCCTGGATCCCTCTAGGCTAGATGGTTCCATGATGCCCTCCTGCTGTGTGCCTTTCCTCAGTTGCCTTTATCTGAGCTTTAATCATGCACTTAGCCATTTATTTGGTCCCCGTCTCTTTCACTGGGCAGACCATCAGCTGCATGAGAGCTGGAAGGGGTCTGCTAACCACCATCACATCCCAAAGCCGAGAGCAGCGTCTGCAACACTACAAGTGCTCGACAGACGCTGTGCAGTGCGTGGGCCTCCTGCCGCGGGCCAAACCCTTTGCAGCCTGAAAGACCCCACTTCTCCACCCCAGTGGCCGGAACACCAAGACAGTCCCCCTCCCTGTGCAAAGGGACCTCACAGCGGGGGGCCGTCAGGCAGCCCGCTGGGGGAGGGGAGCCTGGGTCTGTGCGCCCCAGCACCACCCCCACCAGCCTGACCTCCTCCCCACCGAGGCTCTGACCCCCACTCACTCACCCTCCTCCTGGAAGGCCATGGGGTCCAGCTCCAGGTCGTACAGGCGGAGGCTGGGCCGGGCCGAGCGCCCCACGCCCTTGAGCCGGGGCCGGCCGCTCCTGCGTCGCAGCCGCACCGTGCGGTTGTAGTACTGGGAGATGATGGCACCACGGCTGCGGCCTGTGGACGTGGCCGGTCAGGGCGGGCAGGGCCAGACCTCGCCTCCCCACCCCTCACAGGGACGCAGAGGCTGCCCAGCCTTCCCAGGACCCAGGAAAGTCCCTTTGTAAGGGACCTCAGGCACCACTGGGTTCCCAAGAGCCTATTTTTATCCCTGTGACAACTCTGGAGCTGTTTCTAGAAGCCAGCGAAGCTGCAGGAGCAGCAGGCGGGTGGGGCGGAGCCGAAAGGGCCTGGCTCTGAGGCACGCAGATTCCTGCCTGAAACCCCGGCCCAGCCCAGGGGGCTGGGGTCAACGCCAGGGCCGAGGGCAGAGGGTCCCACTCACCAATGGTGCGACTGGGCATGCTGGCCAAGATGCGGAGTGTGGCTGCACTGTAGTCAGGGACACCCTCGGGCCCCGGGAAGGCCTGGTGGCCACTGCCTACAAAACAGAAAGACTTGTCCAGAGGTCCTGGAGACACAGCTGGCCGGCAATCTTCCCCACCCGCTCCCTGCCCCGGGCCTGCAGACCGCCTGGAGGGCCATCTCCAGAGGTGCGGAAGGCCCACCCCAGGCCAGGCAGGCTCACCTGAGGCCCCCAGGGTTTCGGCCCCCGGCTCCCTCTGTTGTAGCTCCAGGCCCTCGTCAGCCGCCCACTGACTCTGCTCCTGAATGAGCTGGTGGAAGGAGTAGTGCACTTCGCTCTCATCACACGGGCTCGGCTCCTGGCTGCCGGGGTGAGAATGGCGGTGGGAGTTCAGGCTGGGGCTGATCCAGTCCTCGCCCCAGGAGCCTACCCCTTCCATAAGGCAGTGGTCCAAATCACCCTGGGGGTGATACATCCCAGCCCCACAGCACTCACCCTTGGTCCTCTGGGGTCTCGGGGACACTGAAGACAAAGTCTGGCGGCTGGGCCATGTCTGTGGCGCCCGCCCAGCCAGTCTAAGGACCTAGGGCAGCTCAGAGCCCGGGCACAGCCTCTGAAGTCTCCAGCCGTCCATCTGAGAGACAGGGAGCTTTCACAGAAGTCGGCCCTCAGTTCCTGGCACCCAGCCAGACTGCCCACGCCCTGGGGACCATGGGGGGGGTGCCACTTACAGCCCAGCTCCCTGAGCCCCGGCCCTGCCCCCATCCACAGCCAAACACGCAATCAGGTGGGTGACCCCAAATAAAAACTTATGCTAAAATGGACTGAGGGGAGGAGGAGGAAGAGAGAGAGGCAGAAAGGGAGTGGAGTCTGGGCAGGTCCCCATCAGTTTCCTCAATGGCACCAGTCCCTGGGAAATGGGAAGGAGGTATGTCCGCCGGGGACATTACCCTCCTGGTAAGAAAGGTCAGGGCAGCTCTGAGATTGTTCCTGTGCCAGCTCGTAACCCCACAGCACTTCCCATCACAGGAAATCCTGTCCTGCAGACAGCTAGTCCTCACCGCCCACCAGCCCCAGGCAGAACAGGACAGCCTCCTCCAGCTGTGCCCCCACCCAGCATCCCCCCCTCCACACACACACAGCGATGACTCCAGGCCATGCTGGGCGCTGCAAGGGCGACAGTTCTCAGCAGAACAACTCCCTACATTCCATCACCCCAAGGGCGGGCCAGGGCAGCTGGCTCGGGGGAGGGGAGCTGGGCATTAAACAAGCCGCCTTTGTCCAGCCTTTGTCCAGGCAGGAGGCTCTGCCGTCACCCAGGACAACTGGAACCAGGGCAGCCTTGCCGGCTCTGCACCCCGTGGGAGTGGGGCGGGGGTAACTAGCGCCCAGCCAGCCGCTGAGTCCCGCAGGCTCTGCCCCGTCCTCCCAGGGAACTCAGACTCAGTGAGGTTGGCTCAGCTCAAGGGGGCGTCCTCAGGCGAGGCTCAGGTGTGCAGAGAAGGTCCCACTAGGGCTGTGCCCAGATGGGACCCTCACTCAGGGGTGTCCAGGATGCCCAGTCCCTGAGCCCAGGCCCTATACAATCCAAGCCCCGTCCCCTTCCCTCCAGCCAGAGAAGACCGGGAGAGATGGGTCCGAGGACCTCCCACTAGGCCTGAAATGGGAAAGCAGCTGGAGGCGGGGCTGACATGTGCCTCGCAATCCTGTCCCTAGAGCTGGAATTTCTTCCTCCACAGACAGACCCTCCCATGCTGGGGTCCACAGGCCTCCCACACACATACCCCTTTTCACCAGGTGGGAAGTGGGAGTGGGGAGGGGAGGAGTGGGAGAGGGGAGGTGCTCAGAGGCTGAGGGATGGAAGCTCACCTGGGCTCACCCAGGCACTGGCACCGAGGACTTCCGCCCAGCTGGTACCCAGCGCCCTGGCACCCTACCCCAGGCCGGGGCAGGTCCCGTGGGGTTTCCGGGGCGCACCATTCCTGAGCCCTGAGCCAGGTGGGGAGGGGCCGGGTGGGGCCCGTTTCCAGGAACCCCAGTGCAGCCGGCAGCGAGTCCTCCAGGAGCCGCTGCGGCCCAGGAAAAGCTGCAGCCCAGTCTCGGGGCCCAGGGTCAGCTGCGACTCCGGGAGCCCCCGCCCCTCCGCCCAGTCTCCCACGCCCCCGCCTGCGGCCTGTGGTACCTGCCTGCGCGACCGGCCTCCCGCCTTTTCCCATCCCGGTCCGGGCGCATACGACCGGCCTCTCCCTGGTGCCGCCAGCCCGGTTGGGGTGGACTGGGGGCTGCAGTTACCCCGCCCCGCCTCTCTCGGGAGATCCAGGAGAACCCGGGAGGGAACTCACTGCCCAGTGGCCCCGGAGCCCCGAGGAGTTCGGAGGGGGTGGAGCTGCCCGGCCGCAGGGGAAGCGCGAGCGCTGGGAGGACGAGGGCGCCGCCCCCAAGCCCCGGGGCTGGGGCCCCGCCTGGACACGGCGCCGGATCCCGGCCGCTTACCTGGAAGGTGCCGGAGAGGAGGGGCCCTGTGCGCCCACGAGTGGCTCACCTGTCCCCCAGGAAGGGCCGCCAGGAACTATGGTCTGGGTTCCACCACCTGGGGGAGGGATGGCGGGGTCGGGGGAGGGAGTAACCGAGGGACCAGGGGGCGACCTGTGACCGCCACAGGCCTGGCGGGGCCAGAGGGAGCTGCACCGCCCAGCCCCGCCCACGAGGTGGCGGGCCTCCGGAGTCACGTGACCGGGCTCGCCCGGGCGACTGCGCCCTCTCCCAGCCAACTTCCGACCGCTCTTCGCACCCCACCCCGAGGCTTGAGCAGGGTAAAGGCGGCCAAGTGTTTGGGTGTACTCCAATCTCTGGTTGAAGTCCCCAGTTCTTGTAGGACTCAGTTTCCCCAAGTTTCAAGTGGGTACGATAATTCCAGCCCCACCCACTTCCCAGGGCAATTATCCAAATAACACGGGGGTGCAAAGCCCCACTGATACAGCGCCTGGTGACACCAGATTGGGTAACCCCTTCCTCCTGCACAGCCTCCTGCTGACAAACGCACCCCCAAGCCGGCTGGTGGCCCGGGGTTACCGCCCCGCTCCCGATGTGGGCGTGGCTTCTGCTGTTCCTCCGGCGAGAGTTCAGGGCACTTCCTGCGCTAGGTGGGGAGGAGGGGACAAGCTCTGGAAAGACTGACTCTCTGTGACCGTCCCCAGTGCTGTTGTCTCCGGTATTCCCCGCCAGCGGGGGAGGCGGGCACTGACGTCCCAGTTCACGGTTGAGGAAACCGAGGCTGAGAGGTTCATCAGCCTCCAGAGTGTCATCCCCCCGGGCCTGAGGCTTGTCCACCTGGGGTCTCTACCGGGAAGCCTGACTGAGACAGCCCGGTGGAGGCCGGAGGAGAGCTCCGGGGATCTGAGAAGATGGGCGGGACTTGGACAGCGAGCAGGGGACGTTCCTGCCGGGAGAAGTTTGAGAGGCAGGCTGGGTGAAAGTGAGCTCCAGGATGAAAGAAAGGAGGGGGCCCTCCTGGAGGGGAGAACAGGTGGGCAAAGCCGGGATGCCCGAATGAAGACATCTAATGCAGCTCCAGGGGAAGAAGTCCTGGGCCCTGAGGTTGGACAGGGGGGGGGGCCAGGGGGGGGGCTTTTCTGCAGCTGTCAGTGTGGTCCTCAGGTGGGTTACCTCAGGCTGGATCCTGGCACAGGCACCTCAGAATGGAGACCCAGGCCTGCTCAGCCCCAGCCTCTCCTCCCAATGCCCTGCCCCACCCCGCACACCCATGCCCCAGCTGTGTTGTACTTGTGTGACACCAGGCCCAACTTGAAGGTCTCCTCCTCTGGGGAGGATTCCTGGATTGAACGCTGTTGAAGCACTTGCCACTTCCTATTGACCTGTACATTTGCTGGTCTGTCCCCCTTCCCCCCACTCTCTGAGCCCACTGTGTGCCCAGCACCAGCACCCAACTAGGGGCCTGGCATGGAGGAGAGGCTTGGGAACCAGGTGGGGAGCCAGGCAGGGAGGCAGAAAACCCATCGGAGCTCAGCTATGAAATAAGCGGGCCCTAAAGGAGGTGGAGAGGGAGCAAGGAGGAAGGGCTGGAGCGCCGGGCCTCCCAGGGGATCCCAGAAGAGAGAAATGGCCAAGATGAATCTTAAACACCTCCCATGAGCAGGTTATGAATGGAGCGGATTTCCGAGCGCTTACTACAGCCCAGGCGCTAGGCCCGGGCCTTGGCCTCGGTGCCAAGGACAGAGGCGGGAAGTTGAGAAATAACTCAGCCCGATGTGATGGGGTCCACCCATTAAGTCACTATCGCGCCCGCCGAGCCAAGGCGGGGCGACTGGCGACTGGCAGATAAGGAGCCGGACGCCTGCGCCCAGCAGCCTCACCCGCGTCAGGCCCCCGGGTCAGGCTCCCCTCCCCACGCCGCGGGCCCGGGGCGAGCGCGCAGGAGCAGCCCCGCCTCGGGGCTCGGAACGGCCACAGCGCGGCCCCCGGGCCGGCAAGGCGGCAGCCGCAGAAGCCCGGGCCCGACCCCGGCGCAGCCTGCCCCCGCCCCCCGCGGGGAGGGAGGCCCGACCCCCGCCCAGCGCGCCCGGGGCTCTGCCGGCCGGGGAGGCTGAGCCGCGCGCTTCTCACCTGCCCGCCTGCGCCCCGCGCGCCCGCAGGAAGTGCCGGCCTCAGTGGGGAGATGAGGAAACTGCCGGAGGTGGGGGCAGAGGAGTGGAGAGGGAGGAGACGGCGGGGGAAACTGGGGTTCCTGTCATGTGACCCCTCCCCTCGGCTCCCTCACTGCCCCGCCTCGTGTGGCGGGAGCCGCTCCGAGGAGGGGGCTCCATGGGGCCTTGATCTCTTGTCCCCAGGTGAGATGGGTGCCGGGAGGGGGGAGGAAACGGAGCGTGAGGGGGTGGGAGAGAGAATTGAGGCAGAGAGGCTGCAGGGGGCCGTGGGGGGAGGGAGTTAGAGCCGCTGCAGAGGGGTCCCTTCGTCCCCTTCCCACGGCTGGGGCTGTAGCCACGCTTCCTCATCTGGGGTCCCTGGGGGACCGAGGCAGACCTAGTACGGGGGCGGGGCCACAAGACAGAAGACAGAAGGGGGTCCCAGGACGTCTGTATCCGGGGTGCTGCAGGATGCCGGATTTTGGTACAGGGACATCTTCCCAAGGGGAGAATCAACACGTGGAGAGAGCGGGAATTGTCTCCGGCCAAAGTGTGACCGGGAAGGCCTGCGGCCACAGGTAGCAGGTGAGGGTGGAGCAGAGCAGGCCTTGCCCCCGACCTCCCCCCGCCCCCGTGCTTATCTGCGGCCACCCCTGGCCTTGGCTTTGTCTGTGACAGTCCCATCTTTCCGTGCCCTTTGGACCTTTCTCTCCATTTGACAGACAGGGAAACTGAGGCCCCTGGTCCTGTGTTGCTTTGAGGGGCGAATGGGGACTGAGCCCCGATCTCCTCCAACAGGATTCTTTCTCTTCGTTTCCGGGCTTGCCAGGCCCAAGACCTTGAGGCGCATCCAACGGGCGCCCCACATCTCTCCTGGGAAGGGGTGTTGCAGCCCGGTGCCTCCAACATCACCCCCCACCCCCGCAGAGATGCTGCCCCGGTGGTCGTCGGTGCAGTCGGAGCGGGCCCTCGGGGAGCCAGAACCGGAGCCGGCGGGCGAGGAGCTGTGGGAGCAGGAGATGGAGCGGCTGTGCTCCACGCAGGAGCCCGTGCGGACGCTGCCCTACCCCATGGTGGACAAGCGCTTCATCCGGTGGGTGCCGGGGGCCTAGGACACGGCTGAGGCGGAGCGGCGGGGGCGGGGGTGGGAGTGGGGGCGGTACCGCGAAGATGCACCTGCTGGGTGGGGAGTAGAAATCACCACCCCTGGGAAGACTCCTCGGCGTGGCGCTGCTCTGCCCGGCCGTGGGGGCACAGTGGGTGACTCAGGGCGCCCCCATCACCACCCCATCCCAGGCAGCTGCGGGAGCCCGAGGGGGTGAAGACCTCGTGCTGGCAGCGGTGGCGGCGCAGGCGGCAGACTGCAGGAGGACGCCTGGGGGAGGCAGCGCAGCGGCTGGCCCGGGGCTTTGGGCTCTGGGAGGGGGCTCTCTACGAGATCGGGGGTAGGACTCTCACCCCAACCCCCACCTCCCTCTCTGGAGTCTCAATGTCCAGTTCAGAAACGGGAGGAGGGCATCATCCCGCTTGCCATTACCCCCCTCCGCCCCCACCAACCAATGCCCCCATCCTCACACAACTCCCTCTGCCCCAAGAGCCACCGTGCAAATCTTGATGGATGACAGCACCCCTGGTGGCTGTCCGGGGTACTGCTAGAGAGGCCTCCCGGACAAGGCCATTAAACCCAGGCGCCCTGAGGCTGGTCACCCACACTCCGCAGCCTTCACATCCTACAGCCCTCGGATTCTTTGCTGAGTCCCTGGCTCGGTGCCTCCCGGACTGACCTGCTGGTCTCCCCATAGGCCTCTTTGGCACCGGAATCCAGTCCTACTTCACCTTCCTTCGCTTCCTGCTGTTGCTCAACCTGCTGACTCTGCTTCTGACTGCCAGCTTCGTCCTGCTGCCCCTGATCTGGCTGCACCCCCCTGACCCAGGCCCCGCCCTTAACTTCAGTGAGTGCCTGGCCCAGAGAGGGAATAGTGCCCCCAGAGCCCACCTGCACCCTGGGGGTCTGGTCCAGGGCTCAGCGTGTTGCCTGACCCTCTGTGTCCTGACCCTGGGCATCCTCCTGCTTGGGTCCAGCCCTGGGACTCTCCCTGACCGTGCCTTTTGCATGGCACACCTCCTAACACACCCTCAGGGCCTCCCCGGGGCTGGGGACTCTGGAGTGGGTAGGGGCAGCGCCTCCCCTGTGCCTTGGGGATCCTTCCCTATTGGCCCCCTCTCCCTCCTCGACAGCCCTCCAGTGCCCCGATGGCCACCAGCCCCAGACTGGTGTTCCCAAGTTTCACAATCAACTTTGGAATGTGTTAACCGGCAGGGTGAGTGGGTCCGTCCTGGCTATGGACCAGGGGGCTGGGGGACCCTGAGAACTGGTCTCAGGGGACCCTAGTCTAAGAGGATCCCCACCCTTCCAAGGACATTTTGGCTTCTAGGTGGATGGTCTTACACAGACAGGCTGGCCAGGCCAGTGATGGGGTCAGAGAGGCTGAGGCCACTGTGCACAGCCCAGGCCCATTGCGCTCAGAGCCCAGCTGGGGTGGGGGTGCAAGGGACGAGGGGAAAAGTGTCCAGGCCTCCGGGATATGCACCACCCCACCTTCACCCCTGGAAGCCACTGAGTGGTGACCATGCAGGCTCCTGTATTCCAGTCCTGGCTCTTCCTCAAAGCTGTGTGGTCTTGGGCAAGTTGACTAACCCCTCTGAATGTCTGTGAAATGGGGATACTCTTACTCCCTACCTGAGGGGGTTATTGTCAGAGTTAATGAGTTAATACCTTGAAAGCACTTAGCACACAGCCTGGCACAGACTTGTGCTCAGTTGTCATGATCGACGTCCCCAGGCCTTCTACAACACTTATCTCTTTTATGGCGCGTACCGGACGGGGCCCGAGAGCAGCTCAGCATACAGCATCCGCCTGGCCTACCTCCTGAGCCCGCTGGCCTCCCTGCTCCTCTGCTTCTGTGGGACTCTGCAGCGGTGAGAGCGGAGCCCCTGCCTCTCCCTCCTTCCAAGGGGTCTTCCCTGCTCACCCCTCCCTTGGAATGGTACCCCCCATGCTGTCCGCAAGGGCCTGGCCCCTGCTAACTAAGACTCATCAGTGGTTCCAGGGACCCAACTCTGTCCCCAGCTGTAGACCTCAGGGGCAGGGGCCACTTCCCGTCTTCTCACCCCCCACTCGGGCTGAGGCCAAAGCCTGCTCCTGGGGCTGCCAGGGGCTTCCCAGCCCAGACCCAGAGCCCACCCAGGGCTGAGGCTGGCCGACAGGAGGGGCCCCTCCCTCACAGGCCCTGGCCTCCTGCCCCTTCAGGATGGTGAAGGGGCTCCCACAGAGGCTGTTCCTGGGCCAGAACTACAGGTCGCCTCTCAGTGCCAAGGTCTTCTCCTCCTGGGACTTCTGTATCCAGGGCTGGGAAGCATCCACCATCAAGAAGCACGAGATCAGCAACGAGTTCAAGGTGTGTGTGAGGGCACGCGTGAGCATGAGGTGTAAGTGTGAACGAGTGTGAGAGCATGTGTGACTGTGTATATGAGTGTGTATGATTTGAGAATGTGTGTCTGGGTGTGAGTGCGTATGTGTGCACGAGCGTGTGCTCAGGATGTTATGGCTGGAGGGGGGGCTGTGCTGGTGTTTGAATGTGAGCACTCACTTGCACAGTGCAAGGGGGTGGGGAGGGATCTAGATAAAGCCAGCTGCCACTCCTCGGCCTGTCCCTGCCCCACTGTCACCACAACCTTGCCTAGATCCTGGCAGCCTGTCTCCACCCCCCACGCTGACCTTGGCCTGGGTCTGGTGGCCACTCTGACCTGCCTCTGCCCCGCCCCCATGACAGGTGGAGCTGGAGGAAGGACGTCGCTTCCTGCTGGAGCTGAAGCAGACCCGGGCTCAGAGGGCCTGCCACCTGCTCACCTACCTGAGGGTCAACATCTTCATCGGGCTCCTGGTGGTCGGGGCCATCAGCGCCATCTTCTGGGCCACCAAGTATTCTCAGGACAACAAGGAGGTGCCAGGCGACTGACATGCATTCATTTAATCCTGGACAGAACTGTGGGAGGAGATGGGGTGGTCCCACTTTGCAGATGAGGAAACCAAGGCTCAGAGAGGTTAAAGCAATTTGCCCAAGGTCACGGCCAGATCAGACTGGCTCTACCTGGGGATATCCCACCAACCACCCTGCTGCCACTGGGAATAGTCCATGGGCTTCCGGATGTTGGGCCTGCACCAGTTACACTTGAGGGGGTCATCAGGGATGGGGGAGCTGCTAGGGGTCCTCCAGCCCATGGGCACCCCCTTGCTTGCTTTTCCCCATAGGAGTCCCTGTTTGTGCTGCTCCAGTACCTGCCCCCTGGGGTCATTGCCCTGGTCAACTTTCTGGGTCCCCTGCTGTTTGTTTTCCTGATCCAGCTGGAGAACTACTCTCCCAACACTGAGGTCAACCTCACCCTTATCTGGTGAGTGCCCCCCTTGGGGGTGGCAGGTGGGCAGCGTGTGGAGGGACGGGAAGGCAGAGAGGGCCCTGGGGCTTGTGAGGAAGCTGTGCCCTGCTGCCATCTTGGTTAACACCTGGCACCAGGGGTCCTGAGCAAGGGAAGACAGGCAGGCACTTCCAAAACACACAGTCTCAGGGGCCCTGGCCTAAAGTCTTCCAGTCCCCTTCGTCCAAAGCAGTCTGGCCCAGGTGCTGGCCATTCAGAGGGGCCAGCAACTGTTTTGCCAGTGACTTAGGAACACAGCTCCCTCCCATGTGCCCAGAGGGTTTACACCCCTTACCTGACAACCCTCACGTGAGCTGTGAAGTCAGTACCATCTTCATCCCCATTGGACAGATGAGGAAACAGGTTTGCAGGGATGAATTGCCTTGGCCAAGGTCAAGCTCACCATGCCTGCTGGGTGCAGACTCAAACGCAAGCCCTCCTCTGCCCCCATCCTCTGCTCTGCCTCCCCTCTCGGGACTAGGGTCCTCCCTTGGACGTGCCAGCCCCTCTTTGAACCCCCCACTGAGCTCCAACCAGCTTTTCTCTCCATCTGCCGCCTCACCTCCACTCGGCTCTGCCCGCTTTCCTTCTGCTTTGCTGGAGCAGAAGCTGTCTGGAGCCCGTTCAGCTTTCCTCCAAGGTTGACTGTGCTTGGTTTGAAACTTTATTGTTTGAATAGTTAATGGCACATGCACATGCTAAAAAATTCAAAATGGGGCCAGCCCTGGTGGCCTAGTGGTTAAGTTTAGCGTGCACCACTTCAGCAGCCCAGGTTCGGTTCCCGGATGAAGACCTATACCACTCGTCTGTCAGTGGCCGTGCTGTGGTGGTGGCTCACATACAAAAAGAGGAAGATTGGCAGCAGATGTTAGCTCAGGGCAAATCTTCCTCAGAAAAAAAAAATTTCAAAATGTTCAAAAGGATGAAAGATAAAAAATAAGCCCCCACGCATCCCTGCTTCCCAGCCTCCCTCAGCAGAAGAACCACTGTTCCCAGCCAGATTCCTGCCAGGTGGCAGCACTGAAAGTCCACCCTCGGATATAACATGTAGGCGATGGTTTTGGGTTAGGCAGCCCTACCTATGTGATCCAGTTATGCATTATTCAGGAGGATACATGCACGAGTTTGTGAAATAAGAGACGGTGTGGTGTGAGTGGGCTAGGGTATGAATAGGTGGTGGAAGAAAGAAAGATCTCACCTGCAATTAGGAAATTAAAAGTCCATGTATGCCTGGCCCGCCCGGTGGCGCAGCGGTTTAGTTCACGCTTGGCAGCCCGGGGTTCGCGAGTTCGGATCCCGAGCGCCCGCTGACGTCACTGCCTGTCAGCCATGCTGTGGCGGCGTCCCATATAAAGTGGAGGAAGATGGGCACGGATGTTAGCCCAGGGCCAGTCTTCCTCAGCAAAAAGGGGAAGATTGGCAACAGATGTTAGCTCAGGGCTGGTCTTCCCCACAAAAAAACAAAAACAAACAAACAAACAAAAAAAAAAAGTCCATGTATGCCTGTGAATCTCCAAGCTGGGTGTGGGGGGAGGACGGCTAAATTGTGCAGTGTTTCCCAAACTGATTTAAAAAGAGAACCCTTTTCCCATGAATCACCTGGAGACCAGGATTCTGAGGAACACACTTTGGGGAACAATGCCATGGATGAAGCAGGTTGGAAGGAGGCTGCACTCTGGACTGAGAGGGGGCTGGGCCCAGTGGAGACATGATCTCATGCAGAAGTCAGCCACACCTGTATCCTGGGTAGAGCGTGCCCCTGTACCTGGGATATCCCCCCGACACAGTCCCTGCCCCCCAGGTGTGTGGTGCTGAAGCTGGCCAGCCTGGGAATGTTCTCCTTCTCACTAGGCCAGACTGTGCTGTGCATTGGCAGAAACAAGACCAGCTGTGAGTCCTATGGCTATGACGCCTGTGACTACCAGGTGATTCGTGACTCCATCAGGGCCTGTCCCTCCTGTCCCTCTCCACAAAGCCCCAGCTCTTTGATCTCCTTGTCCCTCTCTGGGTCTATCCTTTCTGAGAGCCTGTGGACAGAGCTGCCCATACAGCAGCACACCTCTAGGAGGCACCATTTACATCACACTGTATGCCGTGCAGTGTGGCAACCCTGGCTGTGGGGTTTCCCTGCCCAAATATCCCCGAGCCCAGGGTTTTAACTTAGCAATCTTATCAGACTCCAGGCAAGGCTCCTATACCACAGAGACACCCCCCCCCCACAACGGGTGGCTGAGGGGTGGCTGGGGGCCGTGCGTGATGACAGGTCCCCCCTCTGCACCAGTGCTGGGAGAACTCGGTGGGGGAGGAGCTGTACAAGCTGAGCATCTTCAACTTCCTCCTCATGGTGGCCTTCACCTTCCTCGTCACCCTGCCTAGGAGGTAAGCCATGTGGGGACACCACACAGAGAACGGGGGTGACCTGGGCATGTCTGGGGATGGCCAGTGGCCATAGCCAAGGGTGAGCAGTTCTCCACGTGTCTGTCCGCGTGAGCAAGTGTGTGATGGTCTGTGACCATGACTGGTGTGGTCCACATGCTCCCCCCAGGTGGTGGGTACTTGACACTCCTCTCCCCCAGGATGCTGGTGGAGCGATTCTCGGGCCGTTTCTGGGCCTGGCTGGGCCGGGAGGAGTTCCTGGTGCCCAAGAATGTGCTAGACATCGTGGCGGGGCAGACGGTCACCTGGATGGGCCTCTTCTACTGCCCCCTGCTGCCCCTGCTCAACAGTATCTTCATCTTCCTCACCTTCTACATCAAGAAGGTAAGGGCTCATGGGCTGGGAGGGGACAGGAGGTGCACCTGTCAGCAGAGCGGGGCTCACATCCTGCTTCTGCGCCCCCCCCCAACATCACTTCCCTGGGCCTCGGACTCCTGGGGCTAACCACCCCATCTGTTGTCGCCTGCTCCCAGTATACCCTCCTGCGGAACTCCACGGCACCCCCTCGGCGATTCCGTGCCTCCAGCTCCACCTTCTTCTTCCAGCTGGTGCTCATCCTGGGCCTGCTCCTGGCCACGGTGCCCCTGGGCTATGTGGTCAGCAGGTGAGGGGAGCAGAGTGGGGGGAGGCTGGCGAATGGGCAGCTCCTCACCCAGGGCCCTGATGCCCCCCACCCTCTGGCTATCTCTCCCCAGCATCCACTCCTCCTGGGACTGCGGCCTCTTCACCAATTACTCGGCCCCCTGGCAGGTGGTCCCGGAGCTGGTGGCCCTCCGGCTCCCACCCCTTGGCCAGCGCGCCTTCCACTACCTCGGCTCCCATGCCTTCAGCTTCCCCCTCCTCATCCTGCTCAGGTGCCTCTCAGGACAGCAGGGGCCAAGGGAGGGGGCAGCTGGGAGGGGGTCCTTCCTTCCATGGGCACCCCCAGCCAATCTCATGGGATCTGGAAGCCAGACAAGGAGAGCTGAGGGAGGCAAGGGCCAGGGGATGGAGCATGGGCCCAAAGGTAGGTGGCCTGGGGGTTCCTCCTGTGCCCCTGGGCAGCCCCCATGGGGTCTCACCTGTAAAGTAGGCACCTTACATGACCACCGCGGAAGCACCCTGCCTGGTGCAGCCGCACTGAAAACCCACAGCTGTCGAGTTCTTCTTATTGCCATTTAGAGGAGAGGGGCTCAGGGACCTGCGGAAGGAAGGAGAGGAGAGAGAAAGTGGTGTCTGCGAACGCAGGCAGAGGAAGACCCCAGGAGGCTTTTCTGAGACTAGGCTGGGGAGAGCAGAGGTGGGGAGGTGACTGACCTTGGATCCCCGTCTGTCCAAAGCCTTGTCCTGACCGTGTGCGTCTCCCAGTCCCAGGCCAATGCAAAGGCCATCCACAGGCTCCGGAAGCAGCTGGTGTGGGTGAGTGTCCGCTGGGCTGGGAGACGCCACCAACTGAGGGCAGACCCTCTCCGGCAGTGTGGTCTCACGCTGGGGGTAAAAGCGGGGAAGGTGGAGGGAGGGAACGGGCTCCTCAGGCGTGGCCTCAGGTCGGAAGCCAGACATTAGGAATATGGCCTTAGGCTTGGGGACAGGGGTTTATTAGGAGTGAGGCCTTGGGCTGAGGGCGAGGACAGGACCTTAGTGGGGACGTGTTCTCGGACCAGGCTGGGGCGGGACCCTGATGGGGCCTTCTTGGGATGGGGGCGGGACCTGATGGGGCGTGGCTTCTGGCTGGGGGCGGGACCAAATAAGGCGTGGCCTCGGGCTGCGGGCAGGACACTGGAGGGGGCGTGGTCTCTGACTTAGCTGGGCGGGACCATGGCGGAGCCGAGCGTCAGACTGAAAGCAGAACAGTGACGGGGCGTGGCCTCTGGTTTGGGGGCGTGGTCTAGAGCGGGGCAGGGCCCGGTGGGGCGGGGCCTCGGGGCGGGGCCGTGGACTACGGACCGCAGAGCTGTGCCCGGGAGACCCGCTGCAGTCTCCAGCGCCGGCTGGTGGCAGGAGGCGCCGCTCCTAACCGGCCGCTCGCTCCCCCCGCAGCAAGTTCAGGAGAAGTGGCACCTGGTGGAGGACCTGTCGCGGCTGCTGCCGGAGCCCGGCCCCGGCGACTCTCTGGGGCCCGAGTCCCCTCATTCCCGAGCTTCGCGCCCGCGATCCTTCTGCCCTGGATTCCCTTGCCCGGGCTCCCCGGGCCCCAGACCCCCCAGGCCGCCACCGTCCCCCGTGGATCCCGCCGGGCTGCGCGGTGCCCCGGTCTCCGCCTGTAGATTCCGCTTCCCCAGCGTCTCAGAGCTGTAGCACCGAGCCTCCCCAGGGCCCAACCTGCAGCCCCCCACCTCCCATCCCGGGGTCCCCCTTGCCCCACGCTCCTGCCCCCTGGTGACCACCGCCCCTGTCAATGGGCCCTCCAGCAGGGCACCCCAAAGTGGGGTGCACAGACCCAGGGGCAGCAGCAAGAAAATATGCAAACTTGTATTTGTATTTTTACCTCAGTTCTTTAAAGATTCTATTTTTTTGAATGTTTTATAATGTACATAATATATTAGTATAGTAACCCGTGAAAGCAATTTATAAACATACATCCATTGGGAGTGCTCAGAAACTGTCTCTTGTGGGGAGCACTGTTGTCAAAGTTTGGAGACCTCCCCACGTTGAGGAGGAGGGAAGGGAAGACCCAGCCACGGTTAGAGCAAGCCTGCGTTGTCCTAACTGCACATCGCCTGGCCCAACCTCCTGTTATTCCTTCTCCACGGTCGGACAGTCGAGACCCACAGAGGGTGGGTAATGTGAATCCACAAGGGGCAGAGTTGAGATCTGAACGGGTGCTCCAGAGCCACACTGCACAGCATGGGGCTTCGAGGCAGTTCCTGGCCCTGACCCAAGGACTTACAGGTGTCAATGCAAAATAACCAATACCCATTCCACAGACAAGAGAGAAAAGGTGAGTTTTACTTGAGCCAGGGTGAAGATTATAACCCCAGGAAAGCCTTTTCCAGAAAGGGAGAAAGAGTTCTAGAGAAGCATGGGTTTCAGTAGTCTTATACCTTTTTAGAACAAAGAACATACATTAAACACGCCCAGGATACATATTCACCAAAGTTTCAAAGAGGTATTCAGTTTCAAATTAGCAGGTCAACATGACCCTGATGTTGGGAAAGGGATTAATAGGGATATTACCTATAAGATAGGGCATGGGAGGGGAAGGATGCGTTCTCACCTTAAGAGAGTGCATTCTTGGGGCCGCCCGGTGGTGCAGTGGTTTAGTCCGCGCTTGGCAGCCCGGGATTCGCAGGTTCGGATCCTGGGCACCCACCGAGGCACTACCTGTCAGCCACACCGTGGCGGCGTCCCATATAAAAAGTAGAGGAAAGACGGGCACAGATGTTAGCCCAGGGCCAGTCTTCCTCAGCAAAAAGAGGAGGATTGGCGACGGATGTTAGCTGAGGGCTGGTCTTCAAAAAAAAAGAGAGTGCATTCTTTACTTTAATGGTTAAAGCAGATGTACAATGTATGTTTGGTAGTCCATAAGTCAGGCTTCTTTAGTTCAAGCTGAATCTTTTTTTTTTTTTTTTTTGTGAGGAAGATTGTCCTTGAGCTGACATCTGTGCCCAGCTTCCTCTACCTTGTATGTGGGACACCACCACAGCATGGCTTGAGGAGCGGTATGCAGGTCCGCACCCAGGATGCCAACCCGAGAACCCTGGGCCGCCGAAGCGGAGTGAACGAACTTAACCACAACACTTAACTGGCCACCGGGCTGGCCCCTCAGGTCAAATCAGTTTTGAACCTGAATAGTTACCCCGTACACCTCAATCTGTGAGAGCCTCCGGTCACAGGGCTTACTTGAGTCTGGGTAACAGAGGGTCCGTGGTCAGCCTCTCCCTGGCGGGATTCCTTGTGGTCCCATATTCTAACCCAGGAACCCCACATCAACAACAGGGGCCTCCTCAGGAAAGCAGAACAGGCCCCAGGCCACGCCTGCAGAACGTATTCTCCACCCTTCTCCGTGTCCCCCCCACCCCCCCCCACGTAGAGCCGACCTTTAGGAACACGCTGGGCATGTACAGACCTGCACTGTGAGACAGGGAGTGTGGGCCGGGGGTGGAGCCGGCAGGCCAGGAAGGCAGGGCTGGATGCTACCCAGGGCTGGGTCGGAGATTCTCAAGTCTCTGGCCTCAAGGCTGCACTGCCTCCCAGTCCGTGGTTCTCAGCCTGGAGAACAGCTGAGAAGGCTGTCAGAAGCTGGCCCCGTGCCAGTGATACTGATGTGATTGATCTGGGTGCAGCCGGGCATCAGGACTTTCTAAAGCTCCCAGGTGACGCTCAGAAGCAGTTGGGGTGGAGAACTGCTGGCCTAAAGAACCGTCAGGAGGGAAGGTCAGGAGAAACCCCAGGACGTCCTTGAAAAACCTCTACTTCCACCAGGGGCCCAGTGCCTGGCTGGATTCCCGGCCTGGACGCAGTGTCGGGGCAGCTCTGGCCTGGTGCCCTCAGGCCTGGGGCTTCATGTGGTCGTTAAAGGCTTGGCAAATTCAGCTCCTGTCGCCTTCCTCTCTCACTTACCCAGCATCACATGACCCGTCAATGTGTCAACAAGTGTGGGGCCCTATTCTGGGACTGGCGATGGGACTACAAGGGAAACACGCGTAGCTCTGTGCTGCGTCTGGGGAGGGTGACCAGCCCGGCCCACGCAAAAGTGACACATGCGGTTAATTAGCAGCTTAGGGCCAATTGGCATCAGCCTCACCTAGGAACTTGTTAGAAATGCCCATTCTCAGGCCCCGCCCCACCTCCTGAGTCAGGAAGTCTAAGAGTGGGGCCCAGGGATGTGTTTAAGGAGCCCCAGGGTGATGCTGAGGGTCGCTAAAGTGGGAGAAGGCTGCACTGAAACCTCAAGGTCCTTTTCTTACCACCTTCCTGTGCCTTCAGGGAGCATTTACTGAGAACCAAGTGGTGGACCACCAGGCCCTAGGAACTGTGAGGGAGGAGACGAGCTGTGAGACCATGGGGAAATCACTCTGGGCCTCAGTTTACATGGGGACAAACACGGGAATGGTGCCACCTTCCTCTGAGTGGTTGTGAGGATTAAATGAACAATTACGAAGTGTCGGGGGGCCGGCCCCGTGGCCTAGTGGTTAAGTTCAACACGCTCTGCTTCGGTGGCCCAGGTTCGGTTCCCGGGCGCAGACCCACACCACTTGTTGGTGGCCATGCTGTGGCAGTGACCCACATACAAAATAGAGGAAGATTGGCACAGCTGTTACCTCAGGGCAAATCTTCCTCAGTAAAAAAGTAAATAAAAAAATAAAGTGTCTAATGGGTGCCTTGCCCTTCCTAGGAGTAGTCGAGGTCCTATTATGATGTGGTCATTGGCCTAAAGGAGTGAAGCGGGAGAGACGGGAAGTAGACCCAAGATGCCCTAAGTGATCCTGACTGCCCAGCAAGACAACCTGGGGGCTCAGAAGGGAGCCATCACATCCAGCAGGCCGGTTTCATGGGGCCGTGGAGGAAGGGAGGTTTCAGACAGGAGACGAAGGCAAAGGAAATAGCCTGAGCGAAGGTGTGGAGCTGGGCCGGGGAAACGAAATCTGGGGCCTCTAGACTGGGCTGTGGGGCGCACGAGGATAGTCAGAATCACGACGGAACCAGCACACCTAAGGCATGTGCCATGGGCTTGGATGGCTTTTCATAGGTGATGGGGAGCCAGGGGGCCGTGAAATGAGGAGCCCACTCTGCCGGTAGCAAAGAAGACACGCCGAGGCCGGAGAGACCCGGCAATAAATGAAGCAAGAGTGTCTCAGGTGCATGAGCCCACTGCAGGTGGAGGAGGGCAGGAATCCCGGCGCCCCCCCCCCCAGCACAGGCAACCCAGCACAGACTCCCACCCGGTGGGCCCTCCCAGGAAGATGACATGAGCGAAGCAAGGAGATGCTGGTAAGGCCATTTATCGTGGAGGAGACTGGCCCTGTGTGGGCAAAATTCACAAAACCTCAGTCTGTAGAGGGTGACTGGAGAGCTTTGAGGACACCCCAACTCCACTCAGTCTAGGTGACCTGGTGTGTCCTAATCAGTCCTGTCCTACCTGCAGCCTGTGGAGAGGAGGGACAGGACGTCCCAGAAAACCAGCCCCCTCCAGAAATGACACCCAATCTGATGGGCACACAGAGAGGGGTGCCTGGGCTCGGGCAGGAAAGATGTCACCAGTTCCACAAGGCCTGGGGAAATGTCCCTCGAATCCACCCGCTACTCTCACCTCTGTCTCCGGCTCCCCAAACACACTGATAGAAGAAAGGGGCTTCTCATGAGCCGCCTAAGCTCCCCCCAATCCCCTGAGCACAATGTTGAGGGAAAGTGCAGGCTTCTGGGCCTTCAGGCAACAGAGTACCAGCAGCTGAGACCCTGGCAGCCAGCCAGCCTCCCCAGTGACCCCTCTGTCCCCTTCAATCCTCAATTCCTCCTCATACCCTCCTTCAACAAAAGTGAAAGCAGGGCCGGCCCAGTGGCGCAGTGGTTTAGTTCGTCCTTGGCAGCTCGGGGTTCACGGGTTCGGATCCTGGGCACCTGCCGACGCACTGCTTGTCAGCCATGCTGTGGTAGCGTCCCATATAAAGTAGAGGAAGATGGGCATGGATGTTAGCTCAGGGCCAGTCTTCCTCAGCAAAAAGAGGAAGATTGGCAATGGATGTTAGCTCAGGGCTTATCTTCCTCACACACACAAAAAAAGAACAAAAGCGAAAGCAGACTTTTGGAGGGGAATTTTGTTAGGAAACTAAGAGAAAATGCTCTTGCTCCCCAAATGCAGAGAGGTAGGTGGGTCCACAGGGCACAGCCCCAGGGGTCCAAGTCTGGACTGTGGGTGGCAAGTGACAGATGCTGATTCTCGCCCACTGGGGAGACGGGACAACCGAGGTGGCCGACAGAGCTAGTCCTCAGGTGAGCTCAGGACACCTGCACCAGGCTGTAGCTGTCCCCCTTCCTCCCTCCTGCTGCTCCCAGGCGGCAGGCTCACCCATCAGACCAGCCTCCTGATACGCCCAGACCTCATAGGACCCGGCGTGTCCCCCTGAGAAGAGCCAAGGGGCCTCCGGGGGCAGGACTGTAATCGGCCTTCCTTGGCTCAGGTGCTCATTCCCAGACCGTGCTGGGGGTGGCAGTCCAGCTCGCCTGTGCGGCTCTGTAGGAGACAGCAGCCCCCAACGGAAGCACACCGTTCCCTGGGAGTGGGACATCTTCCCGGAGGAAGGCAGCCAAAATGGGCTTTCCTTGCGTAAACTAAGTGGACGTGGCCAGAAAGGGGTTGGCTGGGTCCTGGTCCCCAGCTCACCTGCTGCCCCCGTTCTCTCTGTCCTCCAGGCTGCCCTGAGCCCCCAGGCCCGAGGGTCCAGCGCTGGTCTGGCCTTAGAGCTCTTGGCGATTTCCCTGCTCTGGGAGGCTCTGCTCAACTCCACCTTCTCTCCACATCCACTGGGCTCCGCTGCAGGCTGCTGACGAGGCCATGCCACCATCTGTGATGTGGCTTGGCCTCCTTTTGGTCCAGCTGGCATTGGGTCCAGGTCCCTGGTGAATGACCGCCCCATCTGTGGGGCATGAGGAAGGGCCCCTCTGCCCTCTGAGCTTCGGGGCAGTGCTTACACAGCGCTTGCCACACCAGTCACGTTCCCGGGTGACCAGGGGCCTCATCTAGTCTGAGGTTTCATTTGGGGGCTGAGCCCAGCGTTGGCCACCTAGCAGGTGCCCAACGGGTGGGCACGAGTGAACCAGTGTGAGACAGCAGAAGTCGCCTCCCCTCCTGCTTCTCTAACAGGGGTCCAGCCCACCAGTTCTGCCCGTAAGTCAGACTCCCCGGGGAGCTTCAAAAAGACCATCGTGATTATATCAGGCCCACCCCAATAATCTTGGATGACCCTCCCATCTCAAATCTGCAGACTGTCAAGCTTAATCCCCTGTCAGGTAGCCTAACATTCCAGGGTTAGGACGTGGACATCTTCTACCAACCGAACAAGCCCAGTGTCCTACGGCTCGCCAGTGGCAGCCCAGCTGAGTGTGAACCCTGGTTTGGCTCCTAACTCCCTGGGGGTGTGGAGGAGTTTGCTATTCCGGGTCCAGCCCTGGTTGCTGAGGTCCTGGGCGCTGTGGCCTTCAGGTTATCTCTCTGCTGCAGGCACCACCCAGGGAGCCAGGGTGGAGGTGGCCCCAACCGAGGAAGCCCTTTCGAGTTGGGCAGAGGGCCCCGCACCAGCAGACCCATGAGGCTCCGTCCGCTCCTCTGCTTGGCCGCGCTGGGTGAGCCCACTGGGGGCGTCGTGGGAGGGGCTGCTGGCAGGGTCTTGAGGAGGCAGATTCAGGGGCTAGGGGAGCGGGGAGCACAGGAGAGGTGGGACCCGAGGCGTGGACACCTCCGGAAGCACAGGACAGAGAGGGGAAGATCTGGGCTTGAGTCTCAGACCCTCCCTTACTGCACATGTGGCCCAGTTTTTGCTTCACGATTCTGGGCTCACTATCGACTCATCTGCAAAATGGGCTGATGATACGAAATGTTGTGGGCTTGAAAGAGCTTTTGTGAAGGAAGATGCTTGTTGAGTCCTGGGCCTCCCTTCTGGCCTCGGTAGGAGGCTGTCTGGGTGGTCTCCCGCCTCCCCTCCTCCCTGGGCTCTCTCCTTACCCCCCTCCCCACCCTCCCTTCTCTTACAGTCACCAGTGGCTTCTCCATTGACCAGGAGGAAGGTTAGTAGCCTGGCACGCTGGAGGGAGAAGGGCCCCAGCTGGGGACCCTGGAGTCAGAGCCCCCACCCATGGTGGGTGCCTTGGCTGGGGGAAGGCTGCTGATGGTGAGGGTGTGTCTGCTGGTGGACAGTTGGACAGTTGGGGAACCTGGCCTGGGGGAGTGGAGAGAAGCAGGCTGAGCAGGCCAGTGTGGAACCTCCAGGGGACATGGGGCAAGGAAAGCACTAGGCTTCCCCTTGGGCTAAGGGGGGCGGGGAGTCGGGGCAGAGGGCGTGTCCCTATCGCTCTACCCCAGGTGCCTGATCTGGAGCAGAAGCCCCACCCAGAGCCCCACAGCTCTTGGGGTGGGTGTGACCCCAGAGAGGGCTGGCGGCATTCTGGTGGGGCACCGTGGCCGGAAGGAGGGCGGTGAGAGATGAGGGAAGTCCAGGTTCCCCCAGAGGTCCAGCAAAGGGAGGCGGCCCTCCTCTCAGAGGCAGCAGGAGGGTGTCAGGGGGCTGCTCTCCCCCAGTCACCCGGGGTGGTACAGAGCCATGGGAGGGAACGCTAGTCCAGCCTCCTCCCCTTAACTTTCTCCTCCCCTTTTCCTCTCCCCTCCCTTCTCCTGCCCCCATTTCTAGCCCTGTGACCCTTAAGGTGGGGGTGGGGGTACTACTCTCCCTCCCCATCTTGGTACCTTCCCAGTCCCTGGGCTCGGTCGCAGAGGTGACATGGTTCTACTCCACCGAAGGGCGGGTCTCCCCTGAATGCTGCGCAGGCTGAGCTATCGTTTCCTCATTTGCTTTGAAAACAAACACATCCTGCTGTTTCTGCTAAAGAGAGAGCAGAGCGTCTGAGTCTCCGGGAAGTCCCGGGGCAGGGCCGACCCTCCTCCCGCCCCAGACTGCTGCTCAGACTCCAGCAGAGCAAGTCCTGCTAACTCGACTCCTAAGAGACCAACTGAGAAATCATTCACTCACTCAACAAACGCTGCCTGAGCATCTGTTTGGTGCCAGGCACCGCTCTGGGCCCCAGGATGGTACACAAGGTGCAGAAACAAAGCAAAGACCCTGCCTCACGTAGCTTACATTCTAGTGGGGCTGGGGGCACAGACGACAGCAAAGGAGCACATTCTGCAGTGTGCTAGAACACACGACAGGTCCTAGAGAAAATCGAGCAGGGAAGAGGGGAAGGGAACATCGGGTGGGGGTGGGGAGGGAGGGCAGCACTTACTGGGAAGTCCTCACTGAGAAAGGGACACCCAAGCAAGGACATGAAAAGCTAGTAGAGCAGGACGTGCCTGGACAAGGGCCTGCGTGGCCAGAGCACAGGAAGCAAGGGGGAGAGGTGTTGGATGAGGTCAGGGAGTGGGAGAGGGCTGAGTAGGAGGGCTCTGTGGGCGCCGCTATGGGAGGGTTTGCAGCAGAAGACATAATCTGATTTACCCTTTGTGGGGTCCTTTTGGCTTCTGTGTTGAAAAGAGATGGGATGGGGATCAAGGGCTGAATCCCAGAGAGCCACTAGGCTGTTCCCTAGATGCAGAGGAGGGACTGGGTGACAGCCAGAAAGACTGAGAGAAGTGGTCAAGATATTCTGAAGGTCAGGCCAGCAGCACCTGCTGATGGACGGGATGGGATGTGAAAGACAGACCAGGTTTGGGGCCTGAGCAACTGGAAGGATTGGCTAAACAAAGTGCAGCCTTACAGTGGGGTAGGATGCGGCCAAAACAACTTCAATGGGAGTGAGAAGTTGGGCACAAGATATTGGAAGTTAAGGAACTGAAGAGCCAGGAAAGACGATCTCTGTGTATTCTGAAATCTCCAAGAATTATGGTGAGTGTGGTATCGAGAATAGTAGGAACCAGGGGCAAGACTCTTCAGGGAATGATGGGCAGTTCTAGGTCATTGAAACTCAGAGGGGCAGGCTGGACGTGAGGTTCAAGGCTGGTGTTTAGGGGGGAGGAGGGAGAATGAGCTAGAAATATCAAAAGGATGTCCACCCTGTCATCCCAGGCCAGTGCAGGGAGGCTGTGGGGATCCACCACCACCCGAGACAGCCGCTGGTGTAGGCCATGCCCTGCGGAGGGGAGGCTGGTTTCCACAGGTGTAGACGAGATGGCGGAGGGCTCGAGGGTTATGAGGATTTGAGTTGCCGACTGAGCCTGCGTTCCAGAAGGTGCAGTGGGAGAGTTTCAGGATTGGGAGGGTTGGGAGGTGGGACGTGTAGGGGACATGCAGAGCCCCATAAGGAGTGGGGCAGGAGCATGAGGGTAACTGGGAGCCTGGGGGTTCCTGTGGGGCTGTCAGGAGTGTACGGCAGTGTTCTTGTTTAGAAGGGGGACGATCTGGTTGAAGAGCAGATTCAGACTAGAGGGACCATGACAGATTGTCCCCATTTACTCCCAAGCTCATTTGGGATTTCTGAGGAAGGTTCTAGACCATTTCATAAGAATCACTTGGAGGGGTGCTGGATCAGTTTCCTGCGGCTGCAGGACAAAGTACCACAAACCAGGTGATTTAAACTGGGTGGGAGAGAAATGTACTCTCTCCCAGTTCTGGAGGCCAGAAGTCTGAAATCAAGGTGTGGGCAGGGTTGGTTCCCTCAGGAGGCCATGAGGGACAAACCGTCCCAGGCCTCTCTCCTGGCTTCTGGTGGCTGCTGGCAATCCCGGGCATTCCATCACCAGGAGAGCATCACTCCACACTCTGCCCCATCTTCACGTGGCCTTCTCCGTGCGTGTGTGTGTGTGTGTGCATGCGCACGTGCGTCTTTGTCTATTCTCTCATTAGGGCCCACCCTAACCCGGCATAGCTTACTGGAGTACATCTGTAAAGACCATTTCCAGATAAGGCCCATTCCCAGGTATGGGGCGGGGTTGGGCCTGAACATATCTTTTTGGAGGACACAACTCAACCCTCAACGGGTGGGCTGCTTGTTCAAAATCAGATCCAAGGAATTGGATCTCTAGGCTCGGGACTCAGATCTCCAGGGTTCCGGTTATCACAGAGACGAGTCTGGAGAGAGGAGAGGCGAGCCCGAAGGGCCTCTGAGCCCAGCTGTCCGGCCTGGGCAGGAGCCCTAAGCAGCTCCTTCTCTCTTTAGCAGCAGCAGGAGGCTCTGCCCAGCCATCCGCTCAGCCTGGCCTCAGCTTGGCTCAGCTTCCGGTCCTGAGGGTGGCCTTGTCATCACTTCATCAAATTCTGTGTGTGCCATCCTGTCCGTCAAATGTTCTGACACAGTTGATGAATCTTAAATTAAATGATAGACCACCGGTTACTGGTGGGCAAGACTCATACACAAAATGATCAAAAGGAAAAACCTGCATGAGTCTTGTTAGAATAAAAAGTGACTGCCCCACTGCACGGGGACTGAAAAAAACAGCTCGTCCGTCTGTGAACTTATGTAAATCAAGCTTCTATTCATGGCTGTCGAAATGGAAATGAAGGCGGTTCTCTCAGGAGAACCGCTTTTTCTTTCCACTTTTATAAGTCATTTCCCTCTGAGAAAAGGGCCAAAAGAAAAGCGTCATGACACTGCAGCCCTGGGCCCCCACGTCCCCCTGTGGAGGCAGATTCTGAGCCCAGGAGCATCTCTGGGCCCATGAGGAGTTGGCCCTTCGGCCCCAGGGTGGCACTGATGAAATTATTGGTAGTGGTTTGCATAATGGTACCCACAGAGCAGACTGAACTTTCAATATAGCTTTATTTCAAATCAAAGGTTTTGCATGAAAGCCTGTTGGAAAAAAGTATTAGAAAAAATGGAGGTTTTCATGAAGTTTAGCAAGAGGCACAGATGAGAAAATGTTTGTTGGTGTCTGTGCAGCCCTGGGCAGGGGAAGAAATCCTGATTCCACACGCTGCCGCTGCTGGTTGTCTAGACCAGTTTCTCAGCCTCGACACTCCTGACATTGGGGCTGGCTCGCTCTCTGTTATGGGGCTGTCCTGTGTGTCACAGGATGTTTAGCGACATCCCTGGCCTCTCCTCCACTGGATGCCAGGAGCACCCCCCATTCGTGACAACCAGAAATGTCTCCAGACACAAAATTCCTCTGGAGGCAACATCGCCCCTGGTTGAGAACCTCGGGTCTAGAAATAAAGACGCTTTGCGGTCAGAAACTTTAGGATTCCTAGAAAATGTCTCCGGAGAACACCCCATTCTAGTTTGTTCCAATTCTCTGCTCAGTGAGCAGTTTTCTGGTCACAGTGCGGTATCCAGAGTCAACGTGACAGTGGGGCAAGGGCGATGTCTGAGGGGTGTGTGGTTAGATTTAGATATTTAGACCCTTCTCTCCACTCGCCCCCTGCAAGTACCACCCCTACCGCCCCTACACACTAGTCTTGAACACGCATGTAGGTCCCCAGCATTAATAATACAACCCTCTCTCCCCAACCCCCATTCAGAAGGCAGCTCTGTTTAATCCTGATGGCTGTCTTGGAGGATTCATTATGGGCAGCACAAGTCCCCACAGGAAGATCTTAGAGATGTTTCTGCATCAAATCGCTGCCAGGATCTGCCTACAAAACAGAACAGTCACTTCCAAGCAGAGAGCTGGTCTAGATGGATGAATGCCTCTGGGAGCAGCTGGAGAGTGGGTTTTGATCCTGGGCCCAGGGAGGAGAGTCCTCTGGGTGCTGTGAGCATCCGACTCCCTCAACAGTCTCCCCGTTCTTCTGAAGCCCTGCTTTCCCCCAAGTGGCCTCTTTCTCGCCGGTTCAGCCCATCTCCTCCAGCCTGGGATCCCTCCGCTGTAATGCCTCTGGAGGATTGGGCTCAGACCCTCTGCCCCCTGCTTTCTGACTGCCCCTTTAGACCAGGTGTTGAGCTCTCTGGGCTCAGGGGCCCGGCCACCACCCCTCCATCCCAGGTCCTGTGGCGGGTCTGGCGCGGGGAGGCCTCTGATACCGGAGCGTGGACAGGCACCGGAGTTCCCCAGGCTACTGCCCAGCATCAGGCCTGAACACAGGGCCAGCTCTTCACTTTGTACCCTCCTTGTCCTCATCGCTGTGAGGGGATCCCAGCTCTGGTGAGCCCCCAAGGACCGCCTGGGCCACAGGAGTCAAGCTGCCTTCAGGCAACGAGATCCCTGGGGGAGAGCATCGGCCACACCTCAGCATGAACTGGACAGTAACTGCTTCTTCATTGAAGTGAGTCACCCAGCCCACAAAGAGTAGATAGGAATCGACTATTAACAGATGGGAAATTGCAGGAATGACATGGCACCTGTCCCCTGGCAGCTTACAGTCCACAAAACTGCTGAATCTAGAAGTTGAATCCAGTGCCTGCCCTCCTAACCCATGTTCCAAACTTCTCCATGCTTCCTACTCGTGTTCTAATTTCATTTGATTTCTGTTGTAAAATATTCTGGGCAGAAAGAGCCTAAACCCAGGAGGTAGACCTTTTTCCAGCAGCTTCTTTTTCTTTTTTAATTCAGGGGAAATTCACGCAGCACAAAATTAACCTTTTTAACGTGATAATTCGGTAGCATTTGGTAAATTTACAATGTTGTGCAACCACCACCTCTATATCCTTCCAAAACATTTCTATCACCCCAAAAGGAAACCCCATCCCCATTAAGTAGTCACTTCACATACCCCCTCCCCCCATCCCCTACTAACCACCGGTCTCCTTCCTGTGCTGGGGATTTTCCTATTCTGGGTATTTCACATGAATGGAATCATACAATATGTTGCCTTTTGTGTCTTTCACTTAGCGTAAGGTTTTGAGGTTCATCCATGTTGTAGCATGTATCAGTACTTCATTCCTTTTTATGGCTGTATAATATTCCATTGTGTGGATAGACCATATCTTCTTTATCCATTTATCTATTGATGGACATGTGGGCTGTTTCCACCTGTTGGCGATTGTGAATGGCGCTACTGTGAACACACGTGCACTTGTATCTAAGAGTCCCTGTTTTCAATTCTTTTGGTATATATCCAGGGGTGGAATTGCTGGGTCATATGGTAGTTCTTTAACTTTCTGAGGACCTGCCAAACCAGCATTTTCTCAAGGTGCTTGATAAATGTTGGTTTCCTTCTTCCTCCGCGGACTGTCTCACCTCCTAGAAATCACCCCTAAGGTCTCCATTTCCTACAAAGTCCTGGAGGTTTTCCCCAGAAGCCGCAGAGTTGTCATAACGTGCAACTCACCCCAGACGTCCCCGCCCGTCACCTACTCCCTTTTGGGGAGCCAGGACATTGAGGTCGCCAAGAAGGAGGTGCAGACCCGTGATCCTGCCTCCTTCAACCTCACCATCACGCTCAAGTCCAGGCCAGACCTGCTCACCTACTACTGCCGGGCGGCCTCCTCCTTGGGCACCAACGTGAACAGTGACAAGCTGCAGATGTACCAGGAGCTGTGGGGTAGTGAGTGGTCGGGGTGCGGGGGTGGGGGCGTGTGGGGTGCCGGGTCTGGGAGATACACGGAAGCTCCCAGGGGTGGGAATCTCGGGGACTGGGGCTAGAGGGGTGAAGGCAGGACAGTGGGAACAGGACAGGCTGCCGGCCTCCAAGGGCCACTCTCAGTCTCTTAGGGCCTGGTCACAGGCCAGATGTAGTTCCTGGCTGGGCCCCCAGGATGCACGTCTCCTGGCAAGCGCCTGGGGGGCCTGAAGGGAGAGTGTGAAAGAGCCCGAGGGCAGAAGTGACAGTGGCCTGGGCCCCATTTGTTGAGCTCTAAAGTAGGCACTTCTGTGCTTTATCTTGTTTAATCTTCCTAGCAGCTCTGAGGCCGGGGGTTCGTGGTCCTCGGCCTGTAGAGGTAGAAGCTAAAGCCCTGGGAGATGAAACCCGTTGCCCCAGGCCAGCCAGCTTGCAATTGGCAAAGGCTGGTTTCAAACCCCACTCCATCCAGCTGGAAGTCTGTGCTCTTCCCATTTCCATTTCCATCCTGCTCTGAACTCAGGCATCCTTCCCGGTGGAAGGCATGGAGGGCGGGACTGTGACCCCCCTGGACCTGCACCCAGAGAAGGCAGCCTAGGGGAGGAGAGCGCTGGGTCTGCTGGAGCACTCCCAGTCGGTTGTGGGTTCAAATCTCCACACTTAGAGGCTGTGGGGTCTTGGGCAAGTCACTCAACCTCTCTGGGCCTCCACTGCTTCATCCGCAGAACAAAGATAATAACATTACCTCCCCAGGAGGGCAGAAGGATCAATGGGAGCTTTTTTGTAGGTGGTGGGTAGGCGACAAGCCCTGGTGGGTGTTACTCATCAGTAAGGCTCTTTAGAGCATTAGGCTGAAGGCCCTGGGGGATTCTAGAATCTAGAATCTTCTAAGTGACAGTTCTTGTCCAGAAGGTGCATGTATTCTAGTAAAATAGCCAAGACTGAAAGAATGTAAATAGGGTTGCCAGATAAATTTTGCATAGGACATACTCATACTAAAAGACTATTCATTGTTTATCTGAAATTTATATTTAACTGGGGGGGGGTCCTGTATTTTTATTCACTAAGTCTGGCAACCCAGAATAGAACACAAGAGAATAGAACCAAATGTGAAATTGTGTGGTACACACTGCAAATAGGGTAGAAGCCCAGATACAAGGCAGAGGGAGTAATCCAGAAGGCTGCCTGGAGGAGGTGGCAATGCCAGGTCTCCAGGCTCATTAGGCATTTTGTAACAAGGGAACTTGCTGGGGAGAGGGTCTTAGAGTCTCCCAGCCATGCCTGTGCTACCCTCTCCCACCCTGCCAGATCCCGTGTCCCAGCTGCAGGCTAATTTCACTCTGCTGGACGAAGGATCAGACCCCAGGGTAGAGATTTCCTGCCGGGCCTCGGGGAGCCCGCCCGTCACCTACAGCCTGCTCAGGAAGGATGGGCTCACCTACATGAAGCAGAGCCTGAACTACGGGGAGCCTGCCAACTTCTCCCTCCCACTGGGCCAGATGCCGAACTGGATCCAGTGCAAGGCGGAAAATGACATCAGTGTCCAGAGCAGCCCCTCCAGGCTAGTGCCTCCAGGTGAGAGTACCTCTTGGTTTCCAGAGGGCAGATGGAACTTCTGGGTAGGTCAGTGGGCAGTGGAAGAGCTCCACCTGGCCACTGCCAAGAGCAGGGAAGGGCATTGTGCAGCTGCCAGGCCTCCCCTGGCCCTAAAGGAAGCCCAGCCCAGCAGCCCCCGCCTCCCTCACAGGACAGCTACCCCAGGAACCCGCCTTGGTGCTGGCTGGCAGCCTCGCCTCCATCATAGCTGTCGTCTCCGGGATGCTGTGCCAGCCTCCCAGGTAGGAAATGGGTGCTGGATGTGGGGGAGGAGTGAGAAGTGTGGACCACAGGGACCTGGCTGGAGAGGAGCGGACGCTGGGTTTGTAGGGCAGGGCTGCCGCCAGGGCAAAGAAATGGCCAGATGGCTTATGCACGACTTGCAAAAGCTTATGAAGGGCCTACTGTGTGTCAGGTGCCTGTTGAGGGCTTGCCCATTCCTGGCTTTATCTGACCCTGACCAATGCTCCCAGCGCCCTGCGATGGAGTCCACTGGCCTCTGGGCGGAGCACTCTCCAATGTTCCCCGTGGGTCTGAGGAGGGATGTCGGGATGGGGGATGATACCTCTCGGGGACCAGGGGGGATCAGGGGCTTCTGTCCTCCATGGGAACCACACAGGTCAGTGCTTCCCAGCTGGTGACAAGAGGCAGGGGCCAGACCTCCTGGGGTCCCCTCTCCAGGGCCATCATTTCACTGACTTGTAAAGTGACCAGGGCCTTTGTGCTGTCCGACCCCAGGCACCACAGGCCTCTGTGTGCTCCCCCTGTCTGGCCTTTGGTGGCGGTCACCTCTGCCCCATGAACTTCTCACTCCCTTAGTTCCTAAGGCACTGCTGCCTCGTGGTTCTCTTCCTCTCCGGCCAGACTCTTTCACAGGCATTGTCCCAGAGTCTGTCCTTGGCACTCTCCTTATCTCACCTTGGGGTCCCTTTCTCCCAATTCTCTGTCCTTTCCAGAGGCCAGATTCCTGGGCGAGCCATGTCACGTCTCTGAGACTCAGTTTTCCCTTCTATAAAATGGGGTATAGAGACCTGGCTCCCACTCGCCATGTGAGCAGGGGCCAGCACTTGCCCTCTCAGTGATTCAGTGCCCTCCCTTAATTTAGTGGGGTGACTCAGCCTCACACCCTTCCTTTTCTGCCCAGGGCAGTGATACACTTGGCATCACAAAATTCCTGGAGGCCTCGGGAGGGGGTGGCCGAGAGGTGTGCTTGTTAACCTGGAGTCTCAACTCTTTTGTCATCAAGGTTGTGACCAGAAGATGCAGGCTCTGCAGAGTCCCCCAGGAGAGCCGTGGCCCTCGCCCCCTACAGAAGGACTCACCAGTGGAATGAAGAAAAAGGCTGTCAGCCCAGATTCCCGGAGCCCTGGTGTTCTTCAGCGAACACACATGGTGTTAGTTTCAGGATTTTAGGATGGGGTGGGGACTATAGAGGGAAAGGGAGGTCATAGGAAGGAGGGGCTCTGTGTGGGCCCCTGTCCGCGCCCCTCAGCTGCTTGTCACGGTCCATGCAGGTCTGGGGAGAGGGTGGGGGTGGACTGTGAAGAAGACCAACTGCACCAACCCACCGAGGGCCACCTCCTCCTCTCTCACACCTGTTCCCCTCTTCCCTGGAGTGGCAGCCCAGTCCTCTGGCTCCTCATCCCTCACTGTCCAGCTCACCTGGGAGGACTCTAGTCCCACTTGGCCAGCACTGCCTCATTAATCCTTACCTGCCACTAGTAAAAGGTGTCTGGAATTCCTCCCTGCCCAGTCAGCCTGTGGCCCCTGGAGAATGCACCCGGCGCCCCACCCCCCCCACCGTCAACACACACACAGAGCCTTCCCTGTTCAGGGGCTCTGAACCGTTTCCGGAAAGAACTGGATTAAACTCTGCCCCCTGCCTTTCACCCTGGGAACATCGTTTCTGTCTATACACCATCTTGGAGCCTGAAAATCCGAAGTCACACAGCCTTGGGGCCTGGCCCAGCCCTGGAAGAATTGGGGGGTGGGGGTGTCTCCACCCCACCCCAGGCTTAGCTCCAGAGAGGAGGAAAGAGTGACGGGCCAGGCAGGGAGGGGGTCTAGGCTGTGGCCTGGGGTTTTGAGTGCAATGGAGAGGAGAGGAGAGGGGGTTCTTCTAAGCCTGGGTTCTGGGCAGTGAGGACCAGACGGGCGTCTGGCGGGGCTTCCTGGAGGAGGGGGCGGGAGGGCTGGGGCAAAGGGTGGGTGGGGCAGAGGAGCAAGAACCCCTGGCGTCCCTCTCTTCCTGGGGACTCTGGCCTCTTTCTGGTCGCGCCGCGGGCCACCGTGGAGGGGGACGAGACCCCAGCCGAGAGCGGGTCTAGACACAGCACTCGGCGGCTAGACGGGTGTCCGCCGCCGGAAACGCACGCCCCGCCGTCGGGGCGCCCCGGCCGCCCCCTCCGCCGCCGCTCGCCGCGGGACGCACTTTGCCCCCGGTCCCTGGGGCCGCGCTGGCCACGCCCCGGGGGTGGGGCCGGGGCCGGGCGCCGGGCTGGTTCCTCAGCGGTCCGGAGTGGCGGCGGCGGCGGAGGCGACGGCGACAGCGACATGGAGAGCGGGGCCTACGGCGCGGCCAAGGCGGGCGGCTCCTTCGACCTGCGGCGCTTCCTGACGCAGCCGCAGGTGGTGACGCGCGTCGTGTGCTTGGTGAGCCGGCGGGGGGCGCCGGGGCCGCGGGGACCCGACTCCGCCGCCAGGCCCGCGGGGGCCGCCACGAGCCCGCGAGCGCGACAGGTGGCAGCGGCCGAGGGCCGGGGAGTGGGGAGCAGTGCTCGTGGGGCCGGCGAGCGGGGCCTGGGACGCCGCCCACCCCACCTCCCAGGCCCCGCCGCCCCCCGCCCCAGCCCCCGGGCCCTGCCGTCCTCACCCCGGGCCCCGCGGTCCCCCACTGTCCGGGCCCGGACGCTGGGTGGCCGAGAGGCGCCGCGGGGAGCAGGCGCGTCGGCCTGCTGGCAGTGGGAGGAGCTTGGGGCAACTCCTGAGCAGGTGACCAGCACGCCGCAACTTCCAGCGTGGGGAATTCACCGGGAAGGGGCTTTCCGAAGCCACGTGGGGTGCGGGGTGTGGGGGGCGGCCTGGCGCCCTGAAACAGGGTCTCCTTTCCACTCAGGCGCAGGCCACCGGTCTGTGTCACCACCCAAGATCGGATAACCCCAGGATGTACCCCTCCCCTAGCTGGGTGGGCCCTCCAGGACCAGGTTAGGGGGGTGGGAGAGGTGGATGGCCCCCCATACTCTTGGAGAACCAGGGCTCAAAGCTGGACAAGGTGTTAGAGAGTGGGCAGGCAGAGGCCTGGGGCTGCCTGGGACTGGAGCCTTCTGAAGTGCCCTGGTGGCACCCACGGCCCCTCCCTGCCGGACTGTGGGGTCTGACCCCAGGAGCAGATGCCCTGACTGTCGGGATGGCAGTGCCAGGAGTTGGCTTGGCACACTGCTCCCAGCATCCTGGAGTTCCGGCTTCATCTCCAGCTGGGGGTGGGGCTTGTGACTGCCAGCTCCAGAGCCTATTGAGAGAGCACTGGGCAGGCCCGGCAGCGCAGGGAGAGGCCTGGGCTGGTCCCGGAGGGAGCCAGGTGTCCAGACGGTCTTGCATCTGCTGACATGGGGCGGGGATGGGCGGCAGCCTTGAGGTTTGGGGAGGAGACAGGTGACTCGAGCCTGTTCCCAAGGGCCTGGAGCCCGCCCCGGAGTTCTGGCTGGTGCACCCCCCTCCACCCCCACTCCAGGACCTCCAGGGGTCTGAGTGCAGAGCTGTGTCTACAGGCCTGCGGGTCAGACCTGCCTGGAGCACCCTGTGTGGGCAGGACCCACTCTGGGTGAGAGGCAGACTGGGGTTCCCCCAGAGGGGGAGGGGCCAGTACACCAAAGGGGCCGGAAGTCCTTGTAGGAAGAAAGCTGTGTGGACTGGAGAGGCCAGCCTGGGGCAGGGAAGAGTTGGAGGGGGCTCTGGGTGGTGGGAGTCTGGGGACATGGGTTTCAGCTCAGAGCACACTGGTGTGGCTTTCCCGAGAGGTGGGAGGAGTCCTCCATCACTGAGGTGTTCAGGCGAAGGTTGGACGCCTTCGAGGTGACTCAGGCAGAGGTGATCTGGGGTGACTCCAAGCTTCGGTTTCTGACTTTGTGACCTGTTGTGTTTAAAACTTGTTGAAAGTGGTGGTGGGCTGGGGTGGGTGGATTGCCCTTAATCCCCATCATGTGCCTAACCTCGATGACCCCTCCAGGCGGGCAGTGGGGACGGGGCAGCCCTCTCCTAGGAGATCTCCATCCACTTTACTAGCCCCCAGCCCAGGAATCCCCAGCCGAGTCCCCTGTGCTGGCAGTTGTGATCTGGTATCTGGAGATGCCCAAGAGAGGAGGGACGGTACACCAGGAAGCAGTTTGCTTACTGGCTCACTCCCCAAGTTCAGAAGGGACTTTGATGCCTGTCCTCCAAAAGGGGAACAGCAGGAGTAGGAGAGGCCAGTGTCTGGACACCCTGCCAGGGCCCCCCACTATATGTGCCCCCCATGAGGTTTGCCTGGCAGTCACTCAGCCTGTCCCCTGCCCCCTCAGATCTTGGCCTTGATCGTGTTCTCATGCATCGTTGGCGAGGGCTACAGCAACACCCACCAGTCCAGACAGAAATACTGCGTGTTCAACCACAACGAGGACGCCTGCCGCTACGGCAGCGCCATCGGGGTGCTGGCCTTCCTGGCCTCGGCCTTCTTCCTTGTGGTTGACATCTACTTCCCCCAGATCAGCAACGCCACTGACCGCAAGTACCTGGTCATCGGGGACCTGCTCTTCTCAGGTATCTGCTGGCAGCATCTCCACCTGGTCTTGGGGGGAACAGGAGTAGGCAGTGTCCCCAGAAGCTCTAGGGTTCCGTGACTGTGGGGCCTTGCCGGGAGCAGCCTGGGGTCCCCAGACCCCTCGAGCAGACAGGCCTGCACACAAGGACTTCTGACTGTCTGCTTAAACCCACAGGTGTTGAGTCGTGGGCGCAGGGCTTCGGAACCAGGCCTCCCGAGATGGCCCGTCCCCACCCTGGCTTCTGCATCAGAGCCCTTTACACTCCTGGAGACTTCTGGGAGATCCCTGCCCCAGGGCCTCCCTTCTCTCCTGGAGGTCTCCTCCCATGCCCTCCTCCATGGAGCTGACCCTGCCCTCCCGCCCTCTCCCCAGCTCTCTGGACCTTCCTGTGGTTTGTTGGTTTCTGCTTCCTTACCAACCAGTGGGCGGCCACCAAGATGGAAGATGTGCTGGTGGGAGCCGACTCAGCCCGGGCAGCCATTACCTTCAGCTTCTTTTCCATCTTCCCCTGGGTAGGTGGGCCGGCTTGGGCAGGGCCGTGGGTTTTGGTGAAGGGTGTCGGAGAGCTGAGGGACCCAAACCTCGGGGCTTCCTACAGGGTGTGCTGGCCTGCCTGGCCTACCAGCGCTACAAGGCCGGAGTGGACGACTTCCTCCAGAACTATGTGGACCCCACTCCAGACCCTGGCTCGGCCTACGCCTCCTACCCGGGCGCGTCCGCGGACAACTACCAACAGCCACCCTTCACCCAGAACGCCGAGACCACCGAGGGCTACCAGCCGCCCCCTGTATATTGAGCTGCAGCCAGGGACGGTAAGGGGAGCAGGGAGGGCACCAGGGGCCTCCCCTCCATCCTGGACTCCTCCCATGAGGCTTGAGCTGCTGGCCCCTCTTGTCCCGCCTGGTGCCTGTGAGAGCCGATGCACAGCCTGGGGAGCCCCTGCCCTCCCCACCCTGGCTGCTGGCCGGAGCCTCGGCCCGAAGTGCCCGAGCCCAAGGGCTTCACCCGCCACTCCTCAAGGGCGATTTTTAGAAAAGGGTTTTTAGCTAGATGTGTTTTGTCATTGCTTTGAGTGATCCCCAGCCCCGTCCAGAGGAGCTGGAAGTGCCCAGCATGCTGTTTTGACGAGTGCCTTAGCTTCTCCCCAGCCCCAGGGAGTCTTGGTGGCCGCAGTTACTTGGGGTTCTCCGCCAAAGATGAGGCTG
The DNA here is from genome assembly GCA_031878705.1 of Tapirus indicus. NCBI lineage: Eukaryota > Metazoa > Chordata > Mammalia > Perissodactyla > Tapiridae > Tapirus > Tapirus indicus. The sequence continues at coordinate 56,557,340 of CM062932.1, forward strand.
TGGGGTTTTCCACCTGCTCTGCTGCTGGTGCTGGGCTGGGGCTCCTTTCCTCTTCACTCAGGTTTGTTCCCGCCCCTGCTCTGGGAGCCGGCAGCCCCGTGCTCACTGCTATAGTGTCTGCTCGCTCTGGGATCCGGGGTCGCTACCCTGTAGCCAATGCCTCTGGGCTGCCTTGCTGACAGCCTCAGGGCAGGCTGGTGCCCACCCCAGGGGGCACCGGGCAGCACTTCCTTCTTGCTCCCACCCCTTGGCAACGGGGAGGGGCTTTGCCTGACCGACAACACCCAGCTTTGTGTAAATATTCTGCCACTGTTAGGAGGTGTGGGGCACACCCACAGCCCCCCGGCTGTTCTGAATGTATTAAAAAGCCGTAGGGGAAGATGCACCCTCGGATTCTGTTAGACCGATTTGAAGATGGAATAAATGTTTTTCTCATTCGTAATCTCCATTGCTTGGGTCTCAGACTAGGGGTAGGAGGAAGAGAGATTCCACTCTGGGGTACACCCTCGGGGGGTGGCCTTATGGAACAAAAATGGATTTTGAACAAAGTTGTGGCAGTCTGCCCCTCCAGCATACCTCTCAATGCCCTCTCTCCCCGCCGTCTGGGGTCTCATTCCTCACGCTGCCCTCCCTCAACATCTTAAAATAGCAACTGTGCTCAGCTGGTAAACAAGACGGTTTTTCTGGACCGCCTTGCCAGGGTCCTGCTCCGCCCTTGCTCGAGTTGGGGTGGGGGCGCCCGTCTGAATGCCTCTTCCCCAGTAACCCTTTCCTTCCTGCCCCTCAATAGTGAGGGGCACCCTGGGAGTGGCTGGGGTCCTCTACTTCCTGCAGACAGGGCTCAGCACCTCCGGAGCCCATCCTGGGACGCCCAGCCCACCCCAGAGAGTGAGCCTGGGCCTGGCCCTGGCAGGAGAGGCCAGAGCCCTTGAAGCAACTCGTGGCTTCCCCTTTTAAGCAATGACAGGAGGGAGCTGTCAAAAGTGGGCCCCAAGAGTCTCAAAATCTTGAGTAAAACTAATAGCAACCTGTGAATTACAGCCCAGCCTCCCCTTGGTACTACACTCCAGTGTAGCTGGGACCAGTCACTAGCAAACCGCAGCAGAACGAGCGGGAGAGGGAAGCCGGGGGGCGGTGGGACAGGGAGGCCATCAGGAACCAGGCCCTATCTGTGAGGGGCACACCTACAGTCCACCCCCACCCCACCCCGGTGGGTTCTGCCTCCATGCAAGCAGCCAACAGCCCATTTTCCGAGGCACAGCTGAGCTAGTCTTCTTGGCTCCTGAACGGTCAAGTGTCTGTTTCACAAACAAAACCTGACCTCACAGCCCCAGCTGGCAGCACCAGCCACGGCCTCGTCTTTCCAACCTGGGCCCCAGGCTCCTCTGTCCACCCATTTTGTCCTGAAACCCACCCAGACAGAAGAGCAAGGGGGCGTTCCCCTCAGGATGCGCTTCACAGTCATTTCTCAGTTAGAAAGGGTTGTGGTTAAGAGGTCGGTAGTACTAGAGAAAGATCTGGAAAGAAATCCCCACCCAAATCACATCAGAGCTGTCTACAGTGAGGCCTGGGGAATCCCAGGCTGTTAAAGAGAAATGTGCTTTCACCAACCAGTGAATTTTAATATTAGTTATTTATATCACATACAATAGAAAAATCACGGACCCTGCCCGCCCCTCCCCACCACTGTAAAACACAAACTGTAATTCTGGAGAAAAGGATCAGCGAGTGTGGGAAGGACTTTAAGCCCAAAGGGAAGCCAGAGGGCCCGAGTCCAGCTGTCCTCAGGGGCCAGAAGCCTGTCCCAGCAGAGGGACGGTGCCTTTGCGTGGGACGAGGCTCGGTGCCGAGCCAGAGGTGCTTCAGCATGGACTTCCCACCGAGAACAGAAACTCAACAGTGAAAGCCACAAAGGGGGAAGAAGCCAGCAGCACCAATGTCACAACAGCATGTGGCTCTGCTCCTCACCCCAAAGGAGAGGGAGGGGATGTCTGCCGTGGTCAGACCCCGAGCCACAGCGCAGGGCCAGCTCCGGCCCAGGGTGGACCATGAGCAGACCAGCAGCTGAGAAGGGAACTAAGAAAGGCCGGGGGGCAGGAAAGGAAGGGAAACGGCCTGCAGAAGGCAGAAAGTTTCACATGCTAGTGAAACCTCCTGCCTCCCAGTACTTCCTCTGAAAAGGCCGCGCAGCATGAGGAGGCAGCCATCTACCAGGGGCCCGGTTCCCGGGCACCCGATGCCTCAGTTGGCGGGGCTGCACTGCAGGATCTGATGAGGGGCGAACAGCCTCCTGGCGCCCGGGACCTCTCCCGCCTTCCCCAGCGCCGGGCAGTTCTCCTTGTTCTCTGTGCTGTCCAGCCCGGGCTGACCCAAGGGCTTCTTGAAGTAGCAGAGGCGGCACACGGAGTGGTATTTGTCTGCTCCTCCAATCACCTCGACCTGGCCATGGGGACACAAAGGGCCTGGCCTGAGACGGGCACATCACCTCCGGGCGCCCCCGCCCCGCGGAGAAGGCAGGTGGGAGCTACCTCTTTTTCCGTGCCCAGCCTCTTGGTGTAGGCAGCTTCGCGGAAGCACTCCATGCACACGGCCGTCAGCTTCACCACACTCTCGGCCAGGGGCACCAGGTTCAGTATGGCCCCGAAGGCCTACATTCCCAGGGAGAGAGGGAGGTGCGCACGTTCCCCTGACAGGCGGGTTTCCCTTTGAAATTCTGATCCACAAGCACTGAAGCCAGGGAACTTGGCGTGACCTCGCTTCCCCCAAGTGCCACCCCCCGGCAGCAGATGGCATCCAGTCTGGGATCGACTCACTCCCGGGCAAACCAGGGAGCCAGCCTGGCTCCTCTGAGTGCCTGCACAGCTCGCAGACCCCCCAGTGCCAAGCCCTGGTCTTCCAGAGGGCATTGCATTGAGGTGGAGGAGAGGCACGCTGGGCTGCCCGTCTCCGTGAGCGGCCCTCTGCCTGCCAAGCCCCCTTCCTCCCTCCCTGATCCCATCCCAAGACCTGGACCAGACGCCTTACCTTCCTCTGGAAGGTCCCATCCAGTGCAGCCACGATCACGGTCTTCCCAGCGTTTGCCATGGTCTCACTGAACTCCACGATGTCGGGGAACTGGGGGGGGGGGGGGAGACTGAGCCTTCACCCCGAGCAGCAGCTCCCAGGAGCCACGGAGAAGACGCAGCTGGACCTGACTACTCCAGGCACTCAACCAGCATGCAGCCTGAGCACAGGACAACCCCAACCCTCCCACCCGGCCCCTCCGACGGGGAGAAGAGTGTTTCTGCGCTCACTGCCCTCTGCACGTGGCCGTGCACATCCACAAATGCCCACGTCGCTGCATCATTCCACCAGCTTTCCACGGCAGAACCAGGTTCCACTCCATGTCCAAGGAGAACCTGTCACCAGGGTGATGACGCCCAGCTTGAGGTGGCCTAACACCGCAGTGGTCAAGGGCTTAGGCGAGAGAGCTGCCCGGTGGGGACTTGAGCCCTGCTCTTGGTTGGCCATTAGCTGTGTGACCTTGGCAGTGACTTCACATTCTTGAGCCTAAGAGATGGCAAGGAGACCCTCAGAGTTGTTTGGGGACTGAAGGCACTCAAATAATAAACAGATATGTGCCATGGGACGCGGAGAGAAGGGGTCGGCCACTTACAGAGCAGGATGACAGCACACCCCTCTAAATACAAGGCCTGCAGAAAGGTCATTTACTCGGTAAGTCAGATTTCCTTTTAAACGGCCCCAGGAGAGGCTGCTACTTAAATGCTTTGGTGAGTTTTCATCGGTCAATCCTATCGCCTGCAGTCGTTCGTTCGTGTTTATCTATCTAAATTGGTCTCTGGGCAAAGGGTGCTTCTCTAAGGCACTCAGGCCGCAGCGCATTCATCAAGATGCAAAGTTACTAAAACCTGAGCACTTAGCAAGACAAGGACCATGACGGTGGTGAGAAAAACCAAGAGCAATTCAAGTGGAATTCAACCGAAGCCAAATCTGACTAGCCCGGCCTGAGCTACAGAAACGGGCACCTCCCACCCAGAGACTCCAGCATGACCACACACGCGTCCCCTCTTTTTCTCTCAAGGACTTGTCACGGGTCACAGAAATGCAGCTCCCAGCCAGTCAGGAGCTGTCAGCCAGCACCCCTCCCCCTCCCCAGTTGTCACAAACAAATTTGCTTCCAGACATTGCTGAATGTCCGCCGGGTAGGGGCTGGGGACAAAACTGCTCTGGGCTGAGCACGCCTGTGCCTCGTCCTCCACGTTTAGGCATATGCCAGGACACTGGTCCTTCCACACCAGGGTTGGGATGGGTGGACCCTAGGAGGGTCCTCAGTCCCCCACCCACTACACCAATGCCCACAAGCAAAGAGCTCCATTCTTCCACCTGAATGCCTCGTCCCTGTTCACATGCCACCTCCCCAAGGAACGTGGAACCTGGGCCCCCAGCAGGGCCTTCTGAACTATCGGAGATAAGGATGAAGCTGCCCAGGTCATCTGCAACATTTCAAAGTGTCCACTGGTAACCACGTTACTGGCATTTCTTTTTATCGCCAGTAGTTTTTAAGGTTATGTTATAGGTTGAATTGTGTCCCCTCCCACCCCCCAAATTCATATGTTGAAACTCTAACCCCCAATACCTCAGAATGTGACCTTATCTAGAGATCAGGTCTTTGCAGAGGTCATCCAATTAAGGTGAAGTCAATAGGGTGGCCCTAATCCAATATGACTGCCGTCTTTATCAGAAGGGGAAATTTGGACAGAGACACACACAGAGGGAAGACCATATGAGGACACAGGGAGAATGTGGCTGTCTACAAGCCAAGCGGGGAGTCTGGAACAGATTCCCCCCACAGCCTCAGAAGGAACTGACCCTGCCAACACCTGGATTTCCGGCTTCCAGCCTCCAGAACCGTGCGAGAATAAATTTCAGCTGTTGAAGTCGCCCAGTCTGTGGTACTTGCCACAGCAGCCCTTGGACAGCCATACAGGTTACATTTAAAATGGAACTCCAAGGGGCCGCCCGGTGGCGCAGCGGTTTAGTTCGCGCTTGGCAGCCCAGGGTTCGCAGGTTCGGATCCCGGGCGCCTGCCAACGCACTGCTTGTCAGCCATGCCGTGGTGGCGTCCCATATAAAGTGGAGGATTGGTAACAGATGTTAGCTCAGGGCTGGTCTTCCTCACAAAAAAATTTAAAAAATAATAAATAAAAATAAAATAAAATAGAACTCCAAAGCACTTAGTAAATTTAGGATTTTCTTAGCAGACAAAAATAATTACAACATGGGCTCCAGGTAGAAAAATAACAAGAGGGCTTTCTTGGTGGTGACAATTTTGCCTGCCTCAAGCCATTTCCTAAACGAGTTTTGAGGAGGGGGAGAGACCCCAAAGGAAAGATCAGGAAGCATACAAGTAGATTTTCACTTTCATCATCATCTTGCCCAGAACTGCTAGGCTCAGGAGGCGTGGCCGATGATCCCTGGCTCTGCCCCCACGGAGGCCTTGCTTCCTGCAAACACGCTCGTGCAGAGCAAAGGCCACAAAGGACAGGAATGAAGGAGGTGATAAAACCTCCAACTGTGAACGGTAAGACACTAAAAGAAATGCCAGACAGAATGCAAAGGCAAATAAACAGGGAAGAAATATTTACAGCACGTAACAGAGCAGCACTGGCTATTTCACATCTGCTAGAAAAAAGACAAACCGAGAGAAAAATGGGTGGAAGCCCTTAAAAGGCAATTTACAAAAGGAGAAATAAATACAAGTAGCCAATAAACATGGGAAAAAATGTCAGCCATGGCAATAATGAAAGAGAAATGCAGTTGTCAGAACAGGGCGTGTGCGTGTGTGCACGCTCACAAACACACATTAGCACCGCCTGCTACCTGGCCCTTTGCCCTTCTCTCTCCCGGGGATTTCTGCAAAGGCCTAGCCGTCTCACCTCCGCCCTCTGCCGTCCATTCTCCCTGAGTGGCCCTGCCTCTCCCAGGGTTAATTCCTGAGTCTTTGCTGTTGGCAGCTGGCCTGGCCTGCCCTGCCTGAAGCCATCTGGCCTCCTTTATGCTCCTGAGACACACTCTAGCCTCGGGACCTTTCCCCTGCCTGGCTCACTCCCTGGCTCTCCTTCAGGCCCCTTTCTGACCAGCCCCATAAGGCATCACCCCCACCTTAACGCTATCCCCCTCCTGCTGCCTTTTTGCTCCAGTTGTCGCCACCTGCCCCATTATGTATCTCTCCCCTAACTGGAATGCAAGCTCAAGGGCAGAGACGCTGCTCACATCCCCAACACCTACAGCACAGGCTCAGAAAATATTTATTGTGTGAATGAATGAATGAGATTGGCCGCTTTACCAGCAATTCCACTTAGAAAATAAATCCCAATCTACCAGACGGCAGCCCAATACAGATGTCCGCATACAGACGTCCGTCACAGCCGTTAAAGGCCACACACAAGGGGGCAGCTTAAATAAGACATGGTCTGTTCCTAAGGATGAGTATTGGATGACATGGAAAAATGGTGACAATGTGTAATATGAGCCCAATCAATTAAAAAAAATCCATAAAGACTAGAAGGATGTAGACCCACATGTTACGTGTTTCTCTGGGTGGTGAAAAGAGAAAAGCGGCCCCAGCAGCAGGAACTGGCCTGGCACTCACAGCCGGGGCTTGGTGGTGTCCCGTTGACCACAGTCAGTTTCACGGACCAGGGACATCAGGCAAGGCCGCTACGTGACTGTGATGGGTCAAGACAAAACAAGACCCTGCATAATCACGTGTGAGCACAGACGAGAACATGGCCCCCTCTCCCTGACAGGGAGTTGACAGGAGTGACCTCTGCTCTTGACCAGTCACGGCTGCAGCCTCTTTCTGTCCACCCTCCCTGGAGATAAGGTTTCAGACACTGCTCCCAGAATCACCCCCTTTCTAAGGGCACTGAATCAAGAGCCGAGCCAGTGTCCTAAAACCCTCCCCACAATGACCCTGCACAAGCCCAGTCCTAATAACCACGTCCTCTGCAGCCCGCAAGATGCCCGGCTCCCAGGTGTGGGTTCTCCCCGAAACACTAAGCCCAATGTGTCCCTCTGGGGCCGTTCCTGGGGATCTCTGGCCAGCAGTCAATTATGAGCTTTCTGTTTTCTTTTGTGTAGGCCTAATGTTTTCTAGATTACAGATTATTACTTGTGTAGTAAAACAGAGATAAAACACAGAAAGAGTTTTTAAAATCCTGGCTTCCACTATAGCCAAGCAACTGTGCGGGCCCTGGGCACCCTGCCATGCAGCTGTTGACCAACATGCAGAGGTGACCCCTACGAGGCTGGCGTGCCCGGGAGCCAGGGCGCCAGGGCGCCCACCTACCACCAGCATTCTCGGCTTGCGGCCTTCAGATGCATCTCTCCCAAACACCGGCGGCTTCCACAAAGCTGCCGAGCGCTGCCGTGCCCGCCCGGAGTCACGTAGAGTGCGCGTCCCGACTACAGGGCTTCATCACGAAGGCACAGTGGCCACTCCATGAAAAATCCTTCTTGCTGACCCAGAAAACGGGGGATGGGGTAGCTGGAAGACCTTTCATCCATGCTGCATGTGGAGAGGGGGGTGACCTCCTGGACCCCAGAATTTCCTGTAGAGCAAGGGCCCACAGGGGCGAGGGCAGAATGGAAGACCCGTGATGTTTCTACAGAGGGTATAAACACTGGCTACAGAAACTAGAGTTGACTTGCTGGCCAGGGAGGAAGGAGACATGTGAACAGGAAACAGGACTGTGGGGCAGCTGGCTCACCGGCTCCTAAGCCAGGGCACTGGACATCAACCAGGGAGGAGTACACCTCCCACCAAGGTGTCTGGCTCAGCCCTTAAACACGTTTGACATCAAGCCAGGGAGCAGAGCTGTCATCAACTCACACACGAGGTCTGAAGGAGGGGAGGGCCTCCCCACAGTTCACGTTCCTTGTTCTGAGAGCCGGACCCCTCAAGCTGACCAATATCCTCAGAGCATCCCTGAGACCACAGTTTGGAAGAGAAAGGGAACAGCTGTCCCCCTGTTCCCAGCCCGAGTTCACCTTCTCACCTGGAGTCCCTCCACCGTAAAGCCACAAGACAAAAGATAAATGTATGTGTGCGTGTCTGCGTGTGAAGACGCAGCAGTGCTCAGAAGCAAGATAAGCATCTCTGAGGGTCAGACACGGAATAGACACAGGGAGGGGGGTGAGCAGACAGACGCGGTGGACGCAGCTGCCAGGAGTCTCCTCCACAGGCGACACGCCAACAGACACGCCTCACGTGGGGTAGAAGATCCATTAGCCTCGCCGTGGGAATGAAGCATGGAGCCGTGACTCACATAGGACAGGACCTGTAATGTCCCTGTAGGCTATTACAGCCCGAGCCGCCTGACTTTGGCCTGGGAACCTGGGAGGCAGGGTGGGCACTCACCAAACAAACTAACAAGTTTCTTTAATTTTCAATTTCCTCTTCCTCCGGGGCCCAGAGCTGGACTAAATGCACAGTTAAGGGGATCAAGTGCCCACGTTCCAGTGGTGAGGCCAGCAGAGGTAGCATGTGCGCTGGTGACCCGGCTCATGAAAACTGCACACAGGGACCCTCCGTGTCCCCCCCTCCACTGTCTGGACGTGGCCGCCACGGCGATCTTGGAAGCCACGTGTGACGATGGGGACCCTCACCGGCAGGCCCCCCCACCACAGACTTGGAATACTTTTCTTTCGTGTCAACTCCTGACAGTGAGGGTTTATCTGTTACAGCAGCTCACGTTACGCTCACTACTGCACCGGGCGAAGGTGGAGGCAACCTAAACACCGCCTGAGGGCTGAAGCAGGCCCCTTCGGGAGTGAGCTTTCTTTTCATTCATTCAAGATGCACTTGCTGAAATGAGAGATTCCAAAGCACAGGAGAGAAACTAAGATCACAGAGACAACCCTCAAACTCAGACGAGAACCACACCGAGGAAATGGAAATAGAGATGGAAAAGACTTCAAAATAAGATTTCAGAAAGACGATGGAAGGAAGAGAATGAATTTCAAAAACAAACAACAGTGAGTTGTTCAATAAAAACGAGTATATGTGAATTAGAGCAGAGATATTAAAAAAGAACTAACTGGAAATCTCAGAAATGAAAAATAGAGTCATGGAAACCAAACACACGTTGGGAGATCTTACCCAGCACACGTCAGGGAGAGACGGGGAGGGAGACGTTTGACGCGGTCGTGGCCTCAATCCCCCCGCAGAAATGAAGCCGTGGGGCTCAGATTCAAAAGGCACACCAAATACAAAACAGGATAAGTGAGAACAAAACCTCCCCAGGACACGCTGTTCTGAGGGAGAATAGGCCAATTACCTGTCCAGGAAAGCAATAATGGGACAGAGAGCAGCCTTCTCATTAGCTGCAAGGAATGATGCTGCTTTTCCAAGGCAACAAGGAAAAATAGTGGTTAACCTACCATTTGCTACCCAGCTTAGACTAGACAACAAAACAAAGACATTTTCATACCAAGACTGGGAGAACTTCTCATTGACACATCCTGGCTGCAAGAACTGTTAAAGGATGTATTTCAGCAGGAAGAAAAATAAACCCATGAGAACATGCAAGACGCAACAATGAGCTAAACAAACAAAACCTTCCCTATACACCAGTGTTGAGAAATCTATTTTCTTTGTTCACTGTAAATATAGCAATTACACAGAAAACAGTAAGGGGAATTCAAACAGTATTCAGACACTAGTTAAAGCAAGTTAACATTGTTTTCTTTACTAAAAGCTCAGAAATAGAACCAATAACTTCCAAACCAGTAGAGGAAAAAGGAGGACAGTCAGGGGGGTTTGTAGGAAGAGTGATGCCAGGACAAGCCAACTTACAAACTGCCCTTCGTCGATGCCTATGACAGCCACGCCCAGGGTCTCCTGGGCCACATCCCGGAGCTGGCAGGCCGGCAACGCCTCCATGGTGTTCCTGGGGAGAGAAGCCAGAGCGTGAACAGAGCAAAGGAGACTGAAGAGACGAGAAACCAGAATGCAGGGGCCAGGGAACGGCTCTTGTGACCCCCCCCCCCTGCAGAGCAGGCTGCGATGTTTGGCTGGAGCTTTGAGAAGTTAGAGCCCATGGGAAGGCATTCAGGAGAATAAGGGCCCTTGTTCAGAAAACCATTTATTCAGCACAAGCTATTTCACTTCACGCTTTGGACTAGAATTAGCAATGCCTGATATAAAGCTCAACCCAGACTCAAAAGGTCTTCTCCACTTCTGTCCAGAGGGAAGGGGGCAGACAAGGTGACTTCATCAGGCACAGGGCCCAGGGCCCAGGATACTTATAGGGGTCAATAAAATGTTTTAATTTTTTAAAAATCAGAAGAATAAATAAATATAACTCAGCCTGGATTATATTTGTCTTCACATCAATTCAGTCATAAAATATAATTTTTTATTTTTTTCTTTTTATGGAGGAAGGGGCCCACGGAAGTCCTAACACGACACTGGGCAGACCATCAGCACCAGACTCTAAGATGCACCCCACCCCGCGTGCCCCAGCAGAGATAAGCCTGGAACTCCAACCAGCAAGGCAATGGCCTAGAAGAATTTCCTCCATTGGCTCCTCCGGCCAATTAGAGGATTTCTCCAAGATCACAGAGCTGGTAACTGGCAGGGCCAGGATCCACATCCACAGACATGCTGCTGCCAGCTCACACATCCTGCGGGTAGATTCCCACCCAGCAGAATCTGAAAGTGAAAAGGCGAGTGTGGGGATATTCCAGTGCATTCAGTGACGCAGTGGACCCCACCCTGCCCCACACCAGGGCCTTTTTGAAGAGGAATGCTGTTCTTTGTCCTCTTTTTAAATAGTTTCTGTGTTTTTCTACAATGTTATTTTCTTCTTTTCCCTTTTTGTCTGCTCCTCTGAACAAGCCTTCCGGGAGCTGGTAGTTTCCTGAAGCCTCAGCAGTTTGCAGCTGTATTTATAAAAAAATAAAATACTTTACAACTACTGCTTAGGTATTATCTTGCCATAATCCTACTTCAAGATCTGGGAAGAGCATGAAACTATTTCATGCATTTTAAATTCCCTCTTTCCTCCCCAAATAAAGAAAACTGGAGAGCGAGCAAGGCAGCAGGCCGGTTCTAGCTTCAGGAAGGGCAGTGTCTCTGGAGCTGTCGCTCCTGCCGAGTGCTCGGTCAGTGCCGTGGCCGTGCCGGCCTCCACAGCCCGTGTCAGAGAGGATGTGTGACACTCGGGCAGAGCTCAGATTCAGCCCCCATCTGACTGACTCTCGAAGTTGCATGTCTAATCACTGCACAGTGTCGCCTCCCTGCTTTCACAGTCCTCCCCGGATGCTCCCCGCTTCCTGTGCAGCGGACACCATATTTTAGGGACGAGGAAGCAAACTCAGAGACATAAATGAACTGCATCAGACAGCACGGCCAGGAAACATCACTCAAGTCCTGCATTTATCTCCAAGTCCCAGGCCCTCGCCACCCCACCACCCGCCTGGCTTCAGAAACCCCACACTCCACCCTGAAGCCAGACACCGGGTGGCTCTGAGGCCGCAGGCCCCGAATGTAGCACAGCGCAGCTCTGCTGCTGGGGCTCAGATGGACAAGTTCGGGGACCAGGAAAAGAGTGTCTCAGGCTCAGAAACATCAGGCCCGAATTTGCACCCAAGGACCGGGCAGGAGTGGGACTGAATTTAACCCCCAACCTCAGGTTGCAGACTGAAATGTCCACAGGGCGCAGAGAAGGGGACACAAGACAACAGGAAATCAGCGAGGGCAGCCAACTAAAAAATTAAATAGAAATTAACATTCAGGCCAAACAAAACCAGTTTGCAACCCCCACATAGGTCTAGAGCAGGGTTTCTCAACCTTGGCCAGACAATATGACATTTGGGGCTGGGTCATTCTTCATTGTGGGGCTTCCCTGTGCATTGTAGGATGTTGACTCACCAGATGCCAGTAGCATGCCCTCCCCTCCTCCAGTTGTGCAAACTAAAAACGCCTCTAGACACAGCCAAATGGACTCTGGGCAGCCAAAACCGCCCCCGGTTAAGAACCACTCGGCTAGAGTCCTGTGAAAGGCCAGTCCCGGGCTACCTTCCCAGGCAACCTTGAAAGTTTGCTGATTTGAATGTTTCAATGCCAGGCATCAGCATTGTTAACTGTCCCCACTAAAGAGCTCTAACCGTATGTTTTGTGCCCTGTGACTTTTCACTGGGCTTCTCAGAAGAGGTGTCAGGACAGAAGGGGCCAGGGACTGACCGGTCATGGGTGGAGAAGTGGCTGCTGTACCGCGTGTCTTTGGCATATTTGATCACCAAGCACTTGTACTGGGCAATCTGGAAGCGACGGACGCGTCTCATCAGCTCGGTGCTGCAAAAGCAGAGTGTTAGGTGAGGCCCAGGGCTTCAGAGTTGGCGGGGAATTCCTGGTCAGCACAAGCTGGGCTCCCCAACTTTCTAGAGGTGTGCAGCCTGAGACCCACCAATGGACGGAAAGACCGCAGAGCAGAGCGTGGGAAAGAACAGTGAGGACAGAAAGGGCCCACACTCAGAGTTCACAGTCTAGACCTGAGAGGGATGTAAATAACTGCAGTGGGTCACCAGGGGGCCTGGAGATAACAAAGGCTTGTCAAGGTTGGAAGTCATTCTCTTTGGGGAGGGTAGCAAGGTATGGCCCTCAGGGGGTCTGGGGAAGGGCTAGAGCGTTAAGTTTCTCAGGGATCTGGTGGAGTGGGTGGAAGCAAAGGCCACACCCAGACGAGAGGGGTCCAGGGGCTGGCAGACTGCATTCCAAAGTAATCTCATCCCAGAGTTCTTCACACGGTCTGGGTTAACTTCATAAAACCTGGAGTGGGTTTGAGCTGGAGTGATCCCCCAGGGCTATACACAAATGGGCCAGGAGAGTTAGCCGGCTCACTAGCACCGTCCTGGTCCTGCCCGGGAATGGTTCTGTCACATCAGGGGAGCACAGGCGCCATGGCTTGACTCCTCAGTGTGGAAAGTAACTCAGTTTCCTTGGCCATCTAAGGAAACAGTCACACTGGAAGGACATGCGCTGCTACTGCAGAGCGCACCGGGCCTGGCCCACAGTGGACACAGTTTTTAAAAGACTTGGACGCCCCTTACCGAGAGCTTGGTGAGGGGCTACACTGTAAGCAGCTGTGACCAGCTCCAGGAGGGAGCGGTGATTGGACGACCCTAATGGGAGCAGAGTTTGACCTGGGCGGGCAGGGGAAGAGCGCCTCGCCCAGGACCGGATTCCAGGGAGGAGCCGCATCCTCAGCGGGAACGCGCGGTCGGGCGGTGCCGCTGTTCTAGGGCGGCTCTGAGAGGGGCGGCAGGGGAGGAGACGGGGCCGCGGGGTGGAGGGGGAAGAGGAAGGAGGAGGAGGTGGTCCCGCCCTGCGAGGCCATTACCTTTTTCCTGAGAACATGGGTCCAAGAATCACCTGGGAGAGAAGGAGAGGTCACTTCGGGGCCTGGTGCGCACCAGCCATGAGCCCGCCCCCGCTCCCGCCCCGGCGCCCGCACCTGGATCTGCCCCCGGGTCTTGCTGGGGGAGCCGGGCAGCACAGTGGGCAGGTTGATACAGCTCATGGCTCCTCCGGGAAGTTCGAATCCCAGAGACCCTCACTGCAGCCGCCACGCAGGCTCGCGCCTGTTCCCGCGCAGTCAGTCCTTATCCCCGGCGCGCGGGCCAATCGGGAGCCGGCGCCGCCGCCCCGGAGCCAATCACCGCGCGGCTGCGGACTGGCGGGAGATTTGACCGCAGCCCGCCCCCTGGTGGGCGGGACCAGGGACTCGCGCGAGGCTCGGGTCCTCAGCCTGTGGGCGGGGGCTCCTCAGGGGGCGGAGCCTGCTCGGAGCCCCCCGCCCACCCAGCGTAAAAGGGCAGGGCGTGCGCCCACGTGGTTATAGATAGCAAGATGGCTGTTACCAGCGAGAGTCGCAGGAGCGAGGCTTCCTGGAAGAAGATGTCCAAGGAGGTAGGCGGATTACAGGGAGAGGCTGGGGCTGAGGAGTGTAGCTAGAGATCAGATGAGAACTCTAGGAAGGCAGCTTAGAAGCCATCTAGACCACTCACTCTTGTGGGCGCTGTTGAGCACCTGCTGTGTGCCAGCTCCTGAAGGCTTCAGCCTCGTGATCTATTTTACTTCTCGCCACAGGCAGGCTTTTGTTAGCCTGATTTTAAGGGGAAAGGAAATTGAAGCTCTGGCTATGTTAACATCCATAAACCCAAAGGAGGTTGGGGCCAAAGTTCCTGATGTTAATCTCAGGTTATGCAATGAGTATGGAGAATGTGCCAGAAGGTGAAGGATCAGAAAGGCTGGTATTATTCAATTAGGGGTGGTTGTGAAGGTTAGAAACAGCATGTGCAAAGCGCTTGTCATGATTATTGTTCAATTATAATTTCCTAACTAGTTTTCCTGCATTTTAGGTAGTGGTTCTTTTTCTGGTCATGGACACATCAGAGAATCTGATGAAAGTTATGGATACTGCCCCCAAGCAATCCCATTCTCTGTCTGTCTGGCTCTGTCACACACATGCGCACACACACACACATACGCCTACAATATCGGAGGTCTCTCAGAAACCTATTCCATTATCATTATCATAAATAATAGCAATAAAGATGATGACAGCAGTCACAGAGAGTGCCAAGTATAGCTGTAAGCATCCTCCAGGAATAACATATACAGGTACAGATTGAACAGATCCAAAGACCCCTGGCCAAGGACGCTGTTCAACGGGAGGAGGAGATGACCCACATTTAAGTGATTAGCTTTACTTCCTTTACATGCCTGATTCTTTTAACATTGTGAAGCCGCTGGGTTTTTTGTTCCTTGGGTTTTTTTGGTGAGGAAGATTAGCCCTGAGCTAACGTCTGTGCCCATCTTCCTCTGTTTTGTATATTGGATGCTGCCACAGCATGGCTTGATGAGCGGTGCATAGGCCCGCACCTGGGATCCGAACCTGTGCACCCCGGGCCGCCAAAGCAGAGCATGCGAACTTAACCACTACGCCACCGGGCGGGGCCCCAGCTATTGTTAGTATACAGATGAGGAAACTGAGCCCCAGAGACTGTCGCAAGTTGCCCACAGTAAAACAGCCTGTAAGTGGAGGCTGTTTGGATGGAGCTTGGATGGCACTCAGCCCACCTGACTCCAGAGCTCATGACCTTTGCATGAGGACACCCTGTCTTCAAATCTCCCAGTGCAGCCTTCACCCGTTCTCCTGTGGTTTTGAGCCCTTTCTCCAAAACCTGGTTCCATGTTACTTTCTGCGTTAAGTCTGAACATCTTACCCTGACATCCAAGACCATCCATCCTTCAGCCCCAGCTTCCCAGCCTCACCTCTGTGTTTCAGCAGTCTGCCCGATCAGCATTTCCAAACTGACCTTTGATTCCTTCCCCCTCACCTCCAAGCCTTTGATTGCACTGTGTCCTCCTGCAGTCAGAATCGTACCCTCTCAGGGAAGATCAGCTCCATATCTCTTTCTCTGCAGTGGCCACCCCGCTCCCTGGCCCCCTGGTCTTAGCTGCCGCAGGAGTGATGCCCATGGTCACATTAACCAGAACACATTTATGGGACCTCATCTCCCCTTTAAGGCTGTTGGCTGGTTAAAGGCGGGGCCATTGCTCTAGACTACGGGTCTGAGAGCATCTGCGATGTATCTGAAGCCCCTAATTAATTAGTGGGGGGGAGTGGGGAGCACGTTGCCAAACTGGAGACTGGAGGAGCTTAAAGGAAGCTGAGGGCATCTGTTAGAGCCTGAGATATTGGGTAGAGGGGCTTCTCGAGGTGGAGAGGAGCTTCCAGGCATGCAAAGGGGTGGGGGCACTCTGTGTGGAGAACAAAGGTCTTATGGAAGCTCGTGTCTGTGTCCCCTAGGAGTTGGAGACTCAGTACACCCCCAGCCGCTGGGTCATCCGGCGGGGAGCAGAGGAGACTCTGAGGACCTACCAACAGATAGGAAACGAGGGTACCGGGGGACCTTTCCGTGGCTGCTTCGGGTGGATTTTAGCATGTGGCAGTGGTTCAGAGGCTGGGGGAGGGAGGAGGAGCCGTCCTGGGCAGTACCCAAAGTCCAGGCCCTGCAGAAGGTGCATCCACTTGGGGCCAGGCACCCAGGAGCCCATGCTACGGGATGGCTGGTGGCAGGAAAGGCCCAGGCAACAGTGCCCCACCTCCCCTCCTGCTCCCCTCCCCTAAGGCCACGTGCCACAGTGGCACAGGGAGGTGGGGTGAGAAAAGCAAGACCTCCCACTTGGCTGCTGAACTTGGGCCGTTGTTGCTATTTATAAAAAGCAAAGAAGCCCTTTTTTTTTTCTTTAAAAAAACCAGGGCTTGGGAACCTGTAAGCTATGAAGCCTCAAGATTAATTCCCATCCTTGCGCTGTGCCTCCAGACTGCTGTACTGTGATTTGTACACTCGGTGAAGCGTTTGTGCCGGATTGGGGAAGTAGCTCCATGGAGGAAGTGGGAGGGAGGAGGCAGGCTGCCTGTCCCCTCAGCAGGAAAATTGGATGTTGGCAAATGCTTCGTTTCAGCAGACTGGACAGAGCTCCCAGAGTTGGTGTTTCTCTAAATTGACATAACCCAGTAACAGGAACAGGTTTGTGTAGGTTTATTCCAGCACATTCCAGCACCTTCCCTGTCCCGATAGATGAGGGGTGGAGCTGTTTCCTGGGCTCTTCAGAGTCCCCTGCTGTGCCCAGCTCTGTGCCAAATACATCTTTATTTGCTCAATAAATATTTGAGTGCAGTGAAACCTACATGAGCTTGTAGAAACCTGTTTGTCCATCTTAATCGTCTTGAAGGAGAAAAGGGCTGACCCGTTGAGAAAGGGAGTCACTCTCATGAAGCAAGAGCTAAGGAGTGTGCTGCCTGGTGCCCTCAGGGCCTCTCTTTGATGACCCCTCTGATAAGCCCTGTGGACAGCTTGAAGTTCACACTCCACCTCCCTTCCTTTCATGATGCTCCAGCTGGCCCAGAGCTGCTGCAGGTGCAACTGACCCATTTCACAGACGGAGAACAAGAGCCCGATAACGGGGCAGTAGGGCCGGGCGAGCGAGCAGGGCCACGCATGTGCACTGTCACAGCCTGTCTCTATTTAAAATGTTGACACTTTGTTCCTCAGGGACTTTTTGGTATTAATTTTGATTTTTTTAAAAATATATTACATTTAAATATCACTTCTCTTTGTCTTGGTCAGTTTGGGCAGCCATAACAGCATGCCATAGACTGGGTGGCTTGAACAATAGGAATCTATTTCTCACAGTTCTGGAATCTGAGAAGTCCAAAATCAAGGTGCCAGCCAGTTTGGTTCCCTGGTGAGGGTCCTCTTCCTGGCTTCCAGACGGCTGCCTTCTCCCTATGTCCTCACCCGGCAGAGAGAGAGCTCTGGTGTCTCTTCCTCTCCCTCTAAGGCCACTGATCCCATCATGAAGGCCCCATCCTCATGACCTCACCTAACCCTAATCCCCTCCCAAAGGCCCCCCCTCCAAATACGGTCACATTAGGGGTTAGGGCTTCAACATAGGAATTTGGGGGGGACACAAACGTTCAGCCCATACAATCTTCATTACTGAGTTTTATGGTGCCCCGCCCCCATGTTATGCCCAAACTCACTCCACCCTAGTCCAGGCTCTGCTTCACGCAGCTAGTGACTGCCGCAACTTCCTGGAGCAGCCTGACAGGTGTGATGGCGGTCAGGTGGTCCGTGAGTGCCCACCAGCTGGCCTCTCCTGGCAGCGTGCCCCGGACCTCATCCGTGCTACCTGTGGACTCAGAGCTTGCCTCGTTGGAATCAAACTCACAGACTTTGAGGGGGCAAGAGGGTGTAAAGTGGAAATAATGAAAATGTCTCCTGCCAACCTAGCAACCTCTCTACAAAGGTAAAAGAGAAAGAAAACATGTTTTATTATTGAGTAAGGATTAAATCAAACTTTGATGCGCATCACAGGCAAGCTGCTAAAGAGATTGCAAAACCGGAAACAAATCTCACCCTGTTACACAGCCAGGCGGATACCCTCCATTGCAGACCCGTTCTCAAGATCAGCAATGCCTGTCCTCAAGCAAGGGGACCTGGCAGCACCATTTGCCACACTAGCCCATCCTAAATCCACCCGGTAATTAGGGGGCCATCTGTGTTTGCAAACTGCCTTTATCCAGAAGAAAAATAAATCTTTCCATGTGTTTGTGACAAGAGGTAGTTTGGCACCTGTGGAAGTGAGCCCGGGGCCTGCATTCCTCCCGTGGAATGGTAGGGTGAGGGTGGGCTGTGTGCGCTTGAGTTCACGGATGGGAACGGGGTGGGGGTGGGGGGGCCGACACCACGGGGGCACTATCTTCCTTGATGATCACGTTTCAAAGAGATGGCTCCCAGGTCCTTGAGACAAACATTCCTAGGTTGTAAAACTGGCTGGAGACTCATTTAGCTTTTAAGAATATTTACAAACATCTCAAAGGGGTAGAGAAAGGATTTACAACTAAGTTCCCTGAAAAAAATGCTCTAAGAAAAGGGAGGGAGGTAAACTCTTTTCTTTTTTTGCACCAGGGAGAATTAATTTTTTTTTTTTGTATTCATCCTTACAGCGTCGACCTATTAACTTGCAATGTGCTCTTCTAATGAGCAGGTCACCTTTACCTGCCATCAAGGCCTGGCTGTCTCAGACTGGGCACACAGGGACTGCTGGGTGAGCATGGGCAGGCAGCAGAGGGAGGCTGGCGGAGGGAGGTTTTAAGAACTATTTCCTCTACCAGTAGTTTTTAAACTTGTTTTACGAAAAATCTTAGTAAAAATACATTGTACAATAAACTAAGCGAGGTGCATAGAGAGAGAGAGAGTGAAAACTGCAGTCAGGACATCCCCGCCTCTGCAGCTTCCAGCACCTCACCTAAACCCGGGTCCGGGTGCAGATCCAAACTCCCAGTCCCCAAGCCACGCCTCCCCCCGGGAGGACCAATCACCAGCGAGGTGGGTGGGGCCCAGTGATTGACAGTCTGCTACCAAAAGGGTCTCGGAGGGCCCCTCCTGCCTTCAAAGGGAGGGGCTTTTTCCTTTCCACCAGAAAAATGAAAGAAACAAAACAAAGGCACACAAAGTACAAGCCCTAGTTTTGTTTTATTGTGGTAAAATACACATAACAAAATTTACTACTTTAGCCATTTTAAAGTATACAATTCAGTAGCATTTAGTACATTTACAATGTTGCGCAACCATCACCTCTGTTTCCAAAACACTCTTAGCCCCCTGCCCCGGAAGGAAACCCCCCACCTGTTAAGCAGTCCCTTCCTGTTCCTGCCCCCCCAGCCCCTGGAAACCACTAACTGCTTTCTGTCTCTATGGATTTACCTATTCTGGACATTTCATATAAACGGAATCACAAGTCTGTGGCCTTTTGTGTCTGGCTTCCTCCCCTTGGGATAATGTTTTGGAGGTCCACCTGCATTCTAGTATGTATCAGTACTTCATTCCTTTCTATGGCTGAGTACTATTCCATTGTATGGACATATCACATTTTGTTTATCCATCATCTGTTGATGGATATTTGGGCCGTTTCCACCTTTTGGTTATTATGAATAGTGCCGCTGTGAACATTCGTGCACAAGTTTCTGTTAGAAAGCCCTAATTCTTATTATTAAGTTTAGTAGACAAACCCATTCTGCTGAACCACATATATCGCGAATGCTTACATCCACCTTGTGTGCTTAGCTCGTCATGGACCCACAGCAAACAGTGTGGGGTTCCCCGATCCACAGACCACGCTTTAAGTAGCCCTGCACTGCACCCTCTGTAGTTGGCTATTTTTAGGTAATAATTGTTTTCTGATTACAAAAGGAGCATATGCTTACTGAAAAAGATTTTAAAAAATAAAACCATCGATAATTTCGCCACCCATTGTTACCATTTTGACGTGATTTCTTCTGGTCTCTTTTCTTCCCCTAGGAGAAAGCATTCTGTGTTTATAATGTGCAATCCTGTTTTTAATAGCATAAACAGCATTAAAAATTCTTTCTAGGGGCCACCCGGTGGCGCAGCGGTTTAGTTCGCGCTTGGCAGCCCGGGGTTCGCAAGTTCGGATCCTGGGTGCCCACCGACGAACTGCCTGTCAGCCATGCCGTGGCGGCGTCCCATATAAAGTGGAGGAAGATGGGCACGGATGTTAGCCCAGGGCCAGTCTTCCTCAGCAAAAAGGGGAGGATTGGCAACAGATGTTAGCTCAGGGCTGGTCTTCCCCACAAAAAAAAAAAAAAAAAAAATTCCTTCTAACCCAAAAGAATTGAAAATAGATACTCAAACAAGTACACGTGCACACGTGCTCATAGCAGCATTACTCACAATCGCCAAAAGGTGGAAACAGCCTAAATGTCCATCAACGGATGATGGGTAAACAAAATGTGATATGTCCATACAATGGGATCGTATTCAGCCCTAAGAAGGAATGAAGTTCTGATACATCCTAGAACGTGGGTGGACCTTGAAAACATTAAGCTAAGTGAAAGAAGCCAGGCATAAAAGGCCGCATATATACAATTCCATTTATATGAAATGGCCAAAATAGGTAAATCCATAGAGACAGAAAGCAAATTGGTGGTTGCCAGGGGCTGGCGGTAGGGAGAATGGGGAGACATTGCTTAACGGGTAGGGGGTTTCCTTCTGGAGTGATGAAAATGTTCTGGAACTAGACAGAGGTGGTGGTTGTACAACACTGTGAATGTTCTAAATGCCACTGACTTGTTCACTTTTAGATGGTTAATTTTGTGTTATGTGAATTTCACCTCCATGAGTTATTTTTAAAAAGTCCCCCTGAACTCTTGAGTGCTCACACAGGTACCTGAATCTTTCCATCACTCCTACTTCTCTCTCCTCTGTCCAGCTACAGATCATCATGCCCCAGGCAGAGGGCGCTGTGCTGGGTGCTCTGAGGAAGGGGGAGTCTTGTCTTCTCTCCTGACCCCTCTGCTTCCACTCCTTCAGCCCCTGTTCCCCTGCTGGGTTCCTCTCCCTCCTGCTAAACTCGGTTTTTCTCTGACTTTGGTTCTCACGGATTTGGTTAAGAACTCACCGTGGCTGAGCCCCAGAGAGGCCCCCCTCCCGGCCTCCCCCAGCTTCTCTAGCTTGTCCACTGGCCCTGGCAGACGCTCACTCCTTGTTTGTGTCCACTTTGGGGGCTGGCCCTCCCTTTTGGGGGAGAGAAAGGAGATCCTTGAGGCAAAGAAGACGATGGCAAAACAAGAGCTCCTTGCTCCAGGACAGACTAGCATCTCTGTTCAATGTCTGCTTCAGTCCTCTGTTGCCTCCCTGTCACTCTCTGTCCCCTTGTCCTGCCTCATTAAAAAAAAATAGACTTTATTCTTTACAGCAGTTTTAGGTCACAGCAAAATTGAGGGGAGGATCCAGAGATTTCCCATGTACCCCCTGCCCCCTCACCTGCACAGCCTCCCCCATTATCAATGTCACTCAGCACAAAGGTACATTTTTCACCAAGGATGAGCCTACACTGACACATCATATCACAGAGTCCACGGTTTACGTTAGGGTTCATCTTGGTGGTGTACGTTCTGTGGGTTTGGACAAATGTGTAATGACATGTAGCCACATTACAGTATCATACAGAGCAGTTTCACTGCCCTAAACATCCTCTGTGCTCTGTCCACCCCACCCCAACCCCTGGCAGCCACTGATCTTTTTACTGTCTTCATGGTTTTGCCTTTTCCAGAGTGTCATGTAGTTGGAATCATACAGTCTGTAGCCTTTTCAGATTCTGCCTCATTTTTAAAGCACGTTACCCCCTGCCATCTTGTTTATAACTGCTTGTCTCCCCTGATAAGAGGTAAACCACACATGATTGGGATTTTTCTCTTATTTTGGTCATTGGTATATTCAAATACTATGGGCACATGGTTGCTGCTGACAGAAATATTTGTTTGTTGAATAAATTAAAAGACTGGGAGAAATTAGCTCTGAAAATAGACGGAGGCTGACGGGCCCCAGCCTTCTCTTAAATTGCTGCCGTGGCATATGATAAACCCTAGGTCTTCAGCCTTGCGTGACTATCTGCCTGGTCACCCTGCCCCACACTCGCATTAACCTCTAGGGGCTCTGGCCCCCCCCACCAATTGCTCTAACACAGTACTCAATTGGGTCCATGGACCCGGATTCCCCGGCCTGGAGTTGCTCTCTGTAAGAGTTTTGACGCTTTGAGTTTTGATAATAGAAACGTAATTTTTGCTTTATCAAAGAAAAAAGTTTGTCATAAGGTTTATTCTGGGCGTCCTGTTGAAGCCCTCCTGTCTTCCTGCCTTTGGAGCCAGGGCCTGCAGGGCTGACGGCGGTATTCATGCTCTGGTGGGAAGGCCTCATTCCGGGTCCCTGCACCCAGCAGCCTGCCACCGACCACTGAGAGAGGCAGTTTCTCTTTCTCAGAGTCAGCTGAGTTTTTTAACATCTGAGGGAGACTTGTGCATGATAACGAATATCTACAGCTGCTTGGTTTTAATTGCTCTTCAATTTAGAACATAAATTTCACTGGGATCATTTTCCTAGTTTTGGCACAACATAAATCTAGTTGGCCACGTATACTTTAGGAACTCTCGTGCTGATTAAATCACTATCTTTTGATGAATGCACTCTGTTGATGAGCTTGTCAGGCACAAACATCTTCACACCATGCTCGTGGAAGGGTAGGTGGCAAACCCCCAGGGAGGGTAATGGGCAGTGACTTCAAAATGACAAATGAATAGACCGTTGGTTCAGAAATTCCACTGCTGAGAGCATTTCCTACAGGTCCTTACACACAAGTGTCATGATGTGTGTAAGGCTCTTCATGGGGGGGGCTGTTCTGCAGGGTCGTTTGTGACAGCCAAGCCCAGGTGCCTCTCAGTCGAGGACTGGTTCATCATCTATTGATCCATTCATCAGATACTTATTGGACGCCTAACATGTGCTGGCCTGTGTGTTCATCCATGTGCATGCTCATCCATGTGCATGGGGTCTATCCGTGAGCAAAGCAGACCCCCCCCCCCCGCCTGTGTATCACTGTGATTCTCAATGGACGGGGGGATGATGATAGTTAACACAAGGAATAAGAAGATGTCACAGTCTGTCAGAAGGGGCAAGTGCTGTGGGAGATACGGAGCAGGTGAAGGAGACGGCAGAGCGTGGGTGGGGTGGTCAGGGCCAGCCCCTCGGAGAAGGTGAACCGGGGAGAGTTGATTTTGTAGAACTCCAGGGCCTTTGGGGGAGTGTGGGAGCTGTTAAGGACTGATCTTTGTGTCCCCCCCCCAAATTCACAGGTTGAAGCCCTATCCCTGGGTGTGGCTGTACTTGGAGATGGGGCTTCTAAGGAAGTAATTTAGGTGAAATGGGGTCATGAAGGTAGGGTCCTGATCTGGGAGGATTATTAGAAGACACCAGGGGGCCTGCCTCCTGGAGAGGGAGAGAGCTCCACGCACACGCACAGCAGGAAGGCGGCCATCTGCCACCTAAGGGAAGGGCCCTTGCCAGACCCCAACCCTGCTGGCACCTTGATCTTGAACTGTGAGAAATAAGTGTCTGTGGTTTAAACCCCCCACTCTGTGGTATTTCGTTACGGCAGCCCGAGCCGACTAAGACAGGAGCCCCAGACGGATCTGAGCCTTGGAGCGATGGGATGCGATGCCCATTCTAACTGGCTCACACCTGTGGCAGTAGGGAGTCCCTTGGAAGCAGGAGAGCAGAGAGGGGCTGTCGCTGCCTTCCAGGGGAGAAGGGAAGGGGGATCCAAGGTGGTCTCAGTGGGGTGGGGAGGAGACTCGGGATTCAGGATAAGTGGGGGAGGGAGAGCCAAGAGAACTTCCTGATGATCAGACATAGTTTGTTCGGCCTAAGCAACTGGTGCCACTGGTTAAATGGATTAATGTGCAGCAGTAGATGGAACACCCAAGTAACTGTTTCAAAAAAAGAAAAGAAAAGGGAAGCTCTCTATGGACTGGTTGGGAAAGCTCTTCAAGAGGTATTAAGTGAAACAGGCAGGTCATAAATGTCTTCAATGTGCTGCCATCTGGTTAAAAGATTCTATACCCATATTAATAATGGTGGTCCCCTTGGCAGGGGCGGGGAACAGGTGGATGAGAGAGGGGAGGGAGCACTTCACTGAAGAGCCTTTTATGTATTTTTTAACCATATATACATATTATTTCTTCATAAGAAAAATTAATGGCATTCACTGTTGGTTTTTTTTTTTTTTTTTTTTTTGCAAGGGAGGAGTCCCCCTAAGCTAACATCTGTTGCCAGTCTTCCTCCTTTTTCTTCCTTTTCCCTCTGTAGAGCCCCACTACCTATTTGTGTATAGTTGTAAGTTCTTTTAGTTTTATGTGAGCCGCTACCACAGCGTAGCTACTGGCAGACGAGCAGAGTGGCTACAGGCCCAGGTCGCCGACGCGGAGCGCACCAAACTTGAACTGCTAGGCCATCAGGGCTGGCTCCACTTATTTTTTAATTAACTCAGCTCATAACTTTCACAAGTTAAATTCCCCTAAACATTTAAACACGATTTACGAAATGTGTTTAATTCTTAAAGACACTTCAAATTATAATCACAAATGCAAAATATTTGATTTGCTTAACAGAATCTCCTGGTTCTAATTAATTAAAACTTATCTATCTAAGAACAGATCAGTTCTGTTAAGTGTGTCCAGCGTGGCACGTGGACACACGTGGAGGCTGTTTTGATCTGGTCATTAGATCTTTGCAGCAGTCCCACATCAGGCTCTGAGCGGCTGGTCAGTTGAAGGTTTAGGAGCTGGGAAATCTCCACGACCCCTCCGTGGGAAAGGGAGTGGGGACCCACAGCATGCCATATCTCTCTCCTAAGAAGCCTCCCCCCGGCCTTGCCCCTCACTCCAGGGGCAGGGTTGGTAGACATGGTCAGTGATGGCAAAACTGGTTTTGCAGCCACTTTGCCTGTCCTGCAAAGGCAGCCTGGTCCCTGACTTTGGTACATGGGAAGCTTGGCATCTACCATCATTTTTATTTCTCTCGGCCTTGAGAGGTCCAGCTGAAGTGGAGACAGCCATGTTAATAGTTTATGCACACTTGCATAAACACAATTTATACAAACTTTCTTTTTGGTGAGGAAGATTGGCCCTGAGCTAACATCTGTTACCAAATCTTCCTCTTTTTGCTTAAGGAAGATTGACCCTGAGCTAACATTTGTGCCTATCTTCCTCTATTTTGTATGCAGGACACCACCACAGCATGGCTTGATTAGCAGTGTGCATATCCACACCCGGGATCTGAACCCGTGAACCCCGGGCTGCCAAAGCAGAGCACACAAAGTTAACCACTGTGCCACTGGGCCGGCCCCTATACAAACTATTTTAACTACCAAGTTTGTCTCTTCTGGAATTGCAGAATCACCCAACCCAGGGGAGCACTGTTTTCTTTTGGGGCCCACTGTGGCCACCAGGGTTGGGAACCTGGGGGCCTTCAGGGACATGGATCCCAAGTTGCAGTCCTCTTCCCACCAGTCCTTGATATCAGAATGGTTGCACTGATCATGCTATATGGTATTTGCAACCTGTTTTCACAGTTTACATCATGAAATTCTCTTCGGTTTTTCCTTTTTCATGAGTGCGTTTTAGACCCAGTTTATGCAATCTTTGTCTATTACAAGATCGTGAAGATCTATTTTCTTTTCTAAGAGTTTTGTTGTCTTCTCTTTCACATTTAGATCTGTGGTCCCCCTGGAATTAATCTGGTATGGTGTGAGGTAGGGGTCAAGAAACTTCTTTCTCCATTTAGATACTCAGTTGACCCAGCACTGTTTATTGACATATTTATCCATTACATAATTTTCTTTTTCTTTTTTTCACAGAATTTTTTTAAGTGCTCACTATGTATCAGGTCCTGGGTTTATAGATGGGCAAAGCAAAGTCCTTATCTTCAGACCTCACGTTCTAGTGAGGGTGCAGACAGACAGTAAACTAGGTGAAAATCATATCAAGGGTGGATGAATGCTGGGATGAAAAATAAAGCAGAGAAAGGGAACATACCATAACGTATTTAACCAGTCTTCTATTACAGGTTGCTTGGGCTGTGCCCAGTGTTTTGCTATTATAAATAGCATTACTGTAGCCATCTTTAAAACAGGTCCTTGAGAATATTTCTTTCTGTTTCCTTATAATAAATGTATAGGCAGCTATGAATGCATCAAGGAATACAGTCTTCTCAGGCTTTGATACATATGTCCAAGTTGCCCTTCAGAAGAGCTTACCAGTTAACACTCTCTCCAGCGCCCAGTGTTGGAGGGAGCTAAACTGCCTGGTTTCAGTGATTGTTGGGGGAATTTTTTACTGCAACGTAAATATACGAGTCCCCTCCCACCCCCACGCCTCTGCCTCTGGTATTTATTTCTCTTATGATACCCTTCCTCCTTCCTCCCGACCCAGGTCCCAGCCAATTTTCACATCACTCTGACCTCTCCCATTGTGGCATTCAATTATATTTTCATATTGTTTCAGTATCTGTTTATTGCAAGGGAGTTGACATCTTGTGTCCCTAGATGATTTTTCCAAGTACTTTGAAAAGGTTATACTTGCCAGAGCATGTAGCAGAGTGTAATGCACATAATAAGCATGTGATAAAGTCATGGTCAAATGGTGCCTGTCAGCATCGGAAGCTCACTTATCAATAGACGTCAGCAGATGGTCCCTCTTGGATGAGACAGTCTGGTCTCCATAATGACACGCATGTGGAATGCTTCAGAACCCGGCACAGACTCTCACGAGGATGTCGGGGGGCACTGGCAGCTGGAGCTGACTGGTCAACCCACAGGGGCTTTCACCAAAAAGATTTCTACCAGTAACAAAATAGAAATTGCTGCTGCCTGAGGTTGTGATGACAGCCACTTGTCCATTTCCTGAGACAGCCACCAAGAGGGCCCAGGCCACCAGGGGGAGCCTGCTGCACATCCCCTATGGAGACAGGGAAGGGGAGAGACTGGACATCTACTTTCCTGAGAAAGAGGCTGAGGGTGAGTGGAGGGGGCGGGGGTCCCGCGGTAGTGCTCAGCTGGGCGCCCTGCCGCAGCCCACGCCTCCTCTGTTTCTCTTACAGCTGTGCCCTTCTTTCTGTTTTTTCACGGAGGATACTGGCAGAGTGGAAGGTGAGTCGGGGGATTTGGATGAATAGAGAAAAAGGAAGGCATATCTTTCCCTGGCGTATGAGTTTCCCGCGGCTGCTGCAACATATTACACAAAGGGGTGGCTTACAGCAACAGAAATGTGTTCTCTCTGGGTTCTGGAGGCCAGAGGTCTGAGATCCAGGTGTCGGCAGGGCAGCGCTCCCTCCAGAGGCCCTGGTGGGGAGCCCATTCTTGCCTCTTCTCGCTGCTGGTGGGTCTGTGTGTTCCTTGGCTTGTGGCCGCATCACCTCAGTCTCAGCGTTCATCGTCACCTGGTCTTTGTGTGTCTGTGTCTCCAATCTCCCCTCCCTTTCTCTAACAATGTCACCAGTCATTGGATTGAGGGCCCATCCTAAGTCCAGGATGATCTCATCTCAAGAATCTTAATTACATCTGCATAGACCCTATTTCCAAATAAGGTCCCATTCACAGGTACCGGGGGTCAGGATTTGCACCTGTCTTTTGGGGGGGCACTCTTCGACCCGCTGTACCTGGTGAGAAGCGTGTTCAGTCTACTCTCTAATCAAAGGGAATGCCACAGTGACCGACTCTCCCAGTTTGCTCGGGACTGAGGGGTGCCCCAGAATATGGTCAAAAAGAGTCCCGTGGAACCCGGAACAGCCGGTCACCCCGAGGCGAGCAGAGGGGTATTCAGGATGTCCCGGGACACTGTGCCCTAGGATCTTACTGAGGATCCACACCCTTCAAGCATAGTTGTCTTCATTTACTGCACATGTGCCCTTTGCCACGCGAAGCTCTCTACATGTCTGATCGCCTTCAATTCTTAAAAAACAGCACCCTAAGAGAAAAAACATAATTGTCCCCATTTTACCGATGAGGAAACCAGGGTTAAATAAAGTCCCCAAGGCCCCATAGCTAGCATGTGATGTGGCAAGGACAGAGTCTACCTTCTTCCCCATACCGCACGGGGTCAGAGAAGGGCCGTGCTGGGGGTGGACAGGACACAGAAGCAGTAGTGGCCACGTTGCCTCCAGTTGTCACATCTTTGTCTCTTTCTGCAGTAAAGACTCGTCGGCCTTCATGGTCAGCCCACTGACAGCCCAGGGAGTGGCCGTGGTGGTAGTGGCTTATGACATTGCCCCCAGAGGTAATGAGGGTGGTCTTGCAGGTTTGAGGGCCAGTGGGCTTTGGAGGGGAGAGAGCACCCGGTGGATCCTGACCCAGCTTGTGCTCTCTGTGCAGGCACCCTGGACCAGATGGTAGACCAGGTGACCCAGAGCATCGCCTTTGTCCAGAAGCGGTATCCGTGCAATGAGTGGGTATCACTGCAGGTTTCACTTTTGTCAGACAATGCTGGGTGTGGGGACAGTGGATTCAGCCCCTTGGATGCAGCCCAGCTGCCCCTTCTGGCCTGTGGAGCAGAAGGCAAATTGGGACTCCTTGATAATGGCCTGATGCTTTGGGGAGACTGAATTCTCATGTGGCCCTCTGCTCTGACCCATCCCAGGGGCATTTACCTGTGCGGACACTCAGCTGGGGCCCACCTGGCCGCCATGATGCTCCTGGCCAACTGGACCAACTGTGGAGTCACGCCCAACCTCAGAGGTTTCTGTGGGGACTGCATCCTGGCTGGGCAGCCTTTGCTCTCTCCCGATGGGCCTAAGGGTCTGCACTAGCTGCTTGAAATCCCAGCAGCTGTGAGTGGCTTGACCTGGGGGCTTTGAGCCCTGTGAGCAGGGCCTGCTTTGCTTCCTCTCTGCCCCTACCCTGGTCTTGTCTCTCTGGCTCTGGAGCCTGGGCTGACCCCATTTTTCCCCACCTGTGCCTACATGAGGCCTGGCCCGGGTGGAGCATCGGCCCTGCCTGCAGCCTGGCCCTGTGACTGTCCTTCACCTTCACAGGCCTTTTCCTGGTGAGCGGGATCTACGACCTGGGGCCCATCGTGCACATCTCTGTCAACGAGGCTCTCCTCATGACCCCGTGAGTCACCTGCCCCCTCCTCCCCCAGCTGGCCTGGAGCCTGTGGGGGAGGGCCGGGGTGAAGTAAATGCTTCTCTCTGTCCTGACCCTTCTCTCTGATGCCCACCCCCTGCACCAGGGAGGACGCTCAGAGGAACAGCCCCCAGCGGCACCTGGAGGTGGCCCTGATGCGGCCCGTGGATCCAGCCTACCACATCCTGGTGATTGTGGGCCAGCACGACTCCCCTGAATACCACCGACAGTCTAGGGAGTTTTATCAGGTACCCCCCACCACCCTGCTTTTGGCCTGAGGTCACAGGTCATGCAATCTCATTATCTTCCTCTTTATTTTACCCAAATGGACCCCAAGACTGTCAGTCATTCATTCAGTTACTTAGTGAGCCCCTGGCCTGTGCAGGTTCGACATGAGAGCCCCTCTCCTCTCCTGCTGCCTCATGCCTCCTCTTCCCCCATCTCTCCTGCCCAGACTCTGTGCCGAGGAGGGTGGAAAGCCTCGTTTGAAGAAATCGACAACATGGATCATTTTGAAGTCATTTGGAACCTAACCCAGAAGGACTACACGCTCACCCAGGTGGGATGTGTCCCTTCACCGAGGATGCCGGGGGTCCTGTTGTAGCCCTTACACGTGGAAGAGGTGGGTAGGTGAGGAGCAGAGGAGCCACTCGGCTGGCTCTTTGGCATCCAGGAGGCTGTGGGACCTGACGATAGGAATCGAGTGCCGCACTTGCCCACTATCCTTCACTTCCCTCTGAAACAGACCCAGGTGAGCCGTAGAGTCTGGTCCTGGTGGGATCTGCATTGGGCTGTGGTGCAGATGGGAGAGGCAGGTATGAGAAATATCTGCCTGTCTGGGCATAAGCATAAGAGCAAAAGCCAGCTCCATACGGGAAAGGGAGGATGGATTTGGCTGCATAAATGTTTATTACAATTGTAATATGGAGAAGTCTTTTATAAGTCAAAGGATAAATTGGGGAAAATATTTGCCATGGACCTGGCAGATAGAGAGTTACTACTGTTTCTTTTTTTTTTTTTTGTGAGGAAGACCAGCCCTGAGCTAACGTCCATTGCTAATCTTCCTCTTTTTGCTGAGGAAGACTGGCCCTGAGCTAACATCCGTGCCTGTCTTCCTCCACTTTATATGGGACGCCGCCACAGCATGGCTGACAAACGGTGCGTCGGCGGGCGCCCGGGATCCGAACCCGTGAACCCCGGGCTGCCAAGCACAAACTAAACCACTGCGCCACTGGGCCGGCCCCTACTGTTACTTTTTTTCTGGGAAAGTGGGCTCTCAATTAGCTTCACTTTTTAATCAGCTGCCACCTCAGGAGGGCTTTTGTAGCATTTGATTTTAATTCACATAATTAATATCCTTACTACATAAAGAGCACCTTCAAATCAATAAGAACAGTTCTGATTTCTCTTTAAGAACAGAAATAAATAGAAAAAATGGACAAAGACTAAGAAACAATTTAAAAAGAAATATAAATGGCCAGTAAACATGGGGGAAAATTAAACTGCATTAGTGATCATAGAAATGTAACTGAAAATGATAGTCCTTTCCCACCTCTCCTTGGAAATGTTCTAATTATAATTATGCCCAGCGCTGGTGAAGAGGTATTAAGAGGAGTCCTCTCCAGTTCTGCTGGTGGGAGTACACGTTGGCCCCATGTTTCGGGAGCACAGCCTGGCAACATGGATCCAAAGCCACTGACCCAGTAATTCTGCTGCTTGGAATTTGTTTTCAGGATAATCAAAGAAACACACAAAGATAATCTCCACAGCTTTATTAATGTTCAAAACTTGGAAATAACCTAAGTGTCCAATGAGGTTAAATTATGATATAATTAGGTAATGAAACGAAGTTTGTGAAAATTACTGAGGATGTGTCAAATCGATTCAGATGTGAGACCAAAAACACAACAAACAAGTGCTCCAGTACATTCCCGGTTTTAAATACATACATAGCTAGACCCTTAAAGGCACATGTATGTCCATGAAAAAAACCATTTACCAGCGGTATTACAAGTGCATTTTAAAAATTCGTGTCCACACTGTCTACTACGAATATGTATTACTTTTTTTAACTGGGGAAAAAACAAACACCCATAAATGACATCGCTTAAAAAACCTAAGTAAATATTTTAGGTTTTGGGGGCCGTTACGACCTCTGACACAACTCCCCACCTCCGCCACTGTAGCTCAAAAGCTGCCACAGACAGTTCAGAAATGAGTGAGCGTGGCTGTGCCCCAGTGGGACTTTATTTACAGGTGCTGAAATTTGAATTTTATATAGTTTTTACATGTCGTGAAATAATATGCTTTTAAAATTTTTTTCCAACCGTTTAAAAACGTAAAGCCATGCTTAGCTCGTGGGTCATACGAAAACAGGCATTGAGCCAGAGGTGAGTCTGCTTGTGATTGGGACCTTTATTGGACCGTTTCCAATGAGAGGTGGGAAAGCAGTCATTTTAAGTTACATTTCTGTGATTACTAATGCAGCCTGTTTCTTTAAGCAATTCCTCCTGAGAGAGCCTCACAAGAGCCTCTCCAATTCTGGGCCTTTTGTATCTTTTCTTCCTGCTGCAGATGATTTTGAAAACCATCTTCCAGGAGTTCTGACAGCACCTGAACCCCCGCTGGCATGCACCTGATTTTCTGAAGCTTCTCCAAAGAGCCTGAGGCTTCCCCTTCCCGCCAGCCCTCAGCTTTCCCCGGCGCCCAAGAGTGCCTTCATTTGTTGGCCCGCCCTGGCAAGAGTCCATTCTTCTCACAGCCCTGAATGTGAATACAAATCTCCGTGGCCTCCCCTGGCCTGGAGAGGCTCCAGGGGATGTCCAGCCAGGTCAACGCTGTGTGATGCGAGAGCCACCTCTCAGCCAACTCTGGCCCTCCAGCCTGCTGAGAGGGCGTGACAAAATGACAGCTCCTAACCACACGTGGACTTAGCTGTGGCTCGATGCCTGTTGTTTTATGACCTACAAGCTAAGAATGGCTTTATGGTTTTAAACGGTTGAAAACAAATCGAAAAAAGAATATTATTTCATGACATGTAAAAATTACATAAAATTCAAATTTCAGCACCCATAAATCAAGTTTTATCAGAGCACAGCCATGTTTATTTGTTAACTGACAAGAAATTCTCACATATTGAGGTATATGGGGTAACTATTTGGCTTTGAAACTGAATATGGGCACGGATGTTAGCCCAGGGCCAGTCTTCCTTAGCAAAAAAGAGGAGGATTGACAGCAGATGTTAGCTCAGGGCTAATCTTCCTCACACACACAAAAAAACACTGTACTGAAAACCATGCTTCTCTGGAATGCTTCCTAAGGCTTTCCCGGGTTATTATCCTCCCTTTGGCTCAAGTAAACTCACCTTATTTCTCTTATCTATAGAATGGTCATTGGTTATTTTGCGTCGACATTATGAATTGTCCGTGATGGCTTTTGAGCTCTGGCAGCAAAGTTGGGTGGTTGTGTCAGAGACGTATGACCCCCCACCCCCAAACCTAAAATATTTACTCTCTGGCTCTTTACAGAAAAGGTTTGCCAACCCCTTTGTAAGAGCTTCCGAAACCAGTTTTCGTTCTGTCTTTTGCTTCACTTCTCTGTCTGCTCTGTCCTAGGCTCCACCTGACATTTGGATCTGTCCCTGAAATCCCTGCGATGTTAGCCTCGGGACTAACACCTTGACCTTGAGAGGACAGTGACATCCACAGGTGGGACACACTTCTTCTGGCCTCCCCAGGGCTGCATGCAATTAATTCCCAAGGAGCCAGCTGTGTCCACCTACCTCCCTCCACACCCCACCACCTCTCTCCCCCACTCTGAGTAACTAGCAGTTCAAGAATGATTAATTATAGTAAAAATAGGAAATAGCCTAAATATTCATCAGTAGGGAATAAATACATCTAAGCAGCCGACCACCATGTAGCCATTAGAAAGGGACCTATGTTTAGATCTCCAAGACATTGTTACATGACAAAAAGCAAGATGCTCAACGATACAGTTTAGTGCCATCTCAGTGACCTTACTTAACATACTCTCACAAAATGATCTGTTTCTATAGGTGCATAGTATGTGAGAATGCAGAGAAAAAGTTTGAGGAGGATCCACACCTAATGCCTCTGCTCCTCCCTGTGGGGGAGTGAAGTTGGGAACACACAAGGGGGTGTTGGCTTTATCTGGATTCTTTGTATCTTTTAGGATAAGAAGGTAATGAGTATTTAAATATACTGCATAATTTGAAACATTAAAATATTCAAAAAGCTTCAGGATGCAGGCAAATGAGAATGACATTCTAGATGTAACTTGAATCCATTCTAGATTTTTAAAGGAAATGACTCACAAAGTGTAGGACTTCATTTAATATTTGTAACAAATTCCTTGTGAGACGCCTCACAGTTGCTGGCGGGAAATCCATGTTGTCCCCACACCTGGTGAGAACAGCTCCCTTAGGTTGTACCCTTTTAAGGCAAAATAGCTTAAGGCAAGCAAAAGAGAACAAAATAGTATCACCTGCTGTGGATCCTATTTTCATTTAAGAAGGATACATAGACATATATATGGGCATATGACATTCTATACATAGATGTCTATAGATATAGAAAAAAAGGTAGAAGGATGTACACATGTTAACAGCAGTTAACCTACAGGGTGAAATTTTGGGCAATTTTAATTTTCCTCCTTTTACATAATATCAATTTTTTTATTACTATAAACATTTCAATATAAAAGTTACATTAAGTAGACTATATTAAATAACTGTCACTGTTAAATTTTCTGATTTTGACAACTGTGCTGTGGTTATATGAGAAAATGAAGTATTTAAGGGGAAAGAGGCATAATGCCTTCAACTTACTCTTAAATGGTTCAGGTAAAAAAATATACATATATGTGTTTAAGAGATACATATATACACATGACATATATATACATACCTACATGTGTGTGTGTGTGTGTAAAGATCCGCAGATGCTCAAGTCCCTTAGTCGGCCCTCGGTATCCCCGGGTTCCACACCCGCGGGTTCAACCAACCACAGATCATAAACAGTACATGATCCACGGTTGGTTGCATCCAAAGATGGGGAACCTGCGGATACCGAGGGCCGACTGTTCTCTCCGTACATATATGTGGGGAGAGAGAGAGAATGAGAAAACAGAAAACAAATGGGGAAAATGTAAAGCAGTTAGAAAATCTGGGTAAAGGGTACGTGAGTAATCTTTGTACTATTCTTGCAACTTTAATTTAAAATGACAAAATAAAAAGTTAGCAAAAAGTTGTGACATTAAAAGAACAGAAGTCAAGGGGGCCGCCCGGTGGCGCAGCGGTTTAGTCCGCGCTTGGCAGCCCGGGGTTCGCGGGTTCGGATCCCGGGCGCCCGCTGACGCACTGCCTGTCAGCCATGCCGTGGTGGCGTCCCATATAAAGTGGAGGAAGATGGGCACGATGTTAGCCCAGGGCCAGTCTTCCTCAGCAAAAAGGGGAGGATTGGCAACAGATGTTAGCTCAGGGCTGGTCTTCCCCACAAAAAAAAAAAAAAAAAAGAACAGAAGTCAGCAGGCCTCATGGGGCTGGAGGACTAATGAGGCCTCTTTATCTCTGGCCTGTGGTCTGCCCGCCCACCCCTGCAGCTTGGGCACTGACTTCAGAATGCTCTCTTCCCACACAGACAGAGGACACAGATTTGTTTTCGTAGGCTGCAGGAGTGACCGTTGCTGGAACGCCTGCTTTGAGGGGGGAAAGGGAGATTTTGCCCTGGGGTCAGCCCCCCAACCCTCGCCTGGTCTCTCCCTTTCTCCTGTAGGTTTGTCACGTGGGGGCCCTGCCCCTGGACCCACTGGAAGGCAGCCTCCAGGCCTGCCAGGTCTGGGCCAGTGGTGTCCTCAGGGACTCAGAGCTCCTTTCCCTATCCCTTAGTCTTTCAAGCCCATTTGGAGTTTCCTGTGTGGTCAGAGCCCTGCAAAACTCCCCTTTCTGACTTTGTGGAGCTGGTCAGGGGCCTCAGCCCTCTCTGGCTGCCTGGCACTCAGCGGCTGCTCCTGGATCTGCTCCTGGAGCCTGGTTTCCATCCCTGACTCCCTGTCCTTTCCAGACTTCTGCCCGCGGCTCTGGGTCTGCATTTATTCACCCATAACAGAATCTGGCTGGAGCAGGAATAGGCAGGCAAAACGGAGACTGTGGAGACAGGTCCTAGCGCATAAAGGAGGTTAGTATGTTACAAAGGTGGTATTTCAAACCCATTGTGCAAAGCTGCTTATTGAATAAACAGTCGGGGGGCAACTGGCCGGATCTCAGAAAACAGAAATCTGAACCCTTTTCACGCACCTTCTTTTGACACATTTCTGGAGGGGTCAAGACTTCAAATAAAAACCCAAACCAGAAGAAATCGTCAATGAATATCTTTTATAAATCATCTCAGAGTGGAACAAGCCTTTGTAAGCATGGCAAAAACAACACAACAAAAGAAACCAACCAGAAATAGAGAACAAAAGTCAGAAACAAAATGAGTGATAAATATGACTGCGTAAAAATTTAAAACTGGGGCCAGCCCCGTGGCTAAGTGGTTAAAGTTCCATGCGCTTCGCTTTGGCAGCCCTGGTTCTCGGGTTCGGATCCCGGGTGCGGACCTGCTCCACTCATCAGCCAGGCTGTGGAGGCATCCCACGTACAAAATAGAGGAAGATTGGCACGGATGTTAGCTCAGGGCGAATCTTTCTCAACCGAAAAAAAGAGGAAGATTACCAATGGATGTTAGCTCAGGGCGAATCTTCCTCACACACACACACAAGATTTAGAACTTCTGTAGGAAAAAAACATACCACAAAGTCAAAAGACAACCAACAAACTGGGTTGGGGGGAGGGGGAGATGACAAATGAAGTGAAGTTCCTTATGTATAAAATGAAGTGAAGTCCCTTATGTGTAAAAATTCTCAACGAGCAATAGGAAAAATATCAGTAATCCAGCAGAAAAGTGGGTAAAAACATTGTAGGGGAGGAAGAACTATTCCTCTACCTTGTAGGTCCTTCTGGCTGGTCTAAGAATTAGATTGACATGAGACAGAATAACAGGAGAAAAATCAAACAAAGTTTAATAACATGTATACATGACAGAAACCCAGGAAATCTGAGTAACTTGCCAAAATGCCCAAAGCCACCACCTTAAAAACCACCTTCAGCTAAAGACAAAGGAGGATGTTGGGGGTAGTGGTTTGAACTTCAAAGGGGAGGAAGGCAATTTACATGGAGACAGAAAAGCAAATGTTTGATAAACAAATGTTTGCTGGGCCATCTGTAGACAATGAGACCTGAGAAAGAACTTTGATAAAAATGGGCTTGCTGCTGCCTTCCCGTCTACCACACCTAGCTTATAGTATACTGTAGTTATCTTATGGTGTTAGCTCCTTCCTGGGACAGACCTTCTATTTGAATTCTCTTAGGCAGTTAGGGGGAAGGTCAAAGTTTCTTTCAGAGTCTTCTGTTCCTAAAAATAATCAAGGCAAAGACACACGTTTTGAGGTGGCAAATTCTGATCCCCCACAACGTGAACGAGCAATTCACAGAAAAGAAATTTAAGTGACTAATCAACTGGAGAAGAGATGACCAGCCTCCCTTTTAAACAGAGAGACAACTTAAAACAAGCATGTGCTGTTTTGCTTTCTCAGATGGGCAAAGATCAAAAAGTTTGATGTCACACAGAGTAGTGGGAAAACAAGACCTCTCGGCGTCAGAAAGTGACCTGACCTTCTCACGTGGATCAGGGAGACCTTTGACCCTGAGGACTCAGCAACCAATAGACCAACATAGCCTCACCCTCCCTGCCTGCCCGTGTGTTTGTTAGTCTCTGTGTGTTTTTCTCTTCCCACTCTGTTTCTCAAAATTGATCACAATTTTCTTGTGAGTTAAGCTGAGAAATAAATCCAAGCTAACATCCAATTCGTAGTGATTGTTTCTGGTAGAAATGAACAAAACAAAATTAATTTGACAGTGGCTAATACTGCACATGGTAAATGTTTTTACTAAGACTGATATTGATACCGGCTCAAGACAAGGTTGACATAAGGGAAGCCATATTGTAGAAGAGAAACCCTATTGTAACTTTGAATGACCTCTGACTAACTAATGCCGCCAGATATGCACCTTCGAGGAGACCTAACTGCTCTGTAGATTTTACGACCGCTGCTTGTTCAGGTACCTCCCAACTGCGATAAGATGACAACTTTGTTCTTTTGAGTTCCTTAGGAATGTGATGACCCCCGAACAGAGAGCCCGTGCTGATAGCCATCATCAAAGATCAGGGTATAAGGTGTTGCTCCAGTCTCTGAAGCATATCCAGTAAAACAAAAGACTATCAGAAACTAAGGTCAGATGGACGCCTCCACCCTAAGACCAATTGCCTCCCCCACCTGGAGACCAGCCCCATATATAAGTGGCCTGTAGTCTTTGTTCTGTAATGGTTCTTTCAGACATGAGTCGGCCATCTTCCCTCTTGCTGGCAAGCTGTAATAAAAAGTCTCTTCTCTCCTACCACCTTGCCTCTTGACTATTGCCATGTCTTGTGGCAGGAAGACGAACCCCGTTTTTGGGTGGCAACAAAATGAGCCTCAAGGTTTTTTAGCTACTAAATTTGGATGTTAAAATTTGACCTCAGACAATTGGAACTTGGTAGAAATAATGTAGAAGGTCAAAATGGCAGAAGCTGTTATTGGTAAAATTTGACATAGCTAAAAGCTGATCTAGGAATTAAATATTTGTTACCAAATCTTATGGAAAATGGGGAGTTAGTATTTAATGGGTAGACTTTCAGTTGGGGAAGATGACAAAGTTCTGGAGATGGATGATGGTGATGGTTGTGTTACCGCCCATGGGGGGTCGTCCGCCCGCCGAAAGACATGCTAATAGTCAAGAGGCAAGGAGGTAGGAGAGAAAAGACTTTTTATTACAGCTTGCTAGCAAGGGGGAAGATGGCCAACTCATGTCCAAAAGAACCATCTTACACAACAAAGATTACAAGCCAGTTATATAGGGGGAAGGTCTCCAGGTTGGGGAGGCATCTGGCCTCAGGGTGGGGCATCCATCTGACCTCCAGGTGGGGCATCCATCTGGTCTCAGTTCCTGACAGTCTTTTGTTTTACTGGATGTGCATCAGAGACCGGAGCAACACCCTACACTCTGATCTTTTGGTTGTCATTGATGATGGCTGTCAGCATAGACTCTGTGCCCGGGGTCATCACATTCCTGAGGAACTCAAGAGAACAAAGTTATCAACTTGCAGCAGCTGGGAGGGGCCGTAAAATCTACAAAGCATGGTATTTCCTGGAGGGTACATATCCAGCTGGGTTAATTAATCATATCATTCAAAGTTACGATATGGTTTCTTTTCTACAATATTGCTTCCTTTATGTCAACCGTGTGTTGAGTCAGTATCAGTTGCACAACAACGCAGATGTACTTAATGTCACTGAACTGTACACTTAAAAATGGTAAATTTTATGTAATGTATATTTTACCATATATAATTGTGTATATATAATAAAAAGAATGATCTAGGAAAAAAATGTTCTAAATATTTCAGCTTAATTATACTTCTTTCAGTTACCGTAGAAACTGAAAGTAACCAAAGCCCAAAATGTTGAAAGTTCTCTGCATATGCAATGTTGTAATGTATACTGATTTTATAATATATATCTTATCCATGTTATGTATGTTACTCTTGTATATGATAAAATATAGTGATACGAGGAATAATAATTGTTTTAAATCTTATGGAAAAGACCTAAGCAGCTGAAGTTGTCAGTAAAATATAAATTTTAATGGAAAAAAGTTGCAACTTGTTTATGCCAAATAGAAAATGAATCATAGAAATACATTGGCTTAATGCAGTTTGCTCTAGAAGATATATTTTTTTCAATGTGACAAGAAATTTTCAGGTATTGAGGCATATGGGGTAGCTATTCTGGTTTAAAACTAATTCACTTGAACTACAGAAGTCTAATTTATGACCTATCAAACATACATTGTATATCTGTTTTAACCATTAAAGTAAAAGAATGCACTCTTTGAAGATAAGCATGCATACACCCCTCCTACAACACCAGTATCAGTAACTCTTGAAGATAAGTTTCCTTACCGGGACATCAGGGTTATGTAGACCTGCTAATTTGCAACCTGATAATTTGAATACCTCTTTGAAACTTTGAGGAATGTGTATCCTGGGTG
The DNA here is from genome assembly GCA_031878705.1 of Tapirus indicus. Classification (NCBI taxonomy): domain Eukaryota; kingdom Metazoa; phylum Chordata; class Mammalia; order Perissodactyla; family Tapiridae; genus Tapirus; species Tapirus indicus. Next base: position 56,596,660 of record CM062932.1, read on the forward strand.
TGTTTGAAATATGTTCTTTGTTCTAAAAAAAGTATAAAACTGTACTGAAAACCATGCTTCTCTGGAAAACTTTCTTCCTTGGTGGAGACTGCACTCCCAGGTTATAATCCTCAGCTTGGCTCAAGTAAAGGTTACCTTATCTTTCTTATCTATAGAATGGTTATAGGTTATTTTGCACCCACAAATGAATGTCATCAATATTGGTAGAACTCTGATTAAAATATCCTAGGATGAAAGAGGCAGGGTCAACATCTACTGGGACAAGATGGCAGAACAAACTGTTACACTCTGATGATTGAGAGGGTGATTGGCTGTACACAAAAATTTTCAAAAGGGGCACATACACTTGAAACCAGCAAACAGTTAGTCATTGATGATCAAATAGCTAGTAACTAGAGGGGACTGGAATTGGCCACCTTAAAATATGTCTCTGCCTGAAAGACACTTTGAATCCCCCTACTAATTGACCAAAAGAGTTTGGGATGGGAGGCCTGCCATCACCATAGACATCTCTGGGTATCTGGGAGGGTCCTGGCTAAGCCCATTCTTAGTTCTGGTTACCCTTTGTAAGAGACATTTACGTTTGTAAAGGAAATCTCCATTTGTAAAGGTATCTTCTTCCCTGTACCAGAAGAAGGCAGGGATGGCCTTACCTAGACACTCATCAGAATGGAAGGCGAGGACTTAAATATGCATGATGAACTTACCCATTGTTAATTGTGCTGTTCAGGCGATATGCTATCTGACTCCCAGTAGGTTCCTATGGATAACATCTCCCTGGAGCCTGGGTCTCCATGGTAAGGGGTGTTTGCGCTATTTTTTTTCGGGAATTGGAATCCCTTGCCCACTTCAGGCCGGTTGAGACCACCAACACATCAACTGGGCCCACACAGACCTATGTCTGATAAGTGACCTTTTGATATCAAGAGGTTAAAACTCCACCCTCAGGGCATGCTGACGCTGTCATTCTGTGAACATGCATCCTATGAGGAGGCATGAAGCCTGACTACACTTGTGCAGATCATCAATTACCTCATCTCTCCTCACCTCCAGTCATTTCAGACCATCTTGCCCCTTACCCCATAAATATCCCTGAGTCCCTATTTTCAGGGGAGAGGATTTGAGATTCATTCTCCTGTTTCCTCGCTTGGCTGCCTTGTGATTAGTAAACCCTCTCTTTGCTGCAATCTCGTCTCGGTGTTTGGCTTTCTGGGCGGCGGGCAAAAGTGGACCTGTCCACACTGTCCCGGCAATGCTGCTTGTAGACATTTATCCTACAGGCATAGTTGCATACGTGAGTGTGCCTGATGCTGCAGTACAATTCATAACAGCGAAAAACACCTGGAGACACCCAATGGGAAAGTGGTTAATGGGAATCAGGGTAGACCGTCCAACAAGTACCATGCAGATATTACAAAAAGTGGTGGGTCTCTGTGTGCTGATAAAGCTGAGATGTGCTGTTACCTGATAAGGCAGGGTGCCACATCTGGAAGGACATATAGAAACTGCTGAAAAGTTTCCTTCTGGGGAGTAAAGTCTTGGGGGGGAGAAGACTTCCTTTTCATTGCACTGTTTTTGCTTTTACAATGTTGATGTGTTGCTATCATAATAAAGGAGAAACGTGTTCACAAAAGGTCTGGTCAGACTAGATGGCCTGTAAAGTAATATCTAGCATTGATATTTTATGATCTCAAAACAGTGTTGTTTGATCGTCACAGTTTTGATCAGAATTTGTTGCCAACTATTTGAAAATCCAGAGAGTTCACATAAACATGCAAATTTGCCTTTGTGATAAACATATATTTGGTCTTTGTCCCCAGTTCCTGGCACACAGCTCCTAAAAGCTTTGGAATCTCTGGAGTGATAGGAGCATCTTTTGTTCTAATGAGACAGTTCTTGGTGGGGCCCCAGATAGCTTTAGGAACAAGCCTTGATTAGAAGCTTGGAGCTTTCAGGCCCACCACCCAACCTCCAGGAAGGGGAGAGGGGCTGGAGATTGAATTAATCACCAATGGCTAATGATTCAATCAACCAAGCCTCAAAACCTCCATAAACACCCCTAAAGGACGAGATTTGGAGAGCTGAAAGGGTCACTGGAAGGCTGGGGCATCTGCATCAGGCTAATCCACCAGCCACATAGTCCTGCTCAGGGCCCAGCCTGGCCGAGTCTACAGCAGGCAAGTGCCTGCTCCCCTGGGCTTCCCTTTTCTATAATCCAGGCCAGCTACCCCGTGCTGTCCACTTGCAGTCACATTCCAATCCCACCTCCCTGAGACGACACCAGGGTCTGCTGGAGGGATGGCAGTGGGTGGTGTTTCCACACTTGTCACCTCTGTTGACCCCCACTCCCACCTCTGTTTCAGGTGGACTTCATCAGTTGGGCAATGAAGGCAGCCTCTCTCCCCAGGATTTAGGAGGCACTTCAGTGTGTTGGTCTCACTTGTGTGTGGGTTCTCATCCAAGAGTCACAGCCAGGCCTTTTTTAAGGCTGTCCCCCTCCCAGGGGACTTAATGTGCTGTCTTTGGTACAGCAATGTTCCTGCTGGTGGAAAAGGCAGAGAAAAGGGGTTGTTCCATAGTTCTGAGTGATTCAAGTTCCAATTTACATCTGAGGAAATGGGCTCAGAGAGGCCAGGTAACTTGCCCTGGTGGAAGAAGTGGAAGGAAAACGTCCATCAGATTATTGGCAATATCCATGGTCCATGTGCACAGACTTAGGACTCTGTTTTCTACGTAAGCTGTAAAGCGATATCTGCACATGATGTGCTAGCATGGTGCCTGAGGTGTCACACAGGGACCTCACCTGACTTATTTCCTGCCAGGACATCTGCACTTGGAACAGTATCAGGAGCATAGTGGGTCATCAATTAGAACTCACTGAATGAATGAATGTTTACATAGTAAGGCCTCGGTAAATACAGACTTTTGTTCTCACATGAGCTAGCTGGAGTGCTGGGGATCCTGGGAGGGAAATAGACAAGCCAGGTTTTAGATCTGCTCTGATGCCCATGTAACCTCTATGGACATCACTTAATGCTGCACAGACCTGAGTATTCTCATCTGTAAAATTGCAAGTTGCAACACACAAAACAGATAAAGGAGATATACATATAAAGAACACAGGGCCGGCCTGATGGCGCAGCGGTTTAGGCCATGCTTTGGCAACACTTTGGTTCATGGGTTCGGATCCCTGCCGGACGCACTGCTTGTCAGCCATGCCGTGGCAGTGTCCCATATAAAGTAGAGGAAGATGGGCACGGATGTTAGCCCAGGGTCAGTCTTCCTCAGCAAAAAGAGGAGGATTGGCAATGGATGTTAGTTCAGGGCTGTTCTTCCTCACACACACAAAGAAAGAAAACAGGCATGGGAGACTGGAATGAGTTCTGCTGCAGCTTTTTGGAAAGTAATTTGGCACTAGGTACTGACATTTTAAACACACATTCGACCCAGAAATCCACTTTTAGAAATCTAGCCCATGGAAGCAAAAGTACCAGGACACAAGGATATTTATACAAAGTATTTATTGTAGTATTATTTGTAATGGCACACTTGCAGACCTAAAGGCCCGTCCAAACGGGCATGGTTGTATAAGCAGGAGTTTGTTCATATCTGGAAGCTGTGCTGCTATTGTAGCATAGTTAAGCTGTAGCTATTGACCTGAAGGCATATCTATTTCCGGAGGAATTCTGGTGGAAAGGGAAGAACAAAGGTCCAAGGGTCAATTTCTGGACTTCCAAGAAGCTTCAGTGAAAAGACTTGATAAAAGAAGAAACGAGCCAGGGTGGAGGTTTAGCTGTAGATTTCGTCTACGTGACATTTTCCCTCTGGCGGATGCGCGACCTCTAGATGGATGTGCATCAGCACACATTCTAACCTGGCCGGCACAAGGGCAGAGAAAGCTGGCACCAGGGGTTTCCAGGAGTGGGGCGCCCAAAAAACAATAGAGTTTGCAGGCCGAAAGGGCTTAACACATCGGCGCTCGACAGGGGCCACTCTTTGAACCCATTACGGAGACTTCAGCCTATCCTCAGCTCCTCTTCCCACCCCTCTTTGCACGCAGTCCCGGAAGCGCTATGTGGAAATGGGAGAGCGCCAGGCGACACTCATTCGGTGCACCGCGAGAAGGAGCACAACTACCCGGAGGAAGGACTACAACTCCCAGCAGGCCCCGCGCCGCCCAGCCTCGCATTCCCAGAAGGCCGCGGGCGGCGCGCTGAGGGGCGGGGCGTTCCCGACATGACCCGCGGCGGCCGCCAACCGCCGGGTTTGAATCGCGGCTCCGCTCAGCGGCTGCGGGATGGGCGCCCCGTCGTTGCCCCCGGCCTGGCAGCTCTACCTCAAGGACCACCGCGTCTCTACGTTCAAGAACTGGCCTTTCTTGGAGGGCTGCGCCTGCACCCCGGAGCGGGTGAGACCGCGCGGCTTCCCGGGGCCCCCCGCCCCCCGCCCAGAGCCCCGACCCCGAGGCGACCCCTCCCGCGGGGCTCCGGGGACCCAGGGTGACCCCGCGGGGACCCAGGGTGACCCTTCCCGCGGGGCGCCGGCCCCTCTCTGGGCTCCGGGGACCCAGGGTGACCCCTCCCGCGGGGCGCCGGCCCCTCTCTGGGCTCCCGGGACCCAGGGTGACCCTTCCCGCGGGGCTCCGGCCCCTCCGTGGCCGACCTGGACCTGGAGGCTCGGGACACGCCCCGCCAGGGCCTAATCCGCACTCTTTCTTGCAGATGGCCGCGGCCGGCTTCATCCACTGTCCCACTGAGAACGAGCCCGACTTGGCCCAGTGTTTCTTCTGCTTCAAGGAGCTGGAAGGCTGGGAGCCAGATGACGACCCCGTGTAAGTCCCCCAGGCCAGCCTCGCTGGACTTCCGGGGTGTCCCGGCTCCATCGGGAGCTTCTATTTTGAGCTGGGCTCTGGAAAACTGTCTGAATTTCGAAGACACTTAGTGAAGGAGCCACGGCTTCCCAACCTCCTGTTGTGCCCTAACCAGCTGTGGCGAGGATGAGTCTCTGTGTGCTGGCGCCTTGGTGATGCTTTCAACCTAATCAAACCCTGATTTGGCCAGATGTCCTTCAGGGTGGATGTTGAAGAGAGGCTCATTCTTGTAGGTACCTGGTGCCTTTCAAGTTCCACAGAATTCAGGAGCAGGTCCTCTTGTGCCCCAGGGATGTCCCGGTGCTTTTCCTGTTTTAGAGTTTTTAAATCTAAAGCTTTTTTGAACTATAATTCACACGCCACAAAAACCACCCTTTTAAAGTGGTACACTTCAGTGTTTTGGATTTTGTTCTTTAAGGCACCTAGTTATTATTTTTTTTAATTGTGTATAGTCAGATAGACACTGTAGCTGTCTTTCTGTAATATAATGCCACATTCTTTCTCACATTTTTTTCCCCTGTCAGAATCAAGTATTTCCACACTTTAATTTTTTCCCCAAGAGAATCCCCCGAGTTGTTTCTCTTCTTGGCCAGAGAGTGTTGCTGTTTTCCCTCATGTGTTTGTTCTATGATCCAGTATTGACGGGGATCCCTGGGAAAATGCTGGTTGTGTTCTTGGGAGTGAGTTTCTAAGTGCTCTAATGTTTTCAGATGACAGTTACTCTTGGCTGTCCTCTTGGACTTTGTGGCTGTGTGTTCATTCCAGTACTGTTCTGGCTACAGTGCTGTCTGCTATGCAGGGATGATTCCCAGTGCAGAGAATGATGGTAGGAGGCATAGGAGTTGGCGAGAGAAGGCCTTATTCTGAACCAGCAGGTTATGTAACCATTCCAGTGAAATGAGAGTACTTCAAACGGTTCCTCGAAGACTTCAGAGGGATTTGACATGTGATACTTCTGGACTTACCCCGTCTAAAACTTTTCTTACTAATTGCTAAAGGACTCCAGATAAAATACATCAGCCATGAGGACATGGGGGGCGACGTCCACACAGAGAGAAGGTGCTAAGACGAGCTGTGTAGGAATGCGGTTTGGGACACAGCACTGTTCTGTCTACTCCAGACTTCACACTTTGCTCTTAAAGCAGAGCACAGCGTGTCCATGAGCCTGGGTGGTGATGGCCGGGGCTGTTGGTAACGAGCTCCTCTCCCTTTGCTGACTTTTTCTGTTGACGTGTGCCTGTGTTGATCTTTCTAGAGAGGAACATAAAAAGCATTCATCCGGCTGTGCTTTCCTTTCTGTGAAGAAGCAGTTTGAAGAGTTAACCCTCAGTGAATTTTTGAAACTGGACAAAGAAAGAGCCAAGAACAAAATTGTATGTATTATTGGGAATAAGAACCAAGAGCATATCCTGTCCAGCATCTGTAATGCTAAACCCTGCCCCCCTCACATCGCTGGGTGGACTCTGTTTTCCTCAGTAAGCATGTTCTAAGCCCCTCAGATGTGTATGTGAGTTTATAAAAGGACAGAAAAGCATCTGTCCTAGAGTGTGGTCTTGGGGTTGTGCAGTCAGGAAAACATCCCCTTGGTAAAGGTGTGCTCAGTGTGAGGTCACCTCTGGTGGTGGGATGCGGTAGTTAGGCTGGCGTTCCTGCCTTCAGTGACAGTCGAGATGGGGCGGCATTTATATGGTATGTGTTCGTGTGTTGACAGTGATGGGAACAGAGGGTTTGGGGACATGTATTGTGGAAGGGGTGTTAGATGTATTGGGAAAAGGAGGCTCCAGTCCAACTAGACTGGATTTCTGCAGGTGAACTTGGACTCTTGGACGGACATACTGGGTTATTGGGAGAGTAGAAGAGAGAGGCCATGAGTCCACAAAGAGGTGGCTCCGAGGCAGCCTGGGCTGTAGAGAATTAGGGTTGTTGGAGCAAACAGGACTCCCAGTTAAATCTGAATTTCAGGTACACAAGGAATGATTTTCTAATATAAGTGTATCTCATGTTTTGTATGGGTGTTTACTGAAAAATTATTTGTTTATATGAAGTTCAAATTTAACTGAGCATCCTCAATCTTTATTTGCTAAATCTGGCAGCCCTACAGAGAATAAATACTCAGGTGTTTGATATCCTTGTAGCAAAGCACTGGGCAGGGAGTCGAGACGTCCTGGTTCTGTCTCTGCCACTCGCAGACTCTGTGAGTTTAGGCCAGTCTTGGCCACACTTTTTTCACTGCAAAATGGAAGATAGACCCCCATGATTTCTGAGACCTTTTTGGCTTGAAAATTGTGTTCCTTTTTAGAGATCAATATGAAATAATTCTGTCCAATATAGTAGCTTTTAAATGCTAAGGACAAAGTTGGTTTTTCTCAGGAAGGGGGAAGAAGTTGGAGGTCAATACGGCAAGTAACTCGATGGAGGTCTCAGGAACTACAGTGTTGGAGCTGGGAAGTGGGCAAGGAAGAGCCTTCTAGGTCAGGGGTCAGCACCCTTTCTGTAAAGTGCCACAGATGGTATTTTAGCCTTCATGGGCCACATAGTTCCTGTTAGATATTACTCCTTGTTGCTTTGGTGTTTTTTTTTCCCACCACTGTTTAAAAATTTAAAAACCATTCTTAGCCCAGTGGCTGTATGAAAAACAGGCCATGGATGGCTGATGGGTCCTGCAGGCTGTAGTTGGCCAACCTCGTTCCAGGTGAAAGACCAGCCTGACTACTTCGGAAACGTCGTGAGAAAACTGTGCCTGAGCAAACAGAAGGAAGATCAGGTGTAGCATAGGGAGGCAGAAGCGGACTTTAGGCACCGAGAAAGACAGAGGAGTTTAGGGAATTGCAGCAAATAGGAAGACACTGCAGCTGCGACAGCCGCTTCCAAACAGCGACCGAGTGCTTGTGGGCCCTGTGTTCTGCTGTTGGGAGAGGTGACTCAGGAGGACGACCTGGATTAGGAAACGCACCAGGAGAGCTCGGTCTCCGTCCCCCGGGCGCACAGCAGTGGGGCCAGAACCAGCCTGACCTGGTCAACACCCTGGGGAGAAAGGCAGGGAGACTGGGAGAAGGTGTTTTGCTTCCATTTGGCAACTGTTTTTTTTTTTTTTTTTTTTTCTTATTTGTTGACTGTGTATATGTAGATTGTACTTTTTTTTTTTTACCATTTTTTTAAATTGATGTCTTAATAGTTTATAACACTGTGGGGTTTTAGTTGTACATTTTTGTTTGTCCGTCACCTTGTGGATGTAACCCTTCACCCCTTGTGTCCCCCCCACCCCCCTTCCCCTTGGTAACCACCAATCAGTTCTCTCTGTCCGTGTGTTCACTTATATTCCATATATGAGTGAGTTCATGCAGTGTCTGTCCTCTCTCTGGCTTATTTCACTTAACATAATACCCTCTAGTTCCTTCCATGTTGTTGCAAATGGGACAATTGTGTCTTTTCTTATGGCTGAGTAGTATTCCATTGTATGTATATACCACATCTTCTTTAACCAATCATCAGTCAAGGGACACTTGGGTTGCTTCCACTTCTTGGCTATAGTGAATAATGCTGCAATGAACGTAGGGGTGCATATGCCTCTTGTGATGGTTGATTTCATGTCCATTGGGTAGATGCCCAAGAGTGGGATTGCTGGATCATACGGTATTTCTATTTTTAATTTTTTGAGGACTCTCCATACTGTTTTCCATAGAGGCTGCACCAGTTTGCATTCCCACCAGCAGTGAATGAGGGTCCCCATTTCTCCACAACCTCTCCAGCATTTGTTATTTGTCTTTGTGATTATAGCCATTCTAACCGGTGTAAGGTGATATCTTAGTGTAGTTTTGATTTGCATTTCCCTGATGATTAGTGATGTTGAACATCTTTTCATGTGTCTATTGGCCATCTGTATCTCTTCCTTGGAAAAATGTCTGTTCATATCCTCTGCCCATTTTTTGATCGGGTTGTTTGTTTTTTTGTTGCTCAGTTGTATGAGATCTTTATATATTACTGAGATTAATCCCTTGTCGGACAAACTATTTGCAAATATTTTCTCCCAGCTGGTGGGTTGTTTATTCATTTTGATCCTGGTTTCATTTGCCTTGTAGAAGCTCTTTAGTCTGATGAGGTCCCACTTGTTTATTTTTTCTTTTGTTTCCCTTGTCTGGGTAGACATGGAATCTGAAAGGATCCCTTTATGTCCAATCTCAATGAGTGTACTGCCTATATTTTCTTCCAGGAGTTTTATAGTTTCAGGTCTCACTTTCAGGTCTTTGATCCATTTTGAATTGATTTTTGTATATGGCGATAGGAGATGGTCTACTTTCATTCTTTTGCATGTTGCTGTCCAATTTTCCCAGCACCATTTATTGAAGAGACTTCCCTCTCTCCATTGTATGTTCTTTGCTCCTTTGTCGAAGATTAGCTGTCCATAGGTGTGTGGTTTTATTTCTGGGCTTTCAATTCTGTTCCATTGATCTGTGTGTCTATTCTTGTACCAGTACCATGCTGTTTTGATTACTGTAGCTCTGTAGTGTATTTTGAAATCAGGGATTGTCATGCCTCCAGCTTTGTTCTTTTTTTTCAGAATTCCTTTAGCTATTCGGGCTCTTTTGTTGCCCCATACTTGGCAACTGTTTTTGTTCTCTCCAAGTCAGAATACAGAATACTTTAAAATTAGGCGTTTGTTTGTACTACTTTAATTACAAAACAGACAATATAAGCTCCACCCCTATGCTGGGGTAACCGCAGTTAACTGTTTCATGTATTTCCTTCCAGTTCATTTAAATCTATGTATTTTAAAGAATAGAAAGTTTAAGCTATTCGTACTTTCCTTAATTAGTTTATAAAACTTATACAATAGAAAGGTGTTTCGTAAGCGTGGCGCTCAGCTGTGCTGTTGTGATGTTCTAGAGCCGTGCTGTCCGGTACTACAGCCATTAACCACATGAGCCTGTTAAAATTAAATGAAATGTAGAATTCAGTTCTCCAGTTGCACTAGCAGCATTTTACCTGCTCGACAGCTGCATGTGACCAGTGAGTGCTGTACTGGACATGCAGATAATAGGACGTTTTCATCATTGCAGAGAGTTCTGTTGCACATGGCCACTCTAGAGTGCCAACCACTTGTGAGGTTTGCTGCAAATAATTATCACTAATATAAACACTTGGGCCGGCGCCTAGTGGTTAAGTTTGGTGTGCCCTCCTTCGGCGGTCCAGGTGCCAACCCACACCACTCGTCGGCAGCCACGCTGTGACAGCCACACACATACAAAACAGGAAGACTGACACAGATGTTAGCTCAGGGCCAATCTTCCTCAGCAAAAAAATGAAGAAAGAAAGAAAGAAAAGACAGTCCCTCTTAAAAAAAAACTCAGGTCCCCTTGTGTCCCCATGCGCTTTCCCATGTGAGTGGACGGGAAGGTCTGGGGTCAGAGCCGAGTGCAGGAATGGGCATGACCAGAGGCCTGTCTGCTTCAAGCTGGAGCACCAGTTGGGCACTCGGTACCTCATCCCTGGAGGGGGGGCTGGCACACCAACCTCATCTGTTTTGCAGGGTAAGTATGGTTGGGAGCTGATATTTTGAACCATTTATTAAGTCAGCTGTGTGATTGTAATACATAATGTTAAGACAGTCATTTATTAGACGTTCTTAAACACCAGATAAAGTAATTCTGTGTTGTGATATCCAAATACTGAAGACAAGGAATGGATGGTGGTGTTTGTTGTGATGCTGTGAATTTCTGAGACCCCAGATTTCAGTGTGAGATGCTGCTGCTGGTCAGTTTGCCAGGATCACTGATCAAGCTGCCCCCTGGGTTCTGATGCTGGGAAGGTGCGTGTAGTAAGTAGGAGAGAGCCAGGGTGTGGGGTCTGCCCGGGGAGCACACCGTGTGCTCGGTGACTCGGTTCTTCCTGCTGCATCACTGCCTCCATCTTTTGAAAAGAATGAAATAAATCAGAGCCACTTTGAAAATAAGTCAGTTCAGGGAATAAACTCAATATAGGAACAAGCAGAGAAACTTACTTCTGTGTAAGACTTGAATTTGTGAACACCTGTGATGAGGATAAATGAAGCCCCAGAAGGAGTGCTGAGTCATAAGCCCAGAAGTTCTGCTCAGTGAGTTTTATGTTTTTCAATAGTGAGTGTCCTGTTTTTGGTTCAAGCCCCTTTATTAGAAAATGTGTAAAATGGAGATGTTGACCTCCATGTTGTGGTGGTTAAATTATGGCCTGTGTACATAGGGGCTTAATTAATTTCAGGCTTTTTGAAAGAGAAAGAAAAAAGTATATTTTAAAAGGCCATGGTCATCTTTTCATATCAATAAAGTTGAGACTCCCAGGGGCTGTGGAGTTGTCCATTACAAGATGTACCATTATTTGTTAGGTGCTGTTGCTCTTTTTCTTGTCAATTTATTATTTTAAAAATTAATATTTTTAAACTAAGCCTTACACATAGGGCAAAATTTAAGATACACAAAGAAATACATATTGAAAAGTAATTTTTTAAAAGTTAACGTCTATCATTTTTCTTAATAGAAAACAAATTTAACCCAGTTCTTTTGTTTGTTTTTAAATATGGCAGAGAGATCAAGGAGAATAAAAATTAGGTAGGGAAGGAGGTCCCTGGATTTGCTAACGTGATTGTCATTTGTCCCCCTAGACAGAGCGCTTAGCAGAATGAAAAGGTTGGAAGCCACATTCAGGGAGTGACTGGAGGTGAAAGAATATTTTCTGTTTCAGGAAAAAGCTGATGCTTGAGAGGGTCTCTTTAACGAGACAAGAGGAGGAGGGGACTCTGGACTTTTTCTGTAGGAGCTTCAGAAGCGATGTAGGGTGGTGGTTAAGAGCAAGGCTCTGCCACAGACTAGCTGGGTGACCCTGAGCAGGCTGCTACTCTGGACCTTAGTTTCCTCATCTGTATAATGGGAATAATGATAGCACCTACCTCGTGGGGACACTGAGCAATGAATGAGTTAACATGTATGAAGCAGGTAGGATGGTGCTTGGTACATGCAAAGCATTCTGTAAATGTTTTCTATTATTATAATTATTAGGAGGTATCTTAAATGAGGCAGTTGAGTTGAATCAGGATATTTACCCCATATAGCTGGGTATCTCTACTCCAGCATGGCTAGAGTTTCAATTTCATGTGCCTATTCTTTATTTCCAGGCAAAGGAAACCAACAATAAGCAGAAAGAATTTGAAGAAACTGCAAAGAAAGTCCGCTATGCCATTGAGCAGCTGGCCGCCTTGGAGTGACGCCTGCCCATATTTACCGGCCCCACCGTGGCATACATCATTTCCAAGCACATTCTCCAGTGTTACCACCTTTTCTGTGGGGCCCCTTAGGAAAGGAGACCGTCAACATTTTGGAATTAGAACATTTAAACTATTTTCATTGTTTCTTGCAACTGGTACCAGGGGCTTCGGTTGTACAGCTGGTGCTGCTGGGTTCGGGGGCTGATTCTCTCTTTTTCCTTTGGCAGTTTTTGCTCTCTTTACTCCTGAACTCACAGGATGAGAAGGTGAGAAGTCTGCTCACGGGGGTAGAGCCTTCCACAGCGAAGTGTCTGGGCCGCACGTTGACAACTGGCTGTCGAGCCTGAGAGTTGATGCGTGAATGCTATCCTAGGTCCATTGTGACTGGACAGAGAATTAAGGATACAATTTTAAATTTTATTTGCATAATAATCTAAATTTATAGTGTGCATTTCTGTGTTCCAAATACTCTGTATCATCTCACTTTGACATTGACATGTCCTGTGACCATCCTTTTACCTGTCGGGTCTGTGGCATCACGACAGCCTCCCTTTGCTCCAGAGTGGATCGCGTGAAGTCACGTCCCTGCAGACCTCGGGAAGTGCCGTGTGTGTTAAGGGGTTTCCTCGCCCGTCTCATCACTTTGTAGTCTTCAGGCTCACAGGTGGAGAACTAATGGTATTAAACCCCTGGCTCTGCTTCAGGACTTGTGTGTTCGAGTTCTTTCCGTGACTGAAGTGTGAATGGCCGGGAGGGACAGAGCAGGAGTGATGTCTTGAGACCAGAGTAAACCTCTCGCTTTGAGGTCAGTTGAAGATACTTCTTTACCCAATGGGTGCATGGCAAGGTTGCAACATTTCTCTAAAACAGATGAGGAAAGGTCCTTAATACCAGACCAGGCATTTTCCCGAGGCCCAGCTCACTGCTTCATCCTCTGTCGAGTTAGGAGTGCAGTCAGAGTGGATTCTTCCTGGGGACTCCTGCTCTGGACGAGCTGTCATCCATGGAGGCGGCAGGCAGGGGTGGCATGAACAACACATGTAAGGAGTTCCTGGTGTTAATATTTTCAGTACTCTGCAAACAGCTATTTCCCATTAATGATGTGGACTAGGTAGCTGATAATTCACTTGTCTTTCTAATGTGAATCTTCCTAAAGGAGGGCAATGGAATAAATTAATTTAAAAACTGGACTGGAAAACCTCTCTTTTGGGGAAATGTTTTTCTTTTTTTAAATAGATAAATTGTTTATATTGTTTGTGATCTTACAAGATCATAAATTCAGTGATAAGTGAATTTCAACCCCATCATGGACTAAGCAAAAGATTTGAGCAGTCGTAGTAAAAAAGGGGGTCTGGGACACCCACCCTGGGCCCTCTCTAACAGGATGCTCGCCTTCTGGGCTTGGGCCCGGCCCTCGTTCAATCTGAGCTGCAATATCCTCATCTGTAACACGGGGGTCATAGAAGCTGTGCTGCCTCAGCTGGCTTTTTTATTGTAGATACGATAAGTGATTTTTGTATGATGAGGAGGGGAATTGAAACAGTTATCAGCCCCTTCTAAGGTTCTGCAATGTCGTTTTCTTATTCTGTTTGAATTATTATTTCATAGAACAGCACAAGCTACAATTAAAAGTGAGCACAAAGCCATTCTAAGTCATTGGGGAAACGAGTGTGAACTTTGGGTTTGGAGACAAAGTAAGGTAGCAGGAAAAATCATCCAGCACAAACTCATTTATGAAATTGCTGCATGATTAGCCCCTGTGAGCCACGGGCACACACTGGTTGCTCCCTCCCTGAGAACAATGCGCTGGCCTGAATCCTTTTTAAATGACTTGGCTCAGAGCAGTGGGGACTTGGTGAGCTGCTTCGGGCAATCTGTCAGCCCTGATTCGTGAGTCTCCATTACTGCTACCCCCTTCCGTGTCTGTGTCACATTCTCCACATCATCGGCTCTGTACCTGTGCCCCCGCCCCCTCCCCGAGGCCAGCTCATGCGGGGCTGAAGCCTGATGGTAAGATGATAGATTTGATTTCACCCTCCTTCATGAAGCTAAGCTGCGGGGTAGATTGTTACAGTCCTGTTGGAAACCTCTGGAGGTCGTCTTGTTCGTTTCTGAAAAATAAAAACCATTTCATTTCAAACACTTATGCAGATCCTACCGGGTTTTTTAAATATTATTTTTAAAATATTTTCCTGGTGGTCCCTTAGCCTGCCAACTGATCCTTCCCGCCCAAACAGTTATGGGGGAGGGATGTGTTCCTGCAGAGACAAAGCCAGCCTCAGGCTCCTCTGCAAGAGCCACTTGAGCCCTGACCCATTTGTTTGTGCCATCTGGACTCGTGCCATGTATAAACCGGCTGTGAAAAATGCACCTCAGGCTTGAATTTTTCTGCCATGTCTCAGTCAAACAGTGAAGTGTATTTTTCCCTCTAAGCTTGGAGAACATTGGAGTGGTTTTTGTTAGGGGGAAAAAAGCATCCAACCTCTATACTCATCTGAGCTGCTTATTTTTGATATTTGTGCCAGTCTCTAAATGGATACTTCACTTTAATAACTGGGCCTTACAAACTGGCTTTGTAGAGAGGCTGGGAGAAAAATGGTTTTGTCCTCAGTGGGTAATGATGGTAGATTTCGGCTTTGTCAGGCTGTGTTATGGAGCAAGGCTAAGCTGGAGCTGGCCCCTCAGCCCATCTTGCACATGTCCTCTTCTAGAAACTTATCACTGGACCTTAATGAACACTTAATAGGCATCCAGTCATCAAGCCTCAGCTCAGGCCTTTGCTAAGGGCAACAGCCTCGACTTTCTTTCAAATGTGTGTCCACTTCTCAGGTTCTCCAAGTCAGGTGGGAGTCGGAAGGGTTGTAAATGGTGGTTGTGGGCTGTCAGGTGGGTGGGGTGGTTCGCAGGCTGCCACGTGAGGTGTGACCACGTTAGGGCAGGTTAGAGCCCTGAGGGCCAGTCTCGGGAATTAGAATCCTCCACCTTTCTCCGGTGGTGTGAAGAACAGAGTGCCAGCCCGACTGGAAGAGAGACGCCAAGAATGGAGCCAGCAGCCAGCCATCGCCTGCGGGCTAGCACCCCCTTGGGATGCTGACCATTCTTTGCAGGTTGTACTCACTTAAAAAGAAATAATAACTCAACAATTGCCAATAAAACCTAATGTGATCTTATCTGCATTTTTTGGATGCAGAAATGGAGACTTGTAAAGAGGTGAAAGAGCTTGTCCGAGAACATACAATTAGTGAGTATTAGCGTTGGGATTTGAACCCAGGCAGTCTGGCCCCAAAGCTGGGCCCTCACTACTTGCCAACACTGCCCAGCCTCAGGAGGCGGCCGCAGTCAACTGCCTGACTCCAGGGAGTGAGGGCTGTCTTTAAACTGTCCCCATTCCATTTTTCAGACAGTTTTGCCAGAAAGGCCTTCACCATATGGAACTGAAACCTGCCTCCCCAAGGCTTCCATCGGTCCTCACAGTGCAACATTTTCACTTTGCATTTTGAAGTAAGACTCACAGGAAGTTGTAAAGCCAGTACAGAGGGCTCCCGTGCACCCTCCGCCCAGTTCTCCCCGTTGTAACCACAGTCCAGTGCCTGCACTTGCTGTCAACACCCGAGGCCTGAGCCAAGAAGGGGGCTGAGTTGCGCAGCCCGGCTTGCTTGGAGCCGGTCTAGCCATCACGAGGATTTCTTGGCTCGCCCCGGATGAGTCTGCCTCTCACAGCAAAGAACCAACTGAGCTGCAGGTTTTCTCTCCCCTGGGCTCAGCCTACAGCGCTGGAGCCAGTCTTCAGCTGCCTGCGACCAGACTGGGGCCTTGGCTTCTGTGGTTGTTTCCCCCCGATCCCCAAGGTGGTGACACTTCTCCGTTTGTTCACTCGGATACTTGCTTGAGCACCTACTGTCCGTCGGGTGCTGCGTCCAGGAACTGAAGCCCAGCGGGGACTCAGTCCCCTGCAGTGGGCTCACAGGGGTCCTTGTCTTCTGAATGGGGGGAAGACGAAGGCCAACAAATAGCCATAGGAGTGTGGCGAGTATCTGCAGGAGCACTGGGAAGAGGACAGTGAACCTTGCCTTCGGGAGCAACAAGAAAGGACTGAGCTGTTTGTCCAGGAACGAGGAGGAGGCTGCCAGGTGAACGAGGATGGGAAAGATGCGCCACGTGGAGGGATGGAGGTGCATTCTGGGGAGTGCAGGTGCCTTCTGTGGCATGGCATCGGTGGCACCTTCCAGTCTCCCTATCAGCAGAGCCCTGTCAGAGGTTGTCAGGCTCACTGGACAGATGCTGGCAAGTCCAAGGTGGCCACGATGAGCCCTTCATAGACCTGTGAGTTCTTGGGAATGAGACCAACCAGCCATGCGACTGTCTCCCAGTCAGGACCACATCTCCCAGCAGATATGGCTGTGCACGACAGGGTAAAGGCACATGTCTCCAGCCTACGACCTCAACCATTTGAGGACCCTGTCGAGTGGTTGGTTTTGACATGGACAGAGTCTTGAGGAGTCTACCAGGATGAATTCCCTTCACACCGCACCCTGAGTGGACGGGTTGACCTGCTGGGTGATTTAGTCAGGGTCACTTTCTGTGGAGGATGCTTGCCAGCTGCAGTGGGAGTGATCATAGTGTAGCCGATGCCGAGCTGCTCTGACGGTAATTTCACCAGCGGTTTCCGCTGCTTCCCCAGCCCTGCGTTGGAGGCAATATACCGTGTCATCAGCCCGGAGCAGGAGGCTGTCGCTGGGGTCAGGCATCCTGTTCTTCCAGCCACTGACAAGTTAGCTGAACTAAGTTTAAAGAAAAGAGGCTTGTGCAGCTCTGGTTTTGGTCACTTACATTGGAATTTCTTCTGTCAAAAGGTCACTCCTGCCCCTGATTTCGGCGGTGGTGGTCTGGTGCCGGCTTTGAAGAGGCCCTGATAGCCTGGAGACGGCCTGGTGCTGGCCAAGTGGCCCACCGACGGCTCTAATTATGGGTTACAAGTTGACAAAAGGAGGACGGATAGTGAAAAATAATGGGTCACTCTGCACCGGCCCCTTTTCAGAACTGGGCTAGGGTATAATTTGGGTCCATCTCAAGGGAAGTAGACTGGGGATTCATCAAAGTAGCCCCTCAAGGATGGGCGCCTACTGCCTAGGGGACAATATGATCAGTGGCTCCAATTGCACATCTGGAGTTTGAAACACTGAACCAGGGCTTTAAAGCACATGGGGTGTAGACTGCTAACCTGGCCATCTACACAGCAACATGAAGGGAATGCGTGTCTATTCCTCTATGGAGACACGTGACTCTGCATAACAGTGGCCTCAAACAGCGCGCCTCGCTGGCCTTGACAGCCGAATCCTGTTCTGTTTAGGCTTTGTGGGGGTGCAAAGGAGACCCTTTCAAAAAAGCTCAGGCCAAGAGGCAGGGGGTCACTGGCAGGAAGCATGTGCAGCAGCAGGCAGCCAAAAAGGGGTACCCCTAGTTCTCCCTAAACAGTCTTTCAATTCATACCTTAAACACACACAGAAGTAGGTTTTGACCCGACTAAAGCAATATTGATCCTTGTCATATTGTGGGATAAATGTTAGGGTCATTATCCACCCTTCTTTCCCCACATGTAATCAGAGCCTGTGGCCGTTCTCCGGCAGAGGCCCTGCCCCACTTCCACTCTCCCCCCTCCCTCCCCAGTCTCTCTCCCTTCACTCCTTCTGCTTTTGCAGATGGCTGCTGCTCCCTGAGCACCTGCTTTTCCCTGCCTGAATTCTTTCACCTTCCAGGCCCAATGCCCCCGGAGAGAGAAGGGCCCCTGGCTGCCACCGGCTTCCAGAGCAGGGGTTGGGAGCAGGGCTGCCACGACTGAGGTAGCAGGAAGCCCCCGGCCCGCTGAGTGCCCCAACCCAGCCTCGGATGCGGCGTGTGGAAGGATGGACAGCCTGCACCATACCCGGCCAACTCTGCCGCTCTGTCCGCGTGCCGTCTGAAGTATTGTTGCACTAACTTTGCTGGGATGGTGTTTACTTCCCGACTCTATTCCTCAAACCAAGTGAGCCTGGTAGAGAAAGAGGCCAAAACAAACACTGGAAGGAGATCACCGGGATGACCCTAAGTCACCAAGCTGCTTCATCCGAGAAGGGCCACCCTCAGTGAGGATGTGGACCTCAGGCCTCTGTCCCGCCTCCACCCAGTCTGGGGGTGGGGCAGGGACAGTGGGTCCAGGGACCTGGGAGGAGGGCTTCCCATTGACCGAGATTGAACCTGAGACAGCCCCACTCTGACAGCCCCGGCCTGTCACCTCCATGCATGTCACTGCCTGAGTGGGGGCCTTTTTGTGACTCCTCTGCCTCCCACCCTCCCACGGGTGTCTGACACCTGTCCTAGAAGGTCCCTCTTACATGTTTGCTAAGTGAGTGATGGACAGGCAGAGGCCCGCCCTGCCCTATGCCGCATTTGTAATTAGGAGCTAATGGCAAGTAGGACTTCTTCCTTCTGTAGCCCCCTTGCTAGTCAGCATAGGCCCTCCGCCCACCCACCCCACTTCACCGGATCCTTCTGGTTGGTTAGGAGGCTGATTAAGACCAGGACAAGACCAGCCAGCAGCCAAGTGCCCCAGCCAGGGGGCTGCCTCCTACCATTCAGGCTGCCGGCACCAAGGCAGAGCCGGTTCAGGCCCCACCCTCACGCCTCCTCAGCCTGGCCATTCGGCGGCTGAAGAACCAGAGGCTTAGAGAGATTAGGAGTTTGCTCAGGGACCCACGGCCAGCTCGTTGGGGACACTGGGATTTGAACCCAGGTCTGCGCACGTCTACCTGCAGCTGCGCGGCTTCCTCCTCCTTTCCGCTGGGGCCGAGCTCGGCAGCGGTGGGACCGATTTCCCCGCGAACCCCAGGGGATCTCGACGCCAGCGCGCAGGCAGGAAAGGGGGCGCCGCGGCCAGAAGAGCCTCGCTCGGCTCCCCGCGCTCCTCCCCTCCCCGGCCCTGCTCCCCAGCTCCCCACCTCTCCTCTCAAGACCCCCTCCCCGCTCTCCCCACTCCCCGAAATCCCCTCGCCCGACTCTCCCGGCTCCCTACATCCCCGCCTCCCGCACTACCTCGGCTTCTCCCGCTTCCGCACTCTCCGGGGGACCCCCACTCCCCGGCTCCCCTGCAATCGCCGACTCTCCCTCACCTCTCGGCTCCCTCCACTCCCTGTTGCCCCCACTCCCGCCCCCACTCCGGGGCCCCGTGCACCCCCTCCCCGCTGCACCCCCGACCCCCGCATGGCCCGGCTGGGCGCGCTGCTCCTGGCCGCCGCCCTGGGCGCGCTGCTCAGCTTCGCGCTGCTGGCCGCCGCCGTGGCCACCGACTACTGGTACATCCTGGAGGTGGCGGACGCCGGCAACCGCACGGGGCGCGCCGGGCAGCTCGCGTCGCACTCGGGGCTCTGGCGCATCTGCGAAGGTACCGCGGCCCGGCGGGCGGCCCCCAGCCCCCATCTCCCGCGACCTCTCCCCCTGGGACTCCCCACCCCCAGAGCAGTGCTGGAGGCCTCGCCCCTCCCCCGCGTGTCTGCCCTTGGGATCTCTCGACTCCCCCCCAACCAACTGCTGCAGTGGGGCTGGAGGAGGAAAGGACTCTGGCTCAGAGCCAGGCCGGGGGCGGGAGATAAAGGTGGGGGGACACTGGGTGGCCCCAGAAGGACCCAAGAGCATTCCAGAGTTCAGGCAGTCCCTCGGCCTCACGTGTCGGGGCCTGTCTTGTGTTAGAAGCAGTGGCACATCACTTGATAGATGGCAGGTCACCCTGAGGCTACTGAGGGCTCTGCCACTCACAGCTGAGTGACCTGGGACCTTGTCCCCCCTCAGCCTCCACATCTTGGTCTGTCAATGGGGAGAAAACGATGCCTCTCAGGAACCAGGACTGGGGGGTCTGGAGGAGTGAGGGAGGAAAGCGGTGGGCAGGGCCCAGCACCAGGGGCCTCAGCTCATCTCCAGGGGGTGTGGGTGGGGTGGGGGTGAGGGTGAGGGAGGGACACCTGGTGTGGGGAGCTGGGGGCCTCTGGGAAGGCCAGGTTCCTCATCCAAGTGACCAGAGGTTGTTTCTTGATTACCATCCCCAGGGGGTTTGGCCGGCAGCCCCGTCACCCCCGCTCCCTGTCGGGCACAGCTGGGGATGTGGGGCAAGGCTCCTGTTTGCCACACCGCCTGATGGTCTGACGTGGACAGGGGCAGAAAACAGGAGTGTCACGTGCGTTTCAAACCTGCGCACAGGCTGCCAGGTCCGGCAGAGAGGAGGGTGGTCCTCAGCCCGGCCCAGAGGGATGGGGCAGCCAGCAGGCTGGAGGGTTTCCCCGGCGCTGGAGGAGTGCTGGGGCGGCAGGGCGTGAGTGTGTGTGAACGCGTGTGCACGTGTATATGAGCACGTCTCTGTGAGAGTGTATCTGTGAAATGAATGTGTGAGTATGTGTAACTGTGTGTGTGAGTGTGGGCGTGTCTGTGAGAGTGTGTGTGCCGCGCAGGTGACTATGCATGTGTGTGGGGGGGGTGGCTTCCTCGGGGCACCTGGGGAGGAAGGACCCAGCTGTTGGTTCATTCACCTAACAGACTGCCTAACGCTCCAAAGCCCTCCCGCTTGTGCACATGTGTGCCCGTGTATGTGCATATGTGGGCTGGTGTGCATATGTGTGTGAGAGTCAGAGAGCCCGTGTTACACGCACCTTTTCCCTGTCCAGGCAGAGCCTGACCTCTATGTGTGAGCATGCTCAGGGACCCTGGCCTAAGGGAGTCCCAGGGGCAGCCTCTCTGGGTGTTTGCGATTCTGGACAGGCATCCTTGCGGTATTACTTGTACTTTAAATAAACTAAAGGAAAGCTCTTGACCCCTCCAAACCCATTTCGAGCCCCAACTCCGAGTTCCAGGAGAGACTCCGCCGGGGCCCTGTGGTCACTGGTCGGTCTACCCGGCTCTGGCAGGGGCGAGAGCATGCCTTCAAGCATGCCTGCAGGACCACCCATTTCCGAGAAGTATGGGGTGGGTGGTGGCCCCACGGGTGTCCAGCCCACCAGGCTTTGCCTCCTTTCTGCTTTTTAGGACAGAACAGCTGCATCCCCCTGATCGACCCCTTTGCCAGCGAGAGCCTGGATGTCTCCACCTCAGTGTGGCGCCTCGTCTGTGAGTGAGCCCACTCCTTCCTTAATCTTGAGGCAAGCCTGGAATCAGGCTGCCCTCACCCTAGACCCACAGATCCACTTCCAGCAGGACCCTGCATTCCCAGAGGACATTTCCATTTATATCCACTGGCCACAGCCCCCATGCTCTGCTGTTGGCTTGTGAGCACAGGCACCTGACTCCCAGCCTAGCCTGCCCTCCCCATGCCTCTTCTGGACTCTCCTTATGTTTCCAGATGGGTCTACCTGGCGGGCATCTCCCACCTGCTGGGTCGGGGGGCATGTGTCTGCTGTCCTGAGGAGTCTGGGAGGTTGGGGGTGCTGGGGAAGCCTCCCTCACCCTGGGCCTCGGGAAGCCTGTGCCAGAACAAGAGGTGGTCACTGGGAGGGTCAGGTGGTTACCACGGACCCTCAGAGGTCATCAGAGGGAGGTGGATGGTCCAGCTTCTCCTCTGGCCAAGGCCAGGGTGGCCCCGCGTGTCCTGCAAAGGTGAACCTCATGCAGGCAGGGCTCTGAAGTGCTCACCTGGCCCCCCTTGGGGGGCAGGTCCTGGTCCCCTCCCACACCCTGAGCCCCTCTCCCTGCAGTGCTGCACCGAGCCGTCATGGTTGTTCTGCCCCTGAGCCTCGTCCTCGTCGTGTGCGGCTGGATCTGTGGCCTGCTCAGCTCCCTGGCCCAGAGCGTCCCTCTGCTGCTCTTCGCTGGCTGCTACTTCTTGCTGGGGGGTGAGTCTGGGGGCTGTGGGGCCCACAGGTCCTGGGAGTGAGGTACTGCCTTTCCTGCCACCCCATTCCCTGCTTCGCTCTGGGCTGCACTGAGCCTGGGCCCACCCTGGGGACTGAGCTGCAGCGGGCAGAGGCACCCTGGGTGGCACCAGGGCCTTCAGAGGGGCAGGGGCAGGGGCTCTGGTTGTGGGCCCAGAGCCAGGGGCAGCCCTGGGGTTGAGCTTCCAGGCGCGAGAGGCATGAGGATCTCCGAGGCTGTCCCAGGACCTGTCCTGATGGACCCGCACGAGGGGTGGGGCCGGCCTCACTGGCTCCCTTCTCCTCCCCCCAAGACTATCTTGGTGGGAGGAGCAAGGTGGGCAGGGGTTAGCACTGGCCAGGCAGAGCCAGGCATTAAGATGGGGTGAGAAGGGGCCTCAGAGTCCTTGGCAGTAACCCCAGCCCAGGCCCAGACTGTAACTAGCAACAGTTTATCAGCTGCTATTCATCTAGACTGTGCCGGGCGCTGGGCCAAGCATGCCCTCAGGGACTCACGTGCCACGGGCACACTGTGGTCCTAGCTTCTGGCTGAGATGTCTGAGGATTCACCAAGGTCAGCAGGAAGCTTGTCTTGGGGTCCCCTTCACTGCCTTTTGGTGCCACCTGCCCCGGCCAGCAACCAAGTGCCCCCAACTGCCCAAGGCTGGCTGTCGATGATGGTGGGCTGGCCGCTCCTTGGGGTCATTCCTCAGTGGCACCTGCCGTCCAGGGCCAGGCCTGAGTCGAGTCTGGTGTCCCGGGCCAGCACTACCACCCCGGCTGTGGCACTCGAGGACCAGACCACGTGGGCCTGGGGCTCCCTCCTGGGCAGGCCTGCTTCCTCCGGGAGGGAGTGAGGGAAGGAGTAGGTGGGCCTGACTGGCGCCAAGAACCAGGGGACTGACAGCCTGGATGTTTGGTTTAGAGAATGACAGCAGAAGAAATCAATCCGTCAGCTGTGGCCTGACCCCAGAGACCATCTGTGTGTATCCAAAATCCAATTAAGAGGACCTTGGGAAGCCACCGAGAGGAGAAATTGGGTGGGGTTGTAACCAGGAAACCTGGTGATGGCTGGAAACCTTGGCATTATGTCAGAACCAAGGCGCCGGCCAGTAGGCAGAGGGAGGGTCTGGAGGCAGCTGCTGGGGGGCATCTCCCCCGCCCCCACTCCAAGGCCTGGGGAGCTTGAGAGCAGGCAGCAGGCCTGGTTCCAAGAATGCCCCACCTGCCCCCCTCGCTGCACCCTGGCTTTCCTTGCAGGACGGGTTTCCATGGAAATGGGTCTGCTGACATCACTGTCAGGAGCCCAGCCAGGTGGCCTGGCGGGGAGCAGGTCAGGGCCAGCAGACAGGAATGTCACACCAAGGGAACCTGCCTGGGGCTAGCTCACCCCACCCCCTCCACCAGCACTGCAAGAAGTGAGAGGGACACAGAGGGGTCCAGGATGACAATAGATGGATGGGGTGCCCTTCCCTGGAATAGGAGCAGGGGGCGGGGGAGCACATGCGGGGACAGGGCCTGGAGTGACAAATTCCACTACAATCGCCCAGCTTGAGGCTCCCGTGCCGGCCAGGGGGACATGTCTGAGACAGCTTCAGGAGGTCTGAGGCTTGGAGAGTGGTCTGGCACGAGCTGGGCCTGGGCTCCCCAGTCCCCAGGGAGAGTTGGGTGCTCCAGATGGGGGGTCCAGCTTTGGAGCTTACTCTGAGCCCCATGCTGTGGCAGAGCCGTGGGTCCTGTCCTCAGCCAGGCAGCTGGTGGCCTGGAGATGAGCTCATCTGGTGGGGCAGCCTGAGGGGGGCAGAGCGGAGACTTGGCCAGGAGCTCTGACCGCTCCAGGCTGGGACAGATGCCTCTGTTTCTGGGGCCCCAGCTGCATGAGAGCTCCCCAAGGAAGCCTGAGAGGTGTCCACCAGCCCTGCTGCTGGGGGCCGGCCCCAGCCCAGAGCCCCCTTCATTCAATTTGGCTTCACATCCTTCCCCAAATTAAATCCATAACTTCTGCTGCTGCTCTGCCCAGCCTGGCTGGTGGCTGTGAGTCCCGCCCCCACCTCCCTCCTTCCCATCTTTGGTCAAGTGAGGAATTGCAGAGGACCAGGGGGAGACTCAGGCAATATGGGGACTTCAAGGCTGTGCCCCTTCTCGGGGCCCCAGTGAGATCCAGACCTGGTCCTGAAGGTCAGCTCTGGTCAGCCTCCTGCCCTTGGCTGGCAGTGTCCAGAGGGAACACTGCACCCAGGAATTGCCTGAGGATTCCCTACAGTGAGCACCAAGGACAGGCTCTGACGTCAGCCTGCGGCTGTGGGACGGGGGTAGCTCTCTGATTGGTCCTTCTGAGCCCGGGGGGGACTGGAAAATGTCCCAGTGCCCAGCTCTCTGCTTGCTCCTGAACCGCCGGGATGGAGGGTCACCCGGTGCCCGGCACCCTGGGCAAAGCCAATCCTTAGAAGAAAGCTCTGACTGCGCAGAGAGTCGGGGGGAGGAGGGCCTCCTCGTCTCAGGCAGGACAGGGGTTATGGGAGCAGAGAGGAAGGGCCTGAAACTCAG
Organism: Tapirus indicus; assembly: GCA_031878705.1. Classification (NCBI taxonomy): domain Eukaryota; kingdom Metazoa; phylum Chordata; class Mammalia; order Perissodactyla; family Tapiridae; genus Tapirus; species Tapirus indicus. Next base: position 56,621,177 of record CM062932.1, read on the forward strand.
ACTGGGGGCAGAGAGAGGGCTTCTGGAAGGGCGGACAGTTAGGCTTGGGCCAGAAGGAGAGGAGGCAGTAGTCCAGCAAAGTGAGGAGAGGGAGCCGCGAGGAAGAGGGGGCTGGAGGTGTGGGTCAGGGGACCGGCTCAGGGCACCTGGTCAGAGCTCTGGAGACCCCCAGCTGCCAGTAGAAGTGTGTGCGTGTGTGTGTGTGCACACGAGTGTGTTGTGTGTGCACGTTTTGGGGACTCTGGGGGATACGGGAGGGCGCTGTGTATGTGGGGGCAGTTATGTGAGTGGGGACCATGTGTTGTGGGTGTAGGTGGTGCTGTTTGCAAGGAGATTTTGTGGGGTGAGGTCCCGAGGTTTGAGGACTGAATTGGAGCCTCCATTCCCCCCAAAGGCCACTGGGCAGGGGCTCCTGAGGCCATGTCTGCAGGACCACTCTGGCCAGGGTCCCAGGTAGGGCAGCGCCCCCAGCAGGCAGACACACTGAGTGGCTACCCTGCATCCCCCTCCCCCAGGTGCCCTGACCCTGGCGGGGGTCGCCATCTACATCAGCTACTCGCACCTGGCCTTTGCTGAGACGGCCCGCCACTACGGTCCCCGGCACATGCAGGACGTCCGCGTCAGCTTCGGCTGGTCTGTGGCCCTGGCCTGGGGCTCCTGTGCCTCAGAGTCGCTCAGCGGCACCCTCCTGCTTGCAGCCGCCCGAGCCCTCAGCCTGAGCCGGGGGGCCAAGCACCTCCCACTCTGTGGTCATCTGAGTCCCAGTGGGCAGGTGGTGGGGGAGAGGGGCTGGGTTTCCCTCTGCATCTCCTGGGATTGAGCGGCCAGAACAGGCCTGGCTGGAGTCCTGGCTGGGAGGTGGGCCCTGAGGGTGCGCAGGGGCTGGGGCAGAGCCAAGAATCTCTTGCTAGGCAAAGCCTGATGTTTGGGGGGCTCCTTTGCCCCTTTACACCCGTTAGGACTAACTGGTTTAGCCCCCTTTTAGAGATTTGAAAAGTGAGTCCCAGAAAGAGGAAGCATGGCCCGAGGGATTGTTGGTGGCGGAGTTGGGGTCGGGGGGTGCAGGTTCCTGGGCACTCAGCCGGTCCCCTTGCCTCTTGAGAGTGCGGCTTGCACTTTCCCCCATCAGTCCTGGTGTGCCACAGCTGTCCCCATTCCTAGGGACCTTGTTTGGGTGGAGAAGCCATCCCCCATCCTGAAGAGGTGGGTGTTTGAGAGAGAAGCAGGTCCCCGTTGAGTACCCCCTGTGCTGGGCACCCTGCACGCCCGTCTCGTCCAACCCTCTAGTCGCCCTTCACACTAGTTACCATTCACCCATTTCACAGAAGGGGAGACTGAAGCCCAAACCACCCCAGAGCAAATGGCAGAGCCAGATGCCCCTGGGACTCCCAGGCCTCTGTTCTGTCCACCTGTCCCTGAGGACAGGCGTTGGTGGCGAAGGGACAGAGGAGAGGGTCCGAGAGCCCCTTTGATTTGCAGGCGCAGGGCTAGCCGAGCGGACAGGATGCACCGCTGCCCCCTCCCTTGTTTTCCGGCCTCTGTCCTAGTCCTGGTGCGGCTGCTGCTCCTCCGGACCGGCTCTCCGGGCCCCCGATCCTCCAGTCTGCAGCTCCCGGGGAATATCTGTGCTGGCCAGGGGCCCGGAGAACAAGCCGTCATAGACGTCCTAGTGGGGAGGGTGGGGGAGCCGTGCCCTGGTGGAGAGGTGAAGAGGCTTCTTAGCCAGCGGGGGCTAGGGCCCCAGTGTGGCAGAGGCCAGAGCCTGGAGCTTTGGCTGCAGGCTGATGGAGCAGAGGCTGAACCAGGCTGGGTGGGGCTCAGGCCCTCAGGCCCCTTCCGAGGGCTAGACTGCGGGCAGATGGGCGGCCAGCACACCTGGGCCATCGTGGTCTATAAAGGCTGAGGCACACCTGCCCATTTTACTGTAGGTGGAGAAATCAGGCTGGCAGAGGAGAAGGGTCCCCGGGGACCATGCAGTCCCTGAAGCCCCAAACAGCCCATTTCAGGCTCAGGGCCTTCCTGAGTCTGGGGTGTGTGCTGGGGAAGATGGCGGCCTCTCTTGCCTTGGTCTCCCTCCTCCCCAGTCTCCCTTTGTTGCTTCACAGGTTACAGGAAGCTCTGCGGGCACAGGGGCTGGCATCATTTTTGGGGGTCCCACTGAGGGACAAAGCGCTGGGGGCTGAGTGGGGGCTTCCCTTCTCACCTGCGTTTTAGCATTTACCATTCCTCGTAGCAACATTGTGCCAATTTGTCCTTAAATAAATCAGCCTGTGCTGTGTGCAGAATAAGCCTTTTTTTCTTTTTTAAAGATTTTCAAAATAGATAATTGCATGACCACGGTTTACAGACAGTGCAAGGGCGAGAACACTCTTCCTAGCTGTGTCTGCATGTTCATCCATCCAGAGGCGTCCCGTGTGTGTGTCTGCGTGTCCGTCCATCTGGAGGCATCCCATGTGTGTGTCTGCGTGTCCGTCCATCCGGAGGCATCCCATGTGTGTGTCTGCGTGTCTGTCCATCCGGAGGCATCCCATGTGTGTGTCTGCATGTCCGTCCATCCGGAGGCATCCTGTGTGTGTGTCTCCATGTCTGGTCCACCTGGAGCCGTCTTCTGCAGACACAGCAGCTCCTTCTCATCTCCAGACAGGGGAGGACTCCCCGGGCCTCCGTGATGGATCCGAGGGGCTTCGTGGGCAGGTCCTCTGGGCTTGTGAGGCTCTCCCTTGACTTGTCCCTCCCCTCGGCCCTGCAGCGGCTTCTCCCGTGGTTCCCTGGGGCGGGGAATGCGAGAGTTTCCCCCTGGGCCTCTCTGACTGTGGATGGGCTTGGGCTCTGGGGACAGGGCACTGGAAAAGTGGCCGCTGGGATCCCAGAACTCCCTGAGGGAGGGCATGGGGGAAGGCGTGTGGCACCTGCCCCTTTTCTTCTAGGGCAGATCTGCCTGCCTCCTGGCCACATGCCAGCAGGGGATGTGACTTAGCTGGGCCGGTGTGCGACAGCCTCCCTCTCTGACTGGCCAGCCTCTACAGCGAGTGTTTCATCGTTCACCGGGTGATCAGGCTGTGCAGCCAAGGTTATAAGGCAGATACGTGTCACCCAGGGGAGACAGCAGTGCATGATTCAAGGTCGCTGAAAACAGACCACACACCCCGGGCTCACAGGGTGCAGAGTTTACTTGCAGCAAGAGGAGAGCTGGAGAGTGCACCAGCCCCAGCCCCTTGTAGCGTGTCTGTCCCCCATGACCTGTGGATCCCCTCCACAGCTGATGCTGGCCGTGTGGCTGCTCCCACCCCACTTCGTGCTGCTGTGGAAGGACCCCCCCACAGCATGGGGTCTGAAATACGGAAAGCGGGGGGCCTGCCTGCGGACCAGTGACTGATGTCCTTAAGCCGAACAAAGAGCAACAGTGAGTCTGAAGCAGAGCTAGTCCCTCACTGGGCGGATGTCCCTGTGAGTGGACACCGTGTCTTCACAACCACTGTCCTTGACTTGCAGTGCCTCCATGGGCCTCTGGTCCTTGTGGCTGAGGGACAAGCCCTGACTGGGATGGCCCTGCCTCCAGCAGGCCATGTTTTTCCTCCTGCTGTGGCCTTGTCAAAGCCCTTTCTTCAGTGACAGTCCCCCTCCTCCCTGTCCTCCTTCCCAACCACTCCGGCCCTCCTCCCTCTGGCACATTTGTCTGCACCATTCTGTGGGCTGGCTCTGGTTATTGTCCTCTGATGCCACCTATGTCCCCACCCATGACGGGAACCTCCATGAGAACAGGGACGTCTCGTGAGCTCAGGCCCTCCTCCCAGCCAGCACCCACAAATGGAGGAGCCAGCCTCCAAGACGGCCCCCAGTCATCCTTGTTGTGGGGACTCACCCCTCGTGTAGCCCCACACACACTGAACCTGGGCCGACATGGACGGCAGATAGAATCCTGTGGAGGTGACATGTGTGACTGTGTCATACAAGGCACAGCAGCTTCTGCCTCGGTCTCTTAGCTTGCTCGCCCTAGGGGAAGGCTGCCCTCACACGGTGAAGCCACCCACACAGACAGACCTGAGGCCCCCGGCCACCAGCCGGCAGCAGCATGCAGGCCGTGCAGGTGAGCCCCCGAGGAAGGCGAATGGTCAGGTAATGCCGCCCCAGCTGATGTCTCGTCCGCAACCTCGGGAGAAGCTCCAAGCCAGAACCGCTCAGCTAAGCCACTCCCTAATTCCTCACCTACAAAAACTACGAGAAATAAGTAAGGATTATTGTGTTTTCAGGCACCACGTTTTGGGGTAATCTGTTGCGTAGCAGTGGGCAGCTCACGCAGTACACACTCGCGGGCACTTGCCCAGACAGGGCCGCGCAGGGACAGAGTGACAGAGGTTCAGAGTTGCTGGCCTGCTTTTGACTCTCTGGTTATCTCCCCCTCAAGCACAGGAGAGCAGTTCTGGGCCCTTGGGGAGCCCCAGATGCTGCATCCCCCAGAGTACAGATCTAGATTCTTCTAGGGGCGGGAGGGAAACCAGGAGAGTCCTTTGCTTTAGGCCCCCTCGGCCTGCCACCGAGCGCTCCTCTCCCACCAGTGCGCACACACACACCGCGTCAAGACTGCCACCCTGGGGCCGTCCCCCACCTCTGCGCCTCCAGCCCAGGCCCTCTCCTGAGCTCCGTGCCTGTGTTTCTGGCAGCTTCCCAACTGCGTGAAAACTTCACACTTCTTTTTTTTAGGGAGATTGGCCCTGAGCTAACATCTGTTGCCTATCTTCCTCTTTTTCTTTGTTCTCCCCAAAGCCCCAGTACATAGTTGTATATCCTAGTTGTAGGTCCCTCTAGTTCTATGTGGGAGGCCACCTCAGCATGGCTTGATGAGTGGTGAGTAGGTCCGCGCCCGGGATCCGAGCTGGCGAACCCCGGGCCGCCAAAGCAGAATGTGTGAACTTAACCACTATGCCGCCAGGCTGGCCCCTAAAACTTCACTCTCTTAAACTGAAGTCACCACTCTCCCGGCACAGAGCCTCCTGCTGGGATTAGGGGCTTTCAAAGCACTGATGTGATGGTCTAGCTCCCCTATTTAAAGCACACACACATATTCAGATAAATACACGCCTATGTATCCAGAACAAAATATACAGGAACATTATAGTTGTGATTCTTGGGTGATTTTTAAAAATATACTTTGTCCAGGTCTTCTAGTTGACCTCAGCAGGAGGGTTGGTCTTAACCCCTGAGTCTGCCGAAATTACCCCAGGAGTTGCTAAAAATGAGATCTAGTCCCACATTCTCTACTATTAAGACACATTATTCCATAAGCAGAAAATTTTATTTTTTAAAAAGGTAAATATGTATTAGATAAGTACAAGATAAAGCCCTGACCCCCTACCACGGCAGGTAACACCCTTCCCGCTGACTCTAGGTCCCTTTCTAATGTCCTCCTGGGCTTCCTCTGGTGCCTCCCTGAGCGCAGGACGCTCTCCGGCTCAGGCCAGTTTCCCCTCCTGTCAGCGGTGGAGCAGAGGCCCTGCCCTGGCTGCCTCCCGGGCTGGGGGGGGGGGGGGGCAGGGGGCGGCGCTGGGATGGGGTCCCGCCAGTCCCTGCCTGCTTGGGCACCCTGTCCCGGATGCAGGGGGCACTCGGGGCTTGCTGGAGAAACAAGGTGGAAGCTTCACCCTAAGTGTTGTGGGAAGTAGAGGGGTCCGAGGAGACGAGCGGATGACAGGGGCGCTGTTTACCGCTTCTCCTCCCGCTCCCTGGGGACACCTCCAGTCCCCGCCGCGATCCCAGCCAGGCACAGACAGGGTCTGGTCACCCCATCCTCAGGGCGCCAGCTGCCTCAGCACGAACCCCCACTTCCTCAGCGCCAGCTCAGTGTCCCGCGCCGAGACATCACGGTGCCACACGGCGCGCACCGACCGCTCCGTCCAGGGGAACAGCAGCACTTGCACCGCGTGGCCAGTCTGGGCCACCTCGTCAGTGCTCACGGCCTGCAGGCGCCGGCACAGCTCCTCGGGCGGCAGCCCGTCCACCCTCACCATCACCATGTTCGTCTCCACCGCGGTGAGATCCACGGAGCAGATGGGGGACGCCAGCTCCTGGAGCCCTGGGCCCAGGTCCTGCCGTGAGTGGAGCCTGACCTCGGGACCCCACTACCACCCTCACCACCCAGCCCTGTCACCCCAGGAAAGGCGAGGGCAGCCCAACCACGGTGGGAGGAAAAGAGGGACCCTCAGTCCTGACATGGCCTTTGGAGTTGCCAGGCTTGCCTGGGCTACTTTTTAGCTGTGTGACCTTGGATGAATCAGTTAACCTCTCTGGGCCTCGGTTTCCTCATCTGTAAAGTGGGGACATCATGGGGTTGTTGCGAGGACTCAATTAACGGAGGTAAAGACCCAAGTTAGAGGCTACGCTCTGCTGGATCCTGCAGAGACTAGGAATTCCCAACACCCGCTCAGGGCTCACTGGTCTGGCCACTGCACCGGCTGCCATCTGGTCAAGCACTCGGCAGCTAAGTTTCACCCTGCTTGAGTTGAAGGATGCACACCTGCTGGGGATTTGGGCCCCGCTGCAGGGGACCCGCAAGGTGCTCGCCTGGGACCAAAGGGAAGTGAGGGTGGGGGCTGTGATCCAGGCACCTTTGGCGAATCTCTGGGCATTCTGGTGGTCCCTCAGCAACACCTCCTCAGCGTTGGACAGTCCCACTAGGGCAGCCGCTGCCAGCACCCCCGCTTGGTGCATCCCTCCGCCCAGGGCTTTCCGGAGGCGCCAGGCTTCTTTGATGAAGTCCTTGGGCCCCCCAACCAGGGCCCCCGCTGGTGCACCCAGGCCCTGGGAGGAAGAGAGGAGAGAATTGTGCCCGCCTGCCCTCTGCGTGTGCGTCTCTGTCCTCAGGGCCAGGGGAGGGGGCATGAAGGGGATGGGTAAGGGCAGACGCTGTGGCCCTATCTGGGGAGGGGTTAACGGGACCCAGGGTCAGTGGCTGCCAGCCTAGGGAACCCAACTCTGCCTCCTGCTGCAGGCACCCTACCCTCCTGTGCTGGGGGTGGCCCGGCGGCTTCCTACCTTGGAGAAACAAAGAGACACAGAGTCACAGTGCTCCACAATGCGGGCCAGGGGCACGCGCAGAGCCACCGAGGCGTTCATCAGCCGGGCCCCATCCAGGTGGACCCGCACCCCGTAGCTCCGGGCCAGGAGGCGCACCTGGGGGCACGGTGCAGGCAGAGGTCAGAGGGAGGAGTGGAGGGAGGGGGGGGTCTCCAGAAGGCCACTGGGCTTGGCTCGAGGAAGCACTCGGGATCTGGAGTCAGGGGACCCGGATTGGTGACCAGCTTGGCCATCTGGGGCCTGAGCGGTCACTTCTGCTGCCTGGGCCTGGGTGCCATCCTCTGTGAAAGGCAGTGGATGGCAAGTGCTGTAGTTCACGTTTGTGGTGTGCTCACCGTGGGCCAGATGCTTACCATGGTCCGCGCGATGAATGCCTCATCTTAGTTAAGCTGGACCACGGCTCCCTGCGGGAGATGCTCCCAGTGCCACATCTCAGGCGGGAACGGGTCTGGAGAGTTAGTCGGGGCCCAGGTTGTCATGCCGGTGAGCACAGAGCTCAGCCCTTGCACGCTGGTGGTAAGGACCAGGCGCAGACTGGTGCTGCTCTGGGACTCAGCTCCCTGGGGGCCGGGGGGCGGTCTCTGGTCTTTTGGGAAAGTTTGGGCACTGGGGGCCCTAAACTGGGGCACTAATTCCCTTTGCATCTGCAGCCTAGGACCACACACATGTCCCTCCCACAGCAGTTCTGGCCACTGTTGGGCATCCACAACACATATCAAAGGGGACTAAGTCCCAGGAGAGGGGCTCAGGGGAGACAGGAAGCCAGCAGCTGACTGTGGAAGGGCACAGTGGTGGGTTGGCCTACCTGGCATAGGTAGCTGATGGGGAGGACCCGGCCCCCCGAGCTGCTGTGGGTGTTCTCCAGGCAAATGAGCTCACAGACTGGGTGGTAGGGGCTCCCAAGACCCCGTGTGACTATTCTCTCCAGATCAGCCAAGTCCAGGGTGCCGTGGGGAAGGTCTGGGAGGGGGTGGGAGTGCACCCCTGCGATCTGCAGGTAGGGGAGGACGATGGAGGATCAGGTCCAGGGCTTCAGCGGCACCTCCTACCTCTGTGCTGTCTGCTCCTCCCAGCTCTGGGCCGTGGAGCCTTCCCCCTGTGCTGTGGCCTTGGGAGCAGGCATCCCAGCTAAGGAGCAGGGGGAACACGGGCACTGCATTCTAGAGAGGTTGCTGTCCTTCCGCCCTGGTGCCCTGAGTGACCACTAGGGGGCAGCAGGGTACCGAGCATGGCCAGAGTCCCAGCAGAGGGCCTGAGCCGTGCCTGGCCCCACGTGGTCAATCTGGGAACAGCTCTCATTCCCACCTTTCTGGAGAGGCCACCATCCCAGCCATTTCTCCCCTCTGTAGGCCCCAATCCCAGGCCAGGGAAGCAGGTTCCCACCAGAAGTGCTGAGCACCCTGTGCTGACCCAGTTGAGGGGTGTGGGGTTCTTACCTGAGCCACCCCGCCCTGCTCATAGACGTGGAGGTGGCACTCCTGCCCAAGGAGGAGCTGGGAGCCTCTGCGCCGGCAATGACACATCACTGAGATAGATGGGGTAGGGGGCAGCATTGGCACCGAGTCCTCTGGGGCCCATTTGCCCCCACCCGGCTCAGCCAGGCTGAGCCCCAGGGCCACAGCCAGCTCCCAAGTGCCTTATGCCAATTAGGAAACAGTGCCCCTTCAAGACACCTCACTGCCATGTGCCGGAAAATCGTCCCACTAACTACACAAGTCTAGGACGACAACCCTGTGAATCATTGGGCCCTGCAGAGGCTGCACCCCTGTGCCCTGCCGCTCACTTGCAGAGCATCTCCTGCATGGAGGAGCTGACCACGATGCTGCCTGGGGGGGACAAGCAGCCCAGGGAATGGGCATCAGCCGGGCTGGCCCAAGACAGGGCACACACACAGTGGGAAGCCGGAGAGTTTAATAAAGGGACAATTCATAAAGGTATGGCAGCATGTAGGGAAGTCACGAAGGATAGTGCAGGACCCCCAGGCCAGCAAGGGTGAGAGGAGGGTGTGGTTACAGGAGCCTGGAGAGGAGGCGGTGTGGAGAAGGCTGCCTGCCTGCCCAGGGAGACCCTTGGAGGAGGGAGCTGGGGGAGGGGCACGGACATGCTGACCTCACTCTCCTCCCCTCCCTCATCTCCTGCCAGGGGCCCCCCAGGCTGAGCCCAACAGACATCCAGAAGGCTCGGGGCCCCACTGATGTTGTCACAGCCCCCTGGCACAAAGGGGAGAAGCACGGACCTGGAGGGCAAATGGAAGCCACCCCCCGCTCGCTCACCAGAGATGAGGTTGGCCATGGTGTTGGTGGGCACAAACAAGGTCTGCTCCACCCCCAGCAGCTCCGCAGCCTTTTCCTGCAGCTCTGAGGAGAGGGAAGGGATAGGGGCGCTCCATCAACAGCGGCACTCGCTCAGAGCCACTTTTCAAAGTACTTTCCTTGCACTACTCACAACCATGAGCCTCCCTGAGGCTATGGTGGGTGGCCAAGTGGGACTGGGATCCCGGTCTGCCAGCTGCACAGTCTGTGGTCTTAGCGAGTGCACATCCCAGTCACTGAGGCCCCTCAGTCAACCCGCTGTGCCCCGCCTCCTCCTGGGCCATAGTCTCCCCCTACATTGAAACTCTGTGGTTTGAACCCCCCTGTCCCACCCAGACCTCACACCTGTCTCACTTCCTTTCCCATCAGCTCCTTGCAGGTGGGGCCCTGCAGTTTCTCTGCTGACTTCCTCTCCCAGAATGGAAGGACAGGAGCCCTCAGAAGGGGAGACTCTGGGGGGCTGGCAGGGAGCGGGGCTTCTGGCTCCTGCTTTAAATCCCGCTGTGGCTCCTCTGTGGCTGTGGCATCAAGTCTGAAGCCTTTAGCATGACATTCAAGGCCAGCAGGATCTGGCCTCTGCCTCCTTCTCCAGGGCCAGGGGTGCCCCCTGCACCCCACACTCCAGCCACATTCCTTGTCTGTATCGTGAACACCTTTCTCACCACCATGCTTCTGTTTCTGCAGTTCCCCCACCTGGGAAGCCAGCACTCTCTTCCCTGCCGGGGGGCTCCACTCATCCTTTAAGAGGGCTCCTCTGCAAAGTCCCCCTTCCCTGTGAGTCCCATGCCTCCCCAACCCCCTCAGTCCCCAAGGCACTCTCTGTGGCCTCCTGCCAACCCCAGCGCCTCCCCCACCCTGACAGTGGTGACCGTTTTTTCAGCAGGCTGCCTGCTGAGCAATGGGCTCAGCATCTTTGAAGTTCCAGGCAACAGTGGGTGTCTGCTGGATGCATGACCAGCCCCAGTCACCACCTGACCCCGCCGACAGGCCCTCGGGGCTCAAGTGGCGACCCTGTGGCTTGTCCTGGCACAGCTGAGGGTTGTCCACACCCCAGCAACAGCAGTGGTTCACACTGGCAGCAATTCTCAACCCAGGGTGGGAGTGCCGGTCACTGTGTCTTGAAACACTCTCGAGGTTATTAGAACCCACTCCTCGGGAGGTGCAGCCTGTGGAGAACTCCCTTTTCTAGACGGGTTTTCTGTTTGTCTTCATGAGGGAAGGCGGCGGGTGCAGGACAACAGCTATAGGTTTTAGAGGGAGAAGAGCTGCGTTCAAATCCTGCTTTGCCATTCACTAGGTATGGGACCTTGAGCGCCTCGCTCAGCATCTGAGTCCTCCTCTGCAAGATGAGGTAACACCCATCTCACTGGGCAGTTGGGCGACAATTTAATGTGCACACGAATCACCTGGTGATCCTGTTAACATGCGGATTCTCGCTCAGCAGGTAAGTGTGGGACCCGAGAATCTGCATGTCTCACAGGCTCTCAGGTTATGGGCCGGACTGAGCAGCAAGGACGCGGAGAGCAGCGCTTAGCCTGCAGCTGAGCCGCCATCCCTGCGCCCGAACCACCTCTCCCGCCAGCACCACGGACAGCGCTCTGGGGTCGCCGCGACGACCCCCGCCGGGCCCCGGCCTGCACGCCGGGCTCACCGCGGACGGTGGGGTCCTCGCCGTAGTCGTCGTCCCCCACGACCGCCTCGGCCATGGCGCGCCTCATGGCCGGCCCGGGCTTGGTCACCGTGTCGCTGCGCAGGTCCACCACGTGCGCCGGGACCCCCGCCCAGCTCCCAGACCCCCGCGCCCAGAGGGCCCCGTGCCGCTGGGCCGCGGTCCGGGCCAGTCCGCGGAGCATGGCGGGAGCAGCGCCCAGCCACCCTCCCCGACTGTCCCCGGCGAGGGCAACCGCGAGCCGCGGGGTCGGCGCGGCGCACTTCCGGGACCTCCGCCGCGGCTGATCCGGGCCGGCGGGAGTGCCCCGCGGCGCGCTGGGAGTTGTAGTTCGGCCTTCGTCACTTCAGCCCCGCGCGAACCCGGGCGGGTGGGCCCCGCGGCATGCTGGGAGTTGTAGTTCGGCGGGCACCTCGTGAGCCCTGGGTGTTGGGGAGAGAGGGTTCTGCTTACTGAAGAAGAAACCGAGGCCAGGCAGGATTTTATAGAGCAGACGCTCGTGTGGCTCTTACCATATGCCAGGCACTGTCCCAGGCACTGTCTAAATGTTAAGGCAGTAAAGACAAGTACTGTTATCCTCATGGGGAAACTGAGCCATACAGAAGCTAATGGTCACTTGGCGGGGAAGTGGCCGGGCCCACCTGTCTCGAGTCCAGCTCTGAACCACTCTGTTGCGTTCCCCATGAAAAGTAGCTTCCCATCATTTACGTTTTTCAATCTGGATCTGTTGAGCACCTGCTCTGTGCCAGGCATTGTCTAGGTGCCAGGCAGAGGGACACAAAGATGGTGCCACCGGGCTGAGTTCAGGGAGCATAATGAGAGGCAGAATTAGAGGGATGCATAGAAAGCCCCCCCACCCCCGCCTTGAGGGGTAGGCTGTATCCATCAAGAGGTAGCTTGGGTAGTAATGAAGGGCACCTACTGGCTCAAGTCCCCACTTACCAGGTGTGCAGCTTTGGACAAGCCATTTAGTCTCCTTAACCACAAAATGGGCTGTTTAGGATTCGATGACTTCGTGTGTTTGGTGCTGACCCCAGTGCCCGGCTGGCAGTAAGCGCTGTGTGAGAGTGTTCGCTCTCTTACTGCTGCGGCTGTTGTCATCGTTACCGGTCACAGCCCAGGGCCTGGGGCTCATTGCTGCTGCCATGGGATGCACCTGACTCAGCCCAGACTGGGCCTCCTTAAGGCTGCAAGGACAGCCTGCCCTCAGAGCTCAGGCCCTCCGGGTGGGGCTGCCCGGGAGAGGAGCACCAGGAGGGAGAATGTCGTCGCTGGGAGAAGCTGCGATGGGCCTGGTCAAGGCATCAGAGCTGGCTTCCTGGAGGAAGCAGTGATTGGGCCTAGCTTTGAAGGCAGAGCAGGGCATTAATCAGACAAAGGCAGAGGGAATAGCATGGACAAAGGCTGGGGGTAGGAGGCAGCTAGAGCATTTGAGGCCCTGAAGGAAGGCCAGCCTGGCTGGAGACACAAGCAGGATGGAGATGGAGCCCACAGCTACATCCAGCGTCAGGCCGCCTCTCTGGAACTCTCCACCGCTCCCCCCAGGCCTGGTGGGGCCATCTTGAAAGAGCGGAAATCTCAAGTTCCTGTGGGGTCTGTGGCCCCAAGGACCCTCATCTAAAGGAAGGGCTCACAGTGCCCTCCCCAACCCCAGGGCCCCTCTGGCCCTGACCCGCAATCTTCACCGAATTCCGGGCCCTTAGAAAACAAGCCCCTTATCTCAGTGTCTGGCTCCAGCACTTCTGCTGGGAAGTGGGGGCGGGGAGCAGAGGCCTCTGTGGGAAGGAAGGGAGGGGTTGGAACAGCCACGATGGCTCTCAGGGAAATGGGGAGAGAGGGGCAAACAGCTGGACCCCCAGCACCTCCAGCCACGGCAGAACCGCAGGACGGCCTTCTGTCCGCAGGCTCTTCCCGGTTTGCCAAGCCTTCCCACCCACAGCCCCGCTGTTCGTCGTCCTCACGGCCACCCCAGGGAGGGAGACTGGGCAGGGGCTTGGGGCAGTCTGAGAATCCCACCAAGGCAACACGGCGGGTCACCAGACAGGCCTTTCTCTTCCCACAGCAGAGCTGTGCCCGGAGAGCCGGCCTCTTCCTAGGGGAAGCTGGAGCCCAACAGGTTCCTTCTGCTGGGTGGCTTGTCGCCTCCTACCAGTCCCAGGGCACCTGGGCCACCCCACCCCACCTCACCACACCAGTGGCTTGTCCCAGAGTGAAGGGAGCAGGAATGGTGGGCTATCGCAGGAGAAGGGTAGTGGCCCTCCCTGGGGCAAGGAGGTATATTTCTGAGGCCTTGTCAGAGGGGACCCTCTGGCCAAGGCTTGGTCTCAGGGGGTTGTCTAGGTGTGTGTGCGTGTGAATGTGTTTCTGTGTATGTATGTGTATACATGCATATAAGTATTGTTTACATGTGCACACATGTATATACATGCACACACAAATGTGTCTGTGTAGGTGTGTACACGTGTGTATGAGTATGTATTTATGTGTGTGTACACAAGTCTGTGTTTGTGTGGGGTGGCTATATGGGTGGGTGTGCCCGTGTGTGTGTACCCATGTGTATATGTGTGTGTGCGTGTGCATGTATGTGTCCCTGGCTGCATCTGAGATCTGAGGGACAGTTCACAGCCCCCCAGCCTAGGTGAGAAGCCAGAAGCCCCTTGTCCAGCCCCCTCACCAGCAGCAACCCTGGAGGGCGTGGGGTCGTCTCCTGCCTCCATGCAGACCTGCCCACCCCACACATCAGCTTCCTCCTTCTCCCCCACGGCCCCTGCCCTTGGCCAGGCCCCTGCGCCCCGCCTCCCTGGCCTTGCCCTTGCAGCCGCCTCCCTTATACCACTCCTCAGCCCCATTGCAACATTTCTGTTCCCCGAATGCGCTGGCCTCTCTCACCCCCGGGTTTTACACCTGCCGTTCCTTCTGCCCGGAAACCCCCAGCCCTTGGCACGTGTCTCTGGTTACCACCTTCTCAGTCTTCAGGTCTCAGCTGAGACGCTCCTTCTTCCGGGAGGCCCCCCCCCCAACCCCAGTCCGGCAGAGGAGGGAGGTGGCCCTCCTCCTGGGGTGCCAGTAGCATCTCTTCTCACTGCCCGCCGGTTATGGGCAGGGGTCAGGACACTCTTGGCCTCTGGAGTGTCCTATGTGCCCAGCCCGCTACTGGCCCACAGTTCTCGGTAATTCCAGCTGAATGACTGACGAGGGGGGGACACTTGATCCAACTTCTCCTGACCCCGGGCCCCCCAGGCAGCACGGACACTGTCGTGTGGGGCCAGGAGCCACGTCAGGAGCTCTGACTGTGGAGGACCCTGGGTCCCTGCACAGGAGGAGGCCAGGAGTGGATGAGGAGCAGATGCTGGTCCTGCCTCTGTCTTTCCATGGGGGAAGGTCTGGGGGTCCCCAAGGTAGCCCCTTCCCTGCCTTCTTGAGCTGTCTGTTTGCTGCTCCCAGAGCTGTGGGAGGACACTGGGCAGGCTTGTGGGGGGAGCGAGACATGGGTCCTGGGGTGGCTGCCTCTTATGGCACCCCCAGGCTCCCTGGCACCCCTCCAGGTACAGGCTCTGGGGTGTGGGCGCGCACACACACACACATAAGCAGAGTTCAGCGCGCATATTCCTGTAATGCTGGGCCGCTGGCAGGAAGTGAGCAGCGGGGAGGCTGCTGCTGGGAACCCAGGGCTGGCCCCGCTGAGATAAAGGGAGGCAGCAGATTGGAGCTGGAGATAGCAGCCCCGGGTCCTGGTAAACAGGTTGGGGGAAATGTCATTCCCATCCCATCCTCTTGGCCCTGAGCCCGCAGGATCTATAGGGCGCTGGCCTGGGTCCAGGCCCAACAGCATGGGAGTTATGGGAGAACTGTTTGCACCATCATCTCCCCAGACTAGGGGGTGGCAAAGGACAAAGCACTGGGCCTGGGGGCCCTGGCCAGGCATGCACTTGGCCCCTGTGGGGGCCACCCCATGTCAACAGGTGCTGTTGGGAGGGAGGGAAGGGGATAGGAGGAGAGCTCTTCCATGCCTCTGTGCCTCCCCAACTGGGGAAGGAAATGAGACAGCACATCAGAGGGGTCGCCTTCAGAGGTATCTTGGGAACTCCACAAACAAGTGGGAGACAAGGAGAGGTTGGGGGAAGTGAGAGGGAGAAGGGGCTGCACCCCACAGCTCAGCAGGCACACTCTGCAGACAGCCCATGGTGGGTCTGAGGTTATGGCAGCTGGGAAACCCTAAGCTGTCCAGGCCGAGGGAAAACCACAGAACTTTCATCCTCGCTCCATCAGCTCCCGGACTGTGAGTGCTGGGGTGGGGCTGGATGGGAGTCTGCATGGCTGGATCCCCAGTGCCCGGCACGGTAGGTGCTCAAATACACTTGTGTTTTTTAAAAAATTATGAAATATCACACAACATAATACAGAAAAGCGCATGACACATAGCTGTACAGTTTTACAAATAAATAGAAATATAAAATGAACTCTCGTGTCGTTGCCACTCAGATCAAGAAATTGGACATGGCCAAGATTCCAGAAGGTTCCTTGCCATTCACAACCCCTCCCTCTGCCAGAAGTTGCTGCCACTGTCTGAATTTATGATCATGACCTGCTTCTCTTTATGGTTTTGCCCCCATGGATGGATCCGCCAGTAAGAGCAGAGTGCTGCTAGTTTTTGAACATGATATAAACTGAGTCCGCATGTGCCCTCGTATGCCTGGCTCCTTCTGGTTGACGTTATGTCCGCAAGATCCATCGTGTTGCAGCTGTCGTTCATTCTTTGCCGTGGCCATGTGGTTTTCCACGATGTGCTAGACCACAGTTCATCTCTCTGTTCTACCTGTTTCGAGACCTTGGGCTGTTTTCAGGTTTGGTTTATCCACAGTGCTGCTGCGAGCTTGAGCATTTGTGTTTCCTGGGGCGCACGTGTGCACGCTTCTGTAGGGCAACCGCTGGGCGGTCGGAACTGCTGAGGCAGCTGATCCTTATCTCCAGCATTACTTGACAAGGCCAGACTGTCTCCCTCAAGGCTGAAATGAGTAACCTCCTACTTTCCCATGCTGTCACTCTCCCATCACTTGGCATGATCAGACTTCGTAACTTCAGCCATTCTGGTGGATGTGTGGCGGTGTCTTCTGATTTTAATCTGCCCTTTCCCATAACCAAGGAAGTTGAGCACCTTTTCTTATGTTTCAGCCATTCGGATTCCTCTTCTGTGAGAAGCCTCAGTCTTCCCTCACTGATTTTCAGAGTTATTTGTATATGGCAGGTGTGAATCCTTGTTGGTTATACCAGTGCAAAAAAAATTTCCCCCTTTCTATGGCCTGTCTTTTCACTTTTGTAGACTTCTTGATAGATGGCCCATTCTTCGTGTTACGTACTTAAATGCATCACGCCCTCCCCTTTGCGATCAGTGTCCTATGTAAGAGCTCCTTCCTTTCCTCGAGGCCACAGTGTTGGTCTCCAACTTGTCTTCTTCCAGTTTGAAGTCCTGACTTCCCCATGAAGTTTACACTGGTTGATGGATGATTCCCCACAGCCACTTGCTCACCCCACTGCAGACGCGTGGAGACTGCAGCTCCAAGAAAAGCAGCCCTCTGACACCCAGGCGGTGTTCCCTCCACCCGGGGCCTCCCTATGCTCCTCGGGCTGGGTGGCTGTGCTCCCAGATGGCCCTTGCACCCTGGTCCAGGCCGGCGGGGCTGGCTGCCGGGGTCAGGGTGGGAATCAGAGTGTCCTGGCTTGAGGAGGGAGCAGTTGGGGTGGGGCTGGGAAGGTCTCGGTCAGAAGGGAAAGGGAGGATGGGGAAGCAAGCGCCACCATGGCTTTGGGAATAAAAGGTGGCCTTGGGCAGGCCTTTTAGCCCCTGAACCTCAGAGTGCCTGGTGCATAATGGGCACTGCCGGTCCCTGCCACTCTCTCTGGCCCCTTCCTCAGCCCAGCACTGCCCATTCATCCCTAACCGCCTCCTCCCCCTGGGAGTGGGAGGCCTCTGCTGTCTCTCAGGGTCCCTCCCAGACTGTGCAAGGCTGGGGGCTCAGCCTCTTGGGATCGGAGGTGCTGGGTCAGAGTCTAACCCCTTTTACAGAGGCGCCCACACCAGGAGCTCTGGGTCTTAAGGGCTTCTCAGGGGCCTCGGGGAACCTGAGGGGCAGAAAAGCCCAGTGCGAAGACCTGGCAGCCGGTGGGCAGAGCAGCTGGAATCCTGGGAAATCCGCTGGGACAGGGGCCCCAGGGCTCCCTCTGTGCTGCTGGGAAGCAGCCAGCCTTCCAGGAATCAGCTTTGGGGCGGGGGCAGGGAGGATTGTGGGGGGAGCCAAGCAAACCCAGGGCTGGGGCCCCATTTCAAACGTCTCCCTAGCGGGTGGGGCTAGGTGTGCATGCGCAGTAGCCCCCAGTGGGGACTGGGCCCAAGGGACCTCCTGTCGAGCTTTGGAGCCCCACTACATTTCAGGCCCCGCCAGCTGGGCCCAGGGGACCCTCTGGACCCCCAGCCTTCCCAGGCCCACCCAGCTCTGGCTGCAACCAGAGCACACCTTCTGCCCACCTGCCCACTCCCGGGGCCCCCGATCTGCACACCCCAGGGGGGCTCCTGTCAGTGGAGGCAAGTGTCCTGGGTCTGGCGTTATTTACTGCTGCAGCTTCCTCCTCCTTCCAGTAAGTTGTCCTCCAACTCCAGGCGGCTTCTGATCAGGCAGCAGACCTCTAATCTCTCGAATCTCGCTCATTTACCGGCATCAGCCTCACGCTTCCTGTTACCCGGCCTGAGCCGAGGCGTGGGGTCAGCCCTGTGCCGGCCGGGCCCTCGCCTGTTCCCAGGGCCTCTGCCCCGGCCCTCGGCCCAGCAGGCGGGGACGATAGAGGGGTCACATGACAGGCATGGGCACAGCCGCCCATCTGCGGGTGGCTCCAGTTCCACAGATGCTGACCCCGTGCTGGGCGCAGAGGACCTCAGGACAAGGGGGCCACAGGCTCTGCACTTGGGACTCTGGGTCCTGCACGATGGGAGGCCAGGGCTCCTCCTGTTGCCCCTCCAGCCTGGCAGAGGACCCACGGAGGGCACCTTTCCCCTCAGACCCTCCCCTGCCTCCCCGTCTCCCGCCCCTGCGGCCACCAGGGCCAGAGCCTGTGTGGGAAGGAAAGGCAAAGAAGGTTCTGGAAAGCAGACATGGATGGAATTCATATGGACAGAAGAAATCGGGGCTTTGGGGTCTGCTGCCTAGAGATTTCTGGGGCCCTTCTCCCCGGGAGGCAAGGGTGGGAAAGGACTTCTGTTGCAGAGTTCCAGGGCTTGCCCACCTTGTCCACCCTGGGTGGGCCTCCCCACCATGCCAGAGGGTCACAAGGACGTGGGCAAGAATGGCTGCCCAGCCCCCACTAGGTTCTGGACCCAGAGACAGACGTCTGTGCCCTGGGAGCAGATCTCCCTCATTTATGAACAGTATCCCACAACGTCTCCCGTGTGCTGGACACCAGTGAGAAGTTTCTCTCATAAGGAATCCCAGTCCTTCTGTTATCCTGTCCCCAGTGGTCCTGTTTCTGTCCCTTGTGCCACAGACAAGTCTAATTTCTCTTCCTGTGGCAGCCCTGCAGAGGGTGGAAGATGGCTTTTGTTGGGGGGCACCCCGGGCATCCCAGGCTTGACTCCCCAGCTGCTGATAGCATGGCTGGGTTCAGGAAAGGCATGGTCTTCATAGTGGCAGAGTTTGGGGGGAGGTCTTTGGGAAGAAGGAAGGTTGGAACTAGAGGCTAGGGAATGGGCCAAAGTAGGGGAGGCGCCAGGGACCCGATCATAAACGGGGAGTCCAAGGGGCCTCCTCCTGACCTTGGTCTCCAAAGTGGGATACACAGAATGAGCCACTGGGGTGGGGAGGAGAATTTCATGCTTAGTATTTAAATTTCATCCCTTTAAAATGTCTATCTTGGGGCCGGCCTGGTGGCGTGGCGGTTAAGTTCATGCGCTCCGCTTTGGCGGCCCAGGGTTTCACAGGTTCAGATCCCAGGCGTGGACAGACCCACTGCTTGTCAAGCCATGGTGTGGCGGCTTCCCATATAAAGTAGAGGAAGATGGGCACGGATGTTTAGCCCAGGGCCATTCTTCCTCAGAAAAAAAGAGGAGGATTGGCAACGGATGTTAGCTCAGGGCTAGTCTTCCTCACACACACACAAAAATAAATGTCTATGTTTTGTGAATATTTTCTAATGCAAATAACAGATTCATATTGTCATGGAAACTTATAATCTATAAATAACTACATATGTAGTTATGAGCTCATATAGAGTTATGAGCGCAAACATTTCTCATTAGAGGGCGCATGATCCAAACAGTGTGAAGGTTTGAAGGTCCCGTCTCTTGGGTCTTATAATTTCTTACCCTGTGCACCTGCTGCCGAGGTCCAAGTCCAGGGTGGCAGAATGAAGGAAGTTCCCATGTTCAGGGACCTGGAGGGCTGGCTGGAGCGAAAAGTCTCAAGCTGGCTTGATGGGGGTGACAGGGGTCTAAGGACCAGGAGGTGTCGTGGGCACAGACGGGGCTCGGGCATCTCTCTGGTGGGTGCTTGCTCCCATTGGGGGCAGAGACAAGACTGAGCTCGCCCTGGTCCCGGGGTGTGGGAGAGAGGCAGCCATGGCTGGGCCCTCTGATCAGGAACCCAAGAAGCCTTTCCTCAGAATGGAGGACGACACGCAGAAGTGGCACCTGCTGAGGCACGCCCACTTGTCTCTCCAGCCCTGGTCCTTGGGAGGAGCTCCGCAGCTGGAGAGCTTAATTCCACAAACAAATATTTGTCACCTCCTGTGGCCTCGGGGTAGGGGCGGGAGGAAGCTCGTGCTGTCACATGGTCCTGGTTGGGTGTGCAGGTGACAGGACAAGATGCCCGTGATCCTGAACATAAGGTGCATTCCCAGACTCCTGGGTGTGCAGAGGCTGGCCCTGCCTGCCAGGGTTTGTTGCTGCTGAGCAACTAAGATCCAGAAGGAAACTCCCAGGTCCTCAATCCCTCCAGCAGTCACTATCTGCTGGGCGCCTATTAGGTTTGCCAGCCTGTGCTGGGTGCTGGGGTAGGGTGCTTTGTCTACTGCTGAGGACAGAAGACCGAGGATGGACTGCCAGGAGCTCTGCACAGCCGGGTCTACAATCCCCATTTTACAAGTGAGGAAACTGAGGTCCAGGAGGTAGAGTAACTTGCCAGTAAGTAGTAAAGTCAGGATTGGAACCCATACCTCAAAGGTCTGGCTGTGAGTACACGGGTGTGAGAGAGCCAGCAGGGGGCAGTGCTGGGAGGGCCTGGACGCACTGTCCAGCCTTCCTCCCCTTCTGCACTTGGAGGAATCCAGCTCAGCTTGTCTTCTCCTCTAGGAAGCCTTCCATGATAGCCCTCAACCTTCTGCCAAGACACACTCCCCTTTCTCCCTATGTCGTCTGCACCTGGCTTACCTGAGAGCAGCCCTTGTCATCAGTGTGCCTCACTGGGCTGAAGACTCCTGGAGAGCAAGACCCGCATCTTTTGTTCTCGGGATCCTTAGCAGGGAGCTTGGAACGTGACGGCGTTAAGGAAATACTTGACGAGATGTGGAGGAGAAGGCTGAGAGTAGAGGAGAGTGAGGAGCTTCCTTCTGAAGATGGGAAACGGACCCAGAGAGAGGAATAGGATTTACATGGGGGCGGGGGCCACCAGGGGACAGCTCCCCTGCAGCAAAGGCATGCAGTACGGTGTGTGCAAGGAGCTCTGGCTGACCTGGCGATGGCCCGGTGGGACAGAGGACATGGAAAGCCCACCCGAGGGATGGGATTAGACATGGCGTCAATAGGGAGCCCTGGCAGGTTCTTGAGCACGGGCATGGCAGGGCAAGCCTGCCTTTGGCCCAGGGCAATCCTGCTCTGACCCCCTGCAGAGGAAGAGGGCGAGGAGGGCAGCTCCACTCTGCCAGGCCTGTGGCCTGACTCCCTCTAGAAGTTCTTCCAGTCTTCTCACCTGAGGCCCTCAAGCTGCACCTGGAAAAGGTGTCTGCCAGCAGCTGATGGGGGACGAGGGCTGCCTGCCCTCCCCCAGAGCTCAGGACAGACACTCCTGCAACCTGGGATCAGTTAGTTCCTTGTCTCATTCCTTCACTTATTCAGTCCCTGTTTATTGGGCATCCATGGGTGCCCAGACGCTGTCTGGCATTGGGGTTGGGGGACCCTGCCTAAGGGCTTGGCCTCTGGGGGTGCATGAGGGCCACCCCCACGGTGGTGCTAGTCTCCCCCACCCCACCCATGGGCTTCGAGCGGCTCTGCCACCCTCTCCCTGCCCACTCTGGGCCAAGCAAGGAGACAGCCCCCCTGCGGCCTCGGGAGGGGCCCCCGGCTGATCTTCCCCAGGAGCGAGTGGGGTGGGGGTGGGCCTCAGCCGCTCTGCCTGGGCCCCACACAAGCAGCTGTTCCCGGAATGGGGGTTTAAATTTTTTTTGTTGGCGAATATGCATGTGGTCTTAATTATTTATACGCAGCACTTATCTCCCCCAAATGTTTTATTGGGATTCGGCAGATCTGAGAGCGCGAGATGGAAGCCCCAGGCGGGCACGGGGCCGGGGAGGGGACTGTAGGGGAAGCAGTAGGCAGCCCGGGGAAGCTGATTCAGGCGTCCCCTAAATCGACTGGGGGTGAGGGAATGAAGGACCCCGATCCGTGGCCTTTAACCCTCTCAGGCACTGACGGGCGTTGGGAAGCCGCAGCAGAGGGTCCGGCGGGCGGAGACACCTGCGGCAGGTTTACTTCACCTCTGGGGCTCTGACCTGCGCAGACTGCCAGCAGGGGGCGCCACCGCCAGAGGCTAGTTCTCCCCGGGCGTCCCTGGTAGACGCGAAAGACAGTGGGGAGTCACCCCTCTCAGCAGCAACCCAGGGGCCTTAAGAAGGGTCACGGGTCTTTCCTGGTGTGGAGGGGGAGAACAGGCGAGACCTTGGGATCCCACACTAAGGCACCTGCGGGGGCAATAGTGGTCTCACTTAGTGCTCACCACCCCCTGGAGACAGGAGTGGTCTTACCCTGCCCATTTTACAGATGAGGAAACTGAGCTTCAGAAGAGTCACCGGCCTAAGGACCTCCAGCAGAGCAGGGATTGGCGCCTACGTGGTCTAAGGGGGGGGGGGTCTTTCCTGGAGCTAGGGGAAAGTTGTGGGCGGAGCCTTCCCCCTCCCTCCACCAGGTCCCCCCCCCCCCCGCATGTGCCCTCTGTATGCCCTCTATTCCTGTAAGCGCCTCCCGGGCACACTCCCACCCCGCACCCGCTCACCCTGCCCATGCAGGATTGGGGGGGGGGCTCTGAGGCCAATCCCCACCGCCCCTTGGGGTCCCCAGGAACCTGAGCCTGGAGGGCCTGGGCCCCAGACCCCTCTCACCGGCAGTGCCCATTGAGCCCTCGCCTGACCCCCGCGTCCTGTCCAAACCGTGGAGGCCCTCTGGGCCCGGGGACTGAATCGGGAGGTCCGGCTGGGGGCGCCCGCCACGGTGGGGCGCTGGGCGGGGTTGACCTTAGGCGCCTGGTATTGCACGTGGGCAGGGAGCGGGCAGGGGCGTCGGGCTTTGGAGGTGCACCCAGGAGCCTCCTGTGCCTGCAGGCGCCCTCCCCCGCCCCGTCCCAGCTCGGGGCTTCCGGAGGCCCTGTGTCCCTGGCGGGGAGGGCGTGCGTGTCGGTGTTGGGGGGGGGACTTCCTTGAACTTGCCGCTGCGGCCGGAATCTTCCCTGGTGGGGCCGGGTGGGGGTGAGCTTTGGGCCCCTGGAGTCCCAGGCTCCCTCGGCTGAGCTGGGCCTGGGAGGGCCGTCTCCTCCGTGGCATTCCCTGGTTTCACCCCAGGCCACGGAGTCGAGGCGCTCTCCCAAGGTAAAGCGCTTCGAGAGGGAGATTCCCGCGAGCTCCCGGGCGCCGCTTTGGTAATTGGTTCATCGATTAACAGCTCGGGTTGGGGGCGCCTCAGCGGGGGCGGGGCGGCTGAGTCAGGGGCCCAGCCCCGGGAGACATTGCTGGAGGGAGGCGGGGAAGTCTGTAATTCCAGCTTGGGGAGGGTCTCTGTGCCTCCCCAAGGCGCTGAGGACCCCCGGGAGGCAGCTGTGGGGCCTCCCGGTGCCAAGCGCCAGCCGGGCCCCCTTGGGCCCCTGGGAGAATTGGTTCCCACCAGCCAACCTGCTCCCATGGCCAGAAGTTGCCATGGTGACCCCCTCCCACCTTCAGCTACAGCTTTTCCAGTAAAACCACTGCAGAAATCCATACTTCCCGACAGGCACGCCCCCGGCCCCCCACCCCCCACTCGGCGCGGTCTGGGAGCGGCTGGGAGTTAACCCTTCGCTTGCCGGCCGACACCGTTTGGGGGAGTCAGCGGAGAGCCGAAAGTGGGGGGCCTGGGCCCGAGAGGAGGAGGTGGACAGGGGACAGGCCGGCTGCCCTCTGTCTCAAGGCCCCAGCGGGACTTGAGCAACTCCAGGAAGTTGGAGGGGAGAAGGGAAGCCAGCCCCCAGCTTAAGGCCCCTGCCTTGAAGGAGCCTTGCTGGGGCACCAGGGCTGTTCCAGTGGAACCCGAGGGCCCTCCTGGGTTCCAGCTCTCCGGGGGTGACTTCTGCTGTAGTTGGTGGGGTCTCAGATCCACCCAGCCCGGCCTGCAGCTGCTGGCCACATTAGCTCTCCCCTCTTCCTCCTCTGCCCCTCCTCCCAGCACAAACCTCTTTCCTAGAGGCTGACAGGGCTCAGCTCAGGTCCAGCGGCCCCAGTGCCCGCACCTGGCAGGGCCCCAAGGGAGGCTGCATTCCAGGAGCCTGGCGTTGTGTCCACAGGTCTGCTCTGGACAGAAGTCCCTGACTGCTGGCGCGGGGTCTCGGCTTCCTCCCCTGAGAAGCAAGGATAATGGTCTGGGGTGCTTGCAAGTTTGAGGAAGAAGAGGGGTTCGGTCCTGCTGGGCCCAGGGATGAGGCCTGCCCAGCTTTTGTTGGGGGAGGGGCCCCTGGGGACCCCCCCAGGCTGTGCCGGCCCAGGGGGCTCAGCTCTGCAGCCCAGCCTTGCTTCCACTTCCAGAGCATGAGCGGGAGGTGCTCTAATCATTCTGTCTGTGGCCCAGGATGAATAATTGAGAGGTCTTTGAAGAGAATTAATTAGCCCGTTTATTGACTGTAAATGCTTTGCTGCAGATGATAAAGGGAAGGCTCAGCCGCCTGATGCCCAGCCGACAGCTAGACATTTAATTTGCACCCAGGCTTCCCTCAGCAGGACCAGGGCTCAGCCTTCACCTGGAACCCACCCCCTTCTCCCTCCTGGCATCTTGCTGCGAGATTCTGCCTTCAGCCACAGCTCTGCTCCATTTATCTTCCAAGAGGCAAGGTGGGACCCCCCCTCCCCGCTAAGGAGTGGGAACAGGGCATGTCCCACTGTTAGGAGCGCTTTCCCCAGCTCACTGGACTGCTATTCTGGGGCCAGGCCCAGGCAGGGTCCCATGACCCTCAGGAGAGAGGCACCCCACTGCAGGTGCCCTGGGCTCCAGGGGTCTTTCTCTCTCATTCAGCCCAGCACTGCTACTGTGCCCCAGCCCCTGGGAAATCAGGCAGCGGTCCAGCCCTCCAGGCTGGGGTGGGAGGCCAGACGTGTAAACATCCCTGCATTGCGGGGACTGAGGAAGGCAGGGCTCTGCCCTCATGGACAGAGCCAGCTTGCTGGATGGGTACTAGTATTAAAAATGAGAGCAAATATTGCTACAGCTTTGACCCCGTGCCAGGTCCTGTTCTAAACACCTTACGTGGACTCATTTGATCCTCCGCACAACCCCGTGTAGACACCATGAAGGCAGGGGTGTGGGCTTGTTCCCCAATGGGTCTACAGGGCCTCAGTGCAGAACCTAGCACAGATGAAGGCTTGCCGAATGAATGAGTGAATGAATGTGAGGAAACCGAGTAGTAAAGCTGGGCTCACACACCCTTTTTGTCTGGCTCAAGGACCCATGCTCTGATGCTTCTGCCAGCCCCGGGGAACGGCATCGTGGAAGAGGTGAGGGCCCTGAGCACCGTGGCTGGGGCTCAGCCCCTGCCTCTGTGGCTGCTGGGCACCAGTGAACATGAGAGTGGGCACACGCAGTCACGGGAAGACCTGGCTTAGAGACCCCGGCCCTGTAGCTGTGGGCTCATGGGCTCGGTGGGGAGACCTATCTGGGTAGCTGGTTGGAGACCATAGCTCTTGATCCAGTGAAGCCATGACAGGGCCCAGGCTGAGCTGTTACGGAACCTGGTTTGTTTTTGTCCATTGCCCAGGAAGCCCATCACCGAGATGACGAGACTACAGCAGAGAGGGGGTTTCATCACAAGGCAGCCAAGTGAGGACAGGAGAGAACGAGTCTCAAATCACCTCCCCGAAAATGGGGACTCAGGGATATTCATGGGGTAGGGGGCAGGGTGGTCTGAAGTTGGAGACGGATGATTGGAGGTGAGGAGAGGGGAGGTAATGGATGATCTGCGCAAGCGTGGTCAGACTTCATGCCTCTTCAGAGGACGCATGTTCACAAAATGGTGGTGTTAACGTGATCCGAGGGTGGTTTTTAGCCTCTTGTCAAAATGGTCACTTGTGGGGCGGACCCGGTGGCATAGTGGTTAAGTTGGCACCTTCCGATTCGGAGGCCCTGGGTTCGCCAGTTTGGGTCCTGGGCACGGACCTACTCACCTCTCATCAAGCCATGCTGAGGCGGCGTCCCACAGAGAAGAGCTACAACTCTACAACTATGATACACAACTATGTACTGGGGCTTTGGGGAGAAAAAAGAAAAAAGAGGAAATTGGCAACAGATGTTAGCTCAGGGCCAATCTTCCTCAAAAAAAAAAAAAAAGGTCACTTGTCAAGCATTTGTGCAGGCCCAGTTGATGGGTTGATGTCAACCGGCCTGAACTGGACAAGATGTCCTAATTCCTGAAAAACAGCTCAAACACCCATCACCATGGTGACCCAGGCGCCAGGGAGATGTTATCTATAGGAACCCAGTGGGAGTCAGACAGTATATTGCCTAAGCAGCACAGTTAACAATGGGTGGGGGAACAACTAAAAGCTATAATTAGTAATCCCCCCACAAAACTTTAGTTACTAGCTACCTAATCATCAATGGCTAACTGTTTACTGGTTTCAAGGCCACAGCAATGGGGGATGGAGAGGCTGTGACAGCTCTGATATGTGGAGAGGAGGGAGGGGAGAATGAGGGGATAGAGGAGTGGAGATGACCCCAGGGGTCACCTCATATGAGGACGTCGTGTGTCTGCAAATGAAGGGAGAGCTCAGGAAGCACAGTGAATTGGTTCCGGCCAGGGAAGCCCTCCTGGGGATCTAGGATGCCCCTGGTCAGGTGTCCCCCGTCATTCTTCCACACCCATCCCCTGCCTGCTCTGTGCCCGGGGAGGCTGCCCTGTGGGGCCACGCCTATGGGCTCCCTCTTCCTCTGCCTTCTGTTGGATTTAACAAGTGGGAGGCACGGGCAGGAGTTGGGGGGATGGAGGTCAGTGCAGTGGGGGGGGGGTGTGTCTCCCTCTCCCCAGCCTGCAGCTCCCATTGGGCAGCCTACTGCATTCATTCAGCCCTCTCTCCAGGGCTGCTGTCAGCATCGCTGTGTTTCCTTCCTTGAGCATCTGCTATGTGCCAGGGACGTTAGTACATCCCATAGTCCTATGAGGTGGAGTTGTTGCACAGCTGACTCTCATGTCACAGCTGACATAGACAACTACTCCAAGTCACCAAGTTAATAAATAAATGTTGGAGCCGAGGCTCGAACCCACGTCGACCAGACTCCACGTTGCAGCCACAACTATTGCTTCTCCTGCGTCCTCCTCTTGCTCCCCTCTGGGCACTGTGCCTCCCTGCCCTTGGCAGGGTTATGGTGGGAGCTCATGGACACCTCACCTGGGGGCTCCTGCTGCTGAGGAAGAGAAGCTGGCCTCCCTCAAGGTGGCTGAAGCTGGGCGCATAGGACCTGGGAATGGTTGGCAGTTGTGTGGAATGCACGTGGCACAGGAGGACCCCTGTCTGCAGCGCTCTGCGTCCGAGGCAGGGGGCAGAGGCAGAGCCGAGAACCCAAGCCTGCCTCAGCTGCCCTGCATTCCTGCTGGGTGTCCAAACACCCTTCCTACTTGGGAGGAATCCCGAGATAGGAGAGAGGCAGGGCCCTGCTTCCTTTCCCAGGCTCTGAAAACTAAATGGGCATGTGACCAAAGTGACCAATCAGTTGCTTCCACCTGGATCTTTGAAGTTGGAGGGTGAGATGCCAAGGTAAAGAGTAATTTAGGATTGTTCACAGGGCCTGTGGTAGGGCCAGATGACGTGGAATGAGAGTCCAGCAGTGGTATCCCGTGCAGGCCATTCTGTGCTAACCAATACACCCACAAACTACTTTTCTGCTTAACTTAACCGGAGAGCCTCTCTGTCATTCACAGTACTGACTAGCAACTTCCCTTGGGTTCCATGAGAAACTCCCTGTATCAGTCAGCGATTGCCATAATTATTCTGCATAACAAACAGTCCCACAATCTCAGTGGCATTCGATGGTAAGCCTCTCTTGTTTGCTGTTGTCTCTGTGGATTTGTTGGGGTTCAGCAGATCCAGGCTGGGATTAGCTGGGCTTGGCTCCAGGCTGTCAGTTGGGTCCAGGTTTGCTCCACAGGTTTCTTATCCTCCTTGCCCCAGCAGGCTATCCTAGGTGTGTTCTTTCCAGGGCTATTTCAGTAGTGCAAGAGAGCAAGTTTGTTGTGCAAGTGCATTTCAAGTCTCTACTCCCTGCACACCACTGAATCCCATTGGTCAAAGCAAGTCACATGGTGCTGTGGCCTGAACATTTGTGTCCTCCCACAAATTCATATATTGAAATCCTAACCCTCCAAGATGATGTACTAGGAGGTGGAGCCTTTGGGAGGCGATCAGGTCATGAGATCTCCGCCATCATGAGTGGGGTTACTGTTCTCATAAAAGAGACCCCACAGAGTTCCCAGCCCCGTCCACCATGTGAGCACCCTGCCGAAGGTGCCCGCCATGAACCAGGAAGAGGGTTCTTTCCAGACCTGACCACGCTGGCACCTTGACCTTGGACTTCCAGCCTCCAAAACTGTGAGAAACAGATTCTGTCGTTTATAAGCCACCCAGTCTACGGTATTCTGTTATAGCAGCCTGAACAGACAGAGAGATGGCTTTGCCCCAAGTCAAGGATATGGATGTGTAATTCTATTAGAAGAGAGCAAAGAAACAGGATTGATAATTCAATCCCCCCTTTTTGATTTTTAATTTTCATTATGAAAATAGTTTTTAAAAAAAACCCCAAAACAAAAGTAGGCAGAGAGGCATAATGAATCCCCGTAGAACATCACCCAGATTTCATAACTATTATCTTCCCATATTTGTCTAATTCATCTGTTTTTCTTGGTAAGGTATTTTTAAACTTCTTTAAATTGAGGTGAAATATACATAAAATTTACCAATTTAACCATTTTTAAGGATGCAGTTCAGGGCATTAGGTACATTCAGATTACAACACAACTATCACCACCATGCATCTCCAGAATATGTTCATGGTCCCAAACTGAAACTCTGTCCCCATTAAATACTACCTCCCCATTCTTTCCTCTCCCAGCCCCTGGGAACCACCATTCTGCTTTCTGTCTCTATGAATTTGACTATTCTAGGTACCTCACATAAGAGAAATCATACAATATTTGTCCTTTTGTGACTGACTTATTTCTCGTAGCATAATGTTTTCAAGGTCCATCCATGTTGTAGCATGTGTCAGAATTTCCTTCCTTTTTCAGGCTGAAAAATATTCCATTGTGTGGCTAGAGCACATTTTGTTTATCCATTCATCCATTGATGGACACTTGGATCCCTTCTGAAACTGGTAAACGGTTAGCCATTGATGATTAGGTAGCTAGTAGCTAAAGTTTTTTTGCAATTACTAATTATAGCATTGAGTTGTTTCCCTGCCCATTGTTACTGTGTTGTTCAGGCAGTATGCTGTCTGACTCCCACTAGGGTCCTGTAGATAACATCGCCTGGTGCCTGGGTCACCATGGTAACAGATATTTGAGCTGTTTTTCAAGAATTAGGACCCCTTGTCCAGTTCAGGCCGGTTGAGACCACCAACCCATCAACTGGGCTGTGGCAAATGCTCAACAAGCGACCTTTTTGATGTCAAAGAGCTAAAACTCCACCCTCAGATCATAAGAATGCCGCCACTTTGGGAACATGCTTCCTCTGAAGAGGCATGAAGCTTGACTACGCTTGTGCAGATCGTCAATTACCTCACTTCTCCTCGCCTCCAATCACCCTCCCCACACTTCAGACCACCTTGGCCCCTACCCCATAAATATCCCTGAGTCCCCATTTTCAGGGAGGCAGATCTGGGATTGATTCTCCCACCTCCTCGCCTGACCTCCTTGTGATTAAATCCTTTCTCTTTGCAAACTCGTTGTCCCGGTGATTGGCATAATTGGGTGGCGGGCAAAATGAACCTCGTTTGGTAACACTTCCACCTTTTGTCTGTTGTGAATAATGCTGCTATGACCATGGGTGTACACACATCTGTTCGAGACTGTGCTTTCAGTTCTTTTGGGTATATACCCAGAAGTGGCATTGCTGGATCGTATGGTAATTCAATGTTTCACTTTTTGAGGTCCTGAAATACTGTCTCCCACAGCAGCTGCACCACTTTACATTCCCACCAACAGTGCACCAGGCTTCCAATTTCTCCACACTCTCACCGACACTTGTTATTTTCTGCTTTTTGGGGTTCTTTGATAATAGCCATCTTAATGGGTGTGAGGTGGTATCTCATAGTGGTTTTGATTTGCATTTCAATCTCCTTTTGATTAAGCTGGTTTAAGATGGTTTTCTATTTCTTGTAACTGGTACCAGTTGGGTGGGTTTAGCAGCTATAACAAGTTCCACTGGTAGTAGCTGTGGCTTGTGGAGAAGTTTACGTGTCGTTCACGCAACTGCCCAGGTGGGTGCTCCCAGTGAGGGGAAGCGCTCCCCTCTTCAGGGACCCAAGCGATGGCTGCTCGTCATCTCAACGTGGAGCTCCTGAGGTCGCTCTGCTCGCAGCCCCCTCGGCTCTTAGGGAGAAGGAAGTGGCTGGAGTGGAATTTCTTCACAGGGCCACACTCACTGCAGGAAGGGCTGGGAGCCATCCCTGGCCCGACAGAGGAGGAGAGAATGGATTCTGGAACAGTTGCAACCGCTGAACAAGCTGTCCCCCTCCCTGCTCTTCCATTCCTTCCAGCTGCACAAACACTAGGGGAGCCAGGACCCCATGGTGAGGTCGGGGCTGCTGGGAGGACCAATGCCCAAGGCTGCTCACACGACGAGAGAGTGGACCCTTGGTGGAAGGAGCCTGCAGTCATGTGCATGGAGGGAAATCCCCAAGAGGCCACCCACCATTGGACCCCCCACGTGAATGGTGGCCCCCAAAAAGATATGTCCATATCCTAAACCCCAGAACCTGTGAATGTGGTCTTATTTGGAAACAGGGTCTTTACAGGTGTAATTAAGCCAAGCATCTCGAGATGAGACCATCCTGGATTTTCTGGGTGGGCCCTAAATCCAATGACTGATGTCTTCATAAGATAAAGGCAGAGGGATATTTGAGTCACAGACCCAGAGGAGGCGGCCGTGTGAGGATGGAGACAGAGGTTGGAGTGATGCTGTCACAAGCCAAGGAACGCCTGGGGCCACCAGAAGCTGGAAGAGGCGAGGAAGGATCTTCCCCTAGAGCCATCAGAGGGAGCGCAGCCCTGGTCACGCGTTTATTTTGGACTTCTGGCCTCCAGAACTGTGAAAGAACCAATTTCTGTTGCTGCGAGCACCCAGTGTCTGGCAGTTTGTTAGAGCAGCCACAGGAAACTGAGACACGGGGACACCTGGACGAGCGCCAAGGGCCGATGGCAGATCCTGGAACCTGCCACTGCTGACCAGAGGCCCCGCGGTCTGTCTGCCCTAAGGATGTGGTGCAGCTGACTGAGAAATGCCTGCAGGTTTTAGGTCTGCAGCATCAGGGGCCCATTAGACTGGGCCAAAACCGACAGTGCTTGCCCGTGGCCTCCCTCCTTCCGTCAGGATCTTCGGGGGGCCCTCTGGGGTCTCGGCTCTCGGCGCTGGGCCCCAACTTGCCTCTCTGTGCCTGCCTCTCCAGCGTGGTCTGATGATGACACGACAGCTTCCTGGGAGTCCCGCCCCGAGTCTGAGCCCCCCTTGGCTGCAGAACTCTCAGCCTGGACACCAGCTGCCCCTCTGGCTCCGGCTGACGTGTGCTGAAAGCCTACTGTGCGCCAGGCTCCGTGCCCCTCCCAACAACCCAGGGAGGTGGGTGCTGCTCGGATGCCCAGTGCAGGCTGAGGACGTGAGGTTGGGGCGGACAGGTGACTCGCCCAAAGGCACATAACTAGGGTTCAAAGGCAGATCTACACCCGAGCGGTGACCATGCAGCCAGGGCCCGAGTGCTGGGAATTTGGGCCCCCGCCAGGGTAGGTGGGCATGGCCAGGTCCCTGCCAGGGAAGGCCTGCCCTCTCCTTGCTTAAGACTTGCAGCGCTGGTGTGGGGAGGAGGACCCCAAGACGCGGAGAGCACCTGGGTGCAGGGGAGCTGGGGGGAGAGGCACTGAGACTCACCTCTCCCCGCTGAGGCATTTGGAGGCTGACGGCGTCTTTGAAAGGGAGGCTCGTTGCCCAAAAGGGCTGCTGTGGCATCTAAAAATATGAGCTTCCTTCCTTCTGGGAAGGGGGGTTGAGAAGGAAGCCACCCTACTCCCTACTCACCAAGAAGCTGATTGTGGGCTCAGCTAGATTTCAATTAAAACCCTGCTTTTCGGCCTGGACTGAGGGGCCTTGGGCATGTCATCGACCCTCTCTTGTGGAACGGGTTTGCTGCGTGCACGTCACGGGCAGGGGTGAAGCGGAGGAGAGCCCGCCCGGGGGGCTTGGAGACTTCAGATCCATGCCCAGAGGGAGTGGGGGAGGGCCTCCCATCTGTTCGGTGCCCACAGCCCCCCTCCGGCGCCCCGCCATCAACAGGGGTCTTTGTGGCTCCCCGTGTGGCCCATGAGCCTGGGCATTAGTGCCCTGTTTCCTGTAAAGCAAGGGGTGGTTGTGGAGGAGGTCCCCTTCAGAAAGAGGGGCAGAGCCAGCTGGGTGTGGATGCCCCCCCCACCCAGGGCCTCGGGGCCCCAGGAGATCACCTGCAGGAGCTGGGAGTGGGGCCAGGCTGGGGCGGAGGGCACAGCTGGTCCTGTGGGGGGTGGAGGGGCCACTGGGGAAGGGACTTACCAGCAGGCAGCAATTCTGAGACCCCAGGAGGCCCTCCTGATTCCGGTAATGACAGACATGGGGTGGGGTGCCAGCTTCTGTCTGCCTAGGGCCAGCCCTTCCCCTAGGCTGTCTCCCACCTGCTCCCCCTCCACTCCTCCCCACAGTCCTCCCCCTCCCCTTGCAGTCTATTCCCTGACGAGCCCCTCCCTGGAAGGTGCAGAGCTGGGCTAACTCATGCCCAGGCAGGTACAGCAGGACCATTCTGAGTGACAACTGGGAAAAGAAGCAGGGGCCAGTGGGGGCTCCCGCCCCGCCTGGTGCAGCCTGCTGAGGGGTTAGGGGATGCCCAGTGCCCCCCTTCTCCAACCTGGCCACCAGCCCAGACTCCTTCCCAGCCAGGCCTGAAGCAAACACCTGCCAACCCACAGCCCCATGCAGTCCAGCGGCCCGTGCTGGCTCAGCTCTGGGGACAACTGCTCCCTGGCTGCCCCAGTCCCCTGGGGCGGGGCGGGTGCCGCTTTGGGAGGCCTCCCTCCAAGGGCCTGCCAGGCATGGAAGGGAGAGGGCAGTTCCCAGGCAGGTGGACAGGGATCTTCTCCGGAGCTCCCTGTGATCCTGCTCTGGGGGACCCGGCCTCTCACCTCCACTCTGCGGGGACACGGCAGAAGGGGACATGGCAGAGGGGGACACGGCAGAGGTTGCAGGGCTGCCCACTGAACTGACACTCACTCCCCTCCCCATTTGTGCTCTCTTGGCATCTGGGACCACCCTGAGGGGTGGGTGATACTTGCCCCGGCCCAACCCCCTAGCCACTCAGGTGCAGGGAGCCGGGCGTGGTCTCAGGGAGGCCTTTGGGCGGGTTCCCAGGGCCTACCGGGCGGCCCCTCCTTTTCCAGAAAGAGGAAGGAAGGCGCAGCATCTGGGGAGAGAAGCCGCCATCCCCACCCTCTCTGTGGCTAGAAGCTCCACCCTGTGACCAGGCCTCCAGGAGAAGGGCCAGTGGGGGGCAGGGGAGACTGTCCCCAAGGAGCCCCCCCGGGTAAGACACCTGCCCTCTGTGCTTCAGGAGCCAGCTCTACGGGGTCCCAGGGGCCAGTTTCCTCTGTGCCCACCTTCCCGGCCCAGTGCGGCTGGAGGAGGCCCGGGCTCTCCCACATCTTCGCAGGCCCCGTGGTATCACTCTGCTCTCTGGCTCGCACTGCAAGCCTTGCCCAGTCCTGGGAGCAGGCTGCTCCGAGGACCCTCATCTTGGTTCCAGCCCCACCTTGCCCCTGTCTGGGGCTGCAGAAAAGGCCAATTCTCTGGTTCCCCTCGGCTCCAAGCCCCAGCAGAGGAAGGGAGGGCTGGGCTATAAGCAACCCTTCTTTAAAGTCCCACTTTAAGCAAAGCATCATGCAAAGCACACGTGGATGAGCTGATCCAGCCAGTCACCCCACTCCAGGTGAGACGCCCATTCCGGCCCCATCCCTGCAGCTGCTGGCCTCTTGTCACCAGCAACAGCAGCAGGGATGCAGGGCACCTACTGCAACTGCATGCAGGGCGAGGCCCTGAGGCTGTGAGCAGGAAGGTGTGGTGGCGGCTTTCAGAGGATTTAATCCAACAGGGAGACCAGGAATAGGCAAAGGGGACAGACACACCACCAACAGGCGAATGGGCCAATAAGTGGTGGTCCTGCACCCCAGGATTAAGAATGAGTGCAGATGCACGAGGTCCAGAGATGGCTCGTGTAAAGCAAGCTTGTTCCTCTGCTCCTTCATGCATTCGTTCAGTCAATATCTATTTGCTCGGTGCCTGTGGTGAGGGAGACAGGTGCTATTCTAGGGCGGGACAGCGCGGCAGAGAAGACCACCCGCTATGTGAGCTCGCACTCCAGCAGGAAGAGATATCCGCGACCAGGAAGCAAGGTTTACAGTGTGTTTGAAGGAAAAAGGACAGCCGGGTTAGGGGCCGAGCAGAGGCAAGGATGGATTACAGGGTGGTCAGGGCAGGCTCCCTGCGGAGGTGATGGAGACAGGTCTTGGAGGTGGTGAGCCATGAGCCACAAAGGAAACCTGAGGGACAGCTGGAGCAACAGCCCTGGGTGACAATGACCCTGGGGGACGTGTGTGTGTTCTGGGAACTGGAAGCAGGTCTGAGGCTCCAGGCAGAAAGAGGAGATGCAGGGGCTCTGCAAGGAGTGCCAGCGGAGGTGCTGAGAAGTGGCTGGCTTCCGGGTATATTTTGGGAATATTATTATATTTCCACCTTATTTGCATTAAGTAAAAACAAAAAGCAGAAACAAAGAGCTGTGCATCCAGGGACACGAATGCCCGTACAAGCTCAGGAGCCTGTGCGTCTGAAACGGGAAGTGGGGAGGGTGGGAGTTCCCAGGGAAGAGAGGCGTCTTCAAGGTGCTCTGTACACACGGGGGTCTCCTCCAGTGCCATTGTCCATGTGTTTCTGGTGTACACCCACGGCCACCACCAAATTAACCAAACGCCAAGTCGGGGACACGACAGGGAAGAGAGCTGTTGACATAAATAGTCGCCCGGAGTTCATCTATGGAGCCCCCTTGGGGTGGAGCCTATTCTGGGGATCCCTGGGGTTCACCTCTCCTAACTTCCTCCCGTTGGAAGGGGAAGGGGCAAAGCTGCCTCTGAAGATGGAATTTTTGCAGCAGCCAATTTGCTACTAGGCTTGGCGAATGAGTGGCTGGTCATGCAACTTTTGATTCAAAACTGGCACTCACTCTTAAAGTCCAGAGGCTGATTTTCTCAGGGGTCTCGGAGGCTGGCTACAAAGCCAGGCCTTCTGCAAAGCTTTTAAGGACTGAAGGTGTGGCCTCCCAAGTTAACACGCTCTGCAGGCTGATAGAAATGCCCACTGCAAACCTCTTTATGACCTCACCCAGCTGTCGAGGGGAAAGAACATGGGCTTTGTCTGTCCCACAGGTCTCTGTTTAGCTGTGTGACCGTGCACCAGCTACTTAAACTTGCCTTCTGTAAAACTGCAACCAGCACACCCCCGCTTCCCATCACGGTTGTGAGGCTTAAATGATATGGGGGCATAAACCCCTATGAAAGCCACACCGATTCTCTGGGGACATGGTTAAACCAGCTGAGACCAAGAACGCCCTGAATGACCAGCTTTGAGCACCTGTACCTGTGACGGTCCCAGCAATTCCTCACTTTAAGAATTCACTTATGGGGATGGAGGTTCATCGTTGTTCTTCAGGCCCACCTAAGGTTGCCAAATTTAATAGAATAAACGAAAAAAACAGGTGCCTAGTTAAATTTGAATTTCAGATAGACAACGAATATTTTTCAGTATAAGCATATCTCATGCAATATGTGGGATATATTTACACTAAAAAATTTATTTGTCATTTATCTGAAATTCAAACGTAACTGAGCATCTTGTATTTTATCTGGCAACCTTAGTCCCATACCCCCCATTTCCCCCAGGTAAGAACTGTTTTCGGCCAAACCATAGATTCCTTGCAGATGAAGGTGTATTTTTATCATGCCATCTTTCCCGGAGCTGAAATGGCTTCTTTTTGCATTTTATAGCTTTACAACTGCAGCAGTAAAAAATTCTTGTCAGCAGGATGATTGAAACTTTAACTACAAAGGGAATCATTTGTTTTATTTGTGTCTTGTCAGAGGCATAAAATGGATTCCCATTAATACCACTGCAGTTTTTGGATGTTATCTTGGTGATTACAGTCACCTACCCTGCGCGTTTTATGGTCATCGGTTCAGGCCCCTTTGCAGCCAGAGTGGAATTATTATTTGTGTTTGGGGCCCAGCAGTAACATTTATTCCCAATAATCTTGCTGCAATGGGTTCTTGGTATTTTACAGTTGTTATTGCAGTAAAATTTATATTCTACAGAATTATAATAATATTCAGCTACTAATGGGATTATTATTTTTGTTGGTTTGTGTTTTAAAGCCGTGGAAATAAAGTTTACTCCCAACAATACAGCTTCAATTTTATGTCCCTAAAACTAACCATAAATAATCAACATAATAACAGAATGCCTGTGAAACACATAAAACATCCTTCTCGGAAAAAGTGAGCTCTCTGTGGCTATCCTGATGGGACGGGTGGGGTCAGGAGCCCAGCGTAGCAGTTAGGGGTCCTGGGCCGACTTCACACGGATGAAGCAACTTCCTTGCAGGCCTGGGGAGCAAGTTACTTAACATTTCAGAGCCTCTGGAGCCTGTAGAATGGGAACCAGAAGACCGACTTGGAGGTCTGGTGAGGAGAGCGTGGAGTGGCCTCTCCCTGGATGGCCCCTGTGTTGGGGTCCTGGGGCTGCTGGAGCAAACTACCACCACCACCTGGGCGGCTCAGAACAACAGAAATGGACTCCCACAGTTTTGGAGGCCAGAAGTCTGAAATCAAGTTGTCAGCAGTGACCCCCGCTCCTTTTGATGGCTCTAAGGGAGGGTCCTTCCTACCTCTTCCAGCTTCTGGAGCCCCAGGCGTTCCTGGGCTTGTGGCTGCAACACACCAGCCTCCGCCTCTCTGGTCTCAGATCTTTCTCTCTCTGTGCCTCTGTGTCTGTCTTCTCTTCTGTTTCTTATAAGGACACTGTCATTGGATTTAGGGCCCACCATTATCCACGATGACCTCATCTCAAGATCCTTAATTGCATCCCCAAAGACATTTTTTCCAAATAAGGTAACATTCACAGGTTCTGGAAGAACATATTTTTGGGGGTCCAATTCAACCCACTACAGTAACATCATCATCATTATTATCATTATTATTATTACTACCAGTTGGGAGGTAAGACGGAAAAGTTGAGAAGCACCAGCCCCAAGGATGGAATCAAGTAGGAGATACCCTGGGGGGACCATGTGGTCTATCCATAAGGGGAATATCATTCAGCCTTCAAAAGTAAGGAAATCTGACACCTGCTTCAACGTGGATGAACCTTGAGGACGTTATGCTCAGTGAAATCAGCCAGTCACAAAAGGCCAAATACTGTATGATTCCACTTACGTGAGGTCCCTAGAGTAGAGTAGTCAAGTTCATAGAGACAGAAAGTAGGATGGTGGCTGCCAAGGTCTCGGGGGAGGGGGAATGAGGAGTTAGTGTTTAATGGGGACAGAGATTTAGTTTGGGAAAATGCAAACGCTCTAGAAATGGATGGTGGTGTTGGTTTGCCAACAACGCGGATGTGCTTAATGCCACTGAGTTAAAACTTAAACACAGTTAAAATGGCAAATTTTCTGTTGTATGTATTTTACCACAATTTTTTCAAAAAAGGAAGCTCACAAAGAACACAGTGACTTTTACGTTCCCGCCTGGCGGCACAGACACCGAATCTGGTGAGGCGAGCTGGGCTGTCCAGGACACGCGCTGCTAAGGGGCGAAGGCGGGAGCTGCGGGTTCCCAGGCTCTGCCGGCTGTGGCTTTCACTCCGCCGGTGGCCTCGCCTTCCAAGCAGGCTGGGGACAGGGTGCCTCCTCTCCTGAGTGGGCCCGGAGGCCCAGCGAGCGTGGGCTGGCTGAGGTCACCAGAGCTGGGTCTAGTTCCCTCCTGAACCGTTGGCCCTGGGTCCCTCCTGAGTCCGCTGTACCTCAGAGTGAGGCCGGTGCCCCCAGCCTCGGAATCGGGGACACTTGTTACACACGCAGCTTCCGGGGCTCGCTCCAGACCTCCGGCTCAGAATCTCGGGCCTGGGGCCTGCCTGGGCAATTAGACGATGCCACAGGGAGCCCAGGAAGTTTCCAGACTTGATCTCAGAGTTACCTGGACTACTTGTTAACATATGGGTTCTCTGGCTTCTCTCCCACTGAGTCCAAATCAGCAGGTTAGGGGAAGGTACCTTGGAATCTGTCCTTAAGAAGCTTCACGGCCCTCTTGTGATACGACAATGGCAAAGCCCTTCATTGACTTATTCATTCGTTCGTTTGTTCATTCATTCATTGCATGTCCACTCTGTGTAGTGGGAACTCATCCCTCCAGCCCCATCTCTTCCTACCCTGCCCCCACCCCCCCTTACGTTTCAGCAAAGCCGGGCTGCCTAGAGTTCCAAGCATTCCATGCAGCCTCATGCTCCAGGGCCTGACCAGCCTGCCCTTCCTCCTGGACTGCCCTTCTTCTCTTTTTTCCCCGGAGGTCAAGGCTGTGGGACACCTTCCCCTGTGCTCAGCCCCCTTTGCTAGCTCTGTGAACAGTGTGAGGCCTGGGGGGTGGGGACACTCAGCACCACATGGTGGCCTGCTTTACTCCCGCCAGCCTGGGACCCCCTTGAGGTCCCGACAGAAGGCAGGTGTCCAGGCCCCTTGGGATTCTGCTGCAGCCCAGGGTAGAAGCGAGGTTCACATTGCTTTCCGCGGAGGGTCAGAAGAAGGCAGGCCCAAGCGAGCAGCTGCTGTTTCTGGGGCCACTAGAGGGAGACCTTCGCAGCCCGACCTCACGCTTGGCCAAAGCCACCGTTGCAGCTGCACAGCCCCAGTGAGAGCAGCCAGCTGACGGGTGGGTGTGCTGGAGAAAATGTGTGTGTGTCCTACCTGGCCGGGAGTGGCAGTGGGCAGCGGCCTGAGGCCTGCACACGCTGCCCTGTGGCCTGGCTTCCTGCAGGTGGAGAAGGTCTGCTTACTGGACGGTGGGCAGACTTGGAAGCTGGGGCGTGGGGTGGGGGCGGATGGCACCTGGGCAGGGAAGACAGCAAATAAGAACCACAATAGCATCAATGGAGGATACATAGTTGGGGCCTTTTCAGTGCCCGGTGCTGTTCTAAGCACTCTGTGTATATTATGAGAAATAACCCTCCAGAGGGTAGGGTCTATTAATATAATATCCATTTTACAGATGAAGAAACTGAGGCCCAGAGAGCCTGAGTAACTTGCAGAGCTGTAAGGCCAGAGCTGGGATCTGAATCGAGGGAGGGAGAGCCAGGGCCTGGGCCCTGCAGCTCTAGGGAGCGGGGCACAGCCAGGGAGCCCCGAGACAGCCCTTTGGGGTTTCGGGCCTGGCTTTAGATTCCAGCACTGCTGCCTGCCAGCTGAGTGTCCTCCAGCAAGTCCCTTCACCTCTCTGAGCTTCACTTCCTCCTCTGTAAGAAGGTGCAAATGACACCTATCTCATGGGGTAATTTAGAGGTTTAACTGAGGCACGGGAAGTAAAGGGAGGCAGACTCCAGGGTTCTTGTTAGGACCCTTGGCGTGTGGCCACAGGGCCTTTGTATATACTGTGTGCACCTAAGATGCCTGTTATAACGTTCTTGCTTCCCTCACCATGGACTTTTCTCGTCTTCTTCCCTCTGCTGTGGGGCTGGCTTCTAGGGGTGCGTAACCTGTGCAGGCGCCCCACGCTCAGAAGGACCCTGCCCTGGGTTTAATGCTCTGCTGTCATCATCTTGAAATTCTCAATACTTTTTGACCCAGGGGCCCCGCACATGTGGCAGCCAGGCCAGCTTTCCCAGCTCTGTCATTGCCCCATCCCTGTGTCATCAGGTGCAGCAGGCAAGGAGCCACCTCCAGCGAGGAAAGGGCAGGAAGAACAGCAGAGGGGCCATGGAGACGCTGCCGCTGCCCATGCCCGGGCCCCCAGGAGCTCCCCTCCCCACGGGGCAGGCCCTCCTTTCTTGGACACGCACTCACCTGGCCTCCGGGTCAGCTGCTCCCCTAAAACGTGTCTGAAGGTTGAAGTCCTCCGAGTCTCCCAGTCATAGCAGCGGAGTCTCTGAGCCCACACACATCTGCCCTGGATTGGGAGCAAGGATCCCTAAGGCAGGGTCTCACTTGGGCTGGTCAGCCCCACCATGTGTTACGCTTTCTGGGCCTCCCTGCACTGCCATTTCCCCTGGGTAGGCGGGAGCTCCAAGGCCACATGTCAGAGCCTCGGCCTAAGCGTTGCACCATTTGGAAAGAAATTCTCATGTTCCAGAGCAGACGCCGCTGTCCCAGCCCCCTCAGACAGTTCACTCACCTTCAGACCAACATCTCAGAGCACCCACAGCATCCCTGCCTCGGGCAGCCCGAGTGGGGGCACATGGGACCTTTCTGCTGGCATCTTTTATCCTTCACCCCTGGCTCCTAGGCTGGGGACCTGCCCTCTGGCCCAGACAGACCAGCCAGGGTGAATGGCCTTTGGGGTAGGCGGTGTTCTGGGAATAGGCGGTGTCCTAGCCAGCAGGGAGGCCAGAGCTGGAGTCTAGCTGGAGGCCTCTCCACAGTCCACCCTGGGCCCACCAAGGCTTTTCCAGGGGCTGTGGACACTCCTCAGTTACAGACCATCCAAGGGTGGCCCCAGGTTGCGTGTAGGAGGGAACCGGGGCTGGTCCCTTCCACCTAGTCTTCCCTGCACCACAGCCTGGTCTGGCTGCATCCTTTTCACTGGCTCACCCTTCTCTGATTTGAGAATTTGCCTCCAGGTCTGCCAAGTTTGCCAAGGTGGACATCAAAGGAATGTGGGGGCCATAGCTCCCAGGATCAGCCCTGGTCAGCCCACTGTACCCTCAGATAACTCCTGCCTTCTCCATTTGGGTCCCTCCACAGCTTGCTGGTCAAGCAATTGCCCCCTTCAGCCGCTGGTCTCAGAAGGGACTCTTCCTTGTCGCTGGGACCCTCTACTCTTGACCTGCCCTTGATCAGCCACAAGGCCTGGGCTCTGCTCCCGCCTCCACCAGGCTCCAGGAAGCCAGAGCTGCACACACAACTCAGCTTTCTCCTTCCATTGTGATTTTCCCTCCCTCCTTCCTTCCTTTTTTCTCTTTCTTTCGTTTAGTCACTCAACAATCATTTGTTGAACATCTATTATGTGGACACACTGTGTGTCTACAGATGTTCTCTAGACGCTTATAATCATAGAATTTCAGGACTTGCCCAGCCCACTTCTCAGAGGGGACATTGTTGCTTTCCTCCCCACCATTCACTTTCCCAATTGACCCAACTCCACCCTCAGGGGCGGGCCTTGATTGGTTTAAGTTGGTTTGAATATCTCACCCCCTCGGTCACAGTACCCGATGGGACATTCAGGACATATATCCCATCTCAGGCCAGGTAGGCCCCGTAGGATGTAAATCCCTGCCTTTTGCTTCAGCTGGAGAAGATTCCGTCTTCTTACGTTGGATTCGGACCTAGAGGCACGTGGCCCCGCACTGCTCAAGGGCATCTTGCGACCATGCGGGAGAGCCTTCGAGGATGGAGTGGGATCCCAGGAAGTGGGGCTCCTCTCAGTGGTTGCTCCTCTGGATGGAGGAGCCTTCCCAGGACCCCTGTACTACTCAGTTACGTGAGCCAATCAATGTCCTTTGATGTTCAAGCTGGGTGGAACTTGGTTTTTGTTTATTTGCAATCCAAAGCATCCTAGCAGACACAACTCTCTACATTCCTGAGAGGAGTTCAGTCCCTCCTTGAGTGCCCAGCCACAGGGAGCCCACTACTGGGTGAGGCAGCTCACTGGATTTCTGGAACACTCCGCCTCAAGAAAGTCCTAATATTGACCCCAGAGCTGCCATTTTACCTTCTGATCTTTCTACCCTTGGTCTTGGGTCAGTTATTCCCAAACTCAAAGTGCACAAAGTCCCACCCCCGGAATTCTCTGCTGTTGCTGCCCAGGGACACCCACTCGAAACCCTTGCTTCAGGCCCTTCCTTTTGCATCACTCCAGGATCCCTTTCCCAGAGGGTCTTCAATCAAGCTCATCCTGCTTGGCCCTAACCCAGACCTCCAGGGCAATCTTGTAGGAGGCGAGATGAACCCAGGTAATGGTTTCGAAGGAGGGTGTGAGAGGTCCCCAGGGTGTTCCAAGGGATGGAGACCTTCGAGGGGTCAATGATGGGCCATAAATGGTGGTCCGGGAGCCAGACAGGGGCATGAACTACCGAGAGGGAAGCGGACTCTCTGAGAATGCTGGTGGAGGAGCTCAGTCAGCCTTCACCACGCGCTGGCGAGACAGAGGTGGGAACGCGGGCACTCTGCAAACTGGACCCTGTGGGGCTTCAAGGCCTCCCAGGGCACGTGGGCACCGGTTGTGAAATGTGTGCCAATCTCGGCCACAAGCCTGAGCCCCTGCTGACGTGCCACAGCATCCAACCACAGGAAGGAGTCTCACTCACTAAATGGGGAGGATATCCCAGAAATAGGGCCAGTCGTGGGTCCTGGCCAGGCTCCCAGGCCAACTCCCCAAACACAGAATCTTTGGTGTTAGCTGCCCTGGACAGTGATGCTCGCCCCAGGCTGAGTGAATGGTTTGTAAGAAAGCCCTGCAGTGTGGACGCTTCCCCATTGTTGTACCTTGCAACCGTTTACAAAGAGAATGCTGCT
The DNA here is from genome assembly GCA_031878705.1 of Tapirus indicus. Taxonomy (NCBI): domain Eukaryota; kingdom Metazoa; phylum Chordata; class Mammalia; order Perissodactyla; family Tapiridae; genus Tapirus; species Tapirus indicus. The sequence continues at coordinate 56,663,748 of CM062932.1, forward strand.
TCCTGCATCTGTCTTTGCTTTTAGGGTGTTTAAAATGGTGGGGAGAGCCTGTGTGGAGTAATAGAAAAAATAAATATGTATATTGGTCTCAGTATATATATATATTGCCCCCGGTTCCTGGCACAGGGCTCCTAAACCCTTGTAATCTCCTAAGTGATAAGAGCATCTTTTGTTCTAATATTTGCTCTTCAACCAGGTTCCTGACACCGAGCTCCTAAATCCCTTGGAATTTCCTGAGTGATAGGAATGTCTTTTGTTCTACTGAGGCGACTCTGGGTGGGCTCCTGGATGGGGGCCGGTCACTGGTCACCAGAAAGACCAAGCTATGATTAGAGGCTTTGAACTTTCAGCTCCACCGCCCATCCTCCGGGAAGGGGCTGGAAATAGAGCTAATGACCCATCATGCCTATGTGAGGGAGCCTCCATAAAATCTCAATAGTGCAGGGTTGGGAGAGCTCCTGGGTGGGTGCACACGTATACATATGGGAAGGGTGACACACCCCAACTCCATGGAGACAGAAGCTCCCTTGCCCAGGACCCTCCCAGACCTTGCCCTGTGTATCTCATCATCTGGCTGTTCATCTGTACCCTTGATCACATCCTTCATTACATAATAAACCGATAAACATAGATAAGTGTTTCTCTGACTTCTGTGAGCTGTTCTAGCAAATAATCAAATCCAAGGGGGAGGAGGTCACGGGAACCCCTGATTTTTAGCCAGGTTGGACAGAAGTGGGGAATCTGGGGACCCACTACTTTCGATTGGCATCTGAAGTGGGGGGCAGTCTTGTGGGACTGAGCCCTTAATCTATGGGATCTGATGCCATCTCCAGGTAGATAGGTTCAGAATTGAGTCCAGCTGTGGGACACCCAGCTGGTGTCACTGAGAATTACTTGGCGTAGGGTAAAAAAACCCCAGCAGAGTGTGGCCAGGTCTGAGGGAGGGAGGGAACAACTGCATCAGATGCTGCTGAAGACCCCATGAGACAAGGACAGAGAGGGGACCACAGATGGGATGAGGGCTGGCTCTTTGGCGACCTTGACAAGAGCTGTGGGGACAAAAGCCTGCCCGAGCCGACCGAGGAGATGCTGTGCAGGGAGGAAGAGGAGACAGCGAGAATAAAGTCGCTTTCAAGGAGTTCCTCCACCGAGGGGAGAAGGGAATGGAGGCAGTGCCTTGTGGGGGATTATGAGACAGGAGTCGGTCCAGTGTATGCAGAGGTGGGCGGGGGGGGATAAAGGGGGGACTGCTGGAGAGATGACGGACTGAGAGGAGAAGGGGCGGGTCCAGGCCATGAGAGAGGGCCTGCGCTGGTGAGGCAGCGGATGGATGAATCAATGTTGGCCCAGGCATCCAGCAATGAGAATCAACAACGACGGCAGGCATTATCATTATGGGCGGGTCTCTCCAACCTAGCGTTGAGGGAAAGAAGCCCGGCAGAAAAGAGTTCCCCCTGTATGATTCCACTGACATAAAAAGTACAAAAACAGGGAAAACTTCTAACAAAAACACAGCGTTAGAAGTCGAGAGGGGGGATATTAACATCTCTGGACGCGTTGCTAGAGGTGGACTGCGGCACTGGGCTGTGTCTCGACCTGGGTGCTGCTTACAGGTGTGTTAAGTCTAAAAATTGAGCAGCGGTGCACTTGGGACCTCTGCACTTTTTGTAGGTATGTTATATTTCGATAAAAAAAGATTAAGAAAACCAAAATCTAACCACCCGCTTCACTCTCCCGGGGGTGGAGCGCGGGTGCTGGTCCGATGTTGACACTGACCTCGCCCGACACAGCCCTTGCACTGTCAGCATCCAGCCCGGCTGGTGCCAACCGTCCTCGTCTCTCTCCCCTCGCCCTCCTCCCGTAGTCTTCCCGGCTCAGGAAACAACAGCTCCGTGCTGCCAGTTACTCAGGCCCCAAACAGCGCTGTTGTCCTTGACCCCTCTCTTCCGCTTGCGTCCCATGTTCGATCCAGCAGTTCGATCCGCCTCCCAGCTGGTCCTCCTTCCTCCACTCCCGTGGGGTCTCCTCCCGACAGCAGCAAGGCGGTCTTTCTGAAACACACATCCGACCGGGGCGGGGGTGGGGGGGGGGCATAGCCCAAGCTCCTTCCCAGGGCTGCCCAGGCCCTACGGGATTCGGCCTTTGCCCCTTCTCCCCTCTACCCCTGGACGCCAGCCACACTGGCCTCGTGGACAGACGCATCCCCAGCTCAGGACGCCCCCTGTTTCTTCTGCTTGCACCATCCCCCTCTTCCAGACCCCCTGTGGCTCCACTTCCCACCATCCAGGTCTCACTTAAGCCCTTCTGTGGGTGCCAGACCCACTCTCTCAGCCCCAGTGAAAACCTGTACCTTCCTGTGGCTCCTCTATGCCCGGGGGTCCCCCAGGGGCCCAGCCCGTGTCCCCCGCTCCTCCTCTCTGCACTGGACCGCACCCTCAGCACTTCTGGAGTTCACTGTGGCCAGAGCCCTCTCACTTTCCAGCTGCTCTCAGCCAGAGAAGACGACTCCCTGGCCCTTCCCCACCTCCTCATTACCAGGTGGGGGCCTCCGTCAGGACCGGGGTGAGGCACAAGTAATTTTTTCCCCAAATTGGCCAGGTGCCTGCCAAAAATGATTGTTTAAAAATTATTTACTTTTCAAAAAGTAGAAAGTTAACCAGGGGATTTTAATTTCCTTTTTTATGCTTCTCTATATTTCCAAACTTTCTACAAAGATCATGAATTACATACATAATTTAAAATAAAGCATCATTTCAAAGTCTGTTCTCTTTGATTCGATATTTGCACTTCCGGGGAAGCACCTCAAAGAAATAATCCACATAAAGGAAAAGAGTTGCGCAGGAAGAAAAGGACTCAGTGGAGCAGAGTTGAGGCTCCCCTTGAAGACCCTGCCTCACCCTCCCTCCAGCACCCCCTTCTGTGGGAGATGGAGGCCTGAGAGCAGGGGTGTGCACCGGACCATCGGCTGTCTTGGGAGCTGAACTGAAAACAGTGGGTGCATGGCTGGGCTACACCGACACCGGCTACTGTCCTGCTTCCATGTTTGCCAGACACTATGGTTAGGACTTTTCTTCCTGATCTCATGTGATCCTCCCAAGAGCTCTGCGAGGACAGCCACTCACCTCTATTTCAGGTGAGGAATGTGATGCTCACCGAGCACAGGTGACTTGCCATGAGGGGGCAGAGCTGGGACACCCAGTGCAGCTTATCCAGCCTGGCCTCACACCGTTGGGTGCCACCAAGCAGCCATTCACCCCTCCTCCTCATTAACACAGCCCAGGCCCCAGGGGATGAATAGTGATGGGGCTAAGCCAGTCATACCAACCTCCTGCTCTTTTGCCTATGATAGGTCTAGGGTGATCATGCAACCCAGGCCTGCCAATGAAACAGAAGGGGAGTGTCTCTGAGGGCTTCTGAGAAGTTCAAGGAAACTCTGTTGTCCTTGCACCCATTTCCTCTTGCTTGGTGCACTGTCACATGAGGGTGTGGTGCTTGGAGCTGCAGCAGCTATTCTATGCCCATGAGGAGCAATATTTCCAATAAGGAAATGTTTCCAATAGGGTGACTAAAAGTCTGGATTTGATTTCCCAGGATGCAGGACTTTCAGCACTAAAATTGAGAAAGTCCTGGGCAACAGGATGATTAGTCACCTTAAACTGGTGGCATGGAAGTATTGGGCCCTTGCCAACATCCTTGAGCTGCCAACCAGCTCTGGAACCCCTACCCTCTGGACTTTTTGTTATATAAACAACAAATGTCTGGTTGAAGTCTCTGTTTTGTTACTTGCAGCTGAAATCACGGGCACGAGAGTGCTCACCTCCCATCCTTTTCACCTCTTGCTTTTATGCTGTTCCAAGCGCTGTGCCCCTGGCCCCATGTCTGCTGTCTGCACCGCCTTTATCCTGTCGGGCATCTTCCCGCTGGTGCCTCCTCCCCAGGGCTTCTTGAGCTTCTCCTCACCCAGCTACAAACTCGCTCACCTTTGCTGGCACAGAACTTTTTTTCACCCTTTCTGACATTTCTTGCTCTCTGCCCTGCATCCCAGCTAACTGGGTGACCACCGTTTCTCTTCTTGCCTGCAGACTCTGCCTTCCCTCCCCCCACAAGCCATCAGCCCCTGGAGGCCGACAGCATGACTTTCTCAGTGCTCCCTCCATCCCAGTCTTGGCACACGGAGAGCCGTCAGCAGTCTTGGTTTAACAGTTGTACTGAGTGTCTTCTCTGGACCCGGAAATGAGGTCAGGCCTGACCTGACTGGTTTCATTCCTGGGCCAGGGGCTCACTGCACCTTCAGCCCATTCCGAGGCCCCAGGGCCACCCTGCAGCTTGAGATCCAGCCTGTCCTCTCCCGTCCTGTTGCTGACTCAGCCCCTTATCACCTGTCCCAGGCCCTCTTCCCGGGAGAAGCCCCATAGGTGGGTGCTGTTTCTCATGGCCTTTTCTTCCCTCTGGGGACTCAAGCCCTTCTCCTCTGGCTGCTCTCAGCGGCCCCACTGCCCTGTCAAACGTGCTGTTCTCTCTTATTCAGTTTTCTGGACCCCGACTTTCTCAAAGCCAGGCCCCCACTCTGACACAGCCCATCCCTGCACCTGGGAGGGGGTGCAGTTCAGGAGCCCCCTCCACCCCGGGCCATTTCATGAACAGCTCTTCACTTTGTGATTCAAACCCCAATGCCAGCAAAACACACTGGTGTGCTTGTCCTGCCCCGGTTTGTAACTTGCTCTGTGACCATACGCCACTCCCATCCCCTCTCTGGGCCTCAGTTCCCCCTCTGGCAAAAGGGACTCCCTTTGATACTATCTAAGGTCCTCTAATTAGATGAGAGGTGGGGCATATTTTGGCCAACACCGCCATTCAACAGCTTCATGAGACCCCCCCAAGGGGTGGGGAAGGAAGGAGAAGGAAGGAGGAGGAAGGAGGACTGGGGTCAGCAGTCTCATGTCCAGCCAGCCCGGGGTCCTGAGCTGGGTGGGGGACGAGCTAGCCAAGCAAACTTTTCTGGGGTGACTGCTCCTCTTCTAGGGAATCGGTGCTTGTGGAGGGAGGTGGCTTGGGCTTGGAGGCCACGCATCTGGGCCACGGTGGGACGGGAGCCAGTGGGCTTCCAGGAAGGGAAGCTAAAGATACCCCCTTCCCGGCACGGCTGGAACCCTGAGAGGACAGGGATCCAGTTCCCGTCCTGTTGTTGCTGGGGGCAGGGCGCGGTGACGAGGAGGGCCCTGAAGCAGCTACACTGGGCTGGGCGCTGCTGGGGGCTGGCGCCCGGGACCGGGCATCTATTGGCTGAGGCTCTGGGCCGGTGGGCGAGGTCAGGGCAGGGCCAGCGTGTTACTGGAAGCCCAGTCGGCTGTGTCTGTCTCTTTGCCAAGCTGCCCACTGCATTTTTTGGCCTCCTATTTCTAGGCAGTTTCTGTATAGGGCCCCGCCTGGCCTGCCTGAGCCTGGGGGCCATGGTGCCCTTGTTTTGGGTCCCTCGAGCTACTGTTCAGGCAGCAGTGGAGAAGAGCGGGTGGGGGTTGGGCACAATGCTATGAGGGGAGCTGGGCTCCTTGTGGGACAAGGATGACCTCTTCCCTGTGCAGTTCTGGGAGCTCAGGCGGCCTGGGTGAAGGGACCTTCCTATGTGTGTGCGCATGTAGGTGGCTGCATCGAGACCAGGGGTCACAGGCCTGTCTTTGCCCCAGTATCCCACAATGTGTGGTGTGCCCCGTACCTTGTGAGGGTACCCCAGTGGTGCGAGGTACTCTGTAGGACTGGGGCAGGGCCAGTTTGTGTCTGGCTGTCCAAACATAACCTGATCGGCCCCGCGGGGCAGCTGCCCATGGGGCTTGTCCCAGAACGTCTTTAAGGCTCCACGGGTGGGTGCTCCTGGACTGTGGGATCCTATGTTCTGGTGTGGTGGCTGTCCCCATCCCCATCCCCGTCCCCCTGCCCAGGGACTGGGGGGCACAGCAAGAGGCAAAGGTTTGGACCTGGCAGCCTGGTTTCATGCAGTCTGGTGGTTTCACCATGGATATCAAATTCCACACCTGGGGCTTTTGGCTTTTATTTAATATTTTTATTGTGGTAAAATATACATAACCATTTGATGTATATTTTGACCATTTTAGCCATTTTTAAGTGTACAGCTTGGTGGCATTAGTGCATTCACATTGCGGGGTAACCATCACCACCATCCATCTCCAGAACTTGTTCGCCTTCCCAAACTGAAACTCTGTCCCCACGAAACACTGACTCTCCACTCCCTCACCCCCAACCCCTGGCCCCCACCATCCTACTTTGGGTCTGTATGAATTTTACTCTGGGTGCCCTATATGAGTGGAATCATACAGTATTTGTCTTTTGGTGACTGGCTTATTTCACTTAGCATAATGTCTTCAAGATTCATCCATGTTGTAGCAGGTGTCAGAGTTTCCTTCCTTTTTAAGGCTGAATAATATTCCATTGTATGGATAGACCCATTTTGTTTATTCATTCATCCATCTATGGACACCTGGGTTGCTCCCACCTTTGGCTACTGTGAGATGCCTGGATTTTAATCCTGGTACCAAGTAGCAGTGGGGGACTAGGCACGTGACTGGACCCTGCTGGACCTCTCCTCTATGAAATGGGATCTATAACAGTCCCAGCTTCCTACTCCTCATGTTTAAACGAGGTCATGGGTGGAAAGCAGGGAGCACTGTCTTTCCAGAGGTCAGCCTTCATACAGATTCTGGATCTCCAACCACTGGGGATAGGGACTGGCAGAGGGGGTGAGCTGGTGAGCAGGGAGTGGGCATAACCCCCGTCGTGGGGCCCTGGTGAGGACGCACAGTGGGACTCAGCCCCAGCAATGAGCAGAGGGGATGGCAGGAGCAGCGTCCCCCCGGTCTCTGCAGGGGACTTCTCGGTTTTTCTCACTTCTGTGCCCCCTCCTATATCATTCCCTAGGGCTCCCCATCTGCTTTCCGGAATTGTCTCGTGGGGCACGTTAGGCCTACCTGATCTACCTGACCGGGAGAGTATCCTGTTCTTTTCCTCTGCAATTCTAGGCCCTGCTCGAGTCTGGCCTCGGCATTCCCACCGGACCCTCCCCTTGAAGCACAAGAACACTTTTCTGGGATCCTGACCCAGGGCCTTCCAGGTGGCAGAGAGAGATCAGTATGTCCAGCAGCTCTCAGGGTGCCTGCCACCCATCTCTCTCGTCCTGGGGGCCTCCCCGCTGTAGCCAGGTTGGGCTGGCCTCACAGAAGACAGCAGGATGGTTCTGGGAAGCCTGTGCAGCCAGGGATGCGAGCTGGAGCTCCCTGGATCGATGGGGGGAAGGCTGGCGGCCAGCGGGCCGGCAGTGGCGTCAGAGCTGGGGTCTCGGATCGCCTCGGGCAGGGTTGCCAGCCCCCTTCCAGCCTCCGCCACTACAGCTGCTTCCTGCACCGACCTCTCCAGACTGTTTGCCTCCCTCCTTCCTCCCCTGGCTCCCAGCTCAGCTGGGGAGGAAGGCCCTGGGGGCAGGGCCCTTGAGGAGGCCACCTGAGGGCTTTAGGGCAGCTTCTTCCCCCGTCTCTACCTCACTGGCCATGGGACCATTGAGCCTCAGTTTCCTCATCTGGATAATGTGGGTGGACGGCACTCAGTGCGAGAGTCATTCGAAGCTTAACGAGAGAAAGCGCCAAAAGGGCCTGGCCTGCATCCCCACACAATGGATGTAGCCCTCGCCCCCCCTCCCCACTTCCCTCATCTCTAAATTGAGGGAGCAGATAAGCCTCACCTGCAGGGAGAGTGGGGAGACAGAAGCAACCAGTCAGGATGACGCAGGGGGGATGAGGGGCCCAGATAGAGTATCCCTCCCTTCCCTTGCCCCTTTCTGCAGGGCCCCAGTTCCTGGGGGGTCCAGGGCCCTGTTTGGAGAAGCAAAACCGGGAGCTGTGATTTTCTTGAACCAGCTCATTCCCTGAACTGCATGAGGAGGGTGCTGGGGATGGCCTCACATGTGGGGTGGGGCCTGGGGGTGCTTCGAGAACTTCACCCTAGCCTTTCAAGTCCCCTGGCTTCCTTCCATAGCCCTCTCCAAGCCCCCAGCAGCCCTTGTCCCCCTGCCATCCCTTGTGTCATGGCCAGTCTCCAAGTCGGCCCCAGTGATCCTGTCTCCGGGTGGTCAAGCCCTCGGTGCCCCTCCCACACTGAACCAGGCCCATCCGTGTGACCAAGAGAATCCAACAAAACGGCAGCTTATGACTTCTGGGGCAAGGTCATGAAGCACTGCCTCTTCCGTCTGGATCTTTTGGCTCACTTGCTCTGGGGGAGGCCAATCACCATTCCATGAGCTCTAACTATCCCTGGAGAAGCCCACGGGAAGGGGAGCCAAGGCCTCCAGCCAACGGCCGCCTTGGAAGTGGATCCTCCAGCCCCAGTCAAGCCTTCAGCTGACCACGGCCCTGGCCGACATCTGACTGCTGGGTAGACACCCCTGCAACTGCTGACCCACAGAAACTGTGAGCGATAATAGATGATGACTGTTGCTTGGAACCATCAACTTAAGGGTGAGCTGTAATTCAGCCAAAGTCACCATACGACCCTGGGAAACTGCACCCTGGTTCAGTGAGAAGAGAGTCCTGGCCTCCAGTGCCTCCTGAAGCTGCTTCTCTCTGACACCTCAGACCTCAGAGGGATGTCGTGCTCGTCTTCTATGCCGTGTAACGAACCATCACAAATTTAGTAGCTTAAGACAGCATACATACCTATTATCTCCCAGTTTCATCAGGTCAGGAGTCCAGGGGCTGTTCAGCTGCTTAAGATCTCACAAGGCTCCATCCAGCTGTGGGGGGGCTTGTTCTCATCTGAAGGCTCAGCCGAGGGAGACTGCTTCCAGGCTCTTTCCGGTCATTGGCAGGATGCACTTCCTGCAGCTGTGTGGCTGAGAGCCTGGGGTTCTGCTGGCTGTCGGCTGGAGGCCACCTTTGCCACGCGGGCTTCCTCAACACGGCTGCTCATTTCACCGAGCCAGCAGGGTGCGTGTCTCACTCCACTCTGCTAAGACGGAGTCTCATACAAGGTGATCATGGGGGGACAGCCCCTCGCCTTTGCCACATCCTGTTTGTTAGAAGCCAGTCCCAAGTTCTGACCATGCTCACAGAGGAGATTATGCCAGGGGGTGACACACTGGGGTCACCTTAGGGTATGTCCGCAGATGCTAATGGGGGTTTTCTGTCAGAGTCTTGCTAGCTCTGCAGAGGGAGAGGGTCTCTGCCCCCCATGACATGGATGTTCTGATCTCAGTGCAGCTAAGGATGGTTTCCCAGTAATCAGGGTTTTTCCCTGGTAGGATGGAGCAGTGTCATTGGACTCAAGCATATTTGTTTAACATGACTCTAACCCAACACATACTAAATAATAACTTCAGTATAACAACCGAGCTTACTAGGTGTCCAATTAAGTACTTTAATTCATTATCTTAAGTACCACCACAGCCATATGAGCATTATTATTTGGTATTATTAATATTAATTAGTGTTATTGATAATAACTGGTATTATTAATAATATACATTGTTATTAATAATGGTATTATTATTGCTATTGAGCATATCTTCTGAGACACAGAACACAGACGTGAACAGCCCAAGGTCACTCAGCTAATAACTATTAGTCAGGACTGGGTGAAGCCAACTTGCACTGGCTTAAGCAATTAGAAGGGGTTCTGTTATTGGCTCACATGATGAAAACACATAGGGTGAGAGCTGGGCCTCAGGCACAGCTGGATCCAGACTCACCAGTGGTGTCACCTGGAAATTGTCTCTCCCTCTCTCAGTTCTGCTTCCTCTGTCGGCTTCACCCTCAGGCAGCCTCTTCCTCATGGTGGCAAAATGGCTGCAGCAGCTCCAGGAAAAGTCCAGGGCTCATTGGCCTCAGGGCTGCTTGGGTCTTGTCCCCAGGGGGGCCGTCCTGGGTTGGGCCCCCTCCAGGGGGCTGGGGGAGGTCAGTGTCACCTGTGAACCAAGACCAAGAACGGTGGAGGAGTGCATACCCTGGCGCTCTTACGGAAAGGAGGGAAAGGGTGCTGGGGAGGCAAAGGCAGTGCGTGGCCAGCCTGGAGACAGAACTGGGTTCCAAGCTGTCAGTCCCCGAGGCTCCTGTGCCACCTCCCTGGCCGGGAGCAGAGATGCAATGCCAGGTGTGGCTGCGATGCTGTCCAGGGCGCCTGACTCCCCAGCCTCCTTCCCCGCAGGGGGAGGGGACCTCCAGGTGCCACAGGGGGCACCATGAGGACAGGGAGCCCCTGCAGAAAGCAGGGCTGGGCTGGGAGAGGACAGCAGGTAACTTATGGATGCAAAGCCAGCAGGCGGCTTCTGTCACCATCTTCTCAACCATCGGTCACCATTTGGGCAGCATTTAGGGTGATTTCTGTACAGTGCGTTAATCCTCACAACACCCCGGGAGGAAAGGAAATACAACCCTCCCCTCAGACAGGGAGAAGGTTGAGGCTCCGGGAGGTGGAACTGGCTGCTCACCGTCCCACAGGCCCCAGATGCATGCTGCCCGGTTCCCCCACTCAGAGGACACACTGTAAGACAATGAATTTGTGTGTTTGAAGCCATTTGTTACAGCAGACATAGAAATAATGTACCCCATTCCCCAGCCACCTGCTTCCCCACCCCAGAAGCAACCAAGGTGACAAGTTGTTTTTGAATGTATCCTTTCACGTATATTTCACACATACGTAAACGTGCATGTGCACGCGCATGCACGCACACACACACACTTTCTTCCTTCCCGCACAGACCATAGCATCTATGCACACTACTCTGGGCAAGTGTGTCCTCCAGGTCACAGAGTTGTACACGGCCCCGTCCTCCGGCACACACGCTGCAGGCCAGGTTGTGTGCCAAGCCTGGGACGAGAGATGCTGGAGACACAGCCTGCCCTTGAGGGGAGGTCGAGGCACCAACAAATGCAGGCCACCGCGGGTCGGGGTGTGAGAGCAACTGGCTCCTACCTGGTGCTCCAAATCCACTTCTGGCCAGGGGCTGGGGGCCACAGGGTACAGGGAGTGGGGGGGGGGTGTAGGGGGTGGGGCTGGGGGCTGCCTGGGGCGGGGTGTGTGTGATTATAGAGGGCAACACACGGGATCCTGGTGGTGGCAAAACCGCTCAGCGTCTCGACTGTGACGGGAGACACACGAATCAGCCCAGGTGGTAGAATGATATACACCAGACCCACACCCCAATGAATACAAGTAAAACTGGAGAAATCTGAATGAGAGGGACAGATTGTGTGAAGGCCACTGTGCTGGCTGTGACACTGTGTTACAGTTTTGAAAAAATGTCACCATGGGGGGGAACTGAGCCAAGCATACCTGAGACCTTTCTGTATTATTTCTTACAACTGCGTGTGAATCTACAATTATCTCAATTCAGAGAATTTATTTCTGGTGCCCAAGTCCGGCTTAGGGCTTCTCTCCTACACTCAAGGAGGCCCAGGCTTACAGCAGGGGCTCCCTCCACCATGTCAGCGCTCCTTCACAGTAGCTCCAGGGTTAGCCGCTCTCTGACCTGTCTGGGGCACTCAGCAAAGGTGGGACGAGAGACTGAATGAATGCATGAATGGATGCGTGAATGAATCTGTGAATGGATGCATGAACTCACACTCATTCACAGATTCATTCATGCATGAATGGGCGCACCCCAGGTGAGTGGAGACTGCAATGAAGTGTTGGTGCAAGACAGTAACCCTCCTTGGACCTTGGAACAGGACAGCCCTTCGGAAAGCTGGACCACACGCCTGGCCTGAGACCGGAGTCCCCCTCAAGGGAACACTGCCTACAACCAACAACACGTAGGGACTCAAGTCCTCCACCTGCCATTTCCAGAGGCTTCATCTGCAACAGCAACTTCCTTACTATTCCATTCCAAACACCCCAAAGCTTCCCCAGCCTCAGCCTCCCCAGCTCTGGGACATCCTGGAACCTCCCCTACACGCCGCACCCCAGGCCAAGCAGGCCCCTGAGCCGGGTGGAGTCTGAGGCAGCTGGTGGGGAGGGGAAGGAGTTGCAGGGGAGGGGGTGCCGCTCAGATCTGGATTTCCTCCCAGAGCTGTCTCTTTTCCCCCTCCCAGGGGAGCTGAGAGCCACTAGGAGGAGGGATGGGAGAGGGGGGAACCCCGTGCAGGGTGGAGCAGCCTATGGTTCCCACTCTGAGTCCGCCGCCTGGTCCCCCATTAGAACCCCCCTTCCCGGCTTCCCTGGAAGGGGCAGAAACCTGGGGCTGACACAGGCGGCTTAGCGAGACCCAGAGACCCGCCTGGTCTCTTCCTGCTTTAGGTAGGGGGAGGGGCGGGGGGAAGGGGAGGGTTGGGCCCACAGTTAACCCAGGGAGGGGGAAGGCCGTGCAGCCCCTCCACCTGTTCCTCCCCCTCCCCCAGACTCCGCAGCGTGGGGGGTCTATCCAGGCGCCTGCCCCAAGACTCAGTCTCCCTCTCTCTCCCACCACATTGCTTTCCCTTCTCCCTCCTTCCCCCTCTCACCCCACCAGCCTCCCAAATCAGGAGGGGGGACGAGTGGGCCGCGACGAAACCCCCCTCGGCAGGCCCCCCCATAGGAGAGCGCCTGGGCCGCCTCTCCCCGAACCCTCCTCACTCCCAGCCCCCCCCACAGGTTCCTCACTCCCAGCGCCCCCATAGCAGGATGCTTCCGCATTAGGGAGGCAAATCAGCGGCCCCCCAATCTTTGACTAGCGCAAGTCCTTGCTCCCCGCCTCTTTTAGGAGGGAATGTTTGCTGAACTCCTTTAAAAAGGGGGGGAGGGGACGGATGGGCAGAGAACAGTTCTAGTTAAGAGGGAGGAGCTGGCTGGTTGACCGGGTCCGTGGGCCTGGCCAGTGTAGACGCTCCGGGAGGCCTCCACCAGGATTTGCTGTGTAATGAGAGCGATGACTTCTGCGGGGTCTACAGGCAGGACCCGGGGGGGCGCCTTGCGGAGCTCATGCTCACCACAGCTCTGGGTGGGGTTGACTGTCACTCATTTTACAGAGAGGCAAGCAGGCCAAGTGACTCGTTCCCCAAGGAAAGGAGTAGGAGAGCCACCCCTGAAATGAGCCCAGGACTCTGTGCGATGGGGGGCGGCCTCGGGCCCCTGCTGCTCCTCTAGGCGGGAGGAGAGCCGACGCGCATTGATCGCTGGTGTAGACGCCGCCGGGCAGCACCTCTGCGCGCCCGCGCCCGCCGGCTGTCGGGAACTCGGGCCGGCTCCGCTCGCGCTTACCGGCAACGCGCTCCCGAGCGAGGAGAGGCTCGATGGACGGAGCCCGGGCGGCCCTGGGCGCGGGCCAGCCTCGGGGGACCCGGCGCGTCGCGGAGCGCACAGGGCCTGGCGGGGCCGCGCTCCCGGGAGGGCGGGAGGCAGGAGGGACCTGGCGCGCGGCCGGGGCGGGGACCCGCCGGGGAAGCCGTGGGGCGGGATGTCGGCAGCTGCAAAAGGAACCCGCCTCCTTTCCCGGTATCCTCGCGGCCACCCCGTGGAAGGTGGCGCTGCGCCAGGCGGGGACCGGAGCCAGCGCAGCCACGCCCTGCCGAGGGTGCAGGTGGGCCTGGGCCACAGGGGGACTGCGTGGGCGTCTGTCTCCTGACCCTGGAGGAACCCCCTCCACGCTGCCTCCCACCCCGATGGCTGGGGCTGGGCATGGTCAGGGATTTTGACTGAGCACCTGCTGTGAGTGAGCCGGGGTGGGGGGGTTGAGAGGGGGTGCAGTTTTCTCCCCTTCAGGAAAATGTTCCAGAGCGTGTAGATTTATTTATAAGCCATAGACACTTTATTACTAGGTTTATATATTATGTACTCACAAAAGTTGAAATTTTAAAAGGATGAGATAAACCGTAGAAATAGATTGTGTTTCTTTCCATTTGCCAGTGCCTGGTCTTGCATGCGTCTGGCGTCCAAGACCTGGGTGTCCCGGCTGCATCCTGGCTGGGCCTGGAGCTAGAGAAAACACCCCACTCTCACCCCCCACCCTCCCATCAGGGTCGGTATTCTCCCGCCCCACCAGGCCCAGGCTGAGCTGCTTCCGGGGCCCTCGTGCCTGCTTCATAGCCCTCAGCAGAGGGTGGCAGATGGCAGACAGGCTAGGGTACCAGAGGGTGCTCTGAGGTCTGGGTTCAAATCTTGCATCTGCTACTTACTGGCTCAGTGATCTCAGGCCTCTCTGTAATATTGAGGGAGCAGCATCTCCCTCCTGCCTAACAGAGCACCTGTTAGGCACCCCTCCCCCCAAACACACTTGGCTGTGCTGCCACATGGGCACAGGTAGGCTGTGGGATGGACACCCCTGAGCAGCCCTGATGGCAAAGCAATTAGGAGCACACCCCGAGGGGCAGGCAGGGTCCTGTGATGGCCATGTAGATCCAGAGGGAACGCATCTATCTTTGGGTCTGGCTTAGGACACGGTTCTGGTGAAGGGTAACTTTTAGTAAAATCCATGTCACGAAACTGAAGGGCTGTGGGAGAGGAGGGGTTCAAGGAGGAGTTGGCTGGAGAGAAGTGTGAGTCAGTCAGTCAGTCAGTCAACAAACCTTCACTGAGCATCAGCTCTGTGCCAGACACTGTTCTAGGCAGTGGACCAGGCAGTCAAGGAGCTCACTCAGCTGCCTGGGATCCCACACAGCCCAGGGTGTTCCTGCTAGGGAGCACTGCTTCTCCGAGGTACCTCGGAGACACCTTCAGGTCAGGGCTGAGGGGCCCCCAGGAGGTAGGGGGAGGCCCAGGCCAAGAGCTGAGGTGTGGTCCCCCTGGGCGGAGAGTGACTCAGGCCCCGCCCAGCCTCCCCACTGCCTGGGTTTGGTTTGTTTAAGAACAAATTAGTCACAGAGCAGGCAGCTTTCCCGAAAATAAAATGAGAATCCCCAGGAAACAGGGAAAATTGAAGGCAGGCTGGTGAGTCAGCACGTGCTGGCCCCAGGGCTCCACTTTCCAAAAGGCTGTGCCCTCCTGTCCTCCTCCTCTTCCTCTTCCCTTCCTCCCCCCTCCCCCTCTCCCCTCCCCCACCTGCTCCTCCCCCTTCCCCTCCTCCCCTCTCCTCTCCCTCCCCTCCTCTTCCTTCTCCTCTCCCCCTCCTCCCTCTCTCCCTCCTCTCTCCTCACCTCCTCCTCCCTCTCCCTCCTGGGCACTGACTTTAACCTCCCATTTCAGCACATTCTCTGCCACCACGACCCTCCCCCTGGGTTTTTCAGTTGTTCTCTTTTTCTTCCTCTTCTCCTCTCCTGACTTTTCCCTCCTACTCTGCTGCCTCTCCTCGTTCACCAAGTCTCAGTCCTCACGCAGATGCA
The DNA here is from genome assembly GCA_031878705.1 of Tapirus indicus. Classification (NCBI taxonomy): domain Eukaryota; kingdom Metazoa; phylum Chordata; class Mammalia; order Perissodactyla; family Tapiridae; genus Tapirus; species Tapirus indicus. The sequence continues at coordinate 56,679,038 of CM062932.1, forward strand.
CTCACTCATTGATCTCTGGTTCCCTTCCTTTGTCCATCCATCCATCCACCCATCCATCCATGTTTCGTGCCTTCCTTCGTATTTACGGAGCACCTACCGGGTCCAGGCGCTGTGGGCAGGAGGGAAGAGGGGCAGAGAAAGCATTGTCCCTCCCCCAAAACTTTCCTTGTGGGGAAGGAGACTCCTGCGTGGGAGACCTAAGAGGATGTTACCAGACAACCACAACCGTCAGCGCCTTGGGCTCTTCCCTCACCTCCCCCTGCTCCTCCAGGCTCCCCCTGCAGGGACAGGCAGAGCTGGGCCCCAACAATAATGACAAAAGAACAATGCCTGAAGACTTCCCTCTGAGCTTTCTGTCCTAGCCTGTGTCTGTCCAGGTCAGAGCACGGAGCAGCAGGCTGAGGGGTGTGTGTCAGGGGCCAGCCAAGCAGGGCAGGAGAGCTGGGGTGGCATTTCTCACCCACTTGTCCTCCCTGGACCCAGAGCAGGTATGAAGGGGAGTTGAGCTGGGCTGTGCTTTGAGTCTGAGGAAGGAGCTCTGATGTCCACTTGGTCCCCACCTGCCCATCCTGAGCCTCCTGTAGGAGGAGGAGGCTGGCCCGAACTTCGGGTAGGACTCTGGCCACGCCCCTCCCACCCCAACCACCTGAGGTCAGCAGGGAGGGTTCCAGGCTGCAGGAGGGAGATGGCATAGGGGACCTAAGCACCTTGGACCCTGGCCTCTCAGGACGGTGCCAGCCTGCTGTGGCCTAGGGTCCACTTGGCCAGAGCAAGTAAGACACTTTCATCGGGACAAGTCCCTGGGGGGGGCCAGGGACACCTCTCGCTGTGGCTTCCCACATGGTCAGGGCCCTCTGATTCAGTCTCCCCCCACCCCCATCTCCAAGCTGGAACTGATGCTCTTCCACTCTGTGGGACGCCGGGGACCAGTCTCTTCCCAGACCCCTCGAACTTGGGGCTCGCCCCTCAGGAGCAGGGGGAGGTGGCCCCATGCCTGGGTCATGGGCTGGGGTCTCCTGTCTCTCTGGTCACTGTCCAATCTCTGTCTGCCGCTCTTGATGAATAATTTAGTTGTTTGAATTACAGTAAAGAGCTATTCAGCTTCCCTTCCCAAATCGTTAAGAGCTGATAGAAGATGCCTTGGTTCCTTCTAAGGAAAGTCCCTTTCCCAGAGAAACTGAGCCCTGTGGGTGGGGATTCCACCTCCCCCCCAATCATTTGTCAATGTCACACAGTGATGGGGGATTGGTTTGGTTTCTCTTAATCTTGGCTATAGAAAATGGATTGAAGCATTCGATGCCAGTTCTTGGGAGCAGGAAAGTTCAGCTGTCCCGAGGGGTGGGGTAGGGTGCTACTCTGGAAAGAGCCTTGGCGAACTAGTGGTGACCCAAGTCACAAGTGCAGGTTCCTGCAGGGGATTCAAGACGCAGGAAGGAGCACTGCAGGAGCCTGGGAGGAAGGATCATGGGGTGTGAAACCCACTGGATGGTGCAAGAGTGTATATGTGTGCATGTGTGTATGCAGAAACATATAGGCATGTGTGCATATTGCACATGTGTGTACACGTTGCGTGTGTGCACACGTGCAGGTGTGTGTGCAAACGTATGCACGCACATGTGTGTTCGTGCACATGTGGGTGTGTGCACGTGTGTCGGAGGACGGTGCTGGAGTGTGTGGCTGGGACCAGGTGGAGGTTTGCAGTGTAGGGACGGCTCTCAGTCTCCTCCAAGGTTCTCAGAGCAGGAGAGGTGGGCGGGGAATCTGGGCTGCCGTCAGGTGACTTGCAGGCAGGCGGGGAGGGGCTCTAGGAAGTTCAGAGAGAGGGAGGGAGGGAGGAGTGGGAAAGGACAAGGGTGGGGACCTTGGCTGGAAGATTCAATGGAGAGTGAGGCAACAGCCAGGGCCTGAGTGTTTCGGGTTCCAGAGCCAAGGACGGCCGGAGGTGGGGCTCCCCCGAGTGATGGAGCCCAGCGGGTGTGGGCCCAGAGGAGAGGACCAGAGACCGGGCCTGGAGCCTCACTCCGCTGATGGAGGCTCCCAGCGCCTGGGGAGGGCCTGCAGTCGTGGGGCTGGGGGTGGGGGGAGGATGGAGGCTGGGGTCGCAGCTTCCCAGTCCCTGCAGCTGTGGTGAAGAAGAGGAAGGGGGCGGAGGCAGGCTCAGCCCGTGCAGCAGGAAGCTCTGCCTCCAGCCCACTCTCCCCGTCTGACTGGAGGAGTCTGTTCTCTGGAGCCCTGTTCCGGGATAGCCCTGCACTTCCCAGCACGTGCCCCCACCCCAGAGCCACTTTGCTTGCAGCCCCCACCTGATTCACTTGGTACCTGGGCCAGCGCCACTGGTCTCCCGCAGCCCCCCTGGGGCTCTCCGTGTCTGTCCTCCTGGACAGGGACACCTAAGACTTGAGCAAACAGCGCGCAGTGAAGTCCTGAGAGGTGAGAGTGGAGACCCTTCCTCACTTCTCTCACCGACACCCCACTCCTGCCTCTGAGACTCCCCCTAACTTTGGGGAGTCCAGAGACAACTGAGGCTCGGGGGTTCCAGAGTCACTCCTACTGGTCCCAGATACCCTAGGGGTGACCCTAGGGGGCTGGTCCTTAGGCAGCTGCCCAGGGGCCCCTGCCCCTGGAAGGGAGCTCAGAGACCACTGTATCAAGGTGCCTTCTTGAGGAGGCACAACTCGTCCCACCCCCGGGTTTGCAGATCTGGGTGCTCCCCACCCCAGGAATCCACTCTCTGTGCTCCAGTGAAGGCCCTGGCCCCAACAGCCATCCATCTGGTGGAGAAATCTCCCAACAGCTCCATGCTGGGCTTCTATCCCTTTTCCCCACTGGGGGACAGCCCCGAAGCATGTTGGGATGACAGTGGGCACCGCTTTCCTCCAGCCAGATGGCACGGTTTGCCCCTTAAATGCCCAGGTGTCCCTGTGAGAGCCTTCTGTCTCAGCCTCCAGAGGCAGCCCTGATGATGCTCTCCAGCCCTCATTCGACCTCATCCATCCTCTCCCTCTCAGAAGGCCACGTGGGGCCCAGCTGTGACCTCGGCACTCCTTGGCCAGATGTGGGCCCGCCCCAGGCCCCCGGGACAGCCCTAGATCTGCTGTGTCGGCATTGCTCCAGTGGCTGAGCAGGAGCTGAAGAGAGGCAGAGGGAGCACCCCACAGGCCTTATTGGGGCCCCCTCTAGAATCCAGACAGCAGCCCCCGGTAACCTCCCAACCCTCCCTCCCCAAGCCCTCAGCCCAATCTTGGGTCCTTGGGGAAAGGGAGGTGTAGTCCCTCAGAAGGGAGGAGCGAGACCTCCCCATTTCTTGGAAAGGATGGAGAATGTTCTGATTTCCAAGCTCTCTTGGGGCCCCATGGGCTGCTCCTGGCTTCCTGGTGATAAGGAATAGGGAGTTCTCTGCCCCCCTCCCTCCTCCTCCCCTCTTCCCTGGGAGCCTTGTGCAGGGTGGCCCCTGAGCAGAGCCCACCCACCCTCAACTCTCATCCTCTCCTGGGTGGGAACCGACGAGTGTTGTTGGGATGTGGTGGACGGTCACCTTGGCAGCCTCCCTCCCACCACGGGGTACCTGCCACCTCTGCATCTCTCCACTCCAGCCACGTGGGCTTCTCTCATGCCCAGTGAGTCCTGCTCTCCCTCTCACCCCCTGGCCTTTGAACATGGTTCTCCTAGGCCAGGGGTCCATAAACTTCCTGAGAAGGGCCAGGGGGTAGATATTTGAGTCTCCGCTGTTGTCGCGTGAAAGCAGCCATGGATGATTCACAATTCGCAAACCAATGAGTGCAGTTGTGTTCTAATAAAACTTTATTTATGAACATTGGAATTTGAATTTTATATAATTTTCACGTGTCATGAAATAGTATTCTTTTGATTTGTTTTGCAACCGTTTAAAAACATAAAAACCCAGCCTTTGTTTGTGGGCCGAACAAAACCAGGCACCGGTGGGATGTGGCCTGTGGCTGCCCCCTATTCTAGGCTGCCCCCTTGGCTAACTCCTCCTGGGGGTGCAGCGGACACACCCCTTCCCTGACCAGGTGAGAGCTTCCTGTTGGACACCCCCACAGCACCCTGCACTACCTCTTTCCTAATAGGCAGCCTAGCACGGGCCTGGCACACAGTAGGTGTTCAATAAGTGTTTGTCGATTGAATGTGCTTCCTGCACATTGTCTGCTTTGATCTTTACATCTGAGTGAGTCATAGCTATTATCCCCATTTTATAAACAAGGTAACTGAAGACCAGAGAGGTTAAGTAACTTGCCCAGGGTCACCAGCTAGATGGGGCAGAGGCAAGAGTTGAGCCTGCACACTGTGTCCTGGGTGGCTGGGCAGCAGGGCCCCGGTCCTGGGCCTCTGTCCCCGGGCTAGGCCTCCAAGGGATGTGGCCAGGCTGCTATGGGGGTCGGGAGCCCAGCCTGACTTTCCTCCTTGGTAACAGGCTTGGGAGCTGATGGACACGCCCGTCACCCTCTGTCCTCCCAGAGGTTCCTGCCTTCCATGGGGTGGCGTTCTTTGTGACTCGGTTCTGAGCTCGAGTCCTGCCTTCTCAGGGCTATACGCAGCGATTCTGGATCCCTGATTCTGCTGTCACCCACCGGCTCCTCCCCAGCCTTCCGCCTGAACCACCACTTCACACAACCTGGGCCAGTCACAGCTGTCCTCCCTGCCCCCTGACTGTGGACACGTCCCCACTGGCCGTGGCCTCTGCTTGGCCTCCAGCCCAGCGCTTTTTGCCAAGTGTTAATCTCCCCATATGTCAGAGGAGGACGATTCTCCTGACACCTTCCCACTCCCCAGCGTCAGCCTGGGAATTGGGGCGTGCTCCTGGGCGGCCCAGGCTGCATAAACATGTGGTCCAGCTGTGGTCTGCCTTCCCATCATGGGGTGTCTCGGGAGGTTTCTGAGGTTAGGGGCGGGAAGGTGCAGGCTCCCTCCTTTGGAATAGGGAGGCACTGACCCCAAGACCAGCCTGGCCACTGCAGCTCTGCTCTTCCTTCTAGCCTTTTCCCACAGAACATCCTGGCTTCAGGGATTCCCATCACCTCGGCCAGAGTTCATGTGAAGTTCCCCCGTCTTCCCCCTCCCCTATCCCCTGGAGGGAGGCGAGGATGGGGACCGGGATCATCCAGTTGAGCTGGAGGAGAAGAGCGCTAGGGTTCCGGGGATGGGGGTGTGGGGAGGTAGCAGGATCTTGGGAGAGGTCAGCTTGCAGGTAGCCACAGTGTAGATCCCACGATGGACGACATCATGGCTTCGGGGGCAGTGAGATGACAACATCACCACCAGAGATCATCAGCTCTCACCCAGAGGCTTGAGGAAGCAATGCCCAGCCAGGAGACGGGCTGGCTCTGCCCTGGGATGGGGAGTGAGTGCAGACAAAAGGGCTGGGCACCAGGCAGAGGAATTCCAAGGAGCCCATATGGTTCCAAGAGGCCCCAAAGCTCTCCTGTCTTTCTCCTCCCTCCTTCCCTATAACTACAGCCTGAAATGCCCAGGGTCTCCAGCCAGCCAGAGAGCTTGAGAATATGGCCAGGCTGGGCCCCCTGGGGGCCTCACTCCATGGCAAAAGCAGCCCTCTAGTATCAGCCATGCCAAGAGCCATCTGCCAACTGCCACCAGGAAGATGGGGACATGGTTCCCGGGCCAGGGCAGGGGCAAGGTTGAACACCTAGGAAGCAAGGAAGGAAGGGAGGGAGGGATGGAAAAATGGAGAGGGAGGGGAAGGAAGAAAATAAAGAGGGATGAAAGGAGAGAGGAGAGTGGAGGGGAGGAGAAGGGATGGGGCCGTGCATGACCTCCCCACCTGGCAGAGGTCCCTGGGCTGAGAGGCCCCAGGTGCGCATGCGTTGCTCTTCGATGGTATTTATCACCCTCCCACGTGTACTCATTTATCTCCTGGCTCTGGCCCCCAGTCCAGCTGGGATTGGCAGCCCTGTGCTGGGGACCCAGTTGCCTCGGCAACACCCCTTTGTTAGGCACCAGCATCTGAAAATGTCAGACCGTTTTCATCGGGTCAGATCTGGTTCCCTCCCATCTTTCCCCTTCTCCGTTTTCAATTCCAGTTGCCTCTGCCCAAGTTGCAAACTTCCTCTGTCTCCATGGGGATGGAGGAGGGCTGTCTCTCTTTTTCCGTCCCAAACATCTGTCTCCATAAACAGTTGTGTTGGGGCGCCTCCTCCTTCTGGGCCCGGACTTGGGGAGGAAGTGCTTTGTTTATCTGGAGGGGTCGGTTTCCTTGCTCCTCTGGGGGTTGGCCGGTGTGGGATGGCTGCAGCCCTGGACTCTAGGAGCCCCTGGCGGACAGCCAATGCTCGCCGCTCCTCTGGGGCTGGTGCCGGCTGGGAAGGGCGGCTGCTCTGCACAGTCATCTGGTAGACCACAGCTCTGCTTTGCTAGCTGGGTTGCCTTAGACAGGTTACTTAACCTCTCTGAGCCTCTGCTTCCTCCTCTGTAAAGAGGGGATACTAATAGTGCCTCCCTCACGGATTTTTTTTGAGGGGGTAATGAGATGACCTTCACAAAGTATCAGATGCTATCAGTGGGGCTCCCTTCAGAAGGCTCTTGTATTTCACGCTCCCAGGGACTCTCTCCCATAAGTGACTACTATTATCAGCCCCATTCCAGAGAATGTTGCGACTCAGGGAGGGTAATTGGCCCAGGGCTATATAGGAACTCAGCAGCAGGGACAGGATTCCACCCCAAGAGGCAAGCCCAGACATCTTTCAATCCACCAGGACCTCCATCCAAACCCCAGGTCCTCAGTTTGTGGACTGAGGAGCTTGGACCAAGGGACCCCCTCCTCAGCCTGAAACTTTGTTCCAGGGAAGAGGGTGGGGTGAGCTGAGAAGTTAGCGGGGTTGTGCTGAGAGCCAGGGACTGGAATGCATGATGTATAGGCGAGGAGTCAGGGACAGGGACTCTGATGACTCAGACCTGCTTTCCCTGGCCGGTGGAAATGGGAGCTAGGCCGCAGGCAAGAACACAGGCCTGGCCCAGACCCGTCTCCAGCTCGGCCACCTCGGAGAGCCTGTCATGGGCCCACGTGGCCTAAGCACCAGCATCCCTCCCGTGGGCCTCACCAACCTAACTCCCAACTCCAAGTCCGGCGCCTTTTCCTGTGTCCGCAAGCCCAGTGAGGTGCACAGATGAGGTCAATTACTCTGTTTCTAGATGGTCAAAGGAGAGACCTCATAAACAACCAAGTCAACGGCCGAGTGACAGCTTGGGCTTCAGAGCAGAAAGGGTTTGAATCCAGCTGGATTAATTACTGGCTGACCTCGGGTGAGTTAACCTGAGACTCAGTCATCTCTTCTGTGAAATGGGTAGCAGAAGCACAGTACCCACTGGAAGGGAAGCAGACAAAGGGCTGGGGTTTCGCCTGGGGAGTGGCTCCAGAAACGAAGAGGGCTTTACTGCTGGGGTTACTCATTGGCTCGGGAGGGCAGGAAGCTGTGCTCCCCAACCCCTTGGTGGCCTGTGCACTCTAGACTGGACACCCAGGGCTGTGGGGTCTGGATGCAGTGCGAGCATGGTGCAAGAAGGAGAGCGGGAACAAGAGCAGCATGGGAGCAGTGAGGCCGGGAGGGGGCAGGGAGTGCCGGGGGTGGGAGGTGAGGGAGCCGTGACCGAGATCCTTCCCTGGAAGGCAGGAGGCAGGACCACATGGGAGCCACGGCTCCAAGCCCCAGCACGTGCTCTGTCGTCCCATTGGACTTCACTTAGAAAACACAAATTGAAAGATAAAATTATTAAGAATTTCAAGATGACTGCAGAGCGCTACACCCCAAGCACAGGGATCCCTTCTGAGTTTGGGGCCCTGTGAACAGCCTGCCTCCGAGGATGTAATGTGACTGACCGCTGTCTCCTGGGATGTCTCCCAAGAGACCGAATAAAATGGACCCGAGGACAGACCCCGGGAGGAAGGGAGAATTCATATACAGGTTCCCATCTCTCACTAGCCAAAGGTTCACCCTCCAGCAAATTAACGTCCCAGACGTCACGGATGCTGTGTGGTGCTTCAGCACCCCAGGCCAGGCAGGAGGGAAGAGCTTGGTGTGCGGTCCCTGGCCAGGTGTGCCTGAGGTGGAGCCCCCAGGGCTGGCCCTATGCAGAGGCCAGGAGCATCTAGATGGTGCATAAACCGGGTCTGACTCGAAGTGCGTTTCCTGAGGCTGATCCCCGTGCTATGATCCTGTAAGAAGCGCCCTTGTTTTCGGGACACGCACCCTGAAGGGTTTCCGGGGAAAGAGCCCTCATGTTGGCAGCTTGTGCTCCAATGGCCCGTGAGAAAATGGGGAGAGAGGGAAAAAGAGAAAATCACACACAAATGTCGTAAAATGTTAACATTTGGGGTATCTGTGTGAAGGGCATACAGGAATTCTTGGTCATATTTTTGCAACCTTTCTGTAAGCCTGACATTATTTCAAAGTGAAAAGTTGGGGTTGTTCTGTTTTGAAGGGTGTGATACAATGATTATTGCTGGGGGAAATCATAGCAGCAAAGAGCCAGTCCTGCTGGCAGTGGGTCAGTGTCACTTGGAGGACTTGGGCTCTGCCGGAGGCACCTGGGCCAGGGGAGAGGGCAGCGGGTGCGCCACAGTGCCAGCACCCCCACTCCTGCCACCGCCGGGCTCCAGCTTTCCGGCCTTGTGGCCAGTCTTTCCCTTTGGGGGGCCAGTGACTCAGCCCCGGGCTCCATGTGGCAGGAAGTGGGCACAGTGACTCACGGGGTGGCTCTACACCCTCCCTCCCAGAGGCTGGGATAGCAGCAGAGGCCCCAGGCCAGAGATGGCCCCAAAAGACAGGGATCTGCGCCCCACAGAGATAAGCACAGGGAGTGCCGCTCTAGAGGATAGGGCTGGAGCCCTCGGCTGGGGTGGGCTTTCCTCCTCCTCTGGGGCTGGCTGAGTGTGCCCTCGGCCCACAGCCTGCGGAGTTTTCTGGCCGTCTGTGGGCACGTGCACGACGCTGGACACTTCTTAAGAATTCCCCACTGTCTGCAAAGCCGGCAGCCGCTGCCAAGGTCCCCGACCCCGCTGGCTGCCCCCAGCTGTGCGCCTTTGCCGGGTCCTTGTTAGCACTCAGCAGGCACGCAGACGGCCCGGGTGCCCAGTTCCCTAGGGTGTGGGCCACTTCCAGCCTGTTTAGGCTCAAGCTCCACGACATTTCCCTCTTGCCTTGAAGATTGGTGTTGGGGGGCTGACCTGCACACGGCTTGTCAAGCCGTGCTGTGGCAGGTGTCCCACATAAAGCAGAGGAAGGTGGGCACTGATGTTAGCCCAGGGCCGGTCTTCCTCAGCAAAAAGAGGAGGATTGGCAATGGATGTTAGCTCAGGGCTGGTCTTCCTCACAAAAAAAAAAGATTGGTGCTGGGAACTCTGTTCTCTCGGGAGGTTCAAAAACAGCTCCTAATTAGTGAAGGAGCCCAGATCGGGTCCTCCCTCCAAGATGCCCCGACCTCTCCAGCTTGTCTTCTCACTTAGGGCTGGGGTTGCTCACTTCAAAGTTAAGCCGTGCTCACATTTATGGGGTAGGGGGTGACCCAGTGCTTGTGCATCCATGGTCTCATTTATCCTCATAACAGAGAGGGAAACTGAGGCTCAAAGAGGTTAAGGAACTTGCCCGAGGCCACACAGCACCAAGTCTGGATTTGAACTTGGGTCTTCCTGACTCTGTCACTGAACCAGGTTCGTTTTTGCCCATCGCCCGGAAAGCCAAACGCCGAGAAGACGAGATCGCAGCAGAGAGGGGGTTTCATCACAAGGCAGCCAAGTGAGGACGTGAGAGAACGAGTCTCAGATCACCTCCCGGAAAATGGGGACTCGGGAATATTCATGGGGTAGGGGGCAGGGTGGTCTGAAGTTGGAGACGGATGATTGGAGGTGAGGAGAGGGGAGGTAACGGATGATCTGCGCAAGCGTGGTCAGACTTCATGCCTCTTCAGAGGACGCATGTTCACAAAATGGTGGTGTTAGCGTGACATGAGGGTGGAGTTTTTAGCCTCTTAACGTCAAAAGGTCACTTATTGGACATCTGCACGGGCTCAGTTGATGGGTTGGTGGTCTCAACCGGCCTGAAGTGGACGAGGGGGTCTAATTCCTGAAAAACAGCTCAAACACCCATTACCATGGTGACCTGGGCGCCAGGGAGATGTCGTCTGTAGGAATCTAGTGGGAGTCAGACAGCGTATTGCCTGAACAGCACAGTTAACGATGAGTGGAACAACTAAAAGCTATAACCAGTAACTGCAAAAAGGAAAAAAACTTTAGTTACTAGCTGCTTAATCATCAATGGCTAACCGTTTGCCGGTTCCAACTCCAGAGTCCACCCACCCTCACCCCACCTTGTGATGGGCTGTGCATTCTCCTTCATTGCTCATGTGTCCATGCTTTGTCTCCCCAGCTGAGGGTGAATCCGGGAGGGTTGGCGGGAGGATGGCTTCCTCATTTTCTGAACCCTCCAGCACCCCACAGTCCCTGACACGTCGAGGTGCTCAGGCATGATGCACAGGTGGACCGAGTGTCCGATCGAGGGTGACTCTGGGTACAGCACCAGCCCTCTGTGGCAAACCCTGCCCAATCCCACCTCGCACCCAGCAGTCTCCTACCTGTCCCTCCTACTCCCACAGCTCCTTGTCAGGGAAAACCCGGCAGATTCCTCCCTTCCCAGGCTGCTTGGTGCCCCTCACACCTCCAGGGCTCTGCATGGAGGGCCACGTGGTCTCTCTGGCCTCCTTCACCCTCCAAGCCTCTCACTCCCCTTCTCTTCCCGACTTTCCCTCTCCAGGGTGTGTGTGTGTGTCTCTCTCTCCTTTGATTTCCCTTTCTCTTTCCCTCCTTCCCCTCATCCCCTGGTCCCCCTCCGCCTCTGTGTTGTCCTTTGGCTGCTGTCATTCCTCCAACAGCCAGCCAGCCAGTGCAGGCTTCCTTGGGACCACCCGCACTCGGGGGCCCTGTCACCTGCTGTGGCTTTGCTGGGTCACTTCCCACTTCCTCCGTGCAAACACAGACCCAGAGGAGGTGCTTCCAGAGAATTGGAAGGGGACCCTGGGGTGGTCCGGGCCAGTCTCTCTGGTGGTCAGCCAACCTCTGCTGAAGCACTTCTGTCGATGGCAGGCTCACGGCCTCCCACAGACCTGTGCTCCTGCATGGACAACGGGTTGGGCTCTTAGGAGCGCTGGACGAGATGATGCTCTGAGTATCTGGCGCTCGCATGAATGCCGTTTTCCCCTCTCATTGTACTGAGTTGAAATCAGCCTTCTGGAAACTTCCTTTGTTCTTTGATCTGGGAGGAAGCCATGTCCCCATGATTGTCAGCTAGCTGGTGAAACTCGTCCTGCCCCTGGTGGAATGTGAGTTTTCAGACCTTTCTGTCCTCCTCCCCTGATGCCCTCCAGTTTACTGACATCATGCTTTCAACTTGCCACCCAGAACTGTGCCCACTGCTGCCCACAGAGGACTGGAGAGCGCTCCACCCTGATGGGGACCAGGGACATCGTGGCTTTCTGGTGTCCCATGGTATCTAAGCATAACTCATCTGCAGTCAGCTCCTTCCTCCTAGGGCCCCCCCCCCCATTCTGGGCCCTGGGGCATCTGATTCAGACTCTATATTTAATCCCATTCAATTTCATTTTTGTCTTTCAACCTATTGTTCTATCTAGCCTGTCACCCCTTTTGAATCTGGATAAGTTGGATTACCCCCTAGTTTTCTTTTATCTGAAAATCTGATCACATGCCTTCATGGTCTTCACTCAAGTCATTGATGAAAATGTGGAAGAGGACTTGGTCTAGGCCGGAGCCTCATGGCACATCTCCAGACTCACCTCCAGATGGGCATGGTTTACTGAGCACTAGCTTTTTGTTTTGTTTTTAGTAACTCTTTCTAGCTGCTGCAACCTAACTGTACTGTTTTCTAGGCTACTTTTTCCATGTCTTCCATAAGGTTATCACAGAAAGTCAAATGTTTTGACGGAATCAAGGTATTCTAAATGCATAGCATTTCTGTGATCTGACAATCCTGTGAAAGAAGAAAGGACTCACTTTGGCCTGAGTAGCTAATAATAAGTTTTTAATTTTTTTATCCTTGAAAAAAAGACAGAAAGTATTCATTTTATTAAAATTCCAAAATACAGATAAATGAAAAAGAATTTTAAAGCATTCTAAGTCCCTCTATGCAGAAATGAGCACTTTAAACTTTGGTATATATTTCTACAAGTTTCTAAAAACATCTAATAGATAGATAAATAAATAAATAAATAAAAACATCTAGAAGTACATATGCCAAAAACCTTATAAAAATGCAATCAGATCTAAATACTCTTTTGTTATCTGCTTTTTTCACCTGCTAATATTTTGTGAATATCTTCATATGAATAAATGTACAGCTACATAGACTATTTTTATTGACTGTGTAGTATTCCATTATAAGGACAAATCCTATTCACCAGATCCCATATTATTGGATTCAATTTTTTTGCCTTTATAAATATTGTTATATTTACCTATTATGAACATGCCTGACTCCTTCCCTGAAATAAGTTCAGATATTAGAGTCTGCCTTTTCCAAGTAACCCTTGAGTCCCCATAGCGTCTCATCTGTACTTCTCTGGTAAACGTTATCTTCCATTATAATCATTATATACCATCATTTCCCTGCTCGTAGCTGCTAAGATCCTTTAGGGAACAGTCCACCCCGGTTTAAGATTTCACCCCAATGCCTAACACAGTCGCTTGCACTGAGAGATACTCCATAAATATTTGTTGACTAAGGGCATGAATAAATGAATTTGTTTAATGATTCATTCCAGAGTCGTGCCGGTGATTAACATCATCCTTGCTGGTTTCCAGTTTCTCAAGTCTGGTTTCTGCCCCACAGGGGCCTGGTTTGCCCACCTTCCCGTCCCTCCCCCAATCTCAGGATGACAGAAAATGCACCACTCCCTAGCCAGGGGGGCAAGCTCCCTCCTGTCCCAGGATGGCGCTGACCTGGGCGGACACTTGATTCAGAACCTCCCGGGCCACTCTTACTGTCTCCTCCCCTATCTTGGACTGCAGTTCCCTCTTAACCTCACCCTGCCCTGCTTTCTTTCTGAGTCTGATGGAGAAGCAAGTAAAACTTGGAGCAGGTCTGCACGGCCTTGGGAGGCCGTTTGGAGAAGTGGGAGGATGTGGCCACCCTGAGTGGCTCTCTTGTGGGAAGGGTGCAACAGCCCCTACTCCTCAGGGCTTTGGTGAAATTGACAGACTTTGGGGGGCAGACCAGTACACAGTGGGTGCTCAGTAAAGGCGGGTTTCGTTCTCTTTCCTCTTCAGTCGTTGGACACAATTCGGTCTTCTCGCCTAAGGGCTTGATCTGTCCTTTGGCAGTCACTTTTGGTTGAGTGCCTTCCCTCCTTTCTTCCTTCCTCCTTCCCTAACTCTCTTCTTTCCTTCCTTTCTCCCTCTTCTTGCCTCATCTTTCTGAAATGCGACCTCAGCTCCCTAGAAGGTTCCCCCTGCTTTATTTAGTACCCCCACCCACCCACATTCTTTCTCACAGAGATCTTTTGTGATTGGATTGTCTGAACTGTGGAATTTTACCCCCAGTTTATAATTTTCCTTGACCCATTTTCACTCTTAGAACCTACAGCTTTTTTGGCCAGAGTTCCCTGAAGTTTTTGAAAAAAATATCCCCTGAAGTCTAGGGTACCCATCTGACAATTCCCAATATCTCTTTCCTCAGCTATTACACACCCACAGGGAATCACCCTGTGTGAAAAGGGACCCCACAATGAAATTCCTTTCCTGGAGTTCAAACATCAGACTCTTCACTGGAATAAAGACCATCTCATCCCCACCACCAATATGATCCCTAAACTCAGTCCAAGATGAATGAATGATGCTGTGCCTGCCTCTGTAGGGGCTGACTTTCTAATAATGGCTGAGAAAGACAACGCAATCCAATATAACAGAATCTATGGCGCATCTACTCTGACTATGACCCAGGGACCGGGGAGACAAAAGATGGATGAGACTTGATCTTGCCCTCAAAGAGCTTAGAATCTAATGACTAAGAGCTTGGGATTTAGAACTGGAGAGTTTATGACTCTAAAAAGAAGGAACACAAGGATGAAGAGGGTAAAACTCACGATAGGTTTTTTTTTTTTTTTGAAAAGAATTTAAAAACTATATTGCCTTCCTGTTTCTTCATCAGGGGTAAGTAATTTCCAGTCATCCCATCCATTGAACAAATATGTATTAAGAAAGAAAAATACGGGTCAAGAGCCTGCCGTGTGCACAGCTGGAGGTACAGTGAGCGCGTCCTCAGGAGACTGAGCTCTGCCCTTGAGAAAGCATAAAGTGAAGAGGACACTAAGGTCAGAGGGCACATGCCCAGCCCTAGACAGTGGTAGTCATCTTGATTTCCAGTTGAGGGGTTCAAGGTTGGGTCATCGAGAGTAGAAATCTCTGGAAAAACCCTGCTACCCCTGTTGCAATATTCTAGGAAAATGGCCCATCTATTGAATAAGGGTGAATCAGCCAGGGGAAGCTTTGGGGCAGTTAGTGCTGTCCCACGGCCCCTTGCTCCACCCTTTGGTTCCCCAATGATGCTCCAGCCACCCTCTGGGGGCTGTGGGGAGGAGAGAGTGACGCTCTGATCCGGAATTTCAACCAGACATATGCAAATGGCCAGTGGGCTCTTTGGAGGAAGTTATGAGAGGAGAGGGCTGTGGGCAGAAAGCAGAAGCGAGAATGTGAGATTTCCCAGTTCTCCCTCCCCCTCCCGCCCGCTCCCTCGGCCCCACCCCTAGCTGTGAGGCTGTGTTCCTTCCCTCTCAGAAAGGAGACCGGTGACTTTCCCCCAATTACCCAACGCTGAAAACAGTCCATCTTTAAGGGAAACTAGACTTGTAAGGCTCCCTTCAGCCCCAGAATTGAGGCGCCCAGTGGTGCTGGTAAGCAGGTGAAAGAGGGAGGAAAAGGATACCCTGCCACGTGAGCACCTGCCACGTCTCAGGCAGAGCCCGAGCACTTGACAGTGTTACCACCCCTCTAATAGACGAGAACCCGCTGCAGTGAGGGGGGGCCTGGGGACCTGACCTTGTCTGCCAAGTTCCCAAGCTTCTGGCCCCAGTGCCACCGCCCCCTGGACTGTGAGCCCCCCAAGATCGGACAGACACTATTATTTCAGGAAACTAGGACCCCATTTCATGTATTTAAGCTGCAGCTCTGGCCTCCAACACAGAGGCACATCAGAAAAATACTGGCTTACCCGCTGAGTTTTGATGGAGTAATTCTGTATTCCCGGTAACTTCCACTTTTAATTAACTGTCAATTGATTACGCTTCCACTTCCACGTGAGTGTGACGGCTCCAGCCACTCCGTCAGGAAGTACACTACCTATTGACAAGTGAGTCAAAGCATTGGCGGCGGTTGTTACTTATTCGTGAAGTGGGTGTTGGGCATCTGGGTTTCCCTCACCTGTTCCAGCTTGCCCTGAAAGATGGAAGTAGAGGGCCCTAGGGAGAAAGTGGTTTCCTGACTCTTCCTGGGCCCTTATTTGAACCACATTTTCTTCTTTCGCTTGCTGCGCACACACATGCACTCTCTCTCTCTCACCAGATTTCCATGCCACGTTTGGTGACTTTTTGCCTGACCTTTTATCGGTACCCTACAGCGTTGATGTGGCCAACCCCAGGTGTAAACAAAACTATATGGCATCAATTAAAGAATCGGTAGTAAATTGTAGACTGTATTTCTTTTCCTGCGGAGTGAGCTGAGAAGAGTTGAGCATTGGGATAAGTGTCATTTTTTATTCATATAAAACTTATTTTTTGTTTATTTCACTTGAGGATAAGAGTACATTTAGCACACACACGTTTCACAACTCACAGTATTGGTGTGACAATTTGAAAGAAAAGGAAGGGAAGCTGCGAGGTATAAAGTGCCCACGGAAGTCTAGGGCCAAGGGAGGGGCATCTGGGGGACCTGGGCAGCTGAGGCTCGAGGGGAGGGGACTTTCTGTGGGCCAGCAAGCCACTTAATCTCTCAGATTCTTCATGAACACCGGGCACACCTGCTGTGGGGATTCTCCCTCCCTCCTCCTAGCGTGGTGGGATGGAGCCCACCTGGGGCTGGTGAGCAACACAGCATCTCAGGCCCCACCTGAAGCCCGATGACTCAGAGTCTGCATCTCAACAAGAGGCAGGTGGTTCGTGCTGACGTTAAAGTCTGAGAAGCGCCGGGCTATATGACATGATGTATTTAAAACACCTAGAGGAGACTGGACATGGACGAATGTCAGCTTCCCTCCTCTTTCCTCCCCTGAGCATTCTCAGATGCTCTCTTTGGGAAACCTTTTGCTCTGCAGGGAGGGATTTGGGTTAGATAATGGTAGGGACTTACATTCTGATGGTGGTGCATATATTTTGTCTCCTTACGACCATGATGTGGCACAGACCGCAAATATTCTTATCCTGGTTGGCAGATGGAGGATGTGGCCCTGAGAATCCAGCAACTGGCCCTAAAGTCACAGAGTAAACCCAAAGGGACCAGGGCCATGTGTGCAGGTGCCCGCAGCTTTGTCCACCAAGCAGAGGCCACCCATGGAAGCGGTCACTCCATCTGGTGGGGAAAAGGCCCAGGGGGCAGCTGGAACTTATGATCTACAGAAGGGTTTGCTGGATAGGCTGTAAAAAGACTCCAAAGGGCTGGAGTTTGGTGTCCTGAATGTGACAGTTTCGTTTAGTGACTGTTTAGGAGGCACCCTTCTTGCACTGGGCACTGAGGATTCAACGTTGAACCATATGGACACGGGTGAGGGGCTGCCATCAAGAAGGGCAGGCAAATAGGACATGTGGGGACAAAGGCTGTGCCTGGACAAGCACAGGGTGCTGAGAAGACCCCCCCCCCCCCAGATAGAGAGGTGGGAGCAGAGGGTGGAGAGGCTCAGGTGCCAGCGCCTGCGTGGTGGGCACTGCAGGAGGGAGCACCAATGGCCACAGGCTGTGGCCACTCTGTCAGTGACCCGGCACCAGAGAATGGTCCTGGCCTAGGGAAGGACCTGGGTCTCTCGAAAAAGGGGAGGGAGCTGGGCGCCGCCTGGGAGGAAGGTGGGGCGTGAGGAGGGAGGGGAGCCCTGCCCTAGCGTGCCCTCTGTCCCGGGCGCGCACCCTGCCGGGAAGCCCTGGGGCCGCAGCTGCTCGGCCGGCCCGGCCCAGAATAGCCTCCTTCCGGGCAGGGCTGCCCGGCCCGTAGCGCCAGCGCCCGAAATAGGGCTCGGCCCGGAGGGAGGCTGCGGGCGCAGCAGGGTCGCCCAGCTCGGCGACGCGCCGGGGCGCGGGGACCCGGACGCGCGACAGGGACCGGGGCGCGGGGGCCGGGGGCGGGGCGCAGGCGGGGATCCGGGCTCGGGGGCCGGGAGCAGGCGGACGGCGGGGCCGGGGGCCGGGATCCCGGGCGCGGGGCCAGCCCCGAGGCGGCGGGCGGGCCGCTGACCTCACAGCGGGCGGGCGAGGAAGCCCGTCGGGGGCCGGTCGCGCTGATGGAAGGTCTGAGGAATTCGCAGCTGGCGGCTTGGCCGGGAGGGTGCGTGTGTGTTCCCTTCCCCTTTAAACGTTGCCGGGAGAGGACGGTTGCCATGGGCGCGGACCGGGCCGGGGGGACCAAGGCGCGCCCCGTCCGCGGTCCGGTCCCCGCGCGCGGCGCCTGCTGGAGCGAGGCGTCGGGAGAATCCCGCGGCGGGGGAGGGGCGGCCTCCAGGGACACCCCCACGCTGCCTGCACCCCGCTCCCGCCGCGCCTGTTGCACTGCGGGTGTCGCCGTCAGATGCAGTCCAGGGGCCAGGTCAGGTGGTCCCTGGGAGGCTCTGCGCCTGCCTCGGCACAGGCTCCCCGCTGTTACCTCAGTGGACACTGATGCTGAGAGATTAAAAGGTGCCTGACCTCACCTCACATTCTGCCCATGCAGCCACCACCCCTCAGGGACCCTCCACCCACCGCTAGCCCCTTTAAGCTCTCCCAGCCTCAGTTTCCTCTTCTGTTAACCAGTGATTAGTCATATCTACCATACAGGGTTTTAGTGATTAAAATAGAATAATTACTAATGCCTCCTACCATCTATAAATGGGGTCCTCTTTTCCTTCTCCCCCTCTTCTTCCTCCTTAATCACCTTGGGGTCAGTTAGGCCTTCCCATGCCACTGTCCTGTCTCCCAGGCCTGGAGCTACTGGTGCATCAACACCCTTGCCAGGGCCCTCTCCTCCCGTCCCCTCAGGGTTACCTTGGAACCGGCCTCATACAGGAGGATGGTCCAACTTGTTGTCGGAACCTGCAGGAATCCCAGGCTGAGGTCCAAGGATATTAATGGAGGCCCAGCCTGGCTGGAGTGAGTCAGCCTCTCCTCCCGAACGTTCGTTGCTGCTTCAGCTGCCCTTCGCAGCTTGAGCCCAGTGGTTGCCAGGTTGAGGCGGTCCCTGGAAATCGTTGGGAGGACCAGCATGTCCTGGGGGTGAGGTTGAGCTGACCCAGTGCACAGGGCTGGGAAGGGGCTCTTGATCCCCCCTTCTCCTCTTCCGTGGGACTGAGGCTCAGGACCCGGGGAACAGTGGTACCCCACTGTAAGGAAGGGCGGGCCTGGCTTACTGTAACTGCCTGGCTGAAGGCCTGATTGTCCTGTGGTGGGGCAGGCCAGCCAGAGAGGGGCCCTGCTGTAGGGAGAGCTCGCTCTGTGTGAGAAGTGGAGGCAGGGCGTCATTGCTTTCCCCGGGAGAGTTAGTAGACCAGGTGGGGCTGCCTGGAAGGTAGCCACTTTTCCCCTAAGCAGGTCAGGCCACTACTTAAATGCCAGATTATTTGCAAGAAATAGTCTGTCCAGGGGCTCAGCCCCTTCCCAGGGGCATCAGAGCAGCCGGTGTCGACCGAACACCCATTATGTGCTACGCAATGTGGGTGTTCACTCACTGAACTATCACAACAACCCTGGGAAGTGGGGACCATTATTATCCCCATTGTACAGACGGGGAGCAGATTCAGGAACCTACCCGGGTCTCCTAGCTGTGAGGAGGCAAACCGAATGGGGATGAAAATCCAGGCTCCTAATCCCTACTCCATCTGGCCTCCTGAGTGTGGGAACCGGTGTGGCCCGGAAGAGCAGCCGATGGCCCAGCTGACTGCCCAGGTGCCTGAGCCCCTCCCCCCAGGGCACAGCACGCTGCTTGCTCGGTACTCAGCTGACTTCCTGTCCCTGGAAGAGCAGCTGCGGGTATACAGGGGCAGGGCGGTCCCCTTCCTGTGGTTCAGGTAAGAACATAACCCCATGCCCTCTTAGCATCCTCCCTCTCTCCTTTCCTGGGCTCTAGAAGTCAGACCTGAGTACCCCAGAGAGCCTCTCAGGGCCAGAGGTTTGTCCAGAGTCCCCAGCTGCAGATGAGGGGCAGAGTGAGCAGAGAGAAGGGGCTGCAGGCCCTGGTTGAGGAGGGTTTGGGGAGGACCTGAGAACTTCCCCTTCAGCTATCAAGGACCGCCTGGAGGCTTTCTCCGTCACACCTCCTCTGTGACGATGACAAGGATGCAGTCATGATAGGTGCAGATGAAAGCCCCTTAACTTTATATCCCCAGCTCTCTCTAACTTGGTTGTCTGGATTCAACAGGAACATCTGAGGGATGGAGGCTGCTGCACTCCCATGTCCACCTCACTGTCAGACACCCAAGGCTTCGCAAAGAGCTGGCTGTTCGGCATCCCCTGGACTTTCCCCTAGGTGACA
Organism: Tapirus indicus; assembly: GCA_031878705.1. Classification (NCBI taxonomy): domain Eukaryota; kingdom Metazoa; phylum Chordata; class Mammalia; order Perissodactyla; family Tapiridae; genus Tapirus; species Tapirus indicus. The sequence goes on from CM062932.1 coordinate 56,698,770, forward strand.
TTGCCAAGGAACTGTGGCACTGGCCAGATTTCCCACACCCAGCCCGTGGCTCTACCTCCCTCTCTCTCTTGCCCGTGGAAGCTCAGAATAAGCTTTCTAGAGGATGCTCTTTCTTGTGCAAGGGGTTATATGAGGTTGCTAAGACCGAAGCTCTTCACCCGAGAAATGCAGGAAGCATCCCTGCAGCTAAATGAGGCAACGTCTGTGGAGGACCAGGCCATGCCAGGCTGGCTACAGACGATGCTCCCTCCCCAAGAGGCTGCCCTTGGCCATGCAGACTGCCTCTCAGCCCTGCACTTGGCTAGGCTGTCTGCTGGGCTCCATCCCTGGGCATGTTTTCAGCCTGTTCTTTGCTCAAGGTGTCTTTAACAGAGCATAAAGGGGCAGTCCACTTGTCCCTCTGCCCAAAAGCAAAGAAGGACACATTTCTCAGGCTCTTCCTGGAAGATGAAAGGAAAGAAAAAAAATGTTCTTAGTTTGAGATCCCACAGGACCAACCAGCAGTACTGGGTTGAATGGTGTCCCCCCAAATTCATGTCCATGTGGAACCTGTGCATGTGACCTTATTTGGAAACAGGGTCTTTGCAGATGTAATTAGTGAAGATGAGGTCATACTGGATTAGTTTGGGCCCTGATCCAATAACTTGGTGTCCTTACAAGAAAAGGGAAATTCGGATACAGACACGCAGGGAAGATTGCCACGTGAAGACGGAGGCAGAAATTGGAGTGATGCGTCTACAAGCCAAGGATTGCCAGCAACCACCAAAAGCTGGGAAGCTGGGAAGAAGCAAGGAAAAACTCCCCCCTAGAGACTTCAGAGGGAGCGTGGCCCTGCCAACACCTTGATTTTGGACTTCTGGCCTCCAGGACTGTGAGAAAATCAATTTCTGTTGTTTTAAACCCCCCAGTTTATGGTCCTTTGTTACGTCAGCCCCAGGAAACGCATACAACCACCTAATGTCAAACAGAGGCCAGTCAAGGAAAAGAAGGAAATGCAGCAGGCCCGTAAAGTGAAGACTTGGAAGAGACTAGGGAGGAGACAGGAAGGGACGCTTCCTCAGCGTCTTCCTCTCACCCGGGACAGGAAACCGTGGAACTAGTGGCCGAGCTTTGGCAGTTGCCACTGCCCTCCAGCAGGAGCGTGTGGGCTTGGACGTCAGGTGAACGGGAGGGGGTCAAATCTTGCTGGTCCCAGGGAGAGTCTGCTAATAAGAATAAACCTGTGATAGGGTCTTGTCTCGACCCCACAACAACCCTTGAAGCAGGTTTTGTTGAGATCCCCATGTATAGATTAGGAACTGAGGCAAGGCCATTGGGTACCCGCCCAAGGTCATTCACCAGGAAGCAGTGATCTAGGGGACACACCCAGCTTTCCTGCCTCACCACTGGTGCCCTGCCCTCTGCCAGTCTAGGGCTCCCGTGCCCATATCCAGTGCCTCGGTGGGGTTGGCAGGTGCTGGCCACGGGCAGGGACACTGCAGCCAGACTGCCTGGGTTTGGATGCCAGCTCTGCTCCTGGTTAGCTGTGTGACCTTGGGCAAGTCACATTACATCCCTGTTCTGCAGTTCCCTGCACTGAAAAAATGGGGACAATAATAGGACCTAATTCATGGGGCTTCTGGAGACTTCAATGAGTTCACATGTTTCAAGTTATTATACTAGTGCTTGGCACATGGGAAGCACGGCCACGAAAGTGTTCGTGACACAAATACAACATGCTGCGGGAGGGCCCTTTTCCTCCAGAGCCGGGACCGAGGAGAGGGCTGCAGGATGGTGAACCTGTCTTAGTCTCACTCCCCAGGCCAGGGGAGACTAAGGCCAACAGCATTCTCATGCAGTCCTTGTCTGTTTCCCAGAGAACCCTCCAGAGACCCGCAAAGAGGGTTGAGACCAGGGAGCCGAGTTCTGCCTACAGTCTGGGCAGGCTGACTCTGTTGCTTGAATCCTGCTTCTGAGGCCAAGAACACCTTTTGACCCTGGTCCAGGCCAGCTTTCTCCTCCCAGGGGAAAGCTCGGATCCCTGCCATCACCACCACCCTGAATCCTGGTCGGTCATCTCCTGCTTAGCTGTGTTGCTAATGGGACCTAGACTGGGGTGATTCACTATGGCGCATCATCCCATGGAAAGATAATCCACAGTGCACATCTGAGGAATAGTACTGTCTGTTGCATTTACAGACGGAGCTCAGAATGTGCTGAGAAGCGAGTGCATGCAGCAACACGTCCACCCCGTGCACGTCCGGGAAGTCCTCCAGGCATCTTTGGCCATTTCCTCATCTTTCTCTCGGGGCCTGCAGCCTCCACCAGCATCTGGCCGTTTTAACTGGCTCCTCTCCAGATTTCTCTCCTACCACCCACAGAGCCCAGCCTGTTGGTCCCAGGGCCTTGAATACGCTGCCCTGCCGGGTTGAGGCCCCTCCCGTCCCCCACTCAGGACTGACCAGCTCAGTCCTCGTCCTGGTGTGGGCACAAGGTCTCTTGCGGCAGCTGGGCCCCTTGGCTGACCTTCTCAGCTCCTTCTCTTAGACCGGAGAGGCCGGGCAGTGTGCCTGTGAGAGGGCCGGGCTGCTCTCCTGGGCTCCTCCCCTTCACTCCAGGGCTCTGGCTGAAGCCTGGTCAGGGTCCTTTCAGAGCTCTCAGCCAAACCCTGGAGTGATGGCCTGAGGAGTCCAATGGGGAAGCCCCAACGTGTAGAGCAGTATTCCATAGCCATTGACTGTCCACACCCCGCACTGGGCAATGCCGGCTGGTCTCTGAATATCTTCTGGGTGGCCTGCCTGCCAGACCCCCTTGCCTACTTTCACTGGTGCCAAGGGATATTGAAAAGGGCAGTGAATAGCTGGAGGACCACGCTTGGAACCAGCCTCCCTCCCTCCTGGCTCTGGCTCCTCTCCCTCCAGCCTCCTTTTCACAGAGTTCTAAAACAGAAAGGGACATAGAAGTCATCTAGTCTATCCCCCAGCTTCCAGAAAGGATAGTTTAGAGCACTACTGGGGTTCTCCGAGGCTTCAAGCAAAACCTTGCACGTTGGTTGGCCTGAAGTCTCGCTGGAGTTTCCTTGGGGATTTGATGTCCATTGGGAGCACCAGCCCTGAACTTCTGAGGCTCCCACCCGCTGAGAGACGGGATGACCGTGGTGTTCCCTGCAACCACTCAAGATCTAGATGGATGGAATGACAGCCCCAAGACTGTCCCCCAGGGCTGAGCTGGTTTCTGACGAGAGGCAAGTGTGGACCTAGCCGCCATTTGGGTCACCTGGGGAGTCTTCACAATAGCTGCTAAGTGGCTGTCCCGGATGATGAGGGCTCTCACATGCAGGTGCAAGACGTAGTGGAAAGGACACTGGATTTGAAGTCAGGTGATCAGTGTTCTAATTCTTCTTCTACCACTAATTATCAATGCAATTTGAGGCAGGTCTAAATCTGCTCTACACCTTAATTTGCTCATCTGGAAAATGCAATAGATTTCATTTTACCTGCCTCACATACATCCAAGGCATAGAGGGAAGATGGAATGAGATAACATATTAGGATGCATTTTGAAAAAAACAACAGTGCTACTGATGCAAACATATGGTGCTAAAAATAAAGGATGCCTGTTTGCTTCCCAAAGTAAAAAGTTGTGAATGATTGAAATAATATTTTAATGAATTCTGAAACCCCATTATTTAAAGACATTTCTTCTTTGGTACATCCACAGGTCAAGTGTTTGGTGGGCTTCCACGGGGCACCACCCACTTTGCTGGATTTTGTGAAGAAGATAAAAAAGCAGAAGATACAGGGCCTGGTACAGAGTAGGTATTCAATAAATAATTGTTGAAGGAATGAGTAAGAGTGAGTTTCGTCCTTCAAAGAGTTCACAGTCCACTTTGGAAGGAATCAGGAGACAGTAACGCCATGTGACCAAATGGGAATGAGTAGCAGAAGCTGCACATATGGGATGCCTTCCAAGGACAGAGAGGTCTCCAGGACCGTGGGAGACCAGGAGGGCTTCAGGAAGGAATCAGGAGAGGAGGCAGCCTCAAAAGAGGCAGAATTTGAAGAGGAGGAAGGGCTGGCTGGGCAGGTGGGATAATCCCGACATGACATGGGCTCACAGGTGAGCACAGGCGTGAAGCATGTGGTGGGCAGGTGGGGGGACCACCTTGATGGGAGGAAGTAAGTCCCCAGTGTGGGGTGGAGTGAGTGGTGGAGTTGAAGATAAGTTTTCCACGAGGGTGAGAGCCTGAAGAGTACTGGAACCCAGCTTAGAGGAGAGGGCCCAGGGGAGCCAGTGCAGATCCTGTGGGGATGGGCCGTGTGTGTGACACGACAAAAGCAGTATTTTCAGATGATGAGTCTGGCACTGGTGTGCCCAATGGGGACTGACCAAACTTCTTGAGTTCCCCAAAGTTTCTTCCCTTTTCCAGGCCATGTCCCTGTTTCTAATCATTAGAATGCCCCATTGTCCCACACCTGCCTGCCCAGGGAACACCTGCTGTTTCGCCTTAGCTCGAGAGAGTCACCACTTCTGGGAAGCCACTGCAGGGCATTTCCTCCTGGAGGCCCCCAGCTGTACCGTGTATACCGTTTTATTTTTACACCCATTCCTTTTTAGGATAAAAAGGTTTTGGTTTTCATGTCTGGTTCCCCTTTCAGACTGTAAGCCTCTGGAAGTCCGAAGGTTCCCTGGTTGGCATTGATCTCCAGCACTGGTCACAGTGCCCAGAACGGGGTCCCATTGCACTGGTATCACCTGGGGCAGTAAGACAAGCATCAGGTGCTGCTAATGACCCCTAAAGTTCAGAAACACTGCAGCCCCCATCACACAACTTCATGGGACACCATGCACGAAGACCACATTGTGAATGGTGCCCCTTGTGGTTGTGCAACAGAGCAGCCTCCTGGGGGGCCAGGTCCTCTTGGGTTTTATATTTCAGGTCTACACCTTCAACACCTTGCACATGATAGATACTCAAGGACGTTTTCTGCACGAAAAGGTTTGAGATTTGAGGGAAGAGAGGTGCAAGAGAGGAAATACATTTTCTTGTGTAATGTAAATAACGAACTCACATTCTGTTTTGGTTCTTTTGAGTCAAGGTTTTCAGCCTTTTCCTAAAGCTGGGCCTGATTATTGCTATGAATGGCGGCACTGACGGTATTAACGAGGACTGCACGAAGCTGTAGCATCCAGAGCCCTGGCTTCTTTTCAGAAGAGAGTCGGGGGCCTCTGATTCTCTCTGCAACACAGGCTTCCAGGCCGCTGCTGTTGCTTAAGGCTGTGCTGCAATCCAGAGCGCTTAGGAGTGGGAAGTCCAGAGTTCTCCCCGCTTCTGGGAACAGCCCCCCATCCCCCTCCCCACACCAGCTTCCACGGCAATCCTCATGACAGTGGGTCAGGCTCACCCAAGGATTTCACAAATGCCTGGCCTCTTCCCAGCACAGCACAGCTGGGAGGGCTCAGCACTGGGGGGAAGTGCTCCTCCCCGGCCCCCACTGTCCTTAGGCCCAGGGCCCAGAGGCTGGAGCCCGGGAGAGGGAAGGGCTGCACTTGTCCACGCTTGCTTGCTGCAGCGCGGACGTGAACCCGGGCCTTCCCTCCCTGCTGACTTCCCAGCTCCAGGCTTAGTCAAGGTTCAAGGAGGAAATTCCCTGTCCCAAGAAGAGAGGAGAATCCAGCCTTGTCTTCCCTGAAGGCAGCAGCAAGTGGTCTCAGAGTCACCTGGGGAAGTGTTGATTATTCAGAATTCCAGACTATCCGCTGGGCTTCTGATTCAGAACAGCTGGGGCTGGAGTCCCGGAATCAGCGATTTCATCCACTCCCTGGGGGGCCAGCTGCAGGTGGTTCTGGGCCCTTTCAAGGGCCTGGTGGGGGGGGGGTTCTGGGCAGTGAAAAGGGTTTAGTAGAAAGAGTCCTGGATTGTCAGGGCCTCCAGCTCTCTCTCTCTAACTAGCCCCATGACTCTGGAAGAACTGCCCTTGTATTTCAGGCCTTGGTTTCTCCAGCTCTGAAATGGATCTGTTCTGACCCGAGGATAGGGTGATTAACTCTTCCAGTTTGCTGGACCTTCAGGGCTAAACCAGGACAGTCCTGGCCAAACCGGGACAAGCTGGTCACTCTACCTGAGGGTGAGATAGGATAGTGGATGTGCAGTGTAATGGAAATATGACTTGAAGATGCATCTTTGCGGCACAAATAGCAGTCCATGTTCACCGTGTCTACCTGTGTACTAGTTGATTGTCTGTCACTCCCGCTAAATCTCGGGAGGGCAGAAAGAGCAGGACCTTGTCTTGTTCAGCACTCAATCCCCTGGGCCCAGACCAGTCCCTGACACACGGTGTATTCACTAGATATTTGCTGAACGAATGAGCGAGTGAATGAGTGACTGAAAGGTGAGGGGGCTGTGGGGCTACAAGGATAGGATCCCTGGATAGAGGGTGTGGGGGGAGGGGGATCTCGGCTCCCTCGGGACAAGAAAACTCAATCCACTTCTGGCTGGGAAAGAGTCAGCGCTTTCTGAGCAGCCTCCCCTCCGAGGGGTCAGTGACCCCCAATGACGGAGGACTCGCTCCCTCCCCCCAGGAGCCCCGGGCGCGCGGGTCCACCCTCTCCTCCCTCTCCCGCCCCCCCACCCCAGGGAGGTGCGCCTGGCAGCCTCCCCGCCGAATTTCCTGGCACTCGGCTGAGAATAAACAGCACTCTGCGCCTGTAATCCCGTTGCCATGGCGACCGCGCTCCGCGGGCGGCGGGGCGTGGAGGGGGCGTGGAGGGGCGGCCCGGGGGCGTGGCCTGCCTGTCGTGCGCACACCCGGCTGGGCGGCGGCGGCGGCGGCGGCGCGGGCCCGGGAGGTGCCACCCGCCCGGCTCCGCGCGGACATTCTTCGCATAGCTCCGCCAGGGCTCCCGCGGTGTCCGGGAAGTGACTCTTCCTGGCAGAGGGCGGCCTCGGAGCGACGCGCCCGCCCGCCCGGCGGCCACCCGAACGGGAGGGGGCGGGACGCGGCGCGGGAAGGTGCGCCCCGGGCCGGCCCTTCCCACCCTCGGCCTCGGTCTTCCCGGTCCGCCCCGTGCACGTTGTCCCCCACCCCGCAGGCTTCGGTCTCTGCTTCGACTCCCCCTGTGACTGCCTGTCTCTCCCTCTCTCTCTCTGCCTGGGACCCCGGCTGTGCCCCCTCCCGAACACCCTTACTCCTTAGACTAGGACACGACGTGCGGCCTTATTTTCCATCTCCAGCTCCCCTGTCTGTGGCCTCCTTCCCTCCCTCCCCCCAGAGCAGGCCTTAGATTTCCCATTCCTGGCTCTAACTCATCAGAAGGGCTGCCCAAAAACAGCACCACCGGAGAGAGGATGGGGCCTCCTGGGGGTGGATTCTTACAGCCAGAAGCAGCGTAATAGGGCACAGGACTTGGGGAGCAGCGATCTCCCCCATTTCTGTTGGCCAGGGCCCCCCAGCTGTGCTCTGCTTAACCCCACTGAGGCATGGGTGTCTGCTCAAGCCACAGGGAATTGTCCCCACACCCTGCAAGACACTTCTTAGCAACTCTTGGCACGAAGTGCGCCCCTCCTCTGGCGGCCCAGACAGAGGGCCCCCCACTAGGTCCTTTGGAGGAGGGGTGTCTGCCCTTGAAAGGATTGAGAAGTACAGAAAGACTTCTGCAACAAGGGGGTGAAATGAGGAGGAAAAAATGGGAAGAAGCTCTGGCAAGCTGAGCCGTCTAAAGGAGAGATTCCTGTCCTGATGTTGCCGCTAGCTTCCTGTGTGACCTTGAGCAAGTTGCCTTCCTTTTCTGGGAATCCGTTTTCTTGTCTGCAAAACCAGAGGGTTGGTCCAGTCTGTAGTCTGAAAATGAAGCAACAGGGAAAGATGTAGGAAGAATGCTGGGGTGGACATCAAGGGAAAGGAGTCAGGGGTCTTCCTGCCTCCACATTAAGTCTCCAGGGGGCATGGAGAGCCACTTCCTTCTGGGCGGGAGAAGGCCAAGCCCTTTTGTTAGCACCCTGTGAACACTGGACACTCTGGTTAAACAGCTGCCTTCTGGGCCAAGGGCAGAGACTTAGTGCTGTCCAGGTTCCAAGGTTCCGTTGAGGCTGTGGTTCCAGCAGATGTGGAGCTCTCTGCCGTGGAAGGCAGAGGGTGACAGACTGGCAGGTCCCACGGCAGGGAAGAGCCCGCCAGAAGTTTCCCAGCCTTTCATCCTCCTATGAGGCACTGGGGAGCCAGACCCCACCGGGTCCCTCATCTGCCCTCGTGCTCTGGGAAGGTGAACTTACCTGGGTCTGCGCTCCCAGTTCCAGAAGTGACAGTCCCTCTGCAGTGGTTTTTATGTGCTCCATCCACTCAGTGTTCTCACGCTTGACCTGGCCCCTACTCGTCACTTTGGGTTATTTTCCCCAAAAGTCCAGGAAATGGGAAAGAAAAACTATTTTGTTTATTTACTCTCTCAGTTGCCTTTTGGACACTGATTCCTGGAGCGGCTTATCGGGGGGCTGGGCAGAGGGCTCTGGTATTCCTTTCAGGCCTCTGAGGCTCAGAGGAAGGGACAGACCCTCACTTGGGGATGGCACTTACTTCTCTGGCTGTCAGGTCTGGGGGTAGGGGAGGAGGAAGCATGGAAGGAAAATGTCACAGAGAAGGTATTTTCTGTTTTTTAGCCCAACCCTATTGGTGAAACCCCAGAGTAGTGTGTGTGGGGGTACTAACCTCTTGGCTTTGCAGGGGGACCCCCCCCCCAGGGGCAACGCATATACTGGTGCCTAGGGAGGCAGAGAGTTCATGGACCTTGGAGATCAGATGCCCTCAGGTTCAAATCCTGTATCTTTCCCACGTTCCCAAGTGCTGTGTCCTTGGGCAGGTTGCTTAACTTCCATGAACCTGAGTGGCTGCCCCCAATCGAGATATTTACTGCGCACCATCCTAGGCATCAGAAGTGACCAGTCCCGGTCCCTGCTCCCAAGGAGCACACAGTTCTGTCTGAGACCATGGGGGTGATAACACCTGCCTTGTGGGGTTGTCTGGGAAGGTTTGGACCGCGGGGATGGGAGTGACTGAAGTAGGTAATAGATGGGTGCTCTTATTGGGAAGCATGTGGCCCCGTCCACTGCTCAGGCTGGGGTTCCCAGTAATTGGAGGGGAGCTGGAGGTGTGGGGAGACAGTGCCCCTGGGGGGGCCCCAACCAGCGTGCAGGGTTTGCGTTGGGACTACCCCTCCCCCCACCTCCCATGAACCTGGCTGTGCTGAGGTCACGGGTCACCCCCAGGACCCTGTAGTCTGGGCTTTCTCGGAACACCTCCCTGCCAAGGAGCCCAGCGCCTCTAATAGCTTGGAGCCTCTAAAAGCTTTGAGCACAGCTCAGCTCACTCCCTGCTAGCCCTTTGAAGCGCTTCCTTCGAACTTGCTTTGCATATTCTGGTCAGATCTGAATCAGACTAGCAGGAATTACCCCTCTTGGTACAGTCTTAGGTGGCTGCCTTAGCTGGTCGGTGACGTGCAGCCGAGTTTGATTCCGCCGCGAGGAGCACCGGGGCAGTAAGGGGGCAGAGCTGCCACCCTCTGTGGCTCCCTTCCTCCTCCCCTCGGATGCAGGGTGTGGGTGTGGGTGTGGGTGAAAGAGAAAGCAAAGCCCAGAAAGGGTCGGGGAGGAAAAAGGTTCCAAGTCATGTTTTTCATTAAAAAATAGTGCTCTTTATTATAAATTACTGAAATGTTTCTTTTTTGAATATAAATATAAATATGTGCAAAGTTTGACTTAGATTGGTATTTTGTTGAGTTCTTCAAGCATCTCCTAACAGCCTCAAAGGCCTGGGTGGGGGGAGGGGAGAGGACTGGAGGTGGGATCTTTATAAAAGACAGAGTGATTGAGGCAGATTGTAAACATTATTAAAAAACAAAAAAAACACAAAATAACAGAAAAAAGACACCCCACCACACAGCTGCCCCATCCAGCCCAATACCTGACAGACAACCTTGTGTTTGTTTCGTTTTCCCCAAAAAAGAACAGTTCCAGGTAATTCCATTGCTGCTACATTCCTGTAAGTTTTCACTGATCAGTGCTATTGCAGAGCGGGAGCAGCTGGGGTGGCAGGGGCCCTGGCCTCTCAATGACTTCCTGCCTGTGCCCCCCACCCTAGGTGAGGGGGGAGGGCTGTGGGACCTGGTGGTTCTGCTCTGGCCAGAGCCCAGGCACCATGAGGCACCAGTGACTGGCCAATACCAACTAGCCTAGCATTCTACTGGTGCTCAGCTGGGAGGTGTGGATCTCTGCCCCCCCATCTTCCCCCCCCCCCACTGCCATGGTGAGTGGCCCACTGTGTGCCCTCCTAGAATCCCTTGGCCTCTGCCTGGATTGGCTGAGTGTGTGGCTTCTTGTGTGCCAGTCCCTATCTATGGGACAGGGAGCATTTAAGGCGAATCTCCTAGCCAGACGTAGTCAGGAGGCACAAAGTAGAATCCCCCATCTTCTCTATCTGGGGTCTAGGGTCAAAGATGGCTCATCTCCTCCATCCTCCCCCTACCCTGCAGGTCCTGGAAGGTACAGCATGGGTGGGGAAAGAACAATTGACCAGCCCGTCCATCCCCCTCCAAATGCCACTTCCCCCTTAAAACAGGGGATGGGCCCTGGGCTCTTGGGCACTAGATGGACTCTAGGACCTGTGTTTCCGGTGGCTGTCCCAAGGCGGAGGAGGAGGGGGAGCAGAATGGTTCCCTTCGGGTCAGCCCTTGCCCTTCTCCCCAGAGCCAGGGGAGGAGCAGCAGCCACCCTCCTCACCTGGGCCGGGCGGTGGGAGTGGCCATTTCCTCCGCCAGCCTACAGCCCTGGCGCCCCTGAGGCGCCCTCTCTAGTCACCCTTTCCCAGGCACGACACCTGCTCAGGTTTAAAGCTCCGTTTTAAACCAAATCAAAGAGCAAACAAGTTCCGTCTGAAGATTCCTCGGCAGTTCCCATAGTTCAACACTCCGCCGTGTCCCCCGTTTGGAAGTGCAGGGGGAGTGGAGGAAGCGAAGAGAGAATCCACTGCTGTCCTTGCTCGTTGTCCCACCGGGCCAGCTGGCTCCTCCAGAGAAGCTGGAGTGGGGGAGGGGCACTCAGGTGGCACTCCCCCTTCCCTCAAACACATTCCAGGTCCCGCCCCGCTCCATTCTGCAGGGGGGAGGGTTGGAGGGAGGGGCCTGTCCACCCCCCGGGGTCACCCAGAGCTGCAGGACCCTCGCGGCCGGATGCTTGTGCTTGTGCCATGTGCCACGGAGAAGAGGGGCCCAGGCCCCTCGCCTGACCCCTGCCCTTTGCTCTCTTTAAAGTGGGGCATCGTACTGGTCCAGGAACTCCCGAATGGGCCCAGGCAGCTGGGTGACTTTCTCATAGGAGTCCAGGTGGCCGTTGACAGTCTTCCGACAGAGGTGCTGGAGAGTGGCCACGTTGGAGGAGAGGGGCCGGCTCAACACCAGAGGGATCTTCTCGCCCCCCGAGTAGATGTAATAGGCTCTCCTGGGGGGCGTCGCCGGGAGCGGCTGGGCCGGCGGCTGCTCTGGCCCCTCGGAGGAGGGTTCAGTCGGTGGTGAGGGGAAGGAGGGGGCGCCGGGGGGCGGCATGTAGTGATGCACCAGCTTGAGCACGCAGTCGAAGCGGGGCACCGGCTGCGTGCTCCGGGGGTCGCTCTGCAGCGAGAAGCTGCCCCCCTCGCACTGGATACGTAGGTTCTTGGTCCCCGACTGGGTCTTGACGCTGAGCGTGAAGAAGTGGCGCTGGTCCGAGCTGTCGCGGATGAGGAAGGTGCCGGCGGGCTCGGCGCTGAGCAGCAGGTTCGCCTCGCCGCCGGTCACGGCGCTCCAGTAGAAGCCGCTCTCCTGCAGCTTGCGCACTGCGTTCACCACCAGCTGGTACTCGCTCTTGGAGCTGAAGGTCTTGAGGCGCAGGCTGGTGTCCAGGGGGCGGCTCATCCCGGCGGCGGGAAACTTGCTGTGGGTGACCATGGCGCACGGAGCCAGCGTGGATCTGCGCGGCGGCGGCTGCAGCTGCTCGGCGGCCTCCGCACAGCGGCCGCTACCGCATCCCGAGGGGCTGCGGGGAAGAAGGCGCGCGCCGCGTGAGTGCCCGGAACCCTTCGCCGCGCCCGGCCCGCCTCGGCTCCCCTGCCTCCGCCGAGCGGCCGGGACACCCTATTGCCCCGAAAGCCCTCGCCTGGGCCCTCACTCAGACCCGGGCACCCCGCAGAGTCCGCCCAGCCCCCGCCCCCGCCCCGCCGGCGGGGTGGCCCCAGGCAGCCCCTTCCCCAGTGCGCACTGGGAGGGCGCCGAGTGGGAAACTCAGGCGCGGAAGTTGGATGTCCAGGAGCGTGGCCGGGGCGGGGAGCGGGAGAAGGGCCCCCGGGACGCTCTGGGCGCCGCTCAGTCCGGTGGCCCCGGGCGGCGGGGACGGAAAGAGAAATCCGAGGCATGGGGGGTAGGGAGGGGACATGAGAAGCCCGAGGGCCCCAGCCTGGGTATTCCGGGAACCTGGGATCTCCGGCTTCCATCCACTCTGCCCCCTACCTCGTTCTCTCTCTGCCGGGAATGACCCGGGAAGGGGAGGGGAAACCGGGAAAAGCTCCCGGGACTAGCGAGGGCCCCCCTCCCTCCACGCCGCGCCCCTCCTTCCTACCTGGTCCCAAACCGAGGTCTCCGGCCTTGGGGCTGCGCCTCCTACGGTCCCCAAGGCGAGGCGGCGGCGCGGCGGCCAGAGGTGGCCCCCGCTGAGCCCAGATGTTGGCGGCTGTGAAGTCCACAAAGGGGCCCTCGCGCGCGCGTCCCTCGGGCTTCGCCGGGGCGCCCGCCCTGCCCCCTGCGCGCCCCCGGGCCGGCCGGGCGGGGGCGAGGCGAGGGGCCGCGGCGGGAGCTGCGCCGGGCGGGCGGCGTTCGGGGCCGGAGTCGCGGCGGCGGCGGCGACGGCGGCGGCGCGGGGAGTCCGAGTCGGAGCCGCCGCGGAGGCCGCGCTCGTGGGTATATACGCGGCCGCCGCGCCCCGCCCCCCGATTCCTGGAACTGCGCGGCCGGCCTTCTTGTAATGTTTAGTCACTACTCGCAGCAATGAAAGCTGCGCGCGGAGGGCGAGGGAGGGGCCGCGGGCGGCCGAGGGCGGGCCGCGGGCAGGGCCAGGGACCCGCAGAGACGCGCGCGGAGACAAAGCGCGACGCGAGGCGGCCGGGGCGGCCGGCGGGCGCGGCGCCAGCCCCGGCGGCGCGTTCCTGGCAGCGGCCCCTCCCCCGCGCGCGCTCCGCCCCCAACTTCTCATTCACACTTTCCCCCCTCCCTTCTAAGAAGGCCAGTTTCTGGCAGAGGCGGGGGCGCCGCTCCAGGAGCGCCGGCAGTTCCAGGAGGCCAAGCGGGAGAGGCTCCCGGCTCCCCTTCCCTTTTTCTCGGACCTTGCGGGGACACCCCCTCGCCACTCCCCCACCCCGGGTCCGCCCGAGGTCCCGATCGCGGCCCCAGGAGGCCCGGGCCTGCCGCAAGGGAACTGGGGACACCCCAAAGCCGGGCCACGAAACTGGGGCCGGGCCTGGGAGCTGGAGGGGGGCGCGACAGTCACCTGTGGGCATGTCCCCGAAGCCAGACCGGGAGTCCCAGGGGTAGAGGGGACGCAGCCTGCGTGGCAGCTGTCCGGCCTCAGCCCATCGGCCCTCTGCCAGGTTCTTTGCCTTCGCTGACACGAGTGCCGCTTCCCACCACCAAAAAAAGCAAAAGCAAGCAACCAACCACCGCTCTCACACATCTGGGTCTCCAAACCCGCGCGGGCCGGTGTGGGTCCGGCCAGGTGCTCTTACGCAGCCGGGACTGGCTCAAGGGCGAACGATGGCCCCATCCCGCGCCCTGCGTCCGCTAGAGGGCGCCCCGGGGTCTAGCAGAGGGAGTGTAGTTTGGCGTTGCTCCCCTCCAAGCCCTGGAATAGGGACCAACCGGAGGGGGTGGTGGGGATGCTGGCTCAGGAGCTGGGGCGGGGGGCCTACTCGAGGGAGCGAAGAGACTTCACCTCGCCGTCTGGAATTAGACCCGGGAATAAAAGTCCAGCAGGGGAGAATTTCCAGAAAGTTTTCAGTTCAGCCCACTTCCAGATGGCCCACCACCACCTAGAACGTGCGCTCCCTCACCTCTGAGTGTGGGGGTCTGATCTCTTTCAGGGCATGAGAAGAGGAGGTGACTGAGGCGAGCGATGGCTTTGCTCTTGGTCACGTTGGCATGGCTGTGGGTGGTTTGGGCTAACCAGGGCCAGCTATCTGAAGGACGGAAAGTTTTGCACTGTGTCCCCAAATAGGCAGTGGGGTGCTGGAGACAGCTGAGGATCGGGGTAAGTGGCACTGAGATCATCACCTCGCAGGACCAAGGGTCTGTGGGCTTTGGGCCCTACCTTCTTCCCAGATGCCACACGACTGAAGATAACGAGTCGGAAAGGAAGGGGGAGATGCCAGCAACAGGCAATTTGGGAGTCTAGAACTCGGAGACCCAGCTCCTTTGCTTCTCAGGGAGCCGATAGGCACCTTCCTGCCTTTGCCACTGTGTCTTCAGTCTGTGCCATCACCTCTCTCCCCTGCAGAGGTCGGGGGGACTAAGCGAGATTTGGGCAGGACATCCAGCCTCTCTGGGATTTAGTTTTGCCATCTGTAAAACAGGAATAATAACCTTTTCCTGCCAGAGATCTGAGATTAAAAAAACCAGAAAAGATTCTGTGTGTCAAAGTGTGCTAGAAGTGGAGGCAATGCAGTCCAGTTCTCCCTTCAGATTCTGTTAGGAGAGCAGGAGTAAGGAGGAAATCTGTCACTTCTTGTTACTTCTGCAGGGGAGAAATTGATTTATTCAACACAATTCACAAATATCGGACTCCATGTACCAGGCATTGTGCTGGGCATTGAAATATGATGATGAGTAAGACCCGGTCTTTGCCCTCAAGATGCTTGCGAGCTAATGAAATGGATTCTCCTTCTCTCTGTAATCAGAACTTCATTCATTCTTCTTCTCATCCATTGATTATTAGGAGGCTGCGCCGTGACCATACACTTCTGTGCTGAGCCCCGTGGAGGACAAGGAAGACTCACAAGGAAGAGCCCTTGAGTTAATGGACGAGAAAGTGCTTTGTAAATTATAATGCTCTGACACGAGTCAGGTTCATTCATCCATTCCACAAACCCTCATTGAGTGCCTGCTTTTGCCAGGCACGGGGCAAAGTGCTGGGAAGACCGAAGTGCTGGGTGAATCCTGCAGGGAAACAGGAGAGGCAAGAGACATGGGACCCCAAGTGATGAGTGCCAGGAGAAAGGGGTGGTTGTGATCTCCATCCTACGAGGCTGCGACAGTTCATTTTGGAGGGGAGGGGGACTTTGAAGGGGGAGAGAGATAAGGAGGAAAAAGCAGCCCTGGAGCTCCAGGAATCCCAGTGTGACTGGAGAGACTCAGACCTCTGAAACAGGTAAGTCCCGATGTCAACAGCACAGTACCCAAGGGAGCCTGGGCTCTGCAGAGGGCCAGCAGCAAAGTCTGCATGGCTAGCGGGGAGCTTAGAGTGGGCCCAAGAGTACGGGGATGACTTCAAGAGCAGAAAGGAGGGGCAGAGTCAGCAGGCATGCCCAGGGCCCCCAGAGGGGCTTCCCCGGCCGGAGAAGGTCAGGCAGGGCATTCAGTGGGAAGGTGGGCTGGGCTCCCTGCGTACTGACTCAGGAGACTGAACTGCTGTCCAGGCTCCACCACCCAGCAGCTGTATGACTTTGAGCAACTCACTTCCCCAGCTGTGCCTCAGTTTCCTTCTTTGTAAAATGGGCTGATAATAGTACCTACCTCATCCGGTTGTTGTGAGGACTAAACGAGCCAATGCATGCAAAATGCTTAGAATGGTGCCTTGGACATATTAAATGCTCAATGCGTGTTAGCGATAGTTATTTTGAAAGCACTGAAGAGTCTTCGAGGAGAGAGAGGAGGGAGAGCTGAGTTGCTGGAGCCTAGACTACTAGGGGATGGATGTGGCCAGGAAGGGCTTTATGTTTTGGACAGCTGTATATCTCCTATAAGACACATTCCAAAAAGCTGCTCGTCTTCAAACAGTTCAGCCAGCCATCAGGTTTCCCTTTGGCTTTCTACTATCTGCAGGGGTTTCCCGTTGCCTTTGGGATGATCCAAACCTCTCAGAGAGTGTGTGTCTGAGGTTCTCTGCTCCATCCCAGCTTCATCAGCTGTCGCTGGCCCACTGACATCTCATGCTCCAGCTATGTGGAACTCCAGGCTGTCTCCAGAACATTCCCCGGGCCTGGGTCTGCGCACGTTTGCTTCCCTTCGTGGAACTACCTTCCACACCTTGGCCATTTTCTACTTTTCCTTTACAATTTGGCAGAGACGCCGTCTAAACTTCCAGGGTGCCTCTTTCCATGTTGACCAACATGCTCTGACTACTTGTCCAGTGAGAACCTTGAGGAAACGGGCTATATTTAATTTTTCTTTGTAAGCCTAGAACTTGGTACATACAAAGTACTCAATGAACCTTTAAATAAGGGATTGTGTTGACTTCTATTTTCTATCATTTTTAGTACCACCCACTGCTTTCTTCTAGAGTAGCTTTGGATTTCCTGAGCAGGGCCCAGGAGCGGCTGTAAGGATGGGACAGAGGGTGTGGAAGCCCCATGGGTGGCCTGGTGGAGATTATTAGGCCTGCTAATCTGAAGACAAAAGGGAGTGAGGACTCAAACTTTGCCGGAAAAGTGGGGGAGGAGACACAGGGCCAAGACAGGGCACATTCCCAGGGACCCACTTCCAGGCAAGAAAGACGCCCAAACCAGGGCCAACCTAAGGTGGTGCTGTCTCTCACCCTCTCTGTCTGCTGGGGGCTTGAGGAGAGAGAAGTGTTATTCAGGTCTGGCCCCTCTGTCCCGCTCCTCTGTCTTCCTGGCTAAGGGATTTAGGAGACTGCCTTTTCCTAATCTCTCCCTTTACAGAATTTCTGTGAAGTCAGAATCCCGTTTCCAGGCAAAGATGCTTGGTCATAAAGATAACAGATATTCATTCATGATGAAGGGGAAGTCCACAGTGGTTTCAGCTGCCTGTGGGGCTCTACTTACTCATGGTGTGTGACAGATGAGCTCTTCCTCAAACTTCACAGATGGGAACCCCGGCGCCCGTGGGGTGGTCGTGGAAAGCTATGGTGGGGCTCGGTGAGCATAAGGTCCCATACGTGCATGGATGACCTTCTGTCCTCTGGCCAGAGGTGGGGGGGGGTGCTAAAGTTGCCATTGTTCGGTGGCTGTCTGCAGCCAGATGGGTTAGGAGACTGGCCTCAGACCACAGAGTTGCTCAACCCAAGCCCAAGGCCTCCCTCCTTCTTCAACACTGGTGGGCTTTCTACAGCACAAGGAGGCAGCCTGGGTTCAACTGCCCAGTGGCCTGATATTACTTATTCCACATTGATTGTGCTTCTACTATGTGCCGGCAAGTCGGCCAGGCTTGGGGATACAATGGTGGGAAAAGAATCTGGTTCCTTTCCTCTGGAACTTCTAGTCCAGGGCTGGTGGTTAAAGTCCTCTCCCCTCCTGTCCCCCTTTCTCTCGGCCAATTTGGAGATGTCGGGGAGGGGTGAGGGGGCTTGTGTCTCACCTGACCTCTTGAAGCCCTGCCCCCTGCTGCCCCAGTGTGGCTCTCCCAGGGCTGGACTTCCTCCAGCAGCCCAGCTCCACGCTTCTTAGCCCCTCTCAGCTGAAGCCCCCCCCACCAGGATTGATGGCAGGCCGGCATTGCTGGCGGAGAACTATGGCTATGGAGGACATAACCTTTCCAATGCAGGGGGAAAGGTTCGGGGGTCGCCTACCAGGTTGACCCTGATCTCTCTCTTTCCTGCTTTAGACAATTCCGAGGGGCGGGCCAGGGAGGCCAGGACAATGGCCTGTGGCCGGGAAGCTGCATTCCAGTTTATAGGCCTTTGTTCCTGCCGGGAGGGGCCCAGAGCTAATGAAAAGGTTTGTGGCTCGGATGTCTGTGAGCAGTGGAGGAGTTCTTTCAAGCCTGACATTCCAGGCCCAGCCGGCCTCTGGCATTTCCCAGAAAAAGTGCAGAGGGAGGGGAAAGAAAACACTTTACCCACCCACCCACCCATTCACCAACCCACCCTGCCTTCTCAGATTCCTCATTCCCTCTGGGGCTGGGGCTGGGCTTGAGCTTGTGACCCCTGCACTGGGGGGCCCATTCCTCTACCCACAGAGGGGGTCTGGGAGGTGGTGGGTGGGGGGTGACTCTAGGAGGGTGCAGAGAGTATGAAGTGGGTGGGGTACATCTGGGAGGGGAGTGGAGTTTCCTCCCACCAGCTCTAAGAGGAATCCACATCTGTTCCAAGTTCTGAGTTGAGGGGTAGAGTGAGGGGAGTTAGCTTCCAGCCAATTATCTCCCCTGACCCCAAACCAACAAACCCTGCTGTGTCCGGGGCCAAGATGGGAATAGTCCCTATTCACCCCGAAGCAGCGGCTGTGCCCGCGCCTGCGCCCGGGAACAGACACCAGGGTAGCGGGCAGTTCTGGGAAGCGAGGCTGTGGTGAACCATCTGGGCTGCAATGCAAATGAGGCCTGGCCCAGCGCCTGGAGCTAAAGTGGCAGTGCCCAGGAGAAGGAGAGCCCGGCGGGGGTGGGGGGGCTAGCAGTGAGGCTGGCTCCTGGGAGACGTGCCCTGGGCCCCAGACACCCTTGGAGAGCCGAGGGCCGGTGCGGGGCCAGGGGGATGCAGTTGTTCAGCTTACCCGACAATAAACCAGACCATCCAGGCTGGCCGCTGGAGCAAGGCAGCTGGGGGCCCCCGACCGGTGGGGCTTTTGCATCAGGTGCTGCTCACCACCTCACCTGGGCGTGCGTGTCTCATCTAAACTGACCTCCCACGGCCTGCACGCAGCTTCCTGCAGTGGCGGGGTCTCCACGAGGACCTCCTGAGTCCCCCATCCAGGTGTGTGACACACTGGGAAGGTTCCTGGCTCCTCTGCTTTGTGAAGCACCCACTGGCACACACTTTGTCATGCGCTGATTCTTGGGCAAGTTCAAAGGGAAAATGATGTACCCTGTCCCTGGCTCCCCAGGTCCCGGACCAGCCACAATGGCAGAGAAGTGGGTCGGAAGGAATGGGAGGCGGGAGTCTCCATCAGGGACAGAGGTGAGACTCTGAGGTGTGATGGTGGGCTGGCTCTCCCATGCCATCCCTTCCCTCTCCTCCCCCTGCACATGCTGTTCTCTCCCGCCTCACGTGGGTATAGGGCACAGTTTCCTAGCCCAGGATACATGAGCTGCCCCCTTCCCAGGATTCCATAAGCCCCTAGAATTGTAAACAAAACACTGGTGGCAGTCCAGATTTCTGGGGTAGGTGGACCCACCCTGAGTCACTTCTTGCTCCTGCAAGATTTATTTTACAAAACCATTCATTCATACCTTTAAGAGGTAATTATTGAGCATCTACTGTGTGTCAGACACTGAGGTGGGTGCCCGGAATTTATGTCTGGGCCCTCATGGAGCTTGGATTCTTTCCAGAGGACAAGATCCTCCCACAATTGATGTCATGATTAGTTAATTTCAACTGCACTAAGTACTGTGAAGAAGTCCCCGGGGGCTGTGTAAGCATATTATGGGGAGACTTAATCTATTGGGGGGGACATCCGAGGGGATTCTCTGAGGAAGTGACATGCACAGGCTGATGGGAAGCTGAGGTCTGGAAAGGTCACCTGACCACCCCAAGTCCCCAGCCTGCAGGTGCTAGGAGCAAGCCCAGCTGGGCCCGGCACACCACCAGCACCAGGGTGCCTGGGCTCTGCCACCAAGCATCTTTCCCGCCACTCACTTCTGCCTTGCTGTCTCTCCACCCACTAAAGGCCTTAGCCCCCCGCTTCCAGGCTCGATCTCAGGCAGCTACGAGCGAAGATGAGTATATTCTACCCGTGGGGGGTGAGTCAGGCACATTCTCTGGCTTCTGGAACTTTGTAAACTTGAAATGTGTTTTAGGACTAGGCAATACAGTCCTGAGGTTCAACGTTCAAATGGTACAAACAGGTGAACTGTGATCTTCTGCTAATTCCCCTGTCCTCCCGTGGCACCTGGGACACCTTTTTTATAGTCCAGAAGACGTGTGCAAAGTGGTCAGCTGCAGGCTGAATACAGCCCATAGATGCATTGGTTGGCCTGTATTTAAAAAATTTAAAAAAATTTTTGAGACAACATTTAAAAATCTGGAAATTTCACATCCACATTTGATTTCTGGGGGCTTTCTTTGGAAAAAATCAGTGATCTGGCAGCAGCGGGCCTGATATTCTGGCAGGTCTCCGCTGGCCCTTTAGATGGGACATGGGCTTTCCAGCTCAGCACAGGCCCATCCCCGAGGACGAGTGCCCTCTCCTCCCTCCCGACCCCGCCAGGAGCTGCAGGCATCGAGGCAGCGGCTCTACCTGGCCTCTGGCCTCCCACCTCCCCCTCTCAAGGCTAAAGGGCAAGAGGGCAATTGACTTTAGGGGATTTATTTTCAGTCTCTCTCCTAAATTCCAGGAGACTGGAAATAAATCAGGCCTGGGCCCAGGAATCCAGAGCCTCTTCCGCCACCTGCCCTGGCCTGGTCTGATTCGGCCTCGTCTCAAGCAAGACTTGCCCTGCGCCAGATTAGGATGTCAGTCCCAGGGCACCTCAGCCTCTCACTTCAATTCACCGTGGGGGCTGAGCAGGGAGAAGCAGGGGAAGGCTGAGCCAGGGTGGGGTTCTGCCAGAGAGCCCACCAGCCCTCGCCTCGGCCACCCAAGCGGGGCCCAGGGAGCCTGGGATTCCCTGGGACATAACTGGCCACGGGCCGCCGTGTTTCCCCACGCGCTGGGCTGCTGGATCACGAGGAGGCATGCTGGGGTGGCGCTGGCTGCCTGCCACGCCACAGGAGGCTGAGATTCCCCTGAAACTGAGAGCTGCACTTATCTCTCACCAGCGGCAGAGAAACAAACCAGCACGCTCTGCCCAGGAGGCAATTCCAGAAATTTGGGCTCTGGCTTCTTGTTGATGAAACGCCAGATTATTCTGAGCCTCTCTGTGGCGAGGGGGCCATTGAGCAATAGGTGTTTTATTTTACAAATGACAAGATTTTCGACATTGAAGTTTAAATGGTAAACGCAGGAACGTTCACCGGCTCCCCACCCCTACCGGTGAGGCTGCTGATTAGAGCTTCAGTGCTGAGCAAATTTGTTCTTCACAACCCTCAGCTCCTCTGGGCCTCCCCACAGCTCCAACCAACTCAGGCCCCTGGTGCCAGAAGACTTCATCTTTCCCAGTTTTAGGGCCACACAGGCCTAGAAGGGCCCACGCCAGGTACACAGTTTTCTAAAGCAGAAGTGGGCAAACTATGGTGCATGGGCTGGTGGACTGTTTTTGTAAGCACAGTTTTATTGGAAATACAGCTGTGCTCGTTTGTATTGCTTGTGGCTGTTTTTGCACCAGTTGAATAATTGCCAAGACCATCTGGCTCACAGTGTACAACAGTTACTACTGGGCCCTTTAAGAAAATGTTTGCCAACCCCTGCTCTGAGGGAACAGAAGACTGTCTTATGCCAGGGAGGGCTGGGGTCAGGTCTTAACGTTGGGGGAAAGGGTATCAAGGACTGGAAAAGATCAGAGTAACAGCTCAGCAGGGAGCCTATATCCCAGGGAGGATGAAGGCAGGACAGGGGCTGGCGGCCTGAAGGGAGAAGTAGAGCTCAGGTGAGCCAGTCCCCAAAGGTTGGCCTGAGCTGCCAGGTTTGCAGACTGATCTGTGGCCGCAGGTCAGTGAACTCCCAGGAGGCCCAGCCCTGTTGCTCCCACCCTCGAGGAAAAGCACAGCCCGAGTGGCTCCCTCTGCAGCCAGGGAGTCTGGAGTTCAGCATCTTCTGCCATGGGTGCGTTTGTTAAGCCATTGCTGATGGAGCCTCCTTCTGGTGCCAGGTCCTATTTGGGGTGCTCAGAGCACACAAGGCTCTATGGGCTCTCATTCTAGGGGGGCAGGGAGACAAAATACACAAAAATAAGACAACAAATAAGAGTAGATCACAGTAAGTAATAGGGAGAAAATACAATCCTGTTATGGGGCTGAGTAGGCATTTCTAGGGGAAGGACAGAACTTGGAAGGATGAGAGAAGCTGGGGGAATACACTTGTAAGTGGACGGAACAGCTAATGCAAAGACCCTAAGTCAGCAACGCGCATGGGGAGTTTGAGGGGTTGAAAAAAGGCCAGGCTGGTGAGGCCGGGGGTGACCAAGTGGAAGAATGGAGGGAGAGGTGGGCAGTGGTCCCAAGGCTGGTTCCATCCCACCCTTAGTACCTAGGCTACCTTCCCTATAAAACAAGAGTCGGGTCCTCAGAAGCAGCCAATCAGCCCTGTGTCAAACTGACATGGGAGTTTCTCATCACTGAGGCAGAACATGGGCTGGCCAGCCTCTTCCTCCCCTTGAGTTTGCTAACAGCCCTGTGTTTGGGAGAGACCCTCACTCTCAAACGGCTGGGGGAGGGGGGCCTTCCTCTTACACTGGCAGGATTTTTGGTTCAGGGAGTGAATCACAGACAGTGGGGCCCCAGCTTTGGCTCAGGATTTCCTGGTGTTTCCTGCCTGGGAGAGCAGCCTCGCTATCAGGGGCAGCAGCCCACCACTCCTTGACGTCAACTCTCCTTCTCATGAATGGGTTTCCTTTTCCGTTTGGGAAGACATGATCTCTGTCATCAGTCCCATCGACCCTGTCATTCTAACCCTGGCATCTCCTGTTTGGGAAGGAGCGGGCAGACTAACGAGAAGGCAGTGGGTGAGGGCAGGAGGGTGAGGGGGACTCAGCGGATGGGCTTCCGAGCCACCAGGGGGTCTCAGAGGACAGAGGTGTTCTCGTCCAGGGTCATCAGGGTGTGAATCCAGAACCCCCAGCAACAGTAATAGGGTCTGCTCCAGACTGCCTGCTCTCCTTGGGTGCTCCCAGAC
Organism: Tapirus indicus; assembly: GCA_031878705.1. Lineage (NCBI taxonomy): Eukaryota > Metazoa > Chordata > Mammalia > Perissodactyla > Tapiridae > Tapirus > Tapirus indicus. The sequence continues at coordinate 56,721,695 of CM062932.1, forward strand.
AGGCTCTCTGGGCCACCTGTGTTATCTGAGCAGGTCTTATTTCCCCTACTTATTCTCCCCAACTAGCCCAGATAAAAGATTCCTCCCAGTGGAAAGAGTGTTTCTGCTGTCATCCTGTAAATATAACCATTTAAAAAATTGCTCAATCTCTGCAAACCACTATTTAAAATTTTTGCAACCTCTAAATGTGCGTGTCCTAGGGCGAGGTCATGGTTGCCTTACTTGGGTTGCAGCTCTGTCTCAAACTAGCCGTGAAGGCCAGAGGCATTCCGTGTGGCTTCAGAAGGGATGGGTCATTGCCTACTGTTTATATTTAATGTAACTACTTATTAACTTAACTTACCATGCTATCAATATCACCGTGTGTCACTACAATTTCTTGCAGATCAGAAATCACCAGTGGTACAGTACAACGGTTGTTTGTCTCACTTCATACCTCACCAGTAATTCATCACATGCAAAAAGAAGTGCCAGCTCTTTTCAGGATGATCAGGTTGATCCCGTGGTCCATGTGGTACTCACCACTGAGCAGCAAGATGCAGCCAGTCAGCAACTTGACTCTGTAACTACCCTGTGCCAAGCACTGTGCAAAAGTGGAACCATGCAATGGATGGTCTCTTTCAGTTACTGGAAGTTAGGAAATCTGATGATTCACCACTTGTAACTTGGAAGAGCTGAATCAAATTCCACCTTTATTTGTAAAACCATCTAAACGTAAAGGAAAAATTAAAATCAATCTGAAATATTCACTGACTGTAAACAATTTGGAAATTCTTGAATAGCACCAAATAACCAGTGTTAACATTTTGATATCTTTTGTTTTAGCCTGTAGACAGACTCTTTCCAATGTTTAACAAAATGAGATGTGTACTACTCTTTGGAAATTTGGATTTTACACTTACCGTCATTAAACATTCTTCTAGAACATAATTTTTTAATGGACGCATGGTCTTCCAATATAGTGATGTACCATTTTTATTTAACCAACTGTCCCACTGTTGATTGCTTCCACATTTTTGATATCACGAACAATGCTGAATGAATGTTCTTGTAGGCAACGTTTGATTGATTTCTTTGGGATAATTCGGTGTAAGCAGAATTCGGAATATTTTTTATCTAGTGTGGCCAAATCCTTTTAACCTCACAACACCCCCTGGGATAAGTAGGATATGATTACCTCCTACAGCTTTACCAGGTTCCAATTCCCAGTCCATGTGGGTCCGCCACGGATCAAAGCCATCTCTCCTGACTCTCAGAATACTGCAACGTTTTCCTTTTTATAATTAGCTACAAAAAGCGTTCTTGGCTATAGGGATGAGCTCCTGCAGCTTCTTAGGCCATAGGACCGTACATTCCAGGGCCGGCTACAGTGTGTGCACACGGGCGCATCAGGAGGACGGAGGGGTCTTTAGTCACTGCACATAGATGGGTTGAGCTGCTCTGCGCCATGGAGCTGCAGGCCCCGGGACTGACACGGTGAAAAATGGTCTCGCCTCGGCCGGGGGGGTGGGGGGGTGTCCCGCGCTCAGTGCGCCGGGGCGGGTCCGCCGGAACCCAGTTTTGCACAAGTCTAACTGACACCTTAGGGGGAGGCGCCTCAGCCGATCAGGTGCAGCCCGGCCTCGACCGTGGGGCCTGAAAAGTCATGCCCCCCGAGGGACGCGGAGGCGGGGGGATGCGGCAGGGGCGCGGGGAGCGGCTCCCAGGCCCTGCCCCTCACCGGCCTGGGGCCCGGGCGTGCGGCACATCCGCGCGCACCTCCCCGCCCCGCCCCTGGAGGGGAAACTGAGGCCTCGGAGGCGGGGCCGCCTCCCGCCGCCGTCCGCGCGCGCCGCCCCGTGTCCGCGCCGCCGTTGTCAATAAAGTTCTCGCGCGCCGGAAGCGGAAGGGGAAGCGGCGAGTCTCCATGGCGGCGGCGGCGGCGGCGGCGGCGGCGGCGGCGGGGCCGGTGTTCTGGAGGCGGCTGCTGGGCCTGCTGCCCGGCCGCCCCGGGCTGGCCGCGCTCCTGGGGCGCCTGTCCGACCGCCTCGGCAGGAACCGGGACCGCCGGCGCAGGAGGTGAGAGGGGCGGCCCGACCCAGCGCCGCCGCGAGCGCGCCTGTCCCCGCGCGCGTCCCCGCCGGCCTGCCCCGGGGAGAGGCGGCCGGGCGGCCCGGGGCCGGTGCGCAGCCCAGCCCTGCCCGCCCTCCGCGGAGCCGGGGACGCCGGGACGGAGGCGCGTGTGTGCGCTCGCGGGGGGGGGGACCGCCCTCACGTGTGGCTTTGGGCCCCAGCTGTGCGTGTGGGAGACTCTTGTCGCGAGAGACACTGTTTGGGTTCGGAGGGGTCTTTTCCTTAAGTAATCCTGGCGGCGAGGTGGCATGGGGAGTGAATCAGCCCTGCTGGGATTCTGTGCACGCAGCGTTCCTCACGTCCTGCCGGGAGGGCCGTGAAGCAATCGTGAGTCAGTGGCACTCAGGCAAGGAAAGGGGAACCACTCGAAACCCCTTTTACACTGTTCAAAGGGCCTGCGTTCTGGAAAAGTACTGAAGTGAGTTGTGTAAATCGCGAAGTAGGCCTTGAAGCAATTTGTTCAGGCAGTGGTCTTTCAGAGTAAACATTTGCCCAGAACATGCTGACCTAAGAGACCTGCTGCTATTGCTAATATTAAAAAAAAAAGTTCTTTTGTGTGCAAATAGTTTTCTTTTTAGGGAGACTGAGCCTTACACTTGATCCTTTAAAAAAAAAAAAAAGCCAAAAGACTTAGAACTGCATCCTTTAGTCGAGTTTGTGTTCTCTTAGATTTTTTTTCTGTGCTACTTGGGTGAGATTTGACCTCCTGGATTGTCCCTCCTCATACAAAGATCTGTGGTCCAGTCATATGTGCTGATTCTAGGTATGGAAGGAAACTTGCTTCATATTGGGTTATGTTGGAAGATTTTCAGCAAAAATTCAAGTTTGATTTAGGGGAATTTTTAGGTGATAGAATCAGCACAGGACGGAACTCTTGGAAGCCAGATCAGAATGGCTTTAAGTTTCACATCAGTGAACCCAGTGGGAGGGGTGGTATAGAAGAGGTGGTCCCTCCATTGTCTTTAATTGGTGCTTAGCAAAGACCTGTCCATTCTAGTGGGTAGTGAAGTCATATGACTTCTACATCCTGGCATCAAACCACTAAGAAAATTGGTTTAAAGTTTCAAAAAAAAAAGTTCTTTCCTCAAAGATGAGATGTTTAGGTGATTTTGTCATTTCCCTGTATGTGTTTAAACTCTACGAAAAACACTTCACTATTAATCATTGTTTAACGTTGGAATTGATTGCTAAAGGATGTTGGGGCAATCTCCACAAATTCTTTTAAAAAAGACATTTCTCTTGAGCGTTTTCTTGGGGGAAAGGGGTAGTGTGGCAGTGGGGATAGTCTAAATTGGCTTCCCAAAGTTCTTTTTGTAAATAGTATCAGTGGAAACAGTTTGTGTGCCTCCATATTTCTTTTTGATTAAGTGAAGAGAGAGAGTTGTTTCCCTGGGTCAACAATTAAACCAGAAAATCAGTTAAATCACAAACACAGAAACACAAATGTCAGAGTTAAATCACAAACATAGAAACACAAATGTCAGAAATTTGTGTTTTCTAATCCTTGCTAGGACTGAGAGTAAATGCTTGGACCGGTGTTGGTACAGTGCTATAGGCCTCTAACCCTTTCTTTGCCTTATTGGGTTTGCAGAGTTTTTCCGATTCTTGTGGCCTTGGTGTTTGGTATTACTCATGTCTGTATGGCCACTCACCCTCTATTGGCTGCTGACTTTCGTTTCTTCTCCATTGTTCAGTCACACCTCCCAATTCCTCATTCCCTGAATGATGTGGTTTCTTGTAACTCTGATCATTGATTCATTGATAACAGTTATATGTAGTCATGAACTTAAATTATTTTAGACTTTAGCTTGCCAATCTGACTCAGCTGTTGGCGGGCCTGGTGTATCCACGTGGCTAGCAAGAGGAGTGGTGACAGGGGACGGTTCTCTTACTGCACTGGTTTCCTTCTAATTATAGAGACAGCCAGAGTGACAGAGAACTCCACTTAAAATTACCTCTCATTAGTGATCTGGAAATACTGTTGTTTTCTCTTAAGCAGGCATCTGACTCATCATCATGGGCTCCCGGATTTATTCGTTTATTTAGCATGTGTGCGTGGAGCACTGCTCTTCTGTGCTAGGTACCAAGTAAACAAAGATAAAGACATAGCCCCACCTTCAAGATGCTCAGACCTGTGAACAGACAGTAATAGTTAAGTAAGGTAGAAAAGGTCATGGCAGCACCTAAGAGGCACACCTGAAAGTCACAGAAGGCTTCCTGGCAGTGGTGATCTTGGCACGGTATTTTGGAGGAGTGTAGGAGTAGGTTAGGTGAAGAAGCGGGGAGTGGGTGTTCAAGGAAGGATATAGTGAATGACGTGTGCTGATGATCATCGTCGCAGCAGAGGAGGGCAGTTCTGAGGTTCCACAGGTACTCAAACCATTTCCAGGAGCTGCCTGGGGTTACTGAGTAGGGAAAGGAGGGAGAGAGAGGAGCTGGGAGCAAGCCACTCCTCTGAGCTGAGACCCAGGGAGGCAAGCTCTAAGTTTTTGTGTACAGTTTCTTTTGATAATGGTCTCAGCCTGAGATGGTGGGGCTTATATGAAGTCAGGGACAGTGGGAATAGAAGAGAGGGTGGGTATGAAGTCAGGGACAGTGGGAATAGAAGAGAGGGTGGGTATGAAGTCAGGGACAGTGGGAATAGAAGAGAGGGTCGTATGAAGTCAGGGACAGTGGGAATAGAAGAGAGGGTGGGTATGAAGTCAGGGACAGTGGGAATAGAAGAGAGGGTCGTATGAAGTCAGGGACAGTGGGAATAGAAGAGAGGGTGGGTATGAAGTCAGGGACAGTGGGAATAGAAGAGAGGGTCGTATGAAGTCAGGGACAGTGGGAATAGAAGAGAAGAGAGGGTCGGATTAGAATCAGCTCTGCAGGGGGTTGTGTAGGGGGAGTGCTGAGAAGGTAGGTCATGTTTCTGACTTGGGTGACTGCATGGATGGTGACTTGCTTCACTAAAACGGGGAGTAAGGAAGAGGACCGGGTTTGGGGGATGACCATAAGGTGAGTTTGGGGCATCTTAATTAGTATCCAGGTGCGTCCAGGTGGTGGTGTTCAGTATTCAGTTGACTGTGGCAGATCGGGACTCAGGAGAGGGAGACAAAAACTTCAGATAGTTTTTGGAATCACCAGACTACACAGAATTGAGTTGTTACTTGGAGTGGATGAGGCCTAGTGGGAAATGTGTCAAGAGGGCATTAGTTCCTACTCTTGAGCTTGCCTACCATACAAGGAAATATTTTCTCTGTGGCCTTTTAAAAAAAAAAAAAACTTTTCAATTTGAGCTATATGTGCAGAAAAGTCTTTATTTTTGAAACTCAAGTCCTATTTTCTCCATTCTAGGTTTGTGTATGTGCATTCTTGCGTTTTGGAGGGGAGGTGGGGGAGGGTCCTAACTACCCTGAGTTATAAGAGGGAAACAGATCACCAGCAGACTCTTCTCTCAGTCACATTTTCTTGTGGTGTAATGACAGATCCACACACTCTCTTTCAACTTGTCAGTAGTTTCTACTGTGAGGGACCACTAGACTTCCAGAAATTACTTTTTCTTTGACCTTTCTGATGCTGGGATCCAGTCTTCCTTACTCATAGAGTTTAGTAGAGCCAGCCCTTTGTGTATTTATAGCAGTAGAATGGATGGAAGGGGGATATTTAGAATCAAAGCATAATTTCCCCCAAATAATTCAAATTTAATCTTGCAGGGAATTAAAGTAAGATTTGCAACTTACTGACTTTTAAATTATATCTTTATTAAGTTAATACTAACATGAGTATCCCCTGAGCACATTGCAGCTGGTGATGAAGGAGGCTGGGTCCCTCAGTTGTGTCCTCATACATAGACAGAAACTAGCCTGGGACTAAAGTGTTCTGATAGATAATCCCCTGGTAAACATGTGATCTGATTAATGTAAACGTGTCGATTTCAGGGCTGCTGGGAAGTCAGGCTGGTGGAAGCGTTTGTATTAGTAGAACATGTGGTTGGTTCTCATCAGGCACTTTGATATGCCTGGTGTATTTGGCTACCCGAGGTGTATTGTGGGCTATACGTATATTTTAGATTTCTGGCCCCTCGATGTAATCTACTTCCTTTTGGGCAAGCCAAGAGGAGCGTCATCTGCCCAGCGTGTAGCCAAATGCTGGCAGCCCTGGCCTCTCGTGCTGGACTTCTTGTGGGAGTTCAGCGGGCCGTGGGTCTTTTGTAACCTACGGGAATTCACACTCATTTCCCTTACTTGGGTTGAGGTCTTGCGTTAGTCGGGAAGGGCTGCCTGCTGCCAGGGTTGCAGGAAGTATGGTACCTTTATGTAGTTTCTTGAGCCTTTCTCAGGAAGTGTTATGACTGTTGCTCTTTTCTCATCAGTTCACTTTTTTACATTTAAATGTGATGACTGAGGGGGGAGGGGGGGTTTTCTTAAAAAGTAGTTTCTGAAAACATTGTAATCTGGAGAGCTCAGTTTCTTTTAAGCAATGCGGAAAGCTCAGTTTCTTTTAAAAACTTCTTTCTTTTTTCATCGTTTTGTACAGATTTGGGTGGGATCCAAGCCACAGACTTTGTACCACGAATCTTATCTTCTAGTTCCAGAAGAGCTTGTGAGCCTTTAGAGCATGACTGAGCCCAGAGGAGGGACACTTAATTAATGCCCTGTGTATGGTACAGAGAACTGAACTCCTGTCCTGTCCATCGTGGACTTGTGGTTACTTGCGTCCCACTGGTAGTGGGTGACACTAGGTCCTGTGGCCCCAGGGGAAGCAGACCTGTGTCCTCTGAAACCGTGAGAGCTGGGGAGGGGGCGTGTAAAGGTGAAGTGTAGACTGAGGTGTAATTCTCTGGTGTTTGCCTTTCTTTATTGACGTCTCTTCGTGGACCACATGGGCGCTTGGTTGGACTTCCCGGCACATTGTTGCACATCCAGACAAAGGACAAACGCAAGGTGTGGCAGTATTTTTCCATGGAGCACGTGCAGCTTCAAAATGTTTGGTGAAATGGAAAACTCCTGTTGCCCCACAAAAAGGAGAAGTGCCTTCTCCTCCATTCCCTGGGGCTGCCTCTGCACATAGGTGTGTTCGCTAGCACCTCAGCAGCTGTTGTGCTGTTTCAGTTTGGCTGATTGTTCTGAACCCAAGTCCTACTGCCATCCCATGCCTCTCATAAGTCGGGGTGGGGGGCAGTGCATGGTCCGCTCTAGGACTGCCCCGTGGGCCAGGCAGGCTGCACTGTCCTCACTTAGCGGTGATCCCCAGTCTGGGGGCTCATGAACAAGAGAGTCACTCTCCTTAGTCAAGGCAGTTCAGATGTGGATTTCTCTTAGAGATGGTGGGAAGAAACTTCCCCTCCCTTCCCTGCTGCACCCCCCTCCCCCGTCCGTTCACACTCACTGTGCCCTCCTAGAGTCACCCCTACCCACCCTCCATCTTCTCACCCCACTCCCCCGGGCCCCTCTCTGGGTGGAGGAATGGGGCCCCAGGTTGGGGGTCCTCAGTGCCTAGGCCCAGACCACTCCCTAGTTCAGGGAATTTGACTGCACATTCCACGGGAAGCCTTAAATCACGTGGCTGAACCTTTACCCAGAGTCAGGTGTCCTGTGGGTGCCTGGAGCCTGCTCTTCAGAGACAATGCTAGTCCCATTTCACCTCAGCATTGCAGGCTGAGGGCCGTCGTGCTTTGTTGGTTTCTTTGTGTGTTGCTGCCTCTGCCGCCAGCTGAGGGCTGGATGGTTAAGGAGTGCTGGCCTGAGCTTGAATACTGGACACCTCCTGCTCTGACCCTGGCCCAGTTCTCTAAACTTCCCTGATATTCCAGCATAAAGGAGTGGGCCTCCGAGAGGCCAGGTGGGCAGAACCTTCTTATCTGGGCCTCTACCCCCCCATCACTTCCTCCTGCCTATAACTAGAAGTGGGAGCTAGATGGTATCTAGAAAGAGATGATTCAGGGAGCCAGGTCTAGATGTGGAAATTGTGTGTGTACTGGTTTAGTTCTCTAAATGGGAGTGTGACACAGCTCTGCTCTTTTTGGTAAAGTCACCACAGCTCCCAGGCCTCTTGGGGCTTAGACTTCTAACCCGGGGCCTGTGGTTTCTTGGTGGAGCTCCCTGGTGTGAGGCGAATTGCCTGTGCAGGTGGTCAGTCCTGGAGACTGGGATTAGGGTGCAGCAGGTGCTGCTGCTAGCGTGGGGATACCTTTTCTGGGAAGATTTCCAGGAGTTACGTTGTGGAAAGCGGGAACTAACCCCCATGGGGTTGAGGCTGAGGTGAAAGAAAAAAAATGGGCCCCCCAGCAGGCTCCGGAGAAGCCAGCAGTGCGCACTCAGAGCGAGGGTTGCTGCCTCTGCCCCGACGGAGGCGGTTCAGCTAGGTTTTGGGTGTCACCAGTCTAGACGTGGTCTCCCTGGCCTGTGCTGTCCTTGTGGGGCCTTCATGAAATACTTTGCTCCTTTCCAAAGCACCTTCCTCTTTGGGGATATGAAATTGCCACTCAAGGGTTGAGTCTCCTCCACAGTGAATCCCTGAAACCTAATTGGCTTTCAGCTCCTTCTCCTCTCTAACAAAAATAAACCTGTCAGTACACAGATTAAACAGGAAGCCAACATAAAAAAGCCCTCAACAAATCTTGGACTGAGGCCCTGGTGGAACATTCCCAGGGAGAGCTGCCTGGCAGGGAGGAGACCTGCCCGAGGTAGCCCGGGGCACCCCCTCCCATCCCGCCCTGAGCCTGCCAGCACCTCTCGCCTGGGCAGGATGGAGGTGACAGTGCACCCCGACACCCTTGTAGACTCTTGGCATGTGTCTTTTCTGGACTGCCTATTGAGACCCTCCTGGGTTTTTCTGGTGATGGTGGTTTTTGCCAGTTCCTGCTTCTCACGTTTGCTCACATCTCTCCTTGCCTGCAGCACCCTTCTCCCCGCTCCACTCCCCCATCTCTCCCCCACCCCTCCCCCATCTGCATTCCCTGTCTGAATCCTGCCAAGTCTTCAAAGCCCGTTTGAAGGCAGGGTGTTTTAAAGGCTCCCCAGTAGCTCAGGCATCGCCAGCTCCCCTTTTTGATCACTTGAAGCACATGCACTGTATATTCTGACCTTTAATTAATTTTAGCGTTTTTTCCTGTGTTGTTCCTCGATGATTTCAGGTATGTGAGCTTGTGAGGCCACCAAGTTTGTGGGAGGCAGGGGCCGCGCCAGGTTCTTCGTTTGTGCGCTCCACGGTCCGTCACAGATGCTCACGTGATGACTTGGGTTGAGGCCCCAGCTGGCACTTGCCCTCTCCTGGGCTGCCACGTGCCAAGGAGGTGTTCCCTCACCTTCCTTTTTGGGAGCTGATGTGAGTCTCTGGGCCCAGATGAAGGATGCGTGGGGACTGACTGCATGGCCCGGGGCGGCGGGTGATGCCCTGGCTCTTTTTCATATGATATGAGAGATGGTAAGTGCTGTGAGGCTGGGAGATAAGTTGATCTCACACTGCTGTGGGGTTTTCCACCTCAAATCGACTATGTTTAATTAATGAATATTAGACTTTAGGCCCCCTTTGGGGCTTCAAATTGATAGATTGTTGTGCAGCTTTCTCATTGTCTCGTGGTTTTCTGTTGGTCTGAAGGATCTTTCCTCCCTGGAAGTTATCCTCGGGCACAGCAGGAGTGTGGCGTACGGTTTGGGGAATCGAGGCAGCAGTCCCCAGTTTATGGGTCTAGGCCTTTCATTTGCAAGCTGCTGCTCCTTCCCTGGAAGCCAGAGAAACTTAGCAAGCTGGTGCCGTGAGTGTGTCCGTAGAGACAGCGGGAAAGGATGGCTGCTTTCTCCCCTCCGCGGCCCACGGCGAGTGCCTGCCTTCCCAGGATCCAGATCCAGAGAGCCGGTACCTTCCACCCGTTGACTAAAGTTTTCTTGGCAGTGAATTGGCCGTGACAGACTGGTGGGCTTTCTGGGAAGCACAGCTGTGGGCCATCTGGTGTCTGTGTAGGGACATTTGCAAACCCTGAGAAGATTCAGCGCTTTATCATGAAGCAAGTAAATGAAATCATCTTCCTGGAATTTGTGGCCCTTCAGGCCTTGGGGTGTTTAAGCGTCCTTTCCCCAGAGTCCCTCTTGAGGCCATGGAAGAAGGTCACATACTGAAGAGGATTTTCCTCCTGCTGTTTGCTGGAATTCAGATTAGGGCTGGGCTTGTTTGGGGCGCTGGGTATGCAGTCACTTCTCCCCCAGCCCCCACAGGTATTCCAGTCGTCGGGCCACAGAGATGTGTGTCCATGGGCAGGAGTGCGTTTACCATGGTGTCAACCTCAGTGGAGTGGAGCCACTTCATGTGGTCAGACTAGCGCCGGCCAGAGATGGGGTGTGACCCCCGAGGAGGATGTGTCCAGCGGTGAAGGGGCAGTTATCGTCACCATGGGCACCTCTTGAGATGACCTCCTCTTCCCCGATCTCTTTCTGCTCCAGCTTTTCTCTCAATATCTGAATATTAAAGAGAAAACTTTATTTTTCTGGGTCCTTCCCTGAATACAAGCCCTATTTATCTCATCAGTGGTACAACTAGGGGTTTGGGTTGCATCATCAGACTTACACCAGACTCGCCCTTGTTAGGTAGCCTTCAGCGGCTTTCTGCAGGTGGATTTGTTAGGGGGTGGCAGTGTTAACCAGGCATTGGCTTTTGGGGGTTACCTGTGGCTGCGCTAAATTTGGAGTTGTTTAGAATCAACTTAAAGTTTGGGGTTTATCCATAGGCATTGGCACTTCTTAAGTTGCTCAACTAGTAGGAGCTGAAGGAAAAATCCTTTTGTAGAGTTTGACTTGGACTCACTTAAAATGGTCTAGAAAATCTGAAATTGGCCCCTCCCCAAAATTCCCTCTTCCCCCCCAGTAGCTGAGAGAGACTTTTGAGGAAGTATTTGAGAAGTGTGACCCTTTGCATGTCTCTTTAACTAGGTCACCATGGCTGCTGTTGGGTCCTTTGCTGTCCCCAACTGTACCCCAGGTCACCTCCCCTCCTTGCTGCCTGTGTCCAGAGGGTGTGCACAGGTTCCAGTGGATCAGAAACCTGGTTCCAGAGTTTGGAGTCGCCAGTTCTCACGTCAGGGTGCTTGCTTCCCCAGCAGAGTTTTTTGAGCTCATGAAGGTAAGTTGTGTCTAAAAGAGCCGGGGAAAGACATTTGAGTTAGAGGTTTGGGGCATAAGGTGGAGTGAGTCCTGGGCAGAAGCACTTTCTGTTCTAGAAGCTTTAGATGGCTGCTCAGCTTATTCCTGTGGGTCCTGCCTGTGGGGTTTCAGCTTCGCAAATGGTTACGTCGAGCCGTGATCGGAAGCTCTCCTGCCTGGCTGATGTCTCGGGTGGAGGAGCTCAGAGCATGGGGCACTGAGGGTCAGGCCTGTGTTCTGATTCTTGTGACAGGTTGATTCCCTCTGTTCCATGTGAAAGGTGTAGACCACTAGAAGGGAGATTAGCGAGGACGTGTGGCACGTGGGCACGTCTCTGCTAAAGATGTCTGGGAAGAAACGACCTATTACTCTAGTTAGACCCCTGCCCCTGCAAACATCTCCAGAACACGGGAGCGTCATTTTGGTAGATGTAATATACAGGGAGCGAAGACCCGGATGACCCACGGATGGGGTTTGATGTGTAGGAAATGGCCGGAAGCCTCTTGTTCAGTGAAAAGGCATCTACCAGTAACTGGAAAATTTGGATGTCTCCTAGGCCTCATAATCCTGATTCTTCTCTGTGACTCTGTCTAAAGTTTGTGCCTCTCTCTCTTGGTAGAGATACTGAACTTTGCATTTGTGGGGTTCAGCTTTCAGTACATTACTCAGATGTTCATGCCATGTCTAGTTACTTGAGGTTAAACTGCTAATTGGAATGACGTAATTCAATGCCAATTGATTTGTAGTAACGTGAACTCTCTGAGTTCATATTAACAATGATGTTAGAATTCAGGTGTGATGACGTTAGACTGGCAGAATGCTGGGAGGTAATAGGAAATATATGTAGAGATTCATTTTTCCACAGAATGAGCTCTAGTTCATTTGAATGCTTGCACATTTTCTCTCCTTTTGGCACGTTGATCTGTAGATCCATACTTATTTTTCTGGCTGGCTCATTCTGGAACACGGTCTGTGTGTGTGTATGTGTGTGCGTGCACATGCATGTGCACACTCTCCCCCACTTCCTTGCACTGCTTGTCCTGTGTGTCCTTGTTTGTACAGAACTGATGCTGAGGCTGTTTGGTCTTTGCTCCTATTTGGTTCTCTGCTTGGCTTAAAGAAACAGGTTTTTCAAAGGAGGTTCTTCTCAGTGTCCTGATCAACTCGGGGTGAGTGACTGACTGAATCTCCACGTGGTGATCTCCTGGCCAGGAGGCCGGGCCATGATGCACACCTGCCCAGGGTGGGTGGGGCTGTGGGAGCCAGGAAATGCCCGCGGGGCTTGACCCACAGGCCAGGAGGAAGCCGAGGCCTCCTTTTCCTGTCTTCTGGACTGAGTCATGGGCAGATTCTCCTGGCACGTACTGCACTGAGTGGGATATGTTTCTTCCCGGGGCAGACAGAGCGGCCTGTGCTCCCTGAGAAGAGAGCAGCGTGGTTCTGCCCGGTCCCCGGGCCTCCTTGCAGCTGGGGTTGCACAGAGGACCTGGGTTCCACAGTGAGCAGTCAGATGGTCTTTTGCTGCCTGAACTAAATTGCCTTATACCTTATTTGTTGTTTTCCTTTCTTCATAATCATCTTCCCCACAAGCACCCATCTTAATAAATAACAAAGCAAAGGAAGCAGCAAACGTGGGAGATCCTTCTGTTTTTCCATTGTTTGGAGCCTTTTCCCGGTGTGTTCATGCGTCTCAGTCAGGACACCCCCTTCCTGTGTTGACAGTGCAGGCTGTGGGTGCAACATCCCTTGGTGGGAAAGCAGGCGTGTGCCACGCTTTCTCCTCGCTTCTCAAGAGGCCTTGCTCTCCTGTGTACCCTTCAGGAACTTGACCTTTGGTTGTGCTGTGTTCTTTCTGCCCTTGCCACCTCCTCTTGGGCAGGGCCACTCAGACCTCCAGAGATGGGGTCAGTGTCCTGGGGCTGGAGCAGGTCTAGGGAGAGGACACTGATGTGACGTGTCACCTTTGAATGTTGGTCTGTTCTGTGTGTGTGTCTAGTTGCCTGTCTCTCTGCATTCAGAAGTGATACGTGCTCATTAAAAAACCCCAGTTATGCAAATCGGGGTAGAGCAGAGGGCAAGTTCGCACCCGTGCTCCCCTTCCCTAGCTCTGCTCCTCTTGGATGGCTCTTGGCAGTTTGGTGTGTGTTCTCCCTGCTTTGCATACACACGCGCGCGCATCTGTACAGGTGAGTGAGGGGGTGTAAACAATGGGAGCATGGTTTGTATTCTATTCGGTGACTTGCTTTTTGTCTCTCAGCAATACGTTGTGGACGTTCTTTCAGGTTAGTGTGCACAGTGTCCTTCCTTCTCTAATGGCTGCGTTGTATCTCGTAGTACGGTTAGGTCACGCTTCACTTTCAGGCTGAGTATTTTACATTAGGATTGTGGGTCCTGATTTGGTAGTTACCATGCACATTTTGGACTTGGTGTAAATATTACTTGGTGAAGATACAGGATAATTCAGCTTGGGTTGTTATTTGCCGCCAAGGTCAAAGGACTGTATTTTCTCAGTGAACTCTGAAAATGATGACTGTGAGTTTTGAATTGTTTCTCTTCTTTCAGGGGCAGATAAAAGTAGCCAAGAGACGGGTCGTGATGGCATCCCTTTACTTGGGGACAGGTCCTTTGGAACAGGAACTGGTAAGGTTTAAGGGGGAGATGGTCCTAGCAGCAGTGAATCACCCTGAAACCTCATGGCTGAAGAGTGCCGTGGAGTTGGGAGACAGCTGCCCTTCCTTGGAGTTTGTCTCATGGCCAGCTCTTGTTCTTGTTGTCCCAGATACTGAGGTGTGTCAGAAGGACCAATGAGGGGTGTGCAGGGAAGTCTACCCCTGAGCCTTCTGGCCTTGCTGGCCAGTGTCCTCCTCACCCTGGACAGGGGTCTCTAGGCTACTCTGTCTGCCAGTCCAGGGCTTGGCAAACGGTGGCCCATAGGCCACATCTGGCCTGCTGCCTGCTTTTTTATGGCCTGTGGTCTAAGAATGGTTTTTACATTTTCAAAGCTTGGAAAAGAATCAAAAGAAGAATATTTGTGCCACATGAAAAGCATTGTGAAATTCAAATTTCTGTGTCCATAAATAAAGCTGTAATGGAACATAGCCACTCTCATTCATTTATGTTCTGTCTATGGCTGCTTTCTCCATACAGCAGCAGAACTGAGTAATTGTAACAGAGACTATGTGGCCTGCAAAGCTCCAAATGCGTACTATCTGGTCCTTTACAGCAAAGGTTTTCTGACCCTGTACTAGACAAATGAACCGGAGTGCAGGTCAGGCTGGCTGGCTCCTTTTGCCAAGGGCTGGTATCAGGTGCCAGGTCTGCAGCCAGCCTTGTTCCCCCGGACTTGCTCTCATGCCGTACTTGTCACTTACCATGAGATGGGCGGGGGTGGGAAGGAGCAGAAATCACCAGGTTTGTACAAGGCGTGCTGCTTGTGGTACGAGTCCAGTGCAGGTTCTGGTGCGTGGGCGGAATCTGTAGGTTGAGTTCAAGTGAGTCTGTGAATGAGATCATTATGTTATCTTAGTCTCTGGGATGGCTTTCTACTCTGAGGTCGTAAAGTGGCCTGTTGCCCACAGTAAGTGTTGTTTCTTGGTTCATCCTTGTTCAGAAACCCACAGGTGGGAGCTGGGAGACGACAGGGGTTGGATGTGGAGCATGAGGGGAAAGATGGGTGAGCATAAGTACTTTCGCCCTCCTTTTCCTCTCTGCGGGAGGAGGCCGCCCTCTGTTTTCAGGACGTGCTCTGAGCTGCAAGCTTGGGAAGCCTGTTTGTTCTCCTGGGAAGAGAATGTCGTTTCTGACCCATGGAGAATGGCCAGTGGGCAGGTTGGGTCTTGGATTCATTCATTCAACAAGTATTTACTGAGTCCTCTCCTTGTGTCAGGCACTGTGTGTTGTATGTCTGTGAGCATGATCTGGTGAAACGTGTGGGAGCTGGTGTGTTAGGGAGTGTTTCCAGGAGTGGCAAGGTCCAGACCCCCTGGCAACATGTCTCCGGCCCTCAGACCCCTGGCTCCGCGAGGCCCAGGCTGGAGAGGGCGGCAGGCGGTGTCTTCTGATTGCTGTTACTGAGGCGCTCTCAGGTGAAGACGTTTCACAGCGTGGGCTGCTGAGCGCTCACAGTGCATGTGTGTGTTCAGAGAGGATGGTGGGGCGTCAGCTGACAAGTTGGTTTGTTTTTTCATACGTAATAGTCTTTTGGGATCTTATACTTGTGTTCTTTGGGGGTTCTTGTCTTGATAGGTGGATTGCCTGGAAAGCACTCTGGAAAAGTCACTCCAAGCAAAGTTTCCTTCAGACCTCAAGGTATCCATTCTCCTGGACTTCACGCGGGGCTCTCGAGGTAGGTCTGATGCGCTCCCCGGCCCCGAGCCTCCCTCGTTCACAGCCTGTTTTAGGAATTACACTGTTGCCTCCCCTGTCCTCAGGCAGAGGCAAGGCTATTTGAAGAGCATCCAGGCTGGCCCAGGACTGCCCCCTGTTTGTTAGGAGTCCTGCAGCGAGTGACTGAAAGCCCCAGTTAACACAACTTAGGCAGAAAAGAGAGTTGTTTTGACTCCCGTGACTGACCTGCTTCAGGCGAGTCGTGATGTGGGATTCAGCAGTGTCACCGGAACCCATCTCCTGGCCCTGCTTCCTCTGGGCCGGCTTCATTCTCAGGCTCTGTGTGGTGGCCTCTGACGGCCCTAGGGCCTTCTTGCTGTGGCATCTTGTCCGTTGGAAGAGATTCTGCTTCCCTGATGGTCAGACCAGAGCCCCTGAGTGGCCTGCCATGCACCAGAGGCTTCGAGTGTGCTGACCTGCCTGGGCCAGGCCATGTGCCAGTGGAGCTGGGGCTGAGGGCTCAGGGTGGGCAGAGTCACCTTCACCCAGAGCAGAAATGCAGAGAGTGGGGGGTGGGGTGGTACCCCCAGGAGGAGGTTGGGTCTGGTTACCGGGAGGAGGGTGAACAGATGCTGGGGCTAAATGGTGCTAAAACAGCAGATATCCGCTGCACCAACTACCCAGTCCTGCCCCAAGACGCGGCTGGTGTTCAGAACAGATTTAGTCGGAGCTCCTCTGGCTAGAAACAGCACCCGGTGGTCTGCCTGGTTTGGACATGAGCCCACGGTGGGTGCTTCCTCACTGGCAGGTGGGTCCCTTTCCTAGTGTGAGTCGCCCGTCCCTTTTCTTCTGCTTGCCCGTGTATGCAGGTGGGAAGAACTCTCGCACGATGCTGCTCCCGCTCTTGCAGAGGTTTCCGGAACAGGTCCGAGTCTCTCTTTTCCACACGCCTAACCTCCGAGGACTGCTCCGGTTCCTGGTCCCTGAGCGCTTCAACGAGACCATCGGCCTGCAGCACATTAAAGCGTACCTCTTCGACGACAACGTCATCTTGAGCGGGTGAGTGTCCCTCCTTCTGTCAAGGACCCCTGAATACTCTCCAGGGTGGAAGTCAGCAGAACGTGGAGAAGGGAAAACCCATCTCCTTAAGCGTCCAGAACCCGCTTGTACATTTTCAGTCTGGTTGCCTTGCTCTCTTGGCATCTTCCGTGGCACCGTGTCTGCTGTGGGAGCTGGAAAGCCACAAAGGGTGATGAAGAGAGAGCCACAGTTTGTCGAGCACTTGTGCACTGGCCACCATGCTAATGAGCCCCTGTGTGTACGTCTTGTCTGATTCTCACGGTGACCCTGTGTAGTACTTGCCTCACTTTATATATGAGAAACTAGAGCTCAGAGGGGATGAATAACTTCGTCAGGCGGAGCCAAAAAAACAAAAGAGAAAAAAGACAGAGCCGGAATGGAAATCCAGGTCTTTTGATTGCAAAGCACAGGACTGGTAACTAGCCCCGTGTGGTTAGTTGGCTTTGTCAGTGTGGCATCTCCTCTCTCAGCTGATTGTCAGCTCTGTGAGGGGAAGGGCTTTGAGTTCCCTTTTTGGTGTCACCTTAGTGCCAGCTTGCCTCATGTCTTGTGATTGGTCATGCTCAGTAGCTGTTAATTGGCTGCTGCTGCTGTTGTGTCCTGGTCAGAGCCTGGTCCCCTGCTCCTGCTGGCTAACCTGGGCCCTGGGTCACCAGAGCCTGCTGTGACACACTCTTGCCTGAGTCCTCAGCCTCTTCTTTCCTCCCTGCAGTGCAAACCTGAGTGACTCCTACTTCACCAACCGCCAGGACCGCTACGTGTTCTTGCAGGACTGTCCTGAGATTGCGGACTTCTTCACAGAGCTGGTGGACGCAGTGGGGGACGTGTCCCTGCAGTTGCAGGGGGACGACACTGTGCAGGTGGTGGAGGGGATGGTGCATCCTTACAAAGGTAGGGTCCTGGGCTCTGCTGCCCTCCTGTGCTTGTGGGGGGGTGGAGTGAGGGCTGAGGAGAGCACACCCCTGGTGGCCTTGCCGCGGGCTTGGGGGACTTGGGTGGCAGAACCTCATTCTGCTTTTGTCTCTGAAGCCAGACAGATGTGACTCACTGGCCATCAGTCATACTCTGTGGGTGAGGGAGCTGGCCCAGGAAGGTGGGGATGTGGGCTTCGGGTCTGTGTGCCCGGGGAGTGCGCCAGGAGCCTGCCCTGCACTTACAGGAAGCAGCCTACTAAATGACTGCCCTCCCCAGGGCCAGTTCCCCCCAACTCTGTAGCACAGAGGCTCTGTGGCTCTCGCTCCATTGAGGTCTGTGGCCTCCTGCCTGGAAAGTGAAATGGGAGACCTCTGCTCTGCTCACTGGAAACAGGCAGATCCCAGCAGCTAGCTCCCGGGTGCATCTGCATTCCTGTGATTCCTGTGGCTGTGGCTTCCTGGTGGCCTTTAAGAAGGTCTGCTGCTGAATTTGCAGCAGTGTCAGCAGTGTGGGGAAAGGGTTAACCCGTCCGTGTGAGGAGAAGAGCTCCCTAGGTCCCCGACCCAGAGTGGAAGCATCTAAGTAGGGACACCTGGTGGAAGCCCTGTCCTGGGCGCCAGGGGAACCGCAGGCCTTGGGCCCAGTCTGTGATCTGTGCACCTGCCCCGCCTGCTGCCAGCCTGCACGCTCACTTATGACTACTATATTTTGAATTTTATCAATAAAAATTTTATAGAAGTGTATTTTTTCTCTTGTTATGTGAGTACTCAGTTTTGCTCTTTGGCCCACAAAGCCGAAAATATTTACTGGCCCGTACAGAAAACATTGGCTGAACCCTGGTCTAACTTCACAGGCCATGCATGAATATGGGGAGAACAGGGCCCCACGTTCAGGGAAGGGTGAGGGGTCAGCATGCTCAGGGGTCAGGTTGGGGCAGCTGGGCAACATGTGTGTTCAGGGGCCTGGGGCAGCTCAGAAGGAGCGGTGCCACAGCATGGGTGACCAGAGAGATGTGGGGACACACAGCCGAGAAAACGTGTGGGGGTGGCTGCCCCCTTCCCTGGTGGTTGCTGATGTCAGTAAGGAAGGACCCATGCACAGGCCATTCCTTCTCTTTGTTCCATGGCCCAGCCCTGAAGGGCACTCAGCGTTGTGTCCCTGTCCCAGCTCAGAGTGTGTGAACGAGTCAGGATAACCAGGACAGCCGTCCTTCCCTCTTTCTCTTTTATTCTTGATCCGCCTGGCCAAAGGCTTGCTAGTTTATCAATCTTTTCAGAGAATCGTCTTCTGACGGTGTTGATATTCTCCATTTTTGTATTATTGTTTTCATTAATTTCTGCTCTTTATAATTTCCTTCCTTATACTGTGTTTTTGGTTTTATCCTGTTGTCTTTCCCTCCTAACTTCTTAAGTTAAATGCTTAGCTCATTAATTTTCCGTCTGATCTTGCCTAACAACATTTATGGTCGTTTCTTTTCTCTTCGGTGTGTCTGAACAGCCACTTGTCACCAGTGTCTGGTGTCAGCATGAAGGGCCCTGAGCCTGCCTGTTCACGCTGTCTCAGAGCCTCCCCTGCACTGTCCCCACCCACGTGAAGCTCGCCCTGTTGCACTTGTGTCAGGCTTTGTCTGTGCTCTCTCCTTCCACTGGTCGTGCTTGCACGAGTCTCAGTTGATAAGTGTTCTCACTGAAGTCTGGCCCACACGCCGAGCATCGCAGGTGCGCAGCCTCTGAACGTGCTCACAGCAGGTGCCTCCCAGGCCTCACCCCCCAAGGTGCCCGCTGTCCTCACTTCAGTCGCCCTCAGTTAGTCTCGCCTGGTTTTGAGCTTCGTCTCAGTGGAATTGGTAGAGGCCTTTTCACTCCCCCCAAGTGCAGGCTCCTTGTGTGTGGCAAGGTCCTTTCTCGGGCATTTCTGTCCACAGCGGAGCCTCACTTGGGGCCTCGTGCTCAATGGAAGCGTGTTCAGTAAATGCTCAGTTGTGGCATGTGTGCTAGTCCGTCACAGCCGTGTCCCCTATGCTGGGCTGCAGTCCAGAACCTCCATTTCTCTGCCCTTTACTCCTCTTCCCCATGTCTCCCTCTAGGTGACCGGGCTGCGTATTGCAAGGCAGCCAATAAGAGGGTTATGGACGTGATCAACTCAGCCAGGACCCGCCAGCAGATGCTGCATGCACAGACCTTCCACAGTGACTCTCTTTGGACCCAGGAAGACGCAGCTGCTGCCGGTGACCGGAGGCCAGCCCCTGACACCTGGATTTACCCACTGATCCAGATGAAGCCCTTTGAGATTCAGATTGACGAGATTGTCACCGAGACACTGCTGACAGAGGCTGAGCGAGGTGCTAAGGTCTACCTCACCACCGGCTACTTCAACCTGACCCAGGCTTACATGGACCTGGTCTTGGGCACGCGGGCCGAGTACCAGATCCTTCTGGCCTCCCCAGAGGTGAACGGTTTCTTTGGGGCCAAGGGGGTGGCGGGTGCCATTCCAGCCGCCTACGTACACATCGAGCAGCAGTTCTACAGTGAGGTGTGCAGCCTGGGGCAGCAGGAGCGGGTCCAGCTGCAGGAATACTGGCGGAGGGGCTGGACGTTTCATGCCAAAGGTACGCAGCCGGAGGACTGCCTCCAACACGGGACAGCCCAGTGGGGGGAAGCGCCCCCACTCTCCTGGCTCACTTGTTAGCGCCCGTGGTGCCCCCGCCTGCCTGTTAGAACTCTGTCCCTTCCTCTGTTTTGTCTTCACAGCAGCCCTGTGGGCACATCAGTCATCCTGTTGAAGTGCGTTTCAGTTGTGCAGAATCTCTCCCTTTTGTGCACCAAAAGCTTATAAACTCTTATCATTGGGGTAGCTGTTTTGCAAAATGTACACAATGTCTCTCCTCAGACAGATGAAAAGGCGTGTGAGTCTCTCCTTGATCTCTGGAGTTCTCCCGTGTTGGCCGCGCCCTTCTCAGGGACAGAGGATTCATTAGGGATCATTTATTTGGCATTCAATAGCCAGGTCTTTCTGTCTTTTCCTCACCATTGCTGGTTTTTTTTCCTGTGTACCAATCCTCCACTTTTTTCTTAGAGCTGAGAAAATTGAGGCTATATACTTATAATACATACGTGCACAGTACTGCCCAGAAATGGGTTGTAGTCTGAATTGCATGTTTCTCCTGCTCCCTCTCAGGCAGTTGTACGCATCCAGGGAGCAGCCACATGTGGCATAATCCCAGGTGCGTGATCTGAGACGTGGACAAATGGGTTAGAACCTTGTGCTGAGAGCGGGATTATCCCTGCCGCTTCTTGATGCTGTGAGTGCGCCGGCCACCAGCGGTGTGGCTGCTCCTGTCTGGTGCTCAGGGAAACCGCACAACTGAGTTGGTTAGTCCTATGCCTAAGGAAGCGTGAACAGCACAGAGGCCCCTGAGCCACAAGTTGAGTGCATGGCTTTTCTGACTTCTCTTTGGTGGTTCAGAGGCCTGTTTTGCTCCTGTGCTGGTCCTGGAGGCTTCTGGAAGAGCTGAGTGAGGGAGGAGGGGGTGGTGTTGCCTCGGCCTCCCATCTCAGGTGGGGAGTCCAGACTGCAGACTCCACGGCCACTTGTCTGTGTTGTCTAGACTTGAGGTCATCTTCAAATCCTCAGGTTGAACTCTGTTTCTTAAACCAGTGGTTTTCATCTGGGGGCGTGTTGTGAGAAATACCGAAGCCCAGGCCA
Source organism: Tapirus indicus (assembly GCA_031878705.1). NCBI lineage: Eukaryota > Metazoa > Chordata > Mammalia > Perissodactyla > Tapiridae > Tapirus > Tapirus indicus. Next base: position 56,742,952 of record CM062932.1, read on the forward strand.
CCCCAGACCTCCTGAGTCCAGCTCTCTGGGGTTTGAGCCCAGCATGGTGTTTTTACAGAACTCCCCAGGAGACTCTGACACCTTCAGAACCACTGTTACAGCTCAGAATGGTGATGCTTCTGGCCTCTTGGGTGGTTCCCACTTCCTACTGTAAGGCCACGTGCCTGCTCAAGCAGGTGGCATTGTTTGGTGTGGGCAGGGAACTACCCCATTGTACTGTTGGGCCGATCCCAGTGTGTGTCAGATGTCTCAGGCAGGCGGGGCCGGCCAGCGGGGTAGTGTGGAAAGTATTTTAGGATTGGCTTTGTTACTTCTGAGAATAACAACAGTGCCCAGGGGTCGGGTGTCAAAGACGAAGCTGGACAGTGGGAGAAGCTTTGAGCTTTGGGGAAGGTGTGTGTGTACGTGTGTGCCTGGGGAGCTGCACAGAGGCACGTCTAGACAGTGCTTGCTCCTTGTCTGCCCTGTGGCTGGATCAGTAAGGGGTCCCTTTTCATGTCGGGCCCCCCAGCTCAGCCTGGCCCATCAGTTCTGACTGTGCTGTGGGTTGTTTCCCTGAAGCTGTGCTGATAACGTGCAGTGACTCCCCAGTTACCGTTGAAACAGAAACACCCAACCGGCTTTTCCAGTGTGTCTCGCCTTTTCCCGGACTGGCATGCTCCTGCCGCTCCCTCCCTCCTACCCTGCTGCGGGTGGGGTCCTGCAATCTGGAAGTGCTAAATCAGTGGTGAAGGCCAGGAATCCCGGGGCACATATGTGTGCGTGTGTGTGTGAGAGAGAGAGAATGGGAGGGGGTTACATGGAGAGGGGCTTCTTGTAAGCAGAGGGGGCATCACCCTAAAGCCGGGAGCCGGAGGTCAGAGATCATGCCATGCTCAAGTGAGAGGCCAGGTCCTTCCCTGCTCAGTGGCTGTGATCGATAGTGGGGGTCTTAAGTCGGCCCCTTTTCTGGCTCATCTCTTGATGTTCACTTGTCCCAAAGCAGTCTAGGAGAGATGCAGCCTTTGTTGGATGAGCGGCAGCCCAGATGGTGGTGTGGATTTGGATGGTTGGAGCAGTGGACCTTTGACTCTCTACCCTCTGCAAGGCCCGGGCAGGGTACAAGTGGTGTGTCTGTCTTTGGGCCCCAGAACATTGCTGCCGATGGCTGAGTAGCCAATACCATGATTCCCTTACCCAAGTTCCTGCAGGACAGGCCTGGGCTGGTCTCAGCTCCCCATGCTCCTGGAAGCTCTCCTGGGCAAGGAGAATGAACCGAGACACTGCAAGGATTTCCAGATCTTTGCGCCTCAGACAGCATTCCCTTTGTCGGCACCGCACACTGCGGGAGTTAGGCACCAGGAGGTCCTGTGGACTGACTGTGTGGTGAACATGCGGGTGGCCCCATGAGTGCGGTGATGCAAGGGAGCTCTGCCTGGTCCCTGCACTTGGGAAGCTAGGTGGGGAGCCTTCTCGTGGGAGATGACCACACCAGTCAACAGGTGCCAGTGGATAGCAGTTCAGTCCAGTGACAGGAAATTCCAAGGGCTGGGGTATATTCTTTAGTATTTTCTGTCTTATCAGGTATCGGCAGGGTATGGAGTGGTAGCTCAGAAGCCTTGTTGGGAAGATCGTGTGTGGAAACTACTTGCTGAAGCAGTGCTGGTTCTGTTCACTGGACTAGGTAGAGGCATGCCTCACCAGGCACACTTCCGTGATTTTTCAGCAGACTTGAATATATATCACTTTTTGATAAATGGAGCTGCTTCAAAGAACCAGAGGAACCTTCCCCTATTTAAGGCGTGTACTAGAGACTTCTTTTGCAACATGGTTTATCTGTTTAGTTTTTATTTGTATTTTGCACAGGACGCCTATTCAGAATACTAAGGAGACCCCGTGTATGCATGATTTGGTGGAGTGGTTACCAGACTTGGAGTCTTGAAGCCTGGTTCTTGGCCCAAATTTAGTTTTGGCAAAAGTGGAGGGACCTGGTTCAACTTCCGTGTAAAATGGGGCAGCGGTGCTGGCTCATGCTCAGGAGAGAACCGTGACGTGACGTGTGTTTGAATTTCTGTAAAATGACTGTGCGGTTCATAGGCAAGGATGGGCAACCCGGGGGCCATGGTGTGGACACTGAAGCACACGGGGTAGAGGGGTTCTGTGTGTCGCAGGTGGATGACTGGTGGACGGGCGGCGGGTCCTGGATCCTTGGCGAGGAGAGGTGGCCTCGTTACCTGTCCTGCTGCTGCTGCTTTCCCTGTGGGTCGGTGAAGGAGGACACTGAAGCTGGAGGTCTTACCTGCATCTTCTTGACCTTTGGAGGGGCCGTTGCGGGGTGCGTGCTGAGTGGGTTCCCTGTTAGACCCCAGTCAGCTGGCGGCTCTTCTGATTCCTGGTTTGTCAGTTTCCTGTTGCCTGGCCCTGCTCCTTACCCAGTAGGTGTGGTGGGACAGGGTTCTGGGAGTGGGGGTGGCATTCGGACTCCAACAGGAAGTACCTCGAATGCCACAGAAGGCTCACGCGAGCAGACACTGAGGATTTTATTTTTTCATATCTGCTTTCATTTGTTGTACAGATATTACGTGCCAGGCACTGCACTTTATATGTGTTAGCTCATGTAATAATTTTTTTTCTTATCAGTGAAAGTTTGTACCCTTTTATTTATTTTTTTTTAAAGCAAATTTTTTAGAGAAGTTTTAGGTTCACAGCAAAATTGAGTGGAAGGTATAAAGATTTCCCATGTACCGCCTGCCCCCACACATACATAGCCACCCCCATTATCAAGAGTGGTGCGTTTGTTACAATCGATGAACCTACATTGACACATCATATCACCAGAGACCACAGTTTACATTAGGGTTCATCTTGGTGTTGTCCATTCTGTGGGTTTGGACACACCTATAATGACGTGTCCACATTACAGTATCACGCAGAGTAGTTTCACTGCCCTAAACATCCTCTGTGTTCCACCTGCTCATCCCTCCCTCCTGCCACTCCCTGGCCACCACTGATCTTTTTACTGTCTCTATAGTTTTGCCTTTTCCAGAATGTCATAGGGTTGGAATCGTACAGTCTGTAGTCTTTTCAGATTGGCTTCTTTCACTTAGTAACATGCATTTAAGGTTCTTCCGTGTCTTTTCATGGCTTGGTAGCGCATTTCTTTTTAGGGCTGAATAATATTCCCTTGTCTGGATGGACCATGGTTTATTTATCCACTCACCTACTGAAGGACATCTCGGTTGCTTCCAGGAATTCCCCTTTTAAACCTAGTCCTGGTCAGGAGTAGGGCCCGGGGGCCAGGAGCAGAATGGCATCAGCAGTGTCAGCATTGTGTCTGCCGTGTGCAGCCAGCTAACCTCTGGAGGCCTTGAGAGGCAGTGACTCGGGGAGCCTGAGTGAGTGAGAGGTGTGTCGGGCCTCGTCCTCAGTCCTCTCAGTCTCCTGCTCCGTGCTCGGGAGCGGGGTGGAGAGCTGGTGCTCTGCCATCTGGGACTGCTTGTGGGAGCGAGAAACATGCAACTTTCCAGGCCTTGCCCCAGCCCTTGAAACAGGGGCCACATCTATGCTGGGGGCACATGAGCTCTGCCTGTGGGTGTGCATTTTGGAGAAGGATCAGAAAATGAGTTTAAAGTTGTCGACTTGGATTTCATCTGAATGCAGTATTCTAGTGTTAGCAGCACAGTGTGTGTGGCTAGGGCGGGGCAGGGCCACTGGATTAAGAGATTTCTGGCTCATGCTGACAGAGGAATCTGTTAATGATTGTGAGAATTGTCACTATTTTTACTGCCTTCCCGATAGGCTGTTTGGCATAGCGCCCAAAGGTGAACTTGCAATGAGAGCCAGGGCAGCTCTGCCCTGTTTGCCCAGGGCACACGTGGGGCAGCTCTCACCTGAGAACTAGCAGGTGTGCTCTGGGGCAGTGCTGTGCAAACTGCTCGTCTTAGACTGAAGCTTGCCCCAGCCTCGGGGCCTCTGGGAGTGTTCGGCGCTATTTTGGTGTCAGAACAGGCAGATGCTTATCCATCTGAGGAGAGGACCGTGATGTCTTCTGTCCCTCTTGTTTTCACAGGGATCTGAGAATCCTCTGAAATTTATTGCAAAATATCGTGGGGGAGGTGGAGGAGGGGGCGTAAGTTTGAATTTTCCTTGGAGAGATCCTCAGAGAAGCCCTCTTACCTGAAATGGTCACAAGCGCCTGCTTCAGATCCTCAGAGCTTTTTCATACTTAATGCAATCCTCATTTGTTTGAAGAGGCATTATTATTCTCATTTCATGTATTTTATTCAAACAAATATTTATGGCGTGCCTGCTGTGTGCCAGGCAGCATGCAGGGCATTGGGAAGAAATCACTAGGGACAAGACAGACTGATGCCCTGCCCTCCTCAGGCGGACAGTTTCATGGGAAACAGACAATAAGCAGCTGAATCTGTTCAAATACAGTGTCAGGTATTGCAGTGGAAAGGGTTCTGAAGAAGACCGAAGCAGGAGAGAGAATCCAGGCTGACGGGCTCTTTTAGATGGAGGGCGTCAGAGAGGGCCCACCTGAGGAGGTGGTGTGGAGCAGAGATCTCAGGCAGGAGAGGACCGGTGGAGGGAACAACTATGAAACCCCAAGACCACGCTAGGCTGGAAGAGCAGCACGGGAGCCGGTGTGGCTGGAGTGGAGTGAGGAGCACTGGCAGTGTGGGCATTGAGATTGGAGGTGGCCAGGGCCTGTCGGGAAGGGCTCACAGGCCATGGTGAGCAGTGCTGCGGGCAGCCTTTGAGTCGTCTGGTTCGAGTCCCTTCAGAATGATGCTGGGACTGCGTGGAGAAGGGGGTGTAGGCGCGAGCAGAGCAGAGGCAGGTGTCCACCTGTCTGAAGAGGAGGCCTGGAGTGTGGAGTAGGTGGTCTCGTGTCAGAGCTGAGCAGCGGTAGAAGTCTTCGGACTCCAAGTCCAGCCTGCTTCTGTGCCCCATAGCATGCCCACGTGGTGAGAGGCAGGGCCTCCACTCTCCTGGCACCCCGTGTGGCAGGGCTTCTCCCCGCTCTGTGAACGGCTCACGTTCAGTCCACTCCCGGGCTGTCGTTCCTGCTGCAAAGTCTCTCCTTCCCCTGGTGGTTCCTGGAATGGGAGAGAGGTTGGGCCCAAAGGTCAGGCCCTGGGATGAGGAGTTGGGACTTGATAAAGGTTTATGGCCTGGCTGGGAAGGGAAGTGTTGTGTTTCCCGACAGCGAGTCCCTGCCCTGAGGGTCTCACCCTCTGTGTGTTCTCACTCCAGTGTCCTGAGTAGCAGCGCTGTCGTGACCCTGAGCGAGGGATGACACAGAGCTCAAAAGGGCCTCTTGATTTCCTCTCCCCAAATGAAAACTTCCCAGCTGTCCTCAGGGCACAGACCAATGGCTGAAAACTCCTGACTCGAATCTAGAAGACCTGTTGTCCGTGGTGGCCCCAGTGTTCCAGGGCTCTCGGGGGGCGTAGGCTCTGTGATGCCACCTTCAGGGCTGCATGGCACCCCTCCTTGGGCCTCCTGCGCTGCACTAATGCTGTCTCACTGAGGCTCACCCTCAGACATTGGTCTCACCATTTATCGTCTTTATCTTCTTGATGGAGAAAGATTGCAGTGCAAATTAGACTACAGGGGTAGCTGCTGGGGTAATTGCAGGCCTCACCAAGTGGTCAGTAGATGAAACATGCGCGTTACCTCTTTAATCCCACGTCCAGCCTGGGCCAAAGAGGAAACAAGCTGAGGGAGGCAGAGGTGGCAGGGAAGAGAGAAAAGACAAGGAATAGTTGTATATCATGCGTGCTCAGCCGGGTGATAGTGCCCCAGGGAGGGGAGACTGGCTCTTGGGGAGGGTGCTGAGAAATCTTAGTCTTATGATATACAAAGCATGGCTATAGGTATGTACACTACACAGATATGCAGTGTATCCATGATAGTAAAATTTCATTCAGGGAGTGGTGATTAGGAAAAATGGGTCTAAAAAAGCTCTTTCTTGGGTCAGTAATGAAAACAGGTTGAGAAGCAGTGGTACGTGTGGGGGAGCTGTCGGAGAGGACTGGAGGTGGGCTGCCTGCCTCTGATGGCTGACCCCTAGGTTGCCCTGTGAGGGAGCGATCCGTGTTTAGGCAGATTTTACAAATAAAAATATATGCGTAGGACCAGGCCTTCCAGCCTTCCCCACCAGACCCTGTGGTCCAGGAGCCTTGGATGGACACAGAGTCATGGTGGTATGATTCTCATCAGCCTTAACCCCTGTCACTACGTGGGTGTCAGGCCTCCCTGCTCTTCTCTCTCACCTGTCCCCTCTCTGGGCAGTCTCAGGAGAGCCGGCTGGACAAGTAGCACTGAGCAGACCCAGTGTTTTTAAGGGGCTGATCTTTGCATCACAAAAGTGGGAACAGTAACAGCAGGGGATGAAGCTCTTGCCTTTCTTCTGAGGCTGGTGGAGATGGACCCCTCGCCTTGTCCCTCCTGGCTCCAAGCTTTGTGGAGAGGTGGGGGGTCGGCTGAGCCTAGTGCAGATGGAGGGCCATTACTGCAAAAGGCAAGATTCAGCTGTTTCGCTTGTATCTCCCTGGGTTTCGGGAGCAGAGTGCCAGGGGCCAGCCTGCCCACCCCCGTGGTCTCTTGACACAGGATAAGGTGGGTCACGTGGTTGTCTGCACGGCAGTGGCCTGCTGGGGCGGTACAGTTGATCAGGCAGTACAGTTGATCGAGCGATACACAAAGGCAAGCAAGTGGCTTTGATGTGGCCCCTGTGCGTTTCGGGGGGGGCAAGCACATTACAGGAACAGGCAGCAGAGCGTCATCATCTCTTACCCAAGATGTTCTTGGAAATGCTCTTGCTCTGAGTGAGAATTAGGAAATGGCCTTCTATTTTAGGAGCTTGGTGTGTATTACATGTTGATTTGCTTGTGATGATCATGCGCGCCTGTGGGCCCTGTGAAAGGGTCATGTTGGCAGAGGAGAGACCGACAGTGGTGGGAGGGTGTGAGGAGGCTGGCCCCAAGCAGGGGAGCCTGGGCCCAGTAGGTCACACTGACGTTAGGCTGGGTTTCCTGGGCTAAGTATTGTTGGTGCCGGTGAGGGTGCAGTGCCGAGGAAAGGACCAAGGCCAGACCCAAGTCTGGGTCCTGTAGGAGGAAGGAAGTCTAGGGCAGCAGATGTCCTTGGGAGGTTAGATTTTGGGAATAGTCTTTTTAGGAGAAGTGGTTCTGATGGGGGCTGGTCTGTGAAAGCAGGCCCTATAACTTGGGAGAGGGGACAGAGTGGGGGCACTGGGGTGCAAAGCAGAGGACCTGCCTGTGGTCTGTCAGGTGACATTTTAGGATTCTGAGAGAATCCACGACCTTTGTTACAGAAATGGCACCATGGTGTTGTCAGAGACAGCAAGTTCCCAGGGCGGGGGGATGAAGCAGGACCCACTGCCACACGGCTGCTCATCCTGGGCCTGCTTCTTCTCTGACTGTAATACCAGCTGGCTCACCTCCTAGCAGAGAAGGGGAAGCAGTGTTCTCTGGACAGAAACTCACAGGGCCCTTAGGTTCTCTCCTCCATCAGCCTCCAGTGCACTTTGCCTGTCCCGCCTGGAAGCCCCTGAGTCCCCAGGAGGGCCTCTCACTCTGGCGCCCCTTTGTGGTGTGTCAGCAGCCTGAAAGAGGGGGAGTCGCATGCCCCTGTAGGAAGGGCCCAGCTTGTCTTCAGGTGGATACAGAATGGAGTAGACCTGTTCTCACCGTGCGTCTTTGTCCACCCCATGTCACAGCCCCACATCTGCTGGCTTAGATAGAAAGGATTGCTGTTCCCTAGCCTGCCATGTTAGCTCGACAGTGGTTCCCTTCCTGAGAAGCAGGTGGGAAGTGAACTCTCATGGGCTCAGTGCTCGTGGAAGGGCTATGGAGCCTCTGGCTAGAGGGGGCTACAGGTTCCCATGGCCAGGATATGGCTGGGGCAGTTCAGAGAGCAGGGATTAGAGGCCCTGAACTCTTTGGGAGGGGCTCTGATTAGCATTAGAGGGGGATGTAAGAGCAGAACCTGAGCGCGGGCATCACCAGGTTCCCTTTAAGAACTCACTTCTCGTCATGCTTGGGAACAGAGGGCCCAGTGTGCAGTGCAGCAGAAGAAAGAGGATCCATCCCAGCGAGCCATCCTGGGAGCACCAGGCCCCACAGACCCACGATCCCTGTACCCCAGCAGCACCTGGGGCTGGGGCAGATGTGCCTGGAAGTAGCCTGGGGCAGAGAGCAAGTCCTATTTTAGCCTGTCCACTCGGGCTGCAGCGGCTCCCTCATTCCCAGCAAGCCTAGTGGTGGGCCACTTTTCTCTTAGGTTGAGACGAGGTGTGGAGAGGCGTCTGGCAGATGTTGTGCTCATTTCCTGTCTGCACCTTTCCTTTTCCCTGCAGGCCTCTGGCTGTACCTGGCAGGGAGCAGCCTGCCCTGTCTCACGTTGATTGGCTCTCCTAATTTTGGGTACAGGTCAGTTCACCGGGACCTGGAGGCCCAGATCGCCATCGTGACGGAGAGCCGGGCCCTGCAGCAGCAACTTCACCAGGTTAGTTGGGGCAGTGAGATTTCATGGGGTGTAGCTGGGTGCTCAACCTGCCTGTGTCTCCATGTCCCCTGAGAGCTGTCTCCTGCCGTGGCCTCATGCCCGGGACTGAGAACAGAGTGGGAGAGAACCGGAGTCCTCACAAGTTGGCTGGTGGTGGGAATGGTCAGTCCTGAAAGAAACATGCTGCAGGGCCACCCTTTGAAGCCAAGGGCCCTTCTGACTGCTGCGGCCTCCTCCCCCTGCCGGGGCCGCTTCTCCACATCCTGAGGAACTTTTGCTTTCCCCGCGCGGGAAGAGAACACTGTCTTCTCATTGGGATAGGAGTGTAGTGGTGGTCCCCAACCTCTTCTAAGAATGCAGAGCAACCATGAAAGGGTGCAGAGGGGTAGGAGCCGGGGTACGTAGGACCTGGGCCTGCTAGGGAAGAGCTTCAGGCAGCATCTGGTCATTTCTGAAAAAGACCCTCCCAAGGAGTTGCTTCAGAGTCGGGGGAGGGAGAGGCAGGAGGAAGGTTTGCCACCCAGGCAGAAAGGGCACACAGGGAGCCAGTGTCTTTGCAAGTAGAGACAGAGAAGCCAGAAAAAGAGCCAGACCTTCAGAAGAACCCAGAATGCCAGTGCAGAGTGATTCACGGCACACTCAGGAGCGTCAGGGCTCTAACAGTCCTGTTCACAGACGTCCATGCCCTTGAGCACGATTCTTTTGCACCAATAACTTGGATTCTATTTTATTTCAAAATTGTTTCACTTGGTAATGATCTGGTTTGGGATTGAACATACAGCAGGTGGTGGAGAGAGTGCCTGGAGGTGTGCCTGGCCAGGAGCAGGGTCCCCTCGTGTTTGCAGGATTTGGAGGGGGCTGATGTGTGGGACCCTCCCATCCATGTCGGGGATGGTGATGGGCAGGCAGGTTGGTTTTTCCTTGGGAAGTGCTGTTTTCCTCATGCTCACGGTTGTAATAGGATTTCCTTCCTTGCAGCCACGAGAGGGAGAGGGCAGGCATTCTTCCTGAGAGGGGGAATTGGGACCTGAGAGGGAACCTAACTTGCTTTGGCTGGCTCGGCACGTTGGTCTGCACTGGCGATCGAGCACAGGTGGCCCACCAAGGACCCTCCTGCTTCCCTTGGAGGAGACTTCCGAGAGTGTCTGGTCGGGTCTGTGCTCTCAGCCACTTGGAATTCTGGAGAGCAGCCCTTTCTCCTGAGCTAGGGCTGGAGGGTTACAAGGGTCGGGGACCCTGAACCCCATGCTGCTGGCCAGCTAGCGACCCACCGACAGGTCCAGAGAAGCAGGGGAGAGAACCCCATTTCCTCACTGAGATAGGAATGCAGTGGTCTTGGCCCTCCTTCCATGAGAGTAGGATTTTACTTTCTGTAGAGAGTAACAGAAAGTTACTGAGTTGTGAGTGCTCTCCCGTGAATCTTGTGTTGTACCACCTGCAGCAGTGCTGATAGACTTGAGAGGGCAAGCCCAGCACCGTGTGTATGGAACCTAGGCGATGCCTTAGACCCCCGGCCTGGTGACCTTTATAGCACAGCCTTTCCGTGGAGGGTGCCAGCTTCCCGCCTGAGTCATGGAATACAGATGATGCTGCTGTAGGCCAGCCCTCAGGAGCTTCAGCTGTTGACTTTGTTAAGCTTTTATTCTCCAGTGTTTGGGAATTATTGTTGCGAAATTGTTGGAGCCTTTGTTGATGGACGAGGAAATGGTAACGGCCTTGTTCCCTGGGATCTGCCTCCAGCGATCTGGGAATCTTGTCAGTGACTGAGTGGGGCCTTGGTGCCGGGAAGGGCTCACGACAGGGGCGAGAGGAAGTGGCAGCGGCCGTGCTCTGGGTGGCCAGTGGGAGAATCTGATCTGCTCAGTAGGTTTCTTGCCATAGTGAAGCTTCCAGCAAATGACTGAGGAAGCCCCCACAGCTGAGGTTCCAGTAGGGGACAGCTGGCCTTGGAGCCAGGCTGGTGTGGAAGGTACTGACCTGCAGCTTTCAACGGCCGGGTCTCCTGGACTTTTGCCTCAGTTGCGGGGAGAGCTGGGTTTCCATAGACGCCTGGATGGTGAGGTTGTGGCCTGGGTCAGTAGAGAATAGTTAGTGTGAACTGGCCTTGGGCCAGGACGAGCTCTCCGTGCATCTGGGTTGATTTAGAGGAGCAGGTCCCCCAGGCCTGTGCCCAGGGTCCTGCTACTGGCTGCTCTCCCCCACTTCCTGAGTAAGGGGACTGAACCCACATCCTGGATCTTGAGAAAAGCTGGGCCGGTTGTGGTCAGGAGCTGCTTTCCCAAATGACATATTTGGGATATTTTCTTTTTCTTCCCAATCCTGAATCCCAGGGGCTTTTGATTGTTGGACGGTGGCAGTTCATGCTACTGCAGCTCTTCCGTTCTTTAGAGGCACGTTAATTTCTGTGCCTTTGAAATGCAGAAATGCATTTCTAGATAATTCTACCTATACACTTATATACTGGGACTGCAGCCACCCTCTGGGGAGGCCCGTATGATGCCTGATCCTGGGACTGCCCAGCCACACAACCTCCCCACAGCCCAGAAAGTCCCTAAAAGCCCAGCTGCCCGGGTCCCTGCTCTCAGAAGCCGCCTCTGGAGTTCTCCTTGGGATACAGGGAAGGGCCCCGTTTGTGTCACACTGGGCACTGGGAATGGGGAGATATTTTTATCAGAATCCGAAGTCCCTCCCTGCAATTAGTACGTACAGTAAAAACTGAAAGCTTCCTGGTTTTGTTCAGAGAGCACGGTTTACCACTTGTGACCCCAGGACGACTCCCTTGAACAGCATTGTGACCCTGGTCAGCTGACTTCCTTCTCCATCCCTGTTGTAGAGTCTATGAAGAAACTTAAGTGTTTCTGGTAATTTAATTGAAATCTTGGCTGCGTATTCATTTGAAAACATAAAGCTGGAGCCGGGTCTGTGGAGACTCCTGCAAACCAGCCCCACGAGACCAAAGCTGGCTCCTCTGTCAGGCACACCCAGCCGGGGATGGGGTCCTTCGCAGCAGCAGTTAGGAGGCTGGGATGGAGGAGTCTGCTCAGGTTGGAAGTGCCGCGTGGACCCTGGGCTCAAGAGTGCTGGTGCCATGGCAAAGGGAGTGAGTGTGGAAAATGTGCAGGAAGAAATGAACTCAGGACACTCAGTTTCCCCACCCTTGATGGGAAAAGCAGTGGACAAACTCTGTATGTTCTGGAGGGCGAGGTGTCCTCCGTCCTGTTCTCACTGGGTCAGAGGAGTTGGCCAGGGGTGCGTTTCCGTTCTGCCTCCCGAGAAGAGAGAGTGCAGCTCCCTGCGGGGTGGGGCAGCGTCTTCCCAGCGTCTCCTCTGGTGCTCCTGGTCCTCCAGTGGACAGTGTTCTCAAAGCCATTGCCACTGGAGCCTCACGATAGTGTGGGAGGGTCGGTACTTTATAGGTAAAGGGAGGGACGTCGGATTCAGAGAGGGGTCTCCCGGCCCTGAGCGGTGGAAGCGGTTAGAATCACATCCGCCGACTGCGGCCTGCTGCCCTCCGAAAGCTTCGTCCAATTCCTTATTAAAGGAAATGGCACTTATATGGTATATTGTTTAAAAAGGAGACAATTTCTTCTCTCAAAGATTTCAAACACAATTTAAGATAGGCTTATATAGGTGTTTTTTAGCTTGTTTTTAAATATGAAAGTAATTAATGTTCATTGTAAAAATTAAGAAAAATTAGGAGACACTAGCCCTTTCATCCAGAGATAATCACTGGTCATTTTGATTATTCCTTCTCTTGACTTTTGTTGTGTGCATATGAAAAGGTTTAACTTGTTTTTTTCATGAAATTATTATTTCATATCCATTGTCTTTCACTTAATATATTGTGCACTTTCCCATACTATTAAATAAATGTCCTTCTAGAAATGATTATCTCATGGTGAATGCTGGTTTGTCATATGGCATATGGGTTTATTATATTTAATTAGTTGGTTGTTGGACATTTAGGTGGTTTCCAGTTTTTCCCTATTATAAATGTTGCTAAATGTGGTAAATATCAGTATACAAAGTCTTAGTGCATAGTTCTGAGTGCATCATTATTTTCTTCCGATAAACTCTTGCAAGTGGAGCTTTTTAAAGCTTTCAATACCTGTTGCCAAATTGCTTCGAGAAAGATAATTCGATCCCCCTTTCTATGTATAGTGTATGAGAGCGCCTATTTCCTAGGCCTCTGTCAGCACGGAGTAATGATATTACAAAACAACTTTTTGCCAATTTGAGAGAAGAAAAACTGTGTCTCATTTAAAAAATATCTCATTATTATAATTTGCGCTGTCTCATTTAGTGAGGGTAAACTTTTAAATATTTTTTCCACCAGCTGTATTTCTTCAACTCTAAATTGCCTGTTCTGCACACATCTTGGTCTTAAAAGTTGAGAAACATGGGCTTCTTAGCTTTTCTAAGGAATGTTTTGCAGGGCCTGGCCTCCCCTGCCCCGCGGAGTTTCTGGGCTGCTCCACGTGTGAGGTTGGGGCCAGCAGGCGTGTCACCAGGTGCTGGAGGAGACCCCTAACTCCCATTTGTTCCTCGTCCTCAGGAGCAAGAGCAGCTCTACCTGAGGTCAGGTGCGGTGTCGTCTGCCACCTTCGAGCAGCCAAGTCGGCAGGTGAAGCTGTGGGTGAAGATGGTGACTCCGCTGATCAAGAACTTCTTCTGAGGACAGACAGGTGCTGACTCAGTGCCGGCCCAGCCTGGTTTTCCCAGGACTCCACTAGCAGGGTGGTGATTCCCGCCTCAGCCGGGGTTCCTGGGCCTCTCGCAGGAACCCCAGGGCTCTTTTGTCCTCGTGTTGGTTAGTCCCACGTGGTGTACGATGCTTATCATCAAAGTTTTTGAAATCTGATACTAAATTAGATAGCTCTGTCACCTTCCATCAGGTGCTGCCTCTCCACCGAGTCCCAGGACTGGCTGTGGTGGGGTCAGCGCAGGGAGTGCGCTCCGGCCTGGGGCAGGGGCCGAGTGGCTGGGGGTGGGGGGAGGGGCTACACAGGTGGATTGCGCGCTCCCCTCCTTGAGGCTGAGTACAGTCCAGAAGGCAGTAGGAGTGGGCGGAGGAAGCGCTCCTGGTTGGGAGAGCGGTCTGGCTTGCTGCCCTGGCCAGCTGTGCTTGCTGGGATAAGACAGCCAGACCTCTGGGCTGCTGCCTCAAGTCCCTGACGTTTCTGTGACGTCACTTACGGAGTTGCGCTGTTCTCCGTGCTGGCAGCTGGTAACAGGTCACGCTCTGCCCACTCAGAAGGAGGCTGGCATCAGTGGCGGAGGCGGCCCAGAGCTGCTGGCTGTGTCCCACAATGGGACGTGAGTCTACCTGACCTGAGCCGCCCCTCGGCTGTCAGGACACCAGGAGGCCGGGCAGGTTGCGGCTGCCATTAGACATGGGGTCTCTCCCGAGTGACCCTCTGTGTTCCAGATCCCCTCAGACCATGACCTCACCCCCAGATGGCCCCAGATGGGATCAGTGTCCTGGGGTGCTCTGGGTGGGGACGTTCTGGGCCATTCCGGGCCAGGCTCCGCTAGTCCAGCCCACACTGGGAGGTGGGGGTGGGAATGGTTGGGCCTTTGACCTGTGGGAAAGGGAGAGAGGGAAGTCACAGGCAAGAGTGAAGGCATGAGTGGCCGGCGTGTTTTCAGCATTGGCTTGGTGTTGACAGCATGGGTTCCCGTGGTTCCAGGTACCGTGGTTCTCCTCTCAACCTCATTTAAAAAAAATTGTATTTTATTTCATCATTTAGTTTTTCTTCAATATTTTAATTTTTTTGAGTGTGTGAGGAAGACCAGCCCTGAGCTAACATCCGTTGCCAATCCTCCTCTTTTTGCTGAGGAAGACTGGCCCGGGGCTAACATCCATGCCCGTCTTCCCCTACTTTATATGGGACACTGCCACAGCATGGCTTGACGAGCAGTGTGTAGGTCCGCGCCTGGCATCCGAACCTGCAAACCCCGGGCCGCCAAAGCGGAGCACGCGAACTTAACCACTACACCACCAGGGCAGCCCCCTTAATTACTTTTTTTAAAAATAACATACAAATTTAGAGTAAAATACTAAAAGACCAATAAAATGCAGCTGTTTCCTGCCTTCCCTTCTTCCCAAGCAGCCACTTGACTCTTTTGTTTCTTCTAATATTTACACATGTCCATATTTCTAAAAATATGCATATATTGCTATTTTCCCCCTAAAATATAAAGACTCTTAAGCCAAAACCCCCCTAAAACATACCAGTGTCACACCTGATTAAAACATTAGCAAGAATTCCTTAGTATCATCAAATACCCAGGTGTTCACAATTCCAATTGCCTTATAAATATTTTTTATTTCATTTTAATTTTTCAATGTGTTTATTCAACTTGAGGTTCCGTAAGGTCTACACCTTGTGATTGGGTGATGTGTCACCTAAGTGTCTTTTAATCTGAGTTCCCTCATTTTTTCCCCTTGCCATTTATTTGTTGAAGAATGAACCTCATTTTTATTAGATCTACTTGAAACATTTTTGTGTCACTTTCTCGCAGCGGGACATCTTTAGAACACACATCATGTGTATTTATAAAAGGCTAAGGTGCCCTCCGCCCCTGTGTTCCAGGAGTGGATTTCAAAACCTCTCTGCCCAGTCTCTAGGTGCTTGAACCTTGCACAGAGAAAAGCCTTCCAGAGAGAGGCCTCGGCCCCGGGGCATGGCAGCCCATCCTTTCGGGTGAGATTAGATTCCATCCCTGCATGTCGCCTCTGGAAGCAGCCTCACGGGTGGGTCTTCCTCCGAGGGCTGGTGGCCCGACAGTCACCCCCTGGGTTCTAGAAGGCCACGGCTGGCCTAGCCTGCACAGCCTTGCTGTGTGCGAGTCGCCCCAGTGCTGGGAGCACCTTGTCTTGGTCCAAGAGCGCCGCAACGCTTCTCCCCAGGGCCAGGCACGTCTGCAGCTTTTAGGGAATCGGTGGAGTGGAGGCCATGGCCACACTGCCCTGGGGCAACAGTTTAGCAGTTAACACTGTTTGCCTTCAAACTAGTGATTAAATTGTCCTGTGGGACAATTAGACTGGAGAAGCCAAAAGAATGTGCCGGGGCACTGGGTTTCTGTTTGGAGAGAGGTTTTCGGTAAACAGCCTTTGCATTCCTACAGATTCTGTGGGACCAGAGTCAACGTTTGTGCCACAGCTGGCTTAAGCAATCTGTGGCCTGTTCGCTCCACCCTCAGCTGCTCCCTTTGTCTCCGCTAATTACCTTCAAGACAGTCCTGGCAGGTTCTCCCACCAGGAGCACTCCCCAAACCAAGGCTCCCCTCTCCTCCAGTCAGCGCGCAGTCAAGTTGCAGAGGGGGCTGCTCCAGGCCTTAGTGCTTTCAGATGCAAAGCGGATTTTGTCCCAACCCCTGTTTTCCCAGTCACTGGTTTGCAACCCAAAGGTGAATCATCCCTTGGAAAGTTGGATATAATTTTGTCAGCTACCCACAATATGTACGTGTGGAATAAATTACTGTTTTATTTCAGGCTCTAAAGGCAAAATTGGAAAACCTTCCCATTTTGTGGTTATTACCAGGGATTGAAAATGAGTTGCCTGGTGGCCACTGGCTATTTTACCTCCTCTAGTCAGGGCAGTGGCTCTCCTGTCCCTCCAGCCCGGACGTGAAGGGCTGCAGTGACCCCTCCTGGCCAGCAGAGGTGGTTGCCTGGCAGCAGGGCTCATTGGCCCAAACTCCTGCCTTCCTTGCCAGAGCCCCAAAGGGGCTGCACTCTCCAGGCCCCAGGGAAGGAGGACTTGAGGGATGGTTTTCCTTCTCCCCCTTAGCCCCACCGGGCCCCAGCATTGTTGTGAATTATTGGCCTCAGAATTAGGGCTTCTAGGACCTCCTCTTCACCCATGGTTTGGGTGAGAGTACTCAGAAAAAAGTTTTCACAAAACTTCAGGATCGAGTTGAACTTAGAATGAGGCCAGATATTCGTAGGGAGCTCCCTTTACTCTGCTTTTAAGCCTAAAAACATCAAAGGTGCCAGCAGTGGGCCCCTCTGGAGGCTGTCTTATCTGGAGTTTGTGGGCCCTACTAGCTGCCTTCCCTGTGTCCCCAGGTTTCCAGTTCATCATCTCCTCTTGTCTGCACCCCACTCCCCTAACCTGCCTTGAATGGCAGCCCAATCCCTTTGCTGGAATGTCCTGCATCAGCACAGCCATGGAGAGCCAGACAGGCCTGGGGCTCGCTGGTCTCACTTCCGCTTAAATCTCTGGTTGCAGCTAAAAACACTCTCCTACCAGTCAGATGGGGGGCCCGAAGTCTCAGCCGGGTCTGCCCCTGGGCAGCCCCGGGACCAGCACCACAGCAGACGCCTGCTTCCCTTGGGGCAGGAGCCCATGGAGTGAGGGACAGCCAGTCGACTCCCCCTCACCCTCTTTCCCCGCTGGCTTGTGAGCGGGCTGCTGCTGGCCACCTTGTGCAGAGGCTGTATGTGCTTGGGGACTGCCTTCCCTTGTTGGGCAGAGTTGTATTGCTTAGCCCTGTCTCCCTGGAGAGGTTCAGGGGCCTGAAACAGACAGGCTGAGGACTTCTCCACAGGACAGGGAGCTTGGCCTTCCTTAGCTCCCTGCACTGCTTCCTCCTCAGATTGCAGTTCCCTGCAGAGAAACCTCGCTAGTTTGGAAGTCAGGATTTCTTGGCTGCTGAGCAGCATCCCTCTACTGTCATATGGGGCACACGCTTCTGACTAGGCCTGATCCCTCTCCCCTGCCTGCCCCAGGCTGCAAGTTAGGTTGCTGGAGGCAGAAACCACCCAGTGCGGGAAGAGAGAGCTGATGGTAGGGAGAGAGGAGGGAGACAAAAAGAAGATGAGGATGCTGCCCGGTGGTGAAAAGGGACTCGTGGACTTGGGTGATTTAGTGTGGAAATCAGAAACTTGTGGCCTCCCAAGATGCACACACACGTTTAAGGTGGTCCCTGACTCCACGTTCGTTATGTCCTGTGACCACCATTTCAGGAAGTGGGCAGATAGGGGAGCGCGTTAGCTGTGTGCAGATGGCCCCTCTGGGGAGTGGTTTGTTCTCCAGGATTCCGGGGCGGGGAGGAGGTGTTCCCGTCATGAGAAAGGTTCTCTCCTTGAGAGAAGGGAAGGCGCTGTGGGGGATTGTGGGTGTGGAGGTGGCAGCTCCTGTTTGCGGGAACGCCCTGGCCCCTCGTCGGCGGGTCGTTGGCGTGTGGCATCAGGCAGAAGGGTGCGACGCGGCGCCCTCCTCCCACATACTGCTTGTGGGAAAAAGGAAACCCCACTGACCCCTCTGAGACGTCAGGATTTGGGGGTTTGGTTCCTGGGGTGCTTGTCCCGGCTGCTGAGAATTGGGGTCTCACCCCAAGCCTGTGCCCAGCCCCTGGTGGCCATCGGACACCAAGCTGAAGGTCGGCTGAAGGGAATCAGACGGGCACAACCAAATGACTGCATTGTTTTAATCTAGTCCACACCCTTCTTGCAGGCTGCCCTCCACCCTCTGGCTAGTCCACATGTGCATGGTTATAAAGTGCTTTGATTATTTAGGAGAACAAAAAGCAACCCTGAGTTCCTGTAGAAATAAGTGATAGTTGCAAAGCTGAGTTTCTAATTGTAAACTGGAAGTTGTGGTTAGGATCTGGCCCAGGGGAGCGTGGGCCTCGAGGCAGGACCCGGGGAGCGAGCTAGACCTGTAAGAGCAGCGCCACAGCTGCCAGGATCCACTTTGCTGCCTTCTCTTTGGTCTTCAGGTTAAAGGTCCAGACGTAGGTGGGGCCTCGGATGCGTGTTTTGTACACGGGACACTCATATATGTTCTTGGTCTCCATGCGGTCCACAGGGATGGCCTTGATGAAGATGACGGGCATGGCTGGCGTCAGCTCCTTCAGCCGAGCTTCGGCGATGACTCCGGTCTGGGTGTCCCAGCGAGCTCCTGCAGGGACAGCATGGCCGAGGGTCAGGGTGGCCCTGGTGAGGTGACTGGTTCCTGTCTGGTGTGCTGGCAGTGAGGGAGGGGAGGGGCTGGAAGGGAGAGGCCTGGCCTTGCACCCCTACCCCTGCAGAGATAGGCTAGTGCCCCTGCGACACCGGCTTGGCTCCCCCCGCAAAGAGCTCAGGCCAAGGGTTGGACTGGCACAGGAATTGCTAACAATGGGGCTGTAAACAGGACTCCTTAGGTGGCTGTGTGCATGTTGTGACTGCCCGTGTATCTCCGCACTAAAGCTCCTGTCCCACCGTTTACATCCGGGGTGTTTTCAGAGGCTCGTCTGTCAGCCTTCTTAATTTCAGTGGCAGGAAATCATAACTCCAGCTGACAGTTACAGGAGAGTCTCTTCATATGGAATGTCTAAAGTATGTGTACATGTACAGTATAACTATACATATATATATGCACATATAACTGTTATTTGCCTTTAGCCGGATTGCTATTATTTCTACTCATCCTATTTAATGATATTTATATTTCCTGTCTGTAATTCCAAAATAAACATGGAGAATGGCTGCTGCTGTGCTTGTCTTTGGTGATGTGGGAATTGGGGAGCCTTGAGCCTTTGCTGGCCAAGCGCTGATACCCCCACAGGTCAGGGTGACGTCATTGCTGTGTAGGATGGAGGTATGTGATGGAGTAGCTGGCTCTCAGCCCAGAGTGGGTCTGAGGAAGTGGTCCTGTCTGGCTTCTGCCCGGCATAGGACAGGGCTGATGTGGGAGGGGATTGAATGAGTGCCTGGCTTCTCTCCCCTCCTGGTGCTAGGTCCTGGCCACGTGGCGGGTGGGACTCGGACAGGAGCATGGGCAGAGGTGGGCTCCTGGACCTTCAACCCTCACCCACAAAACGGCTCTCTCTCCTGGGCTCCCTGCTCCAAGGCCCAGGAGGGCTGGGTTCCTCATCATCTAGAAACAGGCGCTACATTTGAGGATGAGCCTGCTGTTTTCAGGAGGGCAGAGTCCAGCCTGGTTGCCTGGAGTGGCATGTTCTTGGTCTTCTCCAGACTTGTCGGAGGACATTCTCAGAATCGTGTCACCGTCTCACAGGCCCACTCTGAACGCCTCTCTCCCATCCTGCCCCTTACAGTGTGCACACAGCCTGTCTTTGCCAAGAGCTAGTTTCTCTCCTCCAGCCAAGCAGGACTGGCTCTGGAAGCTTCTGCAGACTGATCCCCTTGTTACCTTCCATGAAGAGCCCGTACACGTAGGAGCCCTCGCGGGGGGGAGCAGTCATATCCTCTCGGTTCTTCTTGGTCACTTCCACAGACAGACACATCTTGTCCAGCGGCCACTCGTTCTTCCTGGCCATGGACTGCATGATGGCGGTGAGGAAGGACTGGGGGTTGAAGAAGCCGGCCAGCCACACGGTGGTGGGCAGGGCAAAGTCCGTCGTCCAGGCCTCCAGTTCCTGGAAGGAAGCGTGAGCAGGCATTAAGACTAGAACCTGAACCTTTCGTGCCTGCATCTCAGCAGCGCCGAGAAGGACTTAGAGATGAGAGATCAGTGAAGCCCGGCTACCTGCCTGGGACGTGGCTTTACTGTCTGGCTCCATTGCAAATGAGGGAATGGGAAGAGGAGGGTCAAGGAGGGATGGCTTGGAGGATAATTTGGGAGCCCAGAAAAGCCTTCTGCTTTTGTCACCTTGCCGCTTTTAGAAGGCGGCTCCCCCTGATGGGTCTCCCAGGCTTGAGCTCTGCTGGAGAGAGCTCTGCTTGTGTTGGTGGAAGCTGCTTTCGTTCCAGGCTCGCTGTTTTCTTCCTTTAGGAGGAAGTGCCTGCATTGTCAGGCGTCTTTGTTGTGTGGACCAGACCCTTCCGGCCCTGCTCTGACAAAGACCAGGCCAGCAGGGCTCCAGGCCTCTGGGCGGGAACACGTTCCCCCTTCCCAGCCACGTTCCTGCAGGCTCTGGGGTGGGGTGTGCTCAGTGTCAGGTTAGGCAGCACGACTCCGTGGAAAGCTCTCCTTACCCTGATGCGGAGCAGCAGGTCAGCATACCAGGCCGCCAGGCCCATCATGGAGGGGTAGGCTCGGGCGACCCATGTATCAGGCACAGTGTCGTAGAACAGAGCTGTGGACAGGTCTTCCATGTCGGTCGTGATGGTCAGTTCCCCCTGAGGGACACACAGACAGAAGTGCTTAGGGTCCTGGGCTGTGCCTCTCGGCAGGGACGCAGACCTGGTCGGTCACATTCCTTGTTTTACCCGCCCTCAGCAAGGTGGGAGCACACCCCCCTGTGTGTGCTATGAGTTGTTGAGAGAATGTAGTTTGACAGTGTGGGTCAGTATGGTGCCTCTGCAGAGGCCATGCCAGCATTTCCTGCCAGGGAACAGTCTAGATGACCTCTATGGCTTGTTCTGGAGTGCCTACAACTCCAGACCAGGGAACCAAGAGGAGGCAGTGGGTTTGTTGCTGGCCCGGGGTTTGTTGTTTGTTGTGCGGCTGAGGAGGTGAGTCAGCCTGTGGGCTGCCAGCCTACTTCCTAAGGCACGTCCCCGGGCCCGGCTGACCCATATTTTTTTTTCACCTTCAGCCCCAGGTTCAGCTCCTTTAGTGAACGGCGCATTTCGTTGGTTAGGATGTTCATTCTTTCACATTCTTGAAAGGCGACTACCACGTAGGGGGTCTTTTCAGCTGCCTTCGCCATGATCTCTGCCATGTTGAACGTCTCTGGGATCTTCTCTAGAATCTCCTCCAGCACGGCCTTCACCTGGAAGTCAGTCCACAGCCCCCGTCACTGCACCTGCACCAGCCAACCCTCCCACAGCGTCAGGTCAGAGAGCTGCCCCTGACGTTCACAGCTCCATATCCGGGAACAAAGGGAAGTGGAGTTGCCAGAAAATTAGGATCATGGAGGTGTAGCCCCACATTTGACAAGGAGAGGGGAATCTTGGCCAACAGACTTGGATGTTCTGGTCCCGCTGTCAAGGCCGTATGTCTGTGGCCGTGGGAGCATCAGGCCGCCCTAGCTTGGTACCTTCGGACATCCCCGGATGCACCAGCTTCCTTACCCTGTCAGCTCACCTGGCAGGCGTGGGATTGTGGCCTTGTCCTCCGTGTGGGCTGCAGGGACCTTGCTGGTCACACCCACTCAAGGGGTGCCCCACACGGGGTCACATACACCACTGCCCATCAGTAGATTTATGGTTTCAATCATTAGACTGAGAAAAGGTCCTGGGCCCTCATAGCCTTTCCACAGCATAGGGTCTTCCAATCAAGAATTTGGTCCATTTACTGGGAAGCCCAATACTTAGCTGATTTCTACTAGAACTTGTCCAGGATTTATTAAAAAGTGCAGAGGTGCCAATGCCTCATGAGATGGCAGAGGTAGCCCAGAATTTATTAAGTGCTCTTACGTTCTCTGAGCTCTCCTGCTTTGAGTGTTCGTGGGATCTGCCCACTGTAATCGTCTAAGCTCATCTGGAGGGACTGTTCTAATGCGTCTAGACTGTCCTGTAAGGGCCACATTTGCTGCTCTCCCAGGATTTTCAGCTGCTGCTCTTGTGCTCCCAGGGCAAGGTGGGAGAAGGGCCGCACTCTTCGCCAGCACTCAGTTGGTGAAGTTAGGCCTCAGGGAGGGTGGCCGGCCTAGACTGTGCCCAAGTACCTGAGGATGCCCCACCTCTCTAGGCCCCGGGTGCTCACGCTCAGCCTACAGCCGCGCCAGGAGGACCTGCTGGCCAGTTTGCAGGCCCCACCCCTGAGTTTCTGATTCCGAGGTCTGGGGTAGGGCCCGAGAGTGGTTGCTAACAAGTTCCCAGGGGCTGCTGCCCATTGGGGCGCACTTCACGACCCCCAGTTCTAGGCCCTGCCCTTCCGCTGTCGCTGGGATGGATATTAAGGCTCCTGCCTTCTCCTCGCGAGATACTCCTGTGCCTGCTCCCGAGTCGGTCTCCTTGGGCTGCATTTCCAGTACAGTGCGGAACAGCTTCTCTGAGGTGACCGTCAAAAAGCCAATCTCTGCATTGGGGTGCAGGCCGTACAGGTAGGGACTCTCGGGGGGCAGGTTCTCATCGATGTATTCGTGGTAGCCCTGAAAAGGGGCGGTAGGTAAGCAGGCTGCCAAGGTAAAGCAGTGCAAGCTGGAATGCGTGTTCCTGGGTTATTAAGCATTTCTTACCAGAACATTCTGCCACATCTTGCCCTCTGTACAAACCCCACTGGTTTCTCTAACCCGCTTTTTGGCCTCCCCCTTTTGCTTCCCAGCTACATAAAGGAAGTTTCCACTCCCCCTCCCCAAAGGCTGCTTTTCAAACCCTCTCTTACTTTGGTCGCCTGGCTTCTTGCTCAATTATTGATATTCCATTTGTGACGCATGGCTCTCCCGGGGAGCCGGCCGGGACGGCATTACCTTTGTAGCTGCTGCGTCACAGAGTGACTTCCTGTTTCATGGGTTCTCATTCCTGAGAAGGCGCTCCCTCACCTTGTAATCCAGGTTCGGGGGGATCTGAAAGCCCGGGGCCAGCAGGATCTCTCCCTCCAGCATCTCAGCCCGGATGTACTCCGCCAAGTACGTCCTGCAGAGCCGGCGGTCCCAGTCGTCCGTGATGTGGCCGCCATACATGATTTCACCAAAGAGGTAGCGGAGGTCATCCCAGGGCACCTGAAGGAGGATGGAGGCAGTCGGGGAGGTGCCTGCCTGTCAGTGTCTGTCAGAATGGCCGCTGTCAGCTGTTGTGTGAGGGCCCGCTCCTCCACAGCAGCTGCTTCTCTGTCACCCCTGCCTCTTCCTCCCCACCAGGCCTGAAGGCTCACCTGTTGCCCTTGGTCTCCAGGCCCAAGGCTCGCCTTTCCCTGCGGCACTGCCCCTGGGTGTCTGACTCGGGCCAGCCTCCCTTGATGCCCTCTTTCCCTTTGGCTCCTCTCACGAGGGGCCCTCCTCCTTCTGTCTCAGACGTGCTCCACCCCTAACCAGGGACGCCCCAGCCTTCTGCCCACAGCCGTCTCTGTCCTCTCCCTTCACGGTGACCTTGTCGGAGCTCGTCTGCCGGAACCCCAAACTCCACATGTCCACCCCCAGCCCCAACTCGCTCCCTTTGCCCACTCCTCCCCCCGTTACCCGTGCTCGGAGAGGTGGGGCCATCGCTGACTCTCCCTTCGCCGTCCACTTTCAACAAAAGCAGTTTAATTCTACGTGGATTGGGTAGTGGCTCTCGGGCACCATGAAGTCCAGTTAGTTGTATCTAATGCCCCGAGTAGGTCTTCCTCCGAGCGCGCTGAGATCACCCTGGTCCATTTCCTTGCTTATTGCTCTGTTCCCGGTAGCTCTTACCCATGTGCGGCTCGGACGTCTGTAGCATAGTGATCTTTTTTTTTTTTTTTTTTTTGTGGGGAGGACCAGCCCTGAGCTAACATCTGTTGCCACTCCCCTTTTTGCTGAGGAAGACTGGCCCTGGGCTAACATCCGTGCCCATCTTCCTCTACTTTATGTGGGACGCCGCCACGGCATGACTGACAGGCAGTGCGTCCGCGGGCGCACGGGATCCGAACTCGTGAACCCCGGGCTGCCAAGCGCGGACTAAACCGCTGCGCCACCGGGCGGCCCCAAGTAGCATAGTGATCTTTGCGCAGTAACTTACTGACCAGAACCTTGGCTCCCCAGGGCTTAGATCACAGACCAAACTGGGCAGTGTGCACACACGCACTCAGCCCGCGTCCGCATCCCTCCCAGTCAGGCCAGGGGGACTCTTCCCGGCTGGCTGTTGCCGTGTCTCTCCGCTCAGCCCACCCTCAGCCGCTCCAACTGCTCTCCAGCTTCCTTTTGCTTTCACGTCCTACCCTCAGCCTGGAAAGTGGTCCTTTCAGCCACCACTTGCCAAAATGCCGCTCATCCTCTGAAGCTGGCTCAAATGCAGCCTCCTCCACAAAGCCAAGGATGCGTTTCTCTGGCTCCCAGGCCCCCAGCATGTAGCTGTTCCTCCTGCCCACTGTGTCCAACAGAAGTCTAATGGGAGCCACAAGTGGCAGCCACATATGTAATTTCAAATTTCCAAGCAGCCCCTTAAGAAAAGTAAAAAGATCATTCCAACAGGTAATCAGCATAAAAATTAATTAACAAGGTATTTTACATTCTTTTTTTGTACCAAGCTTTTGAAATCCAGCATGTATTTTACCCCTCAGTTTGGACACACTGCATGTCACGTGGGACCTCACTGTGCATGCTCGGCACATAACCGCTTCGCACAAACGTTTTCTCTAAGGATTGTAGCTCCTTAAGGGCAAGGAGGGTGTTTGTGTAAGGTTGTCACTTCCACAGTGCCCTGCCTAAAGCAGCTGTTTGCCAAGGACTTGCAAATTAAAGTTAATTGAATAAGAACTTGATTATCAATTGTCTGATTTGGTCTCATGAATTTGTACTCAAAATATTAATATTCTCTAAATTGTCATTTTGTGACTTAACATTTTTTCTCTTCTTGGTTATCTTGGGTATGAGCTGAGTTACTTTTTCTGCATTTTACTTATTTTCTTTGGGGACAGCTTCTGTTTCTCCTGTGAGAAACAGCAGGGTTGAGCACACCCCACAGGCTACCTCCTGGGGACGGTCCTCCCTGAGGGTGGGAGGCAGTGGGACTAACTGCCAGGGACAGATGCCACCCGTGTTCCCACACCTGCCGGATGAAATCCCTGCGTGCCCCTCAGAGACACGACACCAGGCCTGTCCCTGAGAGTCCGAGTGGGTCGGTGTGTGTCTGACAAACGCTCCAGTGTGGGAAGCACCGATCTACTTCCTCGGAGTCGGGAGGATGGAACAGGCTGTGGGACACGGATGACAGCATCACAGGCAGTTACTTCACGTGGCTTCTCTGAGGCCATGAGCTCAGACAAAGGAAATGTCACGCTGGGCAGGCCCGGTGCCCACAGCCTGACCGTAATTAATGCTGCTCAGCAGAACGCGGATTTCCTCTGGGTGCCATTTGCCCGATACCCCACTGGTCACTGGGCACGCAGTGTGCCTCCTCGAGCTGTTCCTTACCCACCTGGGATCCTGGGTGTGTGTGCATAACGGGGGAAGTGTCTGAGTGGATGTCTTTAAAAAAATCCCGGTAAGAGTGTCCCTCCCACACGAACCTCCCCGGGAGGACTGCTGCAGCGAGGCGGCTGCGGGGGTGAAACCCTCGTGCGTCCTCCCCCTCGCGTTTATTTATTTGTGTCAGTGTCGGAAGACGTGCTGCCGGCTTCAGCTCAGCCCTGTTTTAGGTGAAGTGACCACCAGCACCCCGTCCCACCCTCTGCAAATGGAGACCACCCTGTGCCTCCTGCTGCATGGGGGCGCGGGGAGCTGACCTCCAGCCCGGGCTGCTCTCCTGCCTTCTCCAAGGTTGGATGTTTTTCCAGGGAACTGAGAGAGCATTCCAGTTCAGACTCAGGACCCAATCCTGGGAGGCCGTCTTTCTCCACAGTCTGGGCCGGGCAGCTCTTTCGTGGCTGCCCAGGCAGGGCGGCCTGCTCTGTGGGCTGAGGGGCAAGGTGGTGTTTGATATCATCGGTCGTCAGAGGTCATCAGAGGTCGTTGGAGGTGGGCCCCTTGTCAAACCATCTCAGGCTGCCCACAGGGAGTGGATGTGGCCTTCCCTGCCTGGCCTTAGTGTCCCCCCTCCCACCCACATTTATTATAATAGCGTGACAACAGAGGAGGGGGTGCCCCAGACTCTAGCGCTCCTAGGCCAGGTGGGGCACTTCCCACCTTTCCTTGCTTGACCCCGAAGCTGAGGGTAGGGTGTTATCCCCAGGCTCTGAGAGGTCTTTCAGCTAGTGAGGGGCAGAGCTGGGCTTCAAACCCAGGCCCCGGGGCGCCAGCGCCATTTATGACCATGTCACAAAGGGGTGAGCGCCTCCTCGGCCACCTGGGCGCTGGGAGGGACTGCTGCCCAGTTCAGCTGTGTGACCACCTTGCTCCTTTGCCCTGAGGTGGGTCTTGGGAGCCTCCTGGGCGAGCTGAGTGCTGCTCTTGTTCCCTGTCCACCTTTCTCGGGGTGAGAAGGCGCTGGCTGCACAGTCCTTGTCACTTGATTTGGGGGCAAGAGGAGGAGCCCAAGCTTTATGGGGTTGCATAGCCCTTCTGCATCCTCCTGGGGTCACAGAGGCACGTGCTGTGTCAGCGCCAGACTTTGTGTAAGATCCTGGAAGAGCTAAGTGAGGCGGGGAGAACTGCTCACAGTTCCGGATGGGATGGCCAAGCCTTAGGGGTTCTCTGGGCAGGGTGCTGGGCCATCCATCGGGGGCATGTGCCACTGACTCGGGGGCTCCCACGTGGATTCAGCCCCGCAATCGGTCCCACACTGCAGTCACGGCCTCAGGCCACGTGGGTCTCCCCTCAGAGTCTGCAGACAGCCTGCTCGGGTCCTCATGGCTAGAGACAGTTCCTGGAGGCCGCACTGGCTTTCTTTTCAGTCCTCTGTAGCTGTAAGCAGATGACTACACATTCATTTGAATTTTCAGTAAAAATGACGCATTCCGGTCTTTCCGGGGGGCTGTTTTTGGCCCTCCCTCTAGACCTGGGTTCTGTCTCCAGACACTGGCTGAGCACCGACGAGGCCCGTAGCCTGGTCCTCTCCCAGCTCACATCGCCCAGCGGTGCTGGGATTTCTGGGGGAAATTCCTGTTCAGGTGCAGGACGGCAGATCTCCAGAGAGATCTGACCCCTCTGGGGTGTGATAACAAGCAGAAAAATTGCCAGATAGCTGACAACTGCAGGAGTGGTGGCAAAGGACTGGATAAAAATTATACCAGGTTGCTGGGATCACAGATGATCCCTATGTTTTCAGATTTTCTTTGGCTCATGAAACCTATTTAACGTCTCTTAAACATAAGACAAATTATAAGAAAGAGGGAGGGAGGAGACGGATGGAGGGGGAGAACGGCGCTGGGCGCCGGGGGAGCCAGCGGCCCACGTGCCCTTTACCTTGGTGTTGGCCTCTAGGTAGTTGTAGAGCACGTTGACAGAGATGGTGAGGTCTCCGTTGTTGAAGGGGTACGACCTGTTCCAGCCCTGGGCCCCAAACTTGCGCCTCTCGGCCACCACGGCGTGGAAGTAGCACAGGGCAAAGAGAATGCACTTGAACTCCGTCTCCTTGGTGCACATCTCCAGGGTGTCCTGTGGAGGAGCAGGCTCCAGGTCAGGCAGAGCCCACAGAGACGGCCCAGGTGGGGCCGGAGCCCTGTCTTTGCCAGCTGCTTCCCCGGGTGCAGGTGGGGTGGGTGCCAGTGTGGGTGCAGGGGGTAGGGTAGGGTGCAGGTTGGGGGTGGAATGTGGGTGCGGGTGGGGGGTGGGGGGTAAAGCCATTGACTGCTCTGAGCTGGTCTTTCAAGTCTCTGCCGGCCTGTAAAGGCTGGGGTACGGGACACTTGCTTATCCTTGTTTCTTTCAGAAATGTAGTTTTATCCCTTCAGCACTGATTACAAGTCAAATTATGGATCCTACGTGTTAAAAAAATAGTCCCAAATACAGGACATTTCAGGACTCCTTTAATGAGAAATAATGTTCCTTTACAGTTATCAATGTTCCTCATCGTTGAGGTACAAACAGTATCCCAACAACCGGTAAAGTCTTCCTAGGAGGGAGGGAGCCTAGCAAACCTTCCATTTACGTGGCCCCAGGGAAGGCACACCCAGCCTCAATTCTGAGTCACAGTTCTGTGGGTTTGTGGGATTTTACTGATTAGTCTTTGCAAAGTGGGTGGCTCCTGAACACACAGACACTTCTGGAAGCTAAGCTGTGCTGTTCCTCATCCCTCAGCGCTGACTGTGAGCGCCTCCGGGCCAGGCTCTCTGCTGCAGCACAGCGGCCAACAAGCCTGACAAGGGGACAGACATCTGGCAGATGGTCACGGTGGTGAAAAGTGCCAGGAAAAAAGTGCACCAGGTTTATCAAGAGAGGGGCCCTGTCCCGAATTCCGTGGAAGCCCTGACAACGTCTGGGCAGATGTCCAGCTGGAGGCGCAGATGGGGCTCTGTGACCCCAACATCCCCTCCAGGTTCTTCCCCACTGCCTGTCGTAGAGATGGCACTGTGGCCTGTGGGCCCGGGAGATGGGTCTGGCTGGTCCCTTCCAGCCATCGGCTTGTAGTGAGGGCGTGGAGATGAGAGATGTCCAGAGGGAGAGACTCGCCAGCCCCAGAGGATAAAGGAAAGCCTGGCGTCTGCCTCCACGGAGTTCTCGCTGGTCGGATTGCTGGGCCTCCTGGGCCTCTGTGCTGTGTGGTCACAGACGTGCCCGAGGATGGCTCCGGCGGGTCCCAGACACCACTGCCTTTTCCTGTGACAACTCCGTGAAGGCATCAGGCTCCCGAACTTGTGAGGGTCCACTCAGGAGGCAGTGGGGCTCAGCCTTCTCAGGGCCTCCCTTCTGATCTCTGCAGATGCCTCAGGTGGTGGACCAAGTCAGAGCACAGCTCAGCAAGTCCTGGCCACGTCTGCATGACTCTCTTGCCAACTCTTCCCTAAAACCCGAGGCCCCCCAGACCCTGGGCATTGTCCCAGTCCCCACGGCCCCCCAGAGGCCTCTGCTTGCCCCAGTTGGGCTCCACCCACCCTGGGGAGCCGCTCTCCGGGTCTCAAAGGCCCTTGCATGTTCTCTTTTCGCCCGTCTGCACCTGGCTGACCCCACTTGCCCCTCTGGTCTCAGCTGTCGGCCTTGGCACCCCTTCCCAGCCAGGACTGGCTTAGGTGCCACTCTGTGTGCTGACCAGTGCAGGCTCCAAGCTCCTGGAAGTGGGGGCCAGCTTCCCGCCTACCTCGCCACCCACCCATCTATTACGGGCTGACACTTAGCAAAATGTAGTAACAAGGAAACACATCACGTGCTTGGAGTCACAGCAATGTCAAATTGCTACCAAATTTACTGGATGCCTCCTCTCGGTTTCTCTACTGATCTCGCTAGAGAAGGCAGCAAACAGCTCTGGGGCCGGCGTCAGCCCACAGTTTGAGCAGCGTCCCTCTGGGTCCCAATGTGCTATTACACTGCATTCCCGTTCCTGTGGACACATCCACGCCCCTCACTAGACTGCAGGCCGGCCACCCGCATAGCCAGTCTTGTTCATCATTTTCTCCCTGTGCTGACAGCGTCCTGGTGCACAGCATTTTCTGTTTGGAGGAAGGAGTGAGTGACCCATGGGGCCCATCGGTTCCCCTGCTTTCAGCTCTCTGTGACTTCACACTCTCACCTCCGTGGGTCCTTTAAAAGCCTGTGGGGAGTTGTTAGTTGATGACTCAAATATTTTCATGCAAGTTTTTCTTTTTCTTTGTTAACTTTTTTTTGAAGAAGAAGAAGATTGGCCCTGAGCTAACATCTGTGCCAGTCTTCCTCCATTTTGTATGTGGGACGCTGCCACAGCATGGCTTGATGAGTGGTGTAGGTCCGCTCCTGGAATCCAAACCTGTGAACCCTGGGCCAGCAAAGTGGAGCATGCAAACTTAACCACTATGCCACCAGGCCGGCCCAAGTTTTTCTTTATATATTAAATAAATCAGATATAGAAGTTATGGATTCTTGGCACAATGTACTCCATCAGTAGATCTTTGTTAGGTGTTTTTGGAGAATACAGGATTTCCTCCTCAAACGGTTTTAGACTCTAATTGGGAGATCAACTCTGTGCACCTAGTACAGAGCAGATCAGATGATCAGGTGCCAAAAGAATGAATACAGATGCCAGCGGTTTGCAGAAGGGAACAAAGATGCCAGGGAGGACTCCAGAGAAGGAGTGGCTTGGGGACGGTGAGGTGTGGCCAGGACGGACGCGGCATGTGAGCGAGGACCTGGGCAGAACAGGAAGTGGACAGGCCCTCCCAGGCCAAGCAGGCTGAGGCCCCTGCGCCCCGTCCAGGAGTGCAGGTCGCCCGGTCGTGTTTTTGCAGTGCTCCCACTGAAAGCAGGTTGGGGGCCTCCCTGGGGAGGGAGGCAGACCTGGGCATGGCCAGACACAGGGCCCAGCGAGGCCGATGTTACTACTCCTGCCTGCTGCTCGTCGCCCGCCAGCCACTGGGGTGCTCCGGCCCCATCCATCAGCAGTTGGCCTTCCTCACGCCTCATGAGGAGTGAGAGCTGGGGCCAGCGAGGCCCTGTGGCCCCAGCAAAGCTGACTGACCATTGGAGAACCACCCTTGGGAGCTTGGCCCCTCCCTAAGGTGCTCGGACAGACCAAGGACCTGGATTGCATTTCCCTGTGCTGACTGGCAGCTCATGAAACTGATTACAAATATGCATTTCTGTTTTGTAAAGGTGTAAGTGATGGACACTCCCACAACACTTTAAATTCTTTGCATTTTGCGCACAGTCTTTCGGGAACAGATTGTACAATTAGAGGTGTGTGCGTGTGTTGGGGACGGCGTGGGTGGGTGAGAACCAGCCTGGAGCGTCCCGAGTTCCGAATCCGATCCTCAGCTCTGCAGGCCGAGATCCCTGGTCCGGGTCCTGAGTGTCACTCAGACTCGGGGGTGGGTGCTGGGCACGGCAGAGGGAAGCCGCCCTACCTGGGTGAAGAGGTCCAGGGCCTTGTGCAGGTTGGCGTGCATGCCCGTGGGCGGCTCGTTGGTGATTTTGATGGCGTTTTCCAGGATGCCCTGGGGGATGATGTGGGACTCAGGGCTGGGGGCGGGCTCGGCGCTGATGAACACGCGGTAGTCCTTGTGGCTGCCTGTGCTGTACTGCTCCACCTTCTTGTCCAGGGTGCTCAGCCACCGGGCCACCAGGTGGATGTTCTGCGGCCAAGACAGGACTTAGGTCCCACACACTCCTTCCCTGCCCTGGGCCCACGAGGACAGGCCGCTCGGCCATGTCCCTGGGCGGGTCAGGCAGGGCTCCTCCTATCGGCACCTGCACTCCCCCGACTGCCGCCCACCCTCAGCTGGCGCTGGGCATGCTGGATACCTTCAGCTAAGCACCTGAACGTGTGCTCCCTTAATCCAGCACCTCCAGCCACATGGCAAGTGCTTCCCGCCCTCCGCCGGCATAAGCCTGGGATGCTGTGGCCCCCAGCCCTTCTCTGAGAGGTTTGGGTAAAAAGAAATGACTTGAAGCTGAGGTCTTGGCGTGGGACCAGGCCCTGTGCATGGAGGTCAGCCCACCGTGGGGTCTGTGGAAGCCGGGCCGGCTGGGCAAGTGGGGACCTAGGAGGGGCGGTGGTGCTAGGATTCACCCAAGAGTGGAGAGAGCACCTCCTGGGCTGTTGTGGCTTCCCCCAAGTGAGGGGGAGGGAGGGATGCTTCTGTCCCCTCGGGTTTTTGTTGTTTAAATAGTATCTCTCTAGGGTTCTCTGGCATAAAGCCCAGTGTCTTTCTCACCGTTGAAGAATCCACACTTTCACCGGAGCAGTCCTGACGCCCCACGCCACCCAGCTGACCCAGGCAGAGCCTCCTGCCTCCTCCTCCGTGGGCTGTAGGATTCCCAGCCATGTTCCTAAATGCAAATCCCACAACCTGCTTTCCTGCAGGCCTTTAGGCCAATCCCCAGGCCGCCTCGGTGCGGGGAGCGCTCACCCTAGAAGTGCCGGCGCCCCGTACCTGCAGAATGACCCAGTGTCCCATCTCTGCAGCCACATCCAGAGCATTCTCGGCCACCACCTCTTGTCCCTGCCCCAGGGACACGTTGTGGAGTTTCCCGTTGTCTATGGTAAATCCCAGTTTTTTCCCTAAAGGAAAGAAAAACAGGAAAACCATGGGGATGATTGAATGACAAAGGTTGAGGCGCTGTGATCCACACCTGGGAATTCCACACTCTCCCCCACTTTTTTTTATCAGGGTAAAATACACATAATATCAAATTCATCTTTTATTTTTTTTGCTGAGGAAGATTGGCCCTGGGCTAACATCTGTGCCAGTCTTCCTCCAGTTTGTATGTGGGTCGCTGCCACAGCATGGCTGATGAGTGGCATGTAGGTCCACACCTGGGATCCAAACCCATGGAACCAACGCTGTCGATGCAGAGCGCACGAACTTAACCACTATGCCACCGGGCCGGCCCCTCAAATTTAGCATTTTAAAAGCCATCTTAATGAGTACAATTCAGTGACATTTAATACATTCACAGTGCTGTGCAACCATCTATCTGGTTCCAGAACATTTTCATCACCCTAGAAGGAAACCCCGTACTCATTAAACAGTCACTCTCCATCCCTCTCCCCCTAGACCCTGGCAACTGCTAATCTGCTTTCTGTCTCTATGGATTTACTTATTTTGGAGAGTGCAGATAAATGGAATCATGCAATATGGGGCCTTTGTGTCTGGCTTCTTCCCCTTGGCATCATGCTTTCAAGGTTCATCCGTGTTGTGGCATGTGTCAACACTTCATTCCTTTTCATTGCTGAATAATATTCCATTGTATGGAGAGACCATATTTTGTTTATACATTCATCTGTTGATGGACATGTGGGTTGTAGCTACCTTTTGGCTGTTATGAATGGACATCCCTGTAAAGCACTTATTTGAACACCTCTTCTCAGTTCTTCCGGTGGACACCCAGGAGTGGAATTGCTGGGTCCTACGGTAATTCTGTGTGTAACTTATTGAGGACTCACCAAACTTTTCTCCAGCGTGGCTGAGCCATTTTATGTTCCCACCAACTATATACAAGGGCTCCAATTTCTCCACATCCTCCCAACACTTGTCATTTTCTATGTTTTTGATAATAGCCATCCTAACGGGTGTGAAGTGGTATCTCACTGTGGTTTTGATTTGCATTTCCCAGTGACCAATGATGTTAACACAGGCCCCTTTCTGAAGCCATCACTCCGCGGGCTACACTTACCCAGGGCTTCCACGTCTTTCAAGGGGTCAACCCCAGGGGAAAGGATGAAGAAGATTGGAGTGGAGGGGCTGCTTTCCTCATAGGACTTGGAAAACTCGACGCTCCGGCCCTCCACGAACTTGCTGCCCATCTTCTCCTCCACAAAGTTCCTGGGGGAGATGGGAGTGGTCAGACGGAGGGTGAGGGGGCCGGGTGGGCTGTGACCAGGGGGTAGGGCCATTTCCTGGTGGGCTTTCTTAAGCAGAGGAAGGTCTCTGGCCGGAAAGCAAAGTCTTTACAGGGGCTTTCCTCTGCGCACTGAAAGGGTGTGAGGGGGAGCACGTGCTTCCCGCCCTGGCGGCGTTTGCTCCCACCAGGCCCTGCAGTGCGCTCTTCCTTGGAGCGGCCTAGTAAGGACAAGTGAGAGGCGGCCTTCACGAGCTGAGGCTGCCCGTTTTCGAAGGCACACAGGTGAGCTGGGAGGGAACATGGGCCACGATGGGGCCATGATGGGCCGCAACTCAGGGAGTTCCAGGAGAGCAGGCCCGCCCAGTGCCAGGCGGGCGCGGACCCTCGGGGCCCTCAGTGCTCCCAGTGAGGGGTCAGTTTCTAGCGATTCCCTGTTTCCCACACATTTTATATCTGCTGTGCGGACAAGGGCCGCAAGAAGGAGCAGAACACAGGGAGTCTCTGTGTCCCGGTCTCTCCCCCGACGGGGGCTTTGAGGAGGAAGGAAGTTACGTGAGAACCGTTTGGTGAGCTTCAAGGACACAAAACATGGATATAAGCACCCCTCTTTACATAAACGCCTCTCTGTTCCAAGCCCCAAACTCTTTTCATCTTGACCCCGATAAGCCTGGGGTCAGCTGAGGCCCCTGTTGCGGGAAATCGAGTGTTGTTCAGGATGACCTTGGATCTCAGCTCTCTGCCCCGCTCCCTTGATCACAGATGGCTGAGCTTGCTATATTCTGAAGGAATCAGAGGAGCTAAAACCGGGAAGACTTAATGTCCAGCCCTGTGTGAGAGGAGGACCCAGGGCCGGCATGCCCAGGGAGAGCTCGCTCATCCTCCCCCGTAGGCTGTCTGAATGCGCTGGGCATCCTGTAAGACTGTCAGGTGGGCCTGTTCACTCAGAGGCCACCCCCGACTCCTTCCCTCTGATTCAACTGGGAATCTGCGGGCTGGTGCCAGGCAGGGCTTCCCACTCCCTGGGGACTTTCTGGGGACACGCCTGCTCTGGCCTTTGTGGCTTCTATACAGTTTCCTGAACCAATGCTGACTACAGGCGGGGCTGGAGCAGGGGTGGGGGCTGCCCCTGGAGGCCTCTGATTGTGTTCCATTCCCGCCTTGGGAACTGACTCGGAACGTTAGGTGCTAGGATCCTTGTCCAGGAAGGACTTCCAGAATGTACCAAGTCACATGTCACTAAATCACTGTTGCTGATGACCTTGCCAGGCCGCATGGTCATTCTCTGCGGGTGAATGAATGATGCAGGAGAGTGGCGGACGGTTCCAGTCAGGCTGCACCAGTCCCAACACTGTGTCCTTGGCACAGGAGTGCTGGAGCCAGCTCCCAGCCATCAGCCCCCGCGGAAGTGTTTACACCGCAGACACTGGCAAGTGTGCAAACCAGGGCCTCTTCTTGGAGAGCCAGTTTGCCAGCAACCCCCCTCCCCCCACCGTGGGCGATTTACTCCCCCTCAGGGCTCGTGAACTGGGAACGTGGAAGATGTGTTGGAGGGCCCACAAGTTGACACGGGCGAGGCGCTTTGAAGCGCCCCCCATGACTGTTTGCTGTTACCATTCACCGTCCACGTGAATTTCCCTGCTTCTAAGCTACACTCCCCGATCTAATTAGGTTAATCTGCTCTCCTCAACATTACAGAAATGTCACAGAGCGAGGTTTGGGTTCCCCGGGTGTTTGGGTCACCCATGCCACTGCCAAGTGCACTAATGGCCACAAGTCTGTGGTCGTTTCCGTCCTTCCCGTGACCCATGCGCTTCCACGCGGGTTAGCTCAGGGGATTCTCAAAAACCCCTGGAGGCGGCTGGTCTGGACCCCGCACGCACTCCGCTCCGCAGGCAGGCGGCCTCCGCTGCGGGGGTCGGTACCCTTCACGCGGCCTCTCCAAGCTTCGTCCCACCTTGCAGCGCTGAGTCCAGGATGCCGGCCTGCTCTCTCCCCGGAGCACCTCGACTCTCCTACTTGACAGTGATTTCTGGTTTCACTCCACCCCCTTCCTCCTGCCCGCCCCATAACCCCTCTGGTCCCTTCCCTCTCCATGGCAGGAAAACAAAGCAAAACAGAAAGGTCTGTGAATAACCACGGGCTGAGTCAGGCCTCCACTTTGCCGGAGGGGGAATTCTATTAGGGAGTGGGTGTCTTTTGGGAAATCAGGCACATGAAAAGGACAAATGAAAAAGCAAAGACCTCAAACGACCCACATGCCCTCGAGAATGGGCCCTGGGCTCGTTTCACTGCCAACGCCCTCCACCCTCCTGTGACAGCTCAGTCCTCAGCTGGTGGGGGGTCGGGAGGGGCCAAATTCTCTCCACTCCAGAAGAGGATGGATGACCCCACAGAGGTCTACCCCAGGGACCCCGTTCAGATGACACGTGATGTAGCTATTCCTGGGTCCTTCTGTGAGGTGACAGACCCAACGGGGGCATGAAGGAGCTGGGAGCCGAGAGACCTTGACAGTTCGTTTTCCAGCCGGGGGGGGGTTTCAGGTCCAGAGAAATTGTTCATGAAATTAGAACAGTTCTCTGCAAAGGAGCCCAAACTGACAAAACTAAAAGATCTACTTTACATTTAGCCATTGGGGGCTTGAAAGTCCTCGAATGCTGATGGCTTTGCCATTGTTTTCTCCCCACAACATCCTAAAAGGACTGTGTGTGGCCACGGAGGTCATTGATGCCCACATTTTTTTTTAACTCTTGGAGGCCGACATGGGGAGTCTTGTTTGCCCATCATTTATCCCGGGCATCCCTCCTCGCTCAGGTTGGCTGGGGGTGAAGGGTCCCGCTAAGAACTCTGAATGGAGTCGGCAGACGGGGTGGAATCCACCTCTATCCCAGAACTACACGGGCCAATGCTTCGATGCCTCTGAGCCTCATTTTCTCCCTCTGTGAAATGGGGAGAAGAATGGGTGGACTTGAGTCCACAGGGTGCCTCGTACCGTGGTGGTAGCTGAAATCCCACACACACCTGTTGCCTTGGCGAGGGGCGGGACCGGGACACCCAGGCCCCGGGAGGGCGGGGACACTCACTTGACAGCGTAGGTCATGCGGTCCGGCCTCATGCACCTCACCATGCAGAGCTTCTGCAGAGCCGTCTTGTTCTTCCACTCCTTGGGGAAGATTTCCTTTTCTGGGGCTTCCGACTCCACAAGCTTCTTCCACCGCTTAGCGGATCCTTCAATGTCGTTGTCCAGGTTTTTGAACTCATCCATCTCCGAGAGGGCCTGGGGGCAGATGGCCCTTTCAGCTCTCCCCAGGCTCCAGCGGGCACCTTCCCTGAATGTTCCTTAGGAGGAGCCCAGGGCTCTGGAATAGGGGCCATTCTCGTCTCAGGGGACTTCCTTCTTCAGGTCTTTTTGAACTGGGACATTGAAACTTTGGGACATGAGGGCCCCTGAGTGTGCGTGTCCAGGATCTGAGGAATAACCTTTACATTTTGCACTTTCCTGGAAACGGGAGGTGGGGGGAGCGGTGGAAGGGCACCCCTGAGCACTCCCTGGGGCCTGTCTTGTGGCTCAGCTTGCCCCACAGGGACATGCGCAGGGCCACAATGAACATTGCTGCATTTGAATAGGAAAGGCAGCTCAGAGCTCTGGCCCTACCTCGGGGCCCCTCAGTTTACTGAATGTCGAGGCCAGTAGTGCCTTGTAAACATCCCCAGGGCGAACAGGAAAAGCCCCGCAGTGGGGAGGGAGCACGCAGTGTTCAAGTCTGCACACCAACCTTGATGCCTCCCCATCCCTGGTGCTGCAGGAAGTCCACCGGCGACAGGACCCCG
This sequence comes from Tapirus indicus, assembly GCA_031878705.1. NCBI lineage: Eukaryota > Metazoa > Chordata > Mammalia > Perissodactyla > Tapiridae > Tapirus > Tapirus indicus. Next base: position 56,780,170 of record CM062932.1, read on the forward strand.
GCCTTGAAACGGAACCGCAGGAGGAAATCCAGCTCCACTGGGTTCAGCTCTTTCTTCATGGACAAGACCTGAAGGAACGTGGGGCTGCTTAGAGGTCGCCCCACAACAGTGGGGTGGGGCGGCCAACAGCCCTTGGCAGGAGCCCCATCCCTGCCCAGGACTGGCAGAGAGGAGCTCACACTGCCCCCTGCAGGGGAAGCACCATCCTGCCCCTTCAGGTCTGGACAAAACTTTGTCTTGGATTTTTTTTTTTAATTGTGGTAAAATACACATAATATAAAACTTACCATTTTAGCCCTATTAAAGTATACAATCCAGTGGCATTTAGTACATTCACATTGTTGTGCAACCATCACCTCCGTCTAGATCCAGAACATTTTTATCGCCCCAAAGGGAAACCCCGTACCCATGAGCAGTCAGTCCCCCTCCTCCTCCCCTGGCCCCTGCAACCACCCGTCTACTTCTGTCTGTATGGATTTGCCTGCTCTGGATATTTCATATAAATGGAATCATACAGTATGTGGCTTTTCATATCTGGCTTCTTTCACTCAGCACGTTTTCAAGGCTCAGCCATGCAGTAGCATGTGCCAGCACTTCATTCCTTTTTATGGCCGAGTAATATTCCACTGTATGGAGAGACCACATTTTGTTTATCCATTCATCTGCTGATGGACACTTGAGTTGTTTCTACCTTTCGGCAATTGTGAATAGTGGTGCCGTGAATGTTTGTATGCAAGTATCTGTTTGAACACCTGTTTTCAATTCCTTTGTGTGTATACGTGTTCTGGGTCACATTCTATGTCACCTTGTCACTTGTGCACGCCAGCTCTCTGGGCCTCTAGCAGGCTTGGTCATTTGAAATGGCTGGGTGGAGCAACTGGCATGGCCTCCTCTGTCTCCAGAGCTGGGCCCTGGTCACTGCAACTTCCTTGGTCAGGCGCTCACACAGCTTCTCTCTTAGACTCCACAAAGCTTTCCCGAGTCAGACTCTTTTTTTTTTGGAGGGGGATCAAACAAAAAGTTCTTTGGGCCTATTGTGGAAGACACATTCAGTGCGACGAGTGGAGACACTTTCAGAGTGTGTTCTACCTGAAAAATTAGGGGGAGCACCAAGGAGCCTTATCCAGATGCCCTCTGAGCGGGAGAGAGACTCACATGTAAGAGGAACCTCCGTCACCTGGACTCCTAACTCCAAGTTTGAATTTGGATGCAAAGCCAGGTTTACACTGATGCCTGAGTATATATAAAATTAGTGTTTCCAACCACACTTATAACACAGAGTAAACAAAATGCCGGAGGCGCTGTCTAATCAATTTAACGGAACAAAAATCTTTAAAAATTTCAGCAGGTCTGCCTGAAGAGAGGAATGTTACTCATTGGTACTTTTATTTCCTTAAGAAGCATTGTTCAGCATCTACAGTGGGCTAACCGCTAACGCGGGACTGTTTACTCAGCATGACTTCAATGTGAGAGAATGACATTTCTTTGTAAAATTCTCTTTAACTGACCTGCCCTTCAGTGGCTCCCCCCTGCCTGCTGTCAACTAGAGAGAGCCCAGGCAGCTTCCAGTGAATCAGACTTCATCAATCCCCCCGGAATCTTGCTAAAATGCAGGTTCAGATTCACGGGGTCTGGGCCGGGGCCGAGAGGCTGCATTTCCCCAGGGGTGCAGATGCTGCGGGTCCTTGGACCACACTTTGGGTGGTGAGGCTAGACGTTACCTGAAACGCAACCTGTGCCAGGAAAATGAGTTTGTCTCGCTCGAAGAGCCCGCGGGCCGTGTACATGTAGACGGAATAGGTGATCTCGTCCGTCAGGTTGATCACTCGCTGTTTGACATCCTCGGCGGGGGTGGTCTTCTGGATGGCTTTCTCGAACACCACGTTGAAGGCCTGAGGAAGGGGCCACAGAGCACATGGCGGCTTGCAGGGCTGGGCTCTGAGGCCGCTCCGAGCTGCCCGCGGCTGGCTCTGGTTTGTTTCCATTGGGGGCGGGGGTCTGGGGGCACCAGGGGAAGAGCCCCTCCCTGGGTGCTGGCACTGGGCAGATCTGGTGCCCTGGCTCCCTTCCCCCCACTCCCATCTGCAGCCTGGACCCTGTCTGCCCTTGGAGGGTGAACAGGCACCACCCTGATGGCTGGGGGCGCTCTGGACGCCAGGTGCCCAGACGTGGGCCAGACGTGGCCACACCTTGAGCGAGAACTGGTAGATGGGGTTGATCTTGCTGAGGTCGCTCAGGATGAAGTACAGCAGGGACGCCCTCTCCGCAGCCGGCCGGTAGTTCTCTCTCGCCTCGTTGATTTTCACTTCTGTGATTTTTGCCTCTTGCACCTCAAAACGAACAAAAGGGGTTTGAGTGAAACTCGCAGGTGGACAGTGCTGTTGAGAAGATGGGCTGCACCCATGCTGTCCAGAGCCCTGGCTGCCTTGGAAGGTGAGGCAGACGGCTGGGGGCTGGGCCAGGACCCGTGCCCCTTCTCCCTGGCCCAGGCCCCCGGGGACACTTGTGTGACTGTGGCTTCTCTTCTCAGCGACCATCAGAGGAGGCACCTCTCAGCCCAACTGCCAACCCCCATGTGCTCTGGCGGGGGCTCAAGGGGGCAGCCCTGGGAGACAGTCCCCACCTTCTCCTCGATCTCGCTGGCCGTGTGTTTGGTGGTCTCCAGGTTCTCCACTAAGGCAGTGTCTCCCAGAAAGTTCCCTGACGCGGCTGACAGACGGGCCAGCAGAGAATCTTCCAGCTCTTTTAGTACAATCTTAAATTCATTTTGAGATTTGGTGAGGTTCGCCTGCGGGGGGCAGAGACCCGGGAAGGGAAATCGGCCATCGGCGGGGCCTGGCTGCACAGCCCGGGTGCTCGGGCCTCTCTGCAGCTTAGCCAAGACCCGGGGACTTGGACGAGAGCAACATGTCCAGCCTGAACGGAGGCGGCAGAACTGGGAGCCCCAGAACAGTGCAGGCCCCACTCCTGGCCTCTGCGGCTCCTGTCATCAGCGACCGTGTGGCCAGGGCTTGGGGACCCTTTGAGCCCACGCGTAGCTAAGACAGAGGGACGGAAGTGACCAGTGCAGGGGCGGGGCAGCAAAGACCACTCTCGTGGTGCTCGAGGGCCATCTGGGCACCGCTGTGACTCCTGCTCTTACAGGGAAGCGGGTGTTTGATTTAGAATTCGATTTGGGAGGCAGCCACGGAGGAAGAGGGACTCATTCTGTCCTGCACAACACATTCAGTGCGACATCCCCCTGGGTCAGGGTCCGTGAGTCGGACAGCCCTGCACCACATGACTGACATCAGGCCCCATCACCTTCAGCTGCTCTAGATCCGGGCGCTCTTTGGCCACCACGGCGGCCAGGAGCTGGTCCTCGAGCCCGTCCCTGGTGACCAGGAAGTTGATCAGGGTGCACTGGGCCTGCATCTCGGGCTTGTAGTGGGGGTTGAAGTACTTGGTGTGCAGGATCAGGCGGAAGTTGGGGTGGTACTCCACCTCCTTGTCGCCGATCTTAATGAACCTGGCGGTCAGTGGAGGAAGGGGTCAAAGGAGGTCCCAGCGACGAGTGACAGCAACACAGACACAGACTACCTTTCACACGAGCCTGGCTGCCTGTCCCCAGGCCAAGCTGCCCCGCTGAGCCCTGCTCTGGTCACTGGGAAAGGACTGCGACTTTCCTCGCTCTAGTCTTCTTCTCCGGCCTGTGACCCGACCCTTCCCGGAGATGCGCCTGCTCTTTCTCTGGCTGCTTTCTTCTGATCTGTAAGTAGTGTTGACTCAACTCTGGCTGCACATTGTACTCACCTGGGGACCTTTACAGACATACTCTGCCCGGGCTCCACCCCAAAGCCATTAACATCAGAACGACACCGGCATCCCAATTCAGAACACCAGTACATTCCGGAAACTCCCCGGGTGAATCTGATGAGTAGCCAGGGCTGACCAGGGTCTGCTAATCCACCATGGGAGGTCACTTCTCTCTGGCTTCCCGCTCTGCTGTCTCCTCTTTCTGGTCGAGCTCACTTTTGGGGCCTCTCACTCCACCCCTCGGGTATCCCCACTCATGCCAGGCTCTTCTCAGAGTCCAGGACATCGGCGTGTTTATTTGCCACCTCTGTTCTGGGCTTGCGCATGCCGCCTGCATGTAAAAGCAGCTCAACTCAACTCTGACATGTACATTCTTAAAGTTGACTTAATTTTTTTACATTAGAAAAGCGATGCAAGCTCAGTGCGTCCACCAGTGAACAGACGGACACAGCGTGGCACACGCAGAACTTGGACTACAGCCAGCCATAAAAAGGAACGAAGCACGGATACACACGCTACACGCAGGTGAACCTCGAAAACAGTCTGCTCGGTGTAAGAAGCCAGACACAAAAACGCACATATCGTGTGATCGCGTTTATATGAAATGTCCAGAATAGGCAAATCTGGGGAGATAGAGAGCAGACTGGTGGTTGCCAGGGGCTGGTAGTTGGGGGGAATGGAGAGTGACCGCTTAGTGAGTATGGGGTTTCCTTTTGGGGTGATAAAAGTATTTTGGAACTAGATGGAGGTGGTCGTTGCACAGCATTGTGAATATACTAAATGTCACCAAGTGGTTCCGTTAAAAATGGTTGATTTCATGTTATGTGAATTTTACCTGAATAAAAAAAAAATAGTAGTACAGGCTCAAGATTTGCAAAATGCATCCAAATAGAAGAAAACCACGAGCATTAAGGATCGCCACCTGCAGGTAATCACTAATAAAATGTGAGTGTGGATATTCCTAACTGGGGTGTGGTCCCACAATTTTCAGTCTCTCCCCTGGGAGCTGGGGGTTCCTTCACACCCATCAGCATTTGGTTGAAGTCCCTGTTGTCCACCAGGAAGGCAGAGGAAATTCTTGCGCTTTCTCTCCGTACACAGGCCAAACCTCCCCACTGAGGACGTTTGTGTGGGTTAAACCGTGGAGGTGGACACAGCAACTCACTTTCCCTTTTTAATCGTGTTCCTGCCCAGTAGAGGGTCCAGCACTGGGTCCACAGTTTCGCCAATGTTCTCGATGAGCAAGATGTCCCCTTCTGAAATGGCCCGCTCGATGATGTCCAGGTAGCTGTGGGCACAGCACGGGAGGAATTTAACCACATAGGGTCTGGTGACGGTGCAATCGCAGGCCCCAAGAGGCAGCCCTCCGAGTGGGAGGGCACTGGAGGAGAGGTGACTGAGGGGCCAAAAGCTCATTCCTGTCCGCAACTCATCTTTCCCTGAGGGGGGGCCCAAGGACTTCTGTGTAAATCACCCCTGGCCTCCTGGGAGTGGAGGTCACAAGGGAGCCAGCTGTGTGATGGCTGTAGAACCAAACATTTCACATCTGTATCTCATCCATCTCCCCCGCACGCTGGGAAGGCGTGCAGGGCAGCCTTTGTTACGGCCATTGTTTCTCATCTGTGATGACGAAGTAAACCACAGAGATGAGAGATGAGAAAATGACCATCCTGCAGCCTCCCGGCCAGCAAATGGCCAGGTAAGACTCAAGCCAGGCCGGGAGCCTCGGTCAGTGCTCCCTCCCTGTAGGAAGGGAGAAGAGCCCCGAGCTGAATTCTTTACCATTGACACTGTTCTCCAAGGCCTAATATTAAAAAAAAAAAAAATCCACCTGTGGGCCAGTATTTAAAGATCTGTCCATCCACTTAAAAAGCATGAAATGTCCGGGGCGAGGGGAGTGGGGTGCGTTTCCAAGCACAGTGGCCGTCCAGCCAGCGGCTGCCTTTGGAGCCCCTCCCGGTCTGCACCGTGCGCACCTCTTCTGCCCCAGGCGGATGGCCTTCAGTTGGTCGCCATATTTGTTTTTGATCCACTTGATGCCTTGCAGCTGGGCGTCCACGATGAGGGGCCAGCGCTCCGTGTTGCATAGGATGGTGGCATTCTCAGTGGACATGCGATCACTGGGGAGGCCCTGGTTGTTCCAAGTGGCCACATCCGCATCATCGGTCAGCAGGCTCAAGGGATCCAGACCCTTCGTGATCGGGATGGGGACCTGCCGGAGGGGAAGTGCTCTTTCTTAGAAAGGGTGATGTGACCTTATTGCCCGCCAAATAATACAGTGGTTCTGCAGTTAGAGAGTAGGCAAGCCAGGCCATGCAGGAGAAGACAGCCATTTGCACTCCCCTGTCAAAGCAGCTTGGAACCTGGCCAGAAGGGATGTCAGCATTGGCCACACTGGGCCACAGTCTAACCCTCAATGGCCAGGGACTCAGTCTCAAGAGCGAAGGTGAGATCGGGCTGGGTCTGCCCTGCTGAGGACCTCCCCAAATTTCCTGAGGGATGAATACAACCATACCTCTTACCTTTAATTTATTTATGTAAGGGATCCAATATTTCTCCATCAGCTCATTTCGGTATTTCTTGGTGAAGTAGCCCACATAAGAGACGAAGGCGGAAATCAGCAGGACGTCCCCGCACAGAGTGATCCCCTGGCTTTTGAAGTTCTCCACCGATTCAGCCCAGCGGACATTTTCCGATGCCAATCCTCCTACCAGCCTAAGATGGGCACAGGGGTCAGTGGGGGTGAACGAAAGGAACACGCTTCTGGGTGAAGGAGAGGATGGGACCAGAAGACCAGCGTTAACTCCCGTGAATCTTCGGAGCTTCAAATCCTTGTGTGACTCAGTGGTTCAACAATGAAAATGCTTTGGGGGAAATGTTTGGGAATAAATGCTTTAGGGAGGCAAAACTAATTCTTTGTGGAGGCAACTGGGAACACCGAGTTTCCCCTCTCCAAGCCATCTGCATCCATATCACATCTACGCTGACGACACTGGAGCATTTCGCACACTTGCTAAAGCTGCTGACACCACTGAGCACACGCTTGGGCTAGCGGGAAGTCTTGATGGAGGTGGAGTCCAGGTGGTGGCCATGGTGGCACATGTGGCATCCAGAGGGCACCTGGCCCTGTGTGGAGTGGGAACTCCAAGATGTGCATCATGCTCCTCAGGCCACTGGCGCGAGGACTGGTCCCTGACCCAAAATGGCACACCACGAGTCTGCGAGAGTTGACATAGTTGTTGAAAGTGCAGGTGGCCGATTAGGCTCACTGTGCTCTGTCTGCAGCACCGTCCAAGGAGCCCTGACTTCCCAACGGCCAAAAGGCCACTTGGATTTTCTTGGCAGGCGTGGTCAAGTCCCTCAAACCCACAGAAGAGCTTTGCACCCCACTGGAGGCCAACCCCACGCAGCCTGGGGATTTCCCAGGGTCCCCACGTCATGCTGACAACAATCAGTCAGAGGTTGCCAGCCCACTGGGAGGAGAAAACACAACCAGGAGCCACACCGTAGAACTGACTCCATCTGCCAGGGTCCAGTGCTCACTTTCAAAGATGAAAAGAAAGCTCTAAAGCTGTGCTTTCCACTAGGGCGGCCGCGAGCCACATGTGGCTGGTGAGCTCGAGATGTGGCTGGTCTGAATTGAGACATGACTGTAGGGGTAACTACACACAGATTTCAAGGACTCAGAATGAAAGCACACGTAAAATAGCTCATCGATCATTCTTATACTGATTACACACTGAAATGATCAGATTTTGGGTTGAATAAGATATATTATCAAAATCAATTTCATCTGTTTCTTTGTACTGTTTTAAGGGGGCAACTGGAAAATTTAAAACGATAGATGTGGCTCGCTGTCGTCCCACTGGAGGGTGACGCTCTGGAGTCACATGGGTTATACGGACTATAAAATGCACGTGCGCCGTGAGAGGACCCTGGAAGCCCGCACCCCACGCCACAGGGTGGGTGAGGCCGGGTTACAGCGGATCTCTGCCCAGAGCAGCCCCCGTGGACACAGCCTCCGGGCAGCTCTGGGTTATAGGGGTTGTGCTTCCACCCAGGGCTCCTCCTCCCCCAGAGGCCGTCCTGCGGGCTTGCCTGTTGGGGATTGGCAGATGGGGCCCGGGGAGGGGCGAGCTACCTGTTAGCCAGCGAAATCACCCTGTTGGTGGCATCGGCCTCCTGCTGGCACTTGATTTTCTCAGCTGTCGCTTTTTCAAATGCCGACGTTAGGTTGCTCAGGTTGGCGTTGAGTTCCTGGAAGAATGACACGGAAAGGTCCTGAAATCGAGCAATGCGAGGCATTCCCAGGCCCCTGGGAGCCAGAGCAACTGTGCCCTGTGAGGGTTGGGCATGGAATGGGCTTCCCATAAAGGCTGGGAGCCCACAGGGGCACAAGGGCCTCGGACACGGAGCGGCCTCCTGGCCTGACCCGGTCCCTACAGCTGCCTGCCTTCTCTTGCGCTGCTTAATAATTCACGATGGCGGGCCGGGCCAACCCCTTTGAAGCAGAGATATTGACCGGCAGCGTAAGCAAGTGGCTCTGGTATTTCACCCAGGATGTGAGTGAGCACTTACGGCAATCTTGTTCTTGATCCGGGAGAGCTTTTCTTGCGCCTCCGCCAGTTCTGCATTAGCCTCCTCCAGGGCCTGCCTCTTGGGGGCCACGTCGCAGTAGACCTCGTAGAAACGCACGATATTGATGCACCAGGAGCACAGCCCCGCGGCGGCCGTGGACTTGGAGCGAATGAACTCGGGGTCAAACGTTGGATTGCCTTGGTAGGGCCTAGAGAGGGAAGGGCGGGGGCGGCACCGGTGTGGGCTCTGCAGGCACCGGCCTTACGCGGGTCTATCCCCAGCCTCCGGTTCTGCGTCTGTGCGCTGCTCTGGCCGCTGGTTACAAGCGATAGCAGTGGGAGCATGTTGGATTTTTTTTTGGCATCTTAACGATTACAGAAAAAAGGAAAAAAAAAAAAAAACCCACAGAATTCTGTCCCCTGAAGTGGAATTTGGGGTATGAAGGGGAATGGAAAGTAGTGACTTAAGGCCTATGTTCTAGATGCAGGAAGGAACCAACATTTTTGATCCTCTCTGTTCCTGGTGCTTCCTATACCTGGTCTCATTTTCCTTCTCCAACGACTCCACTCAGAGGCAAGAGAACTGGGTCAGAGGGGACAGAAACTTGCCCAAGGTAACAGCGACAGGAAGAGGCGGCACCAGGCTTTCTTTGCCAAGTTCTCAGTCCTGAGTGCTCCCCAAACGTGAGCTCCCGGAGCCTGCTCCCGCCTTGCCAGGGTCATCACCCCATCTAACTCTGGGGAAGCAGGCCCAGAGAGGCTGAGCACCTCTCCCAAGGTGACACAGCTCAGAAGGGGCAGCACTGGGATTCACACCGCATTGAACGGCCCCAGAGCCCTCCCCCCGCGCCCCCACTACACTGGGCCACTCCTGCCTCCCCAGGGCACGGTGCCCAGTTTTCCAGGATCGCCACAGACCACAGTGAGGGCAAGGCTCTGAGGAGGAGACTTAAAGGAGGTGACACTGCAGGTGTCATCTTACAGAGCGACCAGGAAAGATGCCCCCATGCAGTTTAGATGCTCTAGAAACTAGTGTTTTAAAAATGACAAGGACATCATCAAGTATGACACACTGAACTACCTGCAGAAAGGATTTTGAGTGGATGATTCAAAGTAATCATTGGAAAGTGATTTGAATTTAGGTTGGAATGTGGCCATCATCTCCTCTGGCTTAGTTTATGCTTTGTCCGGAGTAATATCAAGATGGGCTTGCATCTTTTGAACACACGCCAGACAGTGTGGGGTGGTGGCAGTCGAGAAGTTTGCTGGGCATCAAGGAGAAGACATTCATCATGGCATTATTTATGGTGGTGAAAACAGAGGGAGCCTAAATCCCCAACACCGCAGGGAGAGCGAGTGAATTACAATTTGTCTGTGGCAAGATCACACAACAGTTAAAAATCAAGCTGAGCAAGTGTGTTAATAACATAGGGAATTTTTTTCCCACAATGTTAAGTAAAAAATACAAGCAGAACATATAATTGCATATATACGGTATTAGTTCAACTACGGGAAAAAAAAAACCTTTAGAAGAAAGACTGAAAGGAAGTACACCAAATGTTGAGGGAGGCTGTTCCCTGGTGGTAGGCCTGTTTTTCTTGTCTTTTCTCCTATACTTTAAACTAGTCTTTATTTATGAAACATTTTTCAATCATTCAACCCTCTTCCTCCACAAACGGGAGCTGGAAAATGTTGGGATCTCACTTGGGGTCACTGGGATCATGGGGTGACTCTCTTTCTCAGTGAGGGTCAGCAGAACCTGAAATTGGGTTGCCAGGGGATGGCCAGGCAGGAGCCACATAAGCTGAAGAACGGTGGGTCTGGCATGTTTACAAACGGCATGCTTCATGACTGCCGGGGCTGTGGAATGGATGGGGTAAATCATGGAAGTCCGCCCAGGCACCCTCCCCAGGTCCCACCCCCACCCCAGAGGTAACATTGCCACCCCTGTCGGGTGTGTCCCTCCAGATGCGGTGCGTTTACAGCGAGACCAGTGAAAACGAGAAAAGATGCACGACAGAGCCCGAATCCTCACTCTGTGCATGGGTGTACAGGTGTGCGTACAGGTGTGTGAATCATGTGTGTGCGTGTGCTCAGCTGTTCTTGCAGGACAGGCCATTGGGCCCGGGCTGGCCTCGCTCCTTGTCCTATGGGCCTGAGAGTTTCCTGTGGCTGCACTTGTCAGCTGGGGTCCTGAAGGCTGTCTCACATATTCCTAGGCCCTTTCTGTGTGCTGCGCAGGGAAGGGCTGCCTAGATTTTGAGCCACAGGTCTCTCCACCTGCCCGGATTCCTTCAGGTGGGGGAGATAGAGGGTGACGGGGCTCCCAAGAGCCTGGGACCACACTCCGCCACAACACCCGGACAACTCAGGTGCAGCCAGATTGGCCCGGACCGCCACCGCTATCTTCGGGGTTCCACCTTGCTCCCACAGCCCAAGACCCTGCCCCACCTCCAGCAAGCATGGGCTTCCCTTGGGAACGCACATCGCGGGGCCAGGGGCCGGAGGAGAAGATTCTGGGACCATGCAGCACTTGGACTTAACGTGCTCCCAACAGACCCGAGAACTGAACCGAATCCGCCCGCATGGCCAGGCCCTGACTCACTTGAAGGCTTTCAGGCAGGCCTCGGGGATGTGCTCCTTGTCAAACTTCTTCAAGGAGTCCAGGAAGGTGTCCACTTTGCCCATCATGATTTTCGCAGCTTTCCAGCTCTTGTCCTTGGGGATCTTGCCCCCGGGTGCAGTCAGGATCATGACGGCGGCTGTGACGTTGACCACGGCGTCCGGGGGGGACCCGAAGGACTTCAGCTCTGTGAGGTTGTTCTGCAATCGACAGACAAACGGGAGGGACCTGAAAGGGGATTGAGCCCTCCGAGCAGGACCTGGAGGCCCCCGTGATGACCCCGGGGAAGCCCACTGCCCGGCGATTCCTCTCCTCCCAGGCTGGTACCCCTCCTCTCTCTCTCTCTCTTCCTTCCTTTCTCTCTTCCTCACCTTATTCAGAGTGTCGAGAGCTTCCTGCGCGGCCAGCAGGGCCGGCTCTGCCTTGGCCAGGTCCGTCTCACAAGCCTTTTGTTTCTCAGTGACATTCTGGAAGGAAGCCAGACAGGAAAGATCAATGCAAGGGGTCTGTCGGGGCGGCCATGTGTAGGGGGAGCCCTGGGGAGCCCTCTGCCCCCCACACAGCCCAGGCCCCAGTGGGTCTAAGCCCCCAAAGAGGCCACACCCCCTGCAGCGGTGCCCGCTCCCCTTCACACCCGCCTTTCTCCTCCCTGCCTCCTCTGCCCCTGCCCCTCCACACCCAGGTCGGAAGGAGCCCTGCGCCGGCAGACTTGGGATTCAGCAGTGGGAACTGTTCCCTCTGTTGGCTCCAACTCCAAGGACTGGAGGGGAAACCAGGGGCCATGCAGACCACCTCTGGCACTGAGGCCTTATTGTCTCTTGGTGCCATTGTGTAATCCCCCCAAAATGCTCATCCTCCCCTTGAGAAAGTGAGAACATCTCCATTCACGCACGCATGCATGCATTCATTTGCTCATTCACTCTCCGGGTCAGGAAGAGCCCCTCCAAGCATTTGGATGCCAAGCAGAGAGACCCGGAGAGCTTGGTATCCATCAATAAGGAGCAGCATCTGCGTGATAATAGAGGCGATGAAGAGACCAGTAAGGGCTGGGGACTTTGCTGGGCATGGAGGAGGCACAGAAAGGAGGGGTCTCTCTACAAAGAACCTACTTCCCAGAGACTCTCGTTCCACACCCTACTCTAGGGACAACGTGGGACATGACTAGGGGAGTGGGGCACGGAAGGCATTGACTCAGCTGGCCATGCCAGGGGCAGCACCCAGCGCCTCCTCCCTTAAGCATCTCTGAGGGGCCATTTCTGGATGCAGGGGTTGGAGGGGGTAGGGCCCAGAGAGTAACAGCTCATGTGAGCGTCGGACAGCAGGTCACAGAGTCCAGGGTGCAGGTGTGGGTCCCGGCTCGGAGCCCGACTATGCCACTAGCTAGTTTTGAGACCTCGGGCACGCAGCCGCCCACCCCAGGCCTCAGTGTCCTCATCTGCCTAACAGGGCTGTGGTTGTGCAGGCTACCGTAAGGAGTGGAGCAGAGCTCCCGGCTGCCCCGCCTGGCCTGGGTGCGCTCCGCACTCCAGCACTGGGGGGGGGGGGGAGCGGCTCCGGCCCCTCCTCTTGTCCAAGGCATGGAAACCACTTGCTGGCACAATGTCCCATCTCAGGGGATGGTAGACAGTGACTGGGACACCACTAATTTAAACACTCATGAGGACACATGACTGGCGACACGAAAGGCACTTAGGGAGGGTGGTGAGAAATCAGACCAACAGCGACATGGGCCTTCAGCTAGGAGCCCACGAGGCCAGTGACATAGGAACCTTGGGGGCTCCCGGTGCAGCAAGTCTGAGGACCAGGGCTCCCACACAGTCTTCTCAAGCCTTAAAGTGCTCACGGGTCACCAGCCTCTTGTTAAAATGCAGACCCGATTCAGCAGAGCTGGGCTGGGGCCTGAGAACCTGCATTTCTTACCAGCTCCCGGAGATACCACCACTGTGAGCTGGGGGCCCCACCTTTGAGGGGAACGGCTGCAGGATGGGAATTTCTCTAAAGGACAGGCCTCTTCAGAGCTGGGGGCCCTGCTCCTGGGAGAGACGCCCTCCCTCCAGGGTGTCCCGCTGGCTGGGGACCCTCTCAGCCTTTGCCAGGCCTGTAGGAGACGCTGACCACTCAGGGAAGGCCCAGAAGCAGAGCCGCAGGCACCAGCCCCCCTGCAGCAGCACTGGACCACGTACCTTGTTGATGACCTCAACCTTGATCTCCTCCTCATCAGCAATGGCCTTCTCTTTGCTGACCTTCTCCGTTTCCACCCCTACCACGTGGATCAGCTTGTCCGCATTCTCATTTTTCTGCTTGAGCTCAGCCTCCTGAATTGCCAGCTTGGCTTTTAAATCATCCACCTAGGGGAGGAGACACCAAGAGATGGGCAAGCTCGGGTCTTGGCCACCACACGTGGCCAGACACGTGCCCTCCTCTCAGATGGGCCGGTGGCCACGGCAGCCATGGGGCCGAGCAGAGCAGCAGGCTCGTCAGTTGCTTACGACTCCCTGTGACTCGTTTCGACACGTCTTTTCAACTTCTCCAAGGTAAGTATTTATTGAGCACCAACTGTGTACCCAGGGTTGTAAGTATAAGACACATTCCCGTTGCTTAGGGGGTTGGCACTCAAGGTGGCTGGATAAAAACATGTCAACAGAGTCACAGTGCCGAGGCGTGAAGGGGAGGCCAGTGGGGCACTGAGAGAAAGCTTGGAGCCAGGGCCAAAAAGCTCCCTTGGGAGCACACGGGAGGCCCCGGGCCTGGCCAGGTGAGACTGTGCTGGGAAGTAATAAGTAATAGGGTGAGGCCGTCTTCCCCATTCTTGAGGATTTCTACCATGAGGGGGCTGCTCAGCTGCTGTAAGCGTCCTTGCCTGGGGTGCGTTCACTGTGTCCCAGGACCATGTCTGGAAGGTACATTTGGGAAAAAGAAATGGCCTGCTGGGCTGCGCTCCTCCCTGTTCCCCTTTGAGCGAGCTGTCCAGAGTGAGAGTAGGCGCCTTCTCGGCTCCTCCAAGCTCCGTCTTCCTTGGACACCCCCGTCGCCAGGTTCCCCTTCCTGCCCTGTAGGTGGTGGCCCTGATCTGTCCAGCACGGTCCAGCACTGCCTGTGGCTGGGGCAAGCCAGCCCGGCTCTGGCTCAGCAGAGCTTCGGCTAGAGCCAGGGTTCGGGTTCAGGCTCCCTGGAGGATGGAAGGGCTGGGCCGCCCCCACCCTCTCTGTGCTCCGCAGCTGGCACACGCCTCGGGCAGGGAAGCCGCGGCTGTTTCCCAGGCTCCCTGGCAGAGGGAGTAACGATGAAGAAGCCGAGACTACGTCATAGTGGATATTTAAAGCCAGGCAGAAAATTTTAAAATCAATACGGTGTGAAACAAAGTATGGCAGGAGCCTTTCGATCTGCGCACCAGGGCATGAATGGCTTTCTGGAATAGACGCACGTTCATTGACGGCACTTGACCGCATAAGCAAATCCCCCCAGACGCGGGGCCCATGTAGAGCACTCAGCATGACATCATTATGGAAGCGTCTTGAATCTATTTTTCATATTAAAGCCCGTACATGCTCTCTCGTTTGAGAGTGGAAGTTTCTCCAAGGCAGGAACCCTGTTCCTCTTACTTCATTCCACATGTGCGAGGGAAGGTTCCGGAACCTGCCCCCGGAGCCCCTGTCTCTCCTACCTGAGAAGCCGTGCTCTGCAGTTTCATCAGGCCGTTTTCCAGCCTCTCGATTTTGGCAACCAGCTCCTTTCTCTTCTTGGCCAGCAGGTTCTGGTAGAGCTTGATCTGCTCCAGGAAGGTTTTGGGTGTGGTGTAGTTGTAGCGCCTCTCGGTGGCCAAGTACAGCTTGGACATCTCGTTGACGGTCGTGTGCACGTAGGACATGAACAGGCTGATGGAGGTCTTAACTTCCGGCTACAGAGAAAAGATGGGCCCGTTCACTCCCCATTCCCTGGCGGGTGCGACCCCATTCCTGCCGGGCCCAGGACCCTCTTGGAGGGGCCCCAGGGAAGAGGAGGCTGCTGGCCACAGTGAATCAGCAAGGTGGGGCTTCCCTTACTCGCCGGGGACTCTGGATGAGCTGTGGCCCCTCTCTCAACTTCGGCAGTTCAACACTTGCCGGGGCTGCCATGGGCGCTGGTGACATTGCCCCACCAAGGGTTTAGCTCAGTGCCAGGGACACAGCAGAGTTTATTACTGTTTTTCTCTCTCTAACTCACACACACACACACACACACAGTTGCACACCTGGGAAAGCGCAGAGCCCGACCATATGTTTGAATAACCCGGAGAATTTATTGTGCATTTCCTATTCCGGGTCCTGGGGTTTAGTAGCTCCTTTCCCAACGTCCTCTGTCCTCGGTCCACACCAGGGTTGCAGCCCTACCCCCTGGGCCTGCCCCACCTGCCCGAAGACACGCCCTGGGGGCTTTGTCCCAGGAATTGTCCAAGCGATATTCATTTCAACTCAGGCTAATCTGGAAATGTATGTGTTCATCCAACACGTGCTTCTTTGGCATCTATTCTGCGGCCCTCGCTGTGCCAGCGGTGGGGCCGTTCCTCGCTCCTAGGGGGCCCCTGTCTTGGGGGCTGAAACCCAGGTCTGTGCCCAGAGGGAACGGTCCTCACTGCAGCGTTCCTGGGAAGGGCCCGTGTCGCAAGTGAACTCTAACAATGACAAGCAGGGAATTCTACCCATTTTAAAAACGAGGGAAGAAGTTAACTTCATGTTTCTTTTATCCTACTTCACAAATGAATATGTGTCCAAAATACAGAAAACATGATAACAAAGTGTGATTTATCCCAGGGCTGCTCATCACTTGCCCTGGCTGGGTCAGAGGTGAGTCAGACTTCAGTGGTCATTTCTAGGGGCAATTAGCTCAAACAGTGATGTGGGCACCATCCTTCCATGAAAAGAAGAGACGCTGTCAAAGAAAAGGAGGCACATGGCGCCATCACACTTGGCCTAGCCATCCAAAGGGCAGGTCAGGGAGGAGGGGGCAGCCCTGGGCAGAGCTGGGTTGCAGCCCGAGGCGGAGGAAAGCGTGCGCCCCTGTACACACCCATCATAGTGAACACAGGCCCTCCAGTCAGCGCCCATCGGGGATGGAGTTCAAGGCCCGAGTTGCTCAATCTGTTTATACGCGGGCGTCAAACCCTCTTGAACCGCCATGGCCACATGGGGCCGGGCACCCTGGGCTGACTGGAATGACCGTCCCCTGGCACAGTAATGCTGGGCCGTGAAACAAACAAGAGCAGCCTGCCTTTGTTTATGGTTCCGATATTTTGTCCATTGTGAATGTTTTAGCATTAATTCTGATTTTTAAAAAATACTGTGTGAAAACATCACTGATCTTGATGACCGAGGCTTTTGGGGCCCCCTTAAATTTTGCCCGCAAGGCGAGTGCCTCCCCTGCCTCCCCCTAATCCTGGCCCTGGAGGCCGATGACCCGGGATCCTCCCGGCGCTGTGAGTGCCAGCACCGAGGGTGGCAGAGGAAGCCTGGCGACTCACTGGAATCCCCTCGGTTTCCTCCAGGAAGCGGGCGCTGACAGACACCAGGGCGTCTTCTGGCCACTCATGGAACCAGTTGATGGCCGTGCAGTTGACCACAGCAGGGAACTTCCTTGCTCGAACACGGAGGACAGAGCCCACGGGGGAGAAACACAGAATCACCTAGATGAGGGACACAGATGGGCCTCTCATCAGGGGACAGTGGTGCTGAGGCCAAATCCTGTCCCTTCTGCAGAAAGCCCATTTAGAAGGCAAAGGCTCTGCACGCTCTCTGTCTCCAGGCGTCTGGGGAGTGCATTCCTGGTTCCGAATTTGAAGAGTGGCCACTGCTTCACAACGGATAAATGCCCAACTGACTTTACGACTCTCACTAGCCACGTGAGGGTGCAGGGGTAAGCCCCAAGCCCTCCTGAAGTGCCTCCCACAAAGGGGGATGAAAAAGGTGGATGAAGGACAGAGTGGGGAACAGGCATCCACGTTGGGCGGATGAGGCCCGAGAACGGGGAGGGCTACCATCCCTGTAGCAGGTCCGGTCCCCGGGGACATGGAGCCTCCCCCAGGCCCCCAAGGACAGTGGCTATCCCTAGGCAGGCTGGGACTCCCTGGGATCCCAGCTGTAGAAGGTGCTGCGGAGACGGGCCCTGGTGTGCCTTTTGCTGGGAACTCCTTCTCCTGGAAGCCCCAGCCTCCCGCCCCCTCCTCGTTCTGTGGTCCCTTCTTCTACAGGAAGAGCAGTGGCTCACTGGCTGTGGCCGTCCCACCGAAGAAGAACCAGGCAGAGCACCCAGGAAGGAGTCGGGCGCAGGGAGCACCACCAGGGGGCTCTGTTGGCCCCAGACCACATTCACTGATTGGACTGTGTAACCCAGAGAGGGGACACAAAGAGGAAACTGGCTTTGTGTGCATCAAGCAGGAAAAAATGATAGCCAGCAGGTGCCTAGAAGAGCTATGGGCTCGGACCATCCCAAAGGGCAGCGCCACCAGGTCAGGGGGCAGCCAGCTTTACAGGACACTGACGAGGAGGGAGACAAGGCTCCAAACTGCGCTCAGTCTAACTAGGGTGATTCAGCCTACTCTCCCTAAGAGGAAATGTTCAAGGTCAAGGTGCACTTACCTATTTTAAACTTGCTGGCGGGGTTGTATATAAAACACTTCTTTGGGCTGCAAGATACCTCCAATGGCCCACATCCCTCAGGCAGCCCCACCCCACTCTCCCAGTGGATTTCTGCAGCCTGTGAGGGGACAGCCCCACCTCTATAGCCGGGAAGCAACGGGCACCGCGCTGGGCTCCTGGGACCCTGCAAGGACGAGATTCCTACCTTCAGCTGCCGGCGCACTCTTTCAATGAAGAATTTCCAGCACGCTTCCCGAGTGTCGGCCACGCCGAGGGACTTCACTTGCGGTCTCATGGACGAAATGATGTTCTCCACCTCGTCCTCCATAAACAGCCCCGGGATCTCCCCTGAGGCCAACAGGTCGTTGATCAGCACCAGGAACTGCTCCTCGGCCACCTGGGAGTCTGTCATCAGGAACACCGAGGGGACGTTCTTCACCGCTGACTTTATGTACTGAGCGGCCAGGTCAACCTGGACCCAAGGAGGACACGCTTAGGGTCCTTGCCAAGAAGACGCTTGTTTAGAAGCGTCCCCCACAACCATCCAGGAAGGGACACCTGGAGGTCAACTTTGTAAGACAAGCGCAGGGTCCGTAGAAGAGATCCGAGACTTTGAGTGGAGAACACCCACACCCACAGCAGCACCATTCACAACAGCCCAAAGGTGGGCACAACAGAGTGTCCGTGGACAGATGATGGATAAACAACACAATGGGGCCCATTCATACAACCGAGTATCATTCAGCCTTAAAAAGGAAGGAAATTCTGACACTTGCTACAAGGATGAACCTTGAGGACATTCTGCTCAGTGAAATAAGCCAATCTCTAAAGGACAAATACTGTATGATTCCACTTATGTGAGGTCCCTAGAGTGATCAAATTCATAGAGACAGAAGGTAGGACAGTGGGAACCAAGGGCTAGGGGAGGGGCGGGGGAGTTAGTGTTTAATGGGGACAGAGTTTCAGTTTGGGAAGACGGAGGAGTTCTGGAGATGGATGGGGGTGATGGTTGCCCAACAATGTGAACATACCTAACGCCACTGAACTGCATAGTTAAAATGACAAATTTTGTGTTATGTATGTTTTACCACACACAGAAAAAGGAAAAAAACCCTTAAATGGAGACCCTAAAAAAGGCCCCGAATAAATCACCACAGTCTTGGACTGGGAGACTTTATACTGGAAGGAAGGAACACTCCTCAAAGGAATCCCTACACTTAAGGTAATGCCTATCACTTTACTAGCAGGGTTTAAAGAAATAACTCGACAAAATAATTGCACGGTCATTCTAGAAGAATAAATGAAGGAGATTAATTTTAAAAAAAGCATGTTACGGAATAGTACGAATAGCTTGCTATTTTTGAAAAATACACCAATTTACATGTGTAGATTGTAAACACACTAAAAATGCCTGTCGGTGTCGTCTAAGCATTAACGTGACTTGCTTATCTATAATGCCTGACTTTTCTATAAGGCCTGTGGGCCTCTATAGTTGTTGAAAAGGCTCAGCTCTGCCCCCCTGACGTCTCTGTTCAGAGAGGAGCGTCACCGAGGTCCCTGAGTTGGAGTTGACTGGGGTGTAACTGGGGTCAAAAGCAAGCCTCAAATTCTATGTCTTTTGATAAGCTGAAAAGAAAAAAGTCAAAGGGTGCCCCCGGCTTGGAAAAGCAGAGGCCACAGGTGGGAGCCGAGCACTGGCCGCGCCCTGGCCTCAGCCTCCAAGGCGGGGGTCCTGCTGTGAAGTCAGCAGTGCCTTGGAGTGGAGGAAGAATGGCTCTCAGTTCACAGTCCTGTCACGTGCGTGAGTCGGCTGGAGGCTGACAACGCCGGAATTAGTGACACGTATCTAAGTTCGGAGACGGAACTGTACGCGTGGGCCCAGCGGCCATCCCCAGGGAGGAGGGACGAGAGCAGGCGGTGACTGCAGGTCTGAAGGCAGCTTCTGGCAGGTCCGGACCACAGCTACAGCGTCCTCAGAAAACCACCGAGGGTCCTGCACTTCTGCAGTCGGAATGACCGGATGGAACGCTGCTAAGTTCCACCAGGTTCAGATTCTGAAACTGGTTAGGCTGGCTAAGGCAAGGGATACGGCTTGGAGAGAGCGAAGCTAACTGCTGCAGGATCCAGGTCAGAGCAGAAGGTTCTGGAAAGACTGACGGCCCACCAAGGCCTAGGGATGGAGCTAAGTGGCTCCGCTGGGGGAAGCTCGCCTTCCTCAGTCCTGCGGCTCCTCTTCTGCGGCACCTTCTCCTCCCGCCCTCTCTCTTCAGCGCCTGCCCCCAGCTCTCTCCTCAGCGCCCCCAGGAGAGCCTGCTGCGGCCTTCCTCAGCCGTCCTGCCTCTGTGGCCTTCATCCCACCATCTTAACGCTTGACCTCCTCTGGCCTTCCCGGCCACACCTTCCCACCATGGCACTTGCTCCGTCCCTGCTGACCGCTGCTCTGTGCCTCGGCCCTTGTCCTGCCCACCCCAGGGACTCAGTCCTGCCTCAGCCTGTTGATTCTGTCTTGCACAGTCTCCTCCACTCCCAGCCTCTTAGGACATCTCTACCTCCCACCTTTTCCTGCACTTTCCAACCTCCATGTCCACTCGCATGTTGGCCGTCTCCTCCCAGTATCCCCTAAATTCCTCGGACGCCCACACATGAGAGACAGCATTCATTATCCCTGTTTCTCCCAGCACGTGCATCTCGGCTGCGCTCGCCCGCAGCCCAGTTCTCCCCGCTCCTCATTTCCTGTCTGGTTGAGGGCACCATCATGCTAGTGATTGCTCCAGCTGCGAACGTCACTGTCAGCTCCAGAAGCTCAGCTCCTGCGGGTCCCTTCCCCACTCACAATCGAGGAGGAGGGAGCAGATCTGGACAGTCACGTCCAAGGATGTCAACGATCGCCTGCACCTGGGTATCCGTATCTAGGGATCGGCGTTAATGGAGGGGGCACACACTCCCCTCTCTGGCTAGAGCACACTTCAGAGGCCCTTTTCCTCGCTGTAGCCATTGTCATTGCCAGTAGAGAGGAACCAATGTGGAGACAAGATCTGGCAATGAGTCTCGGGGAAGCAGGAAGAAGGGGTGTGGCCAGGGGTGTGAGATGGACAGTGAGCTTTCTCAGACCCTTGTCACAGGCTATACAAACACAAGGTCCAGCTCCACCGCCCCTCACTGTTCAACCTTTGCTGGAAGTCAGGGAGGCCACCTGGGCCGCTTAGACCATGGGCCGGCCCCTCACTCAGCTGCAAGGGTTTCTCCACAGGGTCCGGCCCAGCTCTCCGGGCTACTGCTCAGGCCTTGGGAAAGGTCTCACAGGAATAAAATGCATGCCACTGCCTGGCCTGGGGACCATGTGTGGGGGTGGGGCATGGGGAGCTGGGGTCAGCGGGTGGGATCCCAGTGAGGCCCCTGCCACCACACAGTCCCATCGGGCAGGCAGAGCCCTTGTTGGCCCACCACTACCTTCTCCCACATGTTCCCTTCTCCCTTCTCACTGCACTAGTCCCAGCCTTTGTGGGGTCAGCGGGTCTTCTGCGGCACCCCCCACCAGTCGCTGTGCAGCAGTCTCTGCTGTCCTCAAACCATCCTCCGCTTTGCTCCAGGACACCACCAGCTCTTGCCCCGCCTCTGCTCAGACATCTCAATGGCATCTCGTTTTCTCAGGACCAAGTCCAGGATTTTCCACGTGGCACATGATATCCCCGGGGGTTGGATCCCAACCCCTTTCCTGCCGCATCTCTAACCTCCAGTGGGCGCTCACAGCTGACGGAAGGGACTTTATAGTATAATATATATTATATGATCATGAGAGTATATGTTACACTAGTATACGTATACATATGACCCTGTGACACTGTTATGAGAACAATTATATCTTGTAACTGCTCAGGAGTCTGCTTCCCCTAATACATGCAAGGTCCGTTAGCTCTGTTTCTCTCTGGCCTCACTTCCAAATCCATAGAAGCTGCTTAATAGATGACAGCAGATGATCGGTGCGCAGCTGGCTCGCTGTGGGTGTAGGAGCAATGGACTGCGAGAGAACGGACCACAGAGCTGCTGTACCTAACATCTTTGAGTAAAATAATACCGCTAAGACCGAACATCCACCACTGACCCTAAAGTGAGGCATCGGGAACAAAATCCTCATAAGGACAGAGGAAAGAGTATGATGCAATCGCAAAATAAACCAATACTATTTAGCTAATAGAGTAGAAACATTTCAACAGAGAAAACTCAGTAAAACTATACAGCTCCAGATGCGAGGATTCTAGCTACCCTCGAGTGCCCTTGGAGAAAGCAACGTGAACTAACTGAATCGGCCACGCCAGGAACGAAGAAGACCCATGACGTGCCGATTCAGTTCAGGAGGCAGCACTGGGGAGAACCTGTGTTAGGAAGACCTTTCCCTTAACACTGGGATTTGAAAATACAGTTGGCTAATCCCTTGATAGAAAGAGTAGAATGGGGAGGCGAATGACACTGGGGAATGACAACCAGAAGCCGGATGCCTACCCAGAGGTTGCTGTCCCTGGCACAGCCCGCTTGGCAGTACTGGGAGAGCAGGACTGAGAATTAGCTCTTTGTCCCCATTGTCCTTCCCTGGGCCTCTGCCCGTTGACCATCCCCCTCCCACTGAGATCCTAGGGTGCCAAGCTCTGGCAGGGTTCCAGATCCATCCTGCGAGAGCTGCTGGGCCAGGGCTGCCTTGGGGCCATGTGGTGTGGGGACGGTCCCCCTGGGTCTGTCTTGGCCCCCAGAAGCAGCCCCGGCACCGAGGCAGAGAGACGTGCCCGTGTGACGTGGTCAGATCATTTCAGTTCTAATCTGAAGCGCTGTGATGACTTGCTCTGGACTAATCGTGTTTGACTAGCACACAGTTCCCTGAAAGAGCAAATTTTCGGGAAAAAGAAATCAATAGAAAGCGTCGGCGGCATGTCTTGGGGATGGGAGACCTGTTTATGCTAATGTTTATTTCATTACCTCAAACAGCTGCCACCCAGAGCCCTGAGCATGCAGTTAGACACCTAGTAACCGTTCTGAATGATTTAATCTGAATTGCTGGGAACAACGCAGAACGATTCAGTGACCTGGGGCCAGAACCAAATCCCTTCGCTGCCATCACCCGTGTCGACTCTATGGACTCAAATCTCCTGGGTAATTGAGACCCACACCTCCTGTCACCTTCGTCACGTGGGCGTGGGCGCTGGCCAAAATGTCTCCTGGCCTTTCCTCTCTAAGATGCAGACCCCGCTGGTGACATTCAGATTCTCCACGCTGGCTTCATTTTGGAAACGAGAGAGGTGAGAGTTTTGTGCTTCCCCACCCCAAGGGCAGCTGATTGAAAAGCGACGTCTCACCTTGAGGTCTGGGATCCCGTAGCCCTTCTTGAGGGTGATCTGAAACACGTCCAGGGCGCTGATGTAGGCGGCCAGGCGCGAGAGGCTCTGCTTGCCACTGCCGCCCACCCCCACCAGCAGGGCGTTCCCCCGCGGAGACTCCAGGATGCGATTGATCCTGCAGATGTGAGCCACCGCGTCCTCAAACAGCACCTGGAGAGACGGAGAGACGCCTGACGTCGCACCTCCTTCCACAGCACGGCCTCTCACCAGCCCCCCAGCCGCGTTTGCTGCGAGTCACGCAGCCCGGGTGTCACTGAGATGTTCACAATGAGACAGAAGAAGAAATCGGTGTCCAGGCCCCTTGCCCGTGCTGTCAGCTCGAGCACAACTCACCAAGTTCATGACGGCATTGACTTCATTGTAACTGTCTAGCACGTCCACTAGGAGCTTGTTCAGATGAGCCGTGTCAGTTACCGAGAGGTATTTGGGATCACCGATCCCTTGAGCAAAGTGGCAAAAGATATTCGGTTTGGCAAATAAGAGCTCATCACCAAGATCCTAGAAGTAAGAGATAAGATGCTTCTGTTGTTTGCCCCAATGGACACACAGATAATTAACAGCAGCCCCAGAACCTTACCACAGTCACCTCGGGATGCCAGGCCAAGTCTTCAGGGGCCCAAACCACTGCTGCCAGGGGCCCAGCAAGCTGCTGGACGAAATTCCCTGATGAGATGGTCCAATCCCCATCATATCAGGAATGAACTGATCATCCGAAAAAAAACCAATTCCGCCAAGAAAACCCAGGACACAGCAGCAGAGCACACTGACCCAAGCAGGGCCTTTCTCCACTCCAAGGGGATGGGGTGAGGGTGTCACATCCCGATCTACCAAGGGGTCCATTTCTTCTCACTCAGATGCACACCCACGTGACAGAGTCATTTTGTGGGACCCAAGGAGGTCCCTCCCATCCCCACCCAAGGGCCCTTCCAAGAGGTCTGGGGTTATCATCGGCCCCAGACACTCTGTCCACTTTAAGCCTTTCTGGGTTCAGCAGAGGGACTTGGTGGCTTGACTTACATCAAAGAACTTCTTGGTGGAAGCAATGGTGATTCTGCGCAATATTTCCTGGTCTTTTTCATCAACCATTTTGTCACCGTACACTCTTTCAGCTTCATGCAGCCAGAGGCGAACGAGGTCAAGTGGGGTTTTCAGGACCTCTGCTGTGGAGAATAAGAGTCCCTGCCCCAGACACAAGATGGTCAGCATCTTTAGCTGGGTTATGAGGCAAGCCAAGTGCTGTACATAGATGAAACGAGAAAACAGTCACTTCCCCGGGGAGTGATCCACTAAGCTGCTGATGCAACATCCACTCGGGGCCAGGGAAGCCACTAATCAGGCCAAGGCCATGCAAATCCTGGAGGCTTAGAGGGGGTGTCTGTGGCCTGAGAGACATGGGGGAGTTTTCCTCACAAGACAGGGTGGATGGTGGAGAAGGGACAAGAGGGGCTGATTATGGTCTGGGAGCCAGACTATTGAAGGCCACAGAGCAGTGGGTTACAAGCTTGGGCTCTGCAGGAAGCCTGCCTCGATTCAGTCCTGGCTTGGCCATTTACCAACCAAGTGACCTGGGCAAGTTCAACAGGTGCTTATTGAGGGTCTGCTCCTCTCCAGGCACTCTCGTGGGCTCTGGGAACACAGTGACGACAAGAAACCCTACGTTCATGGAGTTTGTGTTCTAGTAGGGAAATGTAACTAGGCAAACAAAATAACAAGGTGATTACACATTGTGATGTGTGCTATGAACGACATAAATAGGGGCAGTGAGACAGAGTGTGAGGGGATGATGAGGGGCCTCCTGAGGGCATGACATTTGAGCTGACACTTGAACTGGGAGGAGATGGGCATGACTTAACCTCCCTGAGTCTTAGACTCCCCTTCTGTAATATGGGGACATATGAGCATATTACATGTTGTTTGGAGGAGAAAATGGGCGTGTAAGTGGCCAAACCCAGTGCCTGGCTTGGACTAAACAGTCAATAAATAAGAGGAAACATCATCACTATCATCACCATCACCACCATTATCACCATCACCATCACCATTCTTGTCACTATCACCATCATTATCACCACTGTCATCATCACCATCAATTATCATCATCACCATTACCATCACTGTCACTGTTACCATCATCACCCTCACCTCACCATCACCATCATCACCTCACCATCATTACTACCATCATCATCACCTTCATCATCATCCTCACTATCATCATCATCACCATTACTGTCATCACCATTACCATCATCACCATCAATTATCATCATCACTGTTACCATCACTGTCACTATTACCATCATCACCATCACCACCATCATCATTACTACCATCATCATCACCATCATCATCATCCTCACTATCATCATCATCACCATCAATTATCATCATCACCATCACCATCAATTAACATCATCACCATTATGATCATCATCACCACCATCATCACTCTCATCATCATCATCATAGACATGATCACTATCAGCAGTACCATCACCATCACCATCATCATCATTACCATCATTATCACTATCATCATCACCTCACCATCATCATTACTACCATCATCACCATTACCATTACTGTCACTATTACTATCATCACCATCACTATCATCATTACCATCATCATCACCATCAACTATCATCATCACCATTACCATCATCACCATCATCGTCATCATCATCACTATCACCATCACCACCACCATCATCAACATCATCACTATCACCATCATTATTCCTATCACTATCATCACCATCATCATTAATATCATCACTATTATCACCATCATCATCATCATCATTACATCAACATCACTGTCATCAGTCCATAGGTCACTTTGCTTTCTCTCCTGAGAGTGGCAGAGGAGAAGAGCACCTGTGGATCAGGGACTTGGCCATAGTGTAGCATGACTTAGAGCTAAAAGAGCAGTACCTGGAAAATACTGGAGAGGTCCCTGAGGTTGAAGACATAGTGAAACTTAATGGCCGTGGGAAGAAATGTTGTTGTGACTTTCTGATGCAGCGCTGTTACATGAAAAAGACACATTGATTCTTATGTACTCTTAATGGCCTCAGGAAGTGCAAAGCTTAAGATATAGTTTCTAAAGCAAATGGACTATGAAATGGTGACAATTTAAGAAGTCTGCACAGCTGAAGAGGGAGGAAGTTTGCAGCATTACTGACGTGTAAATCGTTTCTGTATACTGAATTTCCTATCCTCTGCCTCCCCCTCAAGCAATCGGATTTCACAATAAGCTCCTGTTGAAACATAGCATTGTCTAAAAAATATTGATTTAAAAATATAAATAAAATATTTACCAGGGGAAAATCTGAAGACGCCACCGGCTCCATAAAGCAGTAGGTTTTACCGACAGGAAGGGGGTTGAGGCTGGCCAGCTTACCCAGGGCCGAGGCCACCAGCTGGTTGCTCATCCTCTGAACCACCAGGGGGACCAAGCGAAAGGCCAGGTGCTGGGCCAGGATCGTGTTGTAGATGGTCGTGAGGGCCTCCTGGCCTGGGAAGCTCACAGCAAACACGCAGAAGTGGCGCTGCCCGGAACAACCACAAACCCTCGTCAGGCACCTCTCGGGGACCAGCTCGTGGCTGGGGCCACCTTCGTGGGGATCAGACTCTGTCCCCATCACCCAATGTCTTATGAGCATGATCAGAATGGACAGTTTCCCTCCCCACGTCTTGTCTGTGGTAAAATCCCATTAAATATTGATGATATTTGAAACAGCCAAGTTTACTTCAATGCTCTCAAGAAAAATGTTGGCGGAGGCAAGAGAGTGTCTCAGAGCACAGGCCTGGGTTTATATTGCAGGTCTCCATCTGCTCAGATAATTCAGAGGTGAGGTCCTGCCTGGGTGGGGTTGCAGACATTACACAGGATATCCTGTTAAATCTGAATTTCAGATAAGCAACAAGTAATTCTTTTTTTAGTATAAGTATGTCCCAGATATTGTACGGGACATGCTTATGCTTAAACAAATATTTATTGTTTATCAGAAATTCAGATTGGACTGGGCATCTGTATTTTTATTTGCTAAATGTGGCAGCCCTTTGGGACTACGGGGAGGGTGGGCTAGCCTCTCGACAGCCCATTCCCCAGAACTTCCTGACACACTCCGGAAGGTTAGGGAGCTCTCCCGGGAAGTCAGCCTGCAGCGCTAACATCCCAGGTCAATGCTTTCACTCTCATTTGCCAAAGTGAGCCTCAGACCCACGGCAGCCGACTGAAACGAGATTGATTTCTGCCTACCTGAAGTCTGGGGTCGATGGTGAAGGATCCAGAAGTGGGATTCATGCAGGCCACGTACTGACAGTTATGGACGTCCTTCAGGGTCAGCTTCTGTCTGTCATACCTGCATGAGGGAGACCAGCGTAGAGTCATGCCACCGGCCCCGAGGAGCCATCCCTGGACTGCCCCTGCCCCAATAATGCCTTGCATGGGGTTAAGAAAAAACCCCTCAATAAATATCAATTATGTGTGAAACAACCAATTTTACTTCATGCTCTCAAGAAAAGTTTCGAAACAAAGCGGCTCAGTGTGCAGGCCTGGCTTCATATTCCAGCTCTTCCATTTAGTGGCGTCGGGACCCTAGGTGAGCTGGCTACCCTCTTGTGCCTCAGTGCTCTCATCTGTGCAGTGGGTCACCATGAGGACGAAATGAGCTAACGCATGCAAACACACTTGGGAGGTATCTGAAATATAGCAAGTGTTTAATAAATGTTTACCACCCCATTATCATTGTGATTATTAATGATGATGATGATGATTATCAAATAGGCTGAATAATCTTGATGCCAGGGCGCTGCTAAAACTTCCAGGGGCTTGGATGAGTTTAAAGGATATAGAGTTTGTGCATCTTTTCACATAATTGGCCTTTTGGGTTTCCCCCCCATTATTCATTTGTTGTTGTCAGTTCTTGTGGATTTACAGGAATTCCTTGCACACTCTACTGTCCTCCACCATCAGTCCTCCACCGTCAGTTTCAGACACTGCAAGTATTTCCCCTTCTGTACACCCTGTACGTGTGTTTGCCCGTGGTGTCTCTTGAGAACAAAATCCCTTCATTTCGACGTAAACCAAAGCAATCACGTTTTGGCCTCTACTTTATGCTTCTGAAACTTGTGTTAAGAAGTCCTCCCTTCCCTTGGTCATGGAGACATTCTCCCCGGTTTTCTTCCTCCAACTTCCCAGTTTCACCTTCTGCCTGGGGGTCTGCACTCCGTGGGGGAAGTACCCTTGTCTACGTGCCAGGCGGTGTGCGGGGCTGCTGTGTCTTCCACACTTGCTGACACAGCCGCTAAACGGCCCACCCTTCCCTGTCGGTCATGGGGCCACCTTTATCTGATATTCTAAAGGGATCTTTCAAATCTGACTACACCTCCCCCTCCTAAACATTCTCCAGGATAAACCCAAGGGCAGGTGTGGACCCAGGGCTGAAGCTTCCCGACTTTGAGGGCCCTCTTTAAGGAAAAGAATATAAAATATCTCAGTTTTGCAAATTTTCCAGGAATGTTATGACCTGGTGAGCCCACTTTGAGGACGTGGGTCCTCCGCGAGGGGGCGCAGGTGGCCCTCAGGGTTTCTCTCCCATCTTCCTCTCCTGCCTCCTCCTCTCACCAGGTGTTCTCGGCCCTGGCCATCCCACACCACTTTCAGCTCCTCAAAGATGTTGCGCTCTCTCCAGGCTCCCGCTTAGAGCGGCCCCCTTGGCCCGGCTCTGTCACCTCCCCCAGGGAGCCAACCCTAACGCCCATCCCCACACCACAGCCTGCACCATGCCATCACTTCATTGCTGTCCTTGCTGGCTCCTACAGCCCAGGAGCTCTGTGAGCCAGTGTCGCGTAGTGGGGAAAAGGCAAGTGATGGAGTCGGAGAAACGTGGGCTTGATATCCAGCTCTGCCACTCGTCAGGGCTGGGGCCTCGAGCAGGTGACTTGACCCCTCTGTGCCTCTATTTCTTGGCAGTAAAGGGCAGACTCCGTGCATCCTCTGACTGATTTCTGAAGGGATTTCTCAGGGTCCTGTAGTTTCAGAACCCCTAGGTTTGGCCTGGGCCACTTGCCAGGTCATTACAGGACCATTATTTCAGGAGACGCTTATTTTAACTGCACTGAATGTTCTGATCTGTCTAAACTGCAAACTTCAACCTGCCACCCTGGGCTTTCCATGGCCCTTGGGAGAAAGCCTCTTCTTTGCCCAGCAGCCCATGGGTCCTGGGGTCTGGCTGCAGCTGCCCTGGGCACCACCCCCGCCGCTGTCACACTACAGCCACGCTGGCCTCCTTTGGTTCCTCCAGGTGCCATCCTCCCTCCTGCCCAAGGGCCTGTGCACATGTCATTTGCTCTGCCCAGGACGCTCCTTCTCCAAGCTTCCATGGCCAGTCCTGACTCAGCCTCCTGCTTTCAGCTGCAGTGTGGCCTCCCCAGGAGTGTCTCTGACCCAGCGGTGGGCTCCTTTGTGACCGCCCTGGGGGTCTTCCCTCAGAGCTCTCCCTTCCCTCTATAGCTGCACCTCTCTGTCTTCTCTGCCAGATGAACACTTCGACGGGAGAGGGACCTGTCTGTCCCCTCTCCGTTGGAGCTCTAGGCACCGCTGCTAGCCTGGGGTCTAGCAGACGCCCAGGGCACATTCGTGGAATGGATGAGGGGATGAGACCTTGATCCACTCCTTGGAGCCCCACTCCCTGTGGCCCCAACCCTGCCCCCAAAGCCCTACCCCTCGCCTCGGCCCCGCCCCCTCTCACCAGTGCCCGTGGTCCATGTGCTGCCGGATGAGTGTGTGTGGGGCCACTGTCCCGTATTTGTCCACCTCGGGCATGTTCATGTCGTCAATGAAGTAGATCAGCTTCTTGGTGCCTGGTGGGCCGTAGTTCCTCCCCGATTTCTTCTCCAGTGGCTTCTCCAGAACCCCTAGAGAAGGGAGCAGGTTGGCCCCTGCTGTGCTGGATAGAGGCTGGGGGGGAAGCCTTGCTGGACCCAGAGCCCCTGCTCCCGGCCGGGCCTCACCCTGCAGCATGGCTGAGGTGGTGTAGAAGTTGAAGGGCACAGCCTGTACTAGGTAGCTGTCGCTGTCCAGGCTCTCCAGCTTGTCTCCCATCAGCACTGACTTGCCCGTCCCCGCATTCCCCACCAGCATCACCGGCCACGACTTCTCCATGAGCAAGTCCATGAAGTAGCGGATGCGGATGGTTTCTACAGTGTGCACCAGCGAGGCCTGCGGGGAGGGGCAGAAGGACGCAGGGGAGGGAGGAGCCTCCAGTTTCCACCTTCTGACCACTTGCAGACCTCAGCGGTGGTCTCGGGAATTGTTACATCCCCAGTTTTACTTAAAAGGTCCTACTGTTGAAAATCGTTTGCACTTGGACAGTCCATCGAGAAGCGTGGGCTGGGGCCCTGAGTCCTGCTCCTCGGTGGTCAGTCAAGTGCCAACCCTCTGGGGAGGTTACCTGCAGAGGGACATCAGGATCCAGCTCGAAGGAGGGCACTTTGTCTGTCCAAGGCAGGAACTTTTTGGTGTCGGGATCTATGCAGTAGTCAAAGATGGTCCCCTGCGAGGGGAACTTGATCGTTTTAAACTCGTTGATCCACCACTTGCTGAACTCCACGCGATAGTCTACGAGCTGTTAGGAAACAAAACCAAAGCGAGGGCCCGGCTCAGAGGGCTGCCGAGAGACCTCGTCAGGGTGGCTGGTCCCTGCGGCTGTGGCCGCTCACCTGGTCCTGGAACATGGCCCCCCCGAAGGCCCAGAAGCAGGCGAACACGAAGTAGAGCTCGTAGAGCTCCTTGGGGGAGTCGGGCGGCGCGTTCTTCTCTGTGAGGAGGCACTCGAGCAGGTGCAGGATCATCTGGACGACCGTGATCTCGGGCACCGGCGTGATCTTCTTAAACCCAAAGCGCAGCTTGTCCAGGCACGTGGGCAGGTACTTGTCGAAGAGGATCATGAGGTTGGCCTTTTCTGACTGCACCTTGCGCCTCTCAATCCAGCTGCTCACAACCCTGGGGAAGATGGGGAAGCACCAGGTGATGGGGCCACCGCGTTGGGTCTGTCTGGCGTCCCTCCCCTTAGCGAACACCTCCTGGTGACTCCACATGACTCTGGTGCTCCTGCCTGGCGATGGGGCCAGTCACAGACCTTAAGAGGGTCTGATGAGGATGCTGTGACTGTGGGGGTATGCTCTTTCTCTGAGATTCTAGCTATGGGGGTACTGTAAGCCTAGAACAACTGGGAGCCATCCTTGCTACCTCAAATGGAGCTAATACTGAGGGCAGTAGAGCTGAGTGTAGGAGAAAAGAGGAGAGAAAGGTTTCATGACATTATCTGGAGGGAGGGGGTGGAGAGAGAAGGGATGGGAAGGGAAGAGAAAGGAGAGAAGAGGAGAAGAGCAAAGACATCTCATTACATCATCTGGACTCCTAGATCTAACTGTGCCTGAAGAATACCCTGGTGAATGGAGCCAATAGATTTTTTGTTTTTGCTTCAGTTAGTTTGAGTTGAATTTGTCACATTCAGCAGAAGAGTCCAAACCAACACCGCAGGCAAGCCTGAGGAGCTGTGTTGGGTTGTCTGGCACACAGCCACCTCTGGAGTGGGTGGCATAGAGGCAGTCCACCTCACGGCAACAGTGTGGACCCTGGAGCCCCGCTGCCTGGGCTTGACTCGGCTCTACCATGGCCAGCAGTGGCCTGCGGCAAGTCACTCAATGTGTCTGGGTCCCAGATTTCTTGTCTGTGCACAGGAGTGGTGGTAATAAGTCACCTCTCAGAGGACTGCCTGGGCTGATATTCTTTTTTTTATTTTATTATTTTAATTTTTTTTATTGATGTCTTAGTTTATAACACTGTGGGGTTTTAGTTGTACATTTTTGTCCGTCACCTTGTGGATGTAACCCTTCACCCCTTGTGCCCCCCCCACCCCCCTTCCCCTTGGTAACCACCGATCAGTTCTCTCTGTCCGTGTGATCACTTATATTCCATATATGAGTGAGTTCATGCAGTGTCTGTCCTTCTCTCTCTGGCTTATTTCACTTAACATAATACCCTCTAGGTCCTTCCATGTTGTTGCATATGGGACAATTGTGTCTTTTCTTATGGCTGAGT
Organism: Tapirus indicus; assembly: GCA_031878705.1. Classification (NCBI taxonomy): domain Eukaryota; kingdom Metazoa; phylum Chordata; class Mammalia; order Perissodactyla; family Tapiridae; genus Tapirus; species Tapirus indicus. Next base: position 56,812,278 of record CM062932.1, read on the forward strand.
AGTATTCCATTGTATGTATATACCACATCTTCTTTAACCAATCTTCAGTTGAGGGACACTTGGGTTGCTTCCACTTCTTGGCTATAGCGAATAATGCTGCAATGAACATAGGGGTGCATACGCCTCTTGTGATGGTTGATTTCATGTCCATTGGGTAGATGCCCAAGAGTGGGATTGCTGGATCATACGGTATTTCTACTTTTAATTTTTTGAGGACTCTCCATACTGTTTTCCATAGAGGCTGCACCAGTTTGCATTCCCACCAGCAGTGAATGAGGGTCCCCGTTTCTCCACAACCTCTCCAGCATTTGTTGTTATTTGTCTTTGTGATTATAGCCATTCTAACCGGTGTAAGGTGATATCTCAGTGTAGTTTTGATTTGCATTTCCCTGATGATTAGTGATGTTGAACATCTTTTCATGTGTCTATTAGCCATCTGTATCTCTTCCTTGGAAAAATGTCTGTTCATATCCTCTGCCCATTTTTTGATCGGGTTGTTTGTTTTTTTGTTGCTCAGTTGTATGAGATCTTTGTATATTACTGAGATTAATCCCTTGTCAGACAAACGATTTGCGAATATTTTCTCCCAGCTGGTGGGTTGTTTATTCATTTTGATCCTGGTTTCATTTGCCTTGTAGAAGCTCTTTAGTCTGATGAGGTCCCACTTGTTTATTTTTTCTTTTGTTTCCCTTGTCTGGGTAGACATGGAGTCTGAAAGGATCCCTTTATGTCCAATCGCAATTAGTGTACTGCCTATATTTTCTTCCAGGAGTTTTATAGTTTCAGGTCTCACTTTCAGGTCTTTGATCCATTTTGAATTGATTTTTGTATATGGCGATAGGAGATGGTCTACTTTCATTCTTTTGCATGTTGCTGTCCAATTTTCCCAGCACCATTTATTGAAGAGACTTCCCTCTCTCCATTGTATGTTCTTTGCTCCTTTGTCGAAGATTAGCTGTCCATAGGTGTGTGGTTTTATTTCTGGGCTTTCAATTCTGTTCCATTGATCTGTGTGTCTATTCTTGTACCAGTACCATGCTGTTTTGATTACTGTAGCTTTATAGTATATTTTGAAATCAGGGATTGTGATGCCTCCAGCTTTGTTCTTTTTTTTCAGAATTGCTTTAGCTATTCGGGCTCTTTTGTTGCCCCATACGAATTTCAGTAGTTTTTGTTCTGTTACCGTGAAGAATGACATTGGGATTCTGATTGGGATTGCATTGAATCTGTAGATTGCTTTAGGTAGGATGGACATTTTAACTATATTTATTCTTCCAATCCATGTGCATGGACTATTTTTCCATTTCTTTATGTCCTCCTCGATTTCTTTCAATAGTGTCTTATAGTTTTCATTGTATAGGTCTTTGACCTCCTTGGTTAAATTTATTCCCAGATATTTTATTCTCTTTGTTGCAATTGTAAATGGGATTATCTTTTTGAGTTCTCTTTCTGTTTTTTCATCGTTAGTGTATAGAAATGCAATTGATTTTTGTAAGTTGATTTTATACCCTGCCACTTTACTGTAGTTGTTGATTGTTTCTAGTAGCTTTCCGATGGAATTTTTGGGGTTTTCTATGTATAGGATCATGTCGTCTGCAAATAGTGAGAGTTTCACTTCTTCATTGCCTATTTGGAGTCCTTTTATTCCTTTTTCTTGCCTAATTGCTCTGGCCAGAACTTCCAGTACTATGTTGAATAAGAGCGGTGAGAGTGGGCACCCTTGTCTTGTTCCTGTCCTCAAAGGAATGGCTTTCAGTTTTTCCCCGTTGAGTAGGATGTTTGCTGTAGGTTTGTCATATATGGCCCTTATTATGTTGAGGTACTTTCCTTCTATACCCATTTTGTTGAGAGTTTTTATCATAAATGGATGCTGGATCTTGTCGAATGCCTTCTCTGCATCGATTGAGATGATCATGTGGTTTTTATTCTTCATTTTGTTAATGTGGTGTATCACGTTGATTGATTTGCGGATGTTGAACCATCCCTGTGTCCCTGGTATAAATCCCACTTGATCGTGGTGTATGATCTTTTTGATGTATTGCTGTATTCGGTTTGCCAATATTTTGTTGAGGATTTTTGCGTCTATGTTCATCAGCGATATTGGACTGTAGTTTTCCTTCTTTGTATTGTCCTTGTCTGGCTTTGGTATCAGCATGATGTCGGCCTCATAGAATGTGTTGGGAAGTATTCCATCTTCCTCTATTTTTTGGAATAGTTTGAGAAGGATAGGTGCTAAATCTTCTTTGAACGTTTGATAAAATTCTCCAGGGAAGCCATCTGGTCCTGGGCTTTTATTTTTTGGGAGGTTTTTGATGACTGTTTCAATCTCTTTACTTGTGATTGGTCTGTTCAGATTCTCTATTTCTTCTTGATTCAGTTTTGGGAGGTTGTACGCGTCCAAGAATTTGTCCATTTCCTCTAGGTTGTCCAATTTGTTGGCGTAAAGTTTTTCATAGTATTCCCTAATAATCCCTTGTATTTCTGTGGTGTCTGTTGTAATTTCTCCTCTTTCATTTCTAATTTTATTTATTTGAGTCTTCTCCCTTTTTTTCTTAGTGAGTCTGGCTAAGGGTTTGTCAATTTTATTTATCTTCTCAAAGAACCAGCTCTTTGTTTCATTGATCCTTTCTACTGTTTTTTTGGTTTCAATTTCATTTATTTCTGCTCTGATTTTTATTATTTCCCTCCTTCTGCTGATTCGGGGCTTTGTCTGTTCTTCTTTTTCCAACTCTGTTAGGTGCAATTTAAGGTTATTTATTTGGGATTTTTCTTGTTTGTTAAGGTGAGCTTGTATTGCTATGAATTTCCCTCTCAGGACTGCTTTTGCTGCATCCCATATGAGTTGGTATGGTGTATTTTCCTTTTCATTTGTCTCCAGATAGCTTTTGATTTCTCCTTTAATTTCGTCAACGACCCATTGGTTGTTCAGTAGCATGTTGTTTAGTCTCCACATCTTTGTCCCTTTCCTAGTTTTTTCCTTGCAGTTGATTTCTAGTTTCACAGCATTATGATCAGAAAAGATGCTTGTAATGATTTCAATCTTCTTAAATTTATAGAGGTTTGCCTTGTTTCCTAATATATGGTCTATCCTTGAGAATGTTCCATGTGCACTTGAGAAGAATGTGTACTCTGCTTTTTTTGGGTGGAGTGCTCTGTATATATCTATTAAATCCATTGCGTCTAGTTTCTCGTTTAAGTCCATTATTTCCTTATTGACTTTTTGTCTGGATGATCTATCTATTGATGTAAGGGGGGTATTAAGATCCCCTACTATTATTGTGTTATTGTTAATATCTCCTTTAAGGTTTTTTAGCAGTTGTTTTACGTACTTTGGTGCTCCTGTGTTGGGTGCATAGATATTTATAAGTGTTATGTCTTCTTGGTGAAGTATCCCTTTTATCATTATATATTGCCCTTCTTTGTCTCTCATTACCTTTTTTATCTTGAAGTCTACTTTGTCTGATATAAGTATGGCTACTCCTGCTTTCTTTTGTTTGCCATTAGCTTGGAGTATTGTTTTCCATCCTTTTATTTTGAGTCTGTGTTTGTCTTTAGAGCTGAGATGTGTTTCCTGGAGGCAGCAGATTGTTGGATCTTGGTTTTTAATCCATCCTGCCACTCTGTGTCTTTTGATTGGAGAATTCAATCCATTTACATTTAGAGTGATTATTGATATATGAGAGTTTAATGTTGCTATGTTATTGTTCATCTTCTGGTTCTTTTGAATTTCCTTCGTTTCTTGTCCCTTGTGTTTCGGACTGCTAATTCAATTTGGTATTTCTGCATGCTCATTCTCTTGGTTTTCTCTTTATTTGTCATGTGTGGTTCTCTTCTGGTTGTTTGTTTAGTGGTTACCGTGTGGTTTATATAAGCGATCTCCTGGATAAGAAAGTACATTTTCAGATGCCTCCTTTTTCCTGAGGCTGGGTCAGTTCAATCCCTTACCTCTTCCCCTCCTTATTTGTTATCTCTTTATTCCAGTTTGTGTCATGAATGTGTGTTTCCAGTGATGAGCTTGAATTAATTTTTGATGTTTTCCAACTGTATTTTGTTCTGGTTTAGTCTCCTTGCTTTTCTTCTTGCTGAAATCTTTGTATCCCCTTTCTCATTTGTTTTTTTTCAGGCCTAAGGGCCTTCTTGAGCATTTCTTGTAGTGGGGGTCTTGTGGTGACGAACTCTCTTAGCTTTTGTTTATCAGGGAGAGTTATTATTTCTCCATCGTATTTGAAGGATATTTTTGCTGGATAAAGTATTCTCGGCTGAAGGTTTTTGTCTTTCATGATTTTGAATATATCATTCCAGTCTCTCCTAGCCTGTAGAGTTTCTGTCGAGAAATCAGCTGAGAGCCTGATGGGGTTTCCTTTGTATGTTATTTTGTTTTTTTGTTTAGCTGCCTTCAATATTATTTCCTTGTCACGGGTATTCTTCAAGTTTGCTACTATGTGGCGAGATGATTTTTTATTCCTGTTTATATATTTAGGTGATCTATTGATTTCATTCACTGTTATTTCCCTGTCGTTCCCTAGGTTGGGGAAGTTCTCAGCTATTATTTCTTTGAACAAACTCTCTGCTCCTTTTTCTCTTTCTTCTCCTTCTGGAATACCTATTATCCCTATGTTGCTTTTCCTCATTGAGTCTGATATTTCTCGAAGAATTTCTTCATTTCTTTTTAGTCTTAGCTCTCTCTCCTCCTCTACCAGGAGCATTTCTGCGTGGCTATCCTCAATAGTGCTAATTCGTTCCTCCATATTGTCAGTTCTGCTCTTTAAAGACTCCATTTTTTCCACTATCTCGTTGATTTTGTTTTTCATCTCTAATAATTCTGATTGGTTTTTCTTTAGGGTTTCAATCTCTTTTGTGACATAATCCCTGAATTCGTTGATTTGTTTCTGTGTGTTCTCTTGTATTTCGTTGAGCTTGTTTATGATAGCTATTTTGAATTCTCTCTCGTTCAGGTTATCAAATTCTGTGCCTTCAGGGTTGGTTTCTGGGTGTTTGTCATTTTCCTTTTGGTCTGTAGCCCTGACATATTTTCGCAAGGATCCGACGGGGACGGCTTTATTTTTACCACTCATGATTAAAGTTAGTCCTGCAGCTTCCCCCTGCTGCCACTAGATGGAGATCGCGAGCGGTTTGCTCTGAGGCGGCTGCAGCCCCCGGAGGGATTATGCTGAAATGCCGGGTGTGTGGGGGGAGGGGTCCTCTCTTTCTCCTGCTTGACCCGGGGGTTTCCTTTCTGGCTCTCTTAGGGTGTTTGCTACACCCCCTAAACAGTCCGTCGTCGCTTCCCCGTGGGGATCTCGCGACAGTCTGTGAGAGCACCTGGATGGCGCTAGTTTTCCCCGCTGTGGGCCGCCCCTCCCCCCTCTGACCGCGAACCGCGCTGTCTTTGCCGATTGGGGACGGGGAGTACAACCTCCTACCTCTCCTCCCGTCCTCCTGGGCTTCCCGCGCCTCCACCGTCCGATGTATGGCAGCAGGGGTTTCTCAGAAGTCCTTCGTAGTGTTTGATTGAGCTCTGTTGGAATGTGAATGATGTTTTCGTTGTGTCGTAGGGGGCAGAGATTCAAAGAGGGAAATCTCACTCCGCCATGATGCTCTGGGCTGATATTCTTAAAGCCCGTAGAAGGGAGCCTGGTCCACGGAGCGTGCTAGATAAGTGTCCGCTAAAGCATGACTAGCGTCCGCCCCCTGATGGATCAGTGAGCTCCGCGAGTGGTCATTTCCAGGACGCGGGAGCAGAAGCAGGAAGCTCGGGTTACCAAACACAGCTCTCCTGCCCCCGAAGCCCGCAGACGCGCCTTCTGAGTGAGCTTGCATTCCAGAAGCCCCACTTCTTCCTGCACCTCCATGAGAACAGAGAATTGAGAGCTCAAAACCTCTGCCCCGCGGCACCCTGGATCATCCAGGAAGACCAGCAAACCTTTAGACAATCGACGTTTGCAAGCAAAACATGGGCCCCCACGCCTGGCGCAGTTAGCAATTGAATTCCAAATACAGCAGGTCTTCAGAATAGAGACCAATTTGCAAATCTAGACAGAGACTGCTGCGGTGGCCTTCTATTTTGAAGGCGGTTTTGTCAAATTTTAATTTCACCCTGGTTGGAGTCATTCAGCGCATGCAAATGCGCATGCTGGCTTTGATGGGAAATGCGAGCCCAGAGAGATGCACAGGGGAGGAGGGGGATGTGTTGGGAGGACAAGTCGGCTTTCCTGCCCTGCCCCCGAGGCAGCTGGGGCCCGTCAGGCCCAGGAGCCTTGTTTCGATCCCCCCCAGGATGAACTCCGCCATCTCCCTGCCCTGAGTCACCGCTGCCCCTGCAGCCCTCTGCGGGAGTGCTGCTTTCTCAGCCCCTTCACTTCTTGCCTCCAGCAAAACCCGGGCCTCCTGCCTTCTCCCCAAATTGCCACTCATCCTCTTGATCACCCCTCTGGGGGCCCCAAGAACTGCTCCTGGCTGAAGGGCGTGTCTCCAGGCCCCACCTCTGCCCACACCTGCTCACCTTCCGGCTCTCTCCTCTCCACCCCGCTGGGTGTCCCCCCAGGGCCCCTTGATTCTCGCTTCTTCCTGTCCCTGCCTCTTAACGGCCCCTGCCCAGCCTGTGTCTCAGTTCTCTTGCCTCATCTGCTGCCCACCCTGAAAACTCCCACAGGTGGTACAGTGGGCAGAAGGGGGGCCCTCAAAAGACATGTCCATCCGGGACCTGCGAATGTGACCTTGTTTGGGAAACGGGTCTCAGCAGATGTGATCAAGTTAAAGATCTCACGACGAGACCCCCTGAAGGAGGGTGGGCCCTGGTACAATGCCTGGTCCTCAGGAGAAGAGGAAAACGGGCCCTGAGGCGTGCTCGGAGAAGGTGATGGGAGACACAGGGGAAGACGGCCGTGTGACTAGAGTGAGGCCCCTGCAAGCCAAAGGACACCAAGGGTCACCGGCAGCCACCAGGAGCTGGGAGAAGCCTAGGACAGATTCTCCCTCAGAGCCTCAGAAGGAACCAGCCCTCCCAACACCCTGATTTTGGACTTCTGGCCTCCAGAGCTGCAAGAGAATAAACTTGCACTGTTGGAAGCCACCCAGTTTGTGGTCCTTTGTCATGGCAGCCACAGGACACTAACATAAGGGGGATGACAATGTTGCTGGAGAATATGGCACAGCGGTGCCGGGTTTCCATGGCCCTTCAGCCCCCTGTAGGTCAGGCCAGCCCCTAGTCCTGTCCCTGCAGGGACCACTGCACATGGCTGGCCCCCTCAAACCCTGGCCTTGCCATGTCACCTCTGTCCCAGCAGTTGGTCTCACTTTCCACTGCAGAGGCCAAGAGGCGCATTAAGCATGAACTCCTGCGCCTCCTCCTCTCTCCCCACCCACAGACTTGCCTGCACCTGGAAGCACTCACGCCTGCTCCCCGTGCTCCAACATCACCCTCTCCGTGAAGAAACAAACTTGCCTTCATCTTGCCCCAGCTGCTACAAGCCTCATTTCCAGAAAGAGCCTCATTTCTAGTGCCCCCTCCCAGTTCCTCCTCCACGAATTGCCACCTGGCTTCTGCCCCCACCACACCAGGAAGTTCTCCCTCCTGAATTAACGATGAACTCCCAGGTGCCAAGTGCGGTGGCAGCTTTTCTGTCCTTGGCTCCCTGACCCTCTGGACGTGACCCTCTCGACCCTGCCTCTCTCCTGAAGCTTCTTCCTCCCTGGGTGTGCCGGATGCCATCTCCCTTCTGCCCTGGGGGCTGTTCCTTCTCGAATCCCTCATGCATTCCTCTTCCTCTCAACACAGTGTTAGTTTACCAACGGCTCTTGTCACATCCACAGCTCTCCTGGAGAATCCAGTTCCCCAGCGTGGGGTGTCCTAGGGCCGGACACAGTAGGTGCTCAGAAGTACTGGCTGGATGAAGGAATGAATGAATGAATGAACCACCTCCAGCCAAGACGTTTCTCCTGAGCCTGTCGGTCCTGGAATGTTGCACTGGGATTTCTACTCAAGATGTTGGAGGACGAAGCTCCTCGTCCTGGCATGTGCTCTGTGGATTATTAGCCACATGTCCAAGCAGGAGCATGTGCCTCTGGAGTCAATGCCAAGGCTTCCATTTCTTAAGATTCCAAACATTGCGAACATCCACCCACCCTTCCTCCCCGTCCCAGAGACCAGCCATTGTCCACCGGCATGAGCAGCTCTCCTCTGCACAGCACACAGGGCCCCTGTGCCAGCCCCGCCGGCTGGTCCAGCGGTCCACGCTTCCTGCCAAGAGCATCCTCATGCTTCACGCTCCATCCATGAACACCGGGCCACCGCCCTTCCCTCGGAACCTCACGCTCTCGCCTCCCATGTCCTGGTAAAGGCTGGTTCTCACCTGGAATGCTCCCCCCAGTTTTTGTCCACCTGGAAAGTTCCCTCTCCCCTCAAGTGTCAGCCCAAACTTCATCACTTCTGGGAAGACTTCCGGTCTCCAAGATAGACAGTCCCTCCACCCTAGCCCTTGGAGTTCCCAGCACGTGGTGCAAACTTCTCTTTCATCGGCTGCCATACTGTAGTGTTACCATGCATTTACATCACTCATTTACATGTCTGTCCCTCATCCTTTCATTGCTGCGACCCTGGTGCCTGGGGAGGGCCAGCACACGGTATTTGCCATAGGAATGAATGCACGCATGCATGCGCCCCTCTGAACCTCATCTTTCTTTGCCACAGTGGAGTGGGAGAACTGAAATCCAACTCACGGGTTCCATCCTAGATCTGCGGGGTTGATGTAAAGGATGCCGGCTCTGGAGACCGTGGCCGGGGTGGCTGTCCTCAGGTGGCTGATCTCAAACACCAGCCGCATGGTGCGGTTCAGGGGGATCCGCTCGTTGCTGGCCAGGGTGAGGACCTAGGAAGGGAGACAGGCCTGTGGGTTTTCAGCACAAACGTGCTGTCGTCCTGATGGTGCGTCACACGGACGCATCTCAGAACGAGGAGGAGGAAGTCAGGGACCCCTGTACCCACGTCCCACCACCAACCAGCTTCCCCCAACCCATTATTTCCCAGCTGTCCTCGACGCCAGTCCCACCTCTGCCCCCACCCACCCTGGGACAATGCAAGAGGCTTCCAGACCTGTGTACCGTGTCAGACATCACTGTAATATTAAATTTGCTTTTTCAAACCATGACCCCTCCCCTTCCCTGGGAATTCTTGAGTTCCCTCCTCCACTAGACTGAGAACCATTTGCTTAAGCTACATCTAGATAATCGTGAATACCATTTCTTCCTTCCAAGATATTAGCTACCGTTTCCACATTATGCCACATGTCAATTAGACAAGAATGCTTTCCACGTCTGCACCCTTCACCCACGCTGCTGCTGCTAAAAAATACCTAAGACGGGCGCACGTGGCCCTGAGTCATATGAGGAACACATCTCGGGATGGGGGACTTTCCCTCCAGACAGACCCCTCCCCGCGTCCCAGTCCACCGCAGGTTCCATCTGTCGTGCAGCGGCTGCTGATGTGTGGTGTTTCCCACGAGCTCCCCCCAGTACTGCGGTTTTGGGGTTGGCTCTGGAATCCAGGAGCCCCTCAAACCTTGTTGTCATCCATGACGGTGTTGAGAGATTCGATCCACATGGGGTCTATGTCCCCATCCAGGACGATCCACTTGGGGCCGTCGTGAGTGATGTTGGCCAGGTCCCGCATTATGGTAGAGAAAAGGCCTGAGAGAGAGCAGGGCTGGTGTGAGCGAGCAGGCTGGTGTGAGGGAGCAGGGCTTGTATGAGTGAGCAGGGCTGGTGTGGGGGAACAGGGCTGGTGTGAGGGAGCAGGCTGGTGTGAGCAGGGCTGGTCTGAGTGCGCAGGGCTGGTGTGAGCAGGGCTGGTGTGAGGGAGCAGGCTGGTGTGAGCAGGGCTGGTCTGAGTGAGCAGGGCTGGTGTGAGCAGGGCTGGTGTGAGCGAGCAGGGCTGGTGTGAGGGAGCAGGGCTGGTGTGAGCAGGGCTGGTGTGAGGGAGCAGGCTGGTGTGAGCAGGGCTGGTGTGAGTGAGCAGGGCTGGTGTGAGCGAGCAGGGCTGGTGTGAGGGAGCAGGGCTGGTGTGAGCGAGCAGGGCTGGTGTGAGGCAGCAGGCTGGTGTGAGGGAGCAGGGCTGGTGTGAGGTAGCAGGCTGGTGTGAGGGAGCAGGGCTTGTATGAGTGAGCAGGGCTGGTGTGAGCAGGGCTGGTGTGAGTGAGCAGGGCTGGTGTGAGGGAGCAGGCTGGTCTGAGCAGGGCTGGTGTGGGCAAGCAGGCTGGTGTGAGCAGGACTGGTGTGAGCAGGGCTGGTCTGAGTGAGCAGGGCTGGTGTGAGCGAGCAGGCTGGTGTGAGCAGGGCTGGTCTGAGCAGGGCTGGTGTCCAAGCATCTCTCTGCAAGGGGTCAACAGCAGACCAGGTGCTCTCTGAGGACACAGAGGCTGAGACCAACCCTGCCCCCTCCCGTCCCCACGAGGCCTGACCCTGGTCTCTCTTCTGCAGGTGGACTGTCCCCTGCTTCAGAGGGACAGCAGAGGCCCTCACACAGGAGATGACTGGGCTCATTTCCCACCCTTCTCCTTGACCCTCCTTTATGTCCCCACCTCAGGCCCTGCCTTTTGCCCTCCTCCGACCCTTGGGTACAATCAGAGCCCCTACTCACCCCCGTGGAGGTGCATTCTAGTCGGGGAGAAACACAAGACACAGACGCAGAAATAGACGTGTCACATGGCATGAGGGGTGATCAAGTTGCAAAGACAAAGCAAGGAGAGGGGTAGAGAGGGAGTGGGGACTGGGGAGGCCTCTCGCGGGGCAGACGCAGGATCAGAGCCCTCCCCGGGCTCCTACGAGCACCCTCGGAGGCTGTGATGGGGTGGGTGTGGCCATGCGCCCCGCCTCTTCCATTCTCTTCAGTGCCCCCCCCTCACCTGGACGGCGCCTTGGCCCCCCCACCTCCCCACCACTGTCCAACGCCCCAGCGTCTCCAGCCTCTTCTCCAATGTCCCCTGAGTTCTTTCTATAAATCGTGAAGCTCATCAAGCCCCTTCCTCAGAGAAACACCTTTCCCAGCACCCCATGGCTCCGGGGCCACCACAACCTGGCTTGAACCTGCCTTTCGGGCTCACCTCCCACGCACCTTGGGGTGGGGGGCCCCCTTCTCCCCTTGGCCCGCTCGGGCGGGTCTGCTGATGCTCAAATGTCCTGAGTTCCTGTGGCTTCCCGATTCCTCCCCACCTGGTGGCGGGAACCAGCTTTTCCTGCCTTCTCGCTGCTCTTCATAAGCGCCATCATTATGCACCACGTGTATGTGTGGTCCCCTCATCCCTCCCCAGACCTGCTGAGGGTCTTCTTCAGGGGCCTGGCCAGGCACGTGGTAAAGCCTCACACGGTCACTGCGTGGAGCACGGCGGACCAACCCGAATGAAGTGGGCCCGGGTGTGAGCGCCGGCTGGTGACCCCACACCCCGTTTAGCCCCCCGGGGCCGGCGCTCCTTGTACCGTCTTTCCATTCCCTGGTTGCCGGGTTGATGATGCCAAAAAGCTCGTCGCAGGTGACGGCCTTGGGGTCCAGGTCCACGGCCACCGGCTTCCTCTTCAGGTTCTGGTAGGTCTTGTTGAGAGACCTGAGGACCTGCGCAAAGGCGGGGCCGTTCACGCGGGCGTGTGCGGGCCCCTCGTGCAAACCACACACACAACCTGCTCTGCTCTGTTTCGCTTTGGCCACACGCAGGTGAGCTTGTGTCCCCCAACCACAGCCCGGGTGATGGGAAATGCGCCCTAATTGTTCCCATCGGCAGACAGCAAGAGCCCTTGCCTTGAGACCACGCTTAGATCAGGAAAAATTCACTTGAGTTTCCTGATAATGAAAGTAAAACATGTCCATGGAAAAACAAATTAAGGGAAGAAAATGACCCATAATTCCTCCACCCAGAGGAAAGGGTTTTTGAGGACATTTGAGGATGTTTCGTATGTTTATGTGTGTAAACAGACATACATACATATACATATATATATATTTCTTTTTAGAAAATTGAGTTCAAACAGTTTCTGCCTTTTTAAAAATAACTTGCTGTGAGCCTCCCCATGTTATTAGTCTTTGGAAATGATTTTTTTTTTTTTTTTGCGAGGAAGACCAGCCCTGAGCTAACATCCACTGCCACTCCTCCTCTTTTTGCTGAGGAAGACTGGCCCTGGGCTCACATCCGTGCCCATCTTCCTCTACTTTATATGGGACGCCGCCACGGCATGGCTGACAAGCAGTGCGTCGGCAGGCGCCCGGGATCCGAACCCACAAACCCCGGGCTACCAAGCGCGAACTTAACTGCTACACTACCAGGAGGCACCTGGAAATGATTTTTAATAATAGCATAATAGTCCATCCTGTGGGCGTCTAGCTGAACACTCGGCTGGTTTAGAATTTTCCAGTGTTATAGATGTTAGTAATATTGGCCACCACCCCCTGCTTTTCACCACACCCCAGGCAATGGCAGGAGACAGGGGACAGGAGGGGGGTGGGGGCTGGTGCAGGGGGGCAGGTGGGGACAGAGTGGGGGCTGGTGCAGGGGGGCAGGTGGGGACAGAAGGGTGGGTGGGGGGCTGGTGCAGGGGGCAGGTGGGACAGGAGGGGGGTTGGGGGCTGGTGCAGGGAGGCAGGTGGGGACAGAAGGGTGGGTGGGGGGCTGGTGCAGGGGGGCAGGTGGGACAGGAGGGGGAGTAGGGGTGGTGCAGGGGGGCAGGTGGGACAGGAGGTGGAGTGGGGGCTGGTGCAGGGAGGCAGGTGGGACAGGAGGGGGAGTGGGGGCTGGTGCAGGGGGAAGGTGACTGGTGTCGAGGAAGAAGGAGCATGAAGAGTGGAGAACCCAGGAGAAGGGCCTCCTCAGTGGGCCCAGGTCCTGTAGCCCTCCTTGCCTCCTCCTCCAGGCCCCCTGCCCATCATAGCCTCCTTCCTGGCCCATGACACTTTTCGGGCCCAGGATGCACTGGGCTGGGGCCCCTGGGGTTGGTACACTGTGCCAGAACCCTGCAGGGGCCTTCAGGGAGGCACAGGGCGCAGACGTGAGGGTGACGTGCCTGAGACTTGCCGCTGCCCGCGTTCCCGATGACGAACACCGAGTGCCGGACTTGCAGCAGCTCCTCCAGCTGCACGACCTTCAGCACGAAGCTGTCTTCTGCCTGCAGCCTGAGCTCCAGGACGCTCTGCTTGATGATCTGGGGGGCGCACAGGACGGGGCCTGAGCCTGTGGTGCAAGGACCAGATGGCCTTTCTGGGTCGGGGGAGCTTCCTGCCCAGCGGAAGGTGTCCTAAGGGAACGGGGGCCCTCCGGTGCAGATGTGTTTACAGGTTCTGCCACTGGCGCTGCTGAGACCTCCGAGCAGGGGATGGGATGCCCGAAGCTGCCTCCCGTTCCTTGCTCAACTCCCCAGCGTAGAGAGGGGCTGGAGGGGCAGCCTGTGGCCTCAGGGTGTTTCTCATGGCAGAGGGAGCCGTGCATGTGTGACCATCGCTGGCTGGCACACGTGGCCACCTACCCCAATGTGGCACCTGCCACTGAGGTACCAGTCCAACACATGGTGGAAAGAAATGTCCTCAGCAGGCAGGAGGCCCGGGTGTGGCTGGGCCTCCAGGCTGGACTCCAGGTCCCACAGAACCTACCTTTTCAAAATTCAGGTCCCGTTTCCGAGGCACGTCCAGGGCCGGGAAGAGGTCCCCGATCAGCCCCATGAACACGGGCAGGTCATCGGTCACGATCTTGGGGATGTTGAAGTCCCTCAACGCCCTCATGAGCACCTGGTCCTCTGCCCGGCTGGGGTCGCCTCTCTTCAGGGAGCCGGCCACCACCAGCACAGACTTGATGGCTCGCAGGCCCCAGTCGTAATGGTCCTGGGGGCAGAGGGTACAGGAGCATGGACGTGAGGGCGCCTTCTCACGCTGGCCAGCTGGGGTCGCTACCGGGGCCTGTGTGACCCTCACCAGGCTGGTCTGGCAGGCAGTCTGAGCCGCCCGAGTTTTGAAGGTTCTCCCCCGGCCGTGGGCCCCAGGACACTGTCAACACACACCTGCTTGGAGAGCAGCTCTTTGCACAAGGTGTAGAGCGTGATGAACTTCCTGGCCAGAAGGCGGGCTTCCAGGAAGCCCTCGGCCACCAGCATGATCTCACATATCAGCTCAAAGTCGGGGACCACCATAGCGCAGGGCCTGGGGGAGACAGCGGGGTCTGCCTTGGGCTTCTCCCTCTTCCACCCACGCCCCACCGGTCCCTCCTCACGTGGTGCACGCCCCCCGCCAGGCGGCATCACTGGTCAAGATTCCAGGGGCATGGTGTTGGGTTCCCAGCTCCCCTCCCCTCCTCACCTGTTCCCCTACACCCTCCACACGGGGTGTCTCCAAGCCCTGCACTTGCTCTACTCGACCCTTCTCCGAGAGTCACCCTGAACCCTGGCTTCCATTGTCTTGTACTGATGGGCAGGTTGTGTCTCAAATGGGGCCTCTGCCCCCGGGCAAACGGACAGCAGGAAGTCCGCCTTCTGCTTTTTTTTTTTTGCGCTGAGAAAGATTGGCCTGGAGCTAACATCTGTGCCCATCTTCCTCCCTTTTGTAGGTGGGTCGCCGCCACAGCATGGCTGATGACCGGTACAGGTCTGCGCCGGGGTCTGAACCCACGAACACGGTCTGCTGAAGCAGAGTGCGCAGAACTCAACCACTACACCATGGGGCCGCCCCCCTGCCATCTTCTTTTTAAGGAGGCCCTGGCCTCCTAGTCCCCTCTGACTCGGGAACCCTGTGTCCACGATTTCTCCTGTCCCCCATCTCTCCCTTTGCCCTCCTCTGCCCACTCCCCTAGGTGCTTCCTCCCTGTCCGGGGCCCACACACCTGAATAAGGCCTTTAAGTTCTCGGGCAACTCCGTGCGCCCAGCGTACCCAGGGTTCATGGTGATGAAGAGGCCAACGGTGGGGATGAGACTGATCATCTCTCCCAGGAAATTAAAAGTCTTTTTCTTGGCCCGAATTGCATCTTGGACACATTTGACCTAAACAATTAGCACAGACACGTCAATGTGGGAACCACCAGCTTCGACGGGCCCTACAGACCTTCATTCGTGTTAAAGTGCGCGGCGATGAATTTGCCTCCTGGTCTCTTTTCTTAAGAAAATCGAACTTTAAATTTCCAGACAATTGTGGATCCGCACGCAGCTGTAAGGAAGAACGTGGAGGGGATCCCACGCACCCCTCCCTGGAGTCCCCCAGGGGGGATATCTTGCACGACTGTCATGCAGCGTCACAACTGGGACACAGACATGGACAGTCGAGACACTTCGTCCCTGCAAGGACCCCTCATGTAGCCCTCCATAGCCACACCCGCCCCCTCCAGCCCCACCCTCTCCTTGACTGCGCAACCACTGATCTGCTCGCCATTTCCGCAATTCTGTCATTTCACGAATGCTGCTCAGTGGGATCGTGCGGGTTGTAATCTGAGATGGGCTGTCATCACCCAGTGAACCGCCCTGGACATTCCTCCGGGTTGTAGCTGGATCAATGGTTCGTTCCTCATTATTGCTGAGTGGTGCTCTACCTCCCGGCCGTGTTATGTGTCCCGTTCCTGGTCTGGCAGTGACCCGTGGGAGGACTGGCTAGTAGCCATCTCCATAGCAGACTGTCTTTAAGGACGTGGGTACTAGGTGAAATCTGAATTTCAGGGGTCATTAACTGCTTCCCATCTTCCGCTCCGGCTGAGGCGGCTGCAAACCTCCACGTCGCCACTCGAGGGCGCCTGGTGTTCATGGTTAAAACCTTCCAGAGGCCCCCACGTCCAAAGTCTCCGCCTTTAGAGCAGAGCTCTGCCAGGGCTGTCCTGGACTTTCCTCCTGAGATCAGCCTGCAGGGGACGGCTCACACTCAGGCAGGATTGAGGCTGGGGTGGGGACCTTAGAACTCCTCACTGCCTCCTCCTTGGACTCAACATTTAGGGCCTGAATCAGGCTCCACGTAAACATTCTGAGGTCTGTTCCCTGACTGGGATTGGGACACTAACTCTGCTACTGCATCAGGGGCGGGGATGTCAGCCCGTGGGTCCATGGGGCACTGGCCACCCTTGTTCTCTCTTTGCCTTACTGGCCTCCACCCCAGGGCTCGGGGACAACTCGCGTAGGGAGTGTCACAATAGTGGAGGGTGCCGGTTCCCTGCATTCACCTCTAATCCTGCCAGCAAACCCACGTTATTGCACCCATTTTACAGATGAGAAAATGGAGGCACAGAGAGTTTAAATCATTGCCGAGCACAGAATTAAGGAGACAAATTAGCAAATGTAGACCAGGTTTTACACCCAGGTTGTGGGCTTGAGTGGCCGGGCAGGTTTCACACATCCACGCCCTCCTCTGCTCCTCCCCCTGCCTGTGTAACAGGAGGGGGCTGTCAGCTCTGCCCGGCAGCCTCACCTCACCTGGGGTCTAGAAGGTCGGCTCCAGGGGGCTTGTATCTACTCCTCTCTCTATTGTGGTGGTGGGGGCAGGGTCTGAGCACCACCACATCCTGACTTCCGGGTCCTTTTGGAATGTCAGAGTTGATCCTGGGCCCCAAGGTCGGCCCCAGCTTCCCTGAGAGAGCTCTGGCGCACATAGGGTCACCCAAGGCATGTGTTTAAAATGCAGGAATGCCCCTCCAAACACGTGGGGCGGGCCCAGGTTTTACTAGCAGCGGAGGTCATGCTGGCACAGGGCTGCTGCCGATCTGGGAGCCCTGCTCCACCTGTCCCCACTGTGTCCTCCGCTCTGGCATGTGTGCTCCCAAAATACCCGGGCACATTGCCTCCTTCTCTCCCTCCCTTCCTTTTCTCCCTGTTCTCTCCCAGCATTCTTGTCTAATCAATAAACTCCTACGCATCCTTCAATGCCCAACTCCATTGATAGCTGTAAGAAAGCCCTCTGTCCTGGTCCCCCAAGCAAAATTTATCATCCCCTTACCTGCATTCAGTTACATATATGCCACCGTATGTGACTCTTGCTGTTTTCCCTTCTGTGCACCCAGCTGACTATGGGCCCCAACGGACAGGGCTGGGGTCTTGCCCATCTCTGCGCACGCTGGCCCCCAGGCAGGCTGAACTGACTCTACAGGAAAGCGGACAAGCCCGAGCCAGCCGAGAGTGAGTGCCCGTGCTTGACCCAGAGGCACGGGGGTGCCTACCTGGACGGCAATCACCGACAGGACTTCCACCGAGATTCGGTTGAATTCATCAAAGCAGCCCCAGGCTCCGGTCTGGGCCAGGCCCTTGTAGATGTTTCCACAGGACTAGACGGGGTGAGGTTGGACGATAGTGCATCGGAGAGGGGAAGCGACGTGGAGAGCCGGCCCGGCCCTGCCGGGAGCCTCCACCCGCCCTCAGCTGCTCACGGCCCTGTTCCCGGCTCCTGGACCGAGGGTCAGGCTCGGGAGCTTGGGGCCAGTTGGCAGGACGGCCCACTGCCCAGAAGGGGTCAAGAGCGCACAGGGCCAGGTGCCAGGAAGAGCCCCTCCTCTCCCTGTGACCCCTCGGCACCCAGACCCTCTCTGGGACGGGGCTTCATCTGGGTCCCCCGACTGAACGGCTCAGACAAGGGCATTCGTGTAAAATTCAGCCCTGGAATTTTTTCCCCAGCACACAAAGGAGGGGCTTCCCTCTCAAATCGGGGTGGGTGTGCACATCAGAAGACTTTCTAGATGTCTGTCACTCCAGCTGGGTAATCAGGATGATCCTTCAACATTTACACGCGGGATTCCAGGTGAATATAAAATCCTTCTAGGGGGATCCAGCCTCAGGTTTCACTTTTCTAAAATCCAGGAGGCTTGTGTGGGCTGCAGCCTTGACAGTCAGAAGGGGCAGCGGGCCCCGCCCTCACTCTCAGGACAGGGTCCCCCAGAAGGTGGGGCTCAGATATGGATGGGGAGGGTCCTGCAGGCCCAGGCTCCTGACCTCAGTGCAGTCCCACCAGAGGCTACTCGAGGACCTCGAGGGGACCCTCTCTCCTGGGGCCCTTGGAGAACTGACACTGTCCTGCAAAGTCTCTGAGGACCGCTGGGACCCTGCCCATGCCCTGCTCCCCTCCCCATATGGATGTGGCTTTTACCCAGAATCCTGATGCTGAACTGCGACAGGGGTGCTCACTCTGGAGCCCCAGTTGCTGGGGCAAGCTTGGAAGCGAGGTTGGGAGGACGCTACCTCCACGGGTGGGGCAGGACATTTGGGGCTGGGTTTGTCAACCCTGGGAGCCTCTTCCAGACGTGCTTGTCATGCCTAAGAGGCCCCAGCTTCCCAGGCCGCCAAGGCCGCCAGCGGGGGCGCAGCTGCTCAGCCCGCCCATTGGGCTCCTCCCCGGGTTCGGCCTGCGGTGTCGACATCCAGAGCTCACTTGGGGTGGAGGCTGCAGCCTCCTGGGGCAGGGTGCTGTATCTGGTCCTCCACGGGGACCCCTGACCCCACCTCCGGGCCCGGGATACCTACCTTGTAGTCCATTTGCTCGGAACAGTTGAAGACGTACACCATGGTGCCCAGGGCTCTGCCCAGGTCCTTGGTGGTCTCTGTCTTGCCAGTCCCAGCGGGGCCAGCGGGGGCTCCGCCCATGATCAGGTGAAGGGACTGGGTCAAGGTTATGTAGCATCTGCAAGGGAACCCTGATTATCTCGTGTGCCGGCGACCCCACAGCCAACCCACTTTCTCTTTCATTGTGGTTTCAGTTCACGTGTAAACGTTACACCTGCTCAGCCCCAAGGAGGCCCAAAAGGGACAGGGCAGGGAGGGACCTGAGGTGTGACTAAGGAGCAGACACCGCACAGGCGCTTCTAATAGAACAAGAGCAGTCACGTCACATTCATTGAGGGTTTACTCTGAGCTGCTTCCGGTCTGAGTGCTCTTTGTTGTTAAATAACTCACTCAATCCTCAACAAGCTCATGAGGATTCAGGAAATAGTGTCCCCACTTTGCAGGCCCTCAGAGAGGCTAACTCACTCCCCCAAGGCCACACAGCTAGCGTCAGAATGAGGGAATAAGAACGCGGCACCGAGGCTGGGTGGCCGGCAGGCGGCAGGACTGACTCTGCACGCGGGGCCCCTGACCCAAATGTCCCGTTTCTTTCAGCCTCGGCAGCCTCCGTTCAGGTCTGACAATGCCAGGAATCGGGGGGAAGAGCCCAGAGAAGTGTGATTTCCTTTCCTGAGTCATCAGGGATGGGCAGCCCCATTCCGGACGAGGCGGCCGGGTGTCCTCACCTGTCGGTGAGCGGGGTGATGACCAGCCGCGGCGTGTTGCCCAGGTACTCGTACGAATACTGGATTTGGGCGTCACAGATGTTGGCAAAGCAGTGTCTCTTCTCCTCATCCCAGCGGTGCCGCAGCTGGGACTGCCAGGTGAAGGCCTGGGAGCTCTCCACCTGCACGAGGGGCAGGAGCCTAAGAGACAGACCTGCCCCAGGAAGGCAGTGGCCCCCAGGCCGGTCCCAGAGCCCCGGGAATGCTCCTGGCCCCCTGCTCCTCCTCCAGTGCCCACGTCAACCCTAACACACCCCACGGAATCTCGCTGAGGATGGGGCACTTCTGATGGGATTGCTCTTCAGAGGGCTCACCAGGGGCGAGACTAAGGGAGGCATGGGGGGATGGCCCCTGCCAGGGATAGAGTCCCCTCCCCAGGAAGAGGCGAGAACGGGGGCTGGGATCCCCGAGCGCTGGGCCCTTCCCCGGCTCCTGCCTTGGCCAGGATCATTTTGGCCACCACGTCGCGGGCGTGCACGTCGATGGTGCAGATGGTCATGATCTTCATCCTGTCGCCTGCACTGAGGTTTCCGATGAGCAGGGTGATGAGTGCGTTCAGCTGGTTGATCTGCAGGAGCAATGGCACCGTCGCTGGACACCAAGTGGTGCCAGTTGATCGCCACTGAGTGGTCTCCAGGGTCTGGGGGTCCCCCAGGAGCTCACAGTTGGAGGGAAGACCACCAGGCTCTTGTTTGCAATACCGGAACACAGAAGAAAGTTCTGGGATAGCTCCCACCTAGGGGTGGGGTCAGCTGTGGAACAGCCCCCTGATGGAATATCGCAAAGCTGCAAAAATGATGTAGTAGAAGAAAATCTAATGCCATCGGAGGATGGTGGATATTAAGTAAAAACGGGATTTTAAAGCCATTTGTATATTTTTATATATAAGTCAATGGTATGCGTACAAAAAGATCAGAGGGCTGGATAAGAATCTGTTGACAGTGGTTATATCTGGGTAGCTTTTCCTCCTTCTATTTAAAAATTATCTTTAGTTTCTAAATTTCTAATCAAGAATATTAAAAAAAAAACAACTCATGGTAGCATTTGATGATTTCCAGACAAGAAGTTAGAGTTATATATTTCTAAAGTGGTTACTCTCGGGCAGGCCCACCGGGGGTTGCCAACATTTGACTGCTTTTTGTTTTTTTGTGTGTGTGAGGAAGACCAGCCCTGGGCTAACACCCGTGCCCATCTTCCTCGACTTTATAGGGGACGCCACCACGGCATGGCTGACAAGCGGTGTGTGGGTCCGCACCCAGGATCCAAACTGCGAACCTCAGGCTGCTGAAGTGGAGTGCGCGAACTTAACCGCTAGGCCACCGGGCCAGCCCCAGCATTTGACTGCTTTTGACCGACAGAAACAGCAATTCCACAAGGTGCAACCTTAGACATCAGATGTTTCCGGTAATCTCTCGGCCAAGTTTCAGGCGGACACGTGGGACCACATACCTGCTTTTTGTTGTAATCTTTGATGGCGTTCTCGTAGCCTTCCTCCAGCCTCGCGAAGGCCAGGCCCACCTCGGTGGTCCACCAGATCTGAGTGCACGTGAGCGCGACCTGAAAGCAGACGCCGCCCACCGGCCAGGTAGTGAGCACCGTTCTCCTTCCGATGGAGCTGTTCCTACCAGTAAGTCCAACTGCTTCCCGCTGGGCCCTGGTTAACAGAGGGAACACGGGAGCCCGGCAAGCCCGCCCCCTCTGAGCTGTCCGCCCGTCCATCACGCCTCAGACCTGGGCTGGGTAGTCAAAGATCCACTGCTCCCTCGGCTTTTCCTCATACGTCACCACGGCTTCTGGGATTTCGTGTCGGAGCGTGGCGCACATTCGGTCCAGCACCCGGTTCAGCCAGACTTCCACCTGGGGATGGGAGCCACATGGACCAGCGGGGTCATGAGTGCACCTAGTTCCAAGGACTTGATTTGTTGTAAAAAAAAAAATTACAATTTGTCCTCATCATCCTTCCAGGGGTAGAAATTCTGACTACATTCTTACTACAGAGCAGTAAGAATGACCCACTCAAAAGACGTGGTTGGGAAGCCCAGCGGTACCCAGGCAAAATCTGTTGCACTGGGCATTCGTGTGCATACATTATTTCTAGGCAGAGAAGGGAGAAAAATCTAGAAGAGAAGACAGGCTCTGTCTGAGCCCCCGAGGTGTTGCTGATGTTCGGGACATGGCATCTGTCTCCCCATGTCCCTGGCGGGTTCTGACTAACGGAGCCCCGCCTGCTCGTAAGTACCTCGTCTCGGGGTCCAAGGTCATGGTGGGGGCAACCTTGCTGACAAGACTGGTTTGTATTTTAGAATATAAACCCTCAGCTAACTGTACCTGGGGGAAGAAACCCAAATGGGATAATCAGTTGGATTTTTCTTTTTAACTGTAAATACAGCTCAGGCAGACCTTGCTGTAGTTCGTGGTTACGTTAATAAGGAGTTAAGCACGGGAAGCGAATCTGAACGAACTGCGATGAATGGTCTCGTCCTGGCCCCACCAGCCGCATCCACACGGAGCAAACCTGCCAGGCACTCGAAGGCCAACTCACTGAAGCTCAGCTTTTTGTTTGTTTGTTTGTTTTTTGGAAGATTGGCCCTGAGCTAACATCTGTTACCAATCTTCCTCCTTTTTCGCTTTTTTTTCCTCCCCAAAGCCCCAATAGATAGTTGTATGTCATAGTTGTGCATCCTTCTAGTTGCTCTATGTGGGATGCCATCTCAGCATGGCTTGATGAGAGGTGCGTCGGTCCATGTCCAGGATCCGAACCGGCGAACCCCGGGCTGCCGAAGTGGAGCGCGCAAACTTAACCGCTATGCCACCAGGCCGGCCCAGAAGCTCAGCTTTTCTTGCAGGAGATTTTCTCTTTTTTCCCAGCTGATTTGCCTCCAAAGTACATTTTGCTTAGGCTAATGTCAAAATTGATTCAGTTTCTTGATCAATAGTTGGGCAATGAGATGAGGGGAGAGGGGCAGCCAGGAAGTTTGCTGTCCCAGAAGGAGACAGCCTTTTCGGGTGGGTGACGCACTTGCTGGAAAAGGGGACAGACTACCCAAGGGAGGGAGACCTCTCTGATCCATCAAAGCAATAAAGTCAATGACTCTGAACAGGTGTTGGGACTTGGGGATTCAGGTGTGTGTGGCCCCCTTCAAAGCAGTCCCCTTGGCAAGCCATAGACAAATTCAGTGGCATTAATAATCCCTCCCTTTCTCCCCTCTCCTCTCCTCCCCTCCCAATACACCTCATACTATATGGGTAAGGCTGTGCTGGAAATTCTATAAAGAAGTCCTTTAAGCACTTGTTCTAAGAGAGGCAGAGGAAAGAGGAGAGGGACAGTTACAGGATGGTGGCTATGCCAGCACCCCTGTCTGAGGACTTGTGGCTCTTACACCCGCTGCACTGTCATCCTGGGGGGTTCCCTGTCCATTTCCTCTGTGACTTGCACACATTCTCACCTGCCCTGAAAGGTCACATTCTCGATCAAAATCCACATACTCGTCCTCTTTGCTGTACATGCCCAGGCCAAATTTGAGAGGCTTCCCGTCGGCATCGAGTCGGAACTTGAGTTTACACAGGCTGTCGAAGAGCTTGGACAGGTGGCGGCTCACCTGGGTGGGAGCAAAGCACCGGATTATGCAACTGAGGGATTTGAAAGGGGGACCCCCACGGCCTGGGCTTTCCTCGGGTGGTTTTAAGCATCTTTCCTTTTTTTGGAATGTGGTCCCCTTCTCTGATCAGCGTTAACTAAACACACTTAACCAACAGAGGGAATGGCGGAAACTGCTCTCAGGCAGGACACAGAAACCAGCCCAGGAATCCAGCACTTCTGAGACAGGTGTCCCATCCTGAAGGTTTATTTTCCCTGAGAAGTTCTGTCCCAGGCACTGGGCCCGTTTCCCTAAGTCACACGGTCAAATCCTAAATTTCCAGCCACCGTTGTGTATCCCATCTTGTGTGTCCCGTAACTTTATGATTCAAACAAAATACAGTCGTGTTCCCTTCACCTAGTTAGTTAACCCTCCCGGTTCCAGACAAGCCTCCAGGAACCTCTTCTTCCTGGCTCCTGGGGCCCGGGATTTATTAGAATGAGCCCGAGGGCTACCTAGTGAGTGGGCATATGTCTCAAAAACAGTGGCTTGCTAAGCCCCTGGCATCTAACCCACTTTCCAGATGAGGAAAATGAAGCATGGGAGGCAAAGGGCAGGAGCTGAGACGAGTCCCGTGGCCTTTCCCTTGGGTGGTTTCTGGCGTGGACAACCTCGGGGAGGTGATACAGGGACATCCGTGGACACTCCTCCAACGTCCTAGGGCTCCCCAGCCTGGAGTCGGGAGGCCAAGCACGAAGTTGGCCTAAGTGCAGAATGCCAGGGGCCTGCCTACCTCCACGGGGTCATTTCCATTGGAGAGAATGTCCAGGAGGTCAGCCGAGGAGACGAAGTAGAATCTTGGGAAAGCCAGTCTTTTTGTCTCTAGATATTCCGCCAAGGCCTTTTCGCACACGGCCAGGCTGGGGGAGAGGGAGGAACAAGGCTGTGGAGGCCTACGCCGCAGGGGGTCTTCTCCAGCCCATCCTTTCCCCCAGCTGGACTGACAGCCCTGGAGACGCCCAGTCTGTTGCCCACAGCCCCAGTTTAATCAGACCTGCAACCTGACCCGTTTGCTCTTTGTCAGCCCCTGACCTTGTGGGCGCCCCTGGGTAGGAGGGAGGATTGTTTAGTCTCTGCAGTCATTGCTTCCTCCACCGTGGTGGTGGTGTGGCAGGATATGGCTAGGAACATGAGACCCAGGGTGGGGACGTGTTAACCCATGACCTGGGGATGCCCCATACCGGCCAGCAGGGGGCGCTTTACTGGGGGTTCCTGTCACCATGATGCCCCATGACGCCCCTCATTTGGACAGGCGTGGTGTCCTACCCCCCCCTCCTTTTTTTTTGGTGAGGAAGATTGGTCCTGAGCTAACATCTGTGCCACTCTTCCTCCATTTTGTACATGGGACACTGCCACAGCATGGCTTGATGAGTGGTGTGTAGGTCTGCATCTGGGATCCGAACCCGTGAACCCCAGGCTGCCGAAGCAGAGTGCCTGAACTTAGCCACTATGCCACTGGGCCGGCCCTGGGACCTACCTCTTCTTCAGGTTCTCAAGTTTGTTGTAGAGACCTGGTTTGTTGGTGGCTTCCACCACGTTGGGCGTTTTCACTGCCTCTTCCATCAAGGCCTGGGAAGAGAAGGGAGCCGCCAAGGTGTCAGGAGCCCCGTTGTCTCCAATGTAGTCATTTCTGAAAATGCCCAGGCAGGAGCCAGAGGGCTGTGCTCACCTTGAATTCCAGGTCGATGTCATCGAAGCGCTTGGAGTCCTCTGGCAGCTGGGCACGGATGTCTTCAGAACCAATGAAGATGCTCTCCAGGTGGCTCCAGGTTCTCTGGACCTCAAACCAGATGGAGATGACCGAGTCCGCTGTGGACAGCTTCTGCTGCCAGCTCGTCACCTCCTTCAGGAAGTGGGACAGGTACTTGGACATCATCAGGTTCTGCAGCTGCACCTGGTTGTCCTCCAGCGTCTCCACCAGCACCTCGTCCGACTTGAGCATCATGGTGCCTGTCCGTGGGTGCAGCTCGTGCTCAAACTCCATGGTGGACCAGGTGCCATCCAGGGCTTTCAGTACCTTCCAGGGAACAGAAGTCAGGTCAGTGAGCATCTGGCAGGAGGGGCTCAGAATGACCCAGAGTTTCCTAGAACACAGAATAAGCCCCACTCTAAGAAAGCCAAAATGTTCACACCAACATTATTCACAACAGCCCAAAGGTGGAAACAACCCAAATGTCCACCAGCAGATGAATGGATAAAAAAATGTGGTACATCCATACAGTGGAATATTATTTGGCCATAAAAAGGAATGAAGTACTGATACATGCTACAACATGAATGAACCTCAAAAACATTATGCTGAGGGAAAGAAGCCAGACCCGAAGGCCACATATGTATGATTCCACTGATGTGAGGTGTCCAGAACAAGCAAACCTATAGAGACAGAAAGCAGGCTAGTGGTTGCTTAGAGCTGGGAGGGGGGTATGAGAAGACGGAGGGTGATAGCTAAGGGTATGGGTTTCTTTCTGAGATGATGAAAATGTTCCAGAAGCAACTAATTCTAATATGTGATGGTTGCACGTATCTGTGGAGATGCTAAAGGCCACTGACTTGTACAGTTTAAATGGGTGGATGGTATGGTATACGAACTATAGCTCAATAAGGCTGTTAAGAAAAAAAAAGAAAGCCAACATGTGACAATTCAAGCTCACCAAACAGGCCAGGAAAGAGATTTCAGCTGCGAAAGGAGTTCTCCAGAGTTTCCCGGAGTCCTGGAGCCGCCCCAGCCAGTGGCTCATTAACAAGCCCGGGTCCTGGCTGAGGGCCCGTCCGCCCGCCTGCCCGCCTCCAGCTTCTGAGAAGTCAGAGGACGAGGCGGACAGGACCACAAACGAGGGTTTGGGTGCTCATAAATGTACACACCACTGCATGTGGGGATTGAGCTGCAGACAGGAATGGGATTTTTTTTTTTTTGGTAATAAATTCTGGAAATAATTTACAAGATCTCTGTCATGGGTTGGGTAAGAGAAGGCCCATGAACCTTTCCTTTCATGTTCAACAACCGCTGGGCCCCACATGAAACGAGGGACGCCCGGGGCGCT
Organism: Tapirus indicus; assembly: GCA_031878705.1. Lineage (NCBI taxonomy): Eukaryota > Metazoa > Chordata > Mammalia > Perissodactyla > Tapiridae > Tapirus > Tapirus indicus. Next base: position 56,838,205 of record CM062932.1, read on the forward strand.
GGGCGGGTGTGGAGCCGCTGCATCGTCCCGTACAGAACACGTGTTACCGTCAACAGAGGATACCTTTTCCATCCCGGACTCCTTCACAGCCTTGTCCACGATATTTCGGACCTCGTCCTCGTATTTGTGTAGGTTCAGCTGGAGCAAATCCGCCAGGGTGGTCTCATCTGACATTTCAAATTTCACCTGGGGGAAAAATAGGCATGTTCCAGATAAGGTCATCTGTCCTCCAGTGGAGGGACATCTTTGTCCTCAGGTTAATGGTCACCCAGGCTGCAGAAGGAGCAGCTGGAAGCTCTGTGTCGCCATTTACTGGCTCCGTGACTTGGGTGAGTTACTTCTCCAAGCCTCGCCTTTCCTCCCTGTAAAATCGTGTAACAGCAGAGCCCACCTGTAGTGGGGCGAGTAGTGTTCCCCCAAAATCCACATCCACCCGGACCTCAGAATGTGACCTTATTTAGAAATAGGGTCTTTGTAGATGTGAAGGATTGTGAGATGAAATCATCCTGGATTATCTGTGTGGGCCCTAAATCCAATGACAGGTGTTCTTAGAAGGGAAAGGAGAGGGAGATTTGAAATGCAGAAGAAAGCCATGTGAGCATGGAGGCAGAGCGTTGCAGCCACAAGCCAAGGAATGTCTGGGGCCACCAGAACCTGGAATAGGCAGGAAGGACTCTGCCGTAGAGCCTTCAGAGGCGGGAACCCTGCTGGCACTTTGATTTCAGACTTCTGGCCTCCAGAGCCATGAAAGAACGCATCTCTGCGGTTTTAAGCCCCCGGCAGCCCCGGGACACGGAGGCACCACCTCAGGGAGCTGTTCTATAATAAGAGGCGTGGCTGAGTTCCCGGGTACTGTTGCTCTAGTAACAATAGCAGGCATTGGCACAGTGCCACGCAGTCCTCACATCCCTTATCTCACATTCTTCTCCCTGTCACAGACAGACGGTTCTGAGCCCGCCGTGGAAACTGGTTTAACCAACTGATGGAATCAAGTGTCTCTCCATGACGTTTGGGAAAATCTCTGCCCGGGTCTTACTAAGTCCTCGGCTGTGCCAAGTTCTTGGGGCACTTTAGTGCTGGTTGATCACCACCCAGGGGTCTCTCCCAGGGCACCTGGATGGGGCACATGAGCCAGCAGTCTGGACAAGCTGTGGTCTCGGTACTCAGGTACTCGAGACCACCCTGCTGCTTGTCTCCGTGTTTCTCTCTCCCCAGGCCCAGGCCACCTTCCACAGGCTCCTGAAGCCTTTCCCTCCTCTTGGAGGTGACTGCCTCCTCTACACTCTTAGACTCACCCCTAAGTGTCCCTCTCAGCATTCTGAACACAATCGTGTGTCCTGCTATTTCTTTTTCTGCTTCCCTGAGAGCAGAGGCTGTGTGTTCTCTCTTTGGATCCTTGGCACCCGTGTGGGGCCTCTGCAGAGTACTGTCCAATACAGTTTTGTTCAACGTTCGCTGACAGTGGGTGTCGAGGCCAGTACCCTCCACTAGGGAACACTCCTGGGAAATTTGGGCACTAGGACTCTGTGCTCCTGGGGATCATGGGGGACCCGGGGGAGCTGTTCATCCACCCTAAACCTCCTGAGCCCTGTGGACATTCAACATACAACCAGAACTGGTTACATAGTTTGTGGGGCCCAGTGGAAAAGGAAAATGATGGGGCCCTTTGCTAAAATTGATTAAGAATTTCAAGACGGTGACAGCAGAGCATTCAACCCCGTGTGGGGCTCCTCTGAGCGCAGACCCTACGCGACTGCCCAGGTCACGGGTGCACGAAGCCGGCCTTGCCCACACCCGGCTCTGTCAGCACCAGGCCCTGGTCACTCGGCTGAGCAGCTCAGGCCAGCTCGTGCTGCAGCGAGGCCGGCCGCTGCCAGGGGCAGTGCCCCCAGGCCCCAGGGCGAGCGGTACCTGCGTGGCCTGCATGAGCTGTTGCCAGTGGCGGTCCCGGATGGCGGGGTTCTGCAGCTCGCTCACGGCACGCAGGGACGTGATTGTGTTCTTCACCGTGTTGTCCAGCCCCACGAAGGCGTCCCAGGTTTTCATCTCCTTGTCCAAAGACCGCACGTCTTTGGCAAACTTCTTACAATCTATGTCCATCTGCTCAACATTGATATTTTTCCACTTGGTGGTCTTCCAGTCATCGATGCTGGTGTTCACCTGAGATGGAAGCACTCACTGTCTACTCTGGTCGGGAAGATTCGGGATGACAGCTGCGTCAGCTTACTGCCATTGCTCCGGGGAACAAACCCCAGTAAGGAATATTTAGAACCAACAACAGAGTTTGGTAAAGTGGGTGGAAACAAGGGGAAAAAACCCAGTTGTAAAGCTACAACTTAAAAGATTTAAAAAGTAACATAAACTTTTAAGGATACAACTTAAAAGTTAGCGGTTAAAACAGACTTTGGGGAAATCCTGTGGTGGCCTTGGTACTGCTCACCAGGATCCAGTTCCTCCTGCATCTTGGTGCAGCCACCTAACCTGCCGTGACCAATGAGACAAGAGTGACACCTGGCACTTTGGGGGAGGAGCATTTAATTGCCAGTGCTTGGCTCAGAGTTCTCCACGCCTGTCCTGGCAATCATGGAATCGCGTACTGATACGTGGCCTGGAATGCTGAGTTGAACTAGGGTCACTTGGAACCAGAGCGTGGACTTTTGCATGGATGAGAAATGCACTTTTGTTGTTAACTACACAGAGATTCTTTTAGGGCTATTTGTTACTGCAGAGTAACCTAGCTTACACTGACTGATAAAAATATAATAGAAGAAATTTCATTTACGACAGTATGAAATGAGATGCAGAAACTACCTGGGAATAACCCTACCAAGAGTGGAAAGAGCACCATGAAGTCTGCAGTCTTTAGTTCAGTGTGGGTTGAAAATGGCTGGGAAGCTGAAAAGGTTAGTCCTCGAGGGAATCAGACTATTGACGCGGGTGCCTGTGGTGGGAAGGCCTGGGCTTGACAAGCTCACATGTTAGATAAAGACGAAAACTGGGGGTGTTTACAAGAGACTTACCTTGAAGATACAAAGACTTGAAACCTTAATCCCCATAGGAATCAATGGCCCTTTCTGGTGGGTTTACACTTCTTCTGTAGCCTGTTATCATAAAGCGTCCTGGCTAGTTTGGTTTGGAGAGGTTTTGGGGGAAGTATCCAGACCGTAAATGCTTACCCTTATCTCCTGGGAAATATAACCTTTATTCTCTCGTCTGTGCTAACTGCTGTTCATCACGGGAAAGTGCAGTATCCCGTTCTCTGACTTTACCGACTGTGTTCTGTAATGTCACTCATATGAAAGAGACTTGAATTCAGTTAATTGTGAAAAAATAAGTATCAAGATGCTTCAATTTGTATTCTCTCTTTAGGGGCGGTTGTAGCATAGTCTGTGACTCCAAAGATTTTTTTCCCCTCTTTGTAAGAAATACGTAGACTCGGTGTGGCCAGAATGAAGACGTTTACAATATTTTACGAGGAAATATTAAAAAATAAAACAAATGAAGAGACAGAGCATGTTCCTGTATTGGGAACACAATACTGCCAAGAGAGCAGGTCTCCCCAGATTAGCTCACGAGAAGATTCAATTCTATGTAAAGTCATAATAGTTTCCTTTTGGAGGGGAGGAGGATTTGACAGAGATTCTGAAGTTCATTCAGGAGAATAAGAGAGAAGAGTTTCCACCTTTGAAAACAGGTGAGCCAAGAGGAGAGAGACTGGCGGGAGCTAACATGCATGTACGCCATCTACAAAACCTTAATACCGGGTAGAGTGACTCAGGGAGGGTGGGTGCCTCCATCCAGTGCGGTTGACACATCTTAACAGTCGAAGGATAACCGGAGCATCCCCTCTTGGTACCAGGATGTAGCGTGTGCAGAGGTCCCCCACCCCCGGTACCATCAGCATCGGCCTGCCCCCCAACCCGTGCCCAGTGGCTCGCCATCCCCCTCACCATGACGATCATGTCCCAGAGCTCCTTCAGCAGGCGGACTTCTTTGTGACAAGCTTTGAGCTGCTTGTAATCTGGGACCGAGACTTCGAACAGGCTCCCGGACTTGCACAGTGCCTCCATGATGCTCTCCATGGCCGCGATGCTCTTTTGTTGCTGGGGGTGGGCAAGGAAGGTGGTAAACGGCACCCCAACTCGGTGATGCCCTCCCCCTCCCTATCCTGTGTCCTAGTAACCCTTCTCAGAGCCATCACCATGCTGTATTTCCCCCTGGACAACTACGGGGTCCCCAGAGTTACTGCCCCATCTCATCCTTGAGCAGAAATACCTTATTCAGGGACTTGTAGGGGTCAGGGTCACTGAAGGTGAACGGGGCTTCTTGCCTGAACTTCTCTCTGAACTCATGCTGCTTCAGCTGCAAGAGAACCATGCGGAGACGCGTCCACTCCCCATTTCCAGCCTGGAGCGCGTTGTGGCCCCTGCAGCCCCCACGCTGCAGCTCCCGGCAGAGACCCTGCACCCCAAAGCCCTGCCCCGCCTGAGGGGCTGCAGTACCTCAAATTGCTGGCACTTCCGCCTCAGGATGTTGACCTCGTTGGCCTGGAGAGGTGCCACGTTCTGTTTCACTTGAATGGCCAGTTTCTTGGTGTTTGTCCACTGCTCCGGCAATTCCTATGGTGGGCAAAGGCCAAGGACCGTTCTTTTTTCTGTTCTTTTTAAAACTTTCTATTGTGAAATAATTATAGACTCACAGAGAGTTGTAAAAATAGTACAGAGAGTCCTGTGTGCTCCCCCTGCCTCCCCCGGCGCTGGCATCTGGGACAGCTCTGGTTCAATAGCCAAACCAGGAAGCCGGCATTGCTGCGTTTCTGTGAACTAGGCGACAGGACCTGTCAGTTTTCACCAGAATCCATTTGTGCGTGTGTGCGTGTGTTGTGTGCACATGTGTGGGAGACTGGAGCTGGCCTGGGGCCTTCTGGGCTGGCGAGTGGCCAGGGCAGCTGACCCACTGCCCTCCCTGGGGGCTGGCACCACTCAGAGGGCTGCCATGCCCCTAATCTCCGCAGGGCCTCCACTGACCCCATTGTCTCTTCACTGTCCTTCATACCCAGGGGTGACCCGGTCCTCAGGAGGAAGTGTGGGATGTGAAGGCATTTTTAATTCAACGAAACACCGGCCAAAACGAGGAGCCAATGGCCCCACCTTGGAGGCCACCTCACTGTCCCCCGTTCTCCAGGGAGCCTTCTCCTCCCACTTCACCCCCTCCTCCCTGGACACAGCGAGGCGCCCGGCCTGTCTACCTGCAGCTTCACGTGCGCTTCCTCGGGTATCTCCTCCCCGTAGGTCTTGAGCAGCTCGATGGTTTGCTTAAGGGGCTCAAACATGGTGTCAGTGGCCACCTGCCTCTCCTTGACCTTCATCAGATGCCCCATCATCTCCACAAGACCGTCATAGTCCCCCTCCTTGAGGGGCTTCGTTAGGCCCGTCCTGGCGGCTTTCATGAAGGCTTCCAGGTCAGTGAGGCTAAGGAAGTAGAGAACGGCCTTGAGGGCGCTGCCCTCGGGGGAGGGGGGGTGGCCTGTCTGGGGAGGAGTCTGCAGTGAGGGCTCCCTGGTTACCTCCCAACGCCCTGCTGAGGGAGGGAGAGCTCCTGTCCATCTTGGGACACCTGCTGCTTGCTGTGTCCCTGCCTGCACGTCACCCCACGCCTCACCAGCTCCACTCAAACTGACCAGCAAGTCCCAGCGTAAGGCCACAGCTCAGAGAGGCTTTGCTGGCCTCCCGGAGGGCCCTCAGCTCGATTACACCCTCTCTGGCCTGGTGCGCCCCACGGCTGACCACTGCCTACAACTGCAGATCTCCACCCGTTACATGTCAGGCGTCCCTGCCAGACCCGGGTTCCTTAAGGCTTCCTCGGCATCTGGCACCCAAACACTGCAAGTGCTTAATACACAGGGGCCAAACGGAGGGACAGAGCTCACAACCAGGTGACCCCTCTTCTGGGACCTGCCCTGCGGGAGGCTGCTGGCCTCCAAGCCTGGCCTTCACCCCCACGCCTGCCCTGGAGGAGGCGCCCCACAGACACCAAGCACTTCCTTGGAAGGCCTTTTGTGGAGCCCCTGGCATATTTCTCGGGTTCTCCTAGGCTGTGGTCACGGTCACAATGACGGCAGGGTGGGCCGCGGGGTCCCGGCGCCCACCTGTTGATGACGTGGTTGCTCAGGTGTCGCTTGAACATGAAGCTCCAGCGCTTGATGGTGTTGAGGAGGGCCTGCTTGAAGGGGCGGCAGTCGCACTGCAGCCAGCCACTGAACACCTTGGTGTTCTCGCTCCTGGACACTTCCTCATACAGCTTCTCGTACGAGTCGATCTGGAAAACACCACCTCTGCTCACCAGTCGGGCTGCTGCGGGGGCGAGATTGGCACAGTGCAGACGCCCAGCACAGTGCATGGCCAGTGGGAGGCCCTTACTGGAGGCTAGTCTCCTTCTCCAGCACCCCCGGGGGGCCCTGTAGCCCAGCAGTCTATCCCCAGCCCAGGATAATCTGCCAAACAGGGAAAGCACGGTGCAAGGTCAGCAGGGCTTCTAAATAAGAACAGGACAAAAGACACAAGACGTGAATGTGGCCACAGCACCTGCAGAGCATCCCTTAACTCTGTCCTCTCCAGGCTGCTTCACTTTCTTGGGGCTCCCTCGCTCCACCAGCCATCCTCACCCTCATGTGCCAAAATGTGCCCACCTGTGCATCTCCCCTGTGGGTGGGTCACTTCCACTCACTGGGCGTCCCTCTCCCTCACCACGTATTGGGAAAAGAGGTGGAGGTTCATAAATTAACTATGTTTCCTTATGTTCAGTGAGACATCTGGGCCTCGCCGACCCTGGAGGGACTGCTCCTCCCAGGGCTAGCTAATTCCTAGAGATAGTAGACAACTCCGCAGGGAGCGCACCTTCCCAGAGCCCACATGCCAACCACCCCCTGTATCAGGCTCCCACAGGGTCCTACACTCTGGGCCAATATTCCTGTCCTAATCACCCCAGGGCCAGGTGCCAGACAACACCCTGCAGTCCACTGAGATGATTCTAACTCTCCAATCCTCAGCCTGCTTGCCCTGCCTCGCCTGTTCCTGCCCATGAAAACCACAATGTGGGCTCCTGCCCATGCTTCCCCCTCACTCCCTCTGCCTCTTGACGCACTCTGGTGCTTCCCCGTGTGGCCCTGCATGGCATGGCATGACCCCTTCTCTTAGGAACTGAGTCACAAACTCTACAATGGCAGTTGTCTCCTGATCTGTTGGCCTCAGCAGACCTGATTTATAATTAAACCTACAATTTAAAATGGTTCACCTGTTTTATCTTTTTTTTTAATGTTTTATTTATTTATTTATTTTTATTTTTTGGTGAAGAAGATTGACCCTGAGCTAACATCTGTTGCCAATCTTCCTCTTTTTGGTGAGCAAGATTGTCCCTGAGCTAATATTTGTGCCCATCTCCCTCTATTTTTCTATGTGGGATGTCGCCACAGCATGGCTTGATGAGTGGTGTATAAGTCCGTGCCCAGGATCCAAACCGGCGAACTTGGGGCCATTGAAGCGAAGCACGCGAACTTAACTACTATGCCACTAGGCCGGCCCATGTTCACCTGTTTTAAATCAAGCCCAGCGACCCTCTATGGGAGGATTTGGAGGCAAGGAAGCCGGTGGGAGAGGCTCACACATACCTGCTGCTGGAACTGCGCGAGGGTGGGCGGCGTCTTGGGAAGGGACACTTCACCCCGGGCGTCCAAGTCCTCCGGGGTAACCGCACGCCCGTAGGTCAAGAAGTTCTTCATGAACTCCTGGGGGTCGTCCATCCAGAGATAGGAGTACCTCTCAAAGGAGTCCTGGTACTCCTCGGCCTCCTTCATGGCGCTGATGACCAGGTTGGACATCTCCTCCCTCATCTCGATGAGGTCCGTCATGTCTTCCAGGTCCGTCTGGAAGGGGCAGGAGAGAAACAGACAGGTGAGTGTTCTGCTGGCATTCACGACTTAGATTAGATCTCCTCGTCTTGGAAAGTGGCTCTCTGTTGGTGGACGTGTTGCTAACCTCTCAGGATGGGAAATAAGGACATATGCTGATTTGCAGTGTTCTCCCATGAGAAGACGTGCTGAATGTGACTTTTGTCCAGCAGGCCCCAGGATGACTCATGCATCGATTCATTCATTCAACAGTTACTCAGCACCTGCTGTGTGGCCTGCAAGGAGGTGGGCACTGGGGATGGACAGGGCTCATGTGGAGGGTACAGTCCGGGGGGGTCAGACATTCACCCAAGAATCACAGAAACGAAACATCACAAGTCTGGCCCTTGCTCTAAGGTGTGACGGGGAGGGGGTGGGGGAATGCTCCCCGAGGAAGTGACCATTGGTCTGAAGGCTGATGGATGGGTAGGCAAAGAGCAAGAGAAGCAGCAAAGCATGTGCACAGGCCCTGCGCCGGGAGGAAGCAGGTTGTCTGAGGAACTGAAGGAAGCTTACTGTGGATGGCCAGAGCAGGGAGCATGCGAGGCCCCTCTGGACAGGACCTTTTGAGTCTCAAGTGACAGAAAACCCAACCAAGTTGGTGTGAGCACAAAGACAACTAATGGCTCATGTAGATGAAGAATTTCAAGGTGGGGGTGTGTATCAATCATGTTTTTTATTTTCTGTATTTTAAGATGCATTGACATCTTAAAAAATCTTGCTGGCTGGGGAGAGACTGCCCCTCCCAAGACTAGCTGGTTCTTAGAGACAGCAAGGGGCTGGGACCAGGAGTGCGCCTTTCACATGCAAACCAACCAACCTGAGTCTACACCCTCAACCACCTCCTTTATGTAGTCCTCACACCGAGCCAATATTCCTCCTGCCCTAATCACCCCCAGGCCAGGTGCCAGATAACTGGAGATAACCCCAAAAGCCCAGAGCCACACTGACATGATGCACACTGGCCAGGCCCAAGCCGCTTCCCCTGCCTGTCGGCTTTCCCTTGGAAACCCTGAGAAAGACTCTGGCCTGGGCTTCCTCCTCACTCCTGCTTCTGCCTCCTGACCAAATCTGGTGCTTCCCCCTGAGGCCCTGCATGGCCTGCCATGCCTCCTGTTTCGAGGAGAACTGTAACACCAAGCTTTTCTTTCAATGGCACTGACCTCTCCATGTCACTCAGTCACCTCCATAAATTAAAATCTCGTGGTTACAAATGAGATGGGGGGGCGGCCTGCAACTGGGGTATGGTTTGATCACCAGGACCCTCATCCTGCTTTGCTCTGCCCTCCTCTGTGTGTGGCTTTACCAGCAGATGAAGTCCCTCAGAGCCCCAGGATGGGCGCAGGAGCTCCAGACACGCATCCTGTCAGATTCCAGAGCACATGTCAGGGTCTGGCTCTCACTGGCCTGAGTTGGGTCCCACATTCATACCTGAGCTGATCACCGGTGGCAAATGCTATTCTGAATTGTCGAACAGCTTGCTGCGTGCACTTGGGCCAGGCACGTCACCTTTTGGTGGCTCAGAAATCCTCCAGCCAACTTCCCTGCCTGACATCATCTAAGACCATGCTGTCAAGAAATCTGCCTAGAAATCCCCTCCCATCCTTGAAGACTCAGCTCACACGTCAGTTCCTCTGCAAAGCTGTCCTTGACCTTGCCAGGTATTTCTTCTTGTGTCCTCACCTCACTACACACACACACGCACGCATGTGTGCACACACACCTGTCTCACTAATAGTACAGAGCATCTTGCTGTAAACATTTGCTATTACAAATAATACATGCCCATTGTCAAAAATTTCAAACCATGCAGAAACATGAAATAAAAAGTCCCCTTCGCATCCCGGTCCTCCCTCCATCCTTACTCCCATCCGGTTTCCCAGAAGTAAGCACTCTTAACAGTTTGAAGTGTATCTATAGAAAGACAGGTTTTTGTTTTTTAAATGAATGAAATCATATTCCAAGCATTCTTCCACAACTTGATAAAAACTTAATAGCATGTCATGAGCATCTTTCCATCCCTGGCTCATTTTTGTGACTCATCCAGATACTTTTACATGGATGGGCCTGAACGACTCCCCTACTGGATGGACATTTATGTCTTTTTTGATTTTTGCGTGTGTGTGTGAGGAAGATTAGCCCTGTGGTAACATCCGTTGCCAATCCTCCTCTTTTTTGCTAGGAAGATTGGCCCTGGGCTAACATCTGTGCCCGTCTTCCTCTACTTTATATGGGATGCTGCTACAGCATGGCTTAACAAGCAGTGCCTTGGTCCATGCCTGGGATCCGAACCTGCAAACCCCGGGCCGCCGAAGCAGAGCACACGAACCTAACTGCTAGGCCACCGGGCTGGCCCTAGGTCTTTTTCGATTTTTGTTTTACTGTTATACAAACAATGCTCTGACAAACACACCTCCTCAGATCACCCTTCAGGGGAAGCCGAATTTCCTACACCTTTTGCATCCCCAGAATCTGATCTGACTGCGTTTTACTTAGCAGGCACGTGGAGGGGACGGATGTGGAGGCAGCAGAAGGCACATTTGTCCAAACGCCTGAGTGCTGAGAGAGTCGCAGTGTTTAACTATAGAAGGGAGTGGAGCACCAGGAAGCGGGTAAGAACACACTCCTGGTGTCTCATTGCGGGTGGTGAGACATTGGAGGAATGAAAGCCAGGCCGACTGAGAAGAAGCCACTTTGGGAAGATGTATGGGATTTGGGGAGTAGAGAGAGAAATCCGGTCTATAGTCCTGGGGAACCTGATAGAATAGAAACCTCTGGGCTCCTCATCACATTCAGAACCATCATCACTTAAATGTAGATAACCAGGCATTGCTGAGTTGGGAGGGCAATTCTGGACCAGGAAAGCAATTGGTGCCCATGCGGGGAAAGCGGGCGGGGCGGTGGGAACCCAGACTGACCTTGTAGTTCACTCTGCCCTTGGCCAGTCGGGGGATGAGCTTGGCTGCGTTGTAGATGTCGTTGATCAGGCTCTCGATCAGCGCCAGGAAGCCGTAGTTCCCACCCATCTCCAGGGATGGATTGAAGACCAGTCCATCCTCGTCCAGCTCCATGTGGACCTCAAACAGCGGCGCCACGCTCTCCTGAAACAGGTCATCATGGGGGTCACTGCCTCGCTCTTGGCTGAACCATTCTCAATGGTTCGCTCTGGGCACCATCCAGCGTCTAGGGCTAACTCCCATTGGCTGGGACCACTTAGCACGCTTCCCAGCGGCCCCTTGAGCAAGCGATACAAAACCAAAGGCACCACCGTTGGGCCAAAAGCAGGCTGGAGCAGTCCAGGGCAGGAGAGAGCAGCGATTCTAAGTGCGGACAAGAGACCAGCTTCCCAGCTCAAAGCCTGTTCCTGCTACTTGTCAGTTGTGTGGCCCTGAGCAGGACACTCGACCTCCCAGTTTCCCCAAATATATAAAATGAGGATAATTGTTTTATAGAACAGAGACAATAATTGTCCCCACCTCTTTGGGTTATTGAGAGGACTAAATGACTCAATAACATGTAAAGTGTAGAGAGTGGTGGCTGGCTCACTTCTAAGTGCCGGCAGCCACAGCCCCAGTGCATGGTGGGGTCACAGCTGGGCAGGACGGCCCTCACTGTGCTCCGGAAAGGACAAGCCCTCACATCCACCAGAGGTTCCTGTTTACAAAGCACACGCACACCACAACCCCACCTGTTGCTGGATCCCACCTCGTGAGGCTGCAGTGCTGAAGGTACCAGCTTCTTCTGTAAGGTGACGGGATGGAGGATAGCCTGACATACCAGTGAACCTCAAAGTATGGGCCAATGCCCACAGGTGGCCATGAGGTCCACTCCACGGCCACTGATCTTCCTCCAACGGAGTCCCACGTTGGCCCCGGGGGTGGTTAACTCAAGAGCCTCTGGTTTGCTCTATGACCAAGGGAGGGTGTTGACTAGAGTCTGAGTCAGTTGCTAGGTGCTACAAAAGATCAACTGTCCTGAACTCAGATGACCAGACTTTTCTAAACCCTCTAGCTCAGGGCTCTGCTCCTGCCACCAGGCCACTTGCAAATATGGGGACTCCCTGGGACTTTTTGAGAAGCACATTTTGTTATCAGGGCATCATCATGGTTTTGATTGTGACTTGCCTCGCTTTGCAACCATAATTTACGACTCATAATTGTAAGTTAACTATAAATTAGTTAATTTCATTGCTGACACTTTGCACGGCTGTGGGCTGCTCGGTGAAACTTACAGTTGGTAGTAACCACTGCTTCCATCAACAGAATGCAGGGTCTGTGATTCTCTGCTGGCAGCCAGCCTTTGAGACACATGTGCTGGGCTCATGCACGGATCATCTGCCCTCTGAGGCTGGCACAGGGCGTCTCAGTGCTGTCCCCACCACCCTTTCCCAGGGGTGGACTATGTGGGCTGGGGGTCTTTGATCTTGTCCTATTGGTCGTATTCAAAATGATTTGGGAACCATTGTAATGAAAAAGACAGGGGTAGGGAAGGGCTCACCCCCACGGAAAACACTGGAGAACGTGCCAGGATGCAATTAACCCACATGTCCCATTTCCTGATCTGGTTTACACTCCCACTCGCCCAGCAGAGGGGTGAGTAGGTTAGTGGCTGATGTGGCTGACAGGAGGGCACCCCCCTCTCCGAATCAACATGAGCAGGGGGCAGTGGTGCCTGCTCTCCCTCACCTGGCAGCAAGGCAGGACAACTTTCTCGGATCCACTTGGGTATTCTACAGTCAGTCTGTGGTGTGGCAGATTTAAGGTGACCAGATGTCTCGAGTGCCTGGGCCTGAGGAGGGTCCTGGGATGTAGGACTTCCAGTTTTAACACTGGGATGAGTTGGTCACCCGAGGCAGATTTTAATAAAAGTCTGTTTATTTGTAACACGATAGCCTGTCCTTTCATCAGGAAACTGCAAACTATAGATTCCAACATAGATCTGATCTTTTATCTATAATACAGATATATGCATACACACACATACACATACATGCATCTATATCTCATATTTATAACTCACATCTGCAACCATGTTGTCCGTCAGGTAATTAAGAGATTTGCGAATGAAATGGTCAAATTCGTCTAAGACCATGCTGTCAATGTAGTTGACATACTCTTTCCAGGAATGGCTCGTTGTGTCCGCTCTGAACAGTTGTGCGTTTTCCTGCAAACAGAACCACACAGTTGGCTGTCATTTCACTGGTTCATCTGTTCCTTCTTTGATCAATGTACTCAATGACTCTCTGGGCTCCCCTTGTCCCTGTTCACAACCTCCAGACACCTGGAGTCTGCTTCTAGCTTCTCGAATGTGCTGGGCTCTTTCCTACGGCAGAGTCTTGAACAGGCTGCTCCCTCCCATTCTCGCCAGGTCTGGCTTCTTCTAATAGTTTAGCTTTCAGCTCAAATGTCACCTCCTCACGGAGGCCCTCCTTGACCACCTCCCATTCATCTCAGGTTTGGTTCCTGTCCCTGCTCCCACCTGTATTCCCTCTAGCAATCTATTATTTCTGCCTATCATGGCACAGATGACAACTCTGAATTCTTTCATTTATTTGTCTTTGGTCTGTACCTCCCCTTGATACCAAGCTTCATGAGGACACAGGTTGATTGTCCTTTCCACAACTGTACCTCCAGCACTCAGCAGTATGCCTGGGACAGAGCAGGAGCTGGTGGATGGATGAATGGATGGATAGATGGGTGGATGAGTGGATGGATGGATGGGTGGATGAGTGGGTGGGTGGGAGGGTGGATGGGCAGATGGATAGGTAGATAGACGAATCTGTAAGACACTGAGTGCTATAGGGGAACACAAAGATGAACATGACCCAGTCTGTACCCTCAGGCAGGTATATTCTAGCAGAGGGGAGAAGATACAGGCTTAAATCACTTCAGTGTAAGGTAGAAAGAAATGGTTCAGATGTCTACCATGGAAGTAGAGGACTCCGGCAAATGTATGTGACCTTAAAGCCTTGTCTCATTGGCTCGCTGGCCTCTGCCTGACCCAGGGTCCTGCTCCGCTGCCCTGCCTCCTCACCCGCCCTCTTCCTGTGCTCTGCACTGTGACTCCTTGCCTAACCCTAAGCCAAATGGATCTCTCCTGTGCTCTGTTTCCAGCACACCTGAGAGTGTTAACAGGTTAATCAGTTAACTCTTCCAAGTAATATTTTTGCAGTTTAACATCTCGATTTAGTGGGACCTTCTGGCACCGTGGCAAAGGAGGAAAGAAGATCTGGGAACAAGACTAAATATATTTTGGTCCAGTCAAGTCACTCCATCGGGGTAACGACCTTCCAAGCAATGACCTGACCATGAGAAGAGCCAACGGTAGACCCTCCTCCCAGCGGTGCCTGCTGTGTGTCTGGGGGTGGTGACCCGTCACTGAAGTCCATAGCAGTGACTCGCACCACGCGCTGGGAAACCCCCAAGACTGCCCTGGGAGCATCTTGAGCTCGAGAGAGAATTTTCTCTCTTTCAGGCCAGCGCAGAGCTCCACCTTTCATATTCGCCTCAGATACGAGCTAGAATGCAAGCTGGATAAAACGCCTGCCAGGCGAAGACGGCAGGAGAACCCCCCCACTGTCAGGAATCCGGGCAGAGCTTCCAGAATGCCAGGCTTCCACTGTGCGTTCTCCCTCTGAAAGTGCCCGCAGGGACATAGGCTCGCGGACTGTTGAGAGTACTGGCAGAAAGAACTAGCCTACCCTCTAGGCAGCACAGCAGGTGTGTGTCCTCGCAGCATCCCGATTTAAACGTGTTGGCGCAGATACACCACACACTCGCGTTCCTCACTGTTCACGTGGGTGAACCATGGGAAAACCATGAAGGACACCCAATCACACACACAGCGCTTGCCCTCGAGCAGTTTATCCCAGGGAAACAAGAGTTGTTGACCTTGTACGAAGATGTCACTTGTCTACACCAACTTTGTGCGGGGTAGGGGGCGCTGATCCCCTTGGAACAGAGGAGGGCAGACACATAGCAAGGGGATCAGGCTTCAAGGGCACGTTTGGGAGGGCCTGCTATTGTAAAGCAAGACTCTTGGGTTAAAGAGCATAGACTTCTGTGACCACTGAAGCCATTTCTATAAAAAGCAAGTGGGCTCTCAAAGTCCCTCCTGGGCGTCTCCTTACTGCGACCATGGACTGGATCTTCAGTCCGGCATCTTTGACCGCGGTGTAGCGTTTGTTGAGATTGACCATCCTTCCATCCAAGTCCAACAGAGCATCTTTCTTGTTGTCCTTTCTTTCAAACATCGGGTTGGCAGACCAATCCTGAAAGGAGAAGGTGAGAGAAAAGCCTTTGGAGAAAACGCTCTGGTCTTGCTCCTTCACTGCACGCTCTTTGGTGTGAATGTCCTTGTCCCTTGCTGACCTCAGAGAGGCCTAGGGGCCACTGAGGACTGTTGACCAGGGAGCCTTAGATGATTTAACTCAAAACCAGTCAGGTCCCCAGGGAGACCTCTGGGATGTCTCACCCAGCCAGGCCCCAAAAGAGTCACTCTTGGGGAAGGAGCGTCTGATTCTCCTGCCGGGGCACCAGAGGAGCTGAGGGTGAGGGAACCCATCAGTGAAGAGAGAGGAGACACGGCGGCCAGATCCGGAGACGAACGTGGGGAAGATTGGAGCCCCAGAGGAGCAGAAAGAGACACGAGAGAATGGATGTCTAAACAAGGTGCCGGTGAGCTGAAGAAATGCTGCCGTTCTCAGATGAAACAGCTAATGAAATCCAGGGAACATTAACAAAAGGAGACACACATCTGGACACACTCTGGTGACGTTTCTGACCCTGAACATAATGCAAAACTCTACACACCTCTAGACAGAGAGAACAGGGACATAAAAAGGAAAGTCATACCACTGTCCACCTTCTCAACATTGAAGCCACGAGATAGTGATGGCTGTAGGCTGAATTGTGTCCCCCCAAATTTATATGTTAAAGTCCTAATGCCCCAGCATCTCAGGATGTGCCATATTCGGAGAGAGGGTCTTTAAAGAGGTGATTAAGGTTGAATGAGGTCAGTGGGTGGGCCCTGATCTAATAGTACTGGTGTCCTTATGAGAAGAGGAGATCAGGACACAGACACACACAGAGGGACAGCCATGTGAGGACAGAGGGAGGAGACGCCACCTGCAACACAAGGAGAGAGGCCCCAGGAGAAACCAGCCTGCCGACACCTTGATCTCGGACCTCCAGCCTCCAGAATTGTGAGAAAATAAATTTCTGTTGTTTAAGCCGCCCAGTCTCTGGTACTTTGTTAGGGCAGCCCGAGCAGACTGATGCAGGGATGTTTCTAACTGCTGAAAGAAAAGGCCTATATCAAAAAATCCTTTTCCTGGACAAGACAGCCATAGGTGAGATCAAAAGAGAGATATTTTTGGGCAAGCAAGGACTCAGAGAGGATGTCATCAACACACCCTTTCTGAGGAAATTACTTGAGGAAATATTCCATTCAAATGAAAATTGAATCAGAAAAAAATAGTGGTGAGCCATGATTTTTGTCTACAGCGTATTGAGTAAATCTAAGTGGGTGGTGATGAAATGAATGTGAACTATAACACAGAAGTTTCACACTGTGATAAGCCAAAGGAGTCTCGAAATAGAAGAGATATGTTCTAAGGAAAAAAACTAATGCTGGCCTGGATCAGAAATTCTAAACGATTTGAACTCAGGAGTTTGTGGGGGTGGAGAGGGAGGCGGTGGAAATCAGTGTGATCTGAAGCCCCATCTTAGTGCGGACACACAGTGGGCCGGTAGAGCAGAGTGGGGTTGGTGGGGGCATCTGAATGATTTAATTTTGATATGAAAAATATAGCATAAGCATGATTATTTAAAAAATAAAGTAGAGTTATATAAACATTGCAAATTAATGGGAGTGGGGATTTTAAAAAGTCCCTTTTGGATATATGGCTCCAGATGTCTGCAGATGAGGGCGATAATGACCGACCATGGCGGGGCTCGTGAAGGGCTCCGCCAGTCCTCTGGATTGGGCTGAGTGAAGGGAACCGCGCTGCTTCTGTATTGAGCAACGAGCTGCTGCAGGCAGGCAGAGTCTTAGTGCACCCTCCCCCGCCTTGTTCCCGGCACTGGCCTGCCATAGGGGGGTCCTGCCCACACGCTTGCTGAGCTCAACAGAATGGATCAGAACTGAATTCTGCAGAGGGACTTTTTCTGCCTTGGGACCACCCTGACTTCATTGTGCGGCCCAGGGCCTCAAAGAGCAGGTTCCCGGTGCCTTTGGCACTTTCCCTGAGCACCTCCACAGAGCCCGTTTTCCCCAGGACCTCTCTGGGGCCTCCCTTTAAGCCCCACTCTGGGCTTTGCAGCTTACTCACCTTCATGGCCTGGGAAATTCCATCTATATTTTGCTTTGCTTTTTGCATCCTGTTCTGCAAGTTATGGAGAATTTCTCGCATTTCTTGAATATATTCAAACACACCTAAAATATAAGCATAAAGGAATCTTACAAAATGAACGTTTTAGCAAGATGAAAACTTCTCTTGGTCTGGCTTAACACTCGTAATTATGAGACGGCACTTGGAAAAATACATCTACCCTTCTGGAACATGAAGGAGAAAAAAGTCATGGAGGGTCCCCGGGAGTGAAATGCCGAGGAAGAATGCACATTGTGCCTCTTTGGAAGCGGTACGTCCCTATCCCAAAATAGGCGGCTTATTAATTCCCCCTGGGAACTCCAGACTCCTGGTCTTAAAGGACCCCCACCCCTGTGCACCCCAACCCCTCCAACCATGAACAGAACACTGGAGAGACTTGAGCTTCTTCGCAAAGCTCTCAGAGGCCTGGATCGAAGCAGCTAGAAAAGAGATGCATTCCTGGGCAGAAGGGAGAGAAGAGAAGCATAGGGCTTCTTTGCACAGAAAAGTCCACGTGGACCCGGTTTCAGGTGAGTGGACAGTCCCACCTTCTAGGTGACATGGTGGAAGCAGGATCTGGCAGCGGAGGGCTGAAAGATGGCAAAAGACAAGTTGGAAGGTCTTGACGGAGGGGGAGCAATGGCGGTGGTGTCCACTCAGCGGTGGGTCCTGGGGATGAAGGTCTTCTGCCTGATCCAACGCGGGGATGAAGGGAGGCAGGGGGCTCACGAGCGCACTTCTACTTCTCCGACATCTGCCCTGAGCCAGCTGCGGCGTGCCCCCGTGGGAAACCACCACAAAGCCCCGGCCTCCACTAAGTCTAGTTTGGAAACTTGGAACCCTTGGTGGTTCTCAAGGAGTCTTTGCTGATTCCATTTGTAAGTGACACAAATAGGCTCTTTCGGGACTGGGCGAGCAGGTGGAACTATCCTTTAGCTTTAAACACAAACCTGTTGCAGTCAAAGTGGGGCCACTGAGCCAGAAGGCAGAAGCGGCCACTTGGATGTGTTTTAGGAGAGACGCTCGACAGGTTGGACCCCCCACCCGCCCCCAGTTTAACCCAAGTGAAATGGACGTGGCCTTGGTACCTTCGCTGTTCCAGAACAATGTCGTTTCAGCGCCCAATAACTTGACATCGATTGCTTCCAATTCTGACTTCACTAGTGGAAATTCTACATCCACCACGGTGGTCTTTATCTGCAAAACAAAGGCTATGGTTTCAGGGCCTTTGTTCCAAATCCAGCTGGACTGAAAATTGTCTTATGGCAAGGATTTTGATTACTCAGTACCGACCAAACCGATTACAATTAGTGTTATTTGATAGGGAATTACATGTAAATCAAATTTCAAGAGATTTCAACTTTAACAATTATTTTTATCACCCAGGATTTATGTATATATTTAACTCTTAATTACCCATGTTATGGGATAGAAAGAGAAGGAAGTACAATAATGCAAAAACAGTGAGTGTATAATCCAAAACTTTAAAAAATTTGGCTTAGAATCATAATAAGAAAATCAGAGAAACACACATGGGCTCAGAATCTCTCCTTGATCATAAAATCTAAAGCTCGAGGAGGTCCAGGATCTGCAGAGAAGCTGTTCCAGCTGTTGACGGACCAGAGTTAACAACAGTGTAGGTTCCATATAGTCTTGACACAGTTCTACTCTGCTTTAAGAAACTAATTTAATGCTTGAAAATCTCAATTCACAAAACAGAAAAAAAGAAGGAGAAGGAGAGTGTATATAGTCTTTATAAATTATTCCTTTAAATAACAAACACCATTTGCCCTTTGGAATATCATCCTATCTAGAAACATTTTGATTTTTATGTAACTTTTCAAGGACACTTCTACTCTATAAGGAAAGGGATGTACACAGAATTAAAATTGTACATTAGATGCTGACTCTTTGCCTTTCAGAATAATTCTTTACATACATTTAGTACTTTAAATGGTTCCCCCACCCCCACCCCCACCCCTACCCAGGCCATCAAGTGTTTTCAGACGATGCACTCTTAGAAAAGTGGGTAAGGGCAGAGAAACAAAGCTTAAAAGCTATTACCAGTGGAAACCAGGCAGAAGTAAAGAAAGTATCTCCAGAATTATAAAGCGAGTCAATGTGAAATATGATTCCACTTGTCAGGGTTTGGTTATGAGACAGTTACACGGGGCAGCGGTGGCCGTCCAATTACGGAGCCCTGCTTTGAGAATATATCCTAAGTGAGATTATGTCATAACGTGCCTCTTTAGGATGTTTGCAACCAAATCCCTCGAACAGAGTTCAGAGCGGAGCCCTTTACACAGAAGTTAACCCACTGGGAAAAGGTGCTGAGTTTCTAGCGTCTGACCCTGGGCAAAGACCTCAGGGCTGCCGTGTGATCAGAACCCAGGGCCAGCCCAGCCGGGGCAGCCGTGGAGGGTGCGCTCCCGTGCAGTGACGGCTGGGCTGGGGGTCTTGCCCACAACACATACGGTTACTCAGAGACTCGGGGGGCAATTTATAGATAATTTCTCACAGTAATAGCCCAGAAAAGTAGCTAAATATTACTACGCCCTTATAATGACCAGCGTAAACAAAGCTCATGGTGAAAAGATCCATTTAACACGCCCTGTTTATTATTTTTCAACAGCCTATGTTATAAATCCACACCTTTAGGGCATTTTTCCCAGCAGTGGGATCTGGGAGAAAAACACACTCAAGTGGTCCCGCCGAGACCCCAGCAGACTCCTTAAAGCTCCATACTCAGTCTTGTCTCACTCCGATATCAGTGGGTATTAGCAGAGTGGGGGCCCGTGACGTCTCTCGGGAACAGAACCCGTGCTCAGAATAAGAAGCACGTCTAAGGGACTCAGGAGCATCTCCGAAGAGGGGAAAGAGCACTCGTAAGGAGAGTCACTGCAGGCGCTCAGCTCGGGGCTGACCTCCCTACCCACCCCCCGCCCCAGATCACTCATAGCTGAAGCCAATGTTCTTCATGGAATGGACAGCCTGTGCTTGGTTGGGTTTTGTTTGGAAATACAGAAATGGAAGATCATTTTTTTTCTAAATAACATATGTTGAGGTGTTTTTTCTGATTGCATCGTTGTAGAAAATCTTTTGCAGTGAAAGTAACCCATGAACACTTTTCCACGTTGCTATTTCCGTAAAGTTCCATTTTCTCTAAGCACCGTGGCCGGGAGACGTCCAGGGAATGGATGGACACGAGTCCCCCAAGGCTGAAGACAGCTGTTTCTGGAGAAAGCAAATTCAAAGAAATGCACTTAAAGCAGAGACTGTTTCATGGTCCGTAGCAGAAATAAGTGAATCAATTAAGATTTTATCTTGAAAATGAAAGTAATGAGAATAACTTGGTATTATGCAACACATTTTAGGTTGCATTACCACCTAACGCCCCAATCCTAGGGATGGCGTAAGGAGTGGATCTGTGGTTGATTTGTTGGTGGGTGTGTGTTTGGGGGGTGATATTTTTGATAAATCCACGAGATTTGGTGAGCTTCACTTCGCCTTCGGCTCTCCCAGCCTGTTCAGGAAGGAGGTCACTTCTACCAAGAGCAGGGGCTTCCTCAGTCTCCCCAGGCTGGCGCTTAGTCTTTTGGTATTCCAACCCGTCTCTCATTTGGCATCAGAGGTGGGTTTGAATTCCTGGGCTTGTTCAAATATGTGGTGTTATCTGGCCACCATCCCCTACATGAGACGTCTTGTAGGCAAGTCCTGGATGACAGAAACACACTTTGGATTCACAATGTTACTGATGCCGTTTCTTTCTCTCGTAGGAGGGAGGGGCATGGCACAGCTGTTCTCCAGCTAATACCAGCTCAGAGAGAAAGAACACAGCAAGGGGCTGGGGAAGGCCCGGACAGGAAGCGGTCCTGGATGGCCTGGGCATTCCCTGCAAGACCCCTACAAGACAGGCCAGGAAAAGGCAGAGGCCTGGCCCACGTGGCTCTAGGAAAGGGGCCCTCGTGTCAGCAATCTGGAAGTGGGTAAGCATCTCATGGACCGATTGAGACACAAAACACATATTCCAGGTCCCAGGGAGCTGTTCCAGTTGGGGGCTGTAAGAAACACGGCCCACTGGAGCTCGTTCAAGTCACGTGAGGGTGTGCTGAAAGCGAGCTATCAGAAGGAAACCCCACAGGCACGGATGCCTCAGAGGACCCACGGGGACTGGCCCTGCAGAGTCCACGCCCAGGCTCCTCCTCTGTCTCTGGGGCCTTTCTGGCCACCTGCTCCCTTCCTTCTGCAGCCTGTTTCAGCTCGCTCTCAGTTTCTCTGCTTCCCCGTGATCCAGTGTCAATGGGGCTGGGACCTAATTCCAAATTCCCAGCATTCTGAGGAGAGAGAATCTTGGCCCCTTTTTGGATTAGGTGTCTGCAGTAGGCTCAATAATGGCTCCCTAAAGATGTCCATGTCCTAATCTCTGGGACCTGTGAATACATCACTTTACACAGCAAAAGAGAATTTGCAGATGTGATTCATTTAAGGACCCTGTCACTGGGAGATTGCACTGGATTATCTGGGCAGCCCCAATGCAATCACAGGGTCCTTATAAGAGGGAGGCAAGAAGGTCAGAAGAGAAGAAAGTAGGGCCAGCCCCAGTGGCCTTGTGGTTAAATTCGGTGCAGTCCGCTTCAGCAGCCCAGGTTCAGTTCCTGGGTGTGGACCTACACCACTCATCTGTCAGTGGCCATGCTGTGGTGGCAGTTCATGTACCAAAAAAGAAAAAGAGGAAGATTGGCAGCAAATGTTAACTCAGGGTGAATCTTCCTCAGCTAAAAAAAAAAAAAAGAGAGAAGAGAGCAATGTGAAGATGGAAGCAGAGGTGGGAGTCACGTGATCTGAAGATGGAGTGAAGAAGGAGCCTTGAGCCAAGGCACGAAGGCGGCCTTTAGAAGGTGGAAAAGGCAAGGAAACAGACTTCCCCTGGAGCCTCCAGAAGGAAGCAGCCCTGCCGACACCTCACTTTTAGCAGAAGGAAACAGATTTGGGACTTCTGACTTCCGGAACGAGAAGATGATAAACTAGTATTGTTTTAAGCCCCTCAGTTTGTGGTAATTTGTTACAGCAGCCACAGGAAATTCACGCCATGTCCACATCTGGCCTAATCTATGGCCTGGGGCAGGGGTGAAGGCCATGGGGTACAAATGGCAGCTTTTTCTGGGATCCATGGGTAGGGTCTGTAAGAAAGGGGGTGCCGAAAACAAGGATAGGCATACTGACTGCCCTGTGCCCCAGTCTACGCTCTCCAGGTCCCTTCTGGTCACTGGCTTCCAGGGGTTCCCGTGCAGGAAGGAGGTGCTCGGAACAAACAGCCCTGTTGTCCTCCAAGGCTAATCAGTGACTGGGAACTCTTAGTGATAATCAGTCTCTTTATGATGACTTGTGGCAGGCCCCCAGAGCTGATCAATGTCAGGAGTCAAGATCGAAAAGGAATTCTTGAGCCATGGAACTGAGGGTGGCCCAGCCACCTCCCCAGGCAACTCTCTGGCTTATCTCGAGGGCAGCCCCTCACCCTCGGCTTCCTCACCACATGCTGCTGGGAAACTCATAATCCTAGTCCATTCCAGGAAATGCCCCCCATACACTTTAACGGATGTAATAGAAATCATCTCGAATGACTTTGGTATTACCCAAAGCAAAATATACTTGGGAGAGTAAAGCATCTATAAACAGTCGTGTAACGGAAGCCAAAGCCCAATGGAAGTAAGGTTTCCATCACCAGCTGTTTCGAGTTGTCGCCAGCTTTGCGGCCTCTGTCAGGTGAATAACGGAGAGTTCACCATATTTGAATATGAGAATGAACTCAGTTATTCTACTGCACTTGGAGATCTAACGCCTGTGTTTGTTCTAAACAAAACCCGAAACTTGGCAAACAGAGCAAAACAAAACTCCACCAGCTCACCTCATTATACCAGCTGACGATGAGTTCCAAGTTGCCCACAAACTTCCGGAAGGTTTCATGCTGTGAGAACAGATTCTCGGCACTGCTTGGAATCTCTTTTTGTTCCTGGAAGTTCAAGTACTTGACTTCTCTCAGAACTGCCACCAGCTAAGGCAAATGAAGATGACAGAAAGGGTCAGGGGTGACCTCGATGGTACAGCACTTAGCAACACAAGTGAGGGTCTGTCCCTGGGATGCCTCTACAGCCTGGGGGATTTGAAAGTTGGGGAGAGGCATGTTCGGGGAGGGGGTTTGCTGGCAGGATCAGGACATCTTCACCCTGTTTACTGGTCCCAAGCCAGAAGGTGCCGGCATCGCCAGCGTGGGTGGATGACATCATCATAACTTCCCAGGCTGTTTGGAGAAAGGTTTCAGGGCTTCACCTGGGTCCTCCCCAGGATCTGGCCTTCCCTCTTCTCTCTCCTCCCACCTGATTATGGCCCAGGAGATCAAGACAGGGCATCCTTCCAACAGAGCTTCTGCCCTGTTGCTCGCCCAAAGCTGTTCTCATCGAGGTCCTGGCAACCTTCATGTTGCTGAACCCAGCGGGCACTTCACAGGCCTCATCTCGCGTGCCTGCTCAGCTGCTGGTCAGTCACTCCCCCGGGTGCACAGTCTCCCCTTGGTGTCCAGGACACCAGACTCCCCTGGTCACTGCCAGCAGTCTCTTTTGATGCTTTCAGGACTTGCATCTTGGGGAGCCACAGAACTTGGTCCCTCTCAATCTACTCTCACCTTGTGGCCTCACCTGACGTCATGGCTTTAAGAACCATCTCTGTGTGGACGACTCCCATGTTTAGGTCCCCAAGCCAGACCTCTCCGCTGACCCCCAGACTCGTATATCCACCTGCCTGCTTAGCGTCTCCATTTGGATGTCTAACTGATGCCTCAAACTCAATGGGACAGACATGCTCTGCCCAGCCTGCAGCACGCTCCACTTCTGTCTCCAGCTGCCGTCTCAGCTGCTGGCAATTCCACCCTTCTAGCTGCCCAGCCCCAAAACGCTGGGGCTGACTGCTTTTCCTCAAAGACCGGATTTCCAATCCGTCTGGATCAATTGGGTCTTGGGCTCTGTGGTCAAAGTCCAGTCGCTCTTCACACATTTTCTGCTGCCGCTGTGGCCCCAGCCACCACCCTCTCATCTCTCTCGCCTGGATTCCAGCCAAAGGCTCCTCACTGGTCTCCCTGCTGCTGGCCCTGCCCTCTCCTCAGTCTATTCGCCCCACAGCATCTAGAGGATCCTTGAAAAATGTAAGTCAGATCAGAGCCCTTGTCTGCTCGAAACCCTGCAATGACTGCCATCTCACCCACAACAAAAACCCAGGAGCCCTCAGTGGCCTGTGAGGCCCCGGTGCTCTGTCCTCCGCCCTCCTCCATCCTCTCCTCCACCTCCTCTCCCACCCCCTCCCCTTTGCTCATTCCACCCGCCCACCGGCTCCCAGAGCACACCAGGCACACTCACACCTCCAGCCTTCGCGTTAGCTGGTTGCTCTCCTGGAAGGCTTTCCCACAGACCTCTGCTGGGCCAACTCCCTTACTCCTGCAAGTCTGCTCACATCCCAAACTGCAACCTGCCCCACTTCCTCCAGCTCCACTGACCCCTTAACCTGCCCTTCCTGTTCTTTGAGGTACCCATGGCGCCTTCTCAGTATTACAGACTTCACCTCTTTTGTCGTGCTAATTTATCACCGCTCCCCTTCCCCTTGCTCTCCCACCCAGCTCTCTCCCTCTCCCTCCTCCTTCCCTGTAGGAGCTGAGCTCCAGGAGGACAGGGACCTCTGTCAGCCTGGCTCACTGATATATCCCAGCACGCACGCACGCGCGCGCGCACACACACACACACACACAGGAGGTGCTCGGTAAATATTTGTTGAATGAAAGACAGAATGAATTTTAGTGCAAGAGAAGGTTTCAGAGGAAAAGTCACACCCGGGTGTCCTGCCTTCCAGGTATCACCCCCTGTTCAGAGCCGGGCAGACCATCCTTGCTGGGGCCAGTGCTTGTAGGCATCAGGCTGCTCCTGCTTCTGTCCTCGGTCCCTGTCTAAACTCCCCAGGCCCAGCCCACGGTGTGAATTCTCTCCAGCTTGCCCGACTGGACCAGAGGGCCCATTTGTTCAGATCTCGCAAAGACTTTTTTAAAAATAAATTCTCAAATTGATGTTTCCTCTTGAGATTCCATGAAAGGCAGCCAAGCTTTCAAATCGTGTACTCACTGAAACCATTTTCAAGATATTTTGTCTCATATCTTAAATCTATCCTGGACATACTTTTCAAAGTACTGAAATAATAAAGCTTTAGCTAAAGATGACAAAAACATCGATCCCCCCAAGAACATGCTCCTGGGAGAAGGGGATTCGCCTCAGCAGCTTTGGGCTCCTGCCACCCCCACCTGCAGTGGAACCCCGAGTCCCCGGTGTGGCCTTTGACGTGGCCGCCTTCCCGACACAGTGGCAGGACGGCACCTACCGCTTTGCTGAAGTTGACCTGGAGGAGGCTTGTGACGGGGTCCCGCTGTATCAGGGGCTGCCCCAGGTTGAAGTGGCAGTCCTGGTCCACTCCTGCCACCCACTGCTGGTAGGTCTTCTCGCGGTAGCTTCTCAGCAGCTCCATCATCTCGTCGTACTTCTGGTAGATCAGCTTGGCCTCCACACTGGACATGACTCTGGAATCAGAGGTAGATGGAGGGGTGAGGCACCAGGCCTCACGTTCTCTTCTCCTCCGGGGCCTCTTTAGTGCCCTAACGTGGCTCCCAGATCTCGGGGTGCCCACAGACAGCCAGCTTCTGTTTCTTCCAGGCTGAGAGACTGACCACACAGACGGACAGTGGCCCTCCATCTGCAGCAGCCGGTCCAGGAAGCCAAACAATCACCCCTGAAGCAACTGGTCCCAGAGAGCCAGGACGTGGTTAATAACTGCAGCTTCCCTCATTTTTGCCCTCCCTTCCAACTTAGGACTAACCGGAGAGAGCCAAATGCGCCCCCGTAAGCAATCACATAGGATGTCCCTCTCCTAGTCCTCTGCCAACAGCCTCCAGTCCCGCGGGGCACCCCGGAAGCACCCCTCTCTTCCTCCATGAGCTCTCCCACTCCACTGCCTGCTTTCGAGTCTCTGCCAAACACAGGTGAGGCGGCTGACTCCCGCTACAGCAAACTGAGTAAACGGCCCGTGCTTGTTCTCATGTGAGTGGTCGTTGTTGACCAATTTCCATCAGGCTGACCATCAACAGAGGGCGAGCCAGGTTCTTTCTGCCCACACTGCGGAGAAGGTGCCCGAGGACGAAAGGGGGCACATGAGTGGGGTGCCCTCTGGGATGGGGCTTTGGGGGGTAAAGCCATGGCCAATATGAAGCCTTGGGAGTTGGGGTCGGCCCTCCTGCTCTCTCACAGCCGCGGAGCAGCGCTGCCCGCCCGGAGCCCCTGGTGCCGCAACTCACGGGTGCTCTATGTGCTTTAGGTTCTTCCTGGCCGCCTCCAGCCTCTCCTGCATCTCTACGCTCCACTTGAGCTGCCCGGCCACCGGGGGCATGTTTTTGTGGATCGGGGGGATGTTCCCACCCGCGGAGGCTGCAATCTGGGCATCGTACAAGATCTTGGTGTTGTCCAGCTCAGCGTCAAACAGCTCCAGCATGACCGAGTACCTGGGCACCACCTCGGCGAGAATCAGAGGCCGCTCCAAGAGGGCCCCACACATGTGCAGGAGCTGGAGAGAAACGAGAGACGCTCCTTGGTCGGGGTCCCCGCCGCCTGCCCCACGCATCACCCCAGCCCCATGGGTGTTGATGCAACGTGTGCAGCCAAACTTCAGGAGCAAGAAAACACGTGCCCTGTCAAGACAAAGATCCATGTGAATCTCGCTGGGTAACAACTGGCTCAGTGAACGCCTCTGTGGTCTTCGTGTTGACGTGTGCTGAGTCCTAAAATACTTCGTTTATAAACCAACACCACAAATTAGGTCCAAGGTCTTCTGGAAAAATTTGTTCTAGGCCCAGGAGAAATCAGAATTTGGACAAGGAAGATTTGAACAATTAAAAAATACAATTAAATAAATTTTAAAATAGCCACAATACTGCATTTATATAGCCAGAGCTGACTCTGATAACCGGATGGAGACATGTGTTAGTCACAAGAATTATTCTTCCAAGGACAAGCAATGTTGCTCAAGGTGCCCAGGCAAGAAAAACCACCACTGGGCAGTTTGTTTAGCTCTGAAGAAAGCTATGGGGAAAGGGGAACAAGGAGAGAAGGGAGCCAGAGCGAGGAAGGACAATCTTACACTACACGGGAACCCCAAATGACTAAACTCGCCAAGTGCTGGGTGGGAGCCGGAAATCTGCATGAGTTTCCTGGGCTGCTGTGACAAAGTCCCATGAATGGAGTGACCGAAACAACAGAAATGAATTCTCTCACAGTGCTGGGGGCCAGAAATCCGAGATTTAGGCTATGGCAGGGCTGCGCTCTCTCTGAAGGCCTAGGGGAGAGTCTGCCCCAGGCCTCTCTCCTAGCTTCTGGGTTGTCCTTGACTTGTAGACCCATCACTCCACTCTCGGCCTCTGTTGTCACATGGCCTTCTCCCCTGTGTGTGTCTGTCTCTGCGTCTCTTCTCTTCTTCTTATTAGGGTACTAGTCATACTGGATTAGGGACCCACCCTGCTGCAGTAGGACCTCATCTTAACTTACAGCTTAATCACATCTGCAAAGACCCTATTTCCATATCAGGTCACGTCCACAGGTACTGGGGGTTAGGACTTCAACAGATCTTTCTGGAGGAGACAGTTCAGCCCATCAACAAGGGCATGTGTCTCAGCTTTGGGCTGGTGACCAGGGTGGAGGTGGCGGTGGGGATGGGGCTGAGATCACATGCACAGATGCTGAGGGCTGGCAGCCCTGACTGGGAGAACTAAGCCCCTGAGGGCCTGAGGAATTATAGGGAGGGCTTTGGAATGTTAAAAGCCATAACACCCAGGGCTCAAGCCAAGTTTACCTATGTCCCCAGGGAGCAGGGAGGTGGGGGCAGCCTGGGTCCCCTGTAATGTGTCATTTCCATGAGAGGAAAGGCTGGGACTGCAGACAGTTTAGCCGGAGTGCCACTGACCCACATTACTCCAGGAGGCTGTCCCAGCCATTTCTGAAAGCAGCAACCATGCCCGAGCACCTCTGCAAGTAGCCGGCTCATCACCCTCACTGTCTAAGTATGGTGAACACTGGGGATTGTTCAAAAAGTAAGAAGCCTTGGGGCCGCCCGGTGGCGCAGCGGTTTAGTCCGCGCTTGGCAGCCCAGGGTTTGCGAGTTCGGATCCCAGGCGCCAGCGGACGCACTGCCTGTCAGCCATGCCGTGGCGGCGTCCCATATAAAGTGGAGGAAGATGGGCAAGGATGTTAGCCCAGGGCCAGTCTTCCTCAGCAAAAAGGGGAGGATTGGCAACAGATGTTAGCTCAGGGCTGGTCTTCCCCACAAAAAAAAAAAAAAAAAAAAAGTAAGAAGCCAGTAGAAGAGAATAAGATATTTTATGTGGTGTCTCAGTTAGGGTCCTGGCTGGAATCAGATGGAGGCTCAGACTGGGATATAGAGGAGCGTTTCATACACGATCATTGCACTGGGTGGGTGGCCAGGTTGTAGGGAAGCCCAGGGTGCAGTGTGGGGCCCGGGGCTGGGCCTGAGGGGTAAGGGGGACCTTACTGGAACCTGGAGACAGAGGCCGTGTGGGGTGGACATATGATGGAAGTTTCAGAAGCTCTGCACCCCCTGAAGTCACCCCCACACACCCCCACAGGGGAGGAGAAATACCTGAGGCTCCCTCTCTTCCCTCCCCCCACCTCCTGTCTGGGCTCTCCACTGGCCGAGCCAATGACAGCCCAAGGGCTGGTGGTGCCCACGGCCAGCTGAGGACTGTTCCGGAGGAGGCAAATGGGGATAATCAGTGCTCAGACCACATAGTCACACTTTCTCTGGGATACACGGCGCAGCTCTGGTTGCCTCAAGGCCTGGACCTGAGTCTCAGATTTGCCCCAGTTTTTGGCCTGAAAAATATAACCACTGTCCCTGAAAATGGCCTTTTGGGGAAAGCGTGAAACATGGCTGCAGAGAAAGGAGGAGAGATTTTCAGGTGCCAAAAAGACAGATGAAGCAGCCACTGACCCTTGGGAAGAAACTGAAACTGTGACGTTCTAACCACGGTTACCCGCAGGGGAGCTGCCGACATATTAGGTCACCAGTGTCATTTTAAAAAATGGACACATGACAGTTGGGAAATAACGTTCCTTTTCTTGGTTTATGACCCTCCTGACTTTTTCTCCCTTCCCATTTCTGTCCCTTTGCTTCCCGTTTGCATATTTTTTGGCTTCTGGCTTCTAGGAAGGAAGCTAATTTTATTTTCTGCCAAGAGGAGATCATGTGGAAAATTGCTCTAGAACTTTCCTGGCTGTGTGTGAACTACTGACAGCGAGAAATAGCATTGAGGCAGCTTGGGAACATGCAGGGAATGGAGGGGATCGGCGGGAGGGAGGGCGCCCCAGGGCCCATCCTAATCAGAGCGCAGGGTTGTCAAATGGGGAAGAAAATGTTCACAGGTACCGAGAGAAAGACGAGCAGATGGAGATGGAAATGGTTTCCAAGAGCTGTTTCTGCCCTTATTTTCCTTTTAATCCAGCATAAACTTAAAGATAAAATTCAGAAAAGGACTTTTCCTTTTGGAGTACAAAAGCTGGATTTAGGCCATAATAGGAGGGGATGAGCTACACAAGAAAGCCCCGGGTGGATGGACTTCTATCCTGCGAGCGCCATGGTGCCCTGGACCGCCTCCTCCCCTCTCAGCGGTAACGACGTCCTCGTCATCACGAGGGGGACAGGCATGCCGATTTAGAGCCAAGTCCTTCCATTACGGGAAAACAACACCCCGCCGCACCCTACCAGTGGGAGGTCTGGGGCTGCGGCCCTTACAGGAGGGGAGAGCTGCTAACTGCTCCGCTCGCCCAGCCAGTTGGCTCCAGCACTGCCTTTTAATGTTGGAGACCCCACCACAGGCAAGGCCCTGGTGTTTCCAAATGAAAGGATTAGCTGGGAACCTCTGCTCGGGACCCGTCTGCACGTGGGCAGCCCTTGGAGCTGTGTGTTAACACCCTCTGCGGTGGCACACCCAAGTTCTGCCCCAGAGTGGGGCTGCCTCCCCGTGCCTGCCTCGGCGGGAGCGAGTTCCCTACACAGGGAAAGCTCACAATCACCTACTATGCACTGGGCTCGGTTCTGCGCGGACCCAAACCACGCGCCTGCCCTCAGGGAGTTCATGTTCTAGTTGGGAGGACAGTGAACACATAGGGCTCACTACACAGCAGAAAACCAGGGGTGCTAAGAAGAAAACAGAGCAAGTCAGTATCAGCGAGGGAGGGGGAAGGATGGGGAGGAGGAAGGATGGGGAGAAGGGGAGGCTGCCTCTGGAGGGAGGAAGGTGGAGGGAGGCCCCTCCTGCAAGGTGGCATGAGACAGCTACCTGGGGTAAGAGTGTTCCAGAGAAGGAAACAGAGTGGAGACACTGTATTAATTTGCATTCATTGATATTTTGCCTGGAGCACCAACTCAATCCCAGACTTAACTGATCATTACATTTGCAGAGCTTCAAATTCCTTTGTATTTGCATTTTTCAAAAGAATGTCTAAAAGCAAAGGAACATCTTGGCGTTTGTGTTAGGAAGATCTTTGTGCTGAGGGATGGGGGGCTTCCTGGGGTCCCCAGGTGGGCCCCAGGAGGCCCAGCCCTGACATCCTCTGGAAAGGTGGCCATCACCCTGGGCTGCCCAGGCCAACTCGACTGCCTCCCGCCAGGGGAGCCCGTCTGGCTGAGTGGTTCAGAACAGGGGCCCTGGAAGCAGTCAAGTTCGCGGCTGGTTTGGAGTCCTGCTTCCTCTACTTGCTGGCTAGCTGTATGACCTTGGGCAAGTTTCTTGACCTGTCTGAGCTGGTAAAATGGGATGGATACGGTAGGTAATGAGTTGAGCAAAGAGCTGGGGTTGTTAGAATTAAATGAGACATATAGTGCTTAGAAAAGCGCTTGGGACCTGAGATCCTATAGTGATAACTGGGCATCTCCTGTGGGCATTTTGCTGCCTGTGGCAGTCGGAGGCTTGCCAAGTGAAGGGAAGAGAGAGCTCTGACCTGCAGAGTCACAGTCAACAGACATGCACAGAAGTGGGCAGAGTAATAAAAAGGCTCCCCAAGCACACACATATGTTTACTCACTTAAATACACAACACCTATTCTCCAGATAGGCTGCAGCCACACACACTACATCCTGCAGAGATCCCCCTCTCAGTCGTTTGTAGGGGCAAGGCAGGTCACATAAACGCAGGAAGAAGGCTGGGCTAGGACAATAAGGAGTGGTGGGGACTGGGGCAAACTGGACCACTCATGTTCTGTCCACAGGGAACAGCAGCTGTTCCCCTTCAGCTACTTGTTACCATGAGGCACCGTGTGTCCCTTGTGGCCAGATCTACTTTTCCAAGACAGGGTGAAAATCTGGACTTCTATGTGAACTTTCTCAATGTTTACATGTTGGTGACAAAAAAAAATTTTTTTTAAGTGCCATGTGAGAACAGACAGATCTATACAGACAGAGTAGACTAGTGATTGTTTAAGCTGGGGGAGGTTGGGGGAAATGGGGAATGACTGAGGGGGATGAAAATGCTTTAAAGTTGATTGTGGATGGTTGCACGATTCCAAATATACGAAAAGCCATTTAATTGTGCACTTTAAGTGGGTGAATTGTATGGCATGTGAATCATATCTGAAAAGTACCACATGACCCCGAGTAACCTCCGGTGGTCTTTGTGCAGCCGGAGTGATCGTCATGGGACTCTGATGAACGGGCATCAAGGCCCACGTTCTGAGTTATGTGATGAGACTGCGATGTATGGAAAATCCAATGATCCTCATGGCTATTTAACTGTGGAGCACGCTATTTTGACGGGGTGTGTGTGTGTGTGCAAATTTTCTTTGTACATTATGTTTTTCTGAGTTTATTATTTAAATTAGCTGGCTTCCCTTGTGGTAATTTGTTATGGAGCAACAGAGGCTGATGCCATGAAACATTTGATCACCCCCCAGACTCTGTCTGTTTCCATTCACACTTATTCGGCACCTCCTGACTGCTTGGTGAGGGTCCCGGTGTGCCTGGGACTAAAGGGGTCTCCAAAATGCCGGACTTGCAGTTTCAAAACCAGACAGTCCTGGGAATACTGGGGCAGAGAGAGGATGTGCTCAATGTCTGGGTACCCTCGGCTGCTCAACAAATTGGTGAACTGGCCTGTTGGCTCTGAACGTTGGCCGCCATGTGAGCTTGGCCCAGGAAGGTGCAGAGGTCCCCCTCCATGCTCCCCAAAATGCCCATTTGTCACCAACTAGGTGCCTTGAGAAACTCAAAGGTGAGTTCAGAAGCAATTAACTGTTTTTCCAAGTTGTTTCTTTTCCTTTTTTATGTTAAGGAAATGTAACCACCACCATCCTGAAACTGACCAAGCCTCACAGCAAGAGCTACCCCCGTGACCTTTGCCTTGTTTTGAATGCAAAGATCTCTCTAGGAGGAATTTAGGCCTCATTATGTGGAAGCATATTCTCCAACTGAGCCTGTGCAGGTGAATACCCGCCTCTCCCTTTTGAATATTCATTTCCCAACTGAAATAAAGGCTCCTGCTTCCCTTTGTTTGGGAACACCACGACTTTGGAAATGATTCGTCATGGCCTCGTATTTGCTGCAAATACACTTGACTTTGTGAGACAACTTCTGCTGGTGTAGAGTCTTATTTAACTCACCAGGAGGCGAGCCCACTTGGTTCAATAACACACTGACAAGGGGTCCTCAGGGAGGGGTGCACCAGTCAGCAGTGGGGACCAGAGTCTCTGGCTTCTCACAATCCTTACCAGCTTGATTGGTGACAATGGCACCTTGCTGTGTTTTTGGGTTTTTTGTGAGGAAGACCAGCCCTGAGCTAACATCTGTTGCTAATCTTCCTCTTTTTGCTGAGGAAGACTGGCCCTGGGCTAACATCCGTGCCCATCTTCCTCTACTTTATATGGGACGCCGCCACGGCAGGGCTGACAAGCAGTGCGTCGGCCGGCACCCAGGATCCGAACCCGCGAACCCCGGGCTGCCAAAGCGTGACCTAAACTGCTGTGCCACCACATCGGCCTGGCACCTTGCTGTTTTAATTGCACTTTCTGATTATCTGTGAGGTCAAACTTTAAACATGTGTGTGTATCGGCCACTTGTGGTTTTCTTTTGAATTGATGTTTTCTAGGGGTTTTAGTGCTTTTCTACAATCTAGTCTTTAAAATGGTTTTTTCATAGCTTCATTTCTTTTTTCTGTTTGTAAAAGCATCACACACTTAATGCATGCAATTTAGAATTGTAGAAAAGTCCACAGAAGACAGACAAATGTTAGCCTTCGCCCGCCATCCAGAGATGGCTCCCCGTAATGCTCCAGGTTTGCTTCCTGAGTCTCACACGGTGACGAGTGTGTAAATTCAGCTCAGCGGCCAAAATGTGGATGCGTTTTATTTTTATAGCAACTTTGCCTCTCTCTGACTTTTGTTAAGTA
Source organism: Tapirus indicus (assembly GCA_031878705.1). Lineage (NCBI taxonomy): Eukaryota > Metazoa > Chordata > Mammalia > Perissodactyla > Tapiridae > Tapirus > Tapirus indicus. The sequence continues at coordinate 56,872,049 of CM062932.1, forward strand.
GTGGGGGAATTGAATCAAATAAGAATAAAAGGACACGACGAGAACCAGTAAAATTACTGTCACCTCCTGCTCTCTTCCTTCTTTTGCTCTAAGAAATAGCAGTGAAACAAGAGAGAAGCTACTCAAGGTGTCCAGTGGCGAACAGCTCCAAGACGCTGAGGAAGGCCCCTGCTCGTTCTGAGCCCAGCTCTTCCCTCTCAATGAAGACGTCTGATTAGACCACCTCTAAGAGGGCTCTCGGCATCAGTCACGTGCTGCCGTGACGAACTTGCCGGCAGCAGATCCCCACCCGCGCCTACCTTTGCACAGGACTCAGTGGAGCTGCAATCGTCAAACCCTTGGCAGAAGACCGTGGCCAGCCTCCTATCCAGATCTTGAATTTTGGTCTCAAAATCAGCGTAATCGTCATCAAAACTCTAGAAGTGAATTAGAACGTTGACCTTGTAATCAGCGTGCAAAGCAGGGGTCATGCTGGCTGTAACGCCCCCCACCCCGCGGCAGGACTTGGGGTGCATCTCAGCTGCACATGCTCATTGTCTGGGGACAGCTCCAGTGCAGAGCATGTCTTTAAAAAGTCTTGGGGTTGTCCGCCACGCACACTCCTCTCGCGTGTCTTCCCACTCCTGGGGCATGTGTCATGAATCCAGCCAAGACCCCAGACTTACCGAATCTCCGGGGTCCAAGGGGTCATATTTGCAGTCGGCAAAAACCTTCACCAGCTCAAAGACCTCCTCGTAAATCTGAGTGACCAGGCTTCCCAGGATGCTCCCCCTCACCCCCCCGAGCTCGATTTTCTCTAGCTTCAGAAACTCAATAGCTGTTTTATAAAGGTCCTGGTGGAGAAAAAATCCAGTGCACTTGGTCAATTCATCTTCATAACCAAACTCTACGGTTCAGTCACTAATCTAGATCTGACCCCAGCAGGAAGGAGCCAGGGAGGGAGATGCCCGAGGCCCACACAACTATCTGGGGGGGCCATCTGTCTATTTGTGTTAAATGTTCTCTAAAGTCATTTCTGGAACACGGAGAGAGGGGACAGAAGGAAGGGTTCCACGAATCATCTCCAAGTTGTGAACACGGAGGAGGCGGAGGAGGTGATGGTTGGGCTCTTGTCCTGACCTTATGCTGGCCGAAATGTGTCTCTAAATAAATTACGCTTTATTGGGGCCCCCATTTCCTCAGCTGTGGAAGCAAGCAGTTGGAAAGGGACACAGTGGTTTCTGATGCTCTTACTAAGCTTCAAATTCTCTGCTTCCTGGGAGACCATTCCACACTCAGAGTCAGTCCCTGAGGGTGATCTGAGAAGATGCCCTCATGTACAGGATGCCCAATGGATGTGCGTGCGTACATTCTACTCCCTCTGAGCTGTGGCTCTCATCTTGCCTTCTCCTGGAGGCTGTCCCAGCTACTGCAGCCCAGAGTGGTGCCTACATTTCCCCACTTGCTATCTGTGCTGTTTTGGCATTTAATCCCATTCGGTCCCATAACACTTCTGTGTATGGCTCTTATTTCCCAGTTGAGATCCCAAGGGCTCTTTGAGGACCACAAGCAGGGCCTGACACAGCACCAGCACCGTTTGGACTGAAGATGTTCATAGGGCGCTCATTTCACTCCCCTAAGCCAGTGCCCAGGTTGGTGCCATTTTCCCAAAGTGTCCAAGATGCGTTGAGCCGTAACCAAGGCAAACCCACAAAAAACAACAGCACAGCCATGCCCCGAGCTCCCGGACTCTTCCACCCAAGGACGAGGACAAGGCTGGCATGGCTGACATGGCCCATGTGGCAGGGGGTGGACAGCAAGGCCATTTCCCCCACCCTCAAAAGCCCCTCTTTCCCAGAAACTTCATCCTGATTCAGAATCTAATGTAGGAACCACCAGCTCCTTGGCCAGAAACTTGACTGGGACCCTTCAGTTCTCAGGCTGGGTGCCTTCAGGCGTGAAGAAACACCCTGTGGTGGAGATTCCCAGAATCCTACGTGGGCCTCCCCGCTGCCTCCCAGAGGGTGTGGATGAGACCCACAGAGGACTTCCTGAAGCTACTGCTGACGGTGCCCACCATAAAGTCAATGCTCAATGGTTCCGGGATGATTTCCCCCCTTTTAAATGATGTGAATAGTAATGTGCACAAAGTTAAAAAAAACCTACAGAAGATTAAAAAACAAAAAGCAGAGCTTTCTTGCCCTACCCATATCTTCACCCCTCACCTCTTCTCCCAGAGGAAACCATCTTGAACCACTGAAAAATCTGAATTTGCTAAGTGTCCCTCCCTGTACCCAACAGTGCTTCTGCAGGGTCCTTCTTACATCTTCATTTGTGCTTAGTCCCACTAACTCTCTCCCTTTGGCCTCCAGGCTTCCTGACCAGGGTCATTTAATATGTCGCTAGCCTGCTCACAGACAAAAGGCAGGAGACGAGGGGAGGGGCAACCAAAATGGGTCACTGTTGTTCTTGGCTAACAGCTTTGGGCTTGGAGGGAGCTGGCCCAATGACTCGGTTTCCCCACGACGTGGATGTTTGGGTGTGACTGTCACTGTCCCTCCTGGGAGACTATCTGAACGTGGGGTCAGGACGGAAGACGCAGCTGTTCTAAGGGAGGGCGGCCCGTGAGCCTGTGAGACGCAGTGCGGGTGAACCAAATGTCGCCTTTACCTCAATGGTCTGGAGGCGATGGAAGAAAGAATTCATTCTGGAAAATGCAAGAGAAGAAGGGAATTCCCAGGGCACCGGCTCCTTGTTTTTCTAGGAGAGAGAGAGAAAAAGCCACATTTGCCTCAAACACTTCCACGGATTCAAATGCAGGGCCGATATCAACTCGGCCTCAGTTCGACCTTGAAGCCCGCTCTGCACATCAAGGTGTACCTTAAAGAAGTGTACCTTAAAGAAGTGTACCTTAAAGAAGAGCTTCATGTTCGCGCAGCAGAAATCGTAGGTCCGGTAGAGCTCCTTCAGAACGCTCACAGACAGGGAGATGCCGTTCAGGACCTCCTCTATTTCGCCTTGCAAGCCTTTTAGCACCTCTTCTGGGCTCAGGAAAGTTCGTGTCTGGGCAAAGGGGAAGACATTCCTCAGTTCCGACGAGCCATGTGGGGGGATGTCCAGGCTCACTGTCTGCAGGCCGCTTGGGCAGTTACAGACAATCCACCACGGGGCCCCACGATCTGCTTCTTATGACACATTAACTGTCCCTCAGGTTCGTGTCCCAACCTGTCTGCCAACCACTGGGCAGTTTTCGGAAGACTGAGCTCCTTCCCTCACCCGGCCCCTCATCCCGTGCTAAGGCCGCAGCAAAAACAGATTTTGGTCACAGATGACCAGGGGCCCTCTAGGGGCCCAGAAGACAGTCCTGCTGTGGGCTGCAGGATCCTGGGCTGGGGCGCCCTTCCAGTCCTGCAGCAGGGCCGCAAGCACGATTTTAACACATGCAGGCTGCCCGCGGTTGGCGAACGCGAGCTCGTGAGAAGGAAGAAGGAAATGGAATCCGTGTTGGGAGAGACAGGAGGCAGCTCTGTGTAGGACCAGACAAACCCACAAAGCCCCCGGCCGAGTCTTGGGGTGCTGGGACTCGAGGGGCAGCCCTCCCTTCCTTTCCTCCTCCCTCCCAACATGGGGCGAGTTGGGTTGGCACTGCCCGGGTCTTGGGAGAACTCTGGGTGGCCACCAAGAGGGCCCAACCTTAGCCCGGGCCTGCCAATCCCCATGCCAACATCTCTGCCTGCTTTAACTGGCCGGGGAATGCGAGCAGGGGATGAGGTGGAAAGGGAGAGAGGACCCAGCGGGGGGAGGGGTGGGCGGCGGAGCGCTGGGTGAGGGCTACCATCTCGATGATCTGGTTGCAGAACTCCTGTAGGATGACGATGATCCGGGAGGGCGTGTTATAGTGCTCGGAGGTGGCCCAGATGAAGCAGATGGTGTACAGCACCTTGGCTATGAAGGTCGGGAGCTGGGGAGAGACGGGCCCGGGCATGCGCTTTGTGGCAGCATCTTGGCTCTCCCCTCCCCACGGCTCCAGGAGGGAACCCCAAGGAGGAAGGAGGCGGCGCTCCCTAGGCCCACACGCTTGATCACAGCCAAGAGGCACGGGACCCTTGCTCCCCTGAGACACGAGACCAGCCCCTGCAAAGGGACCTTTCTCTTGCCAACGTACCAGTGTGAAGTCAGCCTGCTCCATCTCCTCCAACAAGATCCGCAGAGGCTTCAGATACAGAACAACGTCGCTGGCTTCCTTCAGGCCTGCACACAACAGGAACAAGCGCTCGTCCTCCTGTGAGCGAAAACCGGCCCCCGCCTCCGGGGCTCAGAAATGAGGACGGTGCATCTGTGTGTGTTTACTGAGTCCTGCTCCCTCGAGAAATAGGATCTTCCTCGCAAGGAGGGGGCCGGGGAAGCTGCTTATGGGGGAGGCGTACACCCCCGGGGGTGGTGACGGGCCTGCCCCAGCCCCTCCCAGAAGGCGCCCCCAGCTTCCTCGCGGCTCTTGGGGGGGTCAGCGGCTCACCTTCAGTGATGTTCGTGTACACATGCTGCAGGGCTGGCCAGTAGCAGCTTTTGGCTTTTTCCAGGATCTCAACTATTTTGTTCACTTTGGGCCTGTTCAGCTGAGAAGGAGAGAAGAAGAATATCAACCTTACAATCGAAACTTGCAGACCCCGGACGAGGGCCCCCTGACCCTGCGGCCGGCTAGAGCTGAGGAATGACGCAGGTTAGCTGGGTCCCCTCGGGGCGCCTGGGGGTTCAGCACAGAGAGGTTGAGTGCTTATGAATTCGCCTGGCTGGGACTTGGGCCATCTGGCCGCTAAGCACCCGGTCACCACGGTGAAGAAAAGGTGTCACCTGCTCATGGATGCACTTGAGATTCATCAGCCGGGCGTCCCAGAACTCAAACTCTACTCGGGGCAGGGGGTGCAGCCCATCCAGCAGGGCCTGGGCTGAGTCTTTGCTCAGCACGTCTCTGATCTGGTGGGACCAGTCGATGATGATGGTCTCGATGGCGTGTAGCAGCGAGTTGTCCAGGGAAGCGGGGATCCTGCAAAGCAGAAGGTCGGGGAAGATGCTCTCACGGCCGCACATGCAGGGTTCTTCCAGCGCCCCTTCTGGGCGGGAATCAGCCCTCCTTCAGCGGCCCTCGGCCAACAGGCCCCAAATAACGACCAGTGGCACCACGTCCTGCCTCACGTCCCTTGGCTCCTCACAGTCACCTTGGGTAGGTTGGAGAATTCCCCAAACCTCCCAGCTAGGACAGAACCCGAGCAAACGCTGGGTGTTGTCAGAGACGTCAGCACCCCCGAGAGTGAGGAAGAGGAGGGCCAACTCCAGAATAAATCCATGTTCAAGATGGTTCCTCCTGGCAGTTCTTATTGGGGTCATGACAGGGCATGTGTTGGGGCTTGGTGGACACCCATGGAGGACCTGCTTGTATGATGAGCCCCCCACTGTGTCACCCTGTGATGTGAGTAAGTGGAACAAGCCATCACACTGTAGCAGCTCCAAGGGCCTCACACACCAGGCAGTTGCAAATGGCGGTCAGGCAGGTGTGAGGGGACATCTTGGAGTCCACGTGCTTCCTGGGGTCCGTGGGACACCACAGCCTCTATTTAGACTTGCGTCCTCCACCTGCTGAAACTCCCTTCCATGGCCCTCACTGTCCCTCAGTCCCCACTTCCCAAAGCTGGGTATCCCTTTCCTGGTTGTGTGACAGTGTGACATCCCTTGCATGTCATGTGATGCCTGGATGGGTACACATGTGTGACAGAGGTGGGGCTGGAGCACAGCGTCCAGCAGTTGCCAGAGCTGGAACTGAGGAGGCTTCAGCACCTCATCCCGTCCTGTCCTTGTGTCTTCAACCTCAGACTCAGCACCACCCCCATCTCGCCCTCATATGTTTCACTAGCTCAAAACCAGTTTGCAGTGGGATGGTTCATCCTTGGTGGTCGTGGGTCAGACACTTCCCCATCCCTGGGTCGGGCCTGCCTACCTCTCCATGGACTCCAGTGTGCCGTCCAGGCTCCCCAGGTGCTCTGGAATGGGCAGCAGGGTCTTCCCTTGGATCTTGCCCCCCATCACAAACATTTCATTCTTCAGCTTGTGGACTTGCTTCACAATGTCTTCCGAGACCACCCGGGGCCATCCGCTCATGTTTTCACTTTGGTTTAACAGAGAGTAGAGGACCTGAAAGGAAATGATTCTGTATTTCTGCCCGTGCCGTCTCCAGCTTGGTAACACCTAGGAGGAATGGGGAGCCCTCAGTGCCTGGAACCTGGGGAAACTGCATCCTTCTTCCACGCCGGAAGGCGGTGGGGCCAGTCAAGGTGTTTAAACCAGCTCCCGTGTCTTTGTAGTGGCAAAGCCCTCTCCACGGAGGGAGCCACGTGGTGGCACAGGCTCCTTGCTGAAAGCAGATGTCCTGTGCCGCCTGGAGCATGGTTAGGGCTGGACTGTGCTCACTCCCGATTCGCATGTCGAAGCCCCAACCCCCAGCACCTCAGGATGGGACTGCAGTTGGGGAGAGGGCCTTTAAAGAGGTGATGGAGTCAAAATGAGGTCACATGGGTAGGCCCTAACCCAATATGATTGCTGTCCTTACAGGAGATTAGGACACAGACACAGAGGGAGACCACAGGAAGATTCAAGGAGAAGGCGGCCGTGGACAAGCCAAGGAGAGAGGCCTCAGAAGGAACCAGCCCTGCCCACACCTGGATCTGGGACTCAGCCCCAGGACTGAGGGACTTTGTGGGGGCAGCCCGAGCAGACAAAGACAGATGCCCGTGCGTCAGCTCTGGGCCTGCCTGGCTCCTCATTCGGACGGGAGGGGAGGCTGCCGGGTCCTGGCTGAGCTGCCCCTGAGCTTCGAGTTCCCACAAGGCGGGGACGCGAGCCCCCGTCTCACAGAGGACGAGAGCCATGACTAGAATGCTAAGACACTCGATTTCTGGCTGGCCTGACTGCCGGAGTGCTGCGCCTGCCGAGAGGGGCACAACCAGCACCCCGATTTCTCCCTTCAGCTGTACGGACGGCCCACACCTTCCGCAGTGGGCGGGGACTGTCCCCAGCATGGCCTCGAGGTTCTAATGACGTCAAGAGAGACCAGGGTGACGGCCGGAGCCGCTCAGCCGTCGGGTGCACAGCGTCACCCGGCGGCCTCGTCAGAAGGCAGGTCTGTCTCAGCCGTCAGGGCGGGCGGGGCCTGGGCGCCTGCATTTCTAACCAGGTCCCGGGCCATGCTGATGCTGCTGGCCTGTGGACCCCGTGTTGAGCAGCGGGCTTCTAGCCACTCCCCGAAAGTACAAGAAACAGAGATTGCTCCTCCTGAGCCCTGCCTGGGTGCACCCACCTCCTCCACGACAGCTATCAGCTGGTCCACAGGCGCCGGGCTTATGTCCCCGTAGATGAGCCGGTCCCTGTAGTTGTCCTTGCTGATGTTTTCAGGTCTCTTCTTGATGAAGTAAATGCCTTTGGACTTGAGCGACGCGGGGAAGCCCAGGCAGGGTATGATCATGCCGGAGGGGTTGAGCGTCAACACCAGAACCGAGACCTCCGGCTTCTCAAAGAACTCAGTGAACAAGGCCAGGTTCTCTTCCACTCCGATCATTTTGCTCCACTTGTCTGGCTTGAACTTGAGGATGATGGAAGCTACCCCCTCCAAATACTCTAGTCTGACGTCCGGTGTAATCGTCATCTCGACGTTTCCTTACACCACGGTCACCTGTTGAATGAACAGAGACACAGATGCGACACTGCTCCGGAGGTCTCCACTCCCCCCACCCGCCGTCACTGGAACCATTTGAAATCCCTGTTCTAACCAGGTGAGAAAAAAGGTTCATGGTGAGCATGTTGTTTTCAGCTGTGGATGGGCTGGGGGAGGGCAAGGGGTCATGTCCATCTGCTCTGGCTGGACAGCTGCCCCTGCCCCGCTGTGGGTGTCACATGGAGTGGGGCCACACAGCAGCAGTGTGGGCTTGTGTGAGCTGTGACTGAGAAGTAATAGGCTGGGAAGGTAGAGACGGACGCTGGGGAAAGGAAGTGACTGCAGCGAGGTAGTCTGAAGGCGGGGGGGAGGCCAAACAAGACGATGGCACAGTCAGGTTGAAGGGTCCCAGGAAGGTGACAACCGAAAGACACCGCAGCCCTAGGATATGGGTGAAACTCGGAGAGAGGAAGGGGTGGACCTGGTGTGCAGGGTGTGAAGTCCATCGTGCTCTCCCTGTTCTGACTCCAGCCATAGCGTACCCCAACTTTTGCCCTGCTCTTCAGCCTCCCCCCCTCAACCATGTGCCCATAAAGGGATCCAACTGCAAACTCCCCACGGACCCCTCAAGGCTGCTCACATTCCGCCTGGGAGAATCCCAGGGACAGCTTCTTGGGGAGGTGGCCCTACGCTGGGCTCTCAGGACTTGACAGGAAGAAGCCAGGGTTGGGGGCTTCCAGAAGAAGATGGTGGGCTGAGGCAGGGTGAAGAATAGTCTAGAGCGGCTGGAGTGAGGACACCAGGGAGACTGGAGTCCGGGAAGGGGCTGGGCCAGCTATGGGTAGCCTTCACACCAAGCCCAGATTTGGCTCCCAGAGGGAAGTAGAGCAACTTCTGGGGTGGGTGATGGATCTATTGTCCGCCAGGGTCTGGGTCCCACCTCTGTCCTCTGGAGTCCCCCTCAGGCTTGCCTCTGAGCACCTCCACACAGGTGAGGGCCACTCACCAGCTGACGGCAAATGGCTGCTCCAGACTCGAGTAGGACAAACTGATGGGCAGCTCTTTCCCAGACCAGTAAAGGAAATGGCTCCCTTCCTTTGAGGGGCTCCAACTGCCGTGGAACTTCTGGAACCTTCTCCTCAAGACCTGAGTGACCAATGGCAGTGTAGCAAATGAGCAACCCTCCAACCACCCCACCCCGTGGACAGGCTCTCAGATTATAATATTTCAAAACTTGACCCAACAATCTTTCCCTTTGAATTGGAGCATTAAGCCAATTTCATGTCACGTAATTACTAGTGTGTTGGGATTTAAATTATCTTCTTAAGTCCTTACTATTTGGCTTGCCTCTTCTAGATTCCTTTTCTTTTCCTCTCTTGCCTTCTTCTGGAGTAAATAATGTTTATTATTTCATTCCTCCTATTAACTCAGTTATTTTACATCTTCTGTTTTTCTTTCAGAGGTACGTGGATGTCACAGCATGCGTCCTGATCCAGCGCGGTATGACAGTCCTTGCTTCTGCTCTTTTCCTGGACAAGGCATTCTCTCTCAACTTGTACGTCATTGTTGTCATGAATTTTAGTTCTAAAACCTTCTTGTTATTAGCAACGTAGTTAAGTAGTTGGTAGTTAAATAGTCATTAGATTCCCCCACGACAGCTTCTTCTTCCCTGTGAGCTTCCACCTGGGACCAATCGCCTTCTGCTCTCTCGGCATTTTCCCTTTCTCTTCCGGAAAGGCCAGCTTTGGTGGCCGTGAGGAGGGAGGGGACGATTCACTTCATTTCCTGGCGCTCAGCCCAACAGTCGGCGAAGGTCAGGCACGCAACGAGGGTGTCCACTCTCGCCACGCTGTTCTCATCGTACTGGGATTTCTAGCCAGGGAAACTAGGCAAGAAAGAGAAAAAAGAGGCATTCAGATTGGAAAAAAAGAGGTAAAACTATCTCTGTTTGCAGATGACATGATCTCGTATGTAGAAAATCCTAAGACATCCATAAAATAACTACTAGCGCTAACATAGGAGCTCAGCAAGGCTGCAGGATAGGAGACTGATGGACAAAACCCACTGTTTCTGCACGCCAGCAGTGAACAAGCTGGTGGTGAAATTCAAAAAACAATTCTCATTTTACAATGCCATCAAAACAATTCCATCTATAATAGCATCAGAAAGAATAAAACACTTAGGAATAATCTTTTTAAAAACAAGGGCAAGACTTGTACGTGGAAGACTACAAAACATCATTGAAGGAAATTAAAGATGATTGAAATAAATGGAACGCTGTCCCTGTTCACGGACTGGAAGACTTAACACTGTTAAGATGACAATTTTTGCACACTGATCTACAGATTCAACACAACCCCTGTCAAAATCCCCACTGGCTTTTTTTGCGGAAATGGAAAAGCTGATCCTCAATTTCATAGGGAAATGTGAGGGACCAGGAATAGCCAAAATCATCTTGAAAAAGAACAAAGTTGGAGGACTCATACTTCCTAATTTCAAAACTTACTACAAAGCTACAGTAATCAAGACTGGGTACGACTGACTCAGGACGGACAGGTAGACCAATGGATAGAACTGAGAGCCCAGGAGTCAACATATGCATTTATGGGCAATTGATTTTAGACAAGTGCCACAATTCGGGGTGGGGAGGAATAGTCTTTTCAACAAATGTATTGGAACAACTGAATATCCACATGCAAAGGAATGAAGCTGCCTCACACTATCTACGAAAATTAACTAAAAACAGATCAAAGACCTAAATGTAGGAGCTAAATTTATTCTAAAACTCTTAGACTGAAACACAGGAGTATAGAATAAAACATAGGAGCATGGATGATCTTAGATGAAACGATGGTTTCTTATATATGACACCAAAAGCATAAGAGACCAATGTAAAAATAGATAAACTGGGTGTCATCAAAAGGAAAAACTTTTGTGCTTCAAAGGACACTGTAAAGAAAGTGAAAAGACAACCCACAAAAGGAGAGAAAATATTTGCAAATCATATATCTGATAAGGGACTTGTATTCAGAACATACAGAGAACTCATAACACAATAATAAAAACACAAACAACATAATTAAAAATGGCTAAAGGATACGGAGAGACATTTCTCCAGGAAAGATACACAAACGCCCAGTAAGCACATGAAAAGATGGTCGACATCGTTAGTCATCAGGGAAATGAACTCACAGGTGGTTCCTAAAAGAGAAAATTGATAGACAGAGAAAGCGGAAGGGAGGTGACCAGGGACTGGGAGGTGGAGGAGTGGGGAGTTACTGTGTAATGGGACAGAATTTCAGTTTGGGAAGATGAAAACTTCCCGGAGATGGACGGTGGTGGTGGTTGCCTCGGGGGCTTTTGTTTGCTCACCGAGGTAAAGGATGAGTCGCCCACCGAGGGGAAGAGAAAGGTCAGGAGAAAAATGGAGGTAGAAGAGCTGTTCTGGAGCATGGCAGAGTAAATGTCCAAAAAAATATTTTACTGGAAAAAAAAACCAACCCAGCAGAAATAGCAGGCAGTATGTGGGCCCGGGCGAGTGCACAGGTGTGTGACTGTCCCCAGTGCTGCTCAGTGGCCCAGGATGCCAGGGGACTGATGAGGTCATCTGTGTGGACACTGACGTCCACTAGGGTGAGGGGGAAAGGGGACGCAGAGGACTAAAATCTGACAATGACATAGACCCCAGAGTCCTGCGTGAGTGCAGGATGGCTGGGGCGCGAGGGGGGAGGCACAGAAGTGGCCGGAGAGCCTGGGTCTGAAGGTGAAGGGGTTTTTGTGTGTGTGGTAAAATATACAGAACATAAAATTTACCATTCTAACCATTTTTAAAAGCACAGTTCAGTGACATTAGGTACACTCACGTTGTGAGCTGCCTATTGCTCTTCAGATAAAATCCAAACAAACCTCAAAGGGCCCTGTAAGATTTGGTCCCTGCCTCGCCCATACCACTCTCCCCCAGGCCCGACCCCCACCGATCGGGCCTCCGCACTCCAGTCACGCCCGCCTTCTTTCAGCTGCTGCAGACCACCTGCCCGCCGAAGGCCTTGCTCCTGGCCTAGAACCCCGCGCACACACATACACACTCACATGCGTGCATACATAGGCACACGCACGTTTACACATGCACACATACGCGTGCACACACACACACCTAATGGCTACTCACCCTTAAGCACTTAGCTTCAGTTTCACTCCCTAGTAAGTGTCCCCTCAGGGCTGTTCACCCCCTTGGTCTCCATTAAGCCCCCTGAGCACCTGGTACTGCTCCTTTGCATCACCATAACAGTCGCAATTAGTCGATCACATAATTAGGCATTAGTGCTCCGCTTCCCCCATCCTGAGCACCCAGTCCCTTTGATGAGCACTGTCACTCCAGAACCTGGTCCTGTGCCTGGCTCCCAGCAGGCCTTCAGTGAACATCACTGAAGGAACAAAAGCTCTGAGAAGTCCTGCTGTAAAGAGCTCTGTTTAACCTCATCTAACCTAGTGTTTCCCAAACTTATTTGACTGTGGAATCCTTTTCTTTAAGCCCCATCACTCTTCCGAGGAACAGTTTGAAACGCTAGATCAAGGTTTTGGCTGGTCCAACTTCCACCCAAACTGTGCTCCCCAGGGTCTACGTGGCCCCGAGACACAAAGGATCGAATGTCTGATGGTGAAATCGTGGACGTGGCAGGGAGTCAGGGCGCTGCCCCCTTGGCCCTCAAACCACAGCCCTGGGCTCTGGGGTCCATGCTGTGCCTGGCAGGAAGGACAGACTCATGAGCGACGTGGAGAAAGGTCGCACATGCCTGAGCAAAGAGGACAGAGAAGGACTCGTGTTTCCTAGAGACACAGCGAGCTTTCGATGCGGACATGCTGCCCACGTTGCAGCAGACACAGCGGGCCCTTTGGAGCGGCCGGGCGGCGTGTGTGTGAAGCGTCTGATGTCCGCGTTTGGGGCAGAGCAATGGGTGGCCGTCGGCACTCCGCCTGCAGGGCCGCCAGCTGTGGCACATCATCCCCTCATTTCCTTTGCTCTGACAGTCACAGCCTGTGGGGGGGACGCAGTGAGAGGCTCACCCTCTACTTCCAGTCCTCTGGGAGCACCTCCTCCCCGCTGAATTAACTCGGAAGACAAGTTCACGACAGACACGACCCATCATTAAATGCAATTGCAGGACAATTTTCCCCTGCCAGGGACGCTTGCAGACAGCAGGGGACCGGGCCATCTGGGTCTTGTCACCCCCCACCACACACATCCTCCTGCTGTCTACTTTGGTCACATGTCCTCATGCTGAGTTCCCGGCAGAGGAGACAGGAGGTTGGGCCGCCTTTGAGGTCCTTGTCCCTGGGTTGGGTGGAAAGGGAGGGCTAAACCCGGCCTGCCCGGCTGGCCCAGCAGGAGACTCTTCCTTCACAAAGAGGGCAGTGTGGCCCAGAGATGTCTCCACCTGTTAGGTTTTCAAAGGTCACCGCAAGGGTAGGCCCCGGGGAGGCCTGGGGATCTTTTCTCGTTCGGGGTCTCTGCATAGCAAGCCCCGGAACAAGGACCCCCACAAGGCACAGGAATGTGCGGATTCTAAGCCATCCAGGCTGGGAAACAGAGCGGGTCAGCGTGAGGACTTCACAGCAAAATCTGCCTCTGCCTCCACAGGGGGAGTGGGTGGTGCTGCCAGTGTAGGCTGGTCAAGGGGGACAGAGCCGGACACCAGTTAGAGGCAACAGAGACAGATTTTATCCGGCACTATTGTGAGAGAGGACAGAGCTGCTCTCAACTCCAAATACAGCAAAGATGGCTGGGGACTTACAGCCAATGAGCAACGAGGGGGACGGTGGATGGAAGATTACTAACCGCAGACACCAAGGGAGGGGGATTCTTGCTAAATGAACCTAACAGGAGTCTCGCTAAAGGCAGCTGAGGACGCAGACATCAAAGACCAGGATGAGGAGCCTGATTCGATGTCAGGGGTGGGGGTGACGTAGCTGGACTCTCTGCTAAGGTGGCTTAGGCAGGCCCAGAACAGACCCAGGGGCGAGGCCTGCTGAAGAGAGGGCTCCGAGGAACCTGTCTGAAGTTTGGTCAAGGAGGGAGTCTTTGTCAGGCTTCAGCCTAATAATGGGTTCTGAGTTTGGAGGAGCAGAAGGGTTGACAGGGGTTCCCCCCCCGTGGCTCGGTCTGGTCTCGGGGGTCTGGCCCTGTGTTCTCTGCAGTCAGCGTGAGCCCTGCTGTTGTTTGGGGCCAATTCTAGATGGTGATGTCCTGAGGCTCTCGCCTGGGCCCACGTTACTGGTAGAAGCCCCACGGACACTCCCCGACTGACCGAGGCCAACATCGTGGCTGGCCCAGCCCTGTGGTTCCTGTTGTGATCCCAGGATGGAGGCGCTTGAGCAAAAGCCATCAGGGAGCAGTGAGGAACAAGAGTGATCCATCCCTCACGGGGCCCGGAGGGCGCCCGGCACCCGAGGGCCACACAGCGAGGTCGCGGGGACTGAGAGAGAGCAAGCGCCTTGACCCCAGGCTCTGCCCTTGTTAGGGCCCAAGGGTGGGGCATCTGGGGTTTTGAGGGGTCACTCATTATTGGCTAATGGGAAGCATGAGAGCGGGAATTAGGGCGTGGGAGACTGGAGGCCGGGCCCCTCAAGCGGTCAGTTATTTGCTCCCCTGGGGTTTTCTGAAAGGGGACCTTCATGGGTGTGGGGCCCAGTTCCCTCTCCAGTTGTTTTGCTAGTGGCTGTGTCATTGCTAGTGGCAATATGGTCATTCCAGATGATGTCTTTTGAAATGGGTGCCTCGGCATCAGAACCTTCTTGTCAGGCACTCACACGACACCCTCTGCCTCCAGGACCCGTGCCCTGTCCCTCCTGCCAGCACCCCGAGTCCGTCAGAATGCTCTGTGGATGATGCCGACCCCTCCCTGATAGCCAGGGCCCTGCTCCCCAGCCTTCCTCTCACCTCCTCACACACATGCTGCTCAGTTCATTCTTGTTCTAAGAACTTATGGCACCTGCAACCTCCATTTTTTTTTTCTGGTGAGGAAGATTGGCCCTGAGCTAACATCAGAGCCCATCTTCCTCTACTTTGTGTATGAGATGCCATCACAGCTTGGCTTGATGAGCAGTGCACAGGTCCACACCTGGAATCCAAAACTGCGAACCCCAGGCTGCCAAAGCAGAGCGCGTGAACTCAACCAGTACACCACCGGACCAGCCCCTGCAATCTGTATTTTTGTTAAATATAAGATAAAATAAGCTTTCCATAATTTTCATTTTTATCTTCTAAAAATGCTTCAATCAAGCCTTTTACTTTTGTCCCCCTCTTAGGAGCAGTGGTTCTCAGAGCGGGGTCCCGGCACCTGCAGCATCAGTCAGCAGCACCTGGAAGTGAGTTAGGGATGCAGGTGCTCGGCCCACCACAGACTGCTGAGGCCAGAAATCCGAGGGGGGCCCAGCAACCCGTGTTTAACAAGCCCCGGGAGGTTCGAATGCACACTAAAGGCTGAGAAGCACTGATTTAGAGTCAAGTCTTGGTCTCTGTTTCGAGTAGATCATTTGAAGTAGCCACTGCTCCTTAGCTATCAAGGCCCTCCTGTATTTCCTCTCTGTATGGTCGGCCACGTTTGGGGGGCCCACCCTCAGGGCCCGAGCTCCCTTCAACAAGCCCCACTGGTTACCAGGGGAGCAGGTGTACCCTAAAGCAGTGGTTCTCCACGTGGCCGCACAGTGGGGTCACTTGGAAGCTTCCAGAACTACTTCCAGAGGGTCAGGGCCAAAAATCCAAGTTTCCCAAGCTCCCCTTTGGGTCTACGTGAGGGCAGGGTGGGGAATCCCTGATCTGGGAGAAGTCACTGCCCCTCAGAAGTGAGTCTTGCTGCCCTTGGCCCGATGTCATGGAACAATCACCAACAAAACAAATTAGAAATGTGGGCAGATCCGACCCAGAGACAAACGTTTTCCAGAGCACAGCAGGGCGCACAGCAGAACTACATCTAGGGGACTCAGAATTCGGAGCAGCTTTCACCCCCCAAAACCTCGAAGTTGGGCTCATTCATCATTGACCCTAAGGGGACAGACCTCGGACGTCCCTGCAGTTCTTCCAGAAGAGGTCCGGAGAGGCCGGGGCTGGTCCTGGGCCGTGTAGCCTGTTTCTCTGCCCCTCTCCTGACCGTCCTTTTCCGTGCTAGCCACCCATCAATCACATTGCCCCCTTTGGCACCCTCTGTATTTTTGGGGGGTGGTATTCAAGGACAGGCTAGGCTTTAAGAGATCCAGGGTCCATCCCTCCAAGGGTTTCCAAACCGCTACAGCTCAACCTCTCCCAGAGACCTGGAAATTTGAATCTTTCTTAAAAGGACAAAGACCTTTTTGCTTTGGAATATTAAAAAAAATATTAAGCTGTGTTATAGAATAATCTCCTCTTCAGTGACTTAGTTTATAATATCTCATACTGGGGAAAAATATATCTCCCAGACAAAAATCAAGTGCTCTAATATCTGAGTCAAAACAACGGCAAAAGTCTGCAAGACACTGGGCTTTCCCCATAAAAACAGCCTCGGCCCTCCTGCCCGCTCTGTGTTTACCGTGAGAGTTCAAGTTCAAGTGTGAACTTCAGGGGAGGGAGAGACACGTGGCCTCGGGGCTGGGTCTCTGCTGGAAGGGCTCCTCAGCTTCGTTGGCAAAATGAAATGAGCTTTGAATGTTACGAGTCAGGAAAGGAGAATTTGGACGAGGTCTGGAAATGGAATTTCCTGTCTGTGGTTTGACTCACGCCTGCCTGTCTAAATCTACCCCAGGACACTCATTCCACCGGGACAGGGCTGTCTCCGCGCCCCCAGCCTCCTGAGTCAGGAGGTTATCAGGGAAGCAGGCGGCTACCGCACACCGGCTGAGATAGGCGCCTGGGATTCTGCGGGACAATGATCTCTGGGGGTGGGCTGGCGGATTTATCACTCAAGGCACGTGTCCCTTCCATCTGGCCTCTGTCCCTGAAGGCTTCTTAAGAAATGAGGAACTTGAATCTCAGCAGTCCTTTGTCTTCTGCGTCTTCCATTGCTAGTGTGAAAGCACCAACCGTTCTGGGAGGGTATCCCCGGGACAGAGGAATTTCTGCAGACTTGAGACTTTCAGAACTAAACCCAGGGAAGGCACAGGCACAGCGGGACTAGGTGGTCGCCCTAAGGTTGTTGTCAGCACTATGCTACCTGGAGCAGAAGTGACAGGGCTGGCTGTTTCCTGGGGACCTATCAGGAATCCAGAATTCCCTTATGGTTCCTAGAGAGGTTGGAAACTTTCTCAAGACCACCCATTTTGTAATTAGTGGAGCCAGGTTTGGAATCTGATTTTCTATTTCACCAAATGCTGCTGGTTCAGCCCCTCAAGGACCACTTTAACTGCAAAGCCTTATTTTAAGGTCTTCACCCCTGAGCCTTCTACCCAAAGGGTGGTCCTGTGACCAGACCACATGGGAAACTGTTGGAAACGGACAACCTCCAAATCCACTCTGTGACTCAGACACCTGCGTTTTACCCCATCCCCAGGGGATGTGTACACTTGATTAGACTGCAGCTGCCTGGATCCAGAGATGGGGGAGGCAGGAACGGGGTGGGGAGTAAGGGGTGCTGGCGCCATCACTGATATTATTTAAAGCCACAGAAAAATGGTACATTTACCTGTGAGAAGCCTGCCCACGCTAACCAAAATAGCAAGAGCCTGCGCTCTGGGTAGAGTTTCATCAAGTTTTGAAGGGCAGTTATATGTGTCTTTGAATAAAACTGGGAAAACAAATCAATTATTTAATACATCACAGAGATTTTTTTTAAATTAATAGACTTTATTTTATTGAGCAGTTTTAGGTTTACAGAAAAATTGAGCAGAAAGTACAGAGTTCCCACATGCCTCTCCCCCCAACCCCCTTTCTCTTATTATTAACATCTTGCATTCCTGTAGGATATTTTTTACAATTGATGAGCCAATAGTGATATATTATTATTAACAACAAAGTCCATAGTTTACATTAGGGTTCATCTTGGTGGTGACATTCTGTGGGTTTGGACAAATGTGTAATGACATGTATCCACCACCACAGCATCATACAGAGTAGTTTCACTGCCCTAAACATCCTCTGTGCTTCCTATTCATCCTGCCCTCACCCTACCCCTTGTCCACCACTGATCTTTTTACTGTCTCCATAGTCTTACCTTTTCCGGAACATCATATAGTTGCAATCACACAGTTTGTAGCCTTTTCAGATTGGCTTCTTTCACTTAGTAATACGCATTTAAGGTTCCTCCATGTCTTCTCAAGGCTTGGTAGCTCATTTCTTTTTATCACTGAATAATATTCTCTTGTCTGATGGACCACAGTTTATTTATCCACTCACCTACTGAACGACAGTTGCTTCCAAGTTTCGGTGATTATGAACAAAGCTGCCATAAACATTTGTGTGCAGGTTTTTGTGCGGAAGTAAGTCTTCAACTCCTTTGGGTAAATACCAAGGAGCGCAACTGCTGGATCGTATGGTAAGAGGATGTTTAGTTTTGTAAGAAACCATCAAACTGTCTTCCAAAGCGGCTGTGCCATTTTGCATTCCCACCAGCAATGAATGAGAGTGCCTGTTGCTCCCCATCCTTGCCAGCATTTGGTGTTGTCAGTGTTTTGGATTGTAGCCATTCTAATAGGTGTGTAGTGGTGTCTCACTGTTGTTTTAATTGGCATTTCCCTGGTGACATATGATGTGGAGCATCTGTTCATATGCTAATTTGTCATCTGTATATCTTCCTCTTTGATGAGGTGTCTGTTTCGGTCTTTTGCTCAGTTTTAAATTGGGAAGATAAATCTTTTAAAACATGATATTAAAAAAAAAGTCACAGCCACATACTGCATGATTCCATTTATACGAAATGTCCAGAATAGGAAAGTCCATAGAGACAGAGAGTAGATTAGTGGTTGCCAGGGGCAGGGGGAGGAGGGAATCAGGAGTGACTGCTATTGGGTATAGGGCTTCCTTTGGGGATGATGAAAAGTTCTGGAACTAGATAGTGGTGATGGTTGTGCAACACTGTGAATGTACTAAATGCTACTGAATGGTTCACTTTAAAATAGTCAAGATGGTAAATTTTGTTATGTGTATAATATTCCATTACCACTTCGTCTGGATCCCTTCATCTGTTGATGGGCACTTAGGTTGTTT
This sequence comes from Tapirus indicus, assembly GCA_031878705.1. Taxonomy (NCBI): domain Eukaryota; kingdom Metazoa; phylum Chordata; class Mammalia; order Perissodactyla; family Tapiridae; genus Tapirus; species Tapirus indicus. The sequence continues at coordinate 56,890,900 of CM062932.1, forward strand.
CCATGTCTTGGCTATTGTGAGTGATGCTGCAATAAACATGGGAGTGCATGTATCCCTTCAAGATAGTGATTTCATTTCTTTTGGATACACACCCATTACTGAGATTGCTGGATTGTACGGTAGTTCTATTTTTAATTTTCTGAGGAACCTCCATACTGTTTCCATAGCGGCTGCACCAATTTACAATCCCACCAACAGTGCACAAGCGTTCCCTTCTCTCCACACCCTCGCCAGCATTTGTTGTCTGTTATCTTTTTTATATTAGCCATCCTAACAGGTGTGAGGTGATATCTCACTGTGGTTTTAATTCATTTCCCTGATGATGAGTGACGCTGAGGACCTTTTCATGTACCTTTTGGCCATCTGTATGTCTTCTTTGGAAAAATATCTATTCAGGTCTTTTGCCCATTTTTCAGTCGGATGATGATGATGATGATGATTTTTGCTATTGAATTGTATGAGTTTCCAATATGTTTTGCATATTAACCCCTCATCAGGTAGATGGTTTACAGATATGTTCTCCCACTCTGTGGGTTGCCTTTTCACTTTATTGATGGTTTCCTTTACTGTGCAGAGGCATTTTAGTGTGATGTAGTCCCACTTGTTTATTTTTGCTTTTGTTGTTTGTGCTTTGGTGTCATATCCAAAAAAATCATTGCTAAAACCAATGTCAAGGAGCTTTTTCCCTACATTTTCTTCTAGGAGTTTTATGGTTTCAGGTCGTATGTTTAAGAGTTAATTTTTGTGAGTGGTGTAAGATAGGGGTCCAATTTCATTCTTTTGCATGGGATATCCAGTTTTCCCAGCACCATTTATTGAAGAGACTCTCCTTTTGCCGTTGAGTATGCTTGAGTCCCTGTCACATACTAGTTGACTATAAGTTCAGGGGTTTATTTCTGGGCTCCTCGAGTCTGTTCCATTAGTCTCTGTCTATTTTTACGACAACACCATGCTACTTTGACTGCTATAGATTTGCAACATAGTTTGAAATCAGGAAGTGTGATGCCTCCAGCTTTGTTCTTTATTAGGATTATTCTGGCTGTTCCGGGTCTTTTGTGGTTCCATACAAACTTTAGAGTTGTCTTTTCTATTTCTGTGAAAAATGCCATTGGAATAGGATAGGGATTGCATTGAATCTATAAATGACTTTGGGTAGTGTGACATTTTAACACTATTAACTCTTCCAGTCCCTTTCATCAATGTCTTAGAGTTTTCAGTGTAAGAACTTTCACCTCCTTGGTTCAATTTATTCCTAAGTATTTTATTGTTTTTTGATGCTATTGTAAATGGGATTGTTTTCTTTCTTTCTTTTTCAGATAGTTCATTGTTAGTGTGTAGAAACACAACTGATTTTTCTTGTTGATTTTGTATCCTGAAACTACTGGATTCACTTATTAGTTCTAACAGTTTTTTGGTGGAGTTTTTAGGATCTTCTATATATGAGATCATGTCATCTGCAAAAAGAGACAATTTTACATTTTCCTTTCTGATTTGGATGGCTTTTCATTCTTTTTCTTGCCTGATTTCTCTGGCTAGGACTTCCAGTACTGCGTGGAACAGGAGCGGTGAGAGTGGGCGCCCTTGTTCCTGGTCTTAAAGGAGAAGCTTTACAACCTCTCACCCTTGAGGATGACGTTAGCTGTGGGCTTGTTATATATGGCCTTGTTATGTCGCGGTATATTCCTCCTATACCCACTTTGTTGAGAGTTTTTATCATGAAAGGATGTTGTAATTCAGGTTTCTTGAGACATAAATTACAGATAGTAAAACTCACCATTTTAGGTATCCCATCTGATGAGTTTTGACAAATGGATGCAGTCACCATTTGGGTTTTTCTGTTGGCTTTTTTTGCTGAGGAAGATCCGGCCTGAGCTAACCTCTGTGCCAGTCTTCCTCTATTTCGTATGTAGGTCGCTGCCACAGCATGGCTAACGAGTGGTGTAGGTCCGCGCCCGTGAACCGAACCTGTGAACCTGGGCTGCCAAAGTGGAGTGTGCCGAACGTAACTGTTAGGCCACGGGGCCGGCCCCTGCAGTCACTATTTGTTATGTACACAATGTTTTCATTTCTCCTGGGTAAATGTCTAGGATTAGGATTACTGGATCATATGGTAAGTATATGTTTAACTTTTTAAGAGACTGCCACACTGTTTTCCAGAGTGCTGTTTCTGCTAGCCGTACATGAAGTTCCCCCTCACAAGCAGTTGGCATGGTCAGGCTTTTAAATTTTATCCAGTCTAGTAGATACATATGATATCTCATCATAGTTTTAATTTGCATTTCCTTAATGATTAATTTTGTGGAGCATCTTTTCATGTGTTTAATTGCCACCTGTATCTCTCCTTTGGTGAAGTGTCGGTTCAAATCCTTTTTCCATTTTTAAATTAGGTTGTTTTCTTATTATTTAGTTTTGAGAGATCTTTGTGTAGTCTGGAAATAAATTCTTTAACAGATATGCGATTTTCAAATATTTTCTCCCAATCTGTGGTTTCACTTCTCATTTTCTTAACAGTTTCTTTCAAAGACCAGAAGTTCTTAATTTTGATGAAGTTCAGTTGGTCAATCTTTCATTTATAGATTGTGATTTTGATGTTGTATCTATAAATCTTCGTCTAACCCAAGGGCACAAAAATTTTCTTTGATGTGTTCTTCCAGAAGTTTTAGAGTCTTAGATTTTACATTTAAGTCTATGCTCTACTCTGAATTAACTTCAAAATGTGAGATCTGGTGAGGGTCTATACTTTTGCATGTGAATGTCCAATTGTCCCAGCACTATCTGTTGAAAAGACTATCTTTTCTCCATTGAGTCGCCTTTCACCTTTGTCATAAATAAATTGACCACAGATGTTTGTGTCCAATTCCAGATCTTCTACTCTTCCATCGACCAATTTGTCTATCTTTATGCCAACACCACCCTGGCTCAATTACTGTAACTTTATAATAAGTCTTAAAATCAGGTAGTGTAAGTACTCCAAATTAGTTCTCCTTTTGACAGGTATTTTGGCTACGTTAGGTCCTTTGTATTTCCGTAACAATTTTAGAATCAGATTTTCAATTTCTATTTTTTTTTTTAAAAGATGCTGAGATATTGATTAGGACTGCATTGAATCTATAATCAGTTTGGGGAGAATTGATCCAAGAACATGATCTCTCTCTCCATTTATTTAGGTCTTTTAAAATTTCTCTCAGCAATTTTTTGCAGCTTTTTGTCAGCAAATTGCTACCCAGAAGATATTTAAACACACACACACAAATCTGCTTCTGCAATGCAAAGATAACATTTAACAATGAGTGAGAAAATAACCACTTTTGAAATAAATTCTTCCTATAGATCCTACTATTTTGAAAACAGATGTTAGGAATTATCTCCATGGTTATTTTGATTTTGTCACCAAATATGATATAATTGTTTCACCTATTAGAAATTCTTATATTTGTTCACTTTAAATAATCTTTTTATTTCTTTAGAAATCCTCCATGGGTTTCTAGTGGTGTTTTAACCATTTTGTTAAACATTTTAAAATATGACATCTTCCCATTAGTTTATAAGAAAAACTGACCAACATGAGGGGAGATGGAAATTTGCCAGCCAAATTTTTTTAAATTGCATAATTGGTAGATGAGACTGGACAATGAGTATCATGATTTAATAAACGGAGTCAGTGATGTAACTCTACCCTTTGGATCTGTGGGAGCTCAGCTAAGCTGTGATGTGACCACATCATGACAACTGGAAAGTTCTTTTGGTTAATGACAGTAGCCACCAAAAATGCCTGAGTGGGGAGAGTCAGCCCCCCACAACCTCATAACTGGATGATAATAGAAGCAAGTCTCAGACCAGACTCCACCACACAGAATGGCACTGGTTAGATGAACATTAATTAGCAAAGCAGGCACCGAACCGTTAGTTGACCTGCAAGTGGGAGTGACATCCCAGCTCTGATTAGGTGTCTGAAAATGCACCTGGGGCAGACACAGCAGGTTCCAGTTCCCTCTGGTCAGCATCATGCTGTCAGAAGTCCTCCCGTACCCACGCTGGACACAGGACCTGTGAGGGCTTGTGCCAGAGTCACCGCCCCTGAGGGGTGGAGGGTGCGGGTGGATTCTTCCTCCCCATCTGTGCAAAGAGGAGAATATCTCTGAATTACAGCCAACTCACATATCCGTTGTGCTCATTAGCAGGTTTCCAACGTCAATAATAATAAAAAAAAATTCCTTTCAACACCCTTACAGATACTAGCTGGTGAAGCGCCCACTGTGGATTGAGCTGCAGAAGGATGAGTAGTTGCCACTTCCCGAGGGTGACCCTTCCAGATAAAATGCCAGCTGACCACCCTGGACTGTGCATTCCATTCCGGAGGAAAGTTAGCTGATGACTCCTGGGGTTAAAGCTTCAACACATAAATGATGTCACACCAATTATGTTGGAATATTTTCAAGTAAGTTGCAGACGTCATAATAAATATATGCATTTTTGTACAGTTACCTGTGACCGCTATTAAAGCCAAGTAGTAATATATTGTAATTTTTAGAGTAACCGCTAAAAAAACAAAAAAGAACAGCCACTGTCTTCATCAGCTCAGGCTGCTGTAACAAAACGCCACAGACTTGGGGGCTTAAACAACCGAAGTTTATTTCTCACAGCTCTAGAGGCTGGGGAGTCCATGATGAAGGTGCTGGCAGATTTGGTTCTTAGTGAGGGTCCACCTCCTGGTTTGCAGACGGCCGACTTCTCACTAAGTCCTCACGAGGCAGAGAGAGAGACTGACAGCAAGCTCCCTTGTGTCTCACTAATCTCATCATGGGGGCCCCACCCTCATGACCTCATCTCCCCCTAATCACCTCCTAACACCATCACAATGGGGGTTAGGGCTTCAGCATACGAATTTTGAGAGGACACAATTCAGTCCATAACAGCCAGTAAGACAATCATGGAGATAAAATAGGATCATAAAAACTACTTAATCTAAAAAAAAGCAGGAAAAGGGGACAAGAAAACAGATGGGACAAGTTAAAAACAAATAGCAAGATGGTAGGTTTCTATCCACCATATCCCAGCGTTGAGCTGGGCCTGAGCTGACAGTGGAAAGGTGAGGGGCCGAGAGACGGGAAAGAAATGAGGATGGGGGAAGGTTTTTAGTGGATGAGAGATCAAAGTCACAATTTAGACCTTTGGGACTTTTAATACCCCAAAACGAGTCATTTCTAACACCAAAAAGTAACCCACACAGCTATGGAAACTTCCCAAGGTAATGGACAACTTCAGTGAAACACACTGCAGTGACAAAGGCGCATGGCTTCCGGTCGCGTGGAGATTTCAACGTCATGACAAGCCTTTGTGCTGAAAGACACCCACCAGTTTCTGATTCCTAGTAAGGAAAGAACCGAGTGTTCGTGAGCCCAGACCTGGAAATAGCTAACAGCCTCCCCTAGGAGGCAAACGGAAATCATTGCCGGTAGGCAGCAAAGCTGACCTAATGCAGCTTATATCTCTGGATTTGCAAACAGATGACACCTTAGGTTTTAAGAGCTGGACTTTTTAATTGGTGCACTCATTCACCATTGTTTCTTCAACATGCGCGGGTGGCCTACCGCTTGTGAGGTCCTGTGCTGGGGGCGGGTGGAACTTGTTTCCACAACTCTAAGTGTGTTTATGAAAGAGCAAGAACATGCCTGCCTGCTGAGGGTGGAGAAAGAGGACAGCACCTCTCAGAGGGTCTGCTCCTCCTGTCTGCACTCTCCCTCCGTGCAGGCATCGTGCAGGCTGCTTCTGACATTCATTTCCACGACAGAAGAAACACCTGGACAGAGGAGCCCATTTCCACCTTGGTGAAGCCTACACCTGTCCCAGAGGAGCCAGAAGGCATATGGCTCAGATCACTCCCACAACACGTGTTGTCCACCAGGATTCCAAAAGCAGAGCAGGGGCAGACCTCCCCCAGGGGTCCCTTTCATCCCGCCAGACAAAGGGAATGAAAGCGAGCCAGGGATCTGGAGGGCTGCAGGGTCTGAGACCCGGTGAAGAACCTAGGCTCTGCCACAGGAACTTTGAGCTCCACCAGCGCCAAGCCCACGTGTGTTTGTTCACTCCTGCATCCCCAGCACCTGCTACAGTTCTTGGAACAGAGTTGGCTCAAGAAATATTTGGGGAATTAATTAATTATTAATTAACAAAAAGAGAAGCCGAAACCATGACTTACACCTAAAAATCCATTAAAAACATGTATTTACTCACCAGTCCTGGAACACTAGATGTTGAGGGGCTGGGGTGAGGAAGATGAGGCCCTTGCTTTGGGTTCAAAATTTAAGGGAGTCCCCAAAACTCAGTGATAAAGATAAACAATATTTATTGGAATATTTGAAGAAAATCAAAGTTAATGCAAATAGTTCATGATAACAGAATATTCAACCTTTAAATACAAACAGGATTAGTAACAGTGCTTGTGAAGCCATATTGGAACTGCAGGCAAAAGGAAGACTCAGTAATACTAATCCTGGTCCCAACCTCTAAATTTTGCACCCAAGGAGAGTGCTCCACCAGCCTCACCCCAGTCCTGGCGCTGCTGGAAAGAGAAGAGAAAAAAACCCCAAACCTCCCTTAACTCAGCAGATGGTAGAGATAAGGGACTTACTAACCCCAAAAGGTGGTACTGGCTAAAAATAGGGATCCATAGAGGGTTTCAATAAAGTCAAGAATAGATTTAGGAGAGTGACATCAGCATCATGGCTGAGTGAGTTGTTCCCTTCGTCTGCTCCCTCTAAGTTACAACTAAACAGACATTCATTAACCAATAGGAAATTCCCTACACAGCACAACAGGACGTCTGAGAGATCCATGCAACCATGCATCTGAAGGCGGGGGGACTGGATCCCTGGGAAGCAGTGAAACTAGGTCAGCAGATCCCTCCCTCTCCCCAGTGGCAGTGATCTAGGTCACTGGTCCTCACACAGTGACCGGCACAACTATAAGAGGAGGCGGGGCAGCCCAGCCTCTGCATGAACACTTTCAGAGTGGTACCCTGGCCCACGGAAGTGCCTACCATGCCACAGCGGCCTCATCTGTGGAAACGCTCCATACCAAGTGGCATGGCTCAGCTCCCACGAAGGAGCCCCCACCAAGTGCAGCAGCTCAGCGGAGCCACCCATGAGCACAGAGCCAGCCTGTGTGCAAAAAAAAGTGCCCCTCCCTTCCCACCTAGTGCACCAGCTCGGCCAGTCCCCTGCCAAGCACAGTGGTCCCACACCAGAGCAACCTGCTGGCAGAGCAGAGTCCCCACCTGCACGTGTGTGTGTGACCCACCAAGTGGCTGCAGCCAGCACATGAACACAGAGGAGCCCTACCAGCACAACTTCCAGCAGATGGGGCAGGATGAGGAAACACAGCTCCTGCTCTCCCCCTCCCCCCAGCAGTGGCAGGTGGAATCTGTGACCTGATATGACCACAAATGTGCTGGCAAAGGATCACTTCACCAAACACCATGAAGACATACATTAACACTCCAGAGCAGGAGGAAAATGACAAGTCTCCAGAAACCAATCCTGAAGTCGCAGAAATTTACAATCTAAATGATAGAGAATTCAAAATAGTTGTCACAAAGAAACTCAACGAATTATAAGAAAACTCAGAAAGACAGTTCAATGAGCTCAGGAATAAAATTAATGAGCAAAAGGAAAACTTCACCAAAGAGATTGAAACTCAAAAAAAAAAAAAGAAAACCAAACAGAAATTCTGGATATGAAGAACAGAATTAATGGGATAAAAAATAATCTAGAATCCATAAAAAATAGATCTGATGTTATGGAGAACAGAATTAGTGATTTAGAGGATAGAAATATAGAAATACTTCAGGTGGAGGAGGAGAGAGAACTAAAATTTTAAAAAATGAAGAAATTCTTTGAGAAATATCCAACTCAATTAGGAAATACAACATAAGGATTATAGGTATTCCAGAGGGAGAAATGAGCAGAGGTCTTGTTCAAAGAAATAATAGCTGAGAACTTCCCAAACCTGGGGAAGGAACTGAACTTACAAGTACATGAAGCCCACAGAACTACTAATTACATCAATGCAAAAAGACCTTTTCCAAGGCACATTCTATTAAAACTGGCAAAAGTCAATGACAAAGAAAAAATATTAAAGGCAGCAAGACGGAAGAAAATAACCTACCAAGGAACCCCTATCAGGCTTTCAACATATTTCTCAGCAGAAATCTTACAGGTTAGGAGAGAATGGAATGATGTATTCAAAATACTGAAAGACAAAAACTTTCAGCGAAGAATACTCTATCCAGCAAAACTATCCTTCAGATACATTGGAGAAATAAAAGCTTTCCCAGATAAACAAAAGCAGAGGCAGTTCATCACCACTAGGCCTGCCTTACAAGAAATGTTGAAAGGAACCCTCCTATCTGGAACTAAAAAGCAAAGGTTTACAAAACCTTGAGCAAAGAGGTAAATAGATAGAATCAGAAAACTGCAGCTGTATATCAGAATAGGTTAGTAAACATTAATTATAACATAAAAGTCAAAGTGAAGGAAAGCATCAAAAATAACTATAAACACTTCAATTTAGTCACAATCTCATAACACAGAAAAGAACAATTTGTGACAAAAATAACTCGGAAGGGGAAGAGGAAAAGGATGGAACCTGCTTAGGCTAATGGAGATAAGAGCTTATCAGAAAATGGACTATCTCATCTATGAGATCTTTTATACAAACCTCATGGCAACCACTAAACAAAAATTCAGAGCAGAGCCATAAATCATAAATAAAGAGAAAGCTGAGAAAACCACCAAACTGAAATGGCAGTCAGAAATACAAGGGAAGAGAAAAAATGGAAATACAGTACAACCGAAAAACAAGAGATAAAATGGCAATTTTAAGCCCTCATATAGCAATAACCACTCTAAATGTAAACTGATCAAATTCTCCAATCAAAAGACACAGAATGGCTGGACGGATTAAAAAACAAGACCCAACAATATGCTGCCTCCAGGAAACACACCTCAGCTCTAAAGACAAACAGAGGCTTAGAGTGAAGGGATGGAATATGATACTCCAAGAAAATGGCAAGCAAAAGAAAGCTGGTGTTGCCATACTTATATCAAACAAAGCAGAATTCAAGATAAAAAAGACAATGAGACACAAAGAGGGGCAGTATATAATGATAAAAGAGACATTCCACCAAGAGGACATAACACTTATGAATAATATATGCACCTAACACAGGAGCACCAAAGTATACAAAGCAACTATTAACAGACCTAAAGAGAGAAAATGACAGCAAAACAATAATAGGGGACCTCAGCACCCCACTTACATCAATGGATAGATCATCCAGACAGAAAATCAACAGGGAAACAGTGGCCTTAAGCGAAATACTAGACCAGATGGGACTTAATGGATATACATAGAACATTCCATCCAAAAATAGCAGAATACGTGTTCTTCTCAAGCGTTCATGGAACATTCTTAAAAATAGAGAATACGTTGGGAAACAAGGCAAGCCTCAATAAATTTAAGAAGACTGAAATCATATCAAGCATCTTTTCCAACCACAATGCTATAAAACTAGAAATCAACTACAAGAAAAAGGTTGGGAAAGTGACAAATATGTGGAGACTAAACAACAGGCTACTGAACAACTACTGGATCAATGAAGAAGTCAAAGGAGACATCAAAAAATACCTGGAGACAGGGGGCCGCCTGGTGGCGCAGCGGTTTAGTCCGCGCTTGGCAGCCCGGGGTTCGCGAGTTCGGATCCCTGGCGCCCGCCGACGCACTGCCTGTCAGCCATGCTGTGGCGGCGTCCCATATAAAGTAGAGGAAGATGGGCACAGATGTTAGCCCAGGGCCAGTCTTCCTCAGCAAAAAGGGGAGGATTGGCAACAGATGTTAGCTCAGGGCTGGTCTTCCCCACAAAAAAAAAAAAAAAAAAAGCTCAGGGCTGGTCTTCCCAACAACAACAAAAAAAATACCTGGAGATAAATGAAAATGAAAACACAACATACCAACTCTTATGGGATGTAGCAAAAGTGGTGCTAAGAGGGAAATTTATAGCAATACAGGCCCACCTCAACAAACAAGAAAAATGTCAAATAAGCAATCTTAAATTACACTTAACAGAATTAGAAAAAAAAAGAACAAACAAAGCCCAAAGTCAGCAGAAGGAGGAAAGTAATAATAATTAGAGCAGAAATAAATGAAATAGAGACTAAAAAAACAATAGACTGGATCAATGAAACTAAGAGCTGGTTCTTTGAAAAGATAAACATAATCAACAAACCCTTAGTCAGACTCACCAAGGGAAAAAGAGAGAAGGCTCAAATAAATAAAATTAAAAATGAAAGAAGAGAAATTACAATGGACACCATAGAAATACAAAGGATTATAAGAGAATACTATTAAAAACTATATGTCCACAAATTGGACAATCTAGAGGAAATGGATAAATTCTAAGACTCATAAAATCTCCCAAAACTGAATCAAGAAGAAATAGAGAATCTGAATAGACTAATCACAAGTAAAGAGGTTGAAACAGTAATCAAAAACCTCCCAAAAAACAAAAGTCCAGGACCAGATGGCTTCTCTGGATAATTCTACTAAACATTCAAAGGAGATTTAATACCTATCCTTCTCAAACTATTCCAAAAAATTGAAGAAGATGGAATGCTTCCTAACACATCATATGAGGCCAACATTACCCTGATACCAAAACCAGACAGGGACAACACAAAGAAGGAAAATTACAGGCCGATATCACTAATGAGAATAGATGGAAAAATCCTCAATGAAATATTAGTAAATTGAATACAGCAATACATCAAAAGGATCATACACCACGATCAAGTGGGATTTATACCAGGGACACAGGGATGGTTCAACATCCGCAAATCAATCATTGTGATACACCACATTAACAAAATGAGGAATAAAAAACATGATCATTTCAATAGATGCAGAGAAAGCATTTGACAAGATCCAACATCAATTTATGATAAAAACTGAATAAAATGGGTATAGAAGAAAAGTACCTCAACATAATAAAGGCCATATATGACAAACCCACAGCCAACATCATACTCAACAGTGAAAAACTGAAAGCCATTCCTCTGAGAACAGGAACAAGACAAGGGTGCCCACTCTTGCCACTCCTATTCAACATAGTACTGGAGGTTTTGGTGAGAGCAATTAGGCGAAAAAAAGAAATAAAAGGGATCCAAATTGGAAAGGAAGATGTAAAACTTTTGCTGTTTGCAGACAACATGATTCTATATATAGAAAACCCTAAAGAATCCACCAGAAAACTATTAGAAATAATCAACAACTACAGCAAAGTTGCAGGGTACAAAATCAACTTACAAAAATCAGTTGCATTTCTATACACTAATAACGAACTAGCAGAAAGAGAAGTCAAGAATACAATCCTGTTTACAATCACAACAAAAAAGAATAAAATAGGTAGGAATAAATTTAACCAAGGAGGCGAAAGATCTATACACTGAAAACTATAAGACATTACTGAAAGAAATTGAAGAAGACATAAAGAAATGGAAAGATATTCCATGCTCATGGATTAGAAGAATAAACATACTTAAAATGCCTATATCACCTAAAGCAATCTATAGATTCAGTGCAATCCCAATCAGAATCCCAATGACATTCTTCACGGAAATAGAACAAAGAATCCTAACATTTATATGGAAAAACAAAAGACTGCAAATAGCTAAAGCAATAATGAGAAAAAAGAACAAAGCTGGAGGCATCACAATCCCTGACTTCAAAATATACCACAAAGCTATAGTAATCAAAACAGCATGGTACTGGCACAAAAACAGACACACAGATCAATGGAACAGAACTGAAAGCCCAGAAACAAAACTACACATATATGGACAGCTGATCTTTGACAAAGGAACCAAGAACATAAAATGGAGAGGGTCTCTTCAATAAATGGTGTTGGGAAAACTGGACAGCCACAAGCAAAAGAATGAAAGTAGACCATTATCTTACACTATACACAAAAATTAATTCAAAATGGATTAAAGACTTGAAGGTAAAACCTGAAACCATAAAACTCCTAGAAGAAAATATAGGCAGTACACACTTTGACATAGGTCTTAGCACCATCTTTTTGAATACCATGTCTACTTAGGCAAGGGAAACAAAAGAAAAAAAAATAAACAAATGGGACTACATCAGACTAAAAAGCTTCTGCAAGGCAAAGGAAACCAGGAACAAAATGAAAAGACAACCCTCCAATTGGGAGAAAATATTTGCAAATCATATATCTGACAAGGAGTTAATTTCCAAAATACATAAAGAACTCATACAACTCAATAACAAAACAAACAAACAACCCGATCAAAAAATGGGCAGAGGATATGAACAGACATACAGACATTTTTCTAAAGAAGATATACAGATGGCCAACAGGCACATGAAAAGATGTTCAATATCACTAATTATTAGGGAAATGCAAATCAAAACTACAATGAGATATCACCTCACACCCATCAGAATGGCTACAATTAACAAGACGAGAAATAATAAGGGTTGGAGAGGATGTGGCGAAAAGGGAGCCCTCATACACTGCTGGTGGGAATGCAAACTGGTGCAGCCACTATGGAAAACGGTATGGAGATTTCTCAAAAAATTGAAAATCAAAATACCATACAATCCAGCTATCCCACTACTGGGTATTTATCCAAAGAACATGAAATCAACAATACAAAGAGATCCATGCAGCATTATTCACAATAGCCAAGACGTGGAAGTAACCCAAGTGCCCATTGACTGATGAATGGATAAAGAAGAAGTCGTATACACACATACACACACACACACACACACACACAAAATGGAATACTACTCAGCCACCAAAAAGACAAAATCATCCCATTTGCAACAACATGGATGGACCTTGAGGATATTATGGTAAGCGAAAGAAGCCACAAAGAGAAAGAGAAACACCGTATGATTTCATTCATATGTGGAAGATAAACACATGGATAAAGAGAACAGATTTGTAGTTACCAGAGGGGAAGGGGGTGGTGAGGTGGGCAAAAGGGGTAAAGGGGCACATATATATGGTGAGGGATAAAAACTAGACTATTGGTAGAGAGCACGATGCAGTCTATACAGAAACTGATATATAATAATGTACACCTGAAACTACACCATCTTATAAACCAACATGACCTCAATAAAATTAAATTAAATTTTAAAAAACCTCACATGTTCTCACAGAATTTTTTTTTCACCCTGAAAGTTAAAAAGTACTACAGAACCCCTAATGTCACGGCAGCTTTTAGATGTCCTGGACATCCTCTTTCCAGGCTTTGGTGCACATTCACTAATTTTGTTCTTTCCTTCACAGTTGAACACCCAGTCCACTGGGGTAATGCCAATGAGCACATTATTGTTGCCAAAGAATCGCTAATTGCAGTAAGATCAATGATTTCCCAGGTTGTCTGCACTGTGCTGAGTCCATGGGATCATACACCCTCTCACAGTGCCGCCTCCTGCCAGGTTAACTTGGAAAATGAGCCAAAGGAGAAAGTGCCTCCTTCCTCTTATTAAGCATGATGGGTGGTGTGTACCTGGCTTCTTAACATCAGTCTTTTCTGTTTTCTTTTGTCTCTTCCTCCTGTCCTCTCTCTGCTCAGAAATTCCTCCGGGCCCGCCCGCCCTCTTCCTCTGCCAGTGCGGGGAGCTCTCCCAGGCCCCGTGTTGACCTGCCCAGCCGGCCTTGCTGCACAGATCAACCCGGGGTCTCAGTTCTCATCCCGTGCGCCTTTTGTTTCTTTGTTAAGAAGAAGCTTCCTGTTCCTTTGCTAATGCATTCGCTGATAAGGACGACGACGCACACCTTTCTGTATTTCGGTTTACTTCACTTGTTTTCATTCCTGACTCCCCTATTTAAAATTGCACTACCCCCACCCAAGGGGAAAAAACCAACCAACCCAGCACCCTCATCCCTCCCCTGCTTCAGTTTTCCCGTAGAACATATCACCTTCTAACACAACGTTGAATTACTTATTTACTGTGTTTATCTGTTGTCTGTCTCCCTCCATTGAAAGTAAAGTTCCATGAGCTAAAACAGTGCCTCAGGAAATACTCAGAGCTCATCGAGGAACCATCTGCCCTCCACAGTCTGTGACAGGTTGAGAACTGATTGTTCTGGGCCTGCAGGGAGCACAGAAATTGAGAGGAAGCGTTCAGCAACTCTGATGACAACTTGACCTTTCCATGGCATCTAAGTGCATGGTCGTTTTTCTGATAGTTCATCTTTATTGTATTTACAAAAGTATCAGTCCCATGATGGATTGGAAATTCAAAACCAAACAAGTCCTTTGCCACAGGTAGTTTGAGAAGCACCAGGCTAGCAAACCAAAGATGTCTGAAGGCCTGGGACACAGGGAAAGTACATTTCTAAGGTACAAGTTTAAGTCAAGAAAGTCCAGAGCTGGGATGCTGTGTGCAGAGCAGCCAGGGAGGATGCAGCCACCAAGGAGGCCCGGGGCAAGCAGGGCGGGGGATTGAGGGGTGCCAAGGCCTTCAACCACCTGCCCCATCCTCCCATCCCCACGTCCACTTGCCTGAGGGACTGTGGGACAGTCACTGCACTATTCAGTGGGAGAGGTGCAGGGTGGCCGCCCAGCCTGCTGGCCACACCACCCCCTGCCCTTTCTGGATGGGAAGTCTCTCCACCACCCCCATGGGTTCACGGACATGGCTGGCCGACTCCGAGATGGGCACTCACTGCCTCTACTTTATCAAGTCTTAAACCTGGGGGGAAAGAGGGAGCTGAGCAGCCCTCTCCCGGGGCTAAAGTCGCAACATGAAAGGTTCAGGAGCCGTGTGCTTGATCTGCCCAGAGGAGCATCTGCTAAGAGAACAGTGGAGCAAGTGAAAAGAGGGAGTGAAAATGGAGACAGTCTTGACAGCCTTCCAGAATGTTCCAGATGTCCCAAGACCCATCTGTCTTGTGGGCTTTGGGTCCTATGAAAAAACTCCCAGTTCTGTAAGCTCAAAGAAGCATGAGTTGGGTTTTTGTAGCTTACCGTCCAAAGAGACAGGGTCAACCTAAAGGGAACAACTCCGTGTCCAAGAGGCAAGGCCACGTCCTTACCTGGGTTTGACGATTTGGGGTTCCTTTCCCCATCCTGGGTCTGTGCTGGCCAAGCCCTGATGGATGGGACCTCCTGAGCTCTCAGACTGAAAGGAGATGCAACGGGTTCAGATAGAGCATTTAGGGACTGGGTCCAAATTCTTTTTTTTTCGTGAGCAAGACCAGCCCTGAGCTAACATCCATTGCTAATCCTCCTCTTTTTGCTGAGGAAGACTGGCCCTGGGCTAACATCGTGCCCATCTTCCTCTACTTTATATGAGACGCTGCCACGGCATGGCTGACAAGCAGTGTGTCGGCGGGCGCCCAGGATCCGAACCCGCAAACCGGGGGCTGCCAAGCGTGAACTAAACCGCTGCCGTCACCGGGCTGGCCTGGGTCTAAATTCTTGATCGTCAACAAGTCAGTAGCAAAATGGTGAAGGCTATCATTTCTGTGGCTAAACTCTGAGGGAGTTTAGTGAATGCGAGTTTCAAGGACTGTCCAATATAAGTGGCTCATTGTGCAGGGACAGAGTGTGCAGGGGTCAGCTCTGCGTGTCTGCTTGGTGAGGCTACAGTCCCCAGCTATTCATTCAAGCACCACCTATGTGTTGCTGGGAAGGTATTTTGCAGATGTGATAAACTTCCATAATCAGTTGGCTTTAAGTAAGGAAGATTTTCCTGGATAATCTGGCAGGGGCTCGTCCAGTCAGTTGAAAGACTGTAAAAGCAGAGCTGAGGTTTCCCTGTAGAGGAAAGAATTCCATCTGTGGCCAGCAGCTTTGGCCACTGCTCAAGAGTTTCAGTCTGCCCTTCCTAATAGCCAGTCTACCATTTCTGACTTGTCTAACCAGCCCCCACAATCACACAAGCCAACTCCTTGCAATAAGTCTACACACACACACACACACACGCACGCACACGCACACACGCACATATCTCCTGCTGGTCCTGTTTCTCCGGTTGAGCCCTGATTGATAGAGTGTGTTAGTAACTAGAGCCAAGTTTTGGTGTAGCCAGAATACCACAGAATCATTAAAACCTCAAACTTCCATTTATCTAAATATAACTGTCAACAGAACTCCTGCATTGTGGAATAAGAAGCTGGATTCTACACTTTTTTAATCCTTGGCAGCTAAGCACGGTCATAGGCTTGTACCCAGAGCACATCTTCGTCTGCCAGGCCATAGCTGCTGGCCTCAGAGACCCGAGTCCAGCTGGGTTGATGCCAGTAGCTATATCTGGACCTACGTGTGGGCCGTAGACCCTGCAATGAGACATAGGGCCATTTCTCAATGACTTAGTTCCAAGATACAAGAAAAACAGGGAATCCGTGAGCTTTCTCTTCCTCTCGAGACAAACCCCCTCCTCTTCGTCTTCACTTTCACGGTGAAGAGACCAACATGGCAAGTGGGGAGAAGGTGCAGTAGATTCCAGCCAGCCTGGCACTGAAAGAACAGGACTGGGGTCGTGGCAGTTGACCGAACTTGAGGACCAGCTGCCCCACAGGTTAGCGCAGTGCCCTCAGGAGGGGTACCCATCACTCTGTGCCTCAGTTTCCTCATTTACAAAATAAATTGGATGATCTCTAAGATCCTCCTTTCTCTGGTATCCCGTGGTTCAATCCACGAGACACAAAACTCAGCGTCACACAACAGCTGTTTAGTCTGGGCATCCCCAGTCTTTGTGAGCCTTATTCCTGTTGTGACACGTCCTACTCTGCAATCACTCGACAAACTTTGAGAATCTCTGAATTTTAAAATGACTTGACGAAGCTTCAAGACTCGCCTGGGAGCACAGTGCTTGTGAGCACGGGCGTACCACCACCGTAGTGCTTCTCTGCATGTCTATGTGTTTCTCTGCATTTACAGGTGCTGTAGTGACCCAGACTTGCTAGAGCTGGTCGTTGGGATATTTTCCCAGTGCTGTGTTTTAGCTCGTGTACACACTTATCCTGGGTTTGTCTCTCTAATGCTCAAACACACAAATATTCACTCAACCCTGACCTCAGTACCTGGTACTTGAGCTCTGTCCTTGCTCAGGAAACACCGGGAATATCTGCCCCGTTAGAAGCTTGGGAAAACGTTGCTGATTGCGAGTAGGGCTTCTTTCACTTGGAAGGCGACTGCATGCCCGGCCTGGGAAACTGCTTTGGAAAAGCCAACATGGCGCTCTCCTAGGACCCGATGGGCAGGTCAACAATCCATCCACTTGTGGTGGAGGGTGCCTGAGGCTCTACTCTTTGCCCCAACCTTTTTCATTAGCTTGAGAACCTGCTTCTGCCTCGCTTGAGTGATTTACAAAAGCAGCCACAACTCTCAAGAGTTAGATAGTTCAAGTCACGCCAAGTAACGTTAAAATGGATGAAACCATTTGCTTTGAATGTGCACAGGTATTTGACATAAACCATGAAATGCAGAGGAAATTTCCAACCTTCCAAACCTAAAGAATGAGACTCAGGGAAGGAACACCAGCCCAACCACGTGCAGTCTCCACAGGGAGCTGGCTAGGTCTTTCCAGCTGGAAGAAGTGGTGAATGATGAAAACCAAATGCCCCAGGGACCTCTCGGAAATCAAAACAATCAAATGGGAGAGCGGAACTTTCCCTTACAGAAGTTCTGGATTTTGTCACGGAGCCTGGAGACACTTCCTGATTTATGTGAGTCATTTTCAGGGGCAGGAGAACACAAGTGTTTATGAAACTAGAGGGGAGAGAATGTGAGAACACAACACACGCTGGGCCTTTAGAATAAAAATGGGTTCTTTGTTCTGGAATTGGTTATGCTTTAAGTTAGGGATCAGGGGAAAGCCTTGGCTGGAAGTATAACCTCAGTCGTCCGGCTTTGCCCAGTCTGCTCTTCCATAAAGACTTTGCTTTGAGCAGGGGCTCCTCTGAGCCTCCCAGACTCTCACCACTTCGTTGTGGAGGGAAGTGATTATGGGGAAACTGAAGCAGGAAACACTTCAATCTGTTCTTTCACAACCAGGGCAGAGGGGGGACCTCTGGGCTTGAGAACAAGGTCACCTGGTGTGATGGTTAATTCTGTGTGTCAACTTGATGGGTCTAAGAGATGCACAGGTAGTTGGTAAAACATTATCTCTGCGTGTGTCTGTGAGGATTTTTCCAGAAGAGATTAGCATTTGAATCAGTGGGCTGAGTAAATAAGATCGCCCTCCCCGGTGCAGGTGGGCATCATTCAACCTGTTGCGGGCCGAATAGAACATAAAGATGGAGGAGCGGCTGATTCACTCCCCGCTTGAGCGGGACACCCATGTCCTCCCGCCCTCGGGCAGCCGCGCTTCTTCAGATGCACACTGGGACTTACGCCATCGGCTCCCCGGATCCCAGACCTTCGGACTGGGACTGAACGACACCCCTGGCTTAGTTTAGTGCCCGGAGAAGGCCCTGCGGCCTGTCCTAATTCACTGCTGGGAAGGCTCTTCGCAGTGAAGATGACCTGCAGTGAATTAGGTAGAGAGGCTGGAACTGCCCTGGCAACGCTCTGAGGTAAGGGTCAGAAGCCTCCCAGAAGTGGCGATGTCAAGATGACTTTATTAGGTGAGAATAAGAACTTATCACCTGACTGTGTTCCCCAGGAAGATCCAAATGACACCCCCTTTACAAAACCAATAAAAATGTGTTGGTGAGAGGGGCACTGACATATTTGAGAGGCTCGGGCACAGCTGTCCTCTGTGGGCCTGGAGCTGACAGTAGGAGGGGCAGCCACGGAACTAGGCTCCCGAGGGTCAGTGAAGGGGACAGGATTACAGAAGGGAGAGGGCAGGTGCAGTCCTTAACTGGCAGTGGCAAGATAGACTTTATTACCATAACGGAGCAAGGCCAAGTGGCCAGTGGGAATGGCAGGGAATTAGCGTGACTTAATTTGTACAACTAAAAGAAAAATTTAGAGCTGGTGAACAGAAGGTTGATATCAGCCACATAAATAGAAAATCCTGTTCCATCAGTTTCATAGACCTGGAAGCACTGATTAAAGGGGAGCCCTGGTCCTCCTGAGAAAGAGCCCTGCAGTGGCATTGCAAGTACATGTGACCAAGAGTCCCTTCATCCTTCCTTAAAGGGACTGCTGGCTGTTTCTCAGGGCACACTGGGAAGGCTGTTGCGTATAGGGTCTGAGCTGACCGAGAGAGCTGAAATGCTCAGCTCTTTGACAGGCTTGGCATCATTCTGTAGATTAGGTTTTTCTTGTTGTTAGGATGGGGGTGTGGCTCTTTCCAGCTTTCTATATCCCGAGTGGAAGCTGGAATATCTAGTTTATTTATTTTTAAAAACTGGAAGGGGAGGTAATGACAAAATGTTCACAGTTGGAAATTCTGGGTAGTAGGAACATGGGCTTTTATATGATTCTGTGTGCTTTTCTGTAATTTAAAATTTCAATAATAAATATAAATAATAAATATTTATTCATAAATAAATAAACATGATGTGGTAGGTAGAAAAATGGTCCCCCAAAGATATCCATGTCCTCATCTCCGAATCCCCGCAACCAGTAAAGGAATTAGTTTGCACGTAGAATTAAGGCTGCTAATCATCTGACCTTAGTATAGGGAGATTAGAAGGGTGATGTGACCCAGTGTAATCACAGGGGTACTTCTGAGTGAAAGAGGGAGGCAGGAGAGTCGGAGAGAGAGAGGAAGATGCTACGCTGCTGGCTCTGAAGATGCAGGAGGAGCCATGAGCCAAGGAAAGCAGGTGGCCTCTAGAAGGTGGAAAAGGGAGAGGAATGGATTCCCCCAAAGCCTCCGGAAAGAAACAGCTCTGCCGACATCTTGATTTTAGCCCACTGAGACCCACTTCTGACCTCCAGAACTGTAAGAAAATACATTGCTGTCTTTTTTTAAGTCACTAAGTTTGTGGTGACTTGTTACAGGAAACCAATACACATGGTGAGATGGGAAGAGGGTTGTTGTTTATCTATCTGTGAGATAATAGGAAATATATATATATATTGATCTCTGCCCCCCGGTTCCTGGCACAGAGCTCCTGAAACCCTTGTAATTTCCTAGGTGATGGGAGTGTCTTTTGTTCTAATGAGGTGACTCTGGGTGGGCTCCTGGATGGGGCTGGTCACCAGAGAGAACAAGCCACGATCAGAAGCTGGGAGTTTCCAGCCCCACCCCCATTCTCTTGAGAAGGGAGAGGGGCGGGAAATGGAGTTAATGATCGATCGTGCCCACGTGAGGGGGCCTCCACAAAATCCCGATAGTACGGGGTTCGGGGAACTTCCAGGTGGGTGAACACATCCTCAGACCAGGAGGGTGACGCACCCCAACTCCACGGGGACAGAAGCTCCTGCACTCGGGACCCTCCCAGACCTCACCCTATGTATCTCTTCATCTGGCTGTTCCTCCGCATCCTTTATTATATCCTTTAATAAACTGGTAAACATAAGTGAGCATTTCCCTGAGTTCTGTGAGCCATTCCAGCAAATTATTCAAACCAGAGGAGGGGGTTGCGGGAACCTCCGACCTGTAGCCAAGTTGGACAGAAGTTGTGGGGAACCTGGGGACCCACTACTTGCGACTGGAATCTGAAGGGGGGGGTGGGGCAGTCTTGTGGGACCAAGCTCTAACCTGTGGATCTGACGCTGTCTCCAGGTAGATAGTGTCAGAATTGAGTTAAATCGTAGGACACCCAGCAGGTGGTGTGAAAAATTGCTTGTCATGGCGGGAAACCTCACACATTCAGTGATCAGAAGTGTCAGAAATGTTCTGTGTGACAGTAGAGACCCACAGGAGGTGGAGAACTCAGTTTTTCTAACACACCATCCATCTAACATTCTTCTGTCTGTGGACATTTTCAGACCCAACCTTTGAATCACAAGCTAACGGTCAAGTTCTAAGTGATGATTACTCGGAAAGTTTAACAAGCCCAATGACACGATACACGTGCCAGCAAACACCAACATTTGCATGTAGCCACGTCGCTGTTGGCGGAATCTGCACGTACCTATGAACGAGTTTATAGGGCTGTTATCTGAGGTTTGGGCTCTGCAACCTGGGAAGAGAAGTTGAAGCAACTGACTGCTTCCATGAAATAGTCAGTGACTTGGACCAACTCTTTGCTTGCTTCTATTTCAGCCTAGGGCCAAAGTCAACACAAAGTCACCTAGTCCCCATGGCACACCACCCTAACTTTCATTTTGATGGGCTCCCCAGACCCTGGGTCCATGTGCAGCTGAATTTCAGCGAGTTGCCTCCTCGGGTCTCCTGCAGGTGCCCGGTCTGCTGTGCGCCTTGAGGGAGGCGCCTGCCATCACTGCTGGGCGCCCAGCATGTGTGGAGAACTCATGAATGGAACGCATTCCTTTTCCTGCAGTCCCTAAGGGAGTGCACCGGCCGCGCTGAGCAGACACGTGAAAGTCATCCCTGACAGTAAAGGAGACGGTGGCACGCAAGGCTGAGAAACCAGCCTCCACATCCTGGGGGAGGGCGCCACTCTAAGGTGTCAGCCGCAAATGGGCACATACTTTACAGGTGTTAGCAGATATGGTGCAACACGAGTCAACAGCGTCATCCAAGTGCCTGGGAAAATCCTGCCATCGTGGGCACTCTGAGAAGTCTCGAGGTTAAGAAAGCAGAGGAAGGAAGCTGAGGTTCCAGCCCTTCTCCTTCATACGGGCCACGACTCATTCCAGCCAACACCTCCTCAGAGGTCGCTTCCTGTGTCTCTCTGCCGTCTGTACTAGTCAGGGGTCTCCGGACAAACAGACCAACAGACCCCAGAGAGCTTGCTTCTTCTCTCTGCCCCCCGTCACGTGAGGACACAGCAAGAAGGAAAGAGGGCCTCCCCAGGAACCCAATCGGCCAGCTTCTTGACCTTGGATCTCCAGCCTTCCGAACTGTGAGGAATAAATGTCTGCAGTTTAAACCACCCAGTCCACAGTATTTTTGTTAGCCTAGCCCAAGCAGACTAAGACAAATAGATCTATTTAAAGAATATTTATTCTTAAATATTTAAAGAATATATATTCTTTAAATAGGTATTAACTGCACAGGGAACAGACAGAGTGAAAAAGCAAACCTCATGTGAACCAAAATGCAGGACTTCCTAGCTGCCCAATACTTGGGGCGCCCATGAGTTACCTAACCACGTGGTAGGCTTAGGCGGGCTGTGTAATCTGGAGCCCGTGGGGGTTCAGGACCGCCGGACTCCACCGACTGCACTCGGGAGTCCTGTGTAATTTTCCGGGGAGACCGTCGGTAGTCCATATCAGCTTCCTGGAGGGGCCTGTGGCCCTCAGATAATAAGAACCCCTTCCCTGGAGGTTCTGGGTGACACAGACACATAAGCTTTTGCCAGATGTGGACCTTTCCCTGCAGAAAAATTACAGTTTATCACATCAGGAGGGCTGTGCCCAGAGTTCTCAGCAGGGGTGGTACCTTCAGCCCTGATTCAGAAAACAAGACACGCCCTTGATTCCTGGAAGAGAAGATGATTACTAAGTCAGACAGGTGATACGCGGTGCCTCGGGGAGAAACTGGCTTGAAGAGCGAGGAGAACGAGAAAGGACAAAATGTCAGGTGCCATTTGGCTCTGCCATGTGCTGCTGGAACCCCAAAGTGCTAGGTCCATTTGTCTCAAGACAGGAGGGCTCCATCCGGCTGCCCCATCGACACAGGGTGACGTTGTTAGAGAGGCCACCTGGCTTTGTTTCCATGGGACCACATCCTGCCATGGCTGGGCGACAGTGCTGAGACAGAAAGGTCGCCCACCTGTCCTACTTACCCTGCACCAAGTCCAGCCCCTCCAGAGAGGTGGAGGCCAAAGCCGTGTCGGGATGACCTGCGTCAAAAGGCTAAGGGTGCCCTACAGGAGCGGGGTGGCCCCTGACACAGGCAGATGCAGCCAGGGAAGCAAGGGGCCTCTCGAGAGCTGGGCCACTTCCCTGTCTCTGAACAGTTCTCAGAGAGACCTCTCGGCCAAAAGTGCTCAGAATCACATCATCATTTTAGCGACAGTGACGACAATCGTGATCTTATTTCCACATCATCTAACCGTGTATCCCTGCAAGAAAAGTCATTCTCAGGGCCAACCCCATAGCACAGCGGTTTAGTTCACGCTTTGGCAGCCCGGGGTTCGTGGGTTCGGATCCCGGGCGCCCGCCGACACACTGCCTGTCAGCCATGCTGTGGCGGCATCCCACATAAATTAGAGGAAGCTGGGCACGGATGTGAGCCCAGGGCCAGTCTTCCTCAGCAAAAAAAGAGGAGGATTGGCAACGGATGTTAGCTCAGGGCTGGTCTTCCTCACACACACAAAAAAGTCATTCTCTGGCAGGTGCCCACAGGTTTTCAGAGGGTGTTCCCCTGACCATAGGTTTTCTGGCAAAATTTGATAAGGCAGAGAGGGGACAGAATTTAAAATTGGAATGATTGTTCCCCGGGCAATTTGGGAAAGGATTTCTCTGCCTGTCAGCCCATCTCAGGAAGCAGAACCCACAGCCAAAGAGCTGTAAGGTCAGCTCCACAGACCACATGTCGTGGCTGCCCCAGGCTGCCCCTCCTGTCCTAGTAAGAGGACACGGAGTCAGAAACGATGAGTTAAGACAGATGGCCAAGCCTCAGCACCAACCCCAGGAAGTCACCCTGCCTCTCTGCAAGGCCATGTACTCTGCAGTCAAGTGTTTCCTTTCCTTTTAAAATAGTTACAAAGAAAAAAATTACATAACTCCCAAAGGACACAAAAGCAAGGGTCTAATAGGCCCAGTATTGGACCAATTATTCAAATAATTTTTAAAATTTTGTCTCTATTTTATTCATAAATTTCCTCTTTAAAAAAAGGTGAACAAGTTTATAAATTCAGATTTGTACTATAGTAATAATAAAACAGGATAGAAGTTCAAAAAACATGAATAAAAGTAGAAAGTACAGGGTACATATTGTTTGATTCCAACTACAGGACGTTTTGGGAAAGACACCATTGTAGAGACGGCGGGACGACCAGTGGGGGCCAGAGGGTTCAGCGGGAGGGAGGGATGGACAGACGGAGCACAGAGGATGTTTGGGGCAGTGAACTAGTCCACATTGTACTGCAAGGTGGACACATGTCATCACACATTTATCCAAACCCACAGAACATACGCCACCAAGAATGAGCCCTAATTAACGTAAACCGTGGGCGCTGGGTGACAACGTTGTGTCAACGTAGGTTCATCAACTGTAACAAATGCACCACTCTGGTGGGGGATGTTGATAATAGGGGAGGCTGTGCAGCCATGAGGACGGGGGTATATGGGAAATTCCTGTGCTTTCCCCTCAATTTTATTGTAAATCTAAAACTGCTCTAAAAAAATAAAGTCTATTAATAAAAATAAAAGTGAAAGGGAGGATTAACTTGAGTCACATGAGGAGACTGCATGCCTCTGGGCTTCCTGGCAGCCAAGGTGAAAAGTCAAGCAGACAATGGTTTCCAGAGACCCTTGGTTCATTTCTCTCAGAGTCATGCACAGAGAGTTCTGCGGGGCCCTTCCCTGCACCCCACAAGACAGAACCAGGCTCAGCAAAGCTGCCTGCATGCCCGGGGCCTCAACAGCTTTGCAGAGGGAGGCCCTTCAGAGCCCTCCTACCCTGTGGGCCTCACCCTAACAGGGCAGGGCTGAGCGGTCATGGGGACTGGACTGGGTGTTGGAACCAGGCCCTGAATCCAGACACTGCAACTAACCTGGGAGAGCGTTTGGGTCACACCTCGTCCTCTCCGACCCTCAGTCCCCCGTAAAACAAGTGAGGGTCCTTGGAGATAAAGGCCGATGAGTTGGATGATCCCCAGGTAAAGTCAAGCCACGAGTGATGCAAGGAGGAGCCGTGCAGAGCTTCCAGAAGGGCCTTTGGTGCCGGCCGGGGGCAGAGCGGTCTTCTGAGTTCACCGAGCTCTCCCAGCCTGCAGGCCTCCGTACGTAAGCCCGGCCCCACACCTCCCGCCCAGGCTGTCTGCGAGCACGAGACGACGACAGCTGCTGGGGATCCGGCCTCGGCTGAGACAAACCGCTGTGAAATTAAAATTCGGTGTGATGACGTGAAACTCGGCAAGCTGTACAACTAGGAGCGAGACTTTCCACACAGAAGGGAGTGCGGTGGGAATCGTGACGGGGAGAGTACAGGGCGCTGGCGGAGACACGGGAGGAGGGTCAGGAAGACTCCTGGGTGGGGGCCCGGCTGGGATCTTAGGGACGAGCAGACTATCCCAGGGAAGAGGCAGGTGGGGCACTTCCAGGGGAAGGCAGAGAGACTGCAGCGGCCAGGAGGCGGGAGACAGACGGTCCACAAGAAAGTGCAAGAACCCAGAGGCTGGAAGGAGGAAGGAACCTGGAAAGGGGCAAGAAAGAGCTGAGGCTGGGAGGCGAGCAGGGCCCGGATCCCGAAGAAGGTGGAGCTGGCCAGAGGGGCAGTGATAGCCAGCGGACTCAGGAAGGGCCGGGCTATGAGCGGCTAGTCTGAGAAGAGGGAAAGGACCGGACGAGGGCAGTGCCGGCCCAAAGCATGCAGAGCAACGCTGGTTTCTCCTGAGATGCCACCTGCAAAGGAGCACGGTGGCACACAGGTTCAGGAAATGCCACATGCTCTGGACACTTGCAGGAGTCTAGAAGGCCCGCAGGAAGGAACACGGGCTACGTGGCCCAAACCAGCATTTCCCAAGTCCATTTGAGGAACACCTATTAACACCCGGCAGGGCACTAGGTTTTTAGGTAATAGTTGGGGAAACAATATATAAGATCATAGAATAAAGGAAATTCAGACACTGCAAGGCCCACTGGTGGGTGATGGGAGCCACCTTTGGGCTCCTGCAGGGGAGGCACCACCATGACATGGCCAAAGGGACTCGAGAGACACCAGAAAACTGGTTTCAGGGTTTGGCAACACCTGTGGGTCTGGATTAGTGGAACAAAGAACAGACAGGTTGGTAATTACTGTGAAGCGACTTTGCTCTGAAATCAGACTTGGATCTGAATCCGGTCTACACACAAGACCACCTGGAACCTTTTTCTGGCATTGGAGCCCCTCACATCTTGGTTTCCCGGGAATGACCAGCCATCTCATGGTGTGAGCGTTAAATGAAGAAATGAATGAAAAGGCCCTGGACACAGGAGCGCCATAAACAAATTATGGCTTGCTCAAGACTATAAAGAAATGAGGGTACTGTGTATCATAACCACCGAGTACATGTTTATTAATGATGTTGGTCATGAAAATGGTGGGCAGAATTTTGAACCCAAGGTAGAGCCATGAAGGAAACAGATTTGGTCCAACTAAATATGAGCAAAGATCTAACCCAAGAGAAGTACATTTTGTGAAATGTAACGTGGTGAAATGGGAGGAGGAATGGATTTAGGAAGATAATGCTGGTTCTGACTGTAATTATTCTCGTCCATCTTGGTGCAAGGACACACGTTCTGGTATCCGATTCACGTGACCGTCGGTGGACTACGGGGCCTGAGGTTTTTCACTGTCTCCTCTGAAAGAAGCCGCAGCACGGCGGCCGTTGGGTGAGCAGTTAACCAGGGCAGGAAGTGGCTCACTCCAGACAGAAGTCGGGGTTGATCTAAACCACGAAAGGCAAGCAGAGCCCTCGGCTGCTAAGGAGTTGCCTCTGAGAGCAGAGCAGACACCTCACAGCAGTGACTTGAGTAAACACAGCTGCCTGCAGCCTGTCTACGTGGCAAGTCAAGGCCACTCAGAAAGGTGATCGTAGCTCCATAACACGAGTGAGACGCTTTCCTGAAGCACCGCGAGACAGACCGAGCTAATTGTGACGAGTGGCCCTGGAAACACGGGCTTGCCCGTATGGCCTTCTCTTGGTGTGCCAGTACCTGGAAGAAGGCATGAAAGAGAGTGCACGCCAGAGCGCTTCCTGATACTCAGTATTTACCGGTCTCACACGTCAACCTCCGCCCAGAGCAGTTCTCTTCCAGGGAGGAGTCCCGTCGGTGCTCTCTGGGAGCACTCTGATGTTCTGCAATACGAAGGAGCGGCTGCTGGGCGCATCCACACACTTCAGAGCAGAAATCCATCCACTTGGCGCAGCTGTCCACTCGCCTCCTCGAGTGAAGGGGTGTCAGCTGGTCCTTGCTCTGGGCCCCAAACTGCACATGGGATTTCAGGCGTGGCATGGAGAGGATTAAATTACCCATTTGATAGGCAAAGTTTTTAATAATAATGATGATGATAAACTGACTGAGTTCTATGCCCCAGGTACTGGGCTAATTGTTGTTATGTTTTGGGGTTTTTTTATACGCATCACCTCATTCAGTCTCTTACAACCCAGTGAGGTACATGCTGTTACTTATACGTGTACATGGACCGGTATGTGTGTGTATATGCATGTGTGTGTATATTTGTGTATTCACGGGCATGTTTCCTGGCTCTGTCCCCTGAAAGGGCCAAGGAGCAAACACCCCCCAGAAGCCATGAGCACACCTAGCGCCCAGATCTTGGTCTCTAAAAGGAACCAGGGCCCCTCAGAGAAATAGCCGACCCCGGAGCTGGGGCAGGGTGGGTACAGATGATCCGGGAACATCTTGTGATGCCGGAAAGGGAGTCAGGGCTAAAAAGTGAGTCAGGGCGTGTCACAGGACACGGAGCAGACTGACGGGGCTCCTGCTGGCCAAATCCGGGACAATCTGAGCACCACACTCACTCAGGACAGTAATGTGTCACAGACCACTGGAAACAGGAACCCCGTGTCTATACCAATAACAGATGATAAGCAGGGGGAAGACAAGGCTCCCTCTCACAGCCAGGATGCCGAGGGCTGGCTGGCCGACCAGAGGGAGCGCGGAGATGGGGCTCACTCATCGTTTTGCAGAGTGAAGATGCGTTTGGGCCAGAATCACCAGTGAGACCAAGCCCGGGGGAAATGTTGCCGAGGAGCACTCTTGGGGAAATCAGAGGATAGGCTCACAGGCAGGCTGATGTCCAGTGGACACCCTGATGGAGAGGTCCAGTAAAGCAGTCAGAGATGAAGAGGGGCACTAGGGAGAGACTGGACTCACACAGGCACATTTAGGGGTCCCAGCAGGTAGTAGCAATTGAAGCCATGGGACTGGTCGTCTGTCCAAGAAGTGAGCTTACGAGCACTAGAGGCTGCAGCCCCAGGGAATGTCAGAGCTGATGGCTGGGCACAGAGGAGAGGCCAGTGAAAGCAGCTGGCACTAAGCTGTCAGAGAGGTAGGTGAGCCCAGATAGACTCGTCCACCAAAGCCGAGGACAGCAGAGAGAGGCACTTGGCTGAGAAGTGAACGGGAAGCAAGGACATAGATGCAACAAGGATGAACTGTCAAAACTCTAGCAATGCACACAAAACCTGCACGTGAATGCTCACAGCAGCATTATCCACAACAGCCAAAAAGTGGAATTAACGCAAATGCATATCAACAGATGAAAAAATATGGTATATCCATACAGTAGAATATTATTCAGCAATAAAAGGGAATGAAGTACCGACACGTGCTACAACACAGATGAACCTTAAAAACATTATGCTGAGTGAAAGAAGCTCAACACAAAGGACCACACAGTGTATGATTCCATCTACATGAAATGTCCAGGGTAGGCAAATCCACAGAGACTGAAATTAGGTTATTGTCTGCCTAGGGCTGGGGTGAGATGAGGAGTGACCAATAATGGGTACAAAAGGGTTTGTTTGGGGATGATGAGTATGTTCTAAAATTGATTGTGTTGATGCCTGAAGAACTTTGTGAATATTCTAAAAACACTGAATTGTATATTTTATTATTTTTTTATAATTTTTATTTAATTTTTGAGGTAACACTGGTTTCTCATACATAAATTTCAGGTGTACATCATCATATTTCAACTTCTGTGTATACTACATTGTGTTCACCACCCAGAGTCTAATTGCCAGTTGTCACCATACACATGTGCCCTTTTGTCCCTTTCACCCTCCCCCACCTCCCCTTCTCCTCTGGTAACTACCAGCCTGTTCTCTGTATCTATGTGTTTGTTGTTGTATCTTCCACAGATGAGTGAAATCATACAGTATTTGGCTTTCTCTGTCTGACCTTCTTTCGCTTAGCATAACACTCTCAAGGTCCACCCATACTGTCGCAGATGGCAAGATTTCATCTTTTTTATGGCTGAGTAGTGTTCCATTGTGTATACATACTCCATCTTCTTTATCCATTCATCCATTGATGGGCACTTGGGTTTGTTTCCAAGTCTTGGCTATTGTGAATAACGCTGCGATGAACATAGGGGTGCAGATATCTCTTTGAATTAGTGTTTTCGTGTTCTCTGGATAAATACCCAGAGGTGGAATAGCTGGATCATATGGTAGTTCTATTTTTATTTTTTTGGAGGAATCTCCATACTGTTTTCCATAGAGGCTGCACCAGTTTGCACTCCCACCAGCAGTGAATTAGGTTTCCTGTTTCTCCACGACCTCTCCAACATTTGTTTTTTGTCTTGGTGATTATAGCCATTCTAACCGGTGTAAGGTGATATCTTAGTGTAGTTTTGATTTGCATTTCCCTGATGATTAGTGACGTTGAACATCTTTTCATGTGTCTGTTGGCCATCTGTATATCTTCCTTGGAAAAATGTCTGTTCATATCCTCTGCCCATTTTTTTGATTGGGTTGTTTTTTTGTTGTTCAGTTGTGTGAGTTCTTTATGTATTATGGAGATTAATCCCTTGTTGGATATACGATTTGCAAATAGTTTCTCCCAGCTGGTGGGTTGTCTATTCATTTTGATCCTGGTTTCATATACCTTGTAAAAGCTCTGTAGTTTGATGAAGTCCCACTTGTTTATTTTTTCTTTTGTTTCAATGGGATTATATTCTTGATTTCTCTTTCTGCTATTTTGTTGTTAGTGTATAGAAATGCAACTGATTTTTGTATGTTAATTTTGTATCCTGCAACTTTACTGTATTAGTTTATTATTTCTAATAGTTTTTTGGTGGATTCTTTAGGGTTTTCTCTATATAAAATCATGTCATCTGCAAATAGTGACAGTTTTACTTCTTCCTTTCCAATTTGGATTTCTTTTATTTCTTTTTCTTGCCTAATTGCTCCTCCTAGGACTTCCAATACTATGTCAAATAAGAGTGGCAAAAGTGGGCA
This sequence comes from Tapirus indicus, assembly GCA_031878705.1. NCBI lineage: Eukaryota > Metazoa > Chordata > Mammalia > Perissodactyla > Tapiridae > Tapirus > Tapirus indicus. Next base: position 56,921,108 of record CM062932.1, read on the forward strand.
ACCTTGTCTTGTTCCTGTTCTTAAAGGGATAGCTTTCAGTTTTTCACCATTGAGCATGATGTTAGCTGTGGGTTTGTCATATATGGACTTTATTATGTTGAGGCACTTTCCTTCTATACCCATTTTATTCAGAGTTTTTATCAGAAATGGGTGCAATATCTTGTCAAATGCTTTCTCTGCATCTATTGAGATGATCATGTGATTTTCATTCTTGACTTTGTTAATGTGGTGTATCACATTGATTGATTTGCAGGTGTGGAACCATCCCCGTGTCCCTGGAATAAATCCCACTTGATCGTGCTGTATGATCCTTTCAATGTATTGTTGTATTCAATTTGCTAATATTATTTTGAGGATTTTTGCATCTATGTTCATCAGAGACATTGGCCTGTAATTTTCTTATTTTGTGTTGTCCTTGTCTAGTTTTGGTATCAGGGTAATGTTGGGCTCATAGAAGGAGTTAGGAAGTGTCCCCTCCTCTTCAATTTTTTGGAAGAGTTTGAGGATAGGTAGTAAATCTTTGAATGTTTGTTGGGGGAGGTTTTTGATCATTGTTTTGATTTCCTGTGATCAGTCTATTCAGATTCTCTATTTCTTCTTGATTCAGTTTTGGACGGTTGTATAATTCTAAAAATTTATCCATTTCTTCTAGATTATCCAATTTGTTGGACTATAGATTTTCACAGTATTCTCTTATAATCCTTTCTATTTCTGTGGTATCCATTGTAATTTCTCCTTTTTCATTTCTGATTTTATTTGAGCCTTCTTTTTTTCTTGGTGAGTCTAGCTAAAGGTTTGCCAATTTTATTTATCTTTTCAAAGAACCAGCTCATAGTTTCATTTAATTGTGAATCGTATGGTATGTAATGATACTTCAATAAAGTTTTATAAATACATAAAAGCCTAGCAATGGAGAGAATGAAGGAAATGGGATTGTAGTTTAAGGCAACGGTTCCCAAACATGAATGTGCATCAGAAGCACCTGGAGAACTTGTTAAACCATGTCAGGCCCCAGTACAAGAGATTCTAATTCAGTTGGTAGGGCTGGGGTCTGATAGTTTGCATTTCTAACACATTCCCAGATGCTGCTGAAGGTGCTGATCTGGAAACCGCACTTTGAGAACCAGAGAAACCATTGGAAGTGATGGTATTTTTCATTGGTGGAGTTTTAAAATTGAGACATAATTCACTTACCATAGAATTCACCCTTTTAAGTGTACAATTCAGGGGTCTTTAGTATGTTCAAAATGTTGTGCAACCATCATCACTAACTCCAGAATATTTCCAACACCCCCAAAAGAAAAGCTGTACCTATGAGCAGTCACTCCCCATTCTCCCCCAATATCTCCAGCCTCTAACCACCACCAATCTGCTTTCTGTCTCCGTAGATTTGCCTTTTCAAGACATTTTGTATAAACAAAATCATACAAAATGTGGACTTTTGTGTCTGGCACCTTTCACTTAGCATAATGTTTTCAGGGTTCAACCATGTTGTAGCATGAATGTGAACTCCATTCCTTTTTTATGGCTGCATTGTACGGATATATTGAAGTTTGTTTATCCATTCATCAATTGATGAATATTGGGTTGTTTCCACCTTTTGGCTGTTAATGAATTATGCTGCTATAAACATTAATGTGCAAGTTTTTGTGTGGACATTATGTTTTCAGTTCTCTTGGATACATACCTTGGAATGGAATTGCTTGGTTTTTATGGTAACTCTACATTTAACTTTCTGATGAACTGCCAAACTGTTTGCCACAGAAACTGCACCATTTCACAATCCCATCAGCTTACAAGGGTTCCAAATTCTCCACATCCTTGCTAACGCTTGTAATTGTGTCTTTTTGATTATAGCCATCCTAGTGGAGGTAAAGTGGTATCCCACTGTGGTTTTGATTTGCATTTCCCTGATGACTGACGATTTTGAGCATCTTTTCATGTGCATATTGGCCACTGGTATATCTTCTCTGGAGAAATATCTATCCAAAATCTTTGCCCAATTTTTAATTGGGCTATTCGTCTTTTTGTTGTTAAGTTCTAATACTCTTAGAACTTAACATGTATTCTTCATGTATTCTGTATACTAGACCCCTATCTATGATTTGCAAATACTTTCTTTTATTCTGTGGGTTGTCTTTTCACTTTCTTGATAGTATCCTTTAAAGCACAAACATGTTTACTTTTGATGAAGTCCAATTTTTCTTTTTTTCTTGGTTGCTGATGGTTTGGTATCATATCTAAAAAAAAAACATTGCCTGATCCAAGGTCATGAAGGTTTATATCTGTTTTCTTCTAGAGTTTTATTGTCTCTGCTCTTTAATATTTAGGTCTTTGATCCATATTGAGTTTTTGCAGATGGTATAAGGTAAAGGATCTAACTTCATTCTCTTGCAAGTGGATATTCAGTTATACCATTTATTGAAAAGACTATTCTTTCCCACCCTGAATTGTGGCACTCTTGTCTAAAACCAATTGCCCATAAATGTGAGTTGACTTCTGGACTCTCAATTTTATTCCACTGATCTGTATGTCTCTCTTTATGCCAGCAGCACCCAGTCTTGATTGTAGTGAGTTTTGAAATCAGAAAGTGAGTCCTCCAACCTTGTTCTTTTTCAAGATGGTTTTGGCAATTCTTAGTCCCTTACATTTCCATATGGATTTCAGGACAGGCTTTTCCAATTTCTGCAAAAAAGCCAGCTGGGATTTTGATAGGGACTGTGTTGAGTCTGTAGATCAATTTAGGGAGTACTGTCATCTTAACAATACTAAGTCTTCCAATCCACGAATACTGGATCTTTCCATTTATTAGATCTTCCTTAATTTCTTTCAATGCTGTTTCATAGTTTCCTGTGTATATCTTGCACTTTAAAATTTATTCCTGGGGCCAGCCTGGTGGTGTAGCGGTTGGGTTCATGTGCTCCGCTTCAGCAGCCCGAGGTTTGCAGGTTCGGATCCTGCGCATGGACAGATGCACTGCTTGTCAAGCCATGCTCTGGTGGCATCCCATACAAAGTAGAGGAAGATGGGCATGGATGTTAGCCCAGGGCCAGTCTTCCTCAGCAAAAAAGAGGAAGATTGGCAAACAGATGTTAGCTCAGGGCTGGTCTTCCTCACAAAAATAAAACAAAATTTATTCCTAAGTATTTTACTTTTTTTATTGAGGTCCTAATAGTTTATAACATTGTGAAATTTCACTTGTACGTTATTGTCAGTCTCCATATAAATGTGCCCCTTTACCCCTTATGCCCACCCCTCAACCCCTTTCCCCTCTGGTAACCACTAATCTGTTCTCTTTATCCATGTGTTTATCTTCCACACATGAGTGAAATCATATGGTATTTGTCTTTCTCTGTCTGGCTTATTTCACTTAACATAATATCCTCAAGGTCCATCCAAGTTGTTGCAAATGGGACGATTTTATCTATTTTTTTATAGCTGAGTAGTATTCTATCGTATATGTATAGCCCATCTTCCTTATCCATTTGTCAGTCGACGGGCACTTGTGTTGCTTCCACATCTCAGCTATTGTGAATAATGCTGCAATGAACCTAAGGGTGCATAAGTCTCTTTGAATTGTTGACCAACTTTTTTGGATAAATACACAGTAGTGGGACAGCTGGGTCATATGGTATTTCTATTTTTAATTTTTTGAGAAATTGCCATATTGTTTTCCATAGTGGTTGCACCAGTTTGCATTCCCACCAGCAGTGTATGAGGGTTCCCTTTTCTCCACATCCTCTCCAACATTTGTTATTTTTTGTCTTGGTAATTATAGCCATTCTAACAGGTGTAAGGTGATATCTCAGTGTAGTTTTGATTTGCATTTCCCTGACGTTTAGTGATACTGAACATCTTCTCATATGCCTACTGGCCATCTATGTATCTTCTTTTGAAAAATGTGTTTATATCCTCTGCCCATTTTTTGATTGGGTTGTTTTTTGTTGTTGAGTTGTTTGAGTTCTTTACACATTTTAGAGATTAACCCCTCGTTGGATATATGATTTGCTGCACCCTGCAACTTTGCTCTAGTTGTTGACTATTTCTAATAGTCTTCCAATGGATTCTTTAGAGTTTTCTATATATAAAATCATGTCATTTGCAAACAGCAAGTTTCACTTCTTCATTGCCTATATGGAGTCCTTTTATTCTTTTTTCTTGCCTAATTGCTCTCACCCAAACCTCCAGTACTATGTTGAATAAGAGTGGCGAGAGTGGGCACCCTTGTCTTGTTCCTGTTCTCAGAGGGATGGCTTTCAATTTTTTCCCATTGAGTATGATGTTGGCTCTGGGTTTGTCATATATGGCCTCTACTATGTTGAGGTACTTTCCTTCTACACCCATTTTATTCAGAGTTTTTATCATAAATGGATGTTGGATCTTGTTAAATGCTTTCTGTGTCTATTGAGATGATCACATGGTTTTTATTCCTCATTTTGTTAACGTGGTGTATCACATTGACTGATTTGCGGATGTTGAACCATCCCTGGTATAAATCCCACTTGATCATGGTGTATGATCCTTTTAATGTATTGCTGTATTCGGTTTCCCAATATTTTGTCGAGGATTTCTGCATCTATGTTCATCAGCGATATTGGCCTGTAATCTTCCTTCTTTGCGCTGTCCTTGTCTGGCTTTGGGATCAGGGTGATGTTGGCCTTGTAAATTGTGTTAGGAAGTGTTCCCTCCTCTTCAATTTTTCGGAATAGTTTAAGAAGGATCAGTATTAAATCTTCTTTGAATGTTTAGTAGAATTCTCCAAAGAAGCCATCTGGTCCTGGACTTTTATTTTGGGGGAGATTTTTGATTACTATTTCAATCTTTTTGTGATTGGTCTATTCAGATTCTCTATTTCTTCTTGAATCAGTTTTGGGAGGTTGTATGAGTCTATGAATTCATCCATTTCTTCTAGATTATCCATTTGTTGGCATATAGTTTTTCATAGTATTCTCTTATAATCCTTTGTATTTCTGTGGCATCCGTTGTAATTTCTCCTCTTTCATTTCTAATTTTATTTGAGTCTTCTCTCATTTTTTCTTAGTGAGTCTGGCTAAGGGTTTGTCAATTTTGTTTATCTTCTCAAAGAACCAGCTTAGTTTCATTGATCCTTTCTACTGTTTTCTGGGTTTCAATTTCACTTATTTCTGCTCTAATTTTTATTATTTCCCTCCTTCTGCTGACTTTGGGCTTTGTTTCTTCTTCTTTTTCTAATTCTGTTAGGTGTAGTTTAAGACTGCTTATTTGAGATTTTTCTTGTTTTTTTAAGGTGGGCCTGTATTTCTATGAATTTCCCTCTTAGGACTGCTTTTGCTGCATCCCACGAGTTGGTATAGTGTATTTTCATTTTCATTTGTCTCTAGATATTTTTTGATTTCTCCTTTAATTTCTTCAATGATCCATTGGTTGTTCAATAGCATGTTGTTTAGTCTCCACATATTTGTGACTTTCCCAGCTTTTTTCTTGTAGTTGATTTCTAGTTTAATAGCATTATGATCAGAAAAGATGCTCAATACAATTTCAATCTTCCTAAATTTATTGAGGCTTGCCTTGTTTCCCAATATGTGGTCTATCTTTTAGAATGTTCCCTGTGCACTTGAGAAGAACGTGTATTCTGCTGTATTTGGAGTGTTCTATATATGTCTGTTAAGTCCATCTGGTCTAGTTTTTCATTTAATTCCACTATTTCCTTGTTGACTGTCTGGATGATCTATCCATTGATGTAAGTGGGGTGTTGAGGTCCCCTACTATTATTGTGTTGCTGTTAATACCTACTTTTAGGTTTGTTAACAGTTACTTTATGTACTTTGGTGCTCCTGTGTTGGGTGGAAACATATTTATAAGTGTTATTTTATTCTTTTTGATACAATTATAAATGAAATTGTTTTCTTAATTTCATTTTTGGGTTGTTCATTGCGAGTGTATTGAAAAAAATGATTTTTGTATATCCTGCAACCTTAGATTCATTTACTAACTCTAATAGGTTTTTTTGTAGATGCCTTAGGATTTTTTACATACGAGGTAATGCCATCTGCAAATAAAGTTAGTTTTACTTCTTCATTTCCTATCTGGATGTTTTTTCTGCCTGATCACCCTGGCTAGACCTTCAGTACAATGCTCAACACAAGTGGCAAGAGCAGACATCCTTCCTTGTCTTGTTCCTGAGCTCACAGAGTTGTTTTTCAAATGAGACTTGGACATTTTTGTAGTTTGAGGGACAGGAATCAGTGGGAAAGGAGATTTAGGGATATGCATGAAAGAGGGAATAATCAACAGAGAGCCAGAGGAGGCAGGCGGAAGGAAGGAGGTCACTTCTTCCAGAGAAGGTAGGAAGCAAAAAAGGAACAATGAGGTTAAGCATGGCATCAGAAGAGAGGAAAGCTGTCCTTCTCATCTAATGGTCTCTCTTCTCAGCAAAGTGGAGAGGCAATCGGGGGGACAAACGGGGTGGGGCTGGGGGTTTGAAGAAAAAAGCAAAGATGGGAACTTGCTGCTGCTGGAGGAAAGACAGCTCAGACCAGCTTCTGAAAGGACTGCCAGCTGAGGGGCGAGGCCAGGACTCGTTCATCTCTCTCAACTCCGTGATGCCATGCTGAGCATCTTCTCTGCTTCTGAGTTCTCCCTCCCTGTGGCTCCTCCCTGGGATTATGCAGGCATATCTGCGAACTAAAATACTACTGAAAATGTATCATATCAGCTGAAGGCACATTTCTTGATCTTAATGTTGGATGCTCGACATCTGTTTCTTCTTCAAAAAAGGGAGCAATGACTAAGCTAACTTTTTCACTCTGCTCTCATTAATAGAAGACAGAACCCTCCTCCCCATTTCCAACTTATATCATTGCTAGACTTAAGACGAGAGGTTCAAGTGACACATCCTCCTGCGTGAGCACATCTGATGAGCATGACCTTCCCACTCAGAGCTCACCCTGCGTACAAGAGTACGCCACAGACAACAAAGGTGGTGTGGGCAGATCTGGAGTTTATTTGCTGCAGTTCCTTGGTGCTAGTTTACAATGCAAAACAAACAAACAAAAAACAATTGTAATAATAATTATAATTTTTAAAAACCCTGTCAACTTTCAGTCATTTCTTTATATTTTATATTTTGACAAAACTTTTTTTAAACAAATACAAAATAATCTAAAAGGAGAAAAACTATACATGGATTATTTACACCTCTGATAAATAGACTAATACTGATCCAGGTGCCTCTCTGTCTAGGTAATATTCATAAGAACCAGTGCCAGGGACTCGGGCAGCTGGAGGGGCTCCAGCATGGCCTGAGACCGCCTGGACTTCAGCCGGCACCACACTGGTTCTCCGCCCAGAAAGTTCAGGTTTCTAGCCTGGACCCTCTTCCATCACCCTCACAAGCTCTGGCATAAACATGCCTGAAGCCACTCCAGGTAGGACCTACACAAAGCGGGGACCCCAGAAAGTCCCCCCAACACTCCTCCTATCACTCCCTTTTACAAAAGCTATTTCCAGAGATGCAAGCCTGCCCTAAAGGTGTCAGAGGAGCCGGGGTCACGCTGCCTGGGGGAGACCGATGGCTCCTGGCCTTCTTCCGTGAAGCAGCACTCTGCACTGCCTGGTCCTGGGCAGTTTGGAGGGGGCACACGGAGATGGCCCGGCCAGCCCCCTGCTCTGCCTGGACTGGCACGCTGGGCCCTGGACGAGCGGCAGGAGCTGCCCTGAGAGTCCCTGAGAGAACGGCAGGAGACGCTGCATTTCATGGCTCCCTTCACACCATAAATTAGGAGGAGCAAGGCCAACTCACACACGTCTGACGGGAAAAAGAGTGATATGAGGCCGGCCTTCTCACTCTCTCGCTCCACCTGCCCCTGCCCAGCAGGCAAAGGCCCACTTTCCCCTCCAGTGGGCCCACCATAAATGCATCGCGAGTGGTCCAGTTAAGGGCCGGTTTTGAGGCAGAAAAAGCTGAAGCCCTACGGTGATCGGGTGAGACCTACTCCATCCTCTAAAACGAGGAGTGGAGTTTTGGGGGAGGAGGAAGAAAAACCAAATAAGAAATAGTTAGGTCATCCCAGAACCTCTGCTGGGATTACCTTCCTCACAGTTTTGGTTATTAGGTATTTAGCTCAAGGAAAAATGCTGACTTTCTATTTTAAAGCCCAACAAGGATGAATTCTGAAAGAGAAAAACAATGTGAGTGTCCAGGCGATTCTATTCTCCCCTCGGGGCTCCCCAGGCACTTGGAATGGAAAAGCATCAGCTGGAGCAGCAACAGCACCGCAGATCCCAGAGTCTGACTCTGCCAAGTCCTGAGTCATCGGGCGTCTGCTGCCTCCCCACCCTCTCTCCACGCCTTTTGCTCACTCCCCAGCTTCCACACATGCAGGAGAGGTGGGCCTGCCCTGCCCTGCCCTGGGCCCAGGGCTGACACCCCCAAGCAGATGCCCAGGGAGCTGCTTCTCCAGAAGAAGCCTCCCAAACCAGACCGGGCAGAATGCATCTGAACAGCTCTACTTTATCTTTTTCTAAAAAACAAAAATATATCTTTATAGTACGTGGCTTCTTCCATTCCACTGTTTTTCTTAACATAGAATAACATATCGATACATGTATTTATGGTGCAGGGTTGAAGGTGTCTTCACAGGGAAATAACCGAGAAGTAAACAGTCGGCTCTGAGCTCTGCTATCAGACCTGCTGAGCGGAGAGACTTGCAAGGAGGCTGTTTTGCTGACAGGCGCTCTGTTCTCTCTAGAGAGAAAGGCTCAACACCCATGTTTGACAGGCATCAGGTCCCTCCTCCCCAGTGGTAACTGCCTACCCTTCTCCCACTTAAAAAAAAAAAAAAAAAAAAGCAAAAGCTTGAAGCTAGTCTCTAGGAATCAGGGCGACGCCTAGCAAGAAGACGCTCCTGCTCAGCAGCCCTGTCCCGTCTGTGGGAGGGACCGGAGGAAGAACCCGGGGCTTCACCAGCCTTGCACGCCAGCTCCGCTCGCTGCGCAGACTCAGTGTCTTTTTGTAGAGGAGACCTTCTTCTTCCGCGCTGCTAGCATCTCATAGAACGGGTCCCTGCTGATGGCTGCTCTGGAACACAGAGAAGGGGAGAAAACAGAAGAAACTGAGGAATAGGACCAGGGAGACAATCCCAGACATGGGCTCCCCAGCGGCACCTGTGCCGCAGGCCCCCTGCCCCGCTCGACTGTCCTGTAAAGGCCAAGTCAGTGGTCAACCTTCACTGTGTCCACACGATGGCTTAAGGAACAAGCTTCAAGAGAGACACGGTACACACAAGACAATTTTGGGGTGTTTATTGCCTATTTCAACCTCATAATTCATGAAAGTTTAGCTGCACTCTAACTCAGAAAAACAAAAGTAGTACTTTAGTCCCACGATGACAGCTGGCATTTGTCTGGAGCAGTGAGCACCACACAACCCAATGTGTCACACGAAAACCTCTGGAGCACGGTGTTTAGGTGGCGGCCACGGTCTGTACCGTGCACCTTCTGAGTCCCCATGTGCACCAGCTCGATAACTAAGACCCCTGACTGGCCAGTCAGTGCTGTCCCTGGGGCCCCAGGGAAGGGCCGGCCAGGCCTGCTCTGTGTACACAGCCTAGTGGGGAGGGAGCCTGGGCACACCCTTGCACTGGCCCCAGAGAGACCAGCACAGGACAGTGACGGCATGCCTCAACCACTGGCTGTCCCTTTATATTTGTCATTCTCAACTTTCAAGCAAGTTGTGATCCAACAGTTCTGAAGCGTAGTTTGCTTTCCCAGAGGAGCAATGCTCTAAGTGCTGCCTGGTTTCCATGCTAGCTCACAAGCCCTGTGACTGGCTCCACACGTAACCAGGTAAATGATAGCTCCTGAGACGTGACCGGGCCTATTCGTCAGAGATGATGTGTCCATGAGAAATGTGTGCAGTTCCCTGGGGAAGCTCAAACTGGTCAGGGCCTAGAACACGTCCTGAGGGGACCTCGCCACGAAGGGTCTGACCACTCAGAGTGGTTATGAGGGATTCCCACCAGGTAAAATACCTGCTTTCATCTTCGGGGGCATTAGAGTGAATCCACCTCTGCTTCTAGGGTGGGCCAGCCCCCTGAGGGACGCTGCGTGACATTTCCAGTCCACATGAACGTGGTCCCAGGAAACAGTGAAGAGCACTGGGCTGGAATCAGACAGACCAGTCTCTGGGAATCAGGGCTCTAACCCTGGCTCTGCACGCACTGCATGCTCCTTCTTAACTCCCACCCTCACAGGTTAACTGGAGACACCTGCCCCCCTGGGTCCTCGGAGGCTGAGAAGAGATACACGCACTGAGTGCGCATCCCAGTGCCTGGCCCGTGTCAGCTCTCGACCCACGGTCGCTGTCACTGTGAGGCTGCAGTTCTCTGTCTGCACTGAGACTTGATTCTGCTGAACCAGAAGCGTGTGACAATCACGTGCTAGTGACATGAGGAACGTGGGCGGCTGGAAACTCCTAGGAAGAGCACTAATGAGAGAAAGACATGTCCTACACCTGACCTTCTGCAAACCTTTCTAGCAATTTGTGAAGATGCTTCCACTCAGTCAGATCCCTCTTCCTGCTCCTTTTGCCTCCGACATCTTCATGCGGACAAGTGTCTAGAGCAAGGACGGCTGGAGCTGAGTGCTGCAGGGCTGTTAGGAGCGCAGCTTCTTGAGTCAGACGCTCGGGTCTGAAGAGCAGCATCACCTCTGTGGTTCTGGACAACTTACTTCAGCTTGCTGTGCCTCAGATGCCTCTTCTGTAAAATGGGCACAACCATCCTGCTGTTGCTGTCCTTCACAGGGTGTGGCGAGGATCAAGGAGACGGAGCCGTGCTTGACCGGCATCTGCAAACCCCGCGATGGAGATGAGGCCAGCTCTGGGGCGGACCACAGGAACCGAGCCAGCCCACAAGGAGAGCTCTGCGCTCACCTCAACTACAGGACTGGACGATTCCAAATGTGACTTTTAAGAATGAGGAGTTTTTCTGGCTACAGGTAAAATCTACATGGAAGACAAAACGTACTAGAGCAGACAAAACCTTTCTGAAAGAACAATGAGCGGGGGAGGCCCTGCACAGCACACGCCAGAACACGCTCTGCTGCTCCAGTGGTTACAGCGGCGCGGCACTCCTGCCGGCAGACAGACAGCCACAGCGTTCCGCGCACAAGCAGGAACTCGGTCAAGTACTTCAGATCGGTGGGGGAAACTGATTAATCAGTAAATGGTATCAGCACAATCCACTATTCACTTGGGGGAATAAAGTTGCATCCTTTACTTCAAACCACGGGCAAAAAAAGAAATTTCATTAGGATTAAAGAGTTAAACATTTTTAAAAACATACAGTAGAAAAGGGTACAGGACACACGGATGATGCGCACTCCCCTGCCCAGACCTCCGGGCCAGTGTCCGGCGGAGAGGGCCTCTGAAGTTATTGACAACGACTCCAGAGACACCGAGTGCCTCGCGCACCAGGTGGAAAGATGGACGGTGCCCCTGCCGAGGCCACACTCCCGAGAAGGGCTATCGGCCGGGAGCTATCTGAGTCCAGGCAGCGTGTGAACATGCCCACTGCCCGACCTCGCTCAACACCCAAACGGCCTCGTGGGTTAGGGGTCACCTCCATCCCACAGAGGGGCAGGTGACGTCCCGCGAGTCAGAGCGAGAACTCGGCACAGGGAACCTGACTCCGAACCCACGCTCTCCCATCTGGTTCCCGTCTCCTTTCGCTGCACGACTTTCAGAGATTCTCTTTGTGGGGATAAATGATCCGCCCCTCCCCCCATCCCAGCATCTCCCCCTTCAGTCGTTTATTCACTAGTTAACCCTGGCTACAACACTACACTGGTTTTAGGAGAGATACCAAAAAAACAAAAGAAAAACTAGGGAATTCTCAACCCCCCAGGAGCAGGCTGTGGCCTGGGTGGGAGAATGCCCCCTAGGCGGGACCACGTAAGGACTTGCAGGGCCTCAGATTGCCTGGTAGGTGCAGCCTCCCTGGTCTCCAGGGGACACTCTCTAAGGAAACAGTTGGGTAACATCTGAGGGACGAAGCGCCCAGTGGGGACAGCAAGGACGTGCTCTCAGGAGGAGATGCCACGGCGATGAGTGGTGATGATGCAGACGGGGGTGATGGAAATCTGGGCAGGCCTCACACAAGTCCCAGAGAGGAATGAGGAGGAAGAGTTGCCCCATCAGGACATCTCCAGCCCCTAACAGAGCTCACACTGTGCCACCTGGTAAAGCAGGCAGAGCGAGAACCAGGAGCCGAGCCTTGGATCCACAGCTCTGTTTACACCTGTGAAACCCCGGGAAATGTCTCCCCTCCTCCCAGACCCTGGGCTTCCTTGCAGCACAGTGGTGAGCAGGGGCTCTATTTTGCGATCCTGGATCACAGCCATGTGAATTTGGGCAAATTACTTAATCTCCATGGGCCCTGGTTTCCTCCTCTGTAAATGGGACACCAGTGTCTTGCGGGATAAAACAATTATAAAATGCTATGACTACTATCTCCACTGAGCTGCCACCATGAAAATGAGACCTCTCCAAAGGCATGAGAAGACCAGTTCAGCAAACAACACCTGTGCCCATAAACTTGCTCCCCGTCCCCTCTTCAGGTCTGTGAGGTGCACTGGGAAACACAGATTTGAGGCACTGTCTTAAAAACGCTCTAATGGTCAAGAACCCAAAAATCCACTGAAAAGTAATCTGGGAATCACAATCAAACCATTTCCTGAACATTTAACGCAAGCAGCACAGAAGGACGGGTTGTACACTTCACAGCTGGCACAATCGACATTTAAGAGAGGTGAGAGTCATCACCAGGTCAGAGCAGAGCTCCCAAGAGGCCACCTACTTGATGCATTTCATCCACTCTTCCTTCTCCTCTGGTGTGGGGGCTGAAATCCGATACACGGTGTGGTTCCCCTCCACCACGCGCCCGTCAGCCTCCGTCTTACAGGCCTTAATTACTTGGTCTTTATTGTCAGGGATATAAAGCTCAAAGCAGTTCTGAGAATCAAAAAAGAGAGGGAGAGAGTGACAAAGATCTGAGAAAGCTGCTGACCAAGAAGAAGTTAATTTATTTCCCAAAGACTCTTTATTCTGACTTTCATAAAATATAGGCAATATATATTTTCCTATGAAAAGAAGGACCCTAAAAGTGGAATTCTGGAGAATGTAAACTGTGTATAAATAGGTCTTATTAGCAAAGATATCAACCAGATATATGTTTAGCTCTACTCCTAATACGCAGAAAATATGCAGAGAACTGTAAGTTATTTAATGCCTTTAAAGCCAAGCCAGCAATATCATGATATTCCAGAACAAAGGAAAAATATTTATAAGGTATCTGAAGGTCATAAAATCAGTAGCCCAATCATGAGTGCTTGCTGTTGCCTTCTGAGGGGGACAATTCTAAACCTCGTATGATGTTCAGTAAGTGATGCTAAAGCAGAAGGACAGAACGAAAGAGGTTATTTAGAATCTCATTTTGGGCTTGAACACTAAAGATTATTTTATTTATTTATTTTTTGTGAGGAAGATTAGCCCTAAGCTAACAACTGTTGCCAGCCCTCCTCTTTTCGCTGAGGAAGACTGACCCTGGGCTAACATCCGTGCCCATCTTCCTCCACTTTGTATGGGACACCGCCACAGCATGGCTTGACAAGCAGTGCATCGGTCCACGCCCGGGATCCGAACCTGCGAACGCCAGGCCGCCGAAGCGGAGCGTGCGAACTTAACCACTATGCCATCGGGCCAGCCCCTAAAGATAATTTTAAAATTAAAGTCATGACCGTATGTCTCAGTTTTTGTTTTTAAGTAAACCTTTGCAATTTCATTCTTTTTCAAAGAACTGCTATGCCCATCCCTTTTGTCCCCCACAAAATACTCACAGGTTTTTTGGAATCCTCCACCTCCCGGATACTCAGATTCTCTAAAGGGATAATTCCACGGGGCTCCTTATCCTAAAAAGTTAGAAAGAGAAAGACGTCGTTGCACGGTGTGCAAACACGCATCCTGCTACATCCCTCACCCCAGCTCTCCTGCCTTCTCCCAGGACATAAGATCACAAATCAGCTCTAGGACCCACACCTTATGCTCTAAAACAGGAACAGGGTCAAGAAACTATACATGTTGTCAATATAACACATGTGAGTCTCTATAACCAAAAGGCCTTTGCAAGGAGAGAGCCCAGGGAGGTTCAAGAGATGCCCTGCAAGAGTGTGTGTGGAGGAGCCCATGAGGGGCCCTCGAAGAGTGACGTGTGAGCTCCTTTCACATAGAAAACTACCCTGCTTCTTTGCCTGGCTCCCCTACTCATCGTTTAAGCCTCAGTCCCGGTGTCAGCAACCCCAGAAAGCCCTAGTCTTGCCCTAGGTGCCCGGCTCTGTGCCTGCGATGCCTGGGTCTATAGCAGGGTCGCTTGTCACTACCTATTCATGATCTCCTGCCCTCTCTTCCCCCTTGCCACACTGCAGGATCCTCAAAGAAAAACTGCCTGCCTGACAACGCCACCTGGATCTAAGAAGGCACCTAACCTCATGTCCAGAATAGAGCCAACACCCCACCCCCTGCCATCCCCTTGCCCCCAACTGGCTCCAGCACTTCCCGTGTCAGCGAAAGTCACTACCCCATGCACTTCCACACCTGCCAGACATCTGACGCCAGCCTTCACTCCTTCCCTCTCCCTGATGTCCAGCCACCCAATGGCCATGGACTCTGTTCCAAGGTCCAGTGGGTTACTTGGGCTAAGCCTTGGTGCTAAGCTTCCTACAACAAATGTTCCTGAAATTCCTGCACTCTCGATCTGCAGGGTCAGGTTTCTTCTCCTTTTCAGGGAAATCATCTCGTAACAGCATATCTTTGAATTTGCAGGAAACAATTATCCTGGTATTGGGATCGTCTTTATCTGTCATCCACATCTGTGAGCTTTTCTCTAATTGTTTTTACACTTGTCTCTTTCAGATAGAATCTCTTAACTCTCTCAGCCTTTCCTCTATGAATGTGATTACATTTTTGGCTAATCTCTTCCACTCCTTAAAGGTTTAACTTATTTGTTAATAAATAAGTTATAATTCTACAATTATATGGTTATATTCTAAATATACAGTTTTGGTTCTCATTTGCTTTAAGTCTGAAAGTTCCGGGGGGCTGGGTATCTTGTGGCCACTTCCACAGTCTCATGAGACAATGGAGGGTGGAGGGAGAGCTCACCTCGACACTCCCTGAGCCTGACTCTCCTCTGGGACTGCTGATGTCCCAGGTCAGGTGCATTCCTTCTATTTGGGGAGGGACGTGGTGCTCACAGGCACACCCTCTAGGGACAGTTTTCCCAACAGTCGGGAGCCTCTGCCTATGTTGCAGGAAGTGAGTCCTGTTTTGTCACTTTCCCATTTCACCCATTTCTGCCCAGCAGCAGACTTCACTGCTCCTCGATCAGGAGAGGGAAAAAGGAAGAATTCCTCCTCAGTTTGCTTCTCTCGGACTCAGGGCACTGGGAAGGTGGCTGGGGCGCGTTAGTGCCCCAGGGCTGCGCAGCGAAGGGCCCTCCCACCGGGCTCCAGGCTGCCGCCTCCGTCCCGGCCGCCCAGTGTTGAGGTGACGGACCTAGTTCTGCCCCTTTCCTTATTCGGTTGCTCTCTCCCCCACTTATTTCTACCAGATTTTCCTGTTTGTTAGGTAATCCTGCGTGGAAGTGTCCACCCATCATCTTAACCCTGAAGGTTGCTCCTGTGCGTCTTACGAAATGTACTGTCCATAGTCCCACTGCCTGATAAAATGCAGAACGCTGCTGAACCGAATTCAGGCGATGCCACCACGGTCAGCATCATGAAGAACCACAAGATTCTAGAATCCCACTGCGTTACTACAGAGACGGTCCCAGTACTTAGGGGTATTATTGCTTAAATGCCTGCATATGTTTCATTTTAACCCAGAGAACAGTGGAAAAAAACCCAAACACGATCTTAAAGATGTGATCAGTCTAGATATCTTCAAGAAAAACGGTAAAACATGGGGTAGCGGGGGGGAGACAAAACAGAAGGAAATTTACCGAGCTGTTCACAGTGGTACTTTGGGGGGCGTGAAACAGGAAGAATTTATCCTTTTATTGCTTTGTATATTTGAAATATATTACTCTCGTATGTGAAAATTTTTTAACTACAGAAAAGCAAAGCCAGTTGGAGACTTTATGTGGCGTGAGTTTAGCCCCATAACACACAAAATGCTGGCCAGAACTCCCTTGAAAATTACTGAATGCCATAATAAACAGCACACTCTCAGGACGAGTGACTGAATTACAGACACCGTTAGGAATCTCGTTCCGTGGGAGAAGCTACACCTGTACGACGTCCATAGTGACGCAGAACCCGCAGTGTGGAACGGAACACAACAGAAACCCATTTCACTCCTAAGCAGCAGAGTGCCGAGGCACCTACAAGCTCCCACCAGGTTTTACGTAAATACGGCCAGGGCTTTTGTGTTTTCTTTAAGGACCATCTTGCTCTACATTAACTATAAAAGACACTTCTAAATCTTCATTTCCTCATAAGAGCAGTGACTTTCACGCAGTGAAGACCTGGTTGGAGGACAAAAGTAAAGCATCCCAACGCAGTCGCCTTGATTTCTTTCAAGACACAAGTCCAGTGCCACCGGCTGCACAACCACTGTGCTCTCAGGTGACCAGGAAGAATGGCAGAAATGAGACAGCATCCAGTCCCAGCGTGGTGGGCCCGTCTACGTGCCGGCCACCAAGTCCCAGGCCTTCTGGGTGCTCGGTTAGAGGTAGCGTCGGAAAAGGGTTGTTAAAATAATTTCTATTCTCATAGGCTCTTATTACAAAAGAAACTTAGATGTAATACATATTTGCAGTTGTAATTCCATTCCCACTGAATAAAAACCAACAAAACTTCCACGGTTTAAGAAAACTTCAACTTCTTAAAACTCCAGATAATCTCTACCTTTTCCCATTTCATTTCACTTCCTTTTGCTCTATCCTATATTTTACCCCTTGGCTGTTTCTTCTGAATCAAATGCTTCAGCATTTCTGTTACTTCATAAAATATGAATCCTCCAAATCATGATTATCTTATCTCCCTTCCAATAGGGCCACAAACTCTTTCTTGGCAACTGACCAAGTTCAGTCTTTCCAGCCTGGCTCTCAAACCCATTTCTAACGGCATGTGTAACGTTCTCCCTACTACCTTCTCCTGGCCAGGAGTCTCCAGTCCCAATCCAGAACTAGACGTTGGCTCTGAGCCGTGGTTCCTCTGGCAAGATACTCTGCTTCATCTTCAGGGCTCCCAATTCTGAGATTTGTCTCAGTTCTTTCACTTCACTTAAACTCTCCTCCCACCCCCAAAGATGTCAAAGGACAAATCCGACTGTCTCCCCACTGCCTCCTCCAACCACGTTTGATCAGAGTCATTTACAGGCCTGGCCCGCCCCTCGTCCCAGCTGACCAGCAGGCTCTCACCGTTGTATATTCAAAGTAGTAAAGGCAGTTGTCAGTCAGAATGAACCAGCGTCTTTTCCAAGTCTTTACCCTGCCACCTGCAGAGCAAAAAGAGATGCAAGTCTGACAGGAGTCGACCAGGCCAGCGGGCTCCGTAACACACAGAGCTCTGCTCAGAGAGGGGAGGGGAGGAAGCGAGGGGCAGGGCGCCAGGGGGACACTGAGACCATGGCAAAATTTACATCAGTAACGAGACACAGAGCCAAAACAGAAGCACCTTTCACAGAGTGAAAGTCTGTGGGGACAAGCAGAGCAAGCAAGTCAGGTGGCACCCTGAAGATGAAATCAGGACAACAGGATGAGAGCACGGGTTTGGGGGGGAACCTGGGCGATGATAACTCGCAATGCAAATCTGATGGGGGCCAGAGAAGCGTGGTGGAAATGGGCAAACAAAAAAGAAGAGGGGAGAGGGTCAGCCCCCTGGTCCAAGCTACACTGCCAGGTCAACCAGCCTGGGGGCACGCACGGAGCTGTTTCATCAGAAGGGGGAGGAGGGAGGAAACAGGAAATAAGGCATTTTAATCCCTTCACAATCAAACCCACAGTTTCCTGGAACATGGAACTCAAATTCCCTGGTTTCCCCTCTACTCCACCTTCCTGACTGCAGTGAATTTCTACGCTGGCTTTTAGGCTTCTGAGCCAGTGTCCTAAAAATAAAATTTCTCCGGCGTCCTGGGTGAGACAAAGCGGAATTCTCATATCAGGGAAGAATCCACTGGTGAGCAGAGTCCCACTCAGGAGGCTTTTCAGTTCTGGACTTCTCACCAGAAGCTGGTAACAAAAATAGCTGGGCAAGGGGCCACAGCCAAATGAGCACTAAGAGTGGGGCTGTGACCCGGAAGGCTTCCCTCAGTCCTACTCAATTAAAAAAACGCTGGGGTCATGAAGTTATGCTGAGATGGACACTAAGGAAGGGGGAAACTTGCCTGTGACCTGTTTGAATGAAGCCACGTCCTGCTCTCAGTCATGACCGTGAACCACACCTTTCTCTTCCTCTACTTACATCAAGCCAAGGGAAAGCTTTCTGAACACGAACCATACAGAAGTTATCCAAAGGCCTTCATGTGTTAAGATACGCATGGCATTTTATAAACGCTTCTTATTGCCCTGGACAGTATATGCTCTTTCTGCTCAGATTTAACCTACAGAAAATATCACTTCTCCAGTCTTCATAAACAGCAAGGACTGTGACATGTAAATCCAGTGTGACCCTAGTCACGCTGTCTCTCTTGCCCCTCATCACAGATGGCTGAGCAAAGAGCAGAGCAGCTTCAAAGGGAGTATTTCCAGCTGCCAGGACATGCCTGCGTGTTCACACCAGGTTTTCTAAAAGAATATGATCTCTGGAGTAATGCAAATAGTGTTATGGAAATAAAGGGTCCAGCACAGGTCCTGGCAGCTAGCATAAAAACTATCAGACTTTCTGGCCCCTTTTACGGCTCTGCTTGGGTGCCTGAAACATTGGAGCGGGGTTACGTGACGGATCAGTAATTGCCAAGGTTCTAAATGGCCCCTGGATTATGGAAGGAGGTTTGCCGTAAGCAAGCACATGCTGCCCATCCACCCACCCGCCCTGTGCTAGTCAAGCAAAGGGTGACTCTCCCCCACAGCGGTTTGTCAGTTTATATGAGCACGGCCTCTGGTCCCTAAAGGCCCTGGGGCATGAATTAAGAAAAAAAATGGATGAAAACATGGCATGCATGTGAGAAACAGGAAAGCCTGGGGAGGATCAAAATAAATAAGGAGGAGAAAGAAGACAAGGAATATATTTAGAATTGGAGCCAACTTGTTATAAAAAAGGAACCCTCCCATTTCAGCGTCTTGAGAAATCGGCTCTTCCACCTCCTGGGGCTTCATCCCCACGCAGGGCTCAGCACACAAGGACACCTCAACCCATGATGACTACCATGCGCTCCCTCACAGGACCACACGGGGCGGGGGGGACTCGGGGCTCCGAGGGTCATGGAAGAGGGGTCAGATGACAAAAGGAAGAAGATGGAAGGAAATCTAGGCAAGAAAGCAAAGCAGGAGAAATCCTCTCCCTCATTAGAAAAGCTTGGTTATCTCCCCTGACGATCTGCTGCATGACAGAGACCTCGTCCATGAAGCACCCTGCGGATCCAGGGCAACACTTCCATGTTGAAAGAAAAGCAGACATGAAACAAGCAGACAGATCAATGCGCGCACCTAGGACAGTCCCTGTGGAACTCACGGACCACCTCCCACACTCACGGCTCCTGACCCCTTAGACGTGAAGGCCAGATGCCGCCTGCTCCTAGAGTGGGGAGTCACCCGACAAGTCCCCAGAATGTCTGAATAAACGTCATGTTCGGGCCGTTCTTTTTACATGTAGCTCTGCTCAGGTCACGCTGAAGCAGACACCTGAGAAGTGCCTCATCTGGGAAAAACGTATTTCCCCCAAATCAGCCAATGCAGAGCAGATCCCAAAAACATAACTAAGAGGCCAATTGTAGGCTTTTAACAAGGACTCATTGAAAAAGAGGAGGGAGAAAAACAAAACAAAACATAAACAACAGAGCCGAGGTTGTAATGCCCTCCCCTAATACCCAGGAAATCAAATAGAAAGACTTCAAAGAGGGGTTTTTGGTTTTTGTCTTTTTTTCAAAAACTTTACTCAGCATCATTTTCAGTTTAGGAGATATCATTTCCCTTTTTCATGCAAAGGCAAATGTCCTAAGTTGTCCCATTTAATTCCTTTCCTAGTTTGCTTTCTGATCGTGGTATATCAGAAGCACATGGCTTTGGGAAATCAAAACTTCCTTCTCTTCCTCCTCTTCTCCACTTTAGAAATTACTTTAATTCACGGGTGTCGATTTGAATTCAACAAATATAGCATAGGCCTGGCCCAAAATTCCAAGACAAAATTCAGTGAATACTTTCTCTGCTTTTATAAACCCACTGTTAGTATGCTTTCTTGCACTACCACATTCAGTAAAGTTGAAATTACTCCACACTTGGTGCCTAGCTGTCTGATGCACTATGTACTACTCCTAAAAGAGAAAACATGAAAATTGCTCCAAACCCCTGATCCTGACCAGTTCCCTAGGGACTGTACGATAAGTTAGAAGCAGCATTAACACTACCACCAGCAATTAAAAAACAAAATAACCAAAAATAACAAAATAAGAAAACGCTGCAGCAATTACAGTGGCCTGGGCAGAGCGAGCGAGCAGGTTGAGGGGATTACATACCTCCTGGAGTTTGGGGCAAGGAAAAGGAGAGCCAAAATCATGGAAACATACAAATGAGGGAGAAAAGAAAATTAAAACAAAGAAATTAAACCCGACTCCTTAATCTTAAAGTGCACTGTATCAGTCATTCGTGTCTGCCTGGGGGGAGCCGGGGGACATAAAAACACTACCGGGGCAAGTGCCACTGTCTGTGGGTGAGGAGGGGCTTGCCTCATCTGCCACCTCGCACCTGGTAAAGGCAGATCTGAGGCACGACTGAGAACCTGGCCCCAAAGATGCCACGGATCAGCTCTCACCAAGCTAACACTTGTTAGTATATCCAGAATCCAGATCAAGGAGAGTGAAGACTACTTTGGGGGAAAATTAAATGTCTTTCTTCAGATGGCTATCACTTTTTAAAGTGTGTGTAAGAATGCACACACACAAACCCATGAATACATATGTACATATGTGTATACACAAGAATACACATCCTTACAGCTGTATGCATAAACAGACATGTACACACAGCTACAGGGGGGGAACCCCGCCTTCTGCAGCACATAAATACAAGGGGGTGGGTCTAAGTGTGCTACAATGAAAACACAATATGAAGGGTTTAGGAGGGTTTGGTGGAGATTTAGAGAAAGTCATACTATAACCTAAAAATGAGTCCCACATTTAGTTCAATTTTTTCTTTTTAAAAATATGGGATTCCTCATGAATTTGCATGTCATCCTGGTGCAAGAACCAAGATAATCTTTGTACTGCTCTAATTTTAGCATCTGGGCTGTCAAAGCTAACACAGCATTAGCATTTAAACAAATTTCACTGGAGGGGGAAGTAAATCCAAACTTGGACGCACTTTTAAATTTCCAGTAGGTTTCATTTTTAACTCTATCTGCTTGGCAATAAAAACACAAAGCAGAATGGCTGCCTTTGGGGTTAGTAATTTTAGAGCCTTAACTTCAAAGATTCTCTTGGCTTAAAGATATACGAAGTGTTGATTAATTCAAGAGATACTTAAAACTCCAATCAGTGAAGTGGTGCTTTAAGGAGAATTTATGAATTAAGTCATTATGTACAAACACAAGGATTTGGGATATGCCTTTAAAAGAAATATAAATCCTATTGGTATCTGAACTAGTCAGAAATTAAAGATTCCGTTTCAGCGCTTCCTGAGGCATCAGTAACAGCCAAGAGTAATGACTTCTAATCTCACGGGACACGCAGCTGAAATGGTAGAGGAGGATCCTTCTAATGAACTCCTCCTGGTAATGTGGGAACCCACACATCAAAAGGCCAAGGTGGGGCCGGCCCGGTGGCGTAGCGGTTAAGTTCGCATGCTCTGCTTCGGCGGCCTGGGGTTTGTGGGTTCAGACCACAGGTGCAGACCTATGCACCGCTAACATAAGCCATGCTGTAGTAGGCGTCCCACATTTAAAGTAGAGGAAGATGGGCACGGATGTTAGCCCAGGGCCACTCTTCCTCAGCAAGAAGAGGAGGATTGGCGAAAGGATGTTAGCTCAGGGCTAGTCTTCCTCACCAAAAAAAAAATAAAAGGCCAAGACAGAAGAAAACAGAGAAAAGTACTCTTTCAGTGTCCATAAAATGGACATCATTATGTCCTCAGGCTCTCTCTGTGTTCTGAAACAATTAATGAAATAATCCCGTGTGGATGTGAATATGTATGAAAACCCCACTGTTCTTTTCCTTTCGGTTACTCTATCTGCTTCATGGCAAGGCATGACCACAAATCTCAGCAATACAAGCTCACTTTTGGCAGAGGGAACAGGAATAATTTTTTATTTTTCTGAATGAACGAAATCATTAACGTGGCTGATTCGGATTGGAAAGGAGGGGGAAACAAAAACCACTGCCCGAGAATGAGTGAGAGTGCTGGGGATCGCGCTGCAGCCAAGGGCTCTAGGTTTGCCATGCACACTGCCTGTGGGGAGCCAGATGCAGAAGGGTGATGATGCACTGGGGGAGGCAGGAGCACCAGATACAAATCTGTGTGATGGGAAGTAGAAAGATGGACACAGCTGGTCACCCTCCCAGTGGTTAAGAGGGCAGGGGAGGCCAAAGGACCAGGTCCTGTGGGAACTGCCTTGAAACAAAACCTGATCAATCAACTCCAGAGTGGAAACGTGGAGCGCAAATACACCTGGGCAATATTTATGCAGAGTGAAGTCTGTCCCCAACAGTCTCTAATGTCCCATGGGGCCACTGACGGTGCATTCACTTCCTTTCTGGAAGTGGATCTCGTAACAGCATGAATTCATACCAAAGTCTCTCCAAAGTTCCTCCCATAACCAACCCCCATCTTCCCACAGCGCACTTCCATGCGTGTGGGCACACACATCCTTTCTTTCTCAGCTTCCCGTTAGGAGCCCTAACCCAGAGGGCACTACTTACCGAGTTTCAATAGCCAGCCTTCTCGGTCTGGATTGAAGAAAGTGTGAGTGAGGTCATTCCCATCATCTTCCGGGATTTTAAAAGGTTCGTTTTTTATGCTTTCATACAGATTCTGGGATAAAAGATGACATTGCATTGTCTCTGATTCTAGAAATATCTTTTCTCCCTCCCCTTTCTCTTCATTCATTCAACAAGCATTCTACAGTATGCCACAAACCTCGCTAGGCACAGAACAGAACAACATGACCATTTCTGTCTTCAGGCAGTTCACAGTGACAATATAAATAAGATGCCTAATGATAATTAAGAAAGAAAAGAAATCAGCCTGACTTTCCTTCAAGTCTTCAGTTTCAGATTTATAAACCGCTTTCCCCTCCTGATTCCTTTGCTGGACCTCACTACCAATTTCTTAATAAAGTTCACATAATTAAACGAACGATGAGAGCAGACACTGGATGAACTGTACATCCTTCTCTCCTAAAACGCCGCCGCTGCCCCGGGCTCACTGTCTCCTGAACGAGCGCCGCACTTACCCGGAGCAGCTCCTCGGGCAGGTCTCCCCCATCGTTGATGCCTCGATTCATGGCAATGAACCTCTCCACGGTGGGCTTGTCTTTGACGTTGGGGTTATGCAGGCTGGTGTTCAACATGATGATGGCAAACGAGAGGACATAACAGGTGTCTGAAGAGTAAAGCAAAAAGACAGTCAGAAACATCGCACCGAAAGAACCAGAAATGCCAGATGAAATCATGAACGAAGAGCCCTGCTCTCAGAAGAAGGGGCTAAATCTACACTCGCGGATATGCTCTAACTGAAAAGAGCAGAGCACGGAAAAGGACATGAAGCATTCAAGACTTAAAGATGTTCATTATTTCAGATCGTAAAAGGAGAACATGTATGCTGTAGGAAAATCTGAAAAACACCGCAAGGTATAAAAAAGAAAATATAAATTACCTATAATCCCACGACCTAGTAATAACTCATTTTGCTTTATTACATAAATGTGCCTATGCCTATGTGCAACACTGTCACGGGTTGCGTAATGACGTTTCGGTCAATGACGGACCGCATCTATGACGGTGGTCCCATAAATCAGTACCACAGAGCCTCGGTGTGCACCAGGCTGTACATCTAGGTTTGTGTGAGTACGCTCTATGATGTCCACACCACTACAAAATCGTCTAAGATGCATTTCTCAGAAAGTGTCCCCCTCGTTAAGCAACACATGACTGTATATTGCAAATACAGACTCACAGATACATACTGTAACAAAGCTGGAATTAAAACAGATACATAGTTTTGAATCCTGCGTTTTTCTTATTAGCATTTTCCCATGCCAATGAAAACTCCTTCTTAAAACATGACTTTTAAGAGTTGTATATTTCATATTTCAGGGGTACCATAATATATTCCTACTCCCTTGTTGTCGGATTTTTGAATTGTTTCCAACTTTCTACTATTATAAATATCATTTAAATCAATGTTCTTAGGCATGAACCTAAGGCTTTTTGCTTTAGAAATTATCTAGCGCCAAGAAAAGAATCGAGTGTGAAACACCAATCACAAACAAGGATGACTTCTCTCCCTTACCCGTGGACTGGAACACTCCATTATTGCACTGACAGTAGCGCTGGGCAAATGCCTCCATCATCCGGTCGATCTTCTGGGCCTCCCCCGGCAGCCGGAAGCTCCACAGGAACTGCCTGTGTGGGGGGACAGGGTGCGTTACAGAACTCGGGGAGACCATTGATTTCGCTGTGAACAGCTCTCTTCAGGTGATTTCTGTACTAAAGGGCAAAGGGAGCCTGCAGCGCTTCAGTGTCCTGTTACAGTGACTGAGCAGACACAACATCACCACTCCACATCATCATTCTCTTAACCAAAGGTACAGTGTTTAGAAAAAATGACGGTTTTCCTATTCAAAAGAATGATTCTCCTCCTCAGACTGAAATACATATAGATAATGCTCATTTTCAATAAACTCCAATTCCCAGAAAACAAAATGAGGTGGCAGGAGAAGAAATTTTCTATCAGAACATTCACAATTGATCCCTTTAAGGCAAAGAGAGGCCCATGACCAACAGGTTTACTTCTGGATTATCTTCATCTATCTAAAAGACAACACACAAGATGATGTTATTATTTACACCTACAGCAGTGAAAATACCGGATGACAATTTCTCAAAAGGCACAAGGTAACAGATTTAGTAAAAAATTAAAGTTCACTTTTCTCCATCTTAAAATGAAGCTTTTAAGCTACTTCCTATTCTAGGGCAGGAAATCAAAGGGTTTTCTAAACCGAAAATTAGAAAAGATTTCAAAATTTAAATATTCATCAGTTTCCAAAACGTTACACGAAAGACCTGAGGAAGAGTTTTGCAAAATTTGCTTTCAGTATATATTGTAATTTAATTCTCTTTAACCATCCAATCATTTCAATCATAAGCCAATAGACTGCTTTCCTTTAAAATATGTTGAGATATTCAAAAGAACCCCCAAAGGCACAATTGCACTACGATGCACACAGGACAGACACACGGTCAGAGACCCCGCCTCTCCCATCATCCAAGGTGCTCACCTCAAACATACTCACCGTAAGGCCTGGACAAGGTTGAGATCCGTGAACTCGTGTAACTCCACAAACGCATGAAGAACCTGGATATTAAACTCATCTCTATCGAGAAAAGCAAAAGGTATGGGGGTGGGGGGAGCAGATGTGAGACATGGACGTTGAGAATCCAAGGTTGTCCCTATCCCCAGCCAGGCAGTTTCCCACGCGGAGTGCTGCAGCCCCCGTGGGCTGGGGGAGGCGACCAACCCCACACAGAAGGAAGAGCCACGTCCCTCCGTCTGCTCACGCCCCGTCCATGCCAGCTGCCCTTCCCCAGCACAGCACCCTCAGCACCAGTGTGGCTGCTGCCACCTCAGGACCAAACTCTCTTCAAGAACTTGGAGCAAGTGTCCTGGAGGTCGTTTCTCAGTAACTCCTGCCCAGCCTGCTCCCCATGCGTGTGTCCCCGAGGCCTCACCTCTCCCCCAGGTAGTCTCCGATGGCTGTTTTGTTGAGCCCTTCACCCTTATACAAGAACTGGGCAATGTCCTCACAGGTGTTCTTCAGCAGGTCATTCTCTATCAAGAACTGGATCCCCTAGAAAAGAAAACAAAGATGCCAAAGACGCTTACTCCAGAAACATCTAGAAAGGAGGCCAAAGGGCAGAGGAGGAATGGGTGTGAGTGCTCTGGACACTGAGAGTATCTAATAAATACTTGCCAACTGACACAAAGGGCTGGCGAACCAGTTCAGGAAGCTGTGCAGAAGGCAGGTCAGCCGGCTTCCCGCTGAGCACTGGGGAAACCCCCCAAAGGACCATGGGCTCCTGCTGCCTCCTTTCACTTACCTTTTTAGGATCCATGTTAAATTTTTTCCTGCCCATGGCTACCTGTTTGTTCCTCTGCATGTTTTTCCTGTAAAACAACCACCACAGCCATTTTAGTA
This sequence comes from Tapirus indicus, assembly GCA_031878705.1. Taxonomy (NCBI): domain Eukaryota; kingdom Metazoa; phylum Chordata; class Mammalia; order Perissodactyla; family Tapiridae; genus Tapirus; species Tapirus indicus. The sequence goes on from CM062932.1 coordinate 56,947,709, forward strand.
CCCCAGGTAATTGGGAAGTTTTGAAAGACTAATTCCCACGTGCATCCACTGATTTATAGGGATTTCTTAAAGACTTACAGGAGAGCACGGGCATATTTAGGTCTCACTATGGAAGGTCAGCTGAAATCCTGACCCTGGCCCCATGCTCATTTGTTCCTTCTACCCCAGTGCTTTCCTTTAACATGATTTTTTACAACTATTAAGGTACAATTTACATATCATATAATATACCCATTTTACATGTCCATTTGACTGATTTTTAGTAAGCTTCCTAAGTTGTACAACTATCCCCATCACCCAGTTGTAGAACATTTTCATCACCCCACAAGTGCATCTTGTGAGTTAACAGCTATCACCTCAATCTGTTCATCCCTTCATCTGTTGGTAGACATTTAAGCTATTTCCAGTTTTTGGCCATTTTAAATAAGAATGCTGTAAATATTCCTGTATAAGTCTTTCTGTGGGCACATTGTCATTTCTCTTGAGTAAATGCCTGCAGGTTGAAGCGCTGGGCACAGCACGGGTACGTGCTAACATTATAAGGAACCGCCAGACGGTCTTCCCACATGCTTACACCACTTCACCGGCACCAGCTCGCACCAGTACGAGGCACCGGCAGTCGGCTTCATTTCAGCCATCCCACCGGGCAGGAAGTGTCACCTCATGGTAGCATTAAGTTGCATCTCCTCATGACTAATGATGCTGAGCATTTTTCATGTGTCTATTACATACATAGCTGCTTTTGTAAAGTGTCTGTTCAAGCTTTTTGCCCACTTTTTATTTGGGCTGTCTTTTTATTTTTTTTTATTTATTTATTTTTTTTGTGGGGAAGACCAGCCCTGAGCTAACATCTGTTGCCAATCCTGCCCTTTTTGCTGAGGAAGACTGGCCCTGGGCTAACATCCGTGCCCATCTTCCTCCACTTTATATGGGACGCCACCACGGCATGGCTGACAGGCAGTGCGTCCGCGGGCGCCCGGGATCCAAACTCGCGAACCCTGGGCTGCCTAAACCGCTGCGCCACCGGGCGGCCCCTGGGCTGTCTTTTTATTAATGAGTTGTATTTGTTCTTAATATATATATCTCTCTCTCCTGGATACAAGTCCTTTTTCAAATACAGGTATTGCAAATATTTTCTCCTCGTCTGTGGCTTGCCTATTCACTTTTAACAGTATCTTTTATAAAAGCAGAAATTTTAAATTTTGATGAACTCCAATTTATCTATTTCTTTTAAGCGACAATTTCTTAAAATGGAAAGTAAAAAAGCTGTAATCCAAAACTGACAATTCAGAGACTGGAAGTGATGAGCTGGCCACTTTCTGTAGAACACGCAACTCCACTAATCCCTAACGGCACCGCCCACAAGAGTTTAGAATAACAAAATCAAACAGTCTTACGAAGCCAGACAGGGAGACTTAGGCTTAGAAAAATACAGACATATAATGAATTAGAAACAGCCCATTTATTGCATTAAGCAGTTAGAACACAGTCTGGGAACCCCATTCAAACTAAACTCTCAAAGTCACTAACACTTCATGTAGTTAAAAGAAAAACATAACCTGCAGACACTCCTTGTCATTTTGCACTATAATAATGTCATGTTCACAGCCCCTTCTCCTAAGCGTTACGGAGGCACAAAGAAGCTCGAATGACACCCAGACACAACCGGGCATCCAGCCTTCTGAGAATGCATTACAGCGCTCCTTAAGCTTCCCCTTTACACCAAGGAAAAGCAGAACTTGAAAATACAAATACAATAGACAATAGAAGGGAAGGAGCAGCAGTTCACACAATAATTTAAGGGCACTTTAAGGCTTTCGGGGACCTTCCAAGTTCTCTAGTTCAACCTTCCCAGCCACCCAAACACCCATCCAGAAGTCCCTGCACTGAAGGGTGGAAAGCAGAATTACGTATGTGCTTGCTAGGAAAAGAGGCCAGAAAATGCACTTTCTCCTTAAATGTGCCACGTAAACACACCGCACTTACAGGCTGGGTGCTTGGCAAAGCTACAACCACAAAACCACCCAGCAGAAGGACGGACTCACCTTTCTTCCGTGGACCCCAGGTTTTCAATTTCATTAGCTACTTCTGCTATCTCATCCTTCAGCCTCTACAAGACAGATGGTCCAGAATTACCGCGACAGAAGAGACAGGTCAAACTAAAACCTCTAAAATCTCGCATACCTCAGTCCAAAAATAAAATAAAATAAAGCAAAATGAAAAAAAAAAATAAGGCAAACAAAAAAAATCTAAAACACTAAATTAGAAAAATTCATCTAGTCAATGAATATTTATTGAGCTCCTACCAGACAGTAAGCATTCTGGGGAACACAACGGTGAAAAAGAGATAGCTCCTGACCTCAAGGAGTTTACAGTCTAGGAAAGGAATTTATAATCATATACATGATGCAAAATATGTCTTTTTCCAGTGAAGGATAGCTGCCTCCACATGGTCCACCAGAGCATACTGGGTGTGACAGCAGAGTGGGGATGAGCTACTCCACCCAAACACCCAGGCTGCCCCAGCAGTGCCGCTCCCGGGCCAACACTGCCGCCAGGCAGCCAGCAGAGGGAATGTCCAACCCAAGCTCCTGTCTTCCACCTCCTCCCCCATTTAAGCAGGCCCTCAGGACGGACAGACTGTCATGGTCAAGGGGGCTTTGAATGAAGAACTGCTAAGCTTTCCTAGCATTTACCAGGAAAGAGGAATCAAAGAATTAGGGCAAATGATCACAATATACTCAAATGAACATCAGAACAAGTCAAATCTTTCCTCTCCACACTGTGCAGCTTTGGGGTACAGGGTATGCCCCCCTCCCTCCCCACCCCTGAGTTCCCAAATGTTTTACAAAGAATTCTAGAAGAATAACATTTGCTGCCTCAAGGGCTAAAATAATCCAACCAATGGCTTCCATAACTTATTTCCTACAAAGCTTGGCAGTTATGCAAAGGAACTTAGAAAAACACTGATAAAACAGCTATCACTGACCAAGCGTCTCCTAGGGACCAGCCATATGTCCTGCATAAACATAAACTCATTTAACCCTTAGAGCAACCAGTCAACAGGTGTTTTCACTCTTATCTTACAGATGAAGAAACTGATGTTCAAAGAACCAAAATTCTCGTATCTAAAATCGCCCTGCCAGTAAGTGGCAGAAGCCAGGACCTGGACATGGGTCTAAGCTTAACCCCAAGCCCCTGTTCTAATTGTCTCTCTCCCCCACTCACCACTAGGCAGTGAGAACTCCCCTCAGGGTCAGGAGACCTGGGGCCACTCTAAGTCTGACAACTGACCAGCTGGAGGAGCTTTACAAACCACCCAACCTTTCTGTGAGTCCACTTCTCACCTTTAATAAGCAAAGACGATCATCAGCCCCTATGCTTCGCTCAGAGCCACGGTGAGAGAGGAGACCCTTCACAGAGGATGCCCGTCACACAAACAGCACGTGTCCCAGCTGCATGCTCCTACCTGAATGTCGGCCAGCAGCTCCTGCTTTCTCCGCCGGATGTTCTCCAGTTCCTGGCGCTCCTCTGCAGTCAGGTCACTGGGAACTACAAAAAAGGGGGAAATGTTACTAAGACAGCTTTTATCGTGCCAAAAATAAATAAAATTCAGAGACCACAAAAGGACAAAGATTTCACAGAAGAAACCAGAAGCCCATTTTGGAAATGACCAACTGCTGGGGACAGCTCTGGCTCCCATCCTCCATCAGGTTTACCAAAGGGAGAGAGGACCCTGGATCACAATGGAAAGCTCTGATAAAAGAGCATCTGGCATGAAAAAAAAAGAGAGAAAAGGCTGCCGAAGGTAAAAGGAGGTTGGCTCTGACTGGAAGAGGAGGATTATCAGCTGGCCCTGGCCCGGTTCATCCCCTCCGGCCTTCAGGGAGGCTCGGGCCCCTGGCTCATCAACCTCTCTAGGCCTCAGCTCCCCACTGAGCCCAACTCCAACACGGGGCCATGTCCACGATGCCCGTAAGTGGGGAGGGAGAGACAAGTGCAAAGCAACATGAAGGAACGTTTTGTGCCATTTCTGGAGGGGGAGGGGAGACTACATATGTATAGGGAAAAATCTAGAAGGATATACCCCAAACTGAAAACATGCTGAACTCTGGGGACTGCACTATGGGGACTTTTTCTCTCTGCTTTATACCCTTCTACACTGTTTGAATAATGTTTTTAAAAATGCTCTTACCATCAGAACAGTTACTTAATCCTGATCACAGTTCTCACCACGAAACACTCCTACACAACTCCAAAACTCCATCCCCTTCCCTATAAAAACAAGGGCTCGGGGTAGAAACCCCTAAGATGACCCTTCTTCTTCTGTGCTGGGGGACGCCATGTGGTCAGTGGGAAGAAGAAACGTCGGCATTGGGCAAACCTGGGCTCCAATCCACCACACTCCAATCAGGTCACTTTGCACAAGTTACTTAACCGACTTGGGCCACATTTCATCACCAATAAAGTGGGCGTTCCATCATCCATCTCATCGGGCTGCTGTGAGGATGAAGTCCAACAGAGAAAGTGCCTCGAACCCTACCTGGTGCTTAGCAGAAGCTCAAAAGTGTTGGCTCCTGTGCCCTCAGGGCCAGAGCAAACGCGCCCACAGCCTGACGGGAGGGGCAGGACATGGACGCTTCTGTCCTTTGTGTAGGGGGATAAATGAGTCAGAACTGCACTGTACGATATGGTGGCCACGGGCCACATACGGCTAATAAGCACTTGAAATGTGAGTAGATCAGTCTGAGATGTGCTATATGTGTAAAATACATACCAGACTTTATATAAAAACAGTAGAATATCTCTTTAATAATATTTTATATTGATTACACATTGAAATGATAACTTGGTAAACAAAATGTGTTATTTTAATTGATCTTACAGGGGCTACTAGAAAGGAACACTGCATTTGTGGCTCATATTACATTTCTACTGGGCAGCACAGAGTGGGAACAAGTGCTCTGCTTGAAAGCAGTTAGGATACACAACTCTAACTGTGGCACTGAAACTTAATGTACTACATTCAGAGAGCAGTTACTTTCCCAAATATTTCACAAAAATCACATAAGACAACAGAAGAAGGTAGAAACAATAGACCATAACTAAGTCTACAGCACGGGTTAACTAGCTACACTACAAAAGCTGATTTTTCCTTTTTTTTTAACCAGCTTTTCCCCACCCTTTTCTGGAAAAGTGTCTTTTAAACTTCTGCAAGACCCACAATAAGAAATGCATTTGATATCATGACCCAATCTCCCCCCAACACAACAGCATCAAATACCCTCATCACATGAAATCCATTGATTTTTTTCTGCTGTTTTAGTTTTCTTAACAGTGGCTATAGCCCACGAAATTGACTTCATAGCCTACCTAACGCAGAGTCCTGTAGTTTGAAACACACTCCTACCACGTCAGAGGCTGGGAGACAGAGCGCTCTAAAGATTCCAACAGACCACCTCCACCCGGCCCAGGCCTTCTTCTGAGAGCACCCTCCACTGTGTCCTGAGACCTCAGGGGTGAGCATTCCAACAGCCGCTTCAGGAGAAAGACTAATAACAAATCAGCCCCAGTTAGAGCCAAACCACCCTGGGAAACAACAAAAACTACAGATTCATACCCCATTCTAGAGAGAAGCATGCCTAAAGGAGTTCACTCCAATTTTTCTGGACTTCACAGACCAGAAATTTTTCTAGTCCATGAAGACTAGAAGATCCCTTTAAGCAACTAATTTCCTGAGATTCTAGAAGACAAACATTCATTTTAACATAACATGGTTTTGAAAACTCAAGGCAATAGGTCATTTTTTAATAGCTATTCCAGGGGGGATGAATAATCAGGCTTTGATTCTGAAGCTAGAGACGGCTTAATCAGATCATCAGTGAGTCTCGACACAGGCAGAGAGGGAGGACTAAGGTCCTCATAATGAGGCTGATGAAAAACAGAACCATCATGTAAAATATTTATATCTCAAGACTGCTGTATACCCTGAGAGGCCAATTTTTATTGCTCCAAATTGGAAACTCTCTGTAGTTGCTTTCTTTTCAGAATCTTAGCACCCAACCATTCTTGGTTAGAATTCACACATGACAATTCTTCTAGAAAGTCACAATCTAGATTTTATATTATAAATTCAAAATGTGCTTCTAGTCCTCTACTTTCCAAGATACTGTTTTAGAACTAGTAAAGGAATAAAAAAGCTATAAACCTACGCTATCAAGAGCAGAGGGAGAGGAGCCATCAACAGAAGAGATGTCAATGAACTTTCAGGACAGAGAAAGCAGAGGGCCAACACCTCCTTCCGGAATGCAAACTCCATGAGGGCAGAGACCTCATACGCCTGTCACTGCTGTGTCTGCGGCACCCACACAGGGTCCCACACACCAAAGATTTTGAATATATATTTACCTCCAGGAAAAACAAAAGAACTGAACCAACCTGTGGTCAGTGAGCAGCTCGCATGGGAGGTGAAGCCCCCTGGTAGTGCCCCCTGCAAAGGAGGCTCCTGTCCACCCAGCCTAGAGCAGAGGCTTGGGTCCATGAGGCCCACCCCACACGCGAGGCCCCCTCTTAACCCGTCCACTGCGTCACTCTTAGATGCACAGAGATGAGGCCTGTGGCCAGCAGGAGAAGCAAGGCAGGAACAGAAAACCCAGCCTGGAGCAGACAAAGATAATTCAGGGAACAAAAGAAAAATTCACAGGAAGAGGAGACTCTGAAAAGGGGACAATTACAGAAAAAGAATAAGCTCTTGGGAATTGAACCTATTTTGCCCCCCAGCCCCCCCAAATAAAAAAGTCAATAAAGGACTAAAAGATAAAGTTGAGCCACTCCCACAGGATAAAGGGCAAAAGACAAAACTTGAAAATAGAAGCAAAACTGAAAATAGAAGCAAAAGTCAATTCACTCAGTGTAATAAAGTCTTTCAAGCTCACAGAGAAATACTCACAGTAAAGTTCAGAAGTTGGAGGATTAAAGATGATCCTAAAACCTCCATGAGGAGTGAAGAGGGGAAGCAGGCCACCCACAAGACAAGTCTGGCTGGCATACCAGTGGGTACTAAAGACAGCAGAGGGGTTTTCAAAGTTCTACATAAAAACTTTGACCCTAGAATTAATTCTCAGTCAAGCAGGAGGGCAAAACAGAATCTTTTCAGACACGAGGACTCAGAAAGTTTACGCTCCGTGCACCCCTTCAGGAGGAGGAAGATGTGTCCACAAGTACAGCGAGACAGACGGGAGCTCAGGACGCACACGCATTGACGGAAAGAGACGGGAGCAGATGAGAACTGGGAGCCAAAGGCTGCAAGAAGATGGACATCACAAAGAACGAAACTGACTAGGAACAAGAGAACGAATGACAAGTATTTACGATATGAGAGGCATCATTCTGTCTTCTCTCAACAGAATACAAACGTGACTGGCACAGGGAAAACAAAAACTAAAGGGAATCGTGGTATAAACGGGGCAAGCCTCACGTGGCAGCATCCTGAGCCCCCAGGGCAAGAAAGGCAAGAAAGGGGCGTCCACAGGCCCTGGGGGCTGGGACCCCCTCAGAGTGCGGCTTGCCCAGGGCTGAGCAGCAGTAAAGGGGCCGTGCACTGGCTGTGAACTTGAGATCAACCTGTGGACACAGAATAAAGGCTAATTCTGGTTACAGAAAAACGTTACATGTTATCAACTGTGATCACAGTAACGGGGAGGAAGAGAACAGGAGTGTGGGGGCCAGAGGGAGGGAGGCAGCAATGAGGGCCAGGAGGGTCCCCTGGCTTCCTCTATGAAGGGGGGCAGGAGGTGTGGGTAAAAGGTCATGAACAAGAAATCAAAGCTGTAAATATGTTTATGGAAGTTTCAAAGGTGAAATAAAGGAATCATCAAAAATGGACGGGGAGAGAGTGAAGGAAGAGAATGATGCAAGTGAAGGAAGTCAGGAGATAATCTCGGATTTGGATAAAATAATCAGTGACATAAGAATATTAAATATGAATTTGGTAGCACCTACCAGAAGATCAAAAACCAAAGTTAATTAGTAGTGGTTGCTTCTGGGGAGTGGGTCTGGGAATGGAGATGGGGCCTGCGAGCCCCTGAATACTTGCGTAGAAAAATACATTGAGATACTACAGCATTTTTTAAATGAAAATAAAAATGTTAATCTATGGTTACTAGACAAGATAGGCCTTCTGTTGTCTTAGTGGTCAGACAGAAAAAGATTCTAGCCAACTTACAGTTAGAACAAACGACATTTATTCGCATTTATTTTGATGCAGTCTCCTGACGCTAACCACACAACTTCTAAATCACTTCTTCACTCCACACTTGGTCACCGTAAACCACAGTCCTGCTTCCCTTTTGGTTCAACAAATAATCTAAACTTTAAAAAAAAAAAGAAAAGATTTAGATCTCATTTTCCTGGTGGAATTTTGCTCTGAGATGAGGAAAAATCCAACATTTTAACAAATGTATTTTCCTCTGCTTAAACTTATCAATGCAATATCAAATCTTCAATTCAAGTCTTCATTCTCATACTGCCCACCAGGAAAACAAACTCCACAGAAAAAATGCTTATTTCATTTAACAGCATGAAGAATCAAAAGTATGGCTGGAGAGCTAGAGGTGAGTGGTCTCTGACCCTGGCTGGTGTCTGCAGGGTCCCGGAAGGCCGCGGCCAAGACAGGGGAGGAGGAGCCAGGCTCAGAAACAACCACGTCTCCTCTGCACCCTGAGTCCGGGAACACAGCGTGGGCCCCTGGGAGGGGCATCTATCCATGCTCTGGTTCCTGCGTAGCCATCGGGGTTAAACTGGAAAAGATCGGCTGATGGGCCAGATGGCAGAGCAACAAACACCGCCTCCCTCCCCCGACTGCCACGTGCTGCAGCCACGCTTCTGTGCCAGGAAGGCAGCTAAGCCCTCTTCGCTTGAAAAGAAGGGCACCTGGGGAGGCAGCAGGCTGCACACAAAGGACGCCGAGCAGAGCGAGGGGCCGACCTCACTCCCCCCAAAGGTTAATTTACAAGGTGTCCTGCTTCAGTCCAGCACGGGGCCCTCACCATTCCCTTGCAGGGTTCCTATTTAATGAAAGGGATTAAAGTGCCTATAACAACAAGGGGTCATTATGCTCGGCTGTGAATAGAAAAGCCACAGAGGGAAGCTTCTATTTATTTCTTTATTTAAATGTTGCTCTGCAGATTTTAACTGTCGGCAGAAACCTAGAGCTGTGATGTGCTCCATCCAGCGCATACAAAGGAGGACTGTCTTAAAGGGACAGGGCCCTCCTTCCTGGCCAGGAGTCCATGAATAAGCACATGGCCAGCAATCAAGGCTCCTCCTCAGCGCCACGGCAGGTGCCCAGTGATCCAGCATGAAGTTCAATTGAAAAAGAGGTTCTTCTGACAGCAGTTTCTGCTCGGCAGGAGCACAGGCAGCTGCCAGGCAAAATGGACCGCACTGTCTGTCCTACATCTCCAGGGGTGACCTAAATGACAGTTAGAGGTTTGCATTAGGGCCAAGGCACAGCTCTCTGGGGTCAGTCAGCTAAACCAGGTTCCTCCGCCTAGCTTTGAAATACACCATTTGCCTTACTTTTCCCCCATCATCATCAACTGTCACTTTTCTTACAGTCCCTGCCTTTCAAAGGATAAGAAGGGTCCAAATTTAAATCAGCACAGCAGAGAAACATGTTAATTCAGGAGGCCAAGAGTCCAGAAAGGTCCACCCTTTCCTCCGACTGTGTGGAGAAGGTAAATAGACAAGAGGGAACACAGGTCAAGTTCTCCCCAGGCCAAGGAGGGCATCGGTGTGTCCAGACACACGGCCAGCCCTCTGGAGCACCTACACCAGGTGCCCCCTGCTAACCCTCTACAGACCTCAAGTTTTATGAAACTGAAAACACACACAGCCTCAAAAACTTAACCCTCAGCCCATCTAAAACAGCAGCAGCAGTGGTAAAGTCAACACTATGCTTTCCTATATCCTCTGCAGAAACTGTCACCGGCTATAGAGGGAACAATGGCTATTTACAAACAGCTTTTGGGTTCAAGAGTGCAAATCTGGGAAACTGCCCATGGAGCGAGGGCGGTGTTTCTCCCACTTCCGAAGACAAAGATCAAAGGGCCTGTAGGCACAGAACTCCCAGTGTGGCGAGTGCTGGCAACACCACCCTGCACTTCTGACCTCAGGCCTGTGCAGATGCTCCAGTTAGATCACCTCACTGTGCCCTGCCCAGGGAGGCACCTGCAAGTCACCTCATCTCCCAGAAAGCCAGTGACTCACAATGTGAAAAAGCCAAAGACCAGGAAGAACTCAGGCTGTGGAGACATACAGACGTCGAGCAAACTTGCACAGAACTCGATTCCATGCTGACATCGGAAATACCTGGGGTCAGATCTTTACGACAGAGATAAGAACACAACCCACACTCAGAGTGTCTTTCAGGTGAAAGGCAACACGGAGATATGTACAACAAAAAGCTGTCACGACGAAGGATTTCACTGCAAGCCTTACATGCAGACACAGGCTCAGGTAGCTGTCGAGACCAGAGGGCGCAGGAGGGAAGACAGACGTAGCAAAGGGATGTGACTGAGCACGAAACTTGCTGACACAAATGCGGCCAATGTGTGCCGACGCGCTCACTTCACACCTTTGTAGCAAGTCTGCTGACTTTGGAAACCAATTACCTTTCCTTCGAAACTACAGCAATCCTCTCTAAAATGTAATACCATATCATTCCACCTTAAAAACGAAGGAAATCCTGACGCCTGCTAAACCATGGACAAACCTTGAGGACATTATGCTCAGTGAAGTAAGCCAGTCTCAAAAGGACAAGTACTTTAAGATCCCACTCAGACGAGAGACCTAGAGTCATCAAATTCCCAGGGACAAAGTAGGAGGGTGGGTGCCAGGGCTGGGAGAGGAGGATGAGGAGTTAGTGTTCAATGAGGGCCGAGTGTCAGTTTTACAAGATGAAAGTTCTGGGGGGGGCCGGCCCAGGTGGCATCGTGGTTAAGTTCAAGCTCCGTTTTGGCGGCCCGGGGTTCCCAGGTTCAGATCCCGGGCATGGACCGACGCACCGCTTACCAAGCCACTGTGGCAGGTGTCCCACATAAAGTAGAGGAAGATGGGCACGGATGTCAGCCCAGGGCCAGTCTTCCTCAGCAAAAAGAGGAGGATTGGCAACAGATGTTAGCTCAGGGCTGGTCTTCCTCACAGAAAAAAACAAAGTTCTGGAGGTGGACGGTGGTGATGGCTGCTGCACAGCAGTGTGGATGTGCTGAACACTCCGGCACTGCACACAAAACGGTGAACTTTGTTATGTATATTTTACCATAATTAAACAGATGTAGACAAAAATGTAATAGCAACATCCTGACCTCCCAATTTCTGCCGACCTCAGTCCTTTTTAAGAGCTATGATCTGACTTTTGTGTAGAGCACCTGAAAAGTGTCTCACCATCAATTTATGGCCTAAGAGATTTTAAAACAACTTACACACACGACGAGGACCAAAAAGAGCCAAATTAGCGTGTGGCTACCATAACTGATATTCAATAGAGAGGCAGAGGTGCCTTCCGGCAAACTGCCAATACGAATACTTATTCTTCTACTTTAAATTCTTTCCACACAAAAACCACCCAGTCTCCCACCTAGAAGTAAGTATACTAAAGATGTCATTACCATATTGTGCATTTTTAAGGAAAACTTTCCTAACCACTAACCTAACAACTCAGGCCTGGTTAATTCAGATGGGCCGCTGCCCACGGTGGGAGACACCTGCGGGGTTTCCCTGCCTAGTTAGTCCTGTGACCTCAGGCACACCACTACCTCCCCGCTTGCCCACCCTGAGTTCCCTTAAGCATGACCAGGCCTGGCACCATCCCACCCTTCTCAAATGAGAGAATGTATATTAAACAGCTCCATAACTTTTCTTATAAAAGCAAGGTAATTTTATAATCTTACTTTATGTAGAGAAAGGAATTGACACATTTTATCTAATAAATCCTAAATCTCAAAGACAAAGTTTGCATAACGTTATGATTTAACCAGCTAACCAAAGGGAAATGAGGTCAAATTTCAAGGTAGTAAAAGAAACTAAATCATAAAATTTTATCCTAAAAGTTTGGTTTAGAAAAACAAAGTTAACATCTGCTTTCAATAAATGCTAAAAATGAGAAAATAATCATTTTAAGAACCTCAACCTTTTTTCCCTAAAACCTAGCAGTGGTGATACCTGATCCAGCGGGGACTTTGCAGTTTTCTTTCTAGCTCTCATACTTCTGACCTGTTTCCAACGCTGTTTCTGAAAGGACCACAGGACTGAAAGCAGACCTGGAACCAGCTCAACAAGGAAGAACCATTTTCTGCCTCTGCCTCCGTGAGACGGCGCAGGTCCTTAGCTACCACGGAAAGCCTGGGAATTTCCGATCCCACCAGACAAACCAAGTCATCTGCGGTCGTCCCCCTCATCCTCCCGAGTGAAGGGGCCCCAGAGGCACTGCTCCCCGATCCCCGTGCCAGCTCCAATCACGTCATGCTGCACAGCTGTGCCACCACACCCCTTTCACGTCCAAAATAGAGGCAGGGGGGAGGGCGGTTAAGAAGCCAGTTCTCTCTCACTTTACCCTTGTTCCTAAAACCTATTTGTATGCCGGCCCTTTCTAAAATCCTGAATTTTCTGCGCTGAAACATTCTCCCTCGGCCTAGCGGCTGGAATGGAGCCTGGGGATCAAAATTTAAGGTGAAACCCCAACTCCTTTTGTGTGTGTGTTGTTGGAAAGAGAGCTACCCACACCCAGGAAAGGTTCCAAAGTCCCTCATGAGTAAAACAGAAACTCCTGGGGTGGGCCGAGAGGGGAGAGAATCACCCTGAATTTGTCCCTCTGCTCTCCGTCGTCCTATTTCTACCTCATCGAAGCAGAACCATGAAAACTGGTTATTAGCTTGTTCATATATCTCAGGCCTAGAAGAAACCACACTGAATGCTTGAACATCTATCCGATGGAGCTAGTGGAAAAACCCTAGGAGGAGAGAGCAGAATGTAAAACCACAAGACAGACATGCAGAGAAACAGCCACCGCACACATTAGCTCTGCTGCTGGCTTCTGGGTGGGAGAGGCCGGCAGCAGAGCATAGCAGAGCGGATCCGCATACTCTACACGATGAGCTCGCACGCGCCATCCACCAGGCCTCTTACCCAAGGCGAGTGAGTCCCCTCTCCTGCGGCCCCAGTGTCCCAGCAGCCCCTGAGCAGCAACGTCAAAGCCTGGGCAGGTCGCAGCTCTCCGCTTCAGAGGCCATGGTGGACCAGCACGGCCACCCCCCAGTCCCAGGCTCCGGGATGCTCCCACAGCTCCAGGTGGAGGCAGGGACGGAGCAAGCACAGCATGTGTGCCAGCCCAGCCAGGGCAGAGGAGACAGCTGGAGAAAACAAAAGCTGAGTGGAAACCCCCGGTGGAAAGGGAGCCGATCCTGGTGGGGAAGGCTGGCGTGGATGGAGAGATGGCTGTGCCGGAGCTGTCGCCTGGCTGACACTTGGAGTGTGTGCTGCTCAGCTCCTCGCAGGCTTATTTCCATGAATGCAGTTACAGCCGGCCCCTCCCACTACTCCCCCACTGCCTCCTGCGGGGGGAGGGGAGGCACCACCAGCATTTGCTCACAGGCTACACTTGCTTTTTTTCTCCTCCTTGGAAGCAGAAAGCTGATGGTGGCTTCACTGGGGGGATGTTAACTCTTCCTGAAGATGAGCTCTCCTTACTGAGCAGATAAACAAGAGCACAGGATCTACGGTGTGCAGGCTCTTCTGTCCCCCCTCGGCACAGGGCCACCTCCTTCCTCTGCTTGCACCACGTCACCAGGCAGCCTGGCTGACCAGACTGCCTCAACAGGATCCCCGTGACTGCTGTACTCGGGGGTCCAGGCCCCACGTCTCCACATGGCATACTCCAGCCTTTTTACCAAAAATGGCTGTCCCACTCAGTCCATGTGCTGGCCGCTGTCTCCACACACTGGAAATCGTTCTGCTTCTTTACCAGGGGCTGCAACATCGCATTCCAGTACATTCTGGTTAGGATGTTAGGCAGGTTGATCCTGGGGACGATACTCTAAGATGGCTGGTGACAAGAAACATCGCTACAGACCGAGAGTGGTGGCTCCCAAACTTCAGAGGGCGCAAGGACCACCACGGGCACTGTTTAACACAGACTGGGACCCCAGGCCCCAGGATGTGGCTCCACAGGGCAGGCCCCCACGTCAAACCAGAACACAAGACGACTGGAAGCAGCCGTCTGCAGACCACTCCAAGAAACACTGCGTTTGACTAATAAGGGAAGAGACATAGTAAGGTTAAAACAAGTACCAAATAAGCAAGGAGAAAAAATGAAAACAAATCACTGGACGAGGGTTCTTCCATCTCAGCACTGCCGACATCTGGCGGTCACTGAGTGAGGGCCGTCCTGTGCACTGTGCCGGTTGAGCTGCACCCCTGTCCTCCACCCACTGGATGCCAGTAGCACCCCCACGCCACCCCCAGGTGTGACAACCAAAAATGTCTCCAGACACTGCCCAATGTCCCATGGAGGGCAAAACCGCCCTGGTAAGAACCACCACTCCAGACAAAGAACAAAGGAAGAAAAAAACCTAAAATACCGCCCTCCCCTGATTTCCAGTCTTCTGTCCTCGGGAAACTGCTGACAGAAGGCACCCCGCCTGCAGGCCCTGCTCGCCACCCCCCGCCATACTAATGTGGGTTCTATACTCTGGGGTCTCCTCACCACCACCCAGGGCCACCAGACCTGACCCAGACGCTCGGCCTCTGCAGCCTGGCCCATGTCTTTTAAGAAACAGCCATAATATGAACAGTTTTATTTTTGAGTCAAAATGGCAGCTCTCATCTAAAAGAATCATACCAAGTCCAGGAGAAAGAACCCTATTTATGCCATCTTTATTTTAAGCTGTAAAAGGATACAAGTTTTCAATAACCACGTGGGCTGAGTCCCTGTTCCTGACCCCGGACATTCCATCCTCCCTGGCTCCACCAGAGCTGCTCATTTCCAACCTCTCCTCACTTCCTTCTTCTTATTTAGAGGCTCATCCTCGCCATCCATCGAGAGCCACCTCCTACAGGTAGAACTCCCGGATTACTGCGGCCACACTCCTCTCTCAGTTTACCTGTATTAACCATCCTCATCCACGCCGTCTCCTCGGAATGTAGTTGTATCATGCTCTTTACCATCTGGTTATGCACTGTCCTGTTCCCAGGAATTTTATCTGTCCATGAAATTCAACTCTTGTTTTCCAGTAATACATTGTAAATATTCTCACATCACTTTACATAGTCCTAAGGGCTATGTTCCCGTTTTTGAGGTAATATTACTCATTTTTACACAAATAGGCACACGCACACTTCAGGGATTTAAAGACCCCAGCAGATGAATCTTGACCTATCACCTCCTGTGCAAGACTCGGTCACAATGTGTAAGGCTCCCTGTGGCTCCACTTCAACTCACCAGTGATCACTGAGCAGACAGAGGGCCCACAGCTGGGCTTTACCTGCAGTGCGTGACCCGGGCAAAGGCTTCAGCTTGAATCCAGGCCAGAGGCGGCTGGCAGCAAAGCCCGCACAGTAGTCAACTCTCGCCACAAACAATATGATCCAAGGAAATGAGAAGACAAGAAGTTACAGGAAAAAGCAACCAACAGAAGGTCCACAGTGGCCCTCCTCATACCTAAAGAAGACAGATCGTAAGATTCATGGCCCCACAAGAGTGATGATCAGAGAAAAAGACCGTGTCCAGGCTAGTAATCTCAGGAAATCTACCAACAGAGAAAACACAAGTTTTTAAAAACGATTTTCTTAGACTCATAATTCAACAATCTTAACAAAAAGTTTACCGCCCAATAAACAAGGCACCTTATTAGTTACTATAGAAGACGCAGAGACAATAAGATGTGGCTTCAGCCCACAAAGAGCTTACACGTTGCTCTTCTTTCTAAAGAAAAAAGAGGCAGCAAGTAAGTGCCAGACAAATGCTGCCGACAGGTGCTCCGGGGTCAGAGACAGCGAAGACGGAGGCCAGATTGTCCCAGAAGGCCCTGCACGGGAGCCAGAGCTGGAGCCCAGGCTGTCGGCTGAGCCACTCTAGGCTGGACAGACACACACACAAAGGGGACAGGGGAAACCGGACACATCTGGAAAAGCTGCTGAAGTCAGACTGTGGTCCTTTGAATTGAGCACAGACACCTGGATTCTATTCTGTCACTGAGTAGGAGGTGAGATAAAGAAAGGAGCACTTTAGCAAGAGTAAGAAGGGGCAGTGAGGGGCGTTAGAAAGAAAAGGGACTGGAAACTTTTCAGTGGTTGTGAAGGAAAAGGGACAGGGACACGAGGCATTTGTCCAAGGCAGTAAAACTCTGGTGCAGAGGCGGCAGCAGACAACTAAGAGTTTTCTGCCCCCACTGGTAGCCCACAGCTTCAACTACCATCTTATGGGATGACGGTTCCCCCCACACACCACTGACTTCTCCCCTCTCTCCAGCACCGCACAGGCCCCGGGGCCAGCAGCAGTAATCTCGACCAAGTGTGCGGGGGAACCCACAGCACTTACTTTATTTAACTGACAACTTCTGAGTGGTAATAAATTAGTGTCTTTCAATTCATCAGCATCTCAAACTTGCTAATCCTATGCATGAGGATCCCCAAACCCCAAATAAGCCGGGCAAAGCTCCGGGGCACCAACATGCACAATGAGCAGATGCCTCTGGGCTGTCTGAGAATTCTGTCTCCCCTCCTTCTGTGTCACATGAAAACTGAAGCTTGGAGTTTTAATAGTTCTACTCCATTCCTTATGCTTAAAAATGCTTAATTATTCTTCAGTAAAAGCTAGAAGCATAAACGCCTCTTTACAGAAGCAAAGACTGGATTCTGTTCCCGCTCCGAGAAGGGCCTGAAAATCTCTTGAGAGGAGTTTCTACTCTAAACTCAAAGTAGAAAAAACCGGCTCCCAGTACCAGACCCGGACCCTTCTTAGAGCTGGCGGGGCCCAGAGAAGGTTTTCTGGAGAGAGCCGCTTAAGAGCAGCTGGAGGCACTGAGCCAGCCCCAGCGTTCTGAGTGCAGCAGGCCTGGGCGCTGCTCACGGCAGGGTAAAGCTGGGCAGACGCAGGGGGCCCAGCCTCCCGATGGGGCCTCCTCCTGGTGGCAGCGCAGGGGACTCATCTCTGCTCCAGGGGAGGGGCGCATCAGTCCATTCTGAGAGGCTGCTCTCGGGCCGTCCTCCACCTCTTGACCTTTGCAGAGGGCGCAGCTGAGACGGGTGCAGAACTGCAGGGAGGAAGGAAGAGGCGGCCTGTTGCCGAGGACGGCCTGTGAGGAGGCGGGAGGAAGGCGAAGTTTAGTTCCCTGTCCTCTGGCCTTCGAGACCCAGGGTGGCACTTCTGCCTCTCCAAAGTTGGCTCAGGAGACGAGGCTGGGCTGTGAATTCCTGATACCATGAAGGTTTCCTGTGGGCTTCTCCCTCCAAGACAAGCAGATCCTACCTCGGGGCCATTGTCCTGGACGGTAAGAGGCGGCTGGTTTCTCTGGGCGAACTCTACTCCACCCCCAGACACTAGCAAATCCTCCCCAAGCCCATGCGGCTACCACGGCAAGGCCACCTCTCACACAGGCAGGAGAAAGAAACCAGGAAACAAAGGAAGATGGGGCAGAGGAAGGAAGACCCCAAGAAAGCTTTCTTTCCCCAAGAGGGAAAGAGCTCTCCTTGGTATGTACATTCGTTTTCTTAAATATTATTTACATTACCAACAAGATTTTTACAGAAATGTGGTAAGTAAAATGATATTAAAGTTCATACAGAAAATATATATATGTGAGAACAGTCCAGAAAAATATGAAGGGGGGAAATGGGAACGTGAGGGGAGCAGCCACCAGAGACCACAGCGTGTGAGGCTTCAAGAACTGGAAACAGCACTAGGGAAAAACGGCAGAAGAGAAATTCAAGAAATACTGGAACACAGGTGGTACTTCAAATCATACAATCTCATAAAGAAAAGATAATAAAAACATAAAATAAAACAGGATTATTCAGTCAATGGTGGTGGGGCAATTAGCTAGCTAGCTATGTGGGGGAAAACTAAGCTGAATGAAAACTACCTCATTTATAACAAAATAAATCCTAGCTGAATCAAAGATTTTAATAGAAAAAAAAGAAACCATAAAAATTCTAGAATAAAGCTTGGATTAATAAGGTCACAGTCTTGGAGAGTCTGTTCAGTTGGCCACATTAAAGTGAAAAGCTTCTGAATGGAAAATGAAGTCCTACGAGCTAAAAGGTCAACAACCTCGACAACAGACGTGTGGAGCGTAGGACAAAGGGTTAACTTTGCTCCACAGAGAAAGCAGCACAGGAGTAGAAAGACAAAGATGAACATACAGCAAAGGACATAAAGGCAGATGACAAACAGAGAAACACCAATGGGCAAACAGGAAAACATGCCTGAACTCTCTAAAATTTAAAAAATGCAAATTAAGACTGAAGACCATTCCGCTCTCCATGAGTCTGGGGGAAATGAAAACATCTGAAGCTGCCCCCTGTCAAGGGCGTGGGGCCGCACAGGCAGTCTCATACGCTGCTGGTGGGTGTACACTCACACTCTCCTTGCAGTACCCAACTTAACACGCAAAGACGGGTCGATTTAGTGATTCCATCTAAGAATTTACCCAATGGATATACTCTCCAAATTGCAAAAATTAAAAACTACTTAAACAGTATTTGGTCTCTAAAAAGGAGGTTACCGTAAATGTGAATCTAGAAAGATCTCTAAGACACACTCTGCAGCAGAAGGCACAGAACGCCATGCACCTGTGTTGGTGAATGCACAGATTCTGAGAAGGATGCCCTTGAAACCGTCACAAGGATCCTCTTCAGAGACAAGGAGGGTGGAAGGGAGTGAGCAGAGGCGCCAATGCTTCATTTCATACCTCTGTGATTTTGGATCCACGACTACGGCAAAATTTTATGTTGAAATCTCTATTCAGAGAAAATAGGGAAATGTCACCAGCCATTTACCCCAAAACATTGCTCAGATTGATGCCTAAGTATCTCTTTTGTGGAAGGAAAATACTTCAGTTCTGTTGTAAGGCCTGGGAAACCCCTGCTCTAAGTACCCATTATGCTGTGATGCATGTGTGGGATTCCATCTGAATTCTATGAATCAGAGTCCTGAACTCTTAGCAGAAAATACAAAGGAGAAGCAACTTTAGACACAAGAAAGAACACGCAGGAACAGCCACCGACTCAGAAAAGAAATTCACTTGGATCTTTTTAGGTCAGGAGTTGAGCTTTCATGATTTCTCTGCAGAGTAACAAAGGAAGAACATGCAAAAGTCAAGAAATTGTGTTTTTTAAGAAGGGAAAGAGCGTGCTGGGTGAGTCCTGACCACCGGCAGAGCAGAGGGCAGCAGGCCTTCAGTCTTCGAGCTCCATCTTCCCCTCGTGTATCGCCTGTGTCCATGCAACCAAACACAGCACGTCCTCAGGACAGGCCACGTGAAGTCATGAGATCATCACGTCCTAACTGTGCCGTTTCACTGATGTCCCTCCAGGAGCACAGCTCACCGGGCAGTAACACTCACCGGCACAGCCGACTGGGCCGGACCAGGTCACTTCTAAGGCACGCCACGGCCCCAGGGGCCTGTGACGCACTGCATTTGGTGACTGTCCCAGCCGCAGGGACCGTATGAATCCCCACAAGCTGAAACTCTTCACAAGGCAGAGAAGATGGCAGCGGTCACAAGGCTTTTCTAAAAAGGAAGTCCCAGCTGGGCCAACAACAAAGAGAAAGAGCAGAAACAAGAACAATGTAAATCAGCAAAGCCGCCTCTGGAGGGCTGTCAAAATGCAAGGGGAAAGTGGGAAATGGGCATCTTACAACATCTCCAGCCCTCCATCTCCTAACCAGCAGCAAACTGTATGTAGGTTCTGTCAGCCCCACCACACACTCCGGCAAATCTTCCAGAGCCACAGGAGGGCTGAGCGACAGCACTGGGGTGCCTCCCATTTCCTCGGTCCGGATGCCCCCATCCAGACCTACAGCACCTGCCTTGTCCTCACCTCAGCTGACCACTCTGCAGGCTGATAAAGGCTCTCAAGGCCCCAGACCCGAGCCTGCCAGGACCCACAATACCTGCCTTTTCTCTCCACAATGCTGGCTTCTTAGACAAGCCCACCTGCTGCCCCCCACATCCCACCTGTCCACCGGACTCTGGGTCCTGACCGTCAGCAGCCAGCCCTATGCTTCCTATTCCATGACAAAGAGAACTTGGGAGGCTGCAGAAAGCCTCAGACAACGGATGAAGGTCCACCTGTTTCAGAGGGGCAGCGTCCATGCCTCGTCTCTGCTCACCTTCTTCACCAAGAAAGGGCAGTGCTGATCCTCTGTATGACACCACGGGCATTCATCCCCGTGTGCTCACAGGAGAGCCTAAAAACTCAGACCAGAGCAAGTCCCCTTCAAAACTCGTCACAGCAGATGGTGATGCAGGTCTGCTGTGATGTGTGCTTTGCACGCCAGGCGCTCCTGCTTAAAAATAAAAATGTCACCATTTTTGATTCTGCAAAATACAAACTCAACCCATAAGGAAGGGAGTGAGAAATATCTGTGGGAATATTAATTTACAGTCACAGCACCTTAGGTCTTCCTTCTAACACTCACCTCGACCTAAGCAGCTTGTCCAACGCAAGGTTGGCACAACCACAAGGAATGCACTGAGAGAACAGGATTAGGTGGTGAGTTAACGTCAGGGTAGTACTTCAGAGGCAACCTGAAAATCCAGTATCCTAGTGGAGAGGTACTGTACTTAATTCTATTCAGCATATTTTCCTATAAATACTACTACTTTATACTCACATAGTATCTTACAGCTTAAAATCTTTCCTCAGTTCCACTTTTATTTGAACTTGACAACAAAGTCCGACTATGAACTTCACATATTTCCTGACAATGGACTATACACTGTTACCTCCAGGTTACAGATGTGGTAAGACTCTCTGAGGATAAATAATCCACTAACAGACAGAGCCCAATTCAAGCTGACCGGCCGAGTCCTCAGCTCTTTATTTTCTCTCACTGGAATAATCAAATTCACTTCGGCTTGGCATTTACTGAGCATCTGCACGCCCAGCCAGTGCTCAGAGCTGGGATTTAAATAGCTCCCATCCCCACCCTGCACAGATCCTAAAGGCCAGTGGGGGAGGCATGCGATCCCGTAGCTATAGCACAGGCTGCCACCATGGCTGTGCACACCCAGCGCACTGGGGACACCAACAAGCCTCTGAGCCAGGACTTGAAGGATGAACGGATTCCCCAGATGGAGAAGCAGAGACCCACGCGGACGCACACACAGAGCAAGGTGAGGAGGCTGGGAAGCGGCTGGGTGCCTGGGGACAGCGAGAGCACCTTGGGTCAGGGCTCAGGGCACTTGGGGACTGGGCCAGCACCCAGAAGAGAGCCTCACCTCAGCTGGGGAGGGCCTTGTGTTCCACACACCAAGGAGCCTGCATTCCATCCCAAAAGGAAAGTTCAAAGGCAAATCAAGGGGGACTAAGCATTAAAAAAATAAGATTCCATAGCTAAAATATCAACCTAAGGCAGTTTAGGAAACAATGCCCAACTGAGGACACTGCTTAATTCTCACCTGCACACACCCACATGACATTGGAATAGAAACTGATGAGCACAAGCACCAGGTAAGGACAGAGGCAAAAAGCAACATTTTAAATTTAAGGATTACCCATTTGAGATTAGTGCAGCAGAAAAGGATCTTACTTTAAATAAATTTTCAAAAACCCCCACTTACCCTTTATTAGGTATACTCTTTGGGTAACAAGTCTAGTAAAAGCAGTTCTGCAAGGAGCAGAATGCTGACACTGAACTCTGCCTCCCCTGGGATCTTGGGGACCTGCCAGAGGAAAGTCCATTTGTTCCCTTCACTTTCACATCTGCCTGAATGCCCTTTCTGCATCTCATAGCAACACCGAGGGGCAGCTATTTCAGTAGTGGTTAAACGGGCAACATTGCCCTCCCTAATGTCCCAGATAGACAATAGGATGAAATGTGCCCAGGAGGGGGTGAGGGACATGGAAAAGTGCCCCTTCTTGAAGGTTACTTATTAAAAGCAAAGTTGCCCACTAATTCTATCTCACAAGTCTGATCTCTAAAATCCTTGGCCCTAAAATGGTGCCCCACTCCCACCACTAAATCAAGTGTGCACACACTACGTAGTTTAATATTGAATTTTAAAGCCTCTAGGTTGGCCCGAGGCTGACGACATGGGACCCTCCAACTTAGACTTTGAAGTGACTATTAAACAGCACCTCCTCAGTGGGTCACCCACTCAGCTCACCCAGAAGGACTGGCAGCAAGTAAGAGAGAAGAGGCAGCAAGGGGACCACTGGTCACTGTCTGCCCAGGCCAGGCTCACACCTACTCTCCCAGCATCATCCGTAAAGTGTCCTTGTCCACTCTCAAGTGTCCCCTTTTGAACTAGAGACCTTGGCTACTAAGGATTCATCTTTCAGATATAAAACCTCCCACATGGGCAGTTCAACCCTGACCTAGAGCTGCCTCCCACTATTGTCACCTCTTCAAATGCAAAAGTATTATTTAAACACCTATATGTTCCTCTCTCCCAAAGTCTTTCACACATGGTACATGTACATGGTACAGCTTTCCAAATCACCCCATGGAGATGGTTGAGATAATCTGCACTTAAAATGTGTTTTATAGTGAATCAGATAAGGAAAAGCATAAAAAGGAGCCCCGAAATTTATTATAACTTTCATAAAACTCACTTTGAAATACAGCCTAATATTTATTTCAAACTTATTCATATAATTCACCACTAGCTACAAACCAGTATACGCTTTGCTGTTTTGTCTTATGGCATGGAAACATTGCCATCTGACGAAGGCATCACAATAAAACGCACACACAACTCCTGGGACTCCAGAACGTTTGAAAGCCCTGACCGAGGGGGCTTAAGACAGTTCTGCAGAATCTTTTGGGATTTAGAAGCCACAAAATTTGTCATCCCTTTACTCATAGCTTCACTGTTTACTGTGTGGGTGTGGAGAAGATGAAGGAAGTTCTACAGACCCCACAAGGCTTAACACCAAAAGAGGAAGATCAAATTAACTATGTATACTCCCTTTGTTACATACTATTTACTAAAAATGGATATCACTTATCCTGAACCTCACTGGTGCTTCCCACCTGGTCTCTGACATCTTTACTTTTTAGTGTCACACTCATTCTGGACATCCGTGCAACTCCCAGAGCCTCTGACCGACTGCTACTCAGATTCAGGAAGTACAGACCTACTCACCAAGTCAGAGCACACGCTCCACTAAGAAGCACCCAGGGCAGATCTTTAATAAAAAGCAAAGACTGGGGTGGGGGACTTCTTTGGTTTAAGAACACACTGAGTTACACACCCACACCCACATGGAGAGCCTCAGCTTCTTAACACACTGACACACACACACACACACACACACACACACACACACACACACACACACACACACACACACACACACACACACACACACACCACCCCGCCCCCCAGCTTCTTAACCACTAAAGCACCCTCCAATCTTTCTCCTGAAAACAGTAAGACAAAAAGCAGAGTCTGGGCTGGTGCTCTTCCAAAAGGCAGTAAAACAGTCGTCACAGGGTTTCACACACTGATCAAAAGAGATACTTAAATCCCACTCCATACTCACCATCCTCCTCTTCGGTTTTAAGTACCATCTTTTTTCGTCACAGCAGGACCCTAAAGGTTGCTCGGTTTTATTCTTCAAAGGAGAACTCAGCAAAGTTTCCCTGGGACGTAGGACTGGGTGGGGCCAGGAATACCTGTGGGCTGTCTAGCCACCAGGACAGCTCAGAGCAGCTTCCTGAACCGACGACAGGAAAATTGCTGGCCGCACTCCTGGACCAATCAGCCTCCAGCCGCAGAAGGAGCGTCACTCCCAGTTCAGGGTCACCACCCAGTTCCTGAAGTCAAGCTCAAGCAGCTTCCTGGTTGTTAACCATCTCCTCCCTGGAAGGCAACTTCGGCTAAAGTCCAAGGAGGCTAACAGCTGCACTTCTGGTCTTTTCTCAGATTCGACCACAGCAACGGACTAGCTGTCGTTTCTCTCCTCACTTTCCAAGTACTTTCTTAGAATGGAATCACTTAAAACTCTGGTCCTCTCACAATGAGATGATAACGCATTTCTCAAGAGAATGACTAAGAGATTGTAATCATCATGCTATGTTATGAGGTCACAGGCTAAAAGCAGAAGGCAGACTTTAGAGGAAAAAAAAAAATCCAAGGGCAACACTCCTGATATAAGTTCAATTTCATCCTCATTCTATTTTCTAATGTGTTGAACCAAACTGTTCTTTTCTGCACACTATTTTATTATATTCACGATACCTGTTCACTGTTGAAATTAGGTAACAGTAATGAGGAAAAAAATCCTTAATCCTATCACCCAGGGATAACCACTGATGACATTTTGGTGTATATTCTTTATATTCTTCCAGATTTTTGTTCTATGTATCATATTCTCATTCTTTCTGTCTCTATATATTTCTCTCTCTCTCTCTCTCTCTCTATACACACATATATTTCTCTCGATCTCTCTCTCTCATATAATACTTAGAATAACCATATATATTATATAACATATAAAAGATATATTTATCTCAAGATATATTTATATTATCTGGGGAGATAGTATACATATATATAGATAAATATATATAGAGAAAGAAATATATATAGACAGATAAATATAGAGAGAGAAACAAAAATTGGTTATTTTACATGCTGTTTTATAACAGCTATTTTTACTTACAACATTTTTCCATGACTGTAAATGGATATCTATCACACTTTTTATTATTCATGATATGGATGTAATATTTAACCAATCCCCTACTGTAAGACTTTTAAGTGGTTTCCAATTTTTCTTCCAGTCTCAACACCATGTGCACACGTTCTGGTACATGCCTTTCATTACTTCCTTAGCAAAAAATTCTTACAAGTACAATTGCTGGATCCAGATACAGCTCCCCATGTGCTCCTGGGAGGGACTAAAGGGTCCCGTAACTCGGGTACTCATACTTACAAGTGACCAACAGAAGAGCTTGTACCTATGGCATCATCACTGTGGGTAACAGTTCTTGAGTGCTTGCTTTGTGCCCGGCCCGACATGGCCTAACTCATCTAGTCCTGAAAGCACCCCGTGAGGGGAGTGTTACCTTCAGCCCCAAATGCCAGATGAGGACTCAGAGACCCAGAGACACTACACAGCTTACCCGAAGTCCCAAACCTGGCATTCAACCAAGGTGCTGGCTACAGGGCCCACCCTCGGGCTGGCTCTACTGCTGGCCTCCCAACCCCCCTCCTAGGGGCCCCGATTGTAAATACAAACTCCTGCAGCAGGTGTGCGGGAGCCTGAGCCTACTGTCCGGGACCCAGGTCCTTGTCAGGGGGGAGAGACACACACGTCTACAGGGAGACACCAGAGCACCGCTGCGTCACACTCTGAAGGTGTCACAGGCGCCTCAAGGGCAGTGGCCTCGGCCCATCCTTTTCCTTCTTGCCTAGTAAGAAATAAATATATGTGCATATATATTTTTAAAATTGTTTTGTAGAGCCAACTAATATAAACCCAACTTTTTACCTTTCAGTTTCGTACACTGAAATCACTGTTAGGCTTTCTCCTTAATGCTCCCTCCATAATGAATCCCAGAAGTCCCATCCTGCTTCATCTCCAAACCTATGTTTAATGACGCCCAAATCAGCCTTTCTACCTTCTGGTGCCAGGGCTGGTGTCTGATGCTGATCCTGCTTTTAAGAGGACGGTCATTTCTATTTTCTACTTGCTGTCAGCTGGTAGAGCATTTTTCTGAGACGGGCAACCAGAGGCAGAACTGTGGGGCCGTCAGGCATGTGCACTTAGAGCTTTCCCAGATCCTGCCAAAGGCCTGCCACCTCCCTGGTGGGACAGGCTTCACTTCCGCCAGTCTGACAGGTGAAAAGCAGCTGCTTGTTGTTGTTTACAGTCTGCACTGACCTGACGACCTTTTCATAACTGCAAGCTACTTCCTCTTTTGTGAACTGCTTGTTTATATCCTTTGCCCATTTTCCTATGGGTTATCTTTTCTTATTGATTTATAGATTACTAATCCTTTATACTATATGATGCAATATTTTCTCACCATCTGACACTTGTTTTTAACTTCAGTTGTAGTATGCTTTGCCGTACAGAAGTTTTTATGTGTTGCGACCAAATCTAGAACCTCATCCTTCGTAAGCTTCACTTGGCATTCACTGAGCACACTGCGTGTCGGGTACTGGAGACGCATCAGGGAACTACAGCACCTGCCCTCATGGCATTTACACTCTATTGGGAGCTGGGGAGGGCGGGGAAACAAGAAGTAAAATACCCAGTACATTGGATGATAAATGCTCCATAGTGCAGGGTAGGCGGGGAGAGTGGTCTGGGACGGCCACTCCTGAGAAGGGCAAGGAGGCCAGCATAGCTGGAGCAGAGAGCAGGAGGTGAGGAGGGTGGAGAGGGCCGTCCAGGGCCTTGGAAGCTATTTTAAGGACTGGTTTCCACTGCGGGTGAGATGGGCGGCCGCCACCAGGGTTTGGAGCAGAGTAGAGGATCTGACCTCCTTTGTGATGATGCTGCTTGGGCAGGAGGGGAAGACTGGCCAGCAAGGCAGCAAGAACAGAAGCAGGGAGACCAGCTGTGAGGCTGTTACAACATCCGGCCGAGAAGATGGCAGCTTAAAGAGCAAGTGGTCAGATCCCTTACTTTTAAGGCAAAGCCAAGGACTTGCTGATGGATTCCACGCGGGTGTGAAAGAAGTCAAGGGTGAGCCCAAGCCTTCTGGCCTGGGCAAGGAGAAGAATGGAGCTGCCATCCTCCGAGCAGCAAGCTGCTGACAGGACTTCCAGTCTTCCGCTACCCAGCAGGCCGCAGCCTCAGCCTCACCCAGTCCACTGGCGGCCCGTCTCTGCTCTGCTTCTTGAGACCTCGGGCTCTCAGCTCTGCTCCACTATTTACTGCGGCATTCCTGCTGTACTGCCTAGTTCATCTTCTCAAAAGATGGACTCTAAATGGCTCACATGGCCGCCATCCCTGTTTGGGCACAGCGGGCCACTGCACAGACCCCCGGCCAGCCCTCAGAACGGGATTCTGTCCCAGCTCCCCTAAGTTGCTCCCATAAGAGCAGCTGCTTAGGTATTAACTGGTAGCGTGCTGGGGAACACCTGGCCCAACACCACCCTGTCTTCTGTGTGATTTCTGCTGTTCCAAAGCTAGAGCAACAAATAACACACTTTGTCAAAAAGGAAGTAACGAATGAAGAGGTGTGTCTTCAACTCCTTAAAATAGAAATTTAACTGCTGAAGTGCCAAGCAACGAAGCTGACTCGCTCATAAGGAAAGTGACTGTACCACTTATCATTCGTGTCGGGATGTGTCTGAGATTGAAAGTGGGTGCCAGTCATAATCACATCAGCCAACAGGCGCATGCTGGGGCTGTCTGGGGCAAGCAAACCACCACCCCACTCATCAGGCCCATCTACAGCATCAGTCCCC
Organism: Tapirus indicus; assembly: GCA_031878705.1. Classification (NCBI taxonomy): domain Eukaryota; kingdom Metazoa; phylum Chordata; class Mammalia; order Perissodactyla; family Tapiridae; genus Tapirus; species Tapirus indicus. The sequence continues at coordinate 56,975,362 of CM062932.1, forward strand.
AGGACAGCACGTGCAAGATTATAACGTAGCTATTCACAGGGAAGCTGCGCAGAAGCTTCGAAGTACACTCTGAAATAACTAGAAAAATAATGGCGTTATTACAAAACCAGAACAGCTACCCAGGCCTCAGAGCAGCATCTGAGTAATGAGATGGGAGACACAGGAACTGGCCCAGGCCCTGTGATGTGTGTTAAGCCAACAAAGTGGAAGAAAACACTTTACAGATATTCATAGTGAAAACCATACACAAGGGCGTCTGGACACAGGTGCTTTGATTCAAGACATTTTACAATTTCAATTAATAAAATACCTTAAATAGCCTTAATCCTTTACCCAGCCTCATGTCCTATGGTGACAGATAAGGGGAGAACATGCAAATCTAACAGTTTAAAATGACACCAGAAGAAAACTTACGTGACTGCTCATGTAATATTCTGGGGAGGGGTTTTTCTCAGCATGATACCCACACCAGTCATAATCCCAAGGAGAGAGAGAGGCACTCAAAGGGGGAGTCTGGAGAGTTAAGAGAGGGACTGTCTGTAAAAGTGAGAGCAGAGTTTGGGGAGACAAGGAGTGAGGAAGCACCCCAGGGCCACCAAGAGGGGGCAGCCCTTACCACTGCTGGACCTGCCGGACGAGGTGGCTGAATGGGGAGGCCACCTGGCAGGAGCTTTGGCAGAGGGTTCAGCTAACCCTCGGCTACCTGGCAGGGAGAAAACCTTGACCTCACTCTCCTCTCCCCTCCAATCTCCTGGACAAATCCAAGGCAGGCCAGAGGGCAAGGGAGGCTGCAGACATCGTCCATCCAGGGCAGCCTCCAGCAGAGAGTAGCAGGGGAAGGGTAGAGGGTGGAGACGGGGGCACAACCCCAAACCACGAGAGACTGGGAGCCGTTCCTTCAGTTTTCAACGGCCCATCACCTGCCCACTGAGCCTCAGGTCCTCGCCATGGTCTCAAGACCTCCTTAATCTGACCCTGCTGCCTCTCCAGGCTCACCACTCGTGCTCGTTTGTTTCTTCAACCAAAATAACGTGTACTTCATATAAAAAGCAAATAGTACCTAAGGCTTAAAACAGAAAACCAGTTTCCTGCCCAATTCTAGCCCCCCATCCTGCTTGTAGAGGTAGCTCGTTTACCACTTCTGCTAATTACCTCCTGGTTTCTAAACAACATGCCCACACTACCCATCCTCAAGTTTTCACTTCCAGACGTCAACTGCCTGCCACGAAGATGAAGACTCAGCCTTTACCCTCCCCCCACACGTACTCTCAGCAGTCAAATTTCCGGGTAAATTGGTATTTAGTATTTCCATAAATATTGCTCACGACTTAGCTACACCATGTACTGGGATCAGAATCACCACATAATGGCAGAGTGTCTTTTGTTCTGTTTGCTTAGTGCTCTGTGTCAGTCACTGATTAATCACCAAACACTCTATCAAGGCATAAACTATCAATATGGTCAAACACACCAAAGAATCTGTTTTCTGAGATGGCCTCCAGAAACCTCCTTCCTCCTGCACCAGCCTGGCCTGTGGCTCTTGAGACTTTCACGGCATCCTCCTGAGGGAAAGCATTCATTCCCCCAGCCGTTTCCCAGTGCTGGGTCCTGTTTCTCTGATTCCACATTTTTTTCCTTCTTGGATTACTTCTCATTTTGGTGGAGGACATCCTCTAATAACTGACGGAGAAAGGATGTGGAGGGGTGGGTTTCTCATCGCTGTTGTTGGGAATTTTACGTATCTGAAAATACCTCTATTCTTCTTACACACTTGATTGACATTTTGGCTGAGTACAGAATTCCAAGTCAAAATCCTTTTTTCTCAGAATGATGGAGGCATTCCCTCACTGTTTTCTGCTCCCGTAGTGCTGTCAGCCATGGCGCCATTCTGATTCCCGGTATCCTGTGTGTGACCTCTTCCCCTCTCTGGATCTTATCTCTACCCTCAGCATCGTGAAATTTCACAGTAAGGCGTCTAGCTGTGAGTCGTTTTCATACATATGCCAGCCACGAGGCAGACCTCAATTCTCAAGTCTTATATTCTTCAACGATTTCCTATCCTTTTTCCTTTTCAGTTATTTTTTGGAATTTCTGTTAGTTAGACACTGGACCTCCACCATGGATCCTCTAATTTTTCTTACTTTTCACTCCTACTTTTCGTCTCCTCTTTGAGCTGCTTTCTAGGAAATATTCTTGCAATGGACTGAACGTTCGTGCCCCCCACAAATTCCTATGCTGAAACCCTAATGTGGTGGTATTTGGAGATGGCACCTTTGGGAGGTGACAAGGTCATGAGGGTGGAGCCCACACGAATGGGATCAGTGCCCTCCTAAGAAGAGGCCAGAGGGCTCACTCGCTCTCCTTCCACCACATGAGGACACAGCAAGAAGACGGCCCTCTGTAAACCAGGAAGAAGGCCCTCACTAAGAACCGGACCATGCTGGCATCCTGATCTTGGGCTTCCAGCCTCCACAGCTATGAGAGATAAATGTTTGTTGTTTAAGCCCCCCAGTCCATGGTACTTTGTGATAGCAGCCTGAACTAAGACAACCCTCCAGCTTATCTTTCAACCCTTCTATTGAATGTTTTATTCCTGCTATTTTTAATTTGCAAGAACTCACTCTTAATCTCTGAATATTCCTTTTTGATAGCATCCTATTCTTGTTTCATTAATTTCTAAGACTATTAATTACACAGTTTTAATTTAAAGCTTTCTTCTATATCTTCCGTGACCTGTTTCCTCAAATTTCTTTTCTTCTGTTTGCTCTGCTCTCTTGTTAATGTTGAGGGTTTTCCTTAAATCTCTAATAAACATGGGCTGTTTCTTCATATTTAAGAGCAAGGCACTAACAAGCTGATTAGAAGCTCTGTGTGACGGGTGCGGCCTGTTGAGCGGTGGGTGTCACTGTAAAATAATAAAGCACGTGGAGACCCCATGAGGGGTTCTGTAGGTTCTTTTTTCTTGTTGGTGACTCAAAGAATCATTCTCCAACCTCCTACCTGGGCTGTGTGGGCTATAAACCTGGCCAGCAGCATTTGGGGAGCTAGGTAGAGGGAGAAAGAATGCGAAGCGCACGGTTAAGTATATGGACTTCTGTTCACTCTCTCTGCCTTTACAGCCTTCTTCAGAAATTAAACCTTTGTGTTTTACCAAAAGTGGAAGAGAAATCGCCTTGCTGCAAGAGATGGAGAAGAGATCTCAGAGACTTAACTGCCTGCGATGAACACATCCAACCCACCTCCAGGTTTTAGCTTCACTCCATGTCTCCATTCTCAGAGGCCCACTGGTGCCTTGAAGCCTTTCTGGGATTTGGGGGTAAATCATTTGGCTTCCTGACGGCCTCCCCCTCTGCAGCTCAGATCTTTCCTGACAAGCTGCCAGTGAAAGAGGGGCTTGGGGCACACAATCATGTAAATGTCCTAAATCCCCAGAAGTGTGTGTGTAGGCTGGGTCAGGGAGTGACAAGGACGTCAACCCTCTGTAGACAGAAATCCGCAGACACCTGGAAATACTGCAAACTCTTTGGAAGATTATTTCTACTTGGGTTACCTGAAAAAAGTGGATTTGTACTGCTTTTCCTCACAGAAATAAATAGCATCAAACAGACCTTGCAAAAATAATAACTTGAGGACAAAGGAAATATGTACGTGTCACAAAGAACTCAAATAAAGAACTGAAAGGACGTGCCACTCCCTGACAAACGCCTACCTTGAACCTGGCAAAGCAAGCGATGGGACTGCTGATCACGTTTGTGCACATACCTTCATGAGGCAGAACTTTTTAGCACTTTTATCATCAAAAGAGAAAGTCAAATCTATTTAAAAATAAACCCAAACCATGGCCTTTGGCCCTTTGTTTTATATACACAATTTGAATTTCATTTTTTTCCAAGAAGATTCATTCTTATTTTTTTCTTGCAAAAGTTAAAGAAACGTGCAATTCTTCACAAAGTCTGATCTTATTTTCTATGTGCAGAAAACCATTATCAATGCCATAAAACTGAAAAACCACATGGTTTTGGGTTTATGTGCATTTCTTTTCTGAGAAGGGGGTGGACACATTCCTCAGATGCTCACAGAGAACATTCATGTTGGAGAATCTAAGTCTGGGATCGCAGTCCTCAGAGAGGGTGGAGGCAGCATCATCCCCAGGAGAACCCATTTTCTGGTGGAAATGGAACAATGCCCCACAGGACTCCACTCAGCAGCCACCACCACCAACCTCACCACAGTCCTAGGAGACATTTGGAAACGTGTCATGTGTACTTTAGAAAAAATGCATTTGACATAATCATGATGCCAAACAGAAACATCTTCCTCCACGAGGACAGAGAAGCAAGAGCACGATTCGCATATGAGAAAGAAGAGAAATAAACCTGAAGTTGAAATAAACTTCAAACTATACCTGAAAGTAGTTGCTAAGTAATTTTAAATGTCCTTTAAAATAAAGTAAAAAATATTGGATGTGATGAATTTGATCTGTGCTGCCCTCTGCTGGCAAGAGGAAGAGATTGGTAAAAAAGTTTACAATTAGCCATTTTTGCCAATAAATTTAATTACCTTTTGAATGTTAACAGGGAGAAAAGAGGAAATTCATGTTCAACCTCATATATAGGCCATGCTCTGGTGATACTCACCGGTACTTATTTTCTGAAAGGGTTTTGTTAATATTAAAACTGGTTCACCCTTTATCCATACGCTAGCTAATTTGTGGCAATACGTAACAGCCAATGGGAGCTTCTATTATACAGGCAGACACAGACAACAAACAACACACACAATACGTAATAAATTCACTAGCATGCTAGAAAGCGTAAGTGCCGTGGGGGAAAGAAGGAAATCAGGAGTGGGTGTGTAGGGAGGGGTTTATTAAAATACTGAGTGTGGTCAGAACAGGCGTCACCGAGAGGATGAAATCCCAGCCTCAGCAACTCTCCCCACTCACACCCTAAAAAACAAAAAGACCGTATACAGGCTTTTCTTCTCTACAATTCTGTGGTGTACAAAATGCATTTATATTATTTCTTCTCGAACCTCCTACTTCTGATGCCTCACCATGCAGACTAAGGAAATTAACTATGCGACGTCTGCAAGATTTGATTACTAAGCCCGCTTCCCCGTGAAGAGGCCTGCGCCAGGCGACCCAGAGCGACTGTGCTGCCGAGCCTCTCACTTCCTGTGTCCTCTGAGGAGAAAGTCTCATCACCTGGTCACCTGAGACTCTCTCACTTTCAACCAGAAAGAGCCTAACACTCAGAATACCTGTTCTCCCATTTTCTAGCTGGTGTTCACGCACACATTACTCATTATCTTTTAAAAAAAAGTATATGCTGAGAGCTCTACACTCACTCAAAAGAGATTTGAGGCCTGCTGAACTGTGCTGAGTACAGGGTGAGCTGGTGCTGGGGCTACACACAGTGCTTCCCTGGAGACATACAGGGTCCTGGAGGGCCCACGTGGTGGCAGTGGTCACACACTACGTGTGGTATGCTAAGGACTAGGCTACAGAGACCAGGTTATCCAAAAAGCAGTCCCTGGGAGAAGCAGGGAGAAAGGGGGAGTGGGCAGTCCAAAAAAGGAGAGTGACTTTTGAGAAAACCCACATCTTAGTGGCATTATCTGGAGGAGATCTGGGGAGATTCAAATACAACTCTGTGGCCACAATCTTGAAGGAAGTGGAGACTAACCTTTAGGGCTGGCAGGCACTGCCTGGGAGAAGAAGGGCATTTTTAGACAGAGCTGCACACACAAGAGGCCCTGATGCTGCTTGGCTCCCCACCTGTTTACTGTCACCCCACCACCCACTGAGACCTACTTGCCTTTCTGTACTCGCATAATGACGTTTCATCCTTCCAAGAATCTGGCCCCCAACATAACTTTCCTCCCCTGAACAAACACTCAGTCCAGTTATTCTACTCTTTCTGAAAATGATTTTATACTCAAAATCACAGAACAAATATTTTTGTTGGCTGGGCTGCACATTCTCTCCCCAGCCAGGAAACCTAGCTAGAAAAGAAGTCTTCATGGAAAAGACACCTAGGAAATGCAGATTCAAAGATAAAAGGATAGGAGGTCCCAACAGGAAACAGGCCCATGGAGCTATAAGACAGCCTGGTTAGGTCTGTCATACTAACTAAAGGGACACGTGCTAACACACGATAATCAATCAGGTAATTTTTAAAAGCATGTATCAGTTTGTAATGAAACAGAGATACTTTCACAGAAATACAGAAGCTCTTTTGAGCATCAAAATAACCCTGGAGTAGAGCAGGGGACCTCTCCTACCATCTGCCTCCTCATCCCCACTTCATGATGAAGCAAGCTGAGGACACATGAAGAGGGGCCAGAGCCACAGTGACCACAGCCTGCCAACACCAAGCCCAGTGGGGTTCTCCCCGCTGCGGTATGCGCGCTAACCACTGCATGGGACCCTCACAGTAACCAGACAGAGCCACCAGCGTGGAAGCCGGCAAGTACGATTTCCCTTAACTCTGAAACGGCCTGAATGACAGCCCCTCTCCACTGAAACAAGCTTAAGAACCACAAATGTGAATCAGTAAGAAACTTCTCCTAAAGGCTAAATTCCAGTCTTTCCATTTTTATCCAACTAAACTGCTTGTGAAATAAAGCATGAATATTAAATGATCACCCTGAGTTTTTTTTAACACAGGATTATCTCACTGAAGGCAGAATATACCAAACTTACTTTCTTCTTGTGTTTAAATTACAGAAGAAACACATGATTACTACACTCTCGTGGCAGCAGAAAAATAAAAGAGAAACAAAAAAAGCGTTTTTTTTTAAGCTGCCATCTCCCACATCTAGTAATCTCCTCTCTCCTCAGAGAAAACCACTAACACTGACACCACTATTCCAGACCTCTTTCTTTGCACTTAACAAACACGCACACACAGCTCTACAGGAGGCTTTTTCCTACATAACAAAGATTAAACAATATGTATTTTTCTACAAGTTACTGTTTTCAATCAATATGTCTTCAAGACTCTCCTGTGTTGGAGTATAAAGATCTACCTTGATTTTTTTTAATTGGTACATTCTCCAGTAAAGTCTGTGTCATACTCTGATTTCCTACTGACGAATCTGTTTCCAGTGCTTTGCCGTCACAAGCTGTGCCACAGTCAACATTCTCCACCTTTCTGTACCTGTGGAGTATGTCTGAGGAAGACAGTCAGAAAAGCTGAATTACAGAGTCAACTGATGCAGGCACTTAACTTTTAATTTCAAATAATTTTAGACTCGCGGAAAAATTGCAAAAAATGTGGTTCTTGTATACCCTTTGCCCAACTTCCGCTGTGACCATCGACATAACCATAACACAAGGAATCCACCCTGACACAGTACTTCACATTCACCTAGCAACCCTACTGGAACTGCACCGCTTTTCTCACTAACGTCCTTCTTCTCTGGTCCGTGATCCAATCCAGGAAGAAATTCCCACCGCATCTAATTGTCTGTCTCCTTGGTCACTTCCGATTGTGACAGCTCCCCAGTCCTTGTGTGTCATGGACTTGACGCTCTGCAGAGTACCAGTTAGTTATTTTGTCAAATGTTCCCCAATTTGGATTTGTCTACAGTTTTCTCCTGATTCGATAGAGGTTGTGCATTTTTGGCAAGAATGGCACAAAAAGTGAGGTTGTGTTCTCAGTGCCTCACGTCAGGGGTACATGAAGCTGATGACTCCTTTCACTAGGGATGTGAGGGGAGCCCACCAGGTCTCTGTAAAGTGACTGTCCTTTGTGATTAGGAAGGATCTTGTTGGGACATACTCTGAGAGGGTGCCCATATCTGTTCCTCATCATCCTTTCCTGCCCACCAACTTTAGTGTCAATGGCTGGGTGCTTCCTCAAGTTGGCACCTGAGTCTTCCGACCTGTCCCTGTCATTTTCTGAGCATCTCCTCACTTTCTGCCATCACAAGATTTTCCGGGCAGGCTCATTTTGTATTTTTCCCTGCCCCAGCCCTGGAATCACCATTTCTCCAAGGATTCCTCATTCCTTTTCATGGAGAATGGTATTGAGAAACCAAGATCTGAGCATTGGGCGTACCACACAACCATTCTTAACTGACACAGACACTCCCAAATTGCCTTCCGACAGTCCCTGCTAACTCCTGCCCACCACACACTGCAGGAATGTCCACTTCCCCACCTCACCAACGCTCTTTTACACTCCGGTGATCTGACGGCTGTTGTAACGTCTATTTCCCTGTTATTAGGACTATTAACCACTCACATATATGGCGATCATGTTCCTTCTGCGAATTGTTCGTGTCCTTTGTCCTGTTTCCTACTGTCATCTTTTTACCCAGCTGTCGGTTCTCTTCACGCACTGTGGGCAGGAATCCTCTGCTTGTGAGTGCTGCAAGTTTTCCTCCAAATATACGGCCTGTCTTAACTTTATAAACACACATATTGTGTATACATATATACACTTTGACCTAGAATCCATCTGGAGTTTTGTTCTTTGGTTTTTAAGTACAGAATGACAGAGGAATCCAATTTTCTCTGAAGGGATGGTCACTTGTCATCACCATTTGTTGAAAGCACATCCTCTTCCCACTGATCTGAAATGTCACCATGATCAGTACAGGGTAGGCCCAGGTTGTATCCCCGCTTCACCATTTACTGACTGTACACAAGTTGCTTACTCTTTCCATGTCATTAGTTTTCTCATCTAGGAAATGGAGAAAATTTTCCCACTTAAAAGGATTATTGTAAAGTGCTTAAAACAGTGCAGACATCTAGTAAGCACTTATTACATGTTAGCTATTATTATTACAAACTGAATTTGCACACAAACATTGGTCTGTCTAGCCAGTGCTATCCAAAATAAAAATGAGCCAAATAAGTAATTTTAAATTTTCTAGTAGCCACATTAAACAATTAAAGAAAATAGGTAAAATTAACTTCAATAAAATATTCTACTTAACCCAATATACCTAAAACATTATTTCAACATATAATCAATATAATAAATAATTAATAAGATATCTTGTATTATTTTCTCGTCCTAAGGTTTCACACTCCAGTGTGTGTTTCACACTCAGAGCGCACTTCCAGTCCTCACTGGTGGCTACCACAGGAGACAGCGCAGGCCTGGCCAGCTCATTGATTCGGCTGCGTGTTCTTGTAACGACACCACACATGTAGACGCAGGAAAAGCACTGAGAGAAGTGATCGTCAGTTCATGACTGAAAAAAATCTCTATGCAAACTAGAAACTGAAGGAATCTTTTTTAACACGATAAAGGGTATCTACAAAGAACTAGGAAATGTGATCCTTGGTGGGAAACCCTGAGAGCTTTTCCCGTAAGCCTGGGAGGAAACGAAGGGTGTCCACTGTCAGCAGCTCCACCTGGGCTGTGCTGGAGGGGTTTCTAGCCTGATCGTTCTCAACCAAGGAGCCCCCAGAGAATCAGGCCCTAATGCCCTGGCCAATTAAATAGGGCAAGAAAAAGGACATGAGGATGGGAAAGAGGAACGAAGTGAAACCATTATTATCACAGTTGGTTTGACTGTCCACAGAGAAAAGGTAAAAGAACCTAAGAATAAATTGTTAGAATCATTAACAAGACTGCTGGTTACAAGATCAATATAGAAAGCACAAAAGCACATTAGGAATCAACAGTAATTAAATACCAGTATAAATCTACCAACAATGTACAAGAGTTTTATGGAAAAAAATTCTAAAATTTTACTGAAAGACTTTAAAGAAGTCTTTAAAAATGGAGAGAGAAACCATACTCATGACTCGGCATACTAAATGTGCCCATTTTTTCCAGATGATCTATAGATTCAATGCCATTGCAAATCAACCCCAGCAGGTTTTACTTGTTTGTTTTAAGGATTCTATGACAGCGTAGTTCTCGCATGGGACAGACCCACAGGACAGAATGCAGAGCCCAGAAACAGCCCTACACAGATATAAACACTTGACACATGAAAGAGCTGTCCACACAGATCAGTGGGGAGAAAACTGCAGGTGGATTTTTCCATAAATGCCGCTCGGGACTATCTTTCCCATGAATACCAGGAAATGCGAGCAGGAATGTTCACAGCAGCACTCTGAGCAATAATCCCAAACTGGAAACCACCTAAATGTCCACCAAAAGTGGAACAGACTTTTTTTAAACTGTGGTATATTCAAACAATGAAATATTTTACATTGGTAAAACTGAACAAACTATGGCTACATAAAACAACGTGGATAAATCTCATGGACATAATGTTAAGCAAAGAAAAATCTTCAAAATTAGAAGATAACTTTACTGGAAAAATTTTATACCAAATCCAAAAAAAGTGTTAAGGACAGACTAAGACATTTTCTAATCTGCAAACTCAGAACACAGACCTCCACACACCCTTTCCTAGGAAAGTTCTAGAGAATGTGCTTCTGCAAACTTAAGGAAAACCAAAACAGGAAAGACACGGACCTAGGAAGAGGCGATCCAACAGAGAGGTACTCCCAGAATGACACTGTCGGGAAGTCGAAACAAAGGCCACACAGCAGACCTAGGAGCAACTAATCTAGATTTGAACAGAAAAATGTTGAGCCCTGTCCAGGGGGAGATGGCTGACTGATGTGTTTAGGCAGACAGAAAACATTACAGAGAAGCTCGGGGCAGAGTGCAGCACTTTAGAAAGCAACTGATCATCCCAAGAAAACCAGGCAAAGGACAAACTGAGGCAATTACTAGCTCCATGAAAACAGAGTTTCTACCAGAAGGGCCGCATGGTTGTAGAACAGTACGTGGCTCAGGAGAGAGCGTTGTGGTCAACAGAAGTCCACAGATCACGTCTGAAAATGGCAGTCAAGAAGCAGTAGGAGAGTATTGTTTTAAATTTGGAGATAAATTGTGTGACACACAGCTAAAAAAATTCAAAATGGTCGCCCCTCAGGAAAGGTTCTCAACGTAGGGCAGGGAACTGCTATTTTTCATTATAATCCTTTTAGTTCATATGATATTTTTCTTTTCCTCAAGATAGCAAACGTTTGTTTGTATATGTTATTCAAAAGTCATTATGTATGTATTAGGTAGATTTTTAAATAAAGGAGCTGATGTCAACACAGTGCTTCCAGACATAAAGATCAAATGGAATTAGTGTTGATGACACTGAGGGCTTCACCACACGAAGACTTAACCCTATGTAAGAAACTACTTTAACCCCAAAATGGTATCAACATGTTGAATTTCCTTAAGGCAGAATTTTTTTAAATTGAGATATAATTTACAAACCATGAAATTCACTCATTTAAAGTGCACAATCAAGTGTTTTTTAGTATATTCATAAAATTATGTAACTATCACCATTATCCAATCCTAGAACGTTTTTATCACCCCAACAAGAAAATCCTATACCCCATTAGCCGTCATTCCTCACCTCATTGCCCCCAGTCTCCGGCAACCACTAATCTACTTTCTGTCTCTGTGGATTTGCCTTTGTACGATACGCGGCCTTACGTGTCCTCAAGGTTCAGCCATGTGGTAACACGTGTCGTATTTCTTTCTTTCTTTTTTTTTTTTTGCTGAGGAAGACTAGCCCTGAGCTAACATCTGTGCCAATCTTCCTCTATTTTTATGCATGTGGGTTGCCACCACAGCATGGCTGACAAGTTGTGTAGGTCCACATCTGGGATCTGAACCTGTAAACGTGGGCTGCCAAAGCAGAGCGCACCAAACTTAACCACTACAGCAGGGACTGGCCCCCTTCATTCCTTTTTATGGTTGAACAATATTCCATCATAGGGCTGTACCTCCTTTTGTTTATCCATTCATCAGTTGATGGATATAGAGTTGTTTCCACTCTTTGACTGCTACGAATAATGCCATTATAAGCATTCATGTAAATTCTTGTGTGGTATATATATGATCTTTTAAACTATGTATGTGTATCACTGTGATAAAAATAAATTTTAAAATATTTTCTTTATTTCTATCTGAATCCTACTTGTTCTTCAAAGTCAGCTCTAGACGTCCTCCCGTGGCTCTCTCCTCATCACCCACCTTCCCCCACATACAGGAAACAAGCTGAAGGTGTTGACTTAGATTTATAAGCTTCACCTCCAAAGATTTTATGATTCTATGAACTAAGACTCCCATTCTCAACGATGAAAAGTGTCTGCTGCACCAGCTTTATATGCTTTTAGGTAATCACAGGGTAACCATGTTAGGTACTCCAACCAGCTCAGTACACTCACCATCCCACCGTATGATGAACAGATGGTTTCAACATGTCCGGGGTCAAAAGAAAATGTTTAAAGATCAAACAAGCCTAACGGTTGTGTAGGGGGACAATGATGACTAAGCTATCAGGAAAGGTCATTCTTTAACTGGATTAAAGCAACGCATTAAAAGCATCAGCCATTTATGATAAATTCAATTGATATTTCCAGAAACGATCTTTCTGGTACTTTTACTACTTGGGAGAATACAAAATTAATGTCAGGGAAGGGGGATGATCCAGTTAATTCATTGGGTTTTCTGGGCACTTCTAAACCAAATTCAATTAGTAATTTTTAGAAAAAAATTTCCAGTCTTCACTAAACATGAAAACAGTTGACATCACGGTGTGAAATTCAAGCATGTTTATGAAAGCAAAGTCCTCCGACAAGTCAAAGAGTAAGTACAGATGGGTGGGGAATGCAGGAGTATGCCTGCTTGCTTTCTTTGCTTTGCACGTCTGCTCTGATGCACAAGCACGGCATATCCCCTTCCTGCCTTACTAATTATATATCACCTCCTTTCTTTGTAAAACCTCAAGACCAATGTTACAAAATCGGTGCACTCCACCCATCCTTTTACTCAGCTGACAGCAAACTGAGCCAGTGGAGATGAAGCCATCACATGACAGAGGAGCTGGTGAGGGTGGCAGACCATGCCCACATTTTGTAGTGGGGCAAAGAAGGCAGAAGATAGTACCACAAAAGTCAGCCAGTCCAAACTTCTTGATATCTGTTATTGATTTTAAAACAAACCAAGCAGAAACCATTGTTTTGTCTAAAATCTACTCTCCTTGTTTTAGGTGGTTTCAGTAAAAAACAAAACAGACAAGAAAACTCTATTTTTGAAAGGGTCTTTCTCCAAGATTTTCCTCAATCCCTCATTAAATCATTGTTCAGATGTTTCTTTTCCCTTAAAAAATTCCCTTCCAGTCCCAAAAGTATTCCTAGGAAGTTTAGAAGCAGTTCTCAGTTTCCAGAAGCTACCACTACCCAAAGGAATACCACATGCTCCTGCAGTAAGACCAGTCACTGCACAGAATACTTCTCAGTCTGTCCCCTGGGTCTGTCTGAAAGGGACAGCTCGTCACTGCCAGGACAGTCTCCCACATGCCCAGAAGGGGGGAGCACGAAAGACAGGTGCACAGTGATGTCTACACAGGAAGCTGGGGCGCATCCTGCGAGCAATGCCGGTGGCCCCCACTACCGTGACAGCAGCAGCGACGGAGAAAAGCAGACTACTTTAGAACATATTTTGGAGGCAGGACGGACAGTACTACTAAGGAACTGGGAACAGAAAATGAAGAGAAAGGAGGAATCAGGGATGATTTCCCAACATTTGATTTGCATACCTAGGTGGACCAACATGCTATTTCCTAGGAGGGTCAAGTGGGGCACAGCATCAGGGGCTCTGCTGTGTGAGACCCTCAGATGTCTGGGGGGACGACACAGTGGGCAGCGCGTGATCAGAGCTTGAAGCTGAGGGGGAGGAAGAGCGCTACAGGTACAGCTGGTCCCTGTGATCGGGGTAGTCATGTCCTGGAAAGTCCTGCTAACCCTGAACTGGTGAACACTGGACCAGTGCTCCCGGGGAGATACAGGGCTAAGGTCGCGTGGGCCCCGATCACATTTTCTCAACCGATCAACACAAAGGCTTGCTCCAGGTGTGTTTCTGTTCAAGGACGCCTCATCGACTCTAGATCACTGATTCACTGACACTGAAGTCACACCTGAAAGAAGCTCACATCTGCGGGCACATCGCCGCCTTCTTGCACTTGGGAACACTAGACAGCACTTCAGCACTGTGCTCGGGGCCATTTGAAACAGCCAAATCACCAACAAAAAGTGCAAAAATGTGGCACTACGTAGAGCACATAAAGGACCCTGTTTACAGCAGGAGAGCCGGATCGAGAAGGCAGAGTACTGCCCTGTCACCACGCCTGGGAACCTGTGGTGGGCAACTCCCGTTTTTCACTGCCCTGCTCATGTCCGCAAATGACCGTGAAAACAACACTTGCACACTGATTTGGGGGTTACAAATAAATGTTAGTGAGGAGGCAAATTCACAAACATGGAATCCACAAATACTGAGGACTGACGGTATAAATTTGGGAGACATTAGAGAATAAGTAGTTCTTCAAGTCATTGGTTACATCAAATAACAATTCCAAATGTGCAAAAGATCTGACTACCTGGAAGAAGCACGGAGAAACTTGACCTACTTTACAAATCTGCGACCTGTTCCCAGATGCTTGAAGCTGGGGAGCCCTCCGTCTCCCTCTCTTCGCTAGTTATAAAGCAGATAGTTTGGTCTCCACTTTCTGATTCCTTTTTCTATTTCTAGGAGTTCAGAACTTGGAAGAGGAAGAAAAACATTTTATTTATTGCTCTCCCCCTGTACGGGAAAAAACTTTATCACATGCATTTCATAGCAATTTTCATAGAAATTACCTTTAAAAAGTATCTAATTGGAAGAAAATGTCTATCATCAATTAACGGGTTTCAGGACTATGAGGATAAATAATGCTGCCAATGGTTAGGAAGACAACTGAGAATTTTGCAAAAGCACATAAATTAGTTTGTAACTTTGACCAAGTAAATGTAAATAATGTCACAAACCTCATATCACAAAGTGATTGTACAGATTAAATTTTATACTGAAAATGTAAAATACCTAATTAAATACCAAGCTATAGGTAGGACTATAGAACACGAAACTTCTTGTTTCTTCAGTATAAGAGAGTCCTGCCAAAAAGTTGTGTATAATCTTGGCTGGGAAACAAGACATCCAAGAACACATGGAGGAAAAAAAGAGTCCTCTCAGGGTTCACAATTCTGCCCAAAGACTTTCTCTTCCTGTCCCCAGTCTTTAGGGTCGTGCCTGAGTGAGCTGAGTGCCCAGAGTCACCAGAACCATGAGGACATGGGGGCCACGCTCTCGTCCCACTCCCCTGTCCCCCAGGGAGCTGATAGACTGTAAATAAAGGATCAGAGGGGTGCTGGCATTCCTTGTTAATCACACGGGATTTACGCAGCAACCCTAGGGAATCCTGCAGAAGATCACAAACATTAAATTAGGCAGTACTAACAATTAGGATGGAAAACAGTACTTAATAAGGTACTAAGTGGACTAAATAAGGTGATTTAGCATAATGCAATTATGAAAAGACCAATTTCCCCAACTTTAAATTAAGTTAAATTACTTTTAATTCCTGCCATCTAACTCGTCTGGGGATATAAATCACTGATTCTTTAGAATAACCTTTAATTAATACCTTAATTTCAAAGTAAAAGATCATCTACCTGGTAGTTCAAACACTAAAAACCCCTAAACAAAAGAATTGTTCAAAAAAGACTTTATAGAATAATTCCTTTTATTTTATTTATTTTGTGTGTGTGTGAGGTAGATAAGCCCGGAGCTAACATCGTTGCCAATCCTCTTTTTTGCTGAGAAGACTGGCCCTGGGCTCACATCCGTGCCCATCTTCCTCTACTTTATATGGGATGCCATCACGGCATGGCTGACAAGCGGTGCATTGGCAGGCACCTGGGATCGGAGCCTGCAAACCCAAGGCTGCCAAAACGCGAACTAAACCGCTGCATCACCGGGCTGGCCCCTAGAATAATTCCTTTAAAAAAAATATTAACACCCTCCCCCCTTTTTTAAAGAACATTACCACCTTGAGTGGTAGTGGTGTAATCCATCTAGTAAGTGGCAAATGCCTGGCTGATGACATGAGAGGGCACCTATCCTCCAGCTGCACTCGAGGGAAGGAACAAAGTGACCGTGGAGGCTCTTCCACGTTGTGCTTGTCTCACAAATGTCATGGACAAAAGCCACAAGCTACCGAGGAGAAACTCACCCCGATATATACAGAGAAACTCTGGAAGGGAAAGCACAGGAGAAGCAAGCACGTGATGCTGACAAAACTTTCCAAAGGGCCACACACTGTCCCCCCTGAATTCCGCAGTGCTCTTAGGGGGATCTGCCCACTCATGAGAATTTATACTTTTCAATTTTTGCACGAAGCTTTCTCTCCAATTTTAAGGAAGCATAAAATTGTGATTTTTACTACAGGAACAGAAAAAAAAGTTTTCATTTATCTGTGACTGTTTCGAGTTTTACGCAACTTTTTTTTTCAAGTAAATCCAGATTTTTGTTGATTGATGCAAAAATGATAATATATGAAACATTCTTTAACTGATTTGCATAATATACTTAATAAAAGCTTTTCTAAGACTTATTTTAAAACTAGTTACATACCATTCCTTATCACCTCTATTACATTTTACATATAATAAAACATTTTTACGGGGAAAAGAAAAACCCTACCACACAACCCAGCCATTCCATTCCTAGGTATTAACCCAAGAAAACGAACACGCACCCACACAGTGACTTGTTCATGGATGCTCACAGCAGCTTTACTTACAATGGCCAAAAACTGGCAACAGCCCACATGCTCATGACAGGTGAACGGATGAATAAAATGTGGTCTCTAGACAGTGGAACACCACTCAGCAATAAAAAGGAAAGACTCAAACACTTCACGCTGAGTGCGAGTCAGACGCAATAGAGAATACATTGTACGATTCCATTTATATAAAATTCTGGGAAATGCAAACTAATCAGTGGTGACAAAAAGCAGATCAGGAGGTGCCTAAGGTGGAGGGGAGGGATGGGCTGCAAATAGACATGAAGAATCTTTACAGGGCAATGGAAATGTTCTGTACCTTGACTGTGATGGTGGTTTCACTGGTGTACAAACCTGTCAAACATGTCTTATCAAACTGCACACTTTAAATGGATACAGTTTACTGTATGTAAATTATACCTCAATAAACAAATGTGTATCCTGTGCATTTGCATTTAAAAAACATTACAAGAAGGGGGAACCTGAAAAGTTTGTAGCAGAGAAGTGGAAATTAATGTACTCATTATCACTAATTAAAGATGTTTAAACATCACCACTGCTATCCTAGTTTGCTGTGGAGGCCCCATGAAGCCCTCGAGAGCATCTGTGGATGATGGCCATTGCTGCCGACACTCCCCAGGCACCTGCTGTGGGTGGACTCCCTGACTGATGTACAGGGAGCACCTCAATGGACCCTTCACAATGACCCTCGTACAATGACCTGGTACGACTGTGTCATTACCCCAATTCTGTGCCCCTGAGAGAAGACAGACAATTTGCCCAAAGCACAAGATGGCCAGAGTATAAATTAAGGCTGACTGATGAAAGATCCCTAACAATGCATTTTGGAAAAAGTAGCAAAAGACAAAGTTATCAAGCCAAGTTTGAGCTTCTTCCAACCAAGATATCCCTAAATAGGCATTATCTTCCCTATCCTAACATGAAAGAATTTTAAAACCTATCTGTTCAGAACTAGATCATGGTTTGTGTGGACTTACTTTCGAAAGTATTTAACACATTTGGGAGACACAGATGTCTATAAAAGTGCCTCAGGAACAAAGTTCAATCACCACCCTGTGTCCAATAAACACAGCAAAAATTAGACTACACTTATCCACAAGATGGAAAGCAGATGAGTTCTCACCTTAACTTTAATTCTTAAGAAACCCTCATCTGAACTCAACAGAGAAATACAATTGGATGAAACTGGACTAAAACTATAAAGTTAAACTCACTGACCCAGTGATTCCACTTTCAGGAATCTAGCCTAAGAAAATAATCAGAAATGTGGGCAAAGTTTTACTCACAATAATGTTACAGGGTCATCTGTTATAGGAACAAAGTAGAAACTTCTAAATAGCCAACAAGAAAGGACAATTAACTAAATGACGGTGCATCCATATTATGCCGCATTTGGCAGAGGGGCCACCATTAGGCCTCCATGGGGCCCGAGCATGCCTGCACGTCTTTCTGTCACATTTGGTTGGTCAAGGAGACCACAGCACGACTCACTGGATCCCAGGGGAGGGGGCCTGGCTTGTCTGTTGCTTGCTACAAAAGGTGCTAAGCCCTTGGTTCCTGGTTCCTCAGCTGCACACGAATCCAATTCAAGCACAACCGTCGTCTAGGCCCATCACGTCACCCCGTGGGACTCCGGGTCAGGGAAGCAGTACCCCCAGGCTGAGGCCCTGCTTCTGCTGTGCTACATGTAATAAAGCATCTGGTTCTGACCCAGTGAGTCTCACTACCTGCTCTGAACCCCACGGAGCTGTGGCTAGCTGGCCGGCATGCCTGTCCTCTCCTTTGGAGTCTGGCTTCTCCTGCCATCCTTTACGAGGATGGGGTCCTTCCCTCACAGATGCCACTAAAAAATTGTCCATATACAAATTTTAATGGCAGAGAAAAACAAATCTTTTTTTAAAAGCTACAAAACCTTCCAGAGAATGACTGGAACTACTTTTTAAGCTTAATTTTTAATCCTACATTTTCCAAAAAGGACTTAGGAGGGGTGAACATGCAGGAATATGCATAGAAAAAAAGACTGAAAGGAAATTACACCAAAATGTTCATGGCGATGGGTCCATGGGGGTTCCTTATACTCTTCCCTCTACTTTTGCATGTGTTTGAAATTTTCCATAACAGTAATTTTTCAAAGTCTGCCGAAGTGCTAAGGTAAGAAGGACACATACAATTACAGCCAATCCCAGCACGCCACCTAAAGTGGCTTAGTTTTCAGACTATCTACCAACAGCCCCTGAGGAGACTAAAGCTACTCAGAAGACGCTTCTGGCAAGGTGAGTGGGCCTCGGTTCTTCTGCAGGTCTCCTGTGCCCGGCAGTCCACGTCCCAAGTGGGAGAGGGAAGGCTCTTTTCAGGTCACTTCCTCCGCTGTGCAGATCAGCGCTCTAAGATGACACCGTCCAGGGGCTGCCTAGCAACAGGACAACACCAAGGGAAGCTGTCTGTTTTCTAAAAGGAACAAAACAGAAACCAGGCAGACACCTGGGGAGGCCGGAGTGGGGAGGCAGATAAAGTTGGTAGCTACAAGAAAGGAGTAAAAAACCCCAAGCTTGGTTATTTTTTGCTTCTTTGATCTGCTGAGCCTCTTCTTAAAAACCTCTGCTTGAAAGCTCAAAACCCTCTAAGGGGAATTCTGAATGGCCTAAGGCAAAACCACATCAATTAGATGGTTACAGTTGTAGAAATGCATTTAACACTCAGCCATCCCTCCCTACAATCCTGCACACACAAATCCTCGCACCATCATTTCATACAATCAACACAGGAAATGAAGGGAACCATCTCTGGCCTGCTGACCCAAGTCAGGGCCATGCAACGTGACCCCGAGGAGAGTGACGTGAGCTTCCCGAGAATGGGTCTTCTACATCTGGGCTCCTCGAATTTAGGAGCTTTGACAGTGTGTGAGTGTGAGTGTGAGTGTGTGTGTGAGTGTGTGTGTGTGTATTCATTCATTCCTGGATCCTACCCTGGAGAATCCTAGTTCATAGGTATGGCTGGAGTGGGGGCCCAGAATAAACTTTTAAAAAAAACACCCAAGTGATTCTGCAGATTAGCCAGTTATGGGAACCACTGTTTTAATCTAGATTGTAGACTGGATTATAAACTTCCGATAGGTAGGTTAAACAAACCACTTTTGTATCTTCATCTGCCTAAGACACCTGATTACTCTAACTACAAAAGGTATCCACCTGGAACTGGTCATTTTACAGATTTAGATGTCTAAAAGCCAAAAACTCAGGAAATATTTAATTCCTTCCTTTTAACCACTGATGTTTTAACCCAGGCCTCTCATCCAAATAGCTAGGTTTTTTGCAGTTTAACAAACAATGCAATGGCATTTTACTAGTTTAAAATGCTTTTTTCTAAAGCAAACAAAAATCCCACAACAGATCTTAAGATTTTTAAACAGAAGTAAAAAATTCTACACAAAAAGCACCACATATCCATCTTTCTAAAAGTTACAGATATCAAACAAATCTGATAACATCACTTCCTAAAATCAAAATTCACCCCAAATATAACTTGTTCAGCCACCATCATGTTCACTGATTGTCAAGAAGAGGCTATCCTACTTTTCTTTGTACCTGCTATACCCACCTGTAAAACATTACGGACACCCTGCCCATCCCCTCCCAGTCCATAGTTTAGTTTTAGTTTCAATGTTTGGTTTGAATCCTTATAAAGGTTACAGAGGTTTTTCATTGCACATAGCTATGTGAGCTAAATAAAACACAAATTTTTTTAATAAACAGGATACTTCATGAGCAACCTGTTTTTTCACTCAGCATCATATGGCCATCCTCCATGCTTGTATATGTAGATCTCATCGTTTTCAAAGGGCCAGCTAATATTCTGTAAAATCAATATACAATACTATTCTGAACCATCTTGTTACTGATGAACTTTTAGCAGTTTCCAAGTTTTGACTCCCACAGCCATGCTACAGCACACATCCTGTTCACATGTTCTCCTACACGTGAGCCGACTCCCACAGCCATGCTACAGCACACATCCTGTTCACATGTTCTCTTACACGTGAGCCAACTCCCACAGCCATGCTACAGCACACATCCTGTTCACATGTTCTCCTATACGTGAGCTCACTCACACAGCCATGCTACAGCACACATCCTGTTCACATGTTCTCCTACACGTGAGCTGACTCCTACAGCCATGCTATAGCACACATCCTGTTCACATGTTCTCCTACACGTGAGCTGACTCCCACAGCCATGCTACAGCACACATCCTGTTCACACGTTCTCCTACACGTGAGCTGACTCCCACAGCCATGCTACAGCACACATCCTGTTCACATGTTCTCCTACACGTGAGCTGACTCCTACAGCCATACTATAGCACACATCCTGTTCACATGTTCTCCTACACGTGAGCCAACTCCCACAGCCATGCTATAGCACACATCCTGTTCACATGTTCTCCTACACGTGAGCTCACTCACACAGCCATGCTATAGCACACATCCTGTTCACATGTTCTCCTACATGTGAGCCGACTCCTATAACCATGCTATAGCACACACCCTGTTCACAAGTTCTCCTACACGTGAGCTCACTCCCACAGCCATGCTACAGCACACATCCTGTTCACATGTTCTCCTACACGTGAGCCGACTCCTATAACCATGCTACAGCACACATCCTGTTCACATGTTCTCCTACACGTGAGATGACTCCTACAGCCATGCTACAGCATACATCCTGTTCACATGTTCTCCCACACGTGAGCTGACTCCTATAGCCATGCTACAGCACACATCCTGTTCACATGTTCTCCTATACGTGAGCTCACTCCCACAGCCATGCTACAGCACACATCCTGTTCACATGTTCTCCTACACGTGAGCCGACTCCCACAGCCATGCTACAGCACACACCCTGTCCACATGTTCTCCTACACATGAGCTACCCGCCTTTTGAGTCCAAACAGTTCTGAGGTTCTTATTTTCTCCCAGTTGCGGATCTCCAAGTACCGTTCAGTCTCACAGGGATTCCCTTCTTTGGTCCTGCTGCTCCAGCTGGAATCAGGTGATGTATAATCAATTTTTGTGTGTAAATCAACTGACCTTGGGCATAACACGAAGAACTAGCATTGCTCAAATTTCCTAGAGTCTACTAAAACCCCTTTAAAAATCACAAGTGACTTTTAACTATATACTTTTCTCTACCAAACGAGTTTTTACTATAAGAATATGTTACTTTTGTAATTTTCTAAAGCAGAAATTTAAATTCCTCTTATTACTATATATACACATATTTATGTGTTCAAGAAATGCGAGATTACACCATGATCAGAAAAGAGAAAGACCAGTAGTATTTAGCCAAAAATTCAGTTTTGTATCCTTGAAATCTATTCAGGGTAATCTATTCAGGTGTCTTTAACATGAATTTGTGCAAGAGTAATAGCACCCAGCCTGCTTCCTCCACACAACGAGATGTCCATTACATGACACGAGGACAAAAGACAGATGTCTGGGAAAATAATCACCACAGAATGTCACGCCAACATCTCCTTCTAGAATAAGGAACTCCTTTTCCTATCAAGCTCCACTGTTCAGGGACATTTCCATTACCTGAAACCAGGAAAAACTGTTTTTATTATCAAAGGAAGTACAAACACATTTAAGGATGGGCAGCAACAACACAGCCTTCCGACTGAAGACATCCCCTCTTCTGGTGATGTGGTGACTAACAGGGCTGCTGAGGAGCAGAAACAGGATGTATGGGTCAAAGCCTGCTGCTGCTTTGCACATGCTTTCAACTAAGAATGCTCTAGAACTAGCCTAATACTGCAATCCTTACTATCCACATGGAACATTTCCTCAAGAAGTAAAAGACACACACAAAGGACTGAGCTGCCTATTCTCACCAGAAATGCCCCAGGGACAAAAAAAGCAGCAGAGTGGTGTGGCTGGCAGGATAACGGCCCCCAAAAGATGTCCACGTCGTAATCCCAGAACATGTGGATCTGTTGAATTACGTGGCAGAGGGGAACTGAAGTTGTAGATGGAATTAAGGTGGCTCATCAGCTGACCTAGAGATGGGAGGTGTCCTGGACTAGTCGGGTGGGCACAGTGTAATCACAAGGTCCTTAAATGTAGAAGAGGGAGGCGGGAGAGTCAGTGTCAGAGTGACAAGGCGTGAGAAACACCCGACCAGCCACTACCGGCTTTGAAGATGGAATGGGGCCAGGAGCCAAAGGATGCAGGTGGCCTCTAGAAGGCGGAAAAGGCAGGAAGGATTCTCTCCTAGAGCCTCCAGAAGGAAACAGCCCTGCTGACACCCTGATTTTAGTGAGACCCAATCCAGACTTGTGACCACCAGAGCAGTAAAATAATAAATGTATGTTGCTTTAAGCCACTAAATTTGTGATCGTTTGTTACAGCAGCCATAAAAAACTAATAGATGAAGCCACTTCTTTTGTCTCTCTATGGTGCTGAGGGCATGTCCAGAAAAGATCCCAAGTCAAAGCAGCATTCTACCAAGATATCCAGTTGCTTTCCCGATTTTTAACCCTTGTCAAAATACATATATTTGTCAAACACCTTAATACTTCCTAGAATAAAGTGGACTCATACCACGAATCACATTACTGGAGGTTCTATTAGCCTCTCTCAAAGCATTTCTTTGCCACACTCATCTTTCAAGAATAGAATAATCATATTTTTCATGTAAACATCCCTTTTTAAAGATTTGTACTAAAATCTCTGAATGCATAGAAAGCATCTCCATAACCCTCCCAGCAAGTCCGTAGTGAGGAACTTCCTAACTGGTTATTACCACAACCAGCTGCAGCCCCAAATAAACCACAAAACAACAGAAGAACGAGATGGGACATCACACATGTGAGGTGAGAGGGCTACATTCTAATTTCAACTGCAACTCACAAGCTGACAGGAGCAATCTCAGGGACGTTTGTTTCCATATTAAAAACAGAAGGCAAGAGGAAGTACGGATTTCACAATTCATTCAACCAACTCTGAGAGCCTACAACGTCCCGCCTGGCTGCAGACATTTGGGTTTGGATTGTGTCTGGTAACAAAAGATGCAGATTCCTGCCTTCGCAGAGCTTCCACTTCAGCTGGGGAAGACCAACCACACATATAGTAAACGTCACTGGTAGAAGGCGATGAGTGCTGGGGCATGGCGGTTGAGCAGAGCGGGGGAGCGGCACGCAGGCTGCTCAATTAGTTGGGCAACCTGGGTAATTCTCACCGGGAGCAGGAATTGGAGCAAAGGCTCCTAAATGAGGGAATCAACCATGAGGACGTCTGGGTGAAAAGCACCCCAAGCCCAGTGAACAGCTAGAGAAAGGCACTGGGAACACGGCTGGTGCACTCCGGCACTGCAGGGAGTGGGCAGAGGTGTGGGGATCTGTGAGGGGCCGCAGCGAACACACCTGGGGGTGTTTTCTACGGTTAGACCACAAGGTTTAGGGTGGACTTCTATAAGTCCATAAAATAATCCTTCGATTCCAATCCTAGGAATCTTTTCAGAACTCCCTGTCCTCCCTCCTCTGTCTGGACACAGAGGGAAATCATCAGAAGTCTTTGTCAAAGTTACTGAATAGGCTGAAGAAGTCACGCTCTTCCACAATCAGTAAAGGTCACATGGAGAAGGAAGGAGAGCCACCCTCAGGGAGGAAGCGAGCCCTGTGCGGCCACAAAGTCCACCAGGGGGGTTTCAACTCCAAGAAGACAGCCCAGGGCACTCAGAAGCTGCACTCCAGCTCCACTTTACTGTCAGCTGTCATCCTGACACAGGAGTGATGGTCCACAGGAGGTTTAAGAATGAGGACACACTGGGGTCCCCGCTCCCTGGGTGTCCTGAACCACCGTCCGCAGGCACGCCCACAGCGGGGCTGAGCGCAGCCAAATGACCAAAGCCTGGTTTTAAAAACTCCTTCAAACATAGTAATAAACTGGCATTCTCACTCAATGGTTATGAATCCAGGCCCCCAAGTCTGTTTCTGAACCTGCAAAGAGCAAGTCTTGCCTCAGAACCCTCGGCGACCCCACCAGGATACTGCGGTCCGGACGCTAGTCAGAGCCTTGGGCAGGAAGACTCCAGGAGATACTGTCATTCCCCTGAAGAAATCCTATTCTCCCGCAGTGTTCTCTTGTTTCACTGTTGAATTTCTTCTGTCAATAGCCTTTTATATTTCATCATAAAGGGTGACAAGGCAAGGACTGGCATGAAAAGGCCCCTATAAGTGGCTGACAGGCAAGCTTGAGTAAAGATTCGTAAGAGGCAGGATTACTAACATCAACCTTTGCCCGGGTACGTGGATTTCTCATGTAAGTGCCAGCTGTCCAACCACAAACTGCTGTGGCTACAGGGAGTCATCACAGGCCCAGCTGCCTGACTCCTGTTGCCCCAACACCAGCCCCGTTTACCAGACACCTGGAGGAAAGCTCAGCCTCTAAACCAGTACTGTCCAGCACATCAAGGGGAAAGATCGTACAGACTCCCCAAATCTCAACCCTCAAATTAGCAATGGGTTCTTTCAATATAAATCTGTTGAATAACCCGCAACATAGGTTTTAACCAAAAAACTACCCCAACTATATCAAGACATGGAACTCTGTAACCCAGTTCCAGGAGAAAGAAAGTTTATAAAAAGTATAGATGTATATGAAAGTGAAGAGCGGGTGTGAACTAATGGGAAATGGGAGCGAGCAGGCAGCACAGCAGCGCGATGAAAGCCGGGGCTTTGCAGCCTGCGAAATCTGGGTTCCCCTCAGCTGGGTCACCTCAGGTAAACAACCGCCTCTCCAAGTCTCCATTTCCTCCCCTGTAACTGGGCACGCTACTTGGTCCTCCCACACAGGACTACTGTGAGGACTAGGAGAGGACTCATGGAAATGTTCAGTGGTGAACTTAGTGCAGAGCAAGCAGCTACCTACCGCTGTAACAACAGTGACAGGGCTAACACCTGCTCTGGTTCGCGCCACCTCACTCGATCCCATAGGCAAGTGTTTTACTCAAAAGTATCTCTCACCCAAAACGCACTGAAAACTGGAATCCTCCAGGCTCCCACAGTATTGGTTTACATCTCCACCGGAGCCTCGGTCACGTGTTCTTGAAATTTTTCAACTTGTCAACCCCCTACAATGTGAGCTTCTTGAAAGGAGGACCTTATTTTAAAATCCTTCAGAGCCCCAGCATCAAGCAAATACCCTGACACAAAGAAAATAATGAAGAAGAGGTTGGAGACGGACAGATGGATGGATAGCTGGAAAACAATTCAGACGGCAAGAAAGAGAAGAGAAACATTTTTTCAAGCCTGAATAATTGGGGTGAGAAGTAAATGGCGATAAAAGTGAAAAAAATTAGGGAAGTCTGGAGGGAAGACCAGAGTGGAGAGAGGCAAAAGAAGGCCTTCAGAAACGCAGAATTTGAGATATGAGGGGAGGTCCAAGGGGAACACCCAGCAGGCAGCTGCAATGTAACAACACGGCTAAAAGTCAAAACACCCTCTTAATTTCAGCCACTAGGGTTGGCAACTCTATTTCAGGGAAGCAGAGAACATAAGAGAAAGTAACAAACTAAATGGCAGCTGCTGTGTCTAAAAGCCCAAACCGACAAAATGAAATAAGAGCACAATTCTACCGGAGGTTAACGTGCATCATATATGAATACTAGAATTCAAGACTGGCTCAGAATGTTTTCAAAATGTATATGAGAAAGTCTATAAACGGCCTTAAGTATCCCCTAATCAAAAACCAAGTCTCTCCATCCAGCATCGCCTCCAGCTGCTGCCCTCGCTCCCTGCCCACTTATGGTCTCCTTCCCTGAGAGTAAGACATCTGTTTCCCTGCAGGATCCTTTCCAGACCTCTCTCTTGGGCATCCTTGGACCTCTTCTCAACCAGTAGTGACCTGACCCGGTCCCTGGGTTCCACCCCACTCACGTGTTGATAATTTCTTGAGTTCCAGTTCCAAATCCAATTACCTAAATGGACCTCTCATGGTGGACAGTCTCTAACTACCCCAAAACTCCACTCAGCATGTCCAAAACAGCTCCTGGGTTCACCTCTAGCCACTTTCAGTCTCGAAACTCTCCAACCAGTCGTCCTGAGACAGAAGCCTGGCACTCATCGGCAGCCCTGTCCCTTGTCCCTTCAATGCTCTGCCCCTCCCAAAGCCTGGCAACCAAATCCTACCAATTTTAGGTCCTTCACCCGTCTTGTCATTACTCCTCCCTTTCTCCTCCTCCTCTGAAGGCCCTCATCCTCTACCTCACCTGGATGGCTGCAACAGCTCCCCAAGGATCTCCCCGCTGCCCATCTGAACCACAGCAGTCAGAGGATCTTCCTAAAACGCAAAATGATCATCCTTCACCACCCCCACCATGGCCCAGAGAATCAAGTCCTTGGTAACACACAGAGGGCCTCGCGACTTCATCGCCCTCCCTCCACCTCTGGCCTGCTCTCAGGCACCCACCACGTGCAGTGCCCCCGAGGCGCCAGTTACCCCACACCTGCTGGCCCTGCTCATCCTCCCTGCCGTATTCCCCCAGTTACAGCGACTCAGCTCTCCTGTGGACTTTCCTCTGCCCAAGCCGCGTCCACCCCAATTCCAGACAGGACTGCTCTCCTCTACCTCAGTTCCTCATGTACACCCCTGCAGCACCCACTCTGACGCTTGCCTTCACAGCCTGCTTCCACGGCTGTCTCCTCCTAGGCTCAAAGCACGCCTGACAACAGGGGCTGCACGGTGCGCGGCGGTCACTAATGCTTGTTGACTGAACAGGCACTTATAAACCACTCACAGAGACCAAAACCGCAACAGTACTACTGAGGAGGAAACTTTTTAGGAAAGGACAGCATTAAACCAATTCCATCATTCATACCCAACATTAATAATTACAATATAGATCATAACATGGCTAGATAAAGGCATGCTTCTGAAATAGAAGCCTTCTTGAAGACTCAAAAAAAAAAAAGTAGAAAACATGACAAGACTCGGATAAGGAAGCTAATATCCTGATCCTGGCTAAAGGAGTCAGGCATCACAGAAAGCAGTGAATCACCATCTCACTAGCAGAAAAGCAGAAAGACACAATGTCACACGATCCTGGATGGTGAAGAGTAACAAAAATCCCCTACCCCGCCTTCAACCTATATTGCGTTTTTTTTTAGTCAATGCAAAGAGAGAAGCAAAACATCACCAGCAGTTTCAGAGGATGTGGGATTCACTTCTTAAACATCTCTAAATAATTTTCCACCTCCTCCATGCCTCTATTATTGCAACTGAAACTAAGCAACAATAATTAGAGAGACAATCAAGAAGCAGTGTGGCAATGAAGCCAGTGGACAGGTTGAGGCAAAGTGCTTTTCTTCAGGAGCCCACTGTCCAAGCCTTTCATCTTGGAGGGCGAGCAGGAAAGGGGCGGAGAGGCCTCAAGGAGAGTGGACTCCACGGCCGCACAGCCCTCACACTCAAGCTTTCCAACCTCTGCCTCACGTCCTCGCAACGCACACGCACACTGCCTCCTCCCTCCTCCCCCGCCAAGTGACCTATATGTTTGCTCTCACCCTTGAAATGAGAAACGAGAAAGGAGAAGGCACTCTCCTTCTAGATCTTACTGTAGAACTACCTGATCCTGAATGCATGAAACATATAAGAAAAAATCTACTGGGCAAGATCGTTTTTGATTAACATATGGGACATTTGGAAAGGAGCAGGCATGGGCCTTAAGATCCCACAGACTGAACTATTTATCATTATAACCCCGGCCAGTAAGAGCTACTCAATTCACGATTTCCCCTCCAAAGGAAACATTTTTTTTTATTGGCCAGAAGACAGTATTTGGGTTGAGAGATCTTCAATTTTTAAGAGGAAAATTAAGGAGAGATAAATAAGTGACCATTATAATTGGTCAAAACCTGACCCAAACCCCAGTCAGAACGAATATATATTTTCCCCATGCTGAAAATATGAGAAAAACATAAATCACTTGATTTGATAGAGGCCATAAAAAAAGAGTTAATCTCAGTTAAGGAAATAAAAAAACCATCATCCCACATGAATAGCCAGGTCATAATACACAAGTACGCAAAAGAATTTTTTTCAACCTAGCTGGTAATCAATAGACTTAATGAGGTGCCATTTTGTAACCATAAAATTGGTTTAAAAAAACCCAGCTTTCAAATGCTAATCCTCAGCAGCGGCACATCTGCAGTGATTCTGGACCCCGTATCCCCACACATCACTGAGAACAGAGCAAACTGGTACAGCCCTTTTGGAAAGCAAACTGGCATCATACACCAAGAATTCTAAAAATGTTTATACCCTCTGACATGTTAATGTCACCCCTGGAAATCTACCTTAAAGACCATAAAATGTGTAATTATGGTAACCTTATGTTCCAGATTTTCTAAGAAAGCCCAAACTTCATATAATTGCAATCTTTTCAATAAGGGAAATCATTAAGTGTACAAATTTGAGAACAATGAAAGTCATCAGTATCGGAGAAAATTGGTTTGGCATAGAGTCAAACGGGTACAGAACAGGCTTCTTGTTCCCGTTTGGGATGGAGAGCGGAAACAAAAGCTCCAGCTCACTGAATATTAACTTTCGCCACAGGGAGCCTGGTGCAATCTGTGAGTCCCTCAACAGTTGCTGAGCCGCTTCTGTTGGGGCCCAGGCCCCACACTTGTTCCAGAGGCACAAAGATGAAACCGCAAGTCTCCCCTGAACGCCACAGGCTCCCACGCACCACCCCGCAGCAGCACCCACGCCCGCCACTGCCCACACCTCACTTCATCTTCTGATGACAGAGGGTGAGCCTGGTTAAGACCAACATCTCCACTCTTTCACTGAGAAGCTTATTTCTTAAAGGCCAACTCTCCCTCGTGCTGCAGAAGAGAGAAAAGTCTGAAGCTAATAAAAAGCAAGAGGAGAAGAAGGTGTGTTCGAGAAGTCAAGGCCTTGAGTGGCACCGCAAGCTCAATGATCTTAAGAACCCATGCTCAGAAAGTTAATTATTCTGTCATCATTGTGACACAGAATCATTACACTAATATTTCCAATGTCACTACCGGATGACCCTGCCCGTCTCTACCTCACAAGCTGTCCTAAGAGAGAGGCGGACAACACACTGGCAACCTCTGGAGCAGCCATTCCTGGGGCCAGAACTGGCCGAGAGCCCGATTAGAGCTAAGGACCCTCCAAAAGTGCACATTCACAAAAACTTTCACAGACAATTCAGTGGGGTCCCATTAAGAGGCAGACTGCAGGTTAAAAATGTCTGCTCAAGTTCAGAATCACCAAGAGAAACAGAGTCGCTGAGTCTTTTCTTGGGCAGGGTATCCCATGAAGGAAAAATACTTCTTCCTTTTGCAAATGAGAACCGTGAAATCCACAAGTATAGCCATCTAATACGGAGGTAATGTGACCTTAAAAAAAAAAAAAAAACCTCCCAATTAGTTCACAGTGTATAAAGAAACGGGGGGATAAAGACCAGCCAGCCACAAGCAACACGAACATCTTTCTTAAACTGTCAATTACTAAGCTTTCAGAAAACCACTAATTCCACATATTCCAAAGAAAAATAAGCTTTAAAGTGACTTTAGTTTAACCTTCCCCCACCCCCCACACAGATCTTCACAGTATAGCCCATCACACTACATGTGTAGTTTGACCCACACTGTACCTGTCTAGTGAGTTAAGAAGCTCTGAATAAACAACTCGGTATCGCGGGAGTGTCTACAGGAAGGAGGGGTTCCATGTTCAGTGGTGTGGTCACTGGATCGACACAGAACACCAAAGAGTATGCAGCTGAGAAAGGCCTTTTTGTTAGTTTTTGAAATTCTCTTTAACTGAACGGGAAAACTGACACTCATTCTCTTTCTTCAGCATATTACAAATGAGTTACGTTCCAAAATTTTTTATACCAAACTGGTAGCTAGGAAATCATAACCCATTTCCCCAAGACACAATGTTAAACATAGCAGTAGTTTCCTAGGCTGGCTCACAAAACAATGGAGGTTCTGAGGGCACCTCTGGACACGGCATTTTAAGTGCTTTACGGGTCCATGGCACACATTTCCTTTTGAAATGTGGAATCTGAATAGCTGTCTTAGCTCTCAAGGTAAATTCTCTGTAAAACCTATGAGGGAAACAGACAGTTCTGGAGACTGGGACAAACCTTGAAGAATTGGGAATCTCATTCTTTGTATGATCATCTTAAGCTAATAGGTACTTTTTGTGTGGTGAACCCTATGGGTGAGGAATCTTTAATTCAACCTTTTTTTGGTTCCTCCAAAATACAAAGAAGATGGGTTTTTAATTGTATAAAGGGAAAGAATAAACTTCTTTCTCATCTTTATGTATGGTCAGCAGAATAACGGCCCCCAAAGATGTCCATGTCCTAATCCCCAGAACCTGTGAATACGCCACCCTATTGCAGAATTAAGGATGCTGATTCTTATGCTGGATTATCCAGGTGGGTCTAGTGTAATCACAAGGGTCCTAATAAGAAGAGGAAGAGGTCAGATGGAAATGAGAAGATGCTACCTGCTGGCTTTGGACACGGAAGGTGGCCACCGGCCAGGGAATGCGGGAGGCCTCTAGAAACTGGAAAAGGCAAGGAGACAGATGTTCCCCTAGAACGTCCAGAAAGGAACGCAGCCCTGCAAACACCTTGATTTTAGCCCCACCGGCCAGGGAATGCGGGAGGCCTCTAGAAACTGGAAAAGGCAAGGAGACAGATGTTCCCCTAGAACGTCCAGAAAGGAACGCAGCCCTGCAAACACCTTGATTTTAGCCCCATGAGACCAAATTTGGACTTCTGACCTCCAGACTATAAGATAACAAATTTATGTTGGGTTGAACCACCAAGTTTGTGCTAATCTGTTACAGCTGCCATAGGAAACGAGTACACCCTGCTTCCATTCACCCCTTCCAAGTACAAATTCATGTCATGCCTGGTGGCAAAGCAGTCACTGTATTAAAAGCAACCACACCAACAGCTTCCTGTCTCGTCTGGAGGTAAGAACACTAGCAGAGGGCAAGAAGAAAGCCTGGCAGAACACCGGGACGTGAGAGAGAGTAAATGGCAAGAGACGGTAGAGAAAACAGCAACAGGCAAAGCTGGACAAGGCTTCTCCTGGGCAGAAAGAGAGGTCTAGAGAGGCCAAAAAATCCTTTGGGACCAGCCAGTGGATGATTTTTTGTTCAGTCACAAAAGAGACGCACACACAGCTTTCACTCAGAAGGTAACCAGGGGACATCGGACAGGCACCCATCCCTAACCAGCGCTGGACTCAGGTGCAGGTGGGTCTCCAGAGCAGCTGTGTGTTGCTCTACCTGCGGCTCCGGGTCAAGATGCAGGTCAAACCCACCTCTTCCCCAGTCAATAGCTCCTCAACGACTTACTCGTAAATAAACAGAAAATCTTAACAACCGGCATTAGTCAAGAAACCAGGATCCGGTTCCATCTAGCCACATAAGCATTTTAAATTCTGCACTATCGGTACCCTGCTACCAAACCACAAAAGTTCACCACTTGTTCTATTTGCCATTCTTTCTTAAACTCCTCACGAATAAAATGTTAATAAATTAACGAAAGCATTTCAAATAACCTTTGCAACCCCTGCAGTTTCAAGCTATGTGACGGAGGGATGCGCTCGCTGACGGTCAACAGTTTTTAGGATAAGGTTAGCAGGAGGAGAATTCGGAAACTGTTCGTTTTTGTCAAGTTTTCGCCGTCTGTGTGGTGTAGTGACTACACCACGTCTATGCGCACAGCCGCGAACGCAAACTTGGGTTTTCCTCCAGGCACTCTCAGGCTGCAGACAGCGTACTGTATCGGGAGCCTAGTTAAACGAACAGTGATCAGCATAATTAACCCGGGCCTCCCGGGTGACCAGTGGCCGGGCTCCTGGCCCCGAAGCACCCTCAAGTCACCGGTAACTTGGCCGCAGAAACGTCCCCGGTGGACGGTCCACTTCGGTTCGTTGGCGGTGTTTTCTCGTTTCCGACTCTGAACAAAGGCGTGGACCGGGGCACACAACTCGCGAACACCAAAGGGCCGGAAACCGGAGGGCGCGGACGGGGCCGCAGGGGAACCCGAACGTTCGCGGGGCACCGCCGGGCCTGCGCCGGTGACAGCGGCCGGCGACCCCGGGCCCTGCGGCCCCCGCCCCAGAGACCTCGGTCCCCGCCTCGGCGACCCAGAAACTGAGACCCCGGCGCTGCGACCCCCAGCCCCCGCCCGGGAGACCCCCTGCGCCGCTCAGCCCTCAGCCTCCCGGGCCCCGGCGACCCTCGCCCTGCAGAGGCCGCCGCCCGGTCCGGCCGCCCGGGACTCGCGTCCCGCACCACCGTTCCCGGGAAACGCGAGCCGCCAGAGTCGCCGCCGGGCCGGAGACCGGGGAAGCGAGGGAGGGGGCGTCCGCCGGCCGGGCCGCAGGCCATACTGACCGTAGCTGTCGTCCTCCTCCATGGTGCCGGCACCGGCCCCCGCGCCGGGCTCGCCGCTCGCCGCCCGCGTCCCGCCGCGCCTGGCCCCGCTTGCCCCGGCCGGCTCGGAGCCCCGCCCCCGGCCCCGCGCCTGCCGCCGGCCCCTCGCCTCCCGCGGGGCGCCCCGCCCGCCGCCGCCCGCGCGCGCACCCCCCGGCACGCGGCCGCTTCCGGGCACGCGCCTACGCACGCGCGTGCGTCCAGGCCCCGCCCCCAGGCCTAAGGTCCCGCCCCTGCCGTCCGCGCGCACGCACCCCGGCCTGCGGCCGCCTCCGGGCTGCGCCTGCGCACGCGCGCACGCCCAGGCCCCGCCCCTGGGCCTGCGGCCCCGCCCCCCGCGCCCGCACACCCAGGCACGAGGCCGCCACCCCCAGCCCGGGCCCGCCCGAGGCTCCGCCCCCAGGCCCGCCCCTGGGTCCGAGGCCCCGCCCCCAACGCCTCCGCGAGGCCGCGCGGGTTTCGGGTTTCGCAAGGCCGGCGCGGGCCCTCCGGATGGCTCGCCCCGGCAGGCCCACAGCCGGCTGCCCGGCCGCCCACAAAGGCCCAAGGTCGTGTCCGGCCACTGAAGGGCAGGGTAGACCTCGCTGACGTCAACCTCGCAGGTCAGGCCCTCCCCAGCTGGCCAGGGAGGGCCCCGTGGTTGGCCAAAGGTCGCAGAGTATTTGAATTCGGTTACTTCTGCAGTCTGAACCTTAGCACAGTGAATGTCAGAGTTCACTGCTGGATTTACCTGCGTCAGTTTCAAAGAGAGGTGCCTCATCTCCCAGCATTTCAGGATTTGGGTGACCCTGATTTACGCACTTCTTAAATGCCCGCGTTTCTAGACTGTTCCCTACATGTTTATTTCCCTGCACTGGACGGACCAGTCCCCCTCCCACTGGTAAATTGAGTTGTCTTTTGATAAGCATGGGCAGCAGCTCTGCACCTGGAGGTTGGGGACCTGCGCAATCCAGGTGCCATACTCCTTAATAAGTGTCTCCTTGAATTAATCAGTGAAGGGACAAAGGAATGAACTGGAAAGGTCCTTAGAGAACATCCTGATCCATGAACTCTCAGACAAGAAAACTGAAGCCCAAAGAGGTCCCCAGGCCAGGTCACACCTAGGGCTGAGGCAGGACCAGGTCGGTGGCCCTCCCAGGACATTGCCCAACATACATGCTAAACCCCACCCACCCAACTACATTCCTACATGACCCTTCAAAATAATTGCTAATGAGGCAGCAAGAGAATGTAAGAAGGGACCAAATGGGACACTGGGAAATCTGGAGGCCTTTCTCTTTGTGACAAAAAGGAAAATCCCAGTGCTGCAGAATGGCAGCTCCAGAACCCACCTGCTCCCCCTCCAGTGACTTATGGCCCCCCTTCCACACAGAGCACTGCCTCAGGGACTCCATGGAGATCCTCGGACCTCTGGGGCCTTTTAGACCAGTCAAAACCGGGAGTAGAAGGCACACTACTCTCCCTTGAGGGCTCTCCTGTCCCCAGGTCCAACCCCATCTTTGCTGACTTCCCAGCTGTTCCTTCCTGAGGGCATCAGCCTCACTACCACCTTTATGGCCGGTTGTAGTGTATTTTAATCCCCACTACCTTACACGTGTCCACTTTAAAAAACTCGCTGTTAGGGGCCAGCCCAGTGGTGTGGTAGTGGTTACGTTTGCCTGCTCCACTTTGGCAGCCCACAGTTTGCAGGTTTGGACTCCAGGTGTGGACCTACACACCGCTCATCAAGCTATGCCATGGAAGTGTCCCACACACAAAATAGAGGAAGATTGGCACAGATGTTAGCTCAGGGACAATCTTCCTCCCCCAAAAAAGACTTCGCTGATTGATACAAACGCAATGTAGAAGTATATATGTGCTGCTTTTTGCAACAACATTTCTTTCTGGAAGGATACACAAAAAAAGTTGTTAACAAATAAACTGGGAGGAGGGGAGGTTGAGACCTACTTTTCATTTCTATACTTGCTTTTTCATCGTCTTTCTCTGCTGTCTCGGTGTTTTTAAACATGTGATGCATTACTTTTTTTTTTAATTTAGAAAAATAAAGAAAAATGCCACTCTTCCAGCCACTCTCACATGCATCAGCTCTTCCTTAGTTTGGTGCTCGCCATAGAAATGACAAGAGCCTCAATCGGCAGGTGCCTCGGGATCACTCATCACACAGGGGTGTCCAGGACTCTCCTGGTGCGCACACCACTGGCCACCTAAGCACAGTGTGCTATACCCGGGGGCTGCTGGAGGAGAGCTCAGCCCAAGGCCCTGGCACTGCCCCCGAAAGGTCACAGGACCTCTCTTGGACCTTCCCCATCAGGAGGAGGTGTGACCCTTCTCAGCAGCCTATTTCATTACTGGCCAATCCTAAAATATGCTTCCTGAGACTTCTCAATTGTTCTAGAAAACAGAGCAAAGTAATTTCCTCTCATGGAAAAAGAATAAATGAATGAGGAAACGCACTCTGAGCTGTCATTCCAGATCTGCTTCTGATTAGCCTTGTGACCTAGGCAAGCACCTCAACCCCCTGGATCTGTCTCCCACCCACAAAATGCAGCCTCTGCCTACAGAATCGGGGCTTCCACCCAGAACTGACCTCCAAAGTGACAGACCTATTGCTGTCTTCTGCTTGACTTCTACACAGCTGACAGTATTTCTGTTAGACGAGATGGACTTCAACATATCAGCCTAAGGAACCCTAATCCTTACGTCCCATCAGGGGTGCAGCTCTGGCCCACCCTTCTGGTGGCTAAGAAAACTGTCCATTCACAAACAAACGTCCCTCTTAATCTCATGAACGGACTGACCCAGTCTTTGGTGGCGAACCTGGATGTCTCCTGGAAGTCTAAGAAGATGGTCTCTTAGGTACATCCTCCACGTGTCTCTTTTGAATAACTCCTGAAACTAGACACTTCCCTTGTATAGATTATCCTTCTCCTAAAAGGTTGATTCTGGTGGATTTATGAACTTAATCTTCACTGGTTTCACCAGATTGTCTAGTTTACAGGTGACATTAGAGCGAGGAGTCACATTTTGGCCCCAATGTGTCCTTGCGTCTTGATGCGTGTGCTCAGTGAATCAGCTACATTTCGCCCTCAGAACCGACCTGCTTAGATCTGGGGATTCTCCCTTCATCACAGGGCAGCACTGAGGCCCGTCCCCCTTTGCCATCCCCAGAAAATGCAAAGCATTCTCCAGCTGGCTTTCTGCCCTTAACAGTATACAAGTGTCCCTTGCCACCTGAACTCTTGCTCAGTGACCAAAACTCAGGAAGAAAAGCGGTTCAGGTAACACATTTCTCACTATCAACTCCAGACTTGTTCTCTGAGGTCCCACACCCAGTACCTCTGGAGGGGGAGGGACTTGTGTGGATGCTAATTACTTGATTAGCATGGTCTTGACTGTTTACAAATTCCCTTAACTTTACGTTGTTTCATTACAACAGGGTTTTCAAAGAGCAGGTCCTGACTCTTGTTGGTTGAGAAACCAACCATCATTAGATGAAGAGAACATAGAGTAAAATAGGAAAAAATCGGCGTCTATCTCATGTAATAAGGATAATGTTTGTTTTGGCTGTGTATGAATGCATACACGTGTCCACTGGGTCGGGATTTAACATACTTTTCTGACCACAGGTCACTGTCAAAGACATGTCATTAGATCCCATTCGTGATGGAGGGATCATTAGATGTTCTCTCTCCCACAGATTTGGAAACGGAGGCTCACAGAGGTCTCAGGGCAGAGTGGGAGCCACCAGGTCGGCTTCACAGGCTACTTGTGTCCTCAGCCCCTGGAGCATGATGAGACCACAAAGGGGAGAGCCAGGAGCAGGGAGAGGGCAGAGCAGCAGGTGCACTGGCGGAGGCCCTGGAACTCCGCGCCAGTCTGCCGGTTCTAACCCAGACCTCTTCCCTCTTCAGAGAACCTGGAAAACGGGTCTGGGCTCCCTGCAGGCCTCTCCCTGTGGTCTCTCCTCCTTAGTGGTTGATCCACCTAATGACTATTGTTTTTTGTGGGGTTTTTTTGGCGAAGATTAGCCCTGAGCTCACATCCGTTGCCAATCCTCCTCTTTTTGCTGAGGAAGTTGGCCCTGGGCTAACATCCGTGCCCATCTTCCTCTACTTTATACGTGGGATGCCTGCCACAACATGGATTGATAAGTAGAGTGTAGGTCCGCGCCTGGGATCCAAACATGCAGATCCCAGGCTGCTGAAGCGGAACTCACGAACTTAACCTCTATGCCACCAAGCCAGACCCCTAATGACTAATTTTTTTTAAGTTGGTGTTTCCCTTCTGCTGTCCCTGCCTTATATAATAATCTCAAAAATAGAATTACGAAGGAAGTTATTTAAGCAGAGGTAACCCAAAATATTTTGGGGGTTGGGCTCAGCAAGGGCTGAGAATTACCTCAGGAGAACACCTGCTGCACGAGAAGATGGGGCTCAGCTGGGCCTGCCAGCTGTCACTGCCCAACCCCCACAGGAGCCCGTCTTACTCCCTGAGACCAAGGTCAAAGGGTGGTCGAGGCAGGGCAGCAGCTCTTCTAGAAGACAGCCTCTGATCCCTCCCAACCCAGTGGAGTGGGCCGAACAGGCATTTGGTTCTGGGGTCCTCAATAAATACAAGACAGGGGCCTGGGCAGTTCAGTCTGGAGCCATCCTTGCCTGACTCAGCAGTTCTGCAGTCTGCACTCTGGGGCGGGAGGCACTTAACACACACACACTGGATCGCTCACACGGGCTGAGATCGGGGCATTGTCTTGCTTTGAAACCCCCAGATTTTATTTTGCTAAAGCTTGCAGTTTCTTCTATGGGTGAATGGCACTTAAAATCTGTTTGTAATGGAACTTGATTGTATCCAGCTGTCACCAACTGTTCCCATGCCACCCAAAAGACGGCTGGCCACGTGCCACACAGTTCGGGCTTTCAGTTCAAATAGAGGAGCTAATGCTCTAGTTCCCGCCAGACTTTGCCTAAATGTTTTCACTTGCGGAAAAAACAAAGAGGGGGGGGCCGCCCGGTGGCGCAGCGGTTTAGTCTGCGCTTGGCAGCCCGGGGTTCGCGGGTTCGGATCCCGGGCGCCCGCCGACGCACTGCCTGTCAGCCACGCCGTGGCGGCGTCCCATATAAAGTGGAGGAAGATGGGCACGGATGTTAGCCCGGGGCCAGTCTCCCTCAGCAAAAAGGGGAGGATTGGCAACGGATGTTAGCTCAGGGCTGGTCTTCCTCACAAAAAAAAAAAAAAAACAACAAAAAACAAAGAGGGGGCAGGGGCTCAGGCTCAGAGAAGGCAACATCAAGGAGAACTGGTGCAAGGACAATTTCTGAGCCAGTGACATCGACGGAGGGTGGGTTGGCGGTTTTCTGAGCAGAGTCCAAATGCATGGTCACAAACTGTGCTTCCTTAAGCAGCTTTTCCAGTTCACTCAGTCAACAAAGTCTTCCTGAGTGTCTGGAAGTGCTGGGCCCTGCTGGA
The DNA here is from genome assembly GCA_031878705.1 of Tapirus indicus. NCBI lineage: Eukaryota > Metazoa > Chordata > Mammalia > Perissodactyla > Tapiridae > Tapirus > Tapirus indicus. Next base: position 57,013,991 of record CM062932.1, read on the forward strand.
GACAAAGACCACTGCTCCCTGCCGATGGGAAGTATCTGACTGTGGCCACGTAAGACAGAACACAGAGGAATGACACATTCAAAAGGGGAGAAAGAAGTACATTAAACACAGATCATTTCTAATATCACAAGAGCAAAAAACCACATCAGGTACATTTTAACAATCCCAGCCGTTAGCGTGGGGTGATGAAGGCTGATGGATTCATTCAACAACACAGCTGTGAAAGTCACTGGTTTAAGTGAAAGCATCTGAACTCCCTAAACGCCTTTCATAGCAAGTATTTGCCATGTACTTTGGTTCTGGATGTTAAAATCTGGTCCATAGGCCAGATGGAGAAGATGGCAAGAAACCACCTAAATACCTAGAAACTGCTTAAGGGACAGCACTTTTGTGACCGTGCTTCTTGCATGACTTGCAATGGATATCTAACAGCCGACCGAGTGCTACCACTTCTTCTAATCACCATCCTCCGAAATGAAGCAGACAGGGAGAAGCACCAGTGAAAAGGGGCACGCAAGGCCCACAGCATGAGAATGATGAGTCACGACAGATTCAACCTAACCTCCGCATTTTACAGAGGACACCCCAGAGAGGGGCCGTAACTGACCCACGTCCACGCTGCGAACTCACGGTAGAGCCCCAATTAGAACACAGGTCTTGATTCCCAGTCTGGTCTTCTTTCCATCGTAAGTCACAACTCCAACCTGGCTCTACCTTAATCCTTTTAAAGCAGGAACGGTGTGCAGCAGCTGTCCTTGAGAAAGCAGCCAGCCTAAGCGAAGACTCTGCTCAGAGTCAGCAGGCTCCTCGCTCGGGCACCTTGCAGAGGTCCATTTCCTTGACTCCTAGAGTGCTTTCCAAGGACTGCAGAATGTCAAGCTGGACGGCTGCCCAGAGGTCCCCAGGGGGCCGTGGAAGGTTGGAGAGGCAGGATGGGTCTGGATTACAAATACAGCAGACCGTGTATTATCTGAGTGGTGGTGGAAAGCCTTACGTCGGGGAATGATTTGATTAGGGTTCCTTGTCTTGAAAGACTGTGCAGGGAGCCAGGAGAGCAGAGCAGGAAGCAGGTCGGCTGGAGGTTGGAGAACTGGTTAGAAGACTGAGTCCAGGAGAAAAATGATGGCACCCAAACTGAGGCAGACAGCGGGGATGGGAAAGACAGAAGGAATTTCAAGACATCCATGTAGATAAACCAGGCTTCCATCACTGACGTGTGTGGGAGTAACGAGAGGGAGTGCTGAGGGTGGCAGCCATGTTTCTGTCTTTGGCAACAGGGTAGATGGTGGGCCCCCAGTCACAGGAGGGACACAGAAGGAGCAGGACACAGATAAGAGGAGGGCAGACAACACAATGGATTTGGTCTGGGTCGTGAATTTGCCAGGAAGGTACCAAACTGGGGGATATGTTGATTGATTGGAGTTGATCAATTCTGGCTACATCTACACATCTAGTGCTCATCAGATGCAGCAGGTTTAACATTTAAGGGACAGGAAAAGGAAGTCTTCAGGGAGGGGAAGTGAACAGTGTCAAGTCCTGAAAGGAAGTCGTGGCAAACGCCCATCAGATCTGGGCACTGGGTCAGTGAGTGCAGCGATGAGGGTGGAAGGCAGACCGAGGACTGTGGAGAAGGACGCAGAGAGAGCAAACTGAAGCTCAGCTGAGGGAGAGGGTGGCTGGGAGACACAGAGACAAGGGGGCTTTTTTAGGGTGGCAGACACTTGAACGTGTTCATGAGAGGAGGAAGGGGGAAATGAGACAGGAGGCCGACAGGGTAAATCCTGGAGCAAGGTCCCCCAAGCGGTGGAAGGGATTGTTCTCAAGAGCACAGGTGTGGTACCAGCCCTACAGAGGGGACGCCTCTTCCAGCGTCCAGTCTGCAGTGGAGGTCCCCACAGAGGGTCAAGGGTAACAACCTTCCGTCTACACATTTGACCTCCTCCCCAAACTCACACCCTACTGACCACTCCACGTGAGAACCATTGATCACAGCAGTGAGTCTGAGCGTGGTCCCCGCCCAGCAGGATCAGCATCCCCTGGGAACCCCACCCCAGACCTGCTGAATCAGAACATCGGGATGAGGCCCAGCAACCTGTGTTTCAGTGACTCCTCTGGTGATTCTGATGCTTGCTTAAATTTGAGACACTGGACCAGAAGGGCGGTTCTCAGTGCTGGCTGCCCAGTAGAATCACTCAGGAAGGTTTTAAATGCTGGTGTCCAAGCCTCACCCCCAAGACGCCAGCTCCATTCGTGTTAGTACTAACTAGCTCTCCCAGGTGATTCTGCTGCTCCAGGAGTGATGGAACCACTAGGTTAGAGGGAGAAAAGAACGGATGGAGACAGAGAGAAGTTGGTTTGTTTTGTTTTTTGGTGTTTTATTTGGGAGTGGGAGAGGAATCTGCAGCGGGACTAGGATTCACTCACCACGAGTAAGGGGCACGCAAGCAGCAGGGGGCAAGAACATCTGGAGAACCACGGGGGGACGGGAGGGACCGCCTGAAGACCAGAGACAGGAGCCAAAGGGCAAGCAGAGCCTGAGGAGGACTGCAACCAGCCAGGCAGCCGACGGCCCCCTCCTTTGTACCAGCTGGTCCTGATGCAGAAGAGGGGAAGGAAGGTCCCAGCGGCCCAGCGGGGTCCGGGGAAGACTGCAGCAGGGGCCCCTCCAGGCATGAGCGTGGGCTAAAAGGAGGAGCCAGTGCAGGTGACACCACGAGGTCCCGAAGGCCAAGGGAAAACCACACCGCTGAGCACCTGCCAAGAGTCGGGCATCATACAATCTATCCTCACAGCCACCGGAGGAGAGGACTGCCACCGCCTCGTTTCACCACGTCACCCACGAGGCTGTCCATGCTACCAAGACTCAGGGCAGGGATTCACACTTGGCCTTCCTTACCCCATGCCACCAGCCAGCATTTCACGGGGCTGGGGGTCATACTCACTGCTACAGTGACCCTGATGTCGGGCCCGAGCTTCTAAAACGGATGCCCACCCGGTTCCCTGGGTGTCCAGCATCTGAACTTTTTCGGGAGACTCAGAGCTCGCCAATCGCCTGCTTCTCGCACCTGTGATTCTCCCTCGGTTCCCTGTTAACACGTAAATACCCAGGCTCGGCTGCACTACTGCCACAGAATCGGGCACCCACCAGAGACCTGCCTGATGCTGACAGCTGGCCGCCTGCCTCGCTGGTATTACCTGGCCCTACCACTCGACTGACTACACAAGCTAGAAGTCGTTCCCCTACCCTGAACCTTCCCTCTCATCTGTTACCTCTCCTTTAATTCCATCTCCAAATAGCCACGTGACCCCACCTCCACTGCTCCTGCCAATGTCTTAGCTCCAGCCCTGAACACTTCTCAGCCGGCCTGTTGGACTGGTCATCCTCACCCGTCTTCTCCACTCCACCCCCACCTCCCAGGCCTTCCCGCACACTGCCGTCAGCCTCAGGTGTCCAAAAAGCAACTCAGACCTGTAAACCCTTGCTGAAAATGCAGGAACTCACCGTAACTCTCAAGACATACAAAGGCTGGCATGATGCAGTTCTTGCCGAAATTATCCACCAAAACATACCCTGTGCTTCTGCTTCGTCGACGGACAGGGTTATTCAAGTGAGCCCTGCCCAGCTGGCCCCTCTCGCCTTCCCACACTGTTCAAAGCATCACCTCGTCCCCGAGGCCACATCAGGCAGAGCTAGCCACACCCTCCTCATGGTTCCCACCTGGCACTGTCAGTCTTGCCTTGGAGACCAAGGCTGCCTTCGAGAATCCTGGCCTTGTTCACCTTTACACATGCCCGGGACCACCACAGAGGTTGGAAAACAGTGGCAACAATGAAAAAGCTAGACTCTTGCCTGTATGACCACCCTGCCCCAGTTGTATTATCACCAGCCCTACCTGGTCTCAGAACCCCCACCCCATCTGCTGCCTACCCTGTGACTTGGAACCCTGGAGCATGAGCTTGGTGGTCAGACAGGTCTCTGAGCTGCATCAGTCACCCCAAACTCTCTCCCACCCCGCAGTGCGCCCCCTGTGGTTTGGGTCCACGTGCTGCCTCGCTTCACCTGTTCTTACTTTGTTTTCACCTCGTGAGCTGTCTGGCTAAACCCCCCTCCAGTGACTGGGACAAAGAGAGTCCCTGTGTTTTAGGGGTACATTTGGGTGGGGGGCTCTGGGGAGTCACTGGAGGGAAGGACGAGGTAAGGGGCTGTGGTATTCGGAATAGAACCCACTGGCTAGAAACCTGCCTCTGCCCGGGACCCGCTCACAGCGCTGCTCTTGCCGAACGTAACCTGGTCACAGGCGTCTCTGCAGGGACCTGCTGACCCTCCTGCCTGACCCCCAACTTCCAGGACACGTGATCAGCAAGACCCGGACGCTCTTGCTCAGCACAAACGGCCGGGCCTGACAAGACCAGCCATTCCAAACGCGAGCCCAAGTTAAATGCCTGTATCGACCCTGGATTCCAGTCCACGCAAACAAAAGCCTTCCTCACTGCGCCCCTGCCCTGTGGCTGGGGAAGTGGCTGGGCTCGGCCACATCCCGCACCCTCTCTCCATCCTGCCCAAGCTGGAAGGATCCAAAATCCGAGGCCTGTGTCACTCTTGCCAACTGTGAGAAAGTTTCGTAAAACCTATTACTTCTCCCCATCTTTCCCTGCAGAAATCCAAACATTACTCAGTAAAAAAAAATTCACACAACAAACCTCAGTGGAATGATATTGTTTCCAAGTTTCCTCTATACGATACTCATTGAAAATCACCCACAAAACTTAGCAAGCCGTTTCAAAGGATTCCTCTGTCTTCTTAAATTTAAATAAATGTCTTCATTAATACATTTAAATAAATGTGTTTATTCCCCTTTATTTGTAACGACCTGTCCCAAACATTCCCACCAGAGAGCTGCAGCGCATTCCCACTCACTGCCGGGCCACCTGACGGCACAGGATAACCTTGCATCATCCCGGGGAAAACAGACCGGGCGCTGTGATGTCAAAGGAAAAAGACACAGACACAGGCAGGACTCACAAAAACGCGTTATTTTATTGCACCAAGATCTTGGCAACAACTGGGGCTCCTCAGCCCCTGAAGCGGAGGCACAGGCTCGGGACATGGACCTGCACGCACACACAGGTGTCGCTGCACAACCACGACACGGGCGGGTAAGGTGACACAGGACCACCTAGAGAAGCGGCCCCTCCCACACAGGCCCCTGCTCCCGCTCCACTTCAAGCTCAAAGTTAAGTTAAACCCATATTCTAAGTCAACCGAGTGACTGCGATGATAAAAGCTTTAGTTATTTATATATATTTATATATGTACACGTCACCTAGAATTTGGACTGATTTTCTGGTCCTATCCTTTCCTTTCCCAGTTTGGCTGATTTTCTGTGGAAGGGAAGGGCTCACCTCACTTTACAGTGATAAATATTGCAGAAAGTCAGGCCAGTGCTCATTATGGCCCAAGAGATAATGGACACATTTTTCTCAGAAAAAGGTTTTACAATTATACAGCAGAGAAAGGAAAAGACTGATTAGGAAGAGAGGAGGGAAAGAAAATAAGGAAATAAACTCTGTGCTAGCAGACCACTGAATTTTCCTTTTTGAACTACAGGACATCACAGAAAAATATGCCCAGGGAAACAGTCTGCACAGGAATGAACGCCAACACCTCAGGAGGGACAAATCCTGCCCAGAAAGGCACCTGCCTTCCCCCCGAGACAGCAGACGAAAAGCCCCCGAGCACGGGACGGGCCCTCGCCTCTGAACAAGGGGCGGCCGGCATGCAGACATCAGTCCTCTGAAAAAAGAGCAAAAGGCTCCCGGGCTAGCGTAGGCAAAGCCCCATTCACTCTGCTGGGACCAGAGCAGCCGGCTCAGGCCACTGGTGTGATTATTCTGCCCACCTTTTTAAAAGAGAAATATAAAAACAGGAAGAAAAACAAAAAGGAACTACCCACATGAAAAAATTAACGTATCTCTCCGTACAAAAAATGTAACGCTTTTCTTCAATACCACCAGGATCTCCCCAGGCCCCAGAGCAAGGTGGCAGAGCAAACAGCAGTGCTCAGTTAGGAAAAAAGTGGCGAGCGGTGCCAGGCGCCTCAAACCACGAGGAAGGATGGGTCTGAAGGACGGTCCACAGCAGACGTCAGTCCATCTCCAGCGCGACGTTTCCAAGAGGAGAGGAAGCAGAGACATACACTGAGGAATCACTTTCAGATTTACTTCCACACCATCTACGACTGAGTCATTCATCTTTTTTCAGGAAAATACCACCTTCACTGAGGATTTCCCACATTTATTAAATTACAAGTTCGCAGGCACAGCTTGAGCAAGATGAGAAAGTGATCTTCTCGAGTTACACAATCATCTAAATTCAGAAGCACTCACAAAATTGAGCAAACGAAGCCAGTATTTGCATATTAGGGAAAAGAAACATATTGCTAACGGAAGCCACAGGCCTGGTAAAAAATAAACGTTTATATTAAGTAGTAAAATAAAAGGAAGATTCTACCCCAAGACCACCACCTCGATAGAGACCCACGGGTTACTGCAGCTGCAAGGGAAGGTGCGGCAAAGCCGCCTCAGAATAAATAGCAGCCTGAAAAGCAGATGTGTCCACACATCATTTCGACCCCCACCCCACCCCAGAATAGCCTTTTGCTCTCCAGAGATGGTCCAGAGTTTCTTGCAAGGGAGAGATGCACTGGCAGGGCTGCTTCCCAATTCCAGAAAAGGGAGAGGTGGCCGTGTGGGGCTGGCCTTGGGCTCTGACTCTCTGAGGGTGGACAGGTAAGGCATACAGACGGGCCCCCGCCGGAGGGAACAGGGAGGGGCAGCGTGCAGGACCAGAAGGCAGCGCCAGCCGCCAGGAGCAAGTGATAGCTGGCTCGTCGAGAAGAGCAACTAACCGTACGCGGTCATCCCATGGGCACTGGAGGACACGCCGGGAGAGACGCAGCCGCCGTCCTCCCCTGCTCTCTCCCGCAGCCCCGGACAAGATGTCCCTGTCCAGGAACACAGGACGCTCACCCCTCCCCAGCTGATGTGCTGCCGCCTGCTCTTCACGGCACTACGTGGTCTGTCACAGTGCCTGCTGTGTCACCAGCAGTCCTGACCCACAGAAGCCCAGAGTCTCCGTGGGCTGTCCTCCCACGGCGGCTCACAGTGCAAGGCCTGGAGGGAACAGGGCCAGTGGAGTCCGCCAGGCTGCTCTTCAATCCAGACGCACAGTTCCCAGGAAGTGACGCCTCATCTGCGGAGGCTGCGGGACAGAGGACATTGTTCCTGTTCCTGACAGAGAGAACGAGACCCTGGGAGTCCCACCACCACCCTCCAGTGTGCATCCAACACAGGGAGTGACATGCGACACAAGACGGAGCTTGGAAGCACAGCATGGTCCTCTGCACGTGACGGGTGTGTGTGTGCACTCCCCACTCCACACCACACACCCACATTCCACACACCATTCACACCCCCCACTCCGCACCACACACACACGCACACCAGACACTCACACATCACACACTGACCTACCTCGACAGCAGCAAATTCAGCGGCGGTAGCTGAGGCTGGCGGCCTTAGCTGGGTGAGTCACAGACCAAAAGTTCCGTCTACTCTGAAGTCTCTGGAAGGCGTTGAAGTTTCTTTTCTTCTCTCTCTTGAATTTTTTCATTTTCTTTTCCTATATTGAGAATCACGGGTGTCACAAATCCCAAAAAGGGCTCCCCCTGGTCCCAGGGCTCCTTATCGAGTACCTACTATGTGCGGGCTACCTACTATGTAGTGCAGATTCTCAATGTGCTATATAAACTGACAGATTCACCCCTCATGTGACCTCTGGGTGTGGTCCCCACTACCCCACTTCACTGATAAAGGAACAGAAGCAACTGGAGGACAAGTGCCTTGCTCACGTCCACACACGTTCACAGTGGCCAAGCTGGCACATGGACCTGGGCAGTCTGACTCCAGTCTCGTCCTTGACCCCTTGACAATGCTGCTGCCACTTCAAACTGCCCAGAAAGTTCAAGTTCTCCCTGACCCGGCCCTCAGCTGAGTGACTCCGAAGTGCTTCATCACACCAGTTCAACCAGACACCATACCTTCCCCCGATCGAACTCTTCGTCCCAATCGTCAATTACTGTGGCGGTGCGGGCCAGCCTGCTGTCTTGAATGGCATCCTGACTGACAGCCGACACCTCGCCATCCCATGTCAAAACTACACAACAGACACACGGGCGTTGGTACCTTTGTAGATTCCCAGCTACCCTGTGGATTCACTTCAAGAATGAAGTTTACAAACTAGGCCCACTCCTAATTTCTCAACATTTTTGAGTGCCACCTTTCAGTGAGAATGGACATGTGGAGAAGGAGAAGGGGAGGGACAGAGTGGTTTCCGGTGGACAGGACAGTCTGTGCTTCTGTCACGGAAGAGCAAACGTTGTTAACTCTCTGTATCACCAACCCACAAAGTTTAGTCCTTTTTAAACTCATGCCCTCACCTGAGAAACAAAGATCTCACGCTCTTCCCCCAAGTCTGAATTAGAAGAACAACGTTCTGAGTAAGAACTCGAGAGCACGTGCTGGAGGGGTTTTCAGTCCACTCCCTTCCCTGACCCAGAGATCCTAACATTCTCCCAGGCCGGCCCACCCTGCTGATCTGCTCTCCCCCTCCTCCCAGACCCCACGGAGAAGCTGGTCTGGATCCCTCTACAGACAAAACCCACCCACAGGGACCAGTTCTTGACCTTCGTGCAACGCTTGTGGGGGTCAGAGAGGATTACAACAGACTTCTACATTCCTCTCCCATTTCGACAGCCAAGCAATGCCTGCGCTCTAGGCTCACAGCACCCCAGGATGCATCGCAGGCCTCTCCACCCCCAAAATAAGCTGATCGTAGGAAGACAGAAGTCCAGACTCAAAACCAGTACCTCTTCTCCCGTAAGCTTTATCAGATGAATACTTGAGCAATTCCTGGACCACATCGGATCCTCTCTCTCTGTTCCAGGATATAAGAGGAGCCTGTCCCAGCCCTGCAATCAGAGAAACATTTAGATTCATTTAAAATAAACCACTGAGGAAATGATCACACACCTTTTACTTATAACGGAACTGCAGAACTTACTAATGACAAATGCCTTAGAGAGTATGTAAAGCCAGCTTTTCCTTCCTGCCTGACGAGGGAGCTGATGATGATCACTACTCAATACAAGAGGCTACCGTCCAAATCAACTCTTGAAAAAGATGAAGATCCAACCCGAACACCGAAAATAACACAAAAAAACCTGTAACCAGCAGGGAGTCCTGGGCCTGATGGAAGAAGGGAGAGGATGGGCTCCAGATGGAACGTACCTTACCTACAGGGAACTAGCCAGAAACAAGGTATGGTGTGAAGTGACGGGACTGGGGAAGTGCTAACCCCGTCACAGCTTCGAAGGCAAGCTCCTCAGTCTCCCAGCCCTGTCCCAGAAGAGCCTGGCCACCAAGGCCATCTGGACTATGACAACACTGACCGTCCCTCATCTGGGTTCTAGAAACAATGTCTGAACTGGTCTCGGCCTCTGCCTGGTCCCCTCCACTGTCCACCACCACTGCCGGAATGGACTCACCTGCCTAAACACAAGCCTGACCTCGCCTCTCCCTGCCTCCAATTCATCAGTGACCCCGTGACCTTCAGGCTCAGTGCCCCGAGCATGACAGTGTCCACAGTGCCCACTGCCCGCCCCCAGGGCCTGTTCCTGCTGCCCTCTGCAGCCTCTTCTTCCGCCACTTCTCAGCAGTTTGGGCCCTGGTGGTCATGCAGAGCCACCCACAACGCTCTCCAGTCTCTTAGCCAAGAAAGCCCTTCCCCATTTAGCCAACTCCTCTGAGGTTCAGGACTGAGAGCAAACCCATGGGGGTCTGGGGGTCCCCAGAGCCCCAGCACCTGCCTGCTGCGCACCTACTGCTCTGGGCCGGGTGGTGAGCTCTGAGGCCCAGCAGCATCTCCCATACGGTCAATGTGCTAACAAAGCGACTCCCGTGATCTGCTAACTACCACCACGCCACCCTGTTGCCACTTCCGTGCGGCCTCTTCTACAACCACATACGGGCCACCTGATGTAACCTATTCTTCACTGCCCAGCAGTAGTGTCTTGCAACATAATTAATAAAATTCCATCTTTATTCACAAATCCATTTCTCAGGAGTTTGCCCCTGAAAGCACTAACATAACTGGGTCCCCAGACTGCAGAGCAGACCTCACAGGATCTGCCGCCTGGTGGGCCCCCTCCCGAGGAACCGATGACTTTCTCTCCCCTTCGTTTAACAGACACATTCTATCAGGAGAGCCCAGCCAGCCCTGAAGGAGAAAAGAAAAAACAAGAAGAGTCGCTTGGGGGTGGTGCCTTAGCCACAGGCATGTAAGGCCTGGGGACAGCAAGGGCACCGGGAACCCCAACAGCAAGAGGCCACGTTATCTTCGGAAAGGCCCAACCACAAAAAGAGGCAGAGGAAGGTTAACTTCTGACCCCAACTCTACAAGTTCAAGCATCACAGAAAAACTCCAGGCTGGGAGGCCCAGGAGTCATTTAAGAGGGAGCTGTAGGCGGGAACGGCCTTGAATCAGAAGAAACACTGCGCTAACAGACGTGCGAAGTCTCTCATGGGGTAGTTTCGGCTGAATGCTTTGCCAGGTGAGGGAGCTGTGACCCAGCTGGGCAGCCGGCTTGCCCAAGGGGACAGACTTCAGGCAGAGGGAGGAGGCCTTCACCTGGCCCAGAGGCCCACCCTCTCCTCATGGTGCACACCTGTGCGGTCCCCAGGACACCGGCCGTTCACAGCGGGTGAGGGCCCGCTCCCAGGGACAGCAGAGCCCCTGTGGCCTTCGGGGTGCTCGTTCTCTTCTACTTCCTGCCGTGACTCCTGCTTCCTTTTCTTCTTTTTCTTTTTCCTTGGAGATACTGCAGTGGTCTCTGGCTCGACAACGTCCGAGGGGGAGCAGCTCCTGGGAAGTCAGAGTCAACGGTCAGCTCCGAGCAAACTGAGGTCAAGCACCACAGGAACTTCAACTTCAGCTGGCACGTGCCTCAACTCTGCAGGAGAGCCACCCCGAGAGTCAGCACCCGAACCTGACCCGGAGGACAAAGCCTGCTCATTGTCCCCAAGACAAGCTGGGGGATGTCAGAGAGCAAAGCACACAACTACATTTTTAATCCTAACTGAAGCAAGTCCTACAAACTGGATGATGTGACCACAGAGCCTGGCTCAACCTGGGGTCATGAGACCACCCTGCACTTATAGTGCTGGCCAGGTCTGGAATGCTGCCGTCCACTCGCCGTCCCACTGAGACGCTTTACGAAGTGGTCACGTTCTAGAAGTCCAGCCAGGATGCTGTATTTCCAGATGACACCCACCTGGGAGTGGACTGTGTTTGTATGGCTGTCCCACTCGCTCTTACCTGTGCCAAGGTGGGTCCTGGTGGAGGCAGTCTTCTCCCCCAAGGCCCTCCGCTCCCTTCTTCCTCCTCTTCCTGTTGCTCACGTGGTGGCCGTCCGTCCCGCATCCCACTTGCTGGCCATTCACCAGGTGCTGGCCGTTCACCTGTTGCTGTTGGCCTTCTTCCTCCAGTCTGTCCACTGGCAGCTCTGCCCAGCCCTCTTTCCTGTGCTCAGGGCCCCAGTGCTGCCTCTGTGCCTGCCCCTCCCGTAGGGGGCAGGCATCCATGTCCTCCGTGCGCTTCCTCTTCTTCCTCCTCCTCTTCCCTGGAGGGGCTGTCGCTGCTTCCCGTGTCACCGAGCCCAGCCCCTGGATCTCTCCTGTGGGGTTCTTCTTCCTCTTCTTACAGAGGCTGTGAGGGGACTCGCCAGCCTCTGGCAGCTGGTGTGGAGGGAACCAGAAGCCCCCATTGACCTGAGGCAGGGGAGCAGAGGTGGGGGAGCAGCTCGGTGGGTCTGAGGTCCGGAGAGGTTGGGGGCTACTGGACACCGATGCAGAGCGGGGGCCGAGGGGGGGCTTCAGATGGCTGGATGATCTGGGAGCAGGTGAAACAGCCCTGTAAGGACAGTGGGGCAGTGAGGACAGGCTGTTCTGAGATGCAGGCAGAACTCTTTCTTCTGGCTCACCCTCAGCCCCCTTCCCTTCCAGGTAAGGATTTCAAACGGTTCTTCCTCCATGATTCTCACATATACATAAGCTAGAAAAATACAAGCTAACGATAAAATTCAAATCTACTTAAGATCGAAGTTAATAAGAATCGTTTTATATATATATATATATCTTAGTTTCTTGTCACCAAGCAGTTCAAAGTATTTTTATAAATTCAAATGTTTTCAATTTTCAGTACAAATGTGTTCCAAGAGGAAAGCTTCACTAAGCAACAAATTTCCAACCTCCAAGTCTCGAGGTGTTCAAGGACAGGGAGTGAGCCTTATAAGACAGGGGAGTACAGGCCTATGCGTCTTCCACTAAACTTGGGATGCCAGAAAATCAGGGACACAGATTTTATAGCTGGATTATCGATTATACAGCAAGGTGAGTAAGGACAAGATCTAGAGTGGTGTTAGGTCAGACTCCTGGCCTCTTGCTAGCTGTGTGACCCTGGAAGTTGACTTCCCACTCTGAGCCACAATTTCCTCATTGTAAATCAGTGACAATCATGTTTATCTCAAGGGGTTACTGAATTAAACAAGTCTGTCATCGTCATCACTTAAACCAGAACAAACTATGATAGACATACAAACAGTACTACTACGTCATGTTACTGTTTTCTGGTGTTAAAAAAAAAATTATATGTCAAAGAAACACAGAAAAAACACTTAATAAATGCCTTAAATGTTTAAGGACCGACCATGTGCAAAAATATTGTGCTAGGTACAGTGGTGCGAGTGTGAGAGAGGAAGAGGCTGTAGAGTCCTGGGCGGAGGGAGCATGTGGTCAGACAGCACCCGCCCGCAGTGCAGGAGGGAGGCCGGCCGAGGCGCAGCTGGATGGAGGTGAGAGTGTGGTGGCCACAGGAGCGCCCACAGCAAACACCAAATCTACCCAAACCACCTCACGGCCGTGCCCCACCTTCCTTCCTCCCTCCCCAGCTGCCAGAGGCCCTGACAGCCCCATCAACCACCAGACAGCCATTTATCAGTAATTCTCAGCTTTCTGCCACTCAACACACTACGAGATATGAGCACCCAGTATGTAAGGGGTGGGGTGGGGGGACCCAAACCTCTGGGGGTCCCGAAACCCGTGAAGGAGCCCTCAGAACCCACAAAACCGCACCTCCCTGCTCCAGAAGCCAGCAGGAAGCTCCAGAAGCCAGCAAGACGTAGATGGCCCAAGGAGCCTACTTGAGAGACTCTGGGGTCTAAGGAGACAGACCACGCCCTGCTCAGAGCTAAGCCTGGGGCATTGTTGCTGGGCCATGCCAGGTGATCCTGGCAGCAAGAGGACAGCCCTCAATGACGTCACAGGGCTGAGCTCACATGAGGTCTGCTGAGCTCCCACCTTTCTCTCCCGCTGTGGAGTCTGTCGGGTGGCGGAGGGGCCACAGGACAGAGCAGGTCACAGCGCACCTGAGTTACCACGTGGATATGGCGCACAGATGGAAAAGAAGACAGAAGTAAAAACATCAGGACTGCAGAGAGCAATCCACCCTGGCCAGCCGAAGCTCCTTTATCAGACGGAGACCGAGAGAACAGGAAGGACTCGGTGCAGGACGGCACCCTGTACCCGCCCAGGGCACACCACTGTCCATCCTGCCAGGCTGGTAACCTTGCAACTCTTCACCAGCCAAGTGCATGCCAACCACAGGGAGAAGCGAAGGGCCTGCGCCCGCGGCTTACCTGATTGTGTGGACAGGCCAGGCGGAGGTGACGACAGGGTGAGTGGTTTTCCTGGGGGAGGTGAGGCCGGAGGACGGTGAGAGGGCAGGTGGACGGAGGTCATTGCCGGTTGCCCTCCGCAGGGTGCTGGCCTGCAGTTATTGACATAAATAAAAACTTGGTGGTCTAAAAAAGGTCGCCGTGAGTGGAGAGGGCAAATGGAAATAAAAAAATAAAAAATAAAAATGAAACAGCCCAGAAAGGAGGATGAGGGAGGGGACAGAAAGAAGAAAAAACGGGGGAGGGGAGGGGTGGGGGATGGTAGAAGAAGAACCAGAAGTGTTTTTGGTTAGAAACAAAAAGGAGAAAAGAAAGGAAATTCAAACAAAAATCTCAGCATGACAATTACATCACCGAGCTCCGTGCTACACGGAGGTGCCCGCCAGCCGCGCCCAGAGCTCCCTGCTGGGCCTCCGCCCCGCCCTCCCTCTGAGGCTCCTCTGGGGCATGTTCTCCACAGACAGACACGGAGACCTGCTCTCTCGCCCCAACCTCCATCAGCCACACCCGATGACCGGAGGTCCCTGGAAGCCCCACCGCCTTCACCCCAGGACAGCCCCTTGTGATCTGCAGACATCTGGCAACGCCTGCAAGGACTGTGCTCCTCTGGATCAAGGGAGGCCACGTGCCTACAGTTTTCCCGCTCCCCCCAAACTACAGTCGAATCTGCTCTCTGGCCCCCCGACACAGCTCCGGCGACGGGATGCCCACACACCCACCTTCTTGGCAGAAAGGGCCAGTTTTTTGGCTGGTGGAGGAGACAGGATGTTCGCGGGCTCGGTGGCGGTGTTGCTCAGGACCGGGGACTTCGGCTTCACCACCTTAGAGCCTTCTCCGTTTGGCAGCGCTTTGGAGTGGCCAGCGGTGGAAGAGTTTGTTCCCTGAGGATCACACAAGTGGGTAGCTGTGCTCTTGGGGGCCTGGGGGGGCTCGGCGGGGTCGCTGCTGGCAGAGTGCTCTGGGCTGGAACTGCTGGAATCCCTCCTCTCCGGGGCGGAGCTCTCGTTGCCCGCCTTGGGCCTGTGCCCGTTGGCAGTCACTCCAGCCGGAAGCTTGGGTGAGGTAGAGAGGACGGCGCCCCTGCCGTCCCAGAAGCCCTGCCTGTGGCTCTCAGACCTGCTGCCGCTCAAGTCGCTGGTGCCGTGGAACCCCTGAGAAGTTTTGGGTGATGGGGAGAAGTGCTGTAGGGGAGCCGATTTCTTGACCTTCTTTCCAGACTCATCCAGAACAGTCGGCAGGTGTGTGGGTGTTTTGGAGAGTCGTGGGGAAGGGGACGCCAAGGGCGGCCTTGGAGGGACGTATCCATTCTGCGACTTCAGGCCTGACAGGGAGCCATTCCTGGAAACGGGCACACCTGTCTCTTCAGCGGTCTGCAGCTTCTTCATCGTCGCAGGCTCTAGTCTCTAGAGGGGAACAGAGCAGAGGACATGGTCAGACCCGGCGATCTGCCCACGGGTCGAAGCATGTTGCGCAGCCAGCCAGGTCTCTGGTGAGCAACTCGACAAATTCTTTATATGGACACACAGTGAAGACACTGCTACTTCTGTGAACAACTTTAGTGTTTTGTGAGCTGTGCACATCTGGGTGTGTATCTTTATGATAATCTTTTCTATGAAAGCAGTACGTTTTCATCAAGATTCGAGAAATGCAAAAAAGTGTAAAGGAAAAACATTTACTGAAGTTCCTTCACCTAAACATAATGATTGATTAATACATTGTTTTCTCCTTCTGAATGGTTTCGCTGCACAGGTGCACCCCAGTTTCACCTTAATGCTATCGCCTGAGTATTTTCAAAGTTATACTCTCAGTGAAGGTCTTGAATGTTTGACCAGCAACCATTGCACTGAATGGAGAGTTGACATAACCTAGATGGTCTCCAACTGTCATCGAAGTGAACAACACAGCACTAAGTATCCCAGCCTTCTCCTTCACAGCACGCTATAATCCTGTGAACCATTCACTCGCCATTGAAATGCTTAACGCTGGCCCTTCTCTGCCCACAAAGCTCACGAGGCCGGGCCTGCATCTGTCTGGTTTATCACTGCAGCTGCCCAACTGGTTGAGTCTTGTGGTCAGTGCTTAAAAACACCTATTGAGTGAACAACCAAAAGACTGAATCTTGGGGCCGCCCAGTGGCGCAGCGGTTTAGTTCGCGCTTTGGCAGCCCGGGGTTTGCGGGTTCGGATCCCGGTTGCCCGCCGACGCACTGCCTGACAGCCCTGCCGTGGCGGCGTCCCATATAAAGTGGAGGAAGATGGGCACGATGTTAGCCCAGGGCCAGTCTTCCTCAGCAAAGAGAGGAGGATTGGCGACGGATGTTAGCTCAGGGCTGGTCTTCCTCACACACACAAAAAAAGGCAATCTTTTTCTGTACTTAGACCCCCTGCTAATTTGTCAGAAATAGAATTACGAGGCTATGAATATTTTCCTGAATTCTGATGCATACTGCCAAACTATATTTACTGTACTCTCACCAGTAACATGTATTTCTTTTTCAAAACATTTGCTCATTTGACACTATTTTTGGCTCTCATCACTTTAACATTCATATCCTTTGCACATGCAACAGTGATTTTAAATCATTTGAATGAGTCTTTTTACGTTACAAATATTAACCTTTTGTTACAAATATTTTTAGAAGTTTTGTTGTTTATTTGTAATATTTTGTCAAAAACTCAAGATTTAGTTTAGCCAATTTATAATGTTTTCCTATATTTTATCTCTTAATTTTAAGCTTACAAAGTTTTCCCTCTTCCAGAGGTTTACTAAGAATACTTAGAATTCACTTCAATTTTCTTCTGAGTTTTCTCTTTTTTTCCTATGTTTAAAAACATTCATTCTTTATTAACAATTCTTTCTAAAGGGAAGAGACCTTCCCATTGCACTGCAAAACCTTTTCATTTGTTGAATGATTAAGTATATGGAGCTTACACAATGTTAAAGTAAAATGACTTTTGTGCGATTGCAGTATATCTGGAAAGTTATTTTTGTAATGAAAACGTGCATGGTGAGTGAAATGGCCTTGTGGGTGGGTGAGCTGGGGGCCGCTCTGTGCCCAAGCTCACCCTGAGGCACCACGCTGCTGCGGGCCCCTCAGAACAGCACCTGAGGCGCCGACTCTCCTGGTTAGCCCACAGAGGCACCGCCTTGGCAATTAGGTCCCGGCTTTTCACAGCCACGGCGATTCCAGTGCCTCTAATTCAGCTTCCACTTTCTTGAGTGTTGGGAGGGAAATACAAATTTGCGTAACTGACTAAAACCCCCGCAGCCTGTGTTTGGATTTGATCTTCAGACTGAGGAAAAGGATCGCAGATGCAGTCAACAGAGAGGGCGGATCTATTTTTTAATTATAAACTGTGTTGTAATAAGGAAATTGCTCATTACTTTGCTAGTAAAACTGAGTTCTTAACTTTTTTTAGCAGAAAATTTCAAATACACACAAAAATAACTTCTAGGGTATTTCCTACTTTTACCACATTAGTTTTTATTGTTCTCTCTCTATATATGTACGTGTATGTACATATATATTTCTTTTACTAACCATTTGAGTAAATTTTAGACATGATGTCCTTTTATCCCTAAATACATCTGTGTCTATTTCCTAAGAACAAGGACATTCTCTTATCATAACCACAGTATACTCACCAAAATCAGGAAATTAAAATTAGTACAAACTACTCACATTTTCAGTATTAAAATGTGAGGATAAAAATATTTTCCCCAGATGCTTGAGGTCAAGAGTTTGCCTGCACTTCTGCATGGCAGCTGGTCTAAGACAGGGACACACTGTGAGTGATAGTCTTGACTGGCTGGGTCAGGCTTTCTCATCACTGTCTCCTCTTGCTCCTCAACCAGTGTCAGCTGATGACCAATTTCAGAGAGAACATGGACTAAAATAGGACAAACTGGCTGCACTCTCCTTCCATCGGGCCAGTTCCCTAGCACGAAGCTATCTGGGGGCTCCTCAAACCCTAAGAGGCACAGGCATGAAGATCTGCTATGCAAACACTGATCCTCTTAAACAAGTACCTTTCCAGTCAGCGGGGAGGAAACAGTCCCGTTGCCAATGTTCTTCTTGACGTGGTCTGGAACCACACCGGGGCGGCCGGGAAGGGAGGAGACTGTCCTGGAGATGGAGCCCTCAGGACTCTTCTTAGAGCCTGGAATTCTGCCCAAGGAAGAAAACAAGTCGGGGGATTCTTTTACTAAAGCTACAAAGGCATTACAGAAACTGAGTGTGAGAATGAATCAGAATAAATTAAAGTCAAGGTTACACTTCCGTTAAAAAAAAAACAAAACAGGCAGAGAAACAGCCAGAGAGAAGCTTGACTGTCCTAACGTGCTCCTCTGGCCGCTCGCTGTGCCCTTCAGCCAACGTGAAGCTGTTACATGGCCTCGGACATCTGCTCAGCAGAAGCAGAGGGCACATGACAGTCAGAGTTCTTCCAAGATTAGATTCTCCATTTATCAGAAACCCAAAGGGACCCCTCAACGCTTCATCCAAATGCAGGAGAATATGTATAAAGCAGCAAAAACACCTCCATGTCGGTGACACCGGCCCCAAGAAAAGGAACCTTCTCAAGGCACCGAGCTGCGGCCGCCACCCTCCACCGACCTGCTTCACTGCCCACAGGGGAAGGTGCATTGCCTAGCTGACATCCAGACACAAAACATCTGATTTGGGGCAATAATATAAAATAATAGGTAACTTCCCATTTACACTCAAAGTCACCTCCATGTGGGGCAGATGGAATCCTGCTCTGACCTTCCCAGAGGCTCTGGCTTTGACTCAACAGCCGGGCAGACGTGACCTAAAGGTCCTTCCCGGTGGACGCCCCCACCACACGGGACTGACAGGCCGAGAGGGCTGCAACAGTCTCCCCCCGCAGAACTCCCAGTCACCTTCACACAGGAAGAGGTCAGACAGCCCCTGAGAGCAGGAGAGAGCGGGAGCGGGCCCACGGGGAGGGCACTGGTCAGTTACCGCAGATAGAAGAGCACGTAGGCCTGCTGGTTCAGAACCACCTTGATGTTGCTGGAATGGACCAAGGAATCGTTCATCTGGTACCACTGTCCGTTGCTCGCCTGAAGCAGCACAGGCCGTGGCAGAAAACAAAACAAAACAATCAACAAGCATTCCATGATCCTTACTTTCGAAAAAGAGAACAAAAAATCTGCTGTTAATTGCAAACACATATCCACGTGCTAATTAACCACCAATGATCTCATATTAAAATTTGTCTAACTCTGAATGTGACCCCTAAGTGTGCTCTGAGTCCCTGTTCCTTGCTGGTGCCCCAAGAGATGCGAGCTTTCCCTTGTGAAGGATATTTCAGCAGGTCTGCTCAGCACAGCATCTCCCACCAGGATTTGGCCTTCCCGAGACTGCTCCAGAGCTCTAAGGACAGGGGGAAGCAGTCCCCTCCAGTATCTCACCCCAAGTCCAAGACCACAGATCCTAGTGGGACGGGTTTTAAAGACATCTTTGCACCCCTCGCACTGAAGTGACAATAGTACCTGAGCACAAGTACCAACATCGCCACTGTTTCTGTAGAACAAACGTTCTGCAGAGGCCACGTGTGGACTTGTACAAACAGGCAGTGCCAACATGCCCCCAGGAGGTGACAGGCACCGCCACCTTACACAAGAAACCTGCACATAGCAGCCACTGACCTTCACGTAGCAGTAGTAGTGGCCGGCGTGGCAGCTGTAGCCCGAGTGGACCAGGACGGCGTACAGCCCGTACATGACAGGCTCGCCACTACTCTGGGACATGTATGGACGGATATTCAGGAATTCCGGATAGCCTACGTCCTGTTGGAAGAACCAAGGAAAAGGCAGGTGAAACTCATCATCGAGAGTAAAGGTCAATGCGCCCTCTCCACGGACAACTACCCAAAATGCGCAGGCCAGCTGATCTTTAACACTTTGGGGCCACTGGGCCCACAGCAACACTGTGGCAGGAACCTCCCTTAGTCAACGATGAAGAAACAAGCAGTTTAAACTGGCCCGAGAAACTACTGTGTTATCCCATCCAGCAATGTATGGTCAGCTCTCATCTTGACCCTGCATCCACGTCAGTGCTCTCACCACCTGGGCTCCAAGTGTCAAGTGAGGAGAAGAACTCATTCTCACTCTCCTCCCTGCCACTCTACAGAACACTGCATGGGAGAACAGGGAGACAAGGCCAGGGGTGGGTCTTCAGAAAAAAAGATGCTGACTCCATATAGCCATTGATTGCTACAGTAAGTGAAATTTTTAATGGGTTGGGTCAGAACAAAAGTCATGCCAAAATTTATTCCAAAAGTTGATAATTTTTCATAGGAAAATAGTTTTAAAAATTACCTTTGAATAGTAGGAGCTATACCTGCTGCATTTCTGCCCACACATAGACTTTTTAATCTTTAATGGCATATAACTTACAGAGTGAAACACACAGCTCTCAGGTGTAGAATTCAATGAGTTTTGACAAGTGTATACTGACTGTAACCCATATTCCTATCGACGTATGGACATCAACCCAGAAAATCCCCTTATGTCCCTTAAGTGCCCCCATCTTGAATATCCACTGTTCTGACTTCTATCGCGACTGATTCATTTTGCTTGTTCTTGAACTTCAGACAACTAGAATCATACACTATGTACTTTTTCGTGTCTGGCTACTTTAGGTCAACCTAATGTCTGTGATATTTACCTATATATCTTTTCCCTTCTATTGACAAACTCAAAATCTCACAAGCACAATAGGCTCATGAGCCCCAATCCAACCTTGTTAGATATGGGGCCCCAGAGATCAAACAAACCAATGTTTCTCAAACTGCATTCCAAGGGAAAACAAGTTCCAGGAGATGTTACTAGGTGAAGCATGAGCTCCTCACGGCAGAACCACAACTGTCTCATTCACCATTTTATTTCCCACTGATTTCCCAGTGCCTTGCACAGCACAGTGAAATATAAGTACATGATAAGTATTAGAAACATGAAGGAAGGAATGATTCCCCAGACAATCAAGCTTAGAAAATTCTTCATAACAAATTCTCCCTCTTGGAGATTCAAAATGCAACACAGCTTAATAAAGGCTCTGAGAAGGCCTGCAATCAAAAAGAACTATTTAACTTCAGCTTGGCATTTCCCAAACTCAGTTGAGCACAGAACACTTTCTTTCAAAGTATAATATTAACATTCTGCACAACACCAGTTTGGGGAATGTTGAGCTGAGCAAGCCCCCTATCACTGCCAGTAAGGAAAAAGAGACTCAGACATGGGCCTTGCCCCAAACACATGACTAGACTCTAACAACTGAGGACAGAGCTCCAGACTTCTATGAAGCAGGGCATCTTCTATTAAAATGCCGTTGTGCAAAAAGCAGATTTTCACTCTATATTCCACAAAAAGTCACAGCATGCAACTGCACCTGTTTTAGACACAAAACAGGATATGATGGATGAGTCATAGTCCAGTGTTCATCACGCTTGTTCTTAAGGAAACGACCTTCCTTATCAGGGACACCTCCCACACAGGCAGAGGTTAGGGAAAAAAAAAAATCCAGTAAGGCAGTGGTTCTTGAACTAGACTGTGCATAACAATCATTTAGGGAGTTTGCAAAAAACCCTGCAGCATCTAGGCCCCGTCTTGCAGAGATCCGAACTCGCTGGCTCTGGGGTAGCGACGGGAAACTGTATTTTTAAGAAGCGGCCAACCCAGCAGCCTGGGACACCGCGGTGAGCTCACCTTGGTGATCTTCCCCCCACTGAAGTTGGCAAAGCGCTTGAGGGAAAGGGTCAGCACGTTGGACGTTCTGTGGATGGTGAAGCGCTTGCTGGCTGGAACCTTCTTCTTGCATCTACAAGGAAGGTAGGAGGAAAGGCATCAGCTTGTGCTCTGAGGAATTCTGTCCTCACACAGGTTAACAATCGTAGCAACTGCTCTGTGATAACGGGGTCTTCTTAAATGATACGTGCGCCTTCCACATCCCTAGAAACCAAACCAGGACGACTTCAGTGAAGGACAGCCCTCGCAGGGAAACGCAGACCAGAGAGAAACTGGAGATTCTAGAGCCAAAGTGAAGTACCTCACCAACTAGGAGACGGAGATGCACAAAAAGCGACTTTGGGAAAACACAGGAAGGAACAAATCAGAGCAGAGGCGGCCAGTCATAAAGGGGCAGGCAGGAAATCAGGGTAAGCAAAGCCAGAGACAACGACATGAAGGGGAGAAGACGGGCAAAGTGTACGGCCTCCAGAGAGGAGGGAGACAGATAAAGAGGCGGAAAAAGCAGTGTTTTGGCACAGAATGATAAACCTTACAGCGTGATTAAGAAAAATATTCTTCAGTGATTACAGCTTAAAAGCAACCTAATATAAACTAACGCACCCACACAGTATGCCTGGGCGACCCTTATAACGACGACGTGGGATTACATCTGCTGAAATGGAAGAATGCCCACGACAATTTAAGTGAAAAACAGACATTGTGGAACACGTCTCATCTAGGAGGGAGGACAGCTGAGTGGTCAGAGCAACGGCCTGGGGAGCAGACGGCCCATCCAGGCCCCTCACCTCTCCATGCCTCCATTCCCTCATCCCGTGAAATGGGCTCTATGTTCCACAGAGCCACTTCACAGGTGACACACGTGAGACACTCAGGACAGCGACAGGCACACAGTGCGTGCTACATAAACATCAGCTACAGAAACCACGGCTGTCACTTCGCACGTGTTGCTGAGAGGTTTTTAGTTCTAAGACATACACATGCTACTCAAGAAACGTGACTGGGGTCACCCCTGAGGGAGGAGCGGGGACGGCAGCAGTGTCAGGTTAGGCAGCTTATTCCACAACTGACTTTCTGGACGGCTTGACCTCTTTGCCGTAAGCAAAAGGAAACTTACTTAGCACACATATAGGCGTTCTCTCCACTCAGGACATCTGGCTTCACAAAAAGTTCCAGAGCACGCACAATATTTGCAGCTTGCTGAGAAGGACAAAAACGGGAAATAGAATCAACAGCAGAAGAAAAATGCTGACTTGAGAAGTGCCAAGTGTAAAGTCTTTTTCAGGCTGAGGCAGCAAATCACAAAATTTTACTTGCATAAAAACTGGCCTGTTAGCTGCCACCTTCAGGGACTCAGGACGTACCACAAAGGAACGGGGAAGCCAGGCTGTAACCCCTTCCCTGTGGATGAGGAGTCACAGCCACGGGACGGTGACCACGCGAGCCAGCCACGTTCACCAGGGCTGCAGCTGGGTCTGCTCTAAACCTCAGGCCAAGACGGCCTCACTGGGCTGCGGCGGCAGAGAGCGGTGATGGAGGAAGGCTGCTCTCCCAAGGGGCACGAGGCGGCTCTGCTCCCAGAGTGCGCGAGCATGGGCGAGAGCCGCCCCAGCACGTCACGGGCCTCCCTTCTCAACCCCCACATCTACGGTGTCGTCGCTATACCTGCCACAGGACGCAAAACCACGTTCTACCTTTTTTGTAAACAAAGGGACTGTGCACAGGAAAAGGGTTAGAAAGAAATATGCGGAAACATTTGTGTGTGCTTTAAGGCAAATTACTTTTCTTATCTAATTGGATAATATGCCCTTTCTGGTTGTTGTCTGGGGTTTTCTGCCCTCTGCTCTCCCTGTCCTAACGCACACACAGCGCCGGTCTGTACCCGGATCTCCAGAGCCACGTCCAGGTAGGGGTCATAGGTGTCCGAGACGCTCCTGCACTCCGAGCACTTCACTGCAACAGAACGAAGAGGTGCTGGGGCGGGAGCAGGGCCCAGCGCGCCACCCGAGGGTCCCAAGCCCTGGAAGCGGGAGGTTCCCCCTCAGCCCACCAGCCCCTCGAGAGCCCGAGAGCTCACTGACACCAGAGCCCACGGGAGACGTGCGCCAGACCCAGCGCCGCCCAGAGCGCACACCTTCCCCGCCTGACCGACGGCCTCGGCAGGCACGCGCTCCCCGCTGGAGGGCAGCGGCCGCATCTAGGAACTAGGGGAGCCAGAGGAAAAGTAACACCGCCCTCATCTACACGTTCTGGACGCTTTGCTCCACACCTCCTCCAGGAACAGTGTGCCCATCAGACAAAGCACCGGGCAAGGGGGCATTTCAGAGACCAGGCTCAAGGCTGTCGGGGCTTGCCCAGGGCTGCCTGCCAGGAAAGAGCCCCGGCCTGGGCGCAAATTCTCAGCATCTCCCAGTTAATACTCCAATCCTTGACAAGAAGGGGTGAGAAAATGTCTCCACTTACCACGCGATCTGAGATAGCCTCCAAAAATTTGGTGGACCAAAGTAGTAGCCTGCGTTTGACGATCCAACCTGGAAAGGAGGCCACAAGCCTTCAAGAGAATGACACCGGGACGCGGCAGAGCAGTACTGGCCACCCCCCAGCTCCCCCTCCCTTCTATCACCAGCTCAGCGTGATGCTGGGCAGTTCCACCACACAACAACGAGGCCGACACACTCGACCTGCATCTTGGCGGGACCCTCAGCAGGGCCCGGTGGTCTCTCCACATCGCTCTGATCTGCACAGGCCCTCTCCCCACAACAGCCACCTCAGACCTCCCTGACTCCTTCCTGTTCCTCTCAGCAGGCGACCTCGCCTCCCACTTCACAGAGAATCAAAGGCCCAAGAAACACACCTGTCTTCTCACCCAGTCACAATGACACAAGTGCCCTCGTCCTCCTGGAGCCCACCCCTCCCACCCCTCCAGCTCACCCCGCCCTCAGTCCTGCATGGTCACTGCTCCTTCTCGACTGGCTCTAGCGTGTATGAGCCTCTCATCTGGTGGAAGGCGGCAGAGGCAAGCAGGGACGAAAGCCCCACCCCTGCATCCTCTCAGCAGGACAGCAGCTGTCACAGGTGGACTTTAGGGTCAGGCAGACCTGCATTCAAATCCCCCACCCCGTGAACCAAGTGGGATCTGAGGCAACCCCGGGCCTCGGGGAGCGGCTCAGCAGAGCTGAGGAAAGGACTTAGCGCCTGTACACCACAGCTATTCATGTGAAGATTCTGGAAACAACACCCTGTATCCAGCCTCTGCTCCTGGTCTTCACTTGCAACCCACTGACTCTGGCTCTGACTCACTCCTCTGAAACTGTCCTCAGAGTCACTGATGACCTCTGGGACACAAGTCCAGTGGACTTTTAGTCTTCTTACTGGAACACTACAGCACTGGACAGTGTGTCCACTCCCTCCTGGGACAAGCTTCCTTCTCCGCCCAGCCACCGCTCTCCTGCTCCCCCTTCTCTCTCCAGATGCTTCTTCTGACTCCTCAGCCAGGTGCCAAGCAGTGCTGCTGCTTCCTCAAGCTGTTCTCACCGTGTGAGGCCACATGGATGACGCCATACATGCATGGCCTCCCCACACCTGCAGCACAGCTGACGGTGCCTGGTCTCAGCCTCTCATCCAGGCTCTGCTACTTCTCACGGCAGTGCTGCCCAGACTCTGGGGGCTCACTGAGGAGAAGAACTCCAAAATACTTGGGGGACCAACACAGGGTCACCAAATTTTTATTTTGCAAATTTAGGAAATGAAAAATCAACTGCCACCGTCTACTATCATCACCATTCATCAAAAGAAGGGACATTTTAGCCTCCCAAATTAACGAGGACATAACTTCAGAGCAAACTGAAAACGTCTGGGTAGCAACCTGTGACAGCAGCTGCTGAAATCTAGATGGCCCCCAAGTCACCAGAAGCCCATTAGAACAAGAGCAAAGAACCACACAGAACCCACTCTCAGTACGACCCGAAGCAGAGAAAGCTCACACTTTAAATTACCCTAAGTTGTAAAATAAAGCCAGATCCCAGTGAGATATGGTAAACACTCCCACCCAAGCCTCGGTGGAAATCAAGGGCATCCAGAAAAAACCGAGGAAGGTAGAGATGGGTACAGAGGCGGCCCAGAGTCATTTGGAATCCCTCAGGAAGTGGAAGCCCCCAAGGACAGTGATGGTTGGGCGGGGAAGGCAAAGGAAGGCAGACTCCTCGGGGGATAGGGTGGGAAGGGCAAGAGAAGCAAAGGGGACATTTAGGGTCCTGAAAAAAACATAAAAATACCAGGGGCTCTCCGACCCCTGCCTCCACAGGAGAAGCCGTCCATCAAAGCAAGCGGACTTCACTGTGCTGACCAAGGGGGCACCCGGATCAAGAACGGGCAAATCACCAGATCTCCTAGATAAAGGGAAACAGCCTAAACCTATGCAAAGGCACTTTTCATGGAAAACAGTAAACAAGATTCAAAGTAAACAAGAATCAAAACACCTTATGTGGTGAGAATTAGCCCCTGGAAAACAAGCACCGAGCAGAAGAAAAGAGCAACACAAAACTGCAGCCTGAACTAAAGGTCCTCAAACTAGTGTGTGGCGACACGAGAAACCACCCTGAGTAAGAAATTTTAAAACTAAAAATAAAAAAGACCAAAAAAAGGAGAAAGTTAATTGAACTCAGGAAAGAGATGGAAGAAAAAGACAGAATCCCTTCAGAAATGAAGACTGAATTACAAGGTCCCCAAGGGAGAAGGGAGTCAAAAATGTGGGGAAGGTGCGGGAAAGCACTGGAGGGGACGCCAAGGCAGAGAGAGGTGCCAGAGAGAAGGGAGTCGAAATGGAGGCAGCTGACAACCGACCACAGACCCCGAAAAAGGAGAACATAACAATCCGACAATGTGTAAACCAGAACACAAGAAACACTTGCAGAAATTTTTTTAAAAAAGGCCTTTTACACAAACCAAAGTAACACTGGTATGTGTTCCCAAGGTGAGAGTCACTTTCCAATCAGTGTGAAATGTCACCCCCCCAAAGAAAGATCCCTCTCCTTGGCAACAGATAAATGAATCGCATAAGTTCCACAAAGGACCCGACACTCTGATTTACAATGTCTGCCTGATTTCTTGTAGCATATTTTCAAACCACGATATTTAGAACAGAGCTGATCCAAAAGTGATGGTGTTCAGACACCAGCTGCCTGCTGCTGATGGCCAACTCCTTTGCTAGTAAGGATATTTTTCTGCCCACACATTCCCAGAGTCAACCTATGCCGCAGATTCAACCTCTAATTGTCGTTGGTCAGATATCCGGTATCTGGGAAAACTGGCCACAACCATCAGCTCCAAGCCGTTCCTAGTGCACCATCAGACTTGAAAGATTAAAAAAAGATTCTTAAGTCCTCTAAGCAGAAAGACCAAATAACTTAAACGCCAAGACAGTGGGACTGGCCTCAGGCTTCTGGAGCCTGGCAGCCCCCAGCCCAGGGCTCCCTGGAAAGCCTAGCAGGAGGATGTGATGGACACAGGAGTAACAGGCCAGTGGAAACCTGCAGAAAGCAGGGGTTGCACTCCTGATAGTGGGCATAGAATTCAACCCAAAAAGCCTCAAATGTGACAAAGAAGGACCCTTTGTAATGCTAAAAACTACAAATCTTGAAGAAGAGATGACGGTCATAAATATCTAACCACAATCACCTTCATAAAGCAAAGCTACACGAGATGCAAGGGGACAAACACTCACTGGGAACCGAGACCTAACACAGCACTCTCAGTACCGAGACTGAGGAGGGGAGAAGCAAGCACGGACGCGAAGACAAACATCATCATCACCAGATACGGGTTACAGACAAGACACCCATGCAACTCGACCCGACAGCGTGAGAACACTCCATCCCAGGTGCACGGGGAACATCCTCAAACACAAATCACACATCAGGTCACGAAGGAAACAGCACAGTCCACGAAGAAGAAATGTTATAAACACTCTGCTCTCAAGTTCAACTAAAAATCATTAACAGGAGCAAAAACAAAAAGGCCCTTTCACCTGCAAATTAAACAGAATAATCAAGCCGTGTGGAAAGCTCACCACTTGCGCCATTCTTATTTTCTCTCATTCCACTACAGCTCAGTAAAAGCGTTCCGCGGACAGGTGTGCGGCAAGTGTCTGACTCTCCCCTGCACAGGTGCCCGCCACGCCTGGCTCACCTGACGCCCGCATCCTTCCACCAATGCCTGCCCGCTTCTGAGCCCTGGACCATGAATGGCTCACCACCACCTACCCTGCTGCCCAGACCACAAACCTAGACTCCTCCCCAAACCCAAGACTTATCCATTATACCTCCCACCCTCTCTTTCCCGAATTCTCCTGCCTCCAGAGAGTCTGGTTAATCAGCCTGGCATGGGGTCAGGGTCAGTTACTGTCCTAAGAGCTCCCAGGTGATTCTGCCCCTGTCACCAGGGCTGGGAACCACTGCTGCAGACATGCTGCCCACCTGCACAGCAGGTAGGTCCCAGCCTCACCACTTGCCTCTGCAACGCTTGCCCGGGCCCAGCCACATTCCGTGCCTCATTTCCCCCATCTGAGCCTCGGGATCGCTCCTCCAGGAGGCCTCCTGTGTGTGAGGAGCACGGTGGAATTCTCCTGGGAGTGGCTACCATAGTGTCCCTCCACCACAGCACTTACTACGTGACATCGGAGACACCGGCTGGTTGTCTGTCTTCCCCGATCACACTCTGAGGTCCTCAAACTCAAGGACCACTCCTTTAACCTGGAAGTACCCAGCACGAATACAGGGCCCGGCATGCAGGCGGTGGGCAGCCAAGATCTCAATTCATTAGTTACTGGGAGGACAGTGCACAGGATGGGCAGCCCTGGATGTGCCTGGCAGGTGTCTTCCCTTCAGGGAAAGGGAAGAACATGTGACCAAGCCAGAGATCTCAGCACAGCTCCGGAAAAGTGCCCCAAGAACCCAGGAGAACTTTTCTCAGGGTTTATGTAACAATCTCAGCCACTGAAGCAGAGGTTTTCCCATTATCGCCGCTACAACTCAACTACCTGTCCTGAAGGACATTTCAGATATGTTTCCTAAGTGGTAACTATTAAGTATTTCCAGTCGAGGATTCAGTTCTCCTCCAAGCCTACCTAGGCAATAGCCATGAAACAGGGAGCATTTCCTGCCTGTTTTCTTTTGTCTGAACCCACAAACCCAGGAATGATATAAAAATATTCTTGACAGTAACTGTTTCACAAAAGGGAATACTCAGCATAAAGTCATCCATCTGTCACACGCATTTGTCTGTGCTTTCAAATTTGAAATTAAGAAAGAGTAACTGGGCAGAGTAAAATCTCAAAAATTATAAACTTCCCAGCCCTCAAATTTTCCTGTAGGCTTTCAAGTTCTTTCATCAAGACATTATAATTCCTACCACTCCCATCCTCTGTATCAAAATAACGAGGTGGTTTTAAAAAGACAGGAGAAGTCCATGTCAACAGTGGCAGGACCTCAAGGAGATTTGCTAAAGCATCTTCCCTCCATCAAGTTGCCAGGCGGAGCTCCACCACCGCCGCCAGGTCCTGCCAAATGGCCCCGTCCCGGGAGCGGGCGCAATCCCTTATGTGAGCTTCAGCAGGCGAAGGACCCAGACACAAGTATCTACAGAGGAAAGCCTGGGAGAAGAGAGCACGCCGTCTGCTGCCCCGTCGCACACGGGGGCGGAGGGAAGCACGTACTTGGCACAGCCGCTCAGGCAGGCCTTCTGCATGGCATCGATGGTGTACCGGAGAAACTCGTGCGCGTCCTCCTGGTTCCCGAAGCGGAAATGCCGGGCAATCTCTACAGAGGGGAGAAAGCAGCATCAGACCCGCGGGGAGGAGCTCAGCCTGCCCTTCGGACAACCCACCGCCGTTCGTCTTATCCCAGTCCTCGCTGACGCAGGGTAAACAGGGCCCCTGCAAAGCGGCAAGTGAGGACAGGAGCTGTCCCCGAGCCCTCCACACCCACCACGACCCCTGGCAGCCGCCGTTCTCTCAACAAGCCCTAAGGCTCAAGCCCTCCTCACTTAACAGAAAAGCACAAACGTCTCGAACACCAAGTGCCAACAAGGTAAAATCTACTGGTCCTCAGTTTTCCTGGAGCCAGTACAGAACGCAAATGGATTATAACTGTGTCACGGCGCTACAATTCACACAGGTTTCAAAAACCAGCTGCCCTCTCTCTCCTGCGAGAGAGACAGGGAAACGTGTGGTAACCGGTTCCTGACGTTCAGAAAAGGCCTTGCCACCCCTCCGCACCCACTCTCCATCCCCCCGCTCTCAGCCACGCTCACCCGCCTACTTACGGCACACCTCCAGCCGGGCCAAAACCCACCCCTTCTTCAGAGCGGAGGTCACCGCACATCCCCACCACGAAGCCTCGCCCCGCCCCCGGCCCACCGGAGTCTCCAGACCACCACTCCTTTAGTCAGCACCACCACATGTGCCAAACTATTATTACGCGAAGTCTTAGGACTCCTGAGACCTCACTGCTGACTTCCTCCCTCCCACCCACTCCCCAGCACCCACTGCAGAGCTGGGCGAGCAGGCATCCGATGAGGAACCAATCGACTCTTACTTTTCAGATCTCGGATGAAGGAGACGGGCTTGATAGCATTGCCGCTGTTGGCGAAGGCCTGGACGATGTGATTCTGCATGACACACAGCATGCAGAAGCTCCCCTGGTGACCTGCAGACAGGGATGAGGCAGTCACTTGAAGGCAAGAGCTTCCAGGAGAATTTACAACTCTCCCACTCGGACACAACAAAGAGAGAAACACAGCAGATGGGGGCAAACTTGTCTGGGAGAGAATGGCCCAGCCACGGAGACCCAGACCCCCGGAGCTGGCTCAGCGACCACTGAGGAGACGTTTCTCTGCTGGAGGGCAGTGGGGCGGGACCCATCCAAAGCTCACTCCTAACACTCGCCCCTGACCCTGAGCTAATGTTGCCCTTGCAAGATCTTTTTCATATTTCTTTAGTCCTATTCACTTATAAAAAGAATAAGTCTGATTTTCAGAAACAAGTTTAGAAAAATGTTTTCTGTAATTTCTAAGTTGCATCACATGGCCAATAGGCTAGAACATTTAGGGCTTCCTGACATCTCCTTAGTTTGCTCCTCCAACATGGGAACCTCTGTTCTACTGCTTCTAGGAAACACCTCACTGCCATATATCAGGGCCCAGCAAACATCTTCTGTGAAGACCCACGTGGTAAACACTTCCGGCTTTGTGGGCCATCTAGTCCTATACAGTCTGTGACCATGCAGCTCGGCCATGGGAGAGCACAGGTGGCCGCACCACACGGCCATAGACAACACGTAATCAAACGAGCAGGACATGCCCCAAAAGAACTTTATTTACAAAAACTGGGAGTGGGCCAGACTGAGCCACAGGCTGCAGTCCACCAACCCCTGCTATGTATGGAACTACCTGCTCCTCCCTGAGCGTTGGGCTAGGCAGTGGTGTATCGTTACCTTTATTTAAATTTACGAGATATTTTAAATACAAAGAGAAGTACAAAGACGATACCAGTACTCAGCTCCACCCCATTCTAGGTGTTCTGTAAGTAACACGGTGGTATAATAGCTGAAGTCCCCGCTCAGCCCCATTCTCCACATTCCCTCCTCAACGGTGACCACCACCCTGAACTAGGTCATCCCTGTTCCCATGAATGTATCTACCGTGTTAATACACGTGTATCCACAAACAATAAATGGTACTGTGGCTGCACGTTTAAGCTTACTTTATATAAACTGTAAGGCACAGTGCGCATCATTCAACAACCTGAGTGTTTATCCACGCTGCCAGACGAGGCTCTAGTCCTTTCACTCTCACACGAGAGGACTCCACAGATGGAAAAGACCACAGTTCATTCACACACCCCTGCCAACTCGCATTAACCCTTCCGTTTTTCTGCTGTCACAGTAACTGACTCTGTACCTGTCTCCTTGCGCGCACATGTGAGTTTCTCTACGGCATACACCAAAAGGTAAATTTCTGGGTCCAGGGGCAAGCACATCTTCAATTCTGCACGATACTGCTGCCTCGTATATAGTACATTATCTTCTCAAACAGGCCCAGCTCATAACAAAATTCAGCACAAATCAATTATCCTCCCCTGCAATACCTCCAATTACCCAGTTACTTAGACCTATCTCAAAATCATTAATGAAACAGCATGCAGCCTGGTTTACCACACACATAAAAATGCTAGAGTTGGGCCGCCTGGTGGCGCAGCGGTTTAATCTGCGCTTGGCAGCCCGGGGTTCGCAGGTTCGGATCCCGGGCGCCCGCCGATGCACTGCGCGTCAGCCACGTCGTGGCGGCGTCCCATATAAAGTAGAGGAAGATGGGCACGATGTTAGCCCAGGGCCAGTCTTCCTCAGCAAAAAAAAGAGGAGGATTGGACGGATGTTAGCTCAGGGCTGGTCTTCCTCACAAACAAACAAAAAAAAAATGCTAGAGTTGACAAACAGAAAATACCACGTGCTGGAAAAGATATGGACAAACTGGAACCTCTGTGCACTGTTGGGAATACAAAATGGTACAGCCGTTTTGGAAACCAGTATAGCGGTTCCTCAAAAAATTAAAAATAGAATTCCCATATGATCCAGCAATTCTACTTCTGGGTAATATACCCAAATGAACTGAAAGCAGGGTCTCAAAGAGGTATTTGTACACCCACATTCACTCACTGCATTATTCACAAGAACTAAAACACAGAAGCAACCCAAGTGTCCATCAATGGATGAATGGATAAGAAATGTGGTATATACATAAACTGGAATATTATTCAGCCTTAAAAAGGAGTTCTGACACATGCTACAGGAAGGATGAAGCTTGAGGAAATTACGCTAAGTGAAGTCAGCCAGTCACAAAAAGACAATACTGCATGATTCCACTTATATGAGGTAGCTAGAGTCGTCAGATTCATAGAGACAGAAAGGAGAATGGGGGGGTGCCAGGGGCTGGGGGAGGGGATGGAGAACTTAGTGTTTCATGGGGACAGAGTTTCAGTTTGCGAAGAGGAAAGAGTTCTGGAGGTGGATGGTGGTGACGGTTGCACAACAATGTGAGTGTACTTAACGCTACTGAACTGCACACTGAGAAACGGTAAATTTTATGTTATATGTATTTACCATAATATAAAAAAGTTTTATTTTTAAAGAATACTAGTATTTACATTAAAAATTCTTCTTGGAGGGATATTAAAAAAACATTCATGTGATTGCCTTTACTTGAAGGGGAGGCTTTTATTTTTCATTTTAGAGTTTTCTTGACTCTTCTAACCATGTCTATTTATTACTTTTGTTTTTAAAATGACAATAATGGTGGAGGGGGCTCAAATTTAGGCAAAAAATTAAAATATGTTATTTAAGATAAGTTAAACATAATCCTTAACAAACAAATAGAAACCTTAACCTTAACTCAGGTTAAGATTTACTATAAAAGTTATGTGGAAATGAAGCCTCTAATTAAAACCTGCAGACCGTCAGCCTGATAAATCATCTCTCTTAAATAGGACAAGTAACAATTTCAGCCAGAAATACTCGAAATAGGGTTTACCAAATCCCTGGCAATCTACGAGATTAATTTAAGTGGCACAAGGACAAACACAAAGATTCTTCAGGTAATTTAGAAAAATATAAGACGAAAGTCAACTCTGTGACTTTTGGGAAACTGCTACTTAAACTCGGGAGAAGAATGTACTAAAGGACAGGATTTAATCCTCCTAGATATTTTACAGAAAGTGTTTATTTTCTAGCTAGATCCTGGTGCAGAAGTGGTCCAGGCACGTGGCAGGATCTGGTGCTCTGTGCTACACGTACAGCAGACCCTTGTCATGTTCAAGAGACACTTCTCAGGATCCTTGAGAGCCCTCAGCAGCGTATTCAAGGAGGAAGAGGACAGCCCAAGTCCACTTAGGGTCACTGAGGGATCCAGTGGGGTCCAGGGAAAAAAATACAACTTCTCTTACTATGTTTTACTTTACAAAAAGCTAAGAAATTAAGGTTTGTTAACACTTCACAGAGTGACAAGAGTGACACTGGCTCCCTCCCCGGGTGGGCCGCAGCACTCGCAGGAGGAGGGCGCTCTGCCATGAAGAGGGGCAAAGCCTGGCTGCTCCCACGCACACACGTGCTCCCTACAAACTGCCGTTTACGAGGATTTACAGATGTCACCTACTCTTAACTAAATTGATCCTAACGAAGTTGATGAACAGCTCAGATATTCCTGCAGAGAAACAAAGAAGCACAGCAAACAAGAAAATGGCAGAGCAACCTACAGGTTTGGGAGAGCAGGATCTTACTGTGAGATGACAAGACAACGTAGTCAAATCTTACTAAAAGTCCACCCAAAACAACCTCAACATCACCAAGGTCATCACCAGAAAGAGATTTATAATCAACTTCATCTTCAAAGTGTGCATTGGGCCTGGATATATTAACTTTTGCTGCTATAAAGCCATTACAATTACAAGACACTTAAAAATACTAGTTTCCACAGGACAGCCATCTTTCATTCATTCTTTTATTATAATATAAGTAACATCCCCGAGGCCAGCCCCGGTGGTCTAGTGGTTAAGACTGGACAGGGAACCACACCAGCCTGTCTGTCGTACTGTGGCAACTGCGTGTTGCTGTGACACTGAAAGCTATGCGGTTATTGCAAATACCAGCAGGGTCACCCATGGTGGACAGGTTTCAGCGGAGCTTCCAGACCAGAGAGACTAGGAAGAAGGACCTAGCCACCCACCTCTGAAAAAAACTGGCCAAGACAACCCTATGACTAGCAGCGGAACGCTGTCTGATGCAGCATCAGAAGGAGAGAGGATGGTGCAAGAAGACCAGGCAGGGTTCCGCTCTGCTGCGCACAGGGCCGTGAGGAGTCAGAATCCACTCGCCGGCACCAACAACAAAACGTCCCTGAGCACATCACACGATCCAAAATTGTATCGTAACGTTGCTCCTCCCATACGCCCATCTCCCTGCCTCTGGTGCTATCTGATTTCCTGACTTTTAATTGTTTACCAGTATTTAAATCATTCTTTTATTTTTTTCTTCTAAGTTTTATCACATACATGTATACCTAAATACTAAATTGTCTTGTTTTTCAACTTTATAAATAGGAATTCATGCTGTATGCAGTCTGCTCGGGCTTCTTCTTCGCTCGACATAATGTTACTCAGATTCATTCACGGAGCCGCAATTCATTCTCCATACCACTGGTCAATATTCCACCACGTGCCTACACCACAGTTCGCGTATCATTGGGTTGCTTACAATTTCTTGCTGTGGTCATTTTTATACAGGCTTCCTGGCATTCATGTATCAGAGCTCTTCCGCAGGAGTTGAATTGCTGGGTAATGGATTATTTGAAACAAAATGCCAGACAGTTTTCCACAGGAGTTATGCCAACTCAGACCAGGAGGACACAAAGAACCTCAGTGGTCTTCATCCTGACACGCAGTACTGTCCGACTTCATCATCGATCACAGAGGTTTGAAGCAGTAGCCTGCTGTGGTTTTGATGGGATGTCCCTGATTTCTAGATCACCAGCAAGGCTGAACCTCTCTTCTTGTACTTCTTGACCAAGCTGCTTCTTCTGTAAAATGCCTGTGAGTCATGTTTCTCTCTACAGGTCATTGTCTTTTCCCTGCTGATTTGCAGTTCTTTACATATTCTGGGCACCAATCCTTTGTTATGTGTCCCAGGTTTCATCTCCCAGTTTGCGGCTCCACAACTGTCTTTTAATTTTCTTTAGGTATTTTCTCATGAACAAAAGTTCTTAATCTTAATGCAGCTAAATTTATCAATTTTTTCTTTTATTGTTAGCACTTTCTGAGTCCTGTCCCAAAGTCAGTAAGATATCTGC
Organism: Tapirus indicus; assembly: GCA_031878705.1. NCBI lineage: Eukaryota > Metazoa > Chordata > Mammalia > Perissodactyla > Tapiridae > Tapirus > Tapirus indicus. Next base: position 57,049,501 of record CM062932.1, read on the forward strand.
CCACATTTGTTATAAGAGCATCGGTTTTACTTTTTGTGTGTGTGTGTGAGGAAGACCAGCCCTGAGCTAACATTCGTCGCCAACCCTCCCCTTTTTGCTGAGGAAGACTGGCCCTGGGCTAAAATCCGTGCCCATCTTCCTCTACTTTATATGGGACGCCACCACGGCGTGGCTGACGAGCAGTACATCGGCGGGCGCCCGGGATCCGAACCTGCGAACCCCGGGCTGCCAAGCGCGGACTAAACTGCTGCGCCACAGGGCGGCCCCCGGTTTTACTTTTGATACTAAGTTTTTAATCCATTTCTGTGTGTGTATATGCCGTGTGTGTGAAACGAGGGTCCTATTGCATTTTTTCCATATGTAAACCCAAGTTTAAATTCCATTTGTTTAAAATGGGAGACACATGTATATGCGAAAAACTGACATGAACCCCACATTTCCAAATCATGCAGGTCTGTTTCTGGGCCCTCTGTGCTACTCCACTGGTCGTCTCTCTCCCTGACCCCAAACCATGGCATATCAATTTCTCTAACTTACAAGAAGACTTCACAGTTGGTGGAGCATCTCTCTTCATATTTTTCTTCCGAAGTGTCTCGGCCATTTTTGATCCTTTGCTTTCCTTTTCCATATAAATTTTAGAATCAGCTGGAGCTAAATTAATCTCTACCTTAACTTGGGGAGAACCAACATTTTTATAATATCAAGGCCTCCCTCTGTGCAGGCAGCCATCTCCACATATGCAGGTTATCACATAATGTCCTTCAGTAAAGCTTTTCCACATACATCTTGGTAAATTTAGGTCTAGATACTTTATCATTTTTGCTATTATACATTTTTTTATAATAGCAATTTTTTTTACAACTCCTTGTCTGGTGTAGAGAAATTCAACTAACTTTTTGTGTACTGATGTTATATCTAGTCAGGTTGTACTGATGTTATATCCAGTCACGTTGCCAAGTTTTTAATTTGTCTATAGATTCTTTTGCTTTTCTATGCAGGACTATCATTTTCAAATAACAGTGTTATTCTCTCTTCTTTTCTCCTATGTCACTGCTCTACGGAGGACCAACACGTCTTAAACAGAAGTGGCAATAGTGGCCACCCCTGTTTCCCTCCTTATTTTAAAGGGTAGGCTTCCAATATTTTCCTATTTAGAATGCTTGTAGCAAAACCGGGCTGTAAACCCAGCAGGCCTGCCTCTGGGGCAGCGCTCAGCACTACCGGGCTATGTTCTCTCCACGATTACCTTTGAGAGATCTGCTGATGTTACAACACTCTTGCATCACTAGGATGAACACAAGTTGCTCACAGTGTTTAAAAGACAATTGAATTTGCTAGTATTTTGTCTAGAATTTTTATATTTATGTTCATGAATAAGACAGGATGGTAATTTTTCTTTCTCATATTGTGCTTGTTTAATTTCATTATCCAAGTTATAAAAACCTCATAGAATGAGCTGGGAAGTTTTCTCTTTTTCTATTCTCTGGAAGAGTTTGCAAAGCATTAGAACGATCTGTTTCTTAAAAGTTTCATAAAACTCACCCATAAATTATCTCAGCCTGGCGTTTTCTTCATGGGAAGATTTTTAACCACTGATTTAACTTCTTTAATAGCTGAAAGTCAATTCGGACTTTCTACTTTCTTCAGTTTTCGTTAAGTTATATTTTATTTCATCTTTATTTTACCCACTTTAAATTTCTACTTTGGGGCATGTTTCATAACGTACATAAAACATTGGTACGATAACAGAAGTACAATATAATTTAATATACATAATTTGGAGGTATCTTTTGAAAATCCTTTTTTCTGTTTAGGTAATTATTTCCAGAAAAGTTTGGAGACCATTACTCTATGTGAGTGATTTGTCTCCATGGCCTGTCCTGCAGCAGGTACAATTCAAATTTAGGTTTTTATCAATTATTACGTGTCATGAACTTCACCCCTAAAGTTGATCCAGACTGAGAATGCCAGCCCCAGAGCACGTGGCCGTGTCTAATTAGGAGACCGCCCCATTTCGAGGCACAGCCCGCCCCTGCTGCAAACCCCCACTCACAGCTCCGAGCGTGCTCCTTGGAGAGCAAGTAGTTGGCCAGGGGTGGCGTGTAGGTCAAGCACTGCACGGTCGAGTTCAGGAAGCAGGTGTTGCCAAGGTTGTGGAGGCCCGCTCCAACACGGTACACTCGCTCCCACTTCAGAGACAGCCGCTCCACGGGGAAGAGCACTTTCTGCGGGGCGGGCACACCATCACCGCAGCCCTCACTCGCATGCTCGCTGCCTGAGAGAGAAAGGGACGAGGGAAGAGAAGGACAGCATAGGTCTATGCACTGGGAGACCACAAAAAGAAACTGCTGTACGTACACTGAGCGGGCAATTACTCAGAACACGGCATCAAAGGGTAACTGGTGTTCCCATTTCCTGGAAGTTCCTAGAAAGCCCAGGAGAAAACCTAGTCATCCCACAGATCTTCCCAACTGCTTAGGTCTAGAATTCCAGGACCCTCTATGGACGAGAGGACAAGATCAGAAAATGAACAGCTGGAGGAACCAGGCCCTGGCACTCTGAAGCCTACCCCATTTCTCTTTCTTATTTCCAAGCCTTGTTCCTATTAAACATCCACAGGTTCCAAGGAACCTCTAAGGACACAGATCTCTTTCTGACCAATCCTGTATCATTACTCCTATAATTATGATCCACCTAGATATACAACCCCACATAAAATTTACAACTCTGACTACATTCTGCTTTTGTTCCTACTGATCAGTCAATGTTTCAGTCAAGACACAGTGAGGCCCTTTCTGCCAGCAAACCATGCGTCTGTACCCTGTCTCCTGGCCTGTGGTTCATCTCCACTCCTGTGGCGACTGGCTCCCTCCGTTTTGGGGTTCAGCAACACATATTTGCTCTTTAATGACTCCAGCTGATAGGAGAAACTCTTGCTGGCTGGCTCGAACTCGATCTTCTGTAAAAGGACCTTCTTGGCAGAAGAGGCCAGAAGCTTCCCCAGCTCTCCATCGTCGGCCGAGTCCTTGCGGCCAGGTTTCAAGGCTTCCTTCAACTTATCAACTATTGGCATGGTGCATCACTGTGGGGACAAGAAGGAACACAGAGCGACGAGTAACTAGGTCCCTGTTCCTCTTAAAACCCCCTCTTTGGTCGTCACGGATGCTAACCACACAAAAGCTTCTCTGGATTGGCTGCCAGCGCTACAAAGGAAGTGTCAAACACGGAGACATACTGCTAATTGCTCGGACACAGCAGAGTCCACGCTTCTCTCAGAGACAAGGTGCCTCCAGGAACAGAGCAAAAGAGATAGCAGCAGCCCCAAGGAGGCCAGATGCCCGCACAGCGCGCATCTCCTCAACAAACCCTGCCAGGCGACTGCAGACATCGTGCTTCATGCCATTTCCTTCAAAAGGCAACCACATGGTTCTAACATCTCCTCAAAAACAGGGAAACACTAATTCTCATAACACTCTGGTCACACACACGAATTCGTGTAATAAAGGAACGAGCACGGTGAGTTTGGTAAGCATGCTTGTCTGTTCACACCCAGACTCTTCCAAATGAAGGCCGCAAGCCACTTGTGGCCACAGGGCACGTGAAACGACACCAGTCGAAACTGAGATATGCTATTAAGTGTAAAATACACATCGGATTGGCCAGACTTAGTGTGAGCATGTAAAATTGCTCCATAAGTTTTAGATTTGTTACATGCTGAAATGATAACATTTTACATATATTGAGCTAAGTAAAATATATTGTGAAAATTAATTTCACCTGCTTTTCATTTTTTAATGTGATTACTGTAAAATTTTAAATTATATTTGTGGTTTGCATTATTGGATAGTGCTTGTACAGCTTATCTTTTTAAAAGTGGGGGGGGGGGCGGCCCAGTGGTGTAGTGGTTAAGTTCGTGCGCTCCGCTTTGGCGGCCTGGGGTTTGTGAGTTCGGATCCCAGGCGTGGACCTACACACCATTTATCAAGCCATGCTGCAGCAGGCGTCCCATATAAAAAGTAGAGGAAGATGGGTACAGATGTTAGCTCAGCAACAATCTTCCTCAAACAAAAAGAGGAGGATTGGCAACAGGTGTTAGCCCAGGGCCAGTCTTCCTCATAAAAAAAAAAAAAAAAGTGAGGAGGAGTGAGGGGGTAGAGAAAGGAAAGGATAGTGACAGGACTAGAACAGTGTACACAAGAAGCCTAAACTTAAGGAAAGTGGGGAAGTGGCAGCTCCAGGCCCCAGAATGTGGCAGGCCTGGGTTGTTCCATCGCCCATTAGCTATAAACTTAGGGACATTCACTGCGACTTTGCACGTCTCCTATTCTTTGTAAAATAGGAACAAAACCAGCACCAAAGGTAGCTGTATGGTTAATGGGACAACACGCAGTCGGTGAGAGTCCCCTAACAGAGGACAGGGACTGGCGGTGCAGCCAGCCCGGCAGAAACCGAATGAACAGCAACCCCATCACCTCTGACGGCCACAGGTGTATCCACCACTGTTCCTCCCCCTCCACCTCTCAACTCACCCCAGCCAATGCTCAAGGACAGACTCGAGTCACAAGTAGAAAAATATGTTCCTTAAACTGTTCACTCCCATCAGAAAAACGATGACTCCTTCAGGTATCCGGTACCCAGCCTGCCATGGGAGAACCAACTAGTCAGGCGTACCCCAAAACTATGCTCTAGCAAAAGGCCCTCCTCCAGCACCTCTTTTTAAACCATTCAAATTTATCCTTATGGAGCATCTAATTCCATATGTGGATCAAATTTCTTTTTCTATAAAAATTTCTGTAAAAAACAGAAATCCAAGAAACTTATTTTTAAAAAAGCAAGCACTAGTTCTTTGATTGAGGAAGTAAAAGAACCTTTCCCCAGGGGAATTACCTAAGAGTTCTCACCAAGTGAACAGTCGCTGCCGGGTCACATGTGGGTACCTCGGAGGAATGAAAAAATGTGCAGAAACCTGTGTGGGCTCACCCAGAATGTCTGAGCTGGGCGTGCTGCTGCTGCATGGGTCAGGTTCTCAGCCAGACTGGGCAGGTGTAGTGCTGGGCCCTCAAATTCACATGCTCCTCAGCTCTGGCCTGTTAAATCACCAAAGCTGCACGCCTGTCACCAGGAATGGGCGTCAGAATCTGTGGGACAAACAGAGCATCATATGAGGCCGGCTCTCTTCCCACTGTCTCATCAGCCCCACTCCACAGACACGGGCAGGAAGGTAACCATCTCCCGGGAATAGTCGGCATTAAGGCTGAGGAATATGGATAGTGCTGGATTCAGGAAGAGTCGGAGGAGAACTGAGCTAACTAGCTACAAGTTATTGCAACGTACAGGATATGAAACACTGCCGTTTGCTCTGTTTCTTGACCTTCACGCCACAGACAAGTCCAGTGAACAAAAATCTCCCCACACTCACCAGTCAACTCCAGTCTAAAGCGCGTTTCCAAAGAGTTACAGATAATAATCTCCAACTTTCGGATTTCACGAACCAGTAAAATTTCCAAAATAACCCCACAAAAGAGCAATAAGGGTTGCCAAATTTTCACTTTGCTAAGTGTGGATTTCTTTTCTTTAATTACCATCCATAATCGCTATGATTACATAAAATTAAGGTACTTAAAAACTTTTTACCGTGAAAATGTTCCAACATACACAATGCAGTGAGAACAGCACAGTGAGCTGCCACATCCCCCTCGTTCCACGCCAATGATTACTATGTACGGCCAGTCCTGATTTCTTTCCCGTCTCCACATTACTTTTCAGCAAATTTCAGATATATCATGTCTGATATCCATAAATAAAAGCACATCAACACGAAAAAAAAAGGCACGATGAACATCTCAGAATAAAGGACAATCTGTAAAATGAAGACACCCAGTCTTATCAATAACTTCCGACAATGTCCCTGCTTAAGTCAAGACTCACGCCTGACCGTGGACAGGCGAGGACACTGTCATGGACGGACGAAGGTCCACAGGCAAACGTTTGGGACCCAAGTAGCTAGAGGATAAACAGAATTTAGGAGATTTAACCCAATTTAATTCGAGGTAAGTAACTTAGAGAACACCTATCCCATAGCCCACACCTCACTGTGGAGCCAGAGATTTTGAATAAACGTAATTTTTCAAAATCTGACAGAATGACCAGTCTCTGCATCACCAATTCCACTTGAAACATTAAGCAACAACCTAAAAATGATTTCTTTCTGAGGTGTGGGAACCCAGAGAAAAACGTCCTTGTAATCATCAGCCAACCTCTTACCTGCACACTTGATAACACAGACACTCTTCAGAACTGGGCAAGGATGCTCTCTCTCCAGTACACGTTTCTTATGGTCCAGGAATGGCTCACACTTATCCACGTATATTTCCACCTCCAAGAGTACTCAGACATAGCTTCCTCCCAACAAACACCATTCAAGCACATCCTCTCTCCCTCCTCCCTTTAAATTCACTTTTCCAGGATAAACTGCACTCAGGACTCACAGGGTCAACCACGTGCTGGTGGGGGAGGAGCCCCGGAAGGACAGAGCTGGGGCCTCCCAGGGGCGCCTTTAGAATGGGGCCTCCAAGCTCTTCTGCAGGGCGTGCAGAGCACCAGTCGCCGGCCAGGAAGGAGCAAACTGAGCGTCCCTCTCACCGGGGGCCTGGTTCTCAGCATCCCTTACAGAAAGCTCCTGTGTGAGCGCCAGGACGCTTTCCTCTCTCCTCTCTCCGTTTGAGAATGCTGCTCTAGCTCCCAGAACCCCAACAGAGACCCAACACTACCCGACCAAAGCAACGGGTATTTAAAAAACCCACATCTTGTACCCCCCACTCACATCCACCATGACCGTGACCATGACCATGAGGAAGGTTACCTCCTCCAGGGGTGAGCCTTTCCCACATCTCTTACTAAAAGGAAAGAAATAAGATCTCAGCTCTGCTACCAAACAGAACACTCTCCCTGATTTTGACTTAAACCATTCCACATAAAGTCTGAATCCTGCATAAATGATGCTTCTGTGCATAACGATCGTGCCCAGCATGGACACAGGCCCTGCCTCCTCCCCCGCCTGGGCTCCAGGCTGGGGCAGCTCTCCCCTCCACCACCGGCCGGGGTTCTCGGGGAACAGCAGACAGCGGACCCGGAGCAACCGGATCGCACCCCTCCCCGGGGACACCCCGAGCTCCTCGCAGACAGCGCAGGTCGGGCCCTCCCCGGAGACACCCGAGCCCCTCGCGGACAGCGCAGGTCGGGCCCTCTTCGGGGACACCTGGACCCTCCCCCGGGACACCCCCAGCCCCTCGCGGACGGCGCAGCCCCAGCCCTCTCCGTGGACCCCCGGAGCTCTCGTAGACCAGCGCCCGCGTCTGTCCGGAGCGCCCCCAGGTACTCCCCGCGGCGGGCCGTACCTTCCCGCGCCCCAGGGCCGGCGGAAGCCCTCCACCCGGCCGGACGCGCAGCCCTCCCCCGGCCCAGACGCCGCCCCGACCCGGCCCCAGCCTACCCGGCCCCCGGCGGGCCTGACCACAGGCCCGCAGCACTGGTGTCCGCTCGGCCCGGGCCCCGCACACGCACCATCCGGGCCTCCGGCGCCTCACACACGTGTCACGGCGACGCTTAAAGGCGCCGCGACCCGCGGCCCGCGCTGCCGGATTCCGAAAGGCCTTAGCGGCTTTAAGAGGCGGGGCTAACTTCAGCCCCAGTCCCTGGGCCCGCCCACAGCCGCTTACGCGCCCCGTACGCCACGACCCCATCCCGCGGCCCCGCCAGCCTACGCGATGACGTAATCACGCAGACCCGGAGACCGCCCCCTTGGCCGGCGTCAGTCAAGTTCCCGCAGAGCACGTGAGTCGCCCACTTCCGGGTGCGGCGCCGGGGCGGGAGCGCGCTTGGGGCGGCGCCCGGGCCGCGCCGCCTTTCACCTGCCGTCGGGGTGGTGGCCTGGGGGTTAGTGTCAGCCCTTAGGGCCTTAAGTGACAAGACACAGGCCGGGCGCGATGAGGGCAGCAGGCCCAGTAAAACCAGGGTAGGCCGAGCAAAAAGCTCCTGGGATGAAGGGTCGGGGAGTGATGGCATTTGACCTTTGAAGTGTCCGGGGCTCTACGCAGTTCCCTGACCCCACTCCCTCCTTCCAAGAGCGTCCCGCCATGCCGACTGCGTTGAGGTTTTAGTGCAATTTTGCGAATACGCATTGCTTTAGCAGTGTTTTTTAAACATCCCTTTCTCCTGAAGCAGCTTGCCCGACTCTTCCCATCCCCGGGGCAGGTGGAGAGCGTGGTTCCCAGCCTGGCCTCTTCTGTGATCTTGTGATCACAGAAGCAAGGGGGGAATAAATGACTCTTCCCCAAAGGAAAACTTAAGTACACAGCCTTGTCTGCCGTGTCTGCCTTGGCAGAGAAGTCTCAAGGGTGGCTGGGCGATTCTTGGGTGAACAACCTCGAGCTAGTCTCCCGCCCACCCTCACCCCCACCCTCACCCCCACCCCCACCCTCACCCCCAGGCCTTCTGGCGGGGAATGGGGATGGAGAGAGAAAATGGGTGTACTTGGAACGAAATTCACCTTGTAGTTATTAGATGGGTGTTGGTATTTTTGAAAAACCAAACAAGCAGAAACCAAACCACAGGGGGCTCATGGCGCCTGTGCCCTATCTGTGAGAATCCTCAGCTAAACTGCAGACTGAGATTTGTCCCTGGTGTGAGTCCACTCTGTGCCCTAAAACGATGATTAAATGCAGAGTTGTCGCTATTCCAGGCCTGATACATTATATAAGTGAGTGATTAAAAGTGTGGGGCACTTTGGGGGTGTCAACTGGCAGGGGAATGAGGAGCCTTGGTTTTATCCCAACTCTGCCCTAACTAGTAGGTTGCTTTGGACACTTCTAACTAACCTGGGCCTTGATTTCCTCATCTGTGAAATAAAGACCATCTCCAGCATCTCTTTAATTCTTCTAATAACAAAACCAATGACATTTGCTTCCATTGCTGAGTTCATATCATGTGCTAGATACCAAGCTGGCCGCTTTACCAACATTATCTGATTTAATCCTCGTGGCAACCCTACAAAAAGATATTGTTCCCATTTTACAGACAAACTGAGTGTGCAAGAGCCCAGCAAGCAAGTGGTGATGTGAGGTTGTAGACCCAGGTTTGTCAGGCTCCACGTCCACACCTTTAGCTCAGGGCCTCAGAGGCAGCCCTGAAATTCTTATGAGATGACAAAGGAATTTCCTGAAATTCCTGCTTGAGCATGTAATCTGAGACCTAGAAGTCAGGAGGAGCCTTTGGCCACCCACATTCCCTCCTACACCGCTACAGGGGCCAATATAAAAGTCTTCCCTAAGATGCTCAGTCACACAGGTCATCAGACATGTAAATTAAAACCACAATGAGGTACATTTCACACCCTCTGGAACAGCTAAAATTAAAAAGATTAGTGTTGGAGAGAAGGTGGAGCAACATAGAGTCTTTGTAAGACCCCTGGGAGTGTACAATGATGCAATCATTTTGGAAAACAATTTGAATGTTTAAGTAACACAAACACCCTGTGAGCACATCCCTTGCTCTCACACTGTAACTAGTGCCTGTAGGCTGGTAAATTTCATATGTGCAGGCGCAGACCTCTCTCCCCCCGGTCTTTGGAATCCTGGGTCCAGTAAGTGCCTCCTGGACATCTACCCCTGAAGGTCCCATGAGCACCTCAAACTCACCCTGCCCTAAGCTGCCTCTCCATTTCTCCCTCTTGCCCACTTGGGCTGGTGGGCCTAATTCTTGTCCTTTTCTGCTCTTTCCAGACTTCCTTGTGAACTGGCTTCCCATGGGTCCAGCCACTGAGGGGAACTGGAGAGCCTGGAGGGCAGAAGAAAGAAGTGGGCCTTGCTCACGGCGCCCTCTCTGTTTGGAATGTAGTTTCTGGCAGTGGTTCAGCTCCATCCAGAGAGGGGCGCTGTGGTTCCAGCCTCCCCGCGTGTCCTCTCCCAGGCTCTTATAGGGCAGGCAGCCTCCTGCCTCTGTTCCTCCACCCTAGAGGTGCTAACAGCTTCCTGCTGTGCTCTAGTTGGCTTCTCCAGGAGTTTCTTCCATCAGGATGTAACCAATCCCTCCATTGATATCCTCTGTTTTAAAGGCTCTACGGGGTGGTTTTGGCGTTCCTTGTTGGACCTGGACTGATAACAGACAGTAAACCCAACATCCACCTGCCTGCCCAGCATCCTGGGCTCTTCTCTCTCCCTCACCCCATGTAAATCATCAATCAACAAATGTTGCTGATTTTACCTCTCAAATATCCCTCAAACCATTCCCTGCCTCCATCCAACTGCCCAGGTGAAGCCCCTCTCCATCTTCCCCTGCGTTAATGGAATAGCCAGATCCACTGCTCAAACTGCCAAATAGAAATGGACACCTGCTGAAACCCTTCCCTGTTTCCCAATGTGGATGGGAAGGCCAAGCTCCTTAGCATGGTCTCTGATGGCCCCTGGGGGCTGGCTCCTTCCTGCCTTTCCCCCCTCACCTGCAGCCACTGCCTGCCCTGAGTCCTTCAGCAGAACTAAATCTGAGTGCCCCCCAGACCACAATCAGGCTGACTTTCCTCCAGGCTCAAGCTGGTCTTGGCCTAAAATTCCCTTTCCCACTTGCCCTTCAACCATCTCCTTTGGCACCACCTCCTCCAAGAAGTCTTCCCGAATTCCCTCCATCCCTGCCATTAGGTTGCTGCTGTCTTGGGCAGGCCTGCACCTTCCACTTATACATTCAATTGGAATGTTCTCTGGACTTCTACCTCCCCCGCCATGACTCTTAAGAGCCAGCACTATGTCTCATTCATCTGTGTGTCCCTGGGCCTGGTGCGCTGGGGGGTACACTGTGGATTGATGATTGTGAAGCCTAACCAAATGGAAAAGGAAATGCTCGAGATGAGACAATTGGATAATCTCTAAATCCTGAAAGAGAAACACTGAAGAGGAAAGAATAAAATAGCCTCAATTAAAAAAAAAAGCTATAACTAAAAATCAATCAAATTAGAACTTACCTTAAGAAAAAAGGTGTGTTGACAGATGAACAGTGTTGCTGTCCAGAGGGGCCGGGGCCTCCTTGCCGGGGAGGTCGAGGTAAAGTGGACCCGACCCCTCCGCCAGTTCCATAGCGCATAGATGGCCCAGGATTTGTGCTGATTTCTGGGGAGACACACGTGGCATTTCTGATCGTAAACTAATAATTCTTCTTCTGACTTTTACTTCAGTCCTTGTGAGTTCTGGTTCCTGGAGCTGCTCCTGCGGGCCTACACAACCCTAACAATTTCCAGTTCCTAGAAGCTGCCAAATTAAGATCCAAACCCTGTCTGGTTGGACTCACCGAGGAAAAGCCGCGTGGCCGGACGCCCGAGCTGTGTTTCAGACCTTCTCTCCTCTGTGTGCAGATGCCTGGGGTGGAACTGGGCCCGTGAGGCTCCTGCTTTTTCATGGATGTGTTGGTGGTTTGGCCAAAAAGTAGCCAACAGGCCTTAAATGCCTGTGCTGGTGACGGTCACTCGCCTGCCTCCTCCTTCCTCTCCCAGGCAAAGTTTTCTCTCTGAAAATACTAACCTGACATAAATGCCACAGGAGTGTGTTTTCCTTATGTGTTTCAGAAGAGCTGTCCCCAACTGGTGACCCTGAAATCCAGTGAGAATCTCTATACAGCCATTCGTCTCCCGTGGTCCTCAGAACGCCTCCCCAAAGCTCTCCCACGGCGCCTCTCGCTTTATTCTTCTGGGTCTTATTCATGCTGCTGGGTTTGGTCTGGTTTGGTTCCCTTCTTTAGGCCTCTCTGGTTCTCCTTTGTGACACAGCGTTACTGCGCACCGCTCTGTTACTGCTCTTTTCAAAGCATCGCGTGTGTCTATGTTTGGCCTCAGGACTCAATTATATAAGCTTTTCCTTTTTCAAAGACCCTGGCTTTGAAGTCCCAGCACAGCTTTGCTTTTGGACCCTCTGCCCTCCACCGCTGCCCAGGTTGGTACACATGGTAGGCCCAATTAGACTTCTTCTCCCTGCCATGTCTGCACCTGCCTGGGAATGAGGTGGAGAGAGACAGAGGGGGCCATGCCAGAAGCTGCCTATAGTGGGTTGAATGGTGACTAAGTCCCTCCAGTGCCTGGGAGAGGAGGTGAGAGGTGATACTCCCAAGGCAAAGAGGCTGAGAATTTGCCGTGCCTCCTTCCCTCCTCTTTCTGGCTGAAAACAAAGGATTCTGAGGCTCCAGAAGGCAGTGGGGACACAGAGGGAAAGAGCCAGGGTCCTTGAATCACCCGTGGGAGGTCACCCACCAAAAATCCCCTGTTGCTCTTGGCGAGAAATAAACCCAGTTTGTGTTAGCCCCTGAGATGTTTGCTAACAGCATCCGGTTCTACCCCAGCTGGTGCATCTTTGCTCCTGGATCACAGGAAGGCAGGATTGTGGGGGTGCTGCGTCCGACGATGAGCCCTAGCATCTGGGACAACAGCAGAGGGGGATCTGATCTACCTGGTGTGGTTGGGGAAGGTGTCCCACAATGATGCCACATCTCAGTTTGCTCAGGACAGTCCTGGTTTACCCCTATGGACCCAACTAATTGTTAATAGCACCCCTTTTCTCTCTCAAAAGTGTCCTGGTTTGGAAGATAATTATATAGAGATGAATTTTCCAGACCATTGAACTTTACCCTTTTTTTAAGTTTAGAAATGACAACTTGTAACGAGGTATCTTAGTGTGATAGGCGTCTTAACTGAGACTAGGATTTTGTTGTTATTGTTGCTTTAAATCTCACGAGAAGGGAGATGACTTTGCCTTTGTTCTGAAAGCAAACCAACACACAAAACAAAAACAAACCACTACAAGGCTCTCGATGCTAGTGTGAGGCAAGTGGGAGGGCGACCTGTTTCCACCTGAGCCGCATCTTTGTGCGACTCCGTGGTCCTTAGAGGTGCCGAGGAAGGCGGGCAGGAGCGGGGGTAGTGAAGAGCGGGGCTGGGAGTCCGCCTCCCCGGGCTTCAAATCCCAGCTCCAGCGCTTGCTGGCTGGGCACTGGGTAACGCAGCCTCCCGGGACCTCAGTTAACTTCTCCATCAAATGGGAAGGCGAGAGGAGTGACTTCTCAGAGTTGGCAGGTGTTAAACGGAACAATGGATGTGCGACCCTTCGCCCAAGTCCTGGAGCGGGCAGACGTCGGCCGTGCCGGGAATTGTTCCATTTACGGGAATGATTTCCTAAGCAGTTGCCTGCGGGAGTGTAGGAGTGGAGACTCTGGCCAGGGCCAGGGAAAGACCACGAAAGGGAAACGGACAGGACTTGTATGCGACAGAGTTACCGCAGCGGGCCCCAGGCTGCTCCCCTCAGGAAGGCCCGCCGATGAAGGTGGTGTCTGGAAATTGGATTTGGGGAGCGTTCCCCTATTCCCTGATAAAAATGGCTGATGCACCCCAACTGTTTGTTGGAACACCCGCTTTCCTTCCGGGGGTCTGGGGTTGCGCTATGTGCTGGGCAGAGGGCGCCTGCATGAGCAGCACCGGGGGGGAAACCCTGGCGGTTGAGTCTCTAAGGCGTTTCCCTGGTTGGAATCTTGCTCCCAGTCCCCCTACCCCAGCCCCAACTTCGCTTGAAGGTGCAAAGCAAGACATGTAAATTGGCTTGAAAATGAAACTTAAACTTTCAGCTTTCTTTACTTCTAGGTAACATATGCAGCGTTACCTCCGCACCCCATCTCGGATCCCATCCTCAAATTCTCCTTGACACTCACCCTTTCTCTGAGTCTGACCCCCACCTGACACCCCACCATTCTGCAGACTCTGACTGGATCTGTCTCACATTTTTGTTTCGTTTAATTGGAAAGGACTATTCCTCCCCGTTGTTACAGAATGAAAATGTGCAGAATTATCTCATGTTTCTGAATTTCTTTTTTTTTTCACCATCAATTTGTTTCTTGGAGGAGAAAATATGCTATTAGAGCTAAATGATTCCACCAAATCAAAGCACCGCCTTCCGCTGCAAGATGATTCGAGGCAAGTGTGTGAGACAAGGGGAACTGTGGGTCACCTTGAACCTCGGCTAGAGAAAGACCTATTCTTGAACTTGAGAGTCTTCATGCAAAACCTATGGTAACAGCAAGTCGGCCATAGTAAAATTGATCCTAGTAAAGTATCTGTAGCTCCACTGTTTAGATTTTTTTTAAGTTAGATCAGACAAACATATCCATTAATAATTAGGTGCCACTCAAACTTCTAAGGTATTTTAACCAGTCCTGGTGGCTCTTCCGCGCCTCTGCCCCGTGGTCTCTTCAGATCAGCTCCTGCAGCGTCTGTGGCCGCATTTCCATTTTGAACCCACATGCGGCTGCCCTCAGTTGTCCCCAGTCTCTTTCCTTTCACAGAATGAGCAAGCTGAGGGGAACAATGGTGGCTGGTAGAATCCCTGACAATGTGGTTACCCCATGTGTGTCTTCAAACTGACTTAAAATTGTTTGCAAAGATCAAGAAAACGTGGATAATTGTTGAAACTGGATCACGGGTGCATGGAGTTTGTTATATCATTCTCCGCATTTTTGTATATGTTTGAAAATTTCCATACTGAGAAGTGTTTTTAAAAAGTCACACTTGACCCTAAATACATAAATGAAATGGGTAGCAATTGTGTGATGTGTTGTTTGCTAAAACCCCAACTGCAGCCTGCAGGTCGGGACGGGCACAAATGCCAAGTCAGGTCCTTTGTGTGACACGGGAAGCTTTCGTATTCTTATTCTATGTGCCGCTGAACCATCTTCCCCATAGATGTCACCATATGGAAAAAATAATCCTAGTATTTCTGCAGGTGATATTAAAGGGACGGCATTTAATGCTTTCTGACACAGCCATTGCTGCAAACTTTGTCCCACTACCTCCTAGCTGCTGCAGAAAGGCATCAATAAGTTTGTTCCTGCTGAGTAGGCAGCAGCTGCACAAAATGGGAAATACGAATCTTCCGGCTTGTCCCTGGAATAACAAATTCTACATGCGAGCCAGAGGTCGGGCAAGTGTTCAAACACACCATTAAAGAATTTTCATATGGTGACTTGAAGTAATATGAGACTTGGATGAAGTTTAAATTACAATGGGACCATCTTTCCCAGCATAAGAGGAGAGGGGGAGGGCAGGGAGGGAGGCAGGGAGAGGGGAGGACGGAGGGAAAGGGGGGGTGGAACCTGTAGAATAAGAGACTTGAGGGAGCAACTGCAATATATGGTCCTTGTTTGGATCCTGATTCAAACCAATAAACCATAAAAAAGCATTGATGAGAGCATAAGAGAGGCCTTAGCAGTGATTAGTCAATGACATTAATGGATTCTAATTAAATTTTTGAGGTGTGATAAAAGCATTTTGGAAATGTTTTTTAAATAGTTCTTATTTTTTAGAGATTTGTACTGAAACATTTACAGATGAACCTGTTTGATGTCTGGGTTTTTCCCTTCCCGACAATCTCGGGCAGGGTGGCTGGGGAGTGGCTGCGGGCAGGGAAGGAAGGACAGGCAGGCAATTGCTCACCATTGAAGATGCAGGGAGGGTGCAGGGCTCTGCTCTTCTGCGTGTGTGTCGGAAAGGCTCCAGAACAGACAGTGAGACGGATGTGCTGGCTGAATGAAGCGGCTGCTGTCACGCGCTCCTGCCTCTTCACCAATTTAACAAAACCATGTTCATTGTTGTCTGCCCCGGTCTCTGCCGCATCCCACGTAGGCCTCCATCGGCCAGGCCTCTGTTCCCAAGGGGACAAGGTACCTCCCCATCCACTCAACCCCCACCCCCGTTCTTCGGCTAGAAATCGGCAGCTCTGAACGTCGGCGACAAGCACACAGGGAGCCAGGTTCTCTGATAATATTGTTTATTGTCCACTGACTGAGCGATCACTCAAGAACGATACAGAGCATCGGAGACATGCGCAGTCTGCTTGTCGACTTTCAACAGCTCTCACGTGTTCCCAGCACAGGGAGGTCTCAGACTTCACATTCCAGCAAAAACACATTGCCCGAAAATTAAAAAAAACAAAAAAAAATCCAAACGAAAACAAACAAAATCAACAAAGCTTTAAATTATGGCAGCAAGTCTGATATTTCTTAATACTTATCAAGCAAAGATTTGAAAATAACTACAATGTAAACTTTATTTTAAATATTTTGAGTTGCTTGCATGAAGAAGAGAGGGAGGAAAGAGCAGTGCTTAGAATATAACATAAATTAAACAATGCCAAATGGAGAGCCTTCTTAAACTATATATATATTGCAATTATTTACTGTGAAGGTATTTGAGTGGCTGCCACTCTCGGCTGCCACTGGGTACTTCATCTTGATTTTTTTCTTCTCCTCAGCATGGCTACAAGACCAACGTGCGTGGATTGAATATAAAGGCCATCTTTTAGAACCAACCTACTCAAAGATCCTTGACTTTGTAATAATTTGAACCGGAGAACAAAAGGTGGGAAAGCAACAATATTCAAAGAACTGAAGAAAAGATCTGAAGGAATCCACCCTTATAGGCTAGCTACATGCCACGCTCTCCACTCTGGGTCAAATGCTTCCACGATGCAGAAACCTTAAAAAAAAAGTGCAAGTCTAACACCTACCAACGGTAATAAAAAACACAGCACAGGAATGATTACAACCGATGTCAGAAACAAACCAAAACATTTATAAAATCAGCAGAAACAGGAGTAAATGTTACATATGATAACACCATACAGGAAGCAAATGGGGGTGGGGTGTGATATTGATTGGAGGGGTCTGGTGCTCTTGTATATACTGAAATCACATGGACTGGTCCATTATGACATCTTACAAGCTTTATAACACTGTACAGCATGAAAGTGCCCTTGGAGCGGGGGCTGGTTCCTGGATATTCTCCCAGTCTGCCCTAGAAAGGGAAGTCATTAAAATCTATGCTGACCAGGTCCCGGGCGGGCATGGGGCTGCATGCCACTTGGGGGTCAGGAGTCTTACAGGTGCTTTGGGGTCACTGAAGAATAGAGCAGGCTTAGAAGATGGTGATTTTGGAAGCATTTTGCAGAAGGACCACTCGCAGGCTAACAGACTTCAGTTTCATTGTGTGTGTGTCGTGTGCACGTGTGTCTGCATGACGTGCAAGATAGAACAGTTTACCTTTACAACACAAGTAGGAAGAAAAAGGAGATTATCTTCACTGTTATGGAGAAATTTCTGCCTACATTAACCCCCGTTTTACTGGCATCAGAAAACTATTTTTAGGGAAAGCTTCCCTATGAAGTTTATTAACTGAGAGATCTTTGTAATGTAAGAAAATATAAGCAGAGGCTGGTACACCTGCAACTTGGGGAGAATTCATCTTTAGAAAAATGAGATGTCTCAAAGCTGGCCAGTGTCCTGGAGGCCCAGAAAGAAATGAGTTTCCCTGAAGCCACCTACCTCCAAATTCATCCCTTCCTGGGCAGGACTTCCTAATACGCTTCGCTAACCTCACTTGCAGAAATCCAGGTACACACGCTGACTGTCAGTCGTGGAGGGAGGTCATATGAAACCCGTGGCACCTGCTCAGGTGGGGCTCTGAGGTGTGTTGGGGGACACAGTGGAACCCAGCTTTTGATGTCCTCAGGATGTGCAACAGAGAGCACAGCCAGCTCATGCCACTGCCATATACAACCCCTCGCAAAGCTGATCGTGCGACTCCATCCAGATGCTGGATGCCAGAATGAGGAGGAAGCCAGAGTGCTTCCAGAAGTTCAGGAATAAACTACGAGGGCAGCCAAGTGCTCCCCAACGTCTGCCCTCAGGGCAGAATGTCATGGATTCCCCCCAATTATTGGGGTGTGTGGGGGTGGGGTGGGAGGATGGGACTACAACGATTTGGCTGAAGCTGAAGCTTGTCACTCCCACATCTCTGCACAGCCCTGGAGGGAGGCTCCCGCTGGGATTCTGCAAATTAATAGAATTAATTGGGGCTCCTTCAAGAACAAGCCGCTGGTCCAGGGCTGCTCCTGGACTTATAGGAGTCACAGGTGCTGGGAGTCCATGGTGGGCCCAAGGGAGATGAGGTGAGGGGATACACTTGCAAGGGGCAGGGACTGCTACCCTAGGGCCAGAGGTGTGGAAGCTGCAGGAAACGAGGGACATGCCCCTCTCAAGATGAAAGGGACCTGGTAGGCCTGCTACACAGTCTTGCAACGACCCTCAAAAGTTTCTGCAAAATGCACATTTCCAGGCTCTGCTCTGACCAGGCCGGGGGGACCCCTAAGTGCTGCCTGCTCAGCGTCTGTGACAGTGCCAAGGCTGGGCCTGGGAGGGAAGCCCGTGTGGGTCCCCCCGCTCGCCCACACCCCAGGTTTGAAGACTGAGATGCACAGTGCCCAGGCTGGCGGATGGAATGTGGGACCCACTTCCCCCCTCTAGACCCACAACCATGTTTAAAAGGAAAATGGGGGCGGGGAGGAGAATCACACTAATTTAGACCCACTTAGATGACTGTTTTATTCATGCTGTTTCCAGGAAGGGATGTCAGAGCTGGACCAGTCTAAACTCTTGGAGGCGTTTCAGTTGGCCACAGGGGTGCTGTTGGCCTGCTTACGGGTCCTCGATGTCGAGAAACTCCTGCTTGGGGGGTGCCGCTCCACGGTACCACGCACAGGAGCCGTCGCTTCTCTTGATGCAGGCGAAGAACTTGGCCTGGTGCCCGTTGATATTCTTCTCCGTGACCCAGTCCATCCAGAGGCACTCGTCCGGAGAGGAGATGTAGCACGGGATCATGGGGCAGCGTGTGATCTAGGAAGAGGGACACGGAGTTGAATGTAGTCAGAGACCGCGGCCGCTCAGGCGTCATCTCTAGAACCTAGCAGAGCGCCTGGCAAAGGCATTCAAGGGCAATTTGTTGAATGACTAGATAAGTGCGGCAAGAAGGGAGGAAACTGGACCAAGTGGAACCTGCTCCATCAGCAGCCTTTCCTGAGTCCCACACTCTCCACACAGCAGCAGGCTGTCTGCCCCGGGAGGGCGGGGTCTGGGGAGAAGCCTGTGCACACCACCTCTGCGTCCCCAGCTACTGCAGGGGAGCCTCTACTGTGGGCCATCTGGTCTACCTTCTCTGAGTGTGACAAAATGGCTTCAGCTTAGCCCCGCCCTCCTGGGAGTATAACAACAGCAGCAAAGGGTCTTAAATTTCTGGAGATAGGTTCCAGTCAAATAAAAGGCCGGTACCTTGCTCCCAAGCATGCATGGGCTTTGTGGGGATCAATAAGTAGCATTTTGGTGAAGAAACCTGAGTCTACAAGAGGGTGAAAACCTTCACAGTCATGTACAGGAAAGGAAGAACTTGTTTTAGTCTCACATTGGGCACAGAGGAGTTTGCTCGACACGTAGGACATGGATGTGTAGCTGTAGGTTGGAATTCACATTCCCATGAGCTAAGGGACAGGCTGGCGACATTCTACTAGGATGGGCAGGAGGGTCACACAAGTAGTACTGACCGGCACAGGTCAATCCCTGCAGCCTCACCACAGGGCCATGCTTGGCCCAGCATCACTTGTGGTGACACAGAGGAGTGCCTGGTCCCCAGTAGTGCTCCCTGTGCTAGGGCCAGAGGGAGGGGCAGTAGGGATGGGAGGGGGTTAGGAGACGGCAAGATCCAAGGCTGCCCATGGGCCAAGGAGGAGATCACACCTTCTACGGCTGCATCTCAATGCTAGCACTTCTGTACCTGCTTGGCACCACCTCTGGGCCACTTGTAAGAAGGGGGGCTGAAAGGAGATGGCTTACCTTGCACTCACAGCCCATCTGGTACCTATGGTTCAGACTCTTCTTCTGGGTGGTGCTCAGGGTGTCCCAGGGCACAATGAAGTCACAGAGGGTGATGTGCATCTTGCCGTTCCCCTCGGCCTTTCCTGAGGAGGGACAAGGATCACAGGCTCAGGGTCAGTTACGAGTTCTCCTCCTCCTTCTGCCCACCTCCCGCATCTGGATGTGGCTCAAGCGTGTGGAGATTTAGTTCTAACAACACCGTGTATTGTGGGCTGAGCTGTGTCCCCTCCACAATTCATATGTTGAAGCCCTGCCCCCCAGCACTGAGGATGTGACCGTATGGCCATGCGCTGCAGAACGACATTTCGGTCAACGACAAACCGTGTATACAACGGTGGCGCCATAAGATCAATACCATAGAGCCTAGAAGTGTAGCAGGCTATACCATCGACATTTGTTTAAGTACATTCCGTGACATTCGCACCATGACATTACCTAACGATGCATTTCTCAGCCCGTCATTAAGGGACGCATGACTGTATTAGGAGAGAGGGTCTTTAGAGAGGTGATGAAGTTAAAATGAGGTCATTAGAGTGGGCCCTAATCCAATAGGACTCGTGTCCTAATAAGAGGCGGTGTCAGGACAGACACACGCAGTGGAAAGACCGTGGAAAGACACAGGGGGAAGACAGCCATCTGCAAGCCGAGAAGAGAGGCCTCAGGAGCCATCCCTGCCGACGACACCTTGATCTCGGACTTCCAGCCTCCAGAACTGTGCGGAAATGAATGTGTTCTTTAAGCCCCTCAACCTGTGGTATTGTGTTATAGCAGCCTGAGCTGACACCATGGGTGGTTTATTCCGAGTGTAAAAATGCATGCAGCAAAGAATAGACAAACCCCTCCCTGTTTTCATTACCTACAGCTAACGTTCCGATGCATTTCCTTCCAATATTCTTTTATGCACGTGTATTCACACACAAAAGATCATGTCGTATGTAGATTATATTGTTTCCTGTTGTATTTTTCACCAAATATTTATTCACAGGCATTCCTTCCATTTGATGTTGAACTTGTAATTCTGGGTTTTCCCAATAGGAAGAGCAAAAACATGGAATTTCATAAAATTGGAGATCTGCTCTGAATTCCCGTCGCTGGGGATGATGAGGTGCTGTCCTCTCTCGTACCGCAAGCTCCTGACTCAGCTCCCTCCTTTCTTTTGCTGAAGAGCTCACACTGGTGACAGCCTTGGTATTAGCCAAGCGGGAAAGCCAAACAAGTGTATTCTGGTGAATGACAGAACCTAACGAGGGCTGGGGAGGTCACTGAAAGTCTCCTTCGTTCTGCCACAATGGCACCTTGTCAAGAGAGACAAATGCCCAGTGATAAGCCCTGGGGCCTGGCAGGGAGCGGCGGGCAATTCCCCGAGAGGTAGACAGGAGCCTCCGGCTGCACCCTGAGCCCCTGCGCTCCACAAAGCTCCGGTACATCCAACTTGGTGATCTCGGGCGCAGCGCTGGCCGTGGAGAATCCACTGATAGAAATGTAGCTCAGCAAAGTAATAACGCAGCCTGTGACCACATCCCCGTCATGAATAAATGAATCTGCTGTCTATTGCCAGGGGAATCGGCTTGCCTGGGGCTGTGAGCAGGCACCAGTGACAGCCTTTGTGCTGGGTGGGTTGCGGGAAGCACTCCCTGGACGTGAATTCTTATGCTCTTACTCCTGCTCTGACCGCTCCTCTCACCTCCAGGAGCTCCATTTTCACTTGCACCTGTTTGGACTTATAGACGCTCCAGGAGAAGAAAAGGATTGAGGAGCAGGAGTACTACCGCAGCATTTATTCTGAATCCTGATAATTGACGAAGAGAAGTGTTCGGGTAAACACTTCAAAAATAGATATTTGACTCTTTTTTCTAGTCCTGTAGCCTGAAGGATCATAATTGACAGATGGTGAGTAACTCCCTCCCATCCTGGTTTCTGCTGGCGTTTACTGCGCTGTCCAGGCCGACGGCAGCCCCTCCCCTGCCCAGCCGGTCATTCATGACAGACAGGAGAGCTCCCATCCGGTTCCATCCTCCAAACCTCTACAGCAATGCCCACTGGATCACTTCACTGGCATCAACATCCCACTGGATGCTGCCCTTTGCCTTCCCTATAAACCTCGATCCTTAACCAGATCAGAAACGTGAAGGGTAAGGGTTGTGTCTTCATCCTTTTTTACCTACAGTTCCTTGCACACAGTGATTGCTCAGCAAAAACTGACTGATGCCGACATGGTTATTTGCTCTAACAAATTGCTCATTACCTGTCTTTTTCTGCTGTCTTCCCTTTTGACCTTTTCACCACCAATTCAAGCTTCCGAAGAGAGTAGACAAGGGTAGGACTTGGCGATGAAATGCAAATTGTATCTTTTCAGCGGCCCTCGTAACTGGGCTAACGTGAACCCTGGATGCCATGTATAAGTGGCGCGGCATCGGCATCTCAGAATGTTAAAAGGAGACCCCCTTCGGTATCGATAATCAGGACTTGGTTGGGCGTGCATGACGTGAGCATCTGTTACAACATTCTCCTTATGTCTGCCTTGGAAAAAGCAAAGTCTTCCTTGAAAAACAGGAATTAATTAAAATTTATAACTGAGGGTTGGATGTTTATTTTCCCTTTTGGAGGAAAGGACTGTAGAAGAAAATTGCAGGGCCAGTCCTGTAAGCGCTCCTGAACACGAGTGTCTCATAGCGCCCAGCTCAACATGTGACGTTGAGTCATCAGCCCAACAGGAGGTGGGCTGCCTCGGGCCGTGTGGTCATTCACGGGGCCGCAGCCAATGCTGCCCAAGTGGTTTACTGTGCCCCGTGATTCTGGTTAGCCCGTCCTGGCTCCAGGAGAACAAGATCTACATTCTGTGCTTCAGGAGGCCAACACCAGATTTGTTCCGGAGTAATCTCGCTGAGCCTGGGAAAGGAGTCAGTCAGATTGGAGAGGTTCCTCTGTACCAGAGCGAGTCAGCCACCCACAAGTGCCTTTTATCCATCTCACGTTCCACGGCCAGTTAGGAAACTAAAACATGCCCCAGGTCACTTGCTTGCTTCCAATATTAAATGCGAAGGAGTCTAAGATGACAGGCACAGTTACCAAGTGCATGTCCCTTCAACGCCCTACAAATGTGCGTCCAATGACTTGTATACCTGTCTTCTCATTCAGACTGGGGACAACTTAGTGGGCCTGCGTGGAGGAACAGCACAGGACACACACGTATCACGTGTTAAATAACCTTTGACGGCAAATACAAACCACTGAGCTTCTGCCTGAGAGAAAACACCAAGGTCAACAGAGTCACGGAAATTATTCGGCTTTCTGCGTTTGCCTCAAAGGGCTTCACGTGGACACAGGAGCCTTTCTCTTTCAGGGGCTGAGCAAAATAGATTCTTCTACCACGTCCCCCGAAAGAAATACAACCAAGGAACCACCAGCAAAATAATCAAAGCTGTGGTACAACCTCCGCCCCGGGCTCTTGCTCTGGACCCACACTTTCTAAACAGCCCTGTGGTTTCCTCACACTCTTCAGGGCAAGCGGGACAGGGACACAATTGAAGCCACACTGGAGACACTGCATGCTTGGGTTCTTGCTAGACCTAACCCATTCCTGGGCTATCCAGCCCCAGGACCCAGCTAAAAGGCACTGAGATCTGGACTGTCCATCTCGTGGAATGGAGGGCAGTGCCAAGGTCCTCAGGATATCAGGGCAAGAGGCAGGTCTGACTGACCATTAAGGGCCCCGGAAGCAAAAATAACATCCAGAGAGTCCCTTCGCAAGGGAGGTGACCAACCTCTGCTGCTGGGCGCAGCCCTCCTGAATGTGTGCTGACCGGCTGAACGGTGCCCCTGGAACAAAAGGTCTCAGACTTGACCTCAGACTTGACTCACAGCAGGAAACGTTCCGGTTAGACACTGGCTGTCAGTCCTAACTGCACACTAGACTCTCCTGGGGAACTTTAAAATGCTCATGCCTGGGTCCCACCCCCAGAGAGTCCGCTTGAATCGGTCTGGGGTGCCACCTGGGCATCAGGATTTTTTTTTTTTTTTTTGGTGAGGAAGATTTGCCCTGAGTTAACATCAATTGCCAATCTTCCTCTTTTTGTGCTTGAGGAAGATTGTCCCTGAGCTAACATCTGTGCCCATCTTCCTCTATTTTGTCTGTGGGATGCCTCCACAGCATGGCTGATGAGTGGAGTAGGTCTGAGCCCAGGATCTGAACCCTCGAACCTGGGCTGCCAAAGCGGAGTGCATGGAACTTTAACCACTTGGCCACAGGGCCAGTCTCTGGGCAACAGGATTTTTACAAACTCCCTGTGGAATTCCAATGAGCAGTTAGGTGGGGGACCACCGGGTTAGATGTTGGGGCAGGGAGACTTCTAAAACCTGGACCAAATGCAGCAGCAGAATGTAATGGACCCAGGAGTCAGGGAGATCAGGGTCCAAACTGTGGCTGTACGCCTCCCTGGCAGCGTGACTCAGGCAGAGGTGTGCTGAGAGATGTCTAACAACCAGCTCTCCTGGGAGGAAAAGCTCCAGTGTGTAGCATTTGCCGATTTCTATGGTGTAAATACTCCCAACCTGTCTGATTTCAGGCGACTAACATATCAACCAAAATTTAACAATCGGCTTGTGAAAGTGGATTCAGGCACACGCCACCAGACCTGGGGCACACTGCTCCATTTCTCTGTTCCTCAGTTCTCCTCATCAGTAAAATGGGGATCACAATAGTACCTTCGTCGCTGGGGGCTGTGAGGATTAAACGGAGAACGTCAGCACCAGGTCAAGGGCATTCCCGTTTCTATTAACAGGGAGACGGTGAGGCTGGTTGTAGAAGCCTTTAACACAGAGCGAGCCTCAGTGTGGGCAGGGATTCAGCTGGGTGTGTCTGGAGGCAGGCACTGGCCCAGACTGAGGTCGCTTTACCACCCAGGAGCCCACCGGTGATGGGAACCCAGCCCTCCCCCCTTAACAGGGGCTTCCGCAGCTCTGCAGTTTGCCAGACAGCCCCTAGGGGGCAGTGTGAGGAGACTGAGCCGGAGGGCCCGGGCTCTCATTTTGATGGGCCGAGCCGGGCGGAGCAGCACGGAAAGAGGATGCAGAGAGCTGGCCACCGATTTGTCAGGGTAACAAGTTCCCACCATGGGAGGTTTTGTCTCCTTTCTCTTCTCTCTAGATTCTTCTGATCATAAAAGTAATTGATGTTATAATTTGTAAAATTCAGTAAATACAGCAGAGTAGAAAAAAAGAGACATAACCAGTGCTAGCATGCCGGCGGGTTTCCTTCCACACTTCTGCACACGCCGAAGCGGGCCCCCAGCCCCTCCCCGGGCGCCCTCTTTGCTGTCTGCCGTTACTGTGCGGTGCAGTCAGGCTGTAAGACCTCTGTGTCGTTATGCTGTCCCCTCCCCCCTCTCTCCAGTGGATTTTATTTTTCCTATTGTAAAAGTAGTAGATATCGCAAATGTACAATGGTGCGGCTGCTTTGGAAAACAGTCTGGCAGTTCCTCCCATGATTAAACATAGTGTCACCATATGTCTCGCAATTCTACTCCCGGGTGGCTACCCAAGAGAGACGAGAACACACGCGGACGCAAAAACGCGGACACGGATTCACAGCAGCATTATCCAAGACAGCAAGAGGTAGAAACAACCCCAGTGTCCATGAAATGATGAGTGGGTAGACCAGATGTAGTCTATCCGTTCAGCAGAATATTATTCGGCCATAAAAAGAGTGAAGTGCTACAACAGGATGAACTTTATTTAAAAACATTTTGCTGAGTGAAGAAGCCAGACACAAAGGGCCACATGTTATATGATTCCACTAACATGAAAGTCTAGAGTAAGGAGATCTAGAGA
Organism: Tapirus indicus; assembly: GCA_031878705.1. Classification (NCBI taxonomy): domain Eukaryota; kingdom Metazoa; phylum Chordata; class Mammalia; order Perissodactyla; family Tapiridae; genus Tapirus; species Tapirus indicus. The sequence goes on from CM062932.1 coordinate 57,075,109, forward strand.
GTCAGAAAGTAGACGAGTGGTTGCTGAGAGCTGTGGGTGGGAGGAGAAGCACCGCCAGGAAGGTACTAGCTAAAGGGTCCAGGGTTTCTTTGACTGTGGTGATGGCTGCAGTCTCTAGGAATACACCAAAACCATTGAATTATACACTTTAAATGGGTGAATTCTATGGTGTGTGAATTATATCTCAATAAAACTGTTAAAAAATAATAGATGCTCATAACAAAACATTTAGGAAGTTCAGAAAAATCTCCCATCGTCCCCAAGGAGAGGGACAAAAGTTGATGCAGCGACAAAGAAGCCAGGGAAGCAGACGCTGGGCGTGAGCATCTTGAGGAAGGGAGGGAGGTATTCCCCAAGGAGATTACAGGCGCCTCCTCTGTCCCACTCACTCCCCCCTGCGTCTCTCTCCTGGCAATGACCTCCCTCGCACGGCCAAGGTCGGCCTTCTCCCAACACGACGTCTCCCAGGCCTTGCAGCTGCTCGGGTCTCTTCCTCTCTGCACCTCTCCTGAGCGTTCATTCGATACTCACATTTCCCCGTACACAAAACCTGTCTTATTTTCTCTAATTTCTTCTCCTGCCCCCTCAGTGGGAACATGTGTGGCTTCCTGACAGCAGGACTCCTGCTGCACCAGGGCTCGGCACCTAAAGGGCACCCGCTAAATATGTGTTGATTTTGAATACTCTTAAGGGAAGGGAAAAAAGGTACAAATAAACTAAACAGAAGAAAATACCCCAAATCAAGATTTGGATTCAGAATTTATTTTCATGATCAAATCTGGATTGTGGAACAAAACATAATGTCAGTCTAGGGGAGCTGTCCTTCCTATCTCTTCTTTTGTCTTAAGTTAGGAAGAGGGCAGTAACGTCCCTTAACTGACCGAGACAGCACAGGCCAGTCCTGTGGTCACCAGCCACGTGTGGCTGTTTACATTTACATCCACTGAAACAAAGTAAAAGTAGAGCTCCTGTCCTCGGTCACACTGGCCACATCTCGAGTGCTCAGTCGCCACATGTGGCTAGCGGCTGCCACACTGGACAGCACAGAGAGCATTTCCATCATCGGTGGAAGTTCTATTAGATCAGTGAGTCTCAACTTGGGGCAATTCTGCCTCCCAGGGGACATCTGGTGGTGTCTGGAGACCCCACGATTTGGGGAGGATATTATGGCAGTTAGTGGGTAGAGGCCAGGGATGCAGTTAAATATCCTACAATGCATAGGACAGCCCCCCCCCCCCCAGGAATGATCTGGTCCCAAGTGTCAATAATGCCAAGGTTGAGAAACCCTGCTCTGGACTCCTGGGGTGCAGCCTCACTGGGCAGGCAGAGGAGGGAGGAGAAAGAAGTAAAGGGAAATAATTTTATTTAAGAATGAAGTATACAAAAAGCAATGCAACAATAAACAAAAGGTGCTATATCCACGCAACGGACTAAGTCAGCCTTAAAAAGAAAGGAAATTCTGACACATTCTACAATATGGATGAACCTTGAGACAGTATGCTGAATGAAATCAGCCAGTCACAAAAAGACAAATACTGTGTGTTTCCACTTATATGAGGTCCCTAGAGTGGTCAATTTCACAGAGACAGAAAGTAGGATGGTGGGTGCCAGGGACTGGGGGAGGGGGATGGGGAGTTGTTGTTTAATGGGGACAGAGTTCCAGTTTGGGAAGATGAAATAGTTCTGGAGATGGATGGTGGTGATGGTTGCTCAATAAGAATGTACTCAGTGCCACTCAACTGTACTCTTAAAAATGGTTAAAACTTTATGTTATCTGTATTTTACCTCAGTAAAAAACAGATGATGAACAAAGAAAGGAGCCGGGTAAGCAGCGTGCATAATAACACCAACAGATTTAAAACAAGGTTTCAACTCTCCTCCCCCGCCTCCTGCCCAGCCTTGAGCATTCCTCCCATCCTGCCCTCACCTCCCTTTCAGGAACAAAAGGCAAAAATTCTCACCTCTTTGTACCCACCTGACCCCAAATTTCCCATGAACACTGGCTTACTTTGTTTCTTCCCATCAGGTCACATTGGTTCCACTGTTCTAACCAGGAAGAATGTCACCAACAGGTAGGTGACAATTCACTAGGAATTCTCTGACAGGAGGAGGCAGGGAAGCCCACTCCCAGCAGCACCCCTGTGGTGTCAGGGCTCCGCTCCACCTCCCGCCCCAGAGCCGGAGACAGACCCAACAGTCTCCCAGAACGTTCCAAGACCACACCCACAGACGCACCTGCGATGAGGTACTCCTTCTTCCCTCCAACGTCCAGCGAGACCCCACACACGGCCGAGGAGGGGGCCGTGTAGATAAACTCGATGTCCTTGTCGGGTCCCTTGAACATCTGGAGACAAAGACGAGGAAACGTAAGCAGAGACGGGCTGCGGGGCCACGGATTCCGTCCCACTCAGAACACCTCGGGACAGCCCGGCCCGCACCGTCACACTGCCAGCACAGGACAGGGGGACGGAAATGTACCAGTGAGACAGATGAGAAGACGACCATTCCTGTGGCAAAGTCATCCTCTTGGAGTCATTCATCGCTTAGTGTGGCAGCTGTCAGCAGGGGGAGGGAAGTGTCTCAAACAGCATCTGCTCTCCCTACCACCAAGGAGGTCATTTCAGAATCTCGGGGGAGGGACTTGTACATCTCCAGGTGATTCTGACCCATCGTGGAGGACCAACACCTCTGTATGCTTCCAGGAATTTTGATCAAGCATTGGCTACTTGACGGGGAGTAGGGCAGAGGCACCCCTGCAATTAGGATGTACCTCCACGGGTAAGTGGGGTTTGCCTTTTCAACTTCTGATTTACTTACAGCCTTTTGGGAACACACCTGCTGCCCAGGTGAAGGGACGTGTTGTTCCAGTGCCCCGGCAGGAAGTGAGAAAGCCGCAGCCTGGGAGTGCCTGCCGCCCCACTGGGGACGTGAGTGTGGACTGAGAACGGCCCTCCAGCCTGGTTCTGGGGGCGGGGACAGTGGAAAGGGGAAAGCCCACACACGCTCCAGGACCACACGACAAAGGAGGCTAAGCACAGGGTGCAAACATAGATGCCCTCGGGCTCTGCCGTCCCACACGAGCCTCACAGGACTCTTGTCGTGGCTAAACCAAGGTTAACAGTGTTGTGGGTGTTTTTCTGGAGTTTCAGTAAACAAACCCAAATGGAATGGGGTCATCTGCAATGTCATGACGAGCCAGCTTCCTAAGAGCTACACTCCCACCCATACCAAGATAGGTTACGTTGATGGCGATGACATGCTGGGTTAAGTGACTTCTTTCACCGAGGGCTAAAAGCGCTTCCTTGGTGTTAACGCCTGCCTTTTCCCAACTCCTTAATGAGGTCATGAGAACAGAGAGATTCTGTGCCACTTCACAAACAGAGACAGGCACCAAGACTGGGTCAGCCCCTTACATGACACAGATGCAATGGAAAAGTATTTCACCGACCTTCTGATAACATTTATCTTCTATTACTTTTTACTTTTGTAACACAATTGAATACATACGGCTACAACTACTAATATTGCAAGGCTGTCCCTCCAGCTGGAGCCTAGAATCTTCTTCTCTCTTGTAGACCAAGTTAGTTATTGTCAACAACAACTTTCTGCCAGCGCTGGTCCTGTCCTCCACCCTCCCCCATGTTCCTCCCTCCGTCTCCCTCCCAAACGTGGGCTCCTTGCCACACGCCCTTGAACATGAACACCGTTCTGAACAAACTAACACCCAACACCGCCCCCTCGGTCCGCAGCCCCCGACGTCTGCCCGTCCCTCTCCCACCTGGCAATCATCCACAGGCCTCCTCCTTTCTCTGCGTCCCTCTTCCTCTTAGAATTTAAAGCTAACCAGTCAGCACTAGACCCCACACCACTGTTTGGCGGAATTAGGGCTCCCAGAGGCAACGACCAAGTTCTTGGTGCCTTTGAACCTCACAACAGCTCAGACACCGACAGGTGCTCATGGAACATTCCATAGAAGCCATGGTGAACTTAGTAACTTAATGCTGAGGCTATGCCACCAATTTATTATCTATCGAAAGGAAGATAACACATTTCTGAAATAACTCAATTGATGGGAATACATCCCGTCCACACAACTTTTTCAGGCATTGACGCATTGAGGAGAATTGCATCGACTTGTGGCTTGGCGCCCTTACTGTCTGCTCCATGGGTGGCTGGACCGCATCCAGGGACCCAGCAGCACCTCAAGATGGCGGGACGCTCCCTCATGGTCTCTGTCCCCTGGAGGACCCAGCCTCGCTCCCGACCCTCCCACAGCTCTGTCCCACGGAGCCCAGGTCACTGTTACCTTAATCTGCTTGATCTCATACTGAATCCGCTTGATGGGGTTGCCGTAGATGTCGTTCCCAGAGTCCACCTCCTTCTCACTGACCGCTTTGGCCCTGATCACTGCAAAATAAAGACACAGAGTGAGCAAGGTCCCCACGAGACTGTCCTGGGTCCGAAGAGGGGCAGGGGGCAGCAGTGAGGAGGGGGCAGGGACGAGACGATCCAGCCCCCAACACGGCATCAGACCCCACACGAGCCGAAGGGGCCGACCGGGAAGTGAAGCTCTGAGACTCCTCCGAGTTCCAGGATTCTTCCCCAAGAGTCCTCTGTGGACGGGCCAACAGCAGACGCTCTAGTCCCTCATGACCGGGGGTTTGGGGGAGTCACTGATTTGAACGAAGCTCTGGTTGAGGTCAAGCTTGCATGTTTGGGGCTTTTTCACTCTCTCTGGTGTGTATGTACTGGTGGCTGGCGAGCAGATAAGCCCACCGACCGGCCTGCTGTCCTGCCCACGCAGTTGAGGACGGGGAGACAGATGGCCGCCACGGCCCTCCACCCACAGCCTGTAACAAACAGGCTTTGCAGGCTGAAGGCAGGGGGGCAGGTACCCGCCTGAAGGAGGCCCCTTCATATTTAGGCTTGGGGTCTTACATCTAACAGGTCCATCCTGCTGCCCTCCTAATGTCCTAAGAGTGTCCCTGGAAAATGTCCTGTGGACGATTCTTTGTAATAACACATAGTCTCTCGGGGGCATGACAGAGGACGGGTCAGAGCATTTTAACCCAAAGCGCCTCACATTGGGTGAGGAAATGCCCCCGGGCATTACTGGCAGACCTGAGGGAAAGATGCCAAGGGAGGAGGCCAAACATAAAAAAAGATGGTCCCAGACGGTGACGCCAGATGAAGGAGAGGGGAGAAGGTTGGGCTGAAAAGGTTCCAGAACATTTGCCAGAGCCCGAGGCTGCTCAAGGGCCATGCACCCCAGGCCTTCCCACTAGCAATTAAGCCAGGACTCGGCTCCACCCCATAACCTGTCAAGGCGCAGATCAGCGGTTCACGCTGTCACTTGGGCAGAACCTCCCTTTTTTCATGTCAAGGCTTATCAGCTGGTGTCACGGCCTGTTTTAATGGCTTTGAAAGCTTTGCCCTCCAAAATTCAGCTGTGCAGGGTCACTCTGCATGTCACGTTAGCGTGGATGTGAGCAAGACAGAGACACAGGGAGCAGACAGTGCCAGGCTCACAGGACCCTCCCACCCCCACCCAAGTGGGTGGCTCGAATCTTAGAAACCCCTGGCCAGGGCTGTTCTCCCACAGAGCAGAAGGGCCCAGGCACGCAGGTCCCCCATCAGTATCCATCCCCCTGGACCCCAGAAACGCTCTCTAGATCCCAGCCTGGCCCCAGGGTCCCGCACCACAGCCCCACCGCCCCACCCCGGCCCAAACGCCATTCTTGTTTCTTCGTCTGTTGGAGCTGAGTCATGACTGGCTGAGGGCACAGGTTCCTGTTTCCCAGGCTAAGCCAGGCCCGACCCTGCAAAGCCACGTCTAGGAAATGCCACCCGGTGGGCCACCCCAGAACAGAGGATGTGCCCTTGGTAGCAGGTCAACCTGCTCCCAGCGTCTCCTCCCACCCCCAGCACCAGCTGTCTTTTTACAGGCCCATCCTGTCCAGCTCAAACACGTTCCTTGGCCGCCCACGGCCCTCATCTAAAATAGAAGACCCTTTGCAACCCGGTGCCAGCCAGCGGCTATTTCAGTTGCCTCAGCTGCCCCTGCTCTTGCTGTTCCACCAGTCCATAACACTCCCCTGAACCTGAACCTGCCCAGGGTGTCCCCACCTCTGGACAGGCAAGTTCCTTCTGCCCTGAATGCCACCTCCCCCTCTCTGCCTGGAGAACTTCTATTCATCCTTTAAGACCCAGTTAAAATAACCCTTTCCCGTCTTGTTCTGGGAAATCCTGTCCTCCTGTAGCACTTAGTACATTCCACATCTCTTGTCCATTCTGCTGTAAATACCTGTATGCCTGTCTGCTCAGGGCCCTGGGAGCTTCTAACAGGCAGAGGCTACATCCTAACCACAGAACGGTCAGTGCTCACTAGGTGTTTCCCAGGTGGCACTGAGCTGCACCTGAGAAATGGGCTGGCGGCCCAGGTGAGGGTGACTTTGGTCCCTCTCACTACCTGCCTCATCTATCCCTTATCACAGTGCTGCACAAAAGTGTTTAGGCAAATCAGTAACCATGCCAGATCAACCCTGTCGTAAGTCTCCTCTTCTGTAGCATCGTCCTCAGCTCATGATATGAAACAAACCAGGACATCTAAAGGACACAATCGTTCTAGAAGGAGCAATGCTGCCGGGTTTCACTATGGTACACCCAATTCTGCATGCTTTCTGGACCTGCTTTTCAGAGATCCACTACTCCACACAATGCTTAATGCACAACAGGTGCTCCATAAGCACACCACTGGCGATCAGAAAGCAGTAGAAACCACCCCCAAACAGGATTCCAGAAGGTTCCATTCCATTCCACACATTAAGGTCCATCCATTTTTCTCTTACAAAAGCCCCTAAGGCTCCCAGGCAGTCTGAGTCCTTATTTGAAAGGGGCAGCACAGGGGGCTACATCCTGCTTTAGCCCCCTACCTGCTGCGTAGCCTCAGGGAAGTTCCCGGACCTCATGGAGTCACAACCGCTCATGTCAGAAATGGAGATACACCAGCACCCACCTGCGCCCCAGCAGGTGGGTGAGGACAAAGAGATGGGGCGTATGTGACAGGCAGCGCCCAGCGCGTGAGGCACCAGGTCTAGGTCAGGACGACAGAACAAAAGCAGCACTGCAGGGAGGCATGGGGCAAACTCGTCCAGCCCCGTGGGCGAGGGGTCTGGAGAGCTGCATCCCGTGTGCTGCCCAGTCCACAGAGCCGACCCAGTCAGCACGAATCCAAGTCTGGGTCTGATGCAGCTGCCTGACGTGTCTGCTTTGCTCTGGGACTGCAGACTACCCACTGTCCTTTTTAAAATTGCCCTAAAAGAGGAGACTGGTTGAACCCAGGGTCCCAGGTGGCCTCAGGGGGTTACGACTAGAACACTAACTGGCACCAAGGCCACCAGCTGCTTGTAGGAAAGTGGGGGCAGGGGGCGGAGGCCCGGGGGGGAGGATTTCCAATGGGGCTCGTCCACGCAGAACAAGAATTCAGATTCTTTGGGTCTCTCTGAATTCCAGGGGGAACCTCCTCCCCACTTTGCAAAGTGAGAGATAATGTGAAGGAAAGAGAGAATCAAGAGAGACAGAGAAGGACCAGTTCTATGGAAACCTTCCCCAAAGCACCAACACCCTCCAAAGATGAAGGAGACATGCCGGACATACACCTGTCCCTGAAGATGCGAGGACTGACACCGCCACTCTGGGGTGGGGAGGGCACACGCAGAGCTTTGGCAAATGAATTCATCACCACCAGGGGATCCCACAGGCAAGCTGAAGGCAGGAGACCTGAAGGAAACAGAATGGATGGGCCCTGCAAGAAGGGCAGGCCGGGGCAGCAACACAGTGGACCCCAGCCAGCTGTGGCTGCAGATGTTCAGACCTTCAGCATTTGGCCCCACACCAGGCCAGACTAGGGACTATCTTATATGCCAAACTCAGAGCTCGGGGTTGGGCTGCCTTTCAAGTGCAAATCCTAAAAGCATGGGCCACCTCCTGTTGCCCAAAGGGAGAAAAAAGTAAGGTGTGGGAGGGTCTTTAGTCGCAGACCTTGCCCTCAAGGAGCATCCAACCGGGGCCCGAAGACAGACCATGGACAGGAAAACAGAAGCACACCATTTCCAACTGCCAGTGGTGGACAGGGAGGAGGCAGAAAGGGCTCTCCAGAAACGCGTTTCCTGCACCCAAGGTGACAGGCATCGCCCTGAGCTCCAGGATGGAGGCCACTCCAGGGGAGGGCTGGGCCTGAGTCCCCGGCCAGGGAAAGAACAGGGCTGGGGAAAAGCAAAGAGACTCAAAGAATCTGGGAAGAAAATAAAATCCAGACACACGTTTACCGAACACCCACTCTGTGCTGGGCCTGGTGTTTGGCCCTGGGGTGGGGGATCGATCGGCCCAGCCCTGTCTATCCCCCGGGAGTGTGCTGCTCCGCTCCACCGCCCCGCCCCTCACAGTAGGAACCAGAGGCAGCCACAGGAGGGAGAGTCTTTACAAAGAGTCTTGTGCTAACTGCTTTGCACCCAAAAATGATGGCCTCTCCCCAGGCTGCTCAGATTGTTTTTGCTTCTTTCCCTTCTGCCGTTAATACAACATCTGGGTTTGAGATCAAGGGTGATACACTGGCTGATGAATTCACTGCCAGATGTGGCTACTGGAATGCACAACCGTGGACTTAATTCAAAGCACACGCAACCACAGACCCCCCGCCCCCACCCCTTGGGCCTCGGACACCACATGAGGTCACTTCCCCCTGCTAGAAGCCTGCAAAAACAATCCCTAGGACACCCAGCCAGATTTGGGATGGAAAAGAACTGGGCCGGTGGAAAGTCAAGGTCGCGGACAATGATCCAAAGAACACAGGCTGCGTTCAGACGGGGAGGGATGACAACCGCCCAGAGAAAGCCAGCGGAGGCCAGACTGTCCCACTGCTGTCCTGAGGGAGGGGACAGTGAGGGGCCTTGCGGGAAACCTTGGGCATTCCCAGCACATGATGTGGCCTGGGCTGGCCTGGAGGTGCAACACACTCCATCAGCCCAGGCCGAGGTTCAAGTCCCCTCCCACACCCCACAAACATCTTCTGAGCCCTATCATGTCTGTGGACGTTCCTGGGGAAGCAACGGAGAACAAGCCGTGTGCATAATCTATGGGGGAGCCAGACCATGAAAGAGAACTGCCTCTGAGAAGTTCATTTATTTCACCCTCATTGAACTATCTTTATTATCCATGGGTCCAACTGCTCTTTGGAGGAATCCCATATGCCATATACAGTCATGTGCCTGAACTATCTTTATTATCCATGGGTCCAACTGCTCTTTGGAGGAATCCCAGATGCCATACAGTCACGTGCCGCATCATGACATTTTAGTCAACGACGGACTGCATATACGACGGTGGTCCCATAAGATTAGTACCATAGAGCCTAGTGTGTAGTAGGCTATACCACCTAGGTTTGTGCAAGTACACCCTATGGTGTTCCCCCAATGACGTAAATCACCTAACGATGCACTTCTCAGAACATATCCCCATCGTTAAGCGATGCATGACTGTATATGAATATATCCTATAGGACCTTCCCAGTGGGGCCACTCTGTCCGGTCATGGGCTCCAACTCCGGAGCACAGGTAAGTCTGTGGATACTGAAACACGACTTATAGACATTCATGGCCTTCTCCCAGTGCACTCAACACACTCTACGTCCCGAGCCCCCAGCATCTGCTGAGGCAGAGCTTCTGGCTTAGGAAAAAATCACCCATTTGCCCAGAAGAGTGGGGGGATCTCCAGGATTCGGAAAACATACATCTAAATACAAGGTCAAAATCCAGCCCTGGATCATCTGAGCCTTACGTGTGACCTGACTCAGACTGGCAGGGGTGGCTGGCAGTGGCAGTGTCAGCAGAGGCCATCGTCCCCTCCCAGCCCAGCCAGCCTCCCGCAGCCTCCAGCTCAGACCTTGGAGGGGCCCAGGGAGACAGGCATTGGCAGGGACAGTGCCGCTCTGCTCTTCAATCTTGCTCACAGCCCTATGGGAAATGCCCAGTGGTCCCTCCAATTAGGGGCACAGCTCCCAATGCCATTCACCGGGGAGAGGGAAGATGGGGGCCTTCAACCAGCTAGCACATTTGCCAAAGACCCTACTTGCCCCAATCAAGAGTGGGTGGGGTCGCTCTCCCGCTGCGACTGGAATGGGAGTGACCAGAGTGACCGGAGTGACCGGAGAGCACCGTGGCACTGGTACGAGAGCAGCTGCAGGCAGTTCCAGTTCCGTGCGCTTACAGGGGGGTGGCCGCAGAGATGGACATTTCTTAGATGCAAATGGGTTGGCTACAGCCTGAGCTGCAAACGTCCTCCACGGGTCACTCGGTCCATTTCCTCGTCTCTGGGTAGAATTACACGCCAATCATTTCAGAGGAAACCCAGCCCCCACTTACTCCTGGCTGTGTGGGCAGGGCGAGGATGGATGGGCTCTCCAGGTGTGCTCAGCCCCCTGGGGCACTTGGGGAGGGCTGCAGGGTTCCAAGCTTCTGTGTAAGCTCTCCAAAAAAGGGGGTGCCCCAAGTTTAGACATTTACACCCTCACATCACAGGTCTACCCAAGTGCCCGCTAACACTTGTCACTACAGCCTGTGGCTGCCAATTGGGGTAAGAGCTTCTTGTCCCTTTTGGGTGGATGGAGTGACACCAGACAGCTGGTCGACCTGGCCAAGGCCCCTTGACCTTTGGATTTTGATGAACTTGTCCAAAGCCCCAGACGAGGGTGGACCCAGGGTGCCTCCATCCCAGCCACCCATTAACCCTCAAGGTCAGAGTCAGGAAAGTGAGGGGGTGCCCCACTTCCTGTGTCTACACCCCACACATGCCCCGCATATGTCTACCCGACAGAGCCTGCAGCTGTGCCCCATGAAAGCTGCAATGAGTGGGTTTTTTTTTTGCTGAGGAAGATTCGCCCTAAGCTAAAATCCACGCCAATCTTCCTCTAGTTTGTATGTGGGTTGCCGCCACAGCATGGCTGACGAGTGGTATAGGTCCGCACCCAGGATCTGAACCCATGAACCCAGGCCGCCAAAGCGGAGCATGCCGAACTCAACCATTAGCCGTGGAGCCAGCACTGAAAGCTGCAATGAAATGATTATATTCTTCAGGGCCCTGCCCCCGATTACTGTGGGATCCCTAACCGCTTGCGTGTAACGAAACCATTTCATGGGGCTTTGGGGGGCAGAGTAAAGACAGTTTTGAACGTCTCCAGTGGAACTGCATCTGCTTCTTTAGCAGGTGGGCTGACCTCACCAGCTGGAAGGGCAGGTGTGGGACGACAGTGATCCAGAAAGGGGATCGTGCTCATGTGGACTGCAGCGCCGCTCTGACGCCCCAGGTATCGAGGCCACGCTCCTCACTACAGAGCTGCATGTGGAAACGGGGTGCGGTTGAACAGCCTGGGAGATGTCACAAGGAATGCATGGCGTCATCGCTGGCTCGGCGCCTGGACGTCCATGGGAGCGTCCAGCCCCACCTGCCCCTCCGGCCTCACTGTCCTCCCAGCCCCCACCCTCCAAGGTGCCCCTCAGTGGACATGGTCGTGGGGGCTTTCCCCAACCACTAGCTCTGCCTTCCCTGGCCTCAATGCCCGGCCCCTTTCGGTCAGTGGTGGAGCAGACCTCCTCCAAGTTCGCTCCTTTCAGGGAAATGAGAAAAAAAAGGGGGCTGTCATTTAGTAATTAAAAACAGCTCTGTGGTGCTGGGAGGGAACCCAGGGCTTCTTCCATCCCTGCAGCAGCTGTGAGAGACCAGACACACCCTCAGGTCCCTCCAACCTCCCCATCCCCAGGAGCCAACAGATGACCCCAGCTCTGGGGCAGGGTTGTGCCTGTCCAGGGTGAGGGCAAGACTTGGCCAGCGTGACTCAAGCCAGGGTTAGAAATGCCTGGAATGACAACTGCTCAGAGCAGATGTGTTCTGTGGGAGGTTGTGAGTGGGGCGGGGAGAGTGATGGGGTGCAGCCCCCGCCCTGGGCTGTGCTGCCCACCAGCCTGGTACCTGGGGATTTGCCAGCCCTGACCAGTGCTGTTCAAGATTCGAGCACATACACGTGAGCTGCTGTCCACTGGATACCCTGTCTCCATGGAGACCGGCTCTCCCATCTCTGTTTCCTGTCCATTTGCTGCAGCTCCCCTTGGGAGCACGAAGGAAACGTCTAGAGCTTCAGCTGTGCAGAGAAAAGCTGTAGCACTAGCTGCCCAGCTTCCGAGCTGCCCTCCTCTACCCCCAGGACCCCCGACTCACGCCCCGCCACCTTTCCTTCTCCCCGTGGGCCCAGCGGGATCTCATGCCAGAGGCCTTGGTCACTGTTCCCGAAGCCTTGGGCTCGGCCCTTCCCATTCACGTGCTGCTGAATCATTTGAAAAAAATGCATCCCAATCCTGGGAGGATTTGCTGAGAACAGTGCGGCTTTGTGGAGGGAACTGCTGCTCTGCACTTTCTCCGCCAAGACCCTGCGGAGGAGCCAAGCTCAGCCCTGCAAACCCCAAGCCTGGAGCCCGGAGTGGGGGCAGGAGCAGGAGTGGGGCAGGGCAGGAGGCAGAGGGAGCCTGGAGAGGCGCTGAGGGAACACCCAGCCGCCCCTCACAATCCCTCCACGCCCGCAGGCTGACACAGGGGCACCGAGAGGCCGGAAGGACAGCACGGAAGCGAGGGGCAGCAGACAAGGGTCCCGTCCTCAGGTTGCCGCTGGGGGGCTGCGACCGCGGGCAGGTCTCTGTTCCTCTCCACGCTGCCTCATTTTCAGGAGCAAATACATGAGGGCTGGGCCCATGGCCCAGGCCCCTGTCAGCACGGACAGCACAGCAGCAGTGGCCCTTGCGTGGGACTCTGAGGCATGCGGTCTGCGGGCCGACCCCAACCCACTGCATTTCTCAGGAGACAGAGACAGGCATGTAAAGCCTGGAATCCCAGGGCCCACGCACCCAGCTTCCAACGTGGAGAGAACCCAAGCAGGCGTGCTGGGTGGTTCATGCCCTCCTCCTCTTTCTCGTTAGCTCGGGCTGGCAAATAAGACTCCAAGTGGCAACCCACCTGCCCCTCGGAGCTGGTAGTGTGTGGTGGTGTGCAGTCAATCCAGCCCTCTGTCCCGGGCTGTGACAGGACGCCGTCCACATCTCATGGCCACTTTCCGCCCAGTGGAAGAACTACTACAGGTCAGAGAGGGTCCCTTCCCCCCCAACTTTAAATATCTTACTTTTGCGATTATTTTACATTTCTGAGGTTCTGGATGTTATCATACACAGTATGGCCACGCACCTGGCTGGCGGGGGAGGGGACAGGTGTCAGGACCCTCGGAGCAGCACACATGGAATGTGGGGTCATATCCAAAACCAATGATGCCTGCTCGCCCAGCAAGTGCAGGGGCGGGCCATGCTGTCACGGGGTGAACCGCAATTCCTGCTGCTTGTCCTGGCATTTGTCAGACACTGCTGGCCTGCACCTGCCCTATGGACAGGGGACCTTGACAGCACGCACAACCAGTGCTGCTGCTCCTCCCGCAAATCCCTTGGGCACACAGGGCGACCTGTCCACCACCAGGTTGGCCATGGAGGCCTTCCCAAGTCCCTGCGGTCTGGGTCGGGAGAAAGACCCACAGGCAGGGCTGCAAGGAGGGGACCGGAAGATGACGGGTCTAGTAAATGCAGAGTGAGCCGAGAACAGGGAAGCTGCCCCCAAAGCAGGGGCAAAAGCACAAAACCAGTGGAAAATTCCAGAAGACACATTGTTCAGAGCGGGAGACCCCATGGGGGAGAGAGGGAGGACTCCTGGGGGAGGTCCCAAGAAGTGCTTTAGGAGGTTGAAGGTGCACACAGCCACGGTGTCAGGGGTCCTCACTGCCACCTGGGCGTACTTCAGGGAAACCTTCCAGGAGCCCCATGCCCTGCCAGGTGGCGCTGTCCTAGGGCACTACAGTCCGGCCGCGTCAAAGTGATCAAGAAGACAGGGTCTGCCAGGACCCCAGCCTGCCCTTTGGATACCACTAAGAGATGGAAGTTACCCGTGACATCTCCACAGGGAATCACTGGAGGGCCATCCTTTTTTGGGGGGAGAGGGGTCCTGGAGGGCTGTTTTATTTTCCATACAGCTGGCCTGGGCAAAGAAGTACCCCATCCCCCTTTCACCTTCTGCAGGACAGGTGGGAAAGAGCAGGGTGTCTCGTCCTGCTGCCAGGGGACAGGGTAGGTGTGACTCTCCAGGCAGAGATGAGTCACCCACCACCATGTCTTGCTGCCCATCTCCCACACTTACTTTTAGCTCAAGTGTAGCCAAGAAGGGGCGATTCCTCACCTAGAACACATGGGCCACAAATATCACCTTTGAAAGTGGAAATAAAAATAACCCATTCAAAGGCAGGTTCGTCCATTCATCAGACGGTGGCTTCCAGAACAACCTCACTACTCAGTGCTTGGGTCCTACAGTGGTCACAGCTTTAAACCCAGGGATCCCACAGCCTCCTCTCCATCCTCCCCAGTCGAAGTGACCCTTTAGTGGCAGACAGGAGTTCTCCAGGAGATCTGTGACACGCAATGCTGAGCATCAGCGAAAAGCAGAGGCCCTCCCCCCATAATCCTCACGTGGCCTGGGAGTCACAGTGCCCCTCTTGGCTACAGGACATCTTTCCTAATCACGTCGGGCTTGGATTCAATTGCTTGCTTTGCAGCCTGACCCATGACATTCCGGAAGCAGATGCCAGAAAGAAACCTGGCTGGGAGCAAACATTCTCTCTACCTCAAGCGGAAAAGCCGCAGACAGATGATGGAGACCACACGACGAAAACATGAGATGGTAGAAGGTTCCTCACCCAAGCTAGTGACGATTTAAAAACAAACCAAAAACACTCGTGGCTGATGTTACTGCCCCCTGCAAATGGCGTGTTTGGGGCTCTGTGAACTCCATGCTCTCCAGGGAAGCCCAGCTCAGGTTTCTCAGGGACAAGTAACTGGGCATCACCCAATGTCTCCGGCACATCCCATCATCGCCTTCTGTCATTGCATGCTTACTTATTACCTGTATCCTCCACTAGAACACAAGCCCTGTGATTCCCAGGTGTGGCGTCCACTGTTCATGTCCAGTAACTGGGGCAGTGTCTGTCACTCAGTGTTTGTTGAGGAAAAATAGCATAAGAGCAGGCCATCTGGGGCAAAAACAGAAAAGGTAAAAACGGGAAAGAAAAGGAGTAATAGGACCTTTCCCACACCGACATCCCACTTGGTGTTCAAACTTTCCAAAAGCACTTTTTGATGCCTGGTCTTTTGATCCAAATGCATTATGGGTCTTCTCTTTTTGGGAACAGGCATAAAGCAGAGATGGAGCTATGACCCTGGAAAGAAGGCTCAGATAGTCACACGATGATATGATGCTGCAGCGAAAATAAACAAAAGACACCTACGTGTGACATGGAGGAATTAACTACGCTGAGTCCAAAAAAAGCTTCCAAAAGACCACACATGGTATAACATCTTTTTTATAAAGTTCAAACTCAAGTAAAACTAAATATAATGTTTTGCAGGTGTGTGTTATATATATATATGACATATGACACACACACATACACACACACACACACACACATAAAATGAAAGGTAGGGACCACCCCCAGTTCAGCAGGCATATAGCTAAGGAGGAAGAGGGTACACAAAGGGGAGGCAGCACACAGACAGAAGCTGGTGTTCAGCAAATATCCCAGATTTTGGGTTTGGGTGGTGAGCTCACAGTTGTTTGTTATGTTGTCTAAAAAATATAAATAAGATAAAAAAGGCCATTCATGGACCAATGAGACGAATGTGTCATGACCGAAGACAGTCCACCCAACTCAGTGTGTCTGAGTCCTTGGAAGGGAGGCAGGAACCATCTCCTTTATATGCTAGCCCAGGGGTCAGCTAACTGTGGCTCGAAGGCCAAGCCAGCCCCCACCTATTTTTGTAAATAAAGTCTTGTTGGAACTCGGCCACGCCCACTCATTCCTGTGTTGTCTATGGCTGCTCCGAGCAGCAGTGGCAGGGATGAGTAGTCACCACAGAGACCGTTTGGCTGGCAAAGCCTAAAATATGTACTATCTGGCTCTTTGCAGAAAAAGTTTGTCCACCCCTGTCCCAGTCCCTAAGTATGCAATTGGCAGATAAAACCCTACCCAGTGTAGGGTCTCCATGGCTGCCCAGTCGGAAGTAAAGCTGGGGGGTAGGAAAGACCAGACATCCGGGTCCCCCCACCAGTGCCAGCCCTGAGGGAGTTACCTATCAGGGCTGGGTTGCTGGGGACCATTTCCCCTTTCTTCTCTCTCCTCCTCCTCCTCCTCTCTGCCTCCCTTCCCCTCTCTCTCTCTCTCCCTCCTGCTTTCTAATATTAAAGCTACAAGAATGTCACTAAGTGATGTCCTATTACATTATGTTGGTTTTGTTCATTTGAAAAATGAGAGGTTTTCTACATCTCTCCGTTAATGTCTCAGCCAGTGGCTAAGCAACAAGTGATGTGTCTTTTGACATTGGGCCTGTCTGACCTTGGAGGCCCCGAAAGTCCAGTATTTATTTGGCTAAAACATCTGAAGTGCTTAATTTACCTGGAGTTTCCATCTCTGGTGCTGCACATGAAAACCGCTTGGCTCTGGGACACCCCTCCGTGCTACACTGGCCAGACCCACTTACAGGACCCCACGTGGGCTCCTGTTTCTGTGCTATGAAGCCTTCCTGAATAGGACTTAGTTTTAAAGGCAAGATTCGAGAATAGTACAATTCCTGCAGAGGAACTTGCTCCAAAGGATGGGAGAACAATAGATGACCCATTTTTAAAGAGGCCTATCGGTTTCCGAGCAGATGACAGAAAAGACAGATCTCACAGAAGCAGGGACCAGTTCAGCACAAGGCCCAGCCATCAGCGATGTATTTACCACGGGTGGGACCCTCCCTCTTAACATATGCTCTGAAACTCTTGCAAGCGCTTCCTGGCTTCTTCAAGAAACTGCTTGTGCAACTGCTTCTGCTCTAAAATTCGCTGCTGAAGGTCACGGATCATCTGACTGTGCCTGTCATCATTGGCGGTGCTGGCGGCTGAGGCGGAAGCGGCGCTGGGCTCATACCCCGCTTCCTCCTCCTGGTCCCGAGAGCAGTCGGGCTGCAGACGAGCTCTTGTCTGCTCCCGTCTCTCATCCTCTAGCTGAATCTGGGAGCGGGCTTCCAAGCTCATCTTTGGGGGTTCAGTTTGTTCAAGCAATTCCAGTTGCTTTCGTCTTCTCTGCTCCATCTCCATTTTCTGCTTTTGCCTTGACGCCACCAAGCTGACCCTGCCCGCCTGTCCTCGCGGGTGAAGCCATAGGGAGCCCTCCAGCAGTGTGCCCGGTCTGGGCGGTTCTCGTCCAGGTTCCGTGCTGCACGCGAGCGGGCTCTCTTCACTGACAAATGTTCCTGCCTCGGGAGACGATAGTCTACTCTCCTCCCAAAACGTGGGCTTGGCCATGCGACGATAGTTGTGGTTCTTGCGCTTGCTTAGTAACTTTTGCAAACTGGTTTTGGGCGATGTCTGGTGGGCGTCCACCTCCGCTGGACTCGCAGATTCCCCGGCAGGCACCATGTCCATCTCTGCATCTAGGGCCTTCTTCTCTCGTTGGGTCTCACCTCTCCGTTCTCGCCTCTCTGCGAAGCCCTGTTCTTCTCCGGCGTTCTGACCCACCCCGGGCCAGGCTTCAAGGTACAAACTCAGGTGCTTTTTCAGCTTCTGGTTTGTATTAAACAACTCTTCGAAGGCAAACTCGAGCTCTCTCTGCCACTTGCTCTTGTCACCACACTCGCGCCGAGACGCCTGTGGCGCGGGCTCCCTTCTGCAGGTCGAGCCGGCGGGCCACAGCTGTTCCAGGTCTCTCGCTCTGCCCTCGGGACTCCGAGGCAGACAGTCGTTTCTCAGGCCTCGACCGAGACGAGCCGTCCCCTTTCCCAGCTGCCTCCTCCCCTCCCGGGTGACTTCTTTCTCCCTTTCCTCCAGGTGCTTGGTCTCTCCTGCCACAGCCAGGAGCTTTTCCATGTCCAGGCCCCCGCTCACCCGAGGGTCCATGGGACAGCGGCCACCGCTGGTCCTCGTGGAAGACACTCGCTTCCCCTTACGCTTCTCGGGGGGAGTCGGGGGCAGATGAGCCAGGCCCGTGGCCTTGGTCGCTCCCTGCTTCTCCGCGCCCACTGCTCTCCTCTGGGGCCCGGTGTGCCAGGGCTGCCGACTCATCAGCTCTTCTTTGCAACTCTTCTCTTCTCTGACGGCTGCTCTGTGCTTCTCCCCGGCCCTTGGTGGCCGGGCTGCTCCTCGCTGGGCTGGCAGCTCCAGGTTGGGTTCGTGATCCTTGGCCTGTCCTCCTCCTAAACCCAAGAGATGCGCTAAATACAGCCTCTCTGGGCCTCGGACTTGCTGGTTGGGGGCCCCCTGCCACTCCGCCCTCAACTCCTCGGCCAAGCGCTGGAGCTGCCAGCTCCTCCACCACTTGAGGTCTCGTCTTCTCTGCAGAGCAAGGCCTCCTTTTTCTCTGACTTGGAGCAATCTGTGCTTCTGCCTCAAAAGCAAGTCTTCGTCGTCAGGACTAGGACTCAGCCAAGCAGCTCTCTCTGTGTTTCTTTTCATGTTGGACACCTCTGCACACACGGCTTCGGAGGGAAGGTGACGTGAGCCAAGAGCGGAGGTTCAAGGGCACCAGGGGCTGGGGAGCCACAGATGCCACGGCTGTTCCACAACAAGCCTACAAGGGCAGGACGCACGCACTGCCTGGAGCGTTCTGAGGAGAGTGAGCAGGGCCCTGGAGACAAGGCACACGGGGCTCTGAGTGTGGGATAAGTTCTACAACGTGTCCCTCCAGCTCTCTCCCATCACCTGCCCGCGAGGGCCCATTCTGTCTCCCGATTTCTGTCTTGCTCACCTTTAACAAGATCCATAGGGTGGCTGTTTTCAACAGGGTGTGCCACCATATGTTCCCAGGGGACATATGGCAATGTCTGGAGACATGTTTTACTGTCATACTGGAGGGAGGGGGAGCTACTGGCATCTAGTGAGTGGAGGCCAGGGAGGCTGCTCGACACCCTGGAGTGCACAGGATGGCCCACGACAGAGAGTGGTCCAGCCCTGATGTCAACGGTGCTGAGGTGGAGAGCCCCACCCTTGGGGACATGCTAGGATTCGGGTGGGGGTGGACGGATGCACATGCCTGGCCCTCTGGAGGGAGAGCTCCTTCTAAAGGAAAGGAGGAAGGGGTGGAGGAGGAGGAGCCTGCCAGGAAGGGGTGTGTGGGGAGTGTCGCAGGGGGAGGTGTGGGTGCATGTGTGTGTGTGCGGGCAAGTGTGCATGTGTGTGCACATTTGGTACTGAAATCCAATGCAAACCAATCAGAGAGGAGGATAAGCTGATGGTGTTTCTTTTTTTGTGATTCCCAACTCTTTTCTCGTGTAACTATCAGAGGAGGACTCTCTGACATCAGGAGGGGACCCGTGCTCTGCCAGGCCTTCCTGGGGAAGGAGATGCATTTACACCAAGAGTATGGAGTCACGTCTGCTGACAGTTGCAGCTGATGTCAACAACAGCCAGGTCTGTGGGCTAGAGGAGCCACTGCCTGGGCAGCTGCAGGCCATATGGAGTGCCCCTTAACCGCCATCTCCCTTGTTCCATTTCAGTCTGTGGGGAGCCAGGCCAAGCATTTTGAGCCCAAGGTCATTGCAGTAGCAGAAAACACCACCCAGCCTACGGAACAGCTAACGTTACCCGTGCAGGCTCCCCCCCAGGCCCTTCACACACATTCGCTCATCTCTTACAGCAACCTTTGAGGTAAGGAACTATTGTCACCCCTGGTTCACAGGGGGGAAACTGAGGCAGAGAGCAAGTAAGAAACTTGACCCAGATCACACAGCTGGCAAGTGGCAGATAGGCCTCTGCCGCTCGGGTAGACCACAGTGCCTTTGACCAACCTTGGCTGGTCACACTGCCACTGGCTTTTGTAAATTTGATCGTGCAGTTACACTTAGAATAGTGGTTAACATTATATTCTACCAGTCTGCCAACCACCACGCTGGGCAAGAGGCGAGAGAGAGAGGAAGTTGTGTGCATGAAACACAATGACTGGGATTTTCAACACAGGTGCCATAGCAATCAACGGGGGAAAGAACTGTTTGTTTGTTTTCCCCAACAAATGGTGCTGGACAGCTGGATATTCCACATGTGGAAAAGATGAATTTAGATCCTTATCTCACCATGTACAAAATTATACACCATGTACAAAAATTAACTCGAAATGGATCGTCGACCTTAACGTCTAAAACTATAGATGCTTAGAAGCAAACGTAAGTGTCCCTTCATGACCTCGGGTTAGGCCAAGATTTCTCAGATACAACCCCAAAAGCACAAGCAATAAAAGAAATTGATAAACATGGCATCATCGACATTAAAAACCTTTGCACTTCAAAAGACATCATTAATAAGAGAAAACACAAGGAGATGCCTGCACATCGCACCTCCAAGGAAAGACCTGAGTCCAGATGATTCACCAATTCTGACAACTCAGCAAAACAACAACAAATAATCCCATTTAAACACAGGCAAAAGATTGAAATAAACACTTCCCTAAAGACAACAGTATGGCTAATAAAGCACATAAATAGATTTCCAGCCTGAATGGTCATCAGGGAAACACAAAGTGAAGCTACAAAGAGACACTCCTTCACACCCCCTGGAATGGCTGTAATTCAAAAGACTGACAATAACAAGTGTTGGCGAGGATGTGGAAAAGCTGGAGCCCTCACACACTGCTGGTGGGAATGCAAAATGGTGCAGCCGCTTCGGAGAATGGTTCGGCAGTATTTTTCAAAACACTAAAGACAGATTTACCATGTGACCCAGCAATTGCACTAAGCATATGGCCAAGAGAAACAGAAGCACGTGCCCACACAAAGAAACAGAGGCTCAGAGGGACTGAATAACCTTCCCAGCTCACGGGGAGGAGCTGGGTTTGAATCTGGGTCTCAAATGCCAAAGACTGAGCTCTTCCCACTCCGGGGAACAGCCAGAGCATGTCCACCAGACAGGGAGAGTTCTAGGCAGCTGTGAATGTCCCTTCGTCTATCTTGGAAGACACATGGAGAGAATGGGTAAAATCGCACCCAAGAGCCAAAGTCTATTTCGGTGCCTGGAGCCAATGGCTCACACCCTTGGTGAACTGGTGACCATTAGTAACCCCGGACAAGCCTCTCCCTCTTTGGAGTGCCCCACCATACACCCTTTGACACCCTGAGCCAGGCCCACTGGAGCGGGAACCCCAAAACTGCCAAGTTGGTTTTCCTGGAGACACGCAAATGGATGAAAACTTAAAACATCTGAACTGAGATCTTGGGGATAAAGTTCAGAAATTAGTCAGCTCCAGAGTTCAGGAACTGAAAACCTTGTGACACTGCCACGCCCTCCGCCCACGTCCGGCTCCTCCATGCTGCCGCCTCCCCGCCCTTCCCTGC
This sequence comes from Tapirus indicus, assembly GCA_031878705.1. Lineage (NCBI taxonomy): Eukaryota > Metazoa > Chordata > Mammalia > Perissodactyla > Tapiridae > Tapirus > Tapirus indicus. The sequence continues at coordinate 57,096,597 of CM062932.1, forward strand.
TTGCTAACTTGAGACCAGAGTATTCTGGGTGTCCCGTCTCCCTCTGGTCTTCTCGTCCCGCTCCCCCAGAGCTGGACAGGCTGCCCCATGCTGGCTGCCTTCGACCACTGGGGGAAACCACAGCCCCTGTCCCTACAGAAGCCCCACTCAGAGCAGCAGACGGGAAGGCGAGGTGGACACCGGTCTGGCCTCTGGCAGCGCCAGGTGGACACTGGGCCCATTCTCCTCGCTCACCCTCCGTGGCCCCAGCGCGTGGAGCCAGCCTGCGGCGGCCACATGGGGCGGCGGCTCAGACAGCTTTCCAGCAGAAGCAGACCCTGTCCCAGGCCACCAGAGAGGGACCCTCCTCACAGGCAGCGGAGAAGTGCCAGGCCCTCGGCAGCTCTCCTGCCTTCTCGCCCCCCAAGGAGACTCCGGGGCGCCCCCTGCCCTGCGAGGAGGAACGGTGGCGAGTGCCACGATCGGAGGCCGTGGTTCCAGTCGCAGACAGCAGGTCCTGCCGTGACCCCATGTGACCTCCGGTTCCCTCACGTGTACAAGAGGCATAACGCTGCCCACTCAGGGCCACTAAGGCATGACACGTACGTGCCACCGAGGACCTGCCCACGGCCAGTCCTCAGGGGCCTGTCAGCACAGTGGGCGGCCACATAGCTAATACGGGTGGTTGTGACAAAGACCCAGGCCCTCCAACTGCTGGAGTTTGTTGTGACGATGCTGCAAGAGCCAGTGGTGCTGCCAGATCCCTGGAAACGATGTCGCCCACCAAAGAGGGGTCAGGACGACGGGAACCTTGTGCCCTCGATCCCCAGGTAACAACGCACAGACGTCAGTGCCTCGGAGAACTGGGGGTCGATGACAGCCTCACACACGCCGTATTCTTGGCCGGAACCCGCCACAACGTGATCCGAGGCGTCATCTGAGCCTCTGGGACTGTGTGATTTCAGACATTTAACCAAATGAGGTAAAATATGTGAAGAAAACAGGGTAAAATGGAGCTTGCTGTGGGGACATGACACTGATTACCATGTGGACCTAGCTGCTGGCAGACCCCTGTGACTCAGGCTATCCACACACTTTGCACACGCCATCTCACCATCTCTACTCCCATCCCCACTCTCTTATGGGAAAACAGACTCAGAGAGCTTAAGTAACTGGCCTAAGGCCACACAGCTCACAAGCTGTGCAGCAAAGCTTCAAATCTGAGCAGGCAGACCCCCAATCCCAGTCTCCTACCCTGAGGCTGAGGGTGGTCAGAGCCGGGAGCCAGGACTCTGCCCTCATCTGACCTCTGACCTCCCCTGACTCTGAGAGGCGCTTGGCCTCTGGTGCTGAGACCGGCCTTCGTGTCTTCTGTGTGCATTTACCTGAGTTCATCAAACAGACCACCGTCCCCCTTTCCGTTCAAGTATTTTGCTTGAACACTGACAGGCACACTGCTTCTCGAATCTTGCTGCAGGTCGGGTCCTGATGCAGCAGGTCTGGGTGAGGCCCCAGAGGTTGATTTCTAAGGAGCTCCCAGTGATGCGATGCTGCTGCTCCATGGACCACACTCTGAGCAGAGAAGCCCCAGCAAATGGTCTCCACCCAGTCCCTGTGTCATGATCTGCCCCTTCTCGCCGGTCCCCCGCCCTACAGAAGCTGAGCCCCTCTAAAAGCCCCCTAATCAGCCTGCCCCCCTTCCCCCACTCCCGTGCCTGACCCCTCCTCCCCTGCACTGCGGCTACAGCCACCATTCTAATTCAACCAGCAGCTGCATCACTTTCAGCATCTACAATGGCTCCCTGTCATCCGCACCAGCAAGTCTCCAGTCACAGGCCACCTGCACCAGGGTCACCTGAGCTGCTAGTTAAAATGCAGATTCTGGGGCCCTGCCCCGGACTGATCCTATCCCAGCCTCTGCGGGGAGGGGCCCAGGAACGTGCTCAGTTAACCAGCTCATCAAACTTGGTTGGGCAATCCCTGGCCTGCAGGCTTGAGGACATTCCAGCAGCTCATAATCCGGCTCCCCTTTCGTAGCTGGGCACGGCTGGCCGGGCTCCTCGCCATCCCCAAATGCCCCCCATGCAGGTCCAGCACCACAACTGTGCTCACGCTCACATGGGTTCTTCTTCCTCAAATGGACGCCCCCATCCTACCCACACTTCCCAGCCCAGGTCCAATTTCTCCTTCCTCCAAGGACGTCCCCTGACCTCCACAGCAACAAGGAAAATGCTCCTGCCTTTCTCCGAAGGCCCACAGACTCAGCGTCCGGGTGAAACAGTGCAGCACTTTTTCTTTGAAACGATTAAAAATAGATTTAGAAGGGCTCTCATTAGTTGGCATGGCTAGAGAGAGAACATTTCCACATAATTAAAGCTTACACTTTCATATGTAAAGTTAATCATTTCTCTGTCTTCTAAGAGTACACAGAATAGATACAATTTGACCTTTCTTTGAGAACTCTGGATTATCTTCAGGACTATGACATAGTGAGGCCCTCCAGGGTTTCTAAGATGCATAGGACCAACAAAAAAAAGAGACGTATAAGACAGAATTCCTCTAAACGGAATGACCCCAGAATATAATTTGGGTTTTTTAAATCGCATTTTTATAGCTTCCTAGGCCCTCCTCCTTGGCTGTAGCTTTCTGTCTGCATGTCTGACGGCATCCTATCCTCCTTTTCGATACGGCTTCTACGCTGCCGTGGACTGGCACCCACACAAAGAGCCTTGTTAAAATCGCGTCTGAAGGAAGGGCAAGTGCCTGGGGCACTGATAGGCTCTTCGGAGTCAAGTACTGTGCCTCTGACTCTAAGCTCCTCCATTCGCGATGTGGTCTTCCCCTGCACACCATCTCCCACGGGAGACGGACAACCAGCCCAACCAGCTGTGGTGCTGGAATGCCGGCCTCCAGCTCAGAAGATCAGTAACAGGCTTGAACACCTGGCCAAACCTAACAAGACAAAACGTATTGGGAACACATCCACGCCTCCCACGTGGGTCCCCAAATCCAACTGTCCAGTGCAAAGTGGGGGATGTAGCTCTGAAGAAGAAAGGCTTGAGCCAGCTGTGAGCTACGAGTCGGCAGAGACACATAGCCACTGAGAGAGCCAATGTGATCTTCACCTGTGTTGACAGAAATGCCTAGAACAAGCCGGGTAATAGTCCGGCCAGCCCCGCACTGGTCAAACCTCGTCTGGACGATCCAGGCCCCAGCGTGAGAGAGGCACTGGGATCAACTGTGGGGAATGTGGACAAGGTGTGCCAGCATCCCAGGAGCACCCACCCTGTCCCCGCGAGGATCACCAAGACCCCGGGAAGCACTCAGAACAACACCTGGCTCACAGGAGGGCCCAGTATCCGTCATAAAGACAGACGGTCGGTCCCACGCACAAGGAGCCGACGGTCAGACGTGTCTAAACAACCGCAGAAAGGTAAGAGGGCTCTGTATCTGGAAATATCTAATTAGACAATGTCATGGGAAAAAAAGTTTCAAAATCAAAATATAACTATTGAAATGCTTAGAAATTAATCTAATAATATACACTAACTGAGAACTACAACTTTACTAAATAAGGGGAAAATCTGAATAATGGAGAGATGTGTCTTCCCAGACAGGATTCAGACAAGGTCGAGGGACAAGGATGGGGAGAAGGGCTGGAGCCTCAGAAGTGGAGAACAAAAAAGCAAACAAACAAAACAGGTCACAGGAAGAAAAATCCTAAGGAACCAAGAATGTTTGGAGGGGGTCTCGCAGGTGATAGAAAAGTCTAGAACAGCACAATGTGGTGGTTAAGAGTATCAGCTAACTGCATGACCCAGTACAAGTTCCTTAACTCTGGGTCCTCAGTTTGCGCCTCTGTAAAATGGGGATAGTACTAGCAGCACCATCTATATAGATGCAAGCACTTATTACCATTTGAAACACCCAAATGCTTGGGGAAGAGGGTGGTACTTACTGTGTGTGTCTCCAGCTGACTGAACTAGACCACCGAGCACACATTACAGGGAGGTAGAAGGTGGTGGGGTGGAAAGAAGCACTTCCTAACGGCTTGTCTTGAAATCATTGGGCTGAGTTGGTCAGTAGTAAGACACCCATCACTGGAGGCATCCAAGCCAAACCCGGATAAAACAAACATCAGAAACATTTTAAACTCCATTTCTCTTGAATTTTAGCCTCTAAAAACACACCCTGTGACACCCAGTGTGCTGCCCAGAGCCTCACTTTTTGCCCACTTCCTGACTCTCAGCTAAGTTCCAGAGGGGTGGTTCCTAAAGCTGGCTAGGTTTTTGGATTGGCTGCATCAGAACCACCTCGGAGGCATGGGAGGCATGGTCGGTAGGATGTGAGTCCTGGCCAGGCCCCTGAGCAGGTTTCTTCACCCAAATCCTGGGGGTGGGGCTTGTGACTCTATGTTTCACCATTTTCCTGATGCACAGCCAGGACTGGGACAGTTCTAGAAGGCCAAGATGGCCAAGCAGCCAGCTCAGGGGAATAAGCTCAGGCCCATCGTGTCTCCATTATCTCCTCGACCAGCTTCACAGAGTCAGACATGAAGCACAGACTCTTCCAAGCTTCCAGGAGACGTGAGGCTCGCCGGGTGGGCCACTGAAGGCTGATGCAGCTGGCAGCTTACTAAATGTCTCTTGACAATGTCCATCATCGGGTTTCCCTCACACCTTACAGATTCCAGGTACCTAGCCTAGGTCAGGGGTCACCACTACCAACAGCTATTCTTGCTGCACAAAGACCTCTTCCCCACCCCCCCACACAACCACATTCATCCCCAAGCCTGTCCCACCAGCTTCCACCACCCATCTTTCCAGATCCAACCATACAAGGAGAGCCCCACAGTGCAGGCACTTTCCAATGAGCCTTCTGGACGTGTGGCCTGGAGACCCTGACTGGCCCACTTTCCAAGGCCCTCTTTGGAGCCTCACCAAACAGCTGGGCCCAGACAGAACCCCACCCCCATGACAGAGCTAGCAGGACACAACCAAAACCTCGGCGCTGGGTGGTCTGCATGGGGTCTCCGGGGCCCACTGACCAAAGCTGGCTGGAATTGCAGCTCCCCACCTCCACCAGCAGCCCAGCGTCTGCCCAGCTGGTGAACTAGGGCAGGCCGCTGCCACGGGAACACAGAGCTGCTGTGCTGTGACATCAGAGCAGGGGTGAAGTCAGGGACAGTGACAAGCCAGTCAGAGGGTGAGCACCTGTCAGGACACCTGTTGTGGGCCTACCAATCATAAGGATTTGGCTCAAACGGCTGGAGTGATGCGCAGAGGGACGGCCGACGGGGCATTTTGAAGGTGTTGCAGCGTTGGACGTCCTTCCCTCCCCAGCCTGGCAGCATGGTGATGGAGCTCCTCATCCGGGTGTTGCTCTTCTCCCAGAGCTGCTGCCCTTCAAGGTCAGGGCTCCCCAACGACGCCTGCCACCCCTCCTCCTGCAGGGAGAGTGTCTGTTCCCACTTGGGTGGGGGGACATATGCTTCTGTAGGGTGCCACTGCTGAGCTGAGCCGACTGGAGATGGGGGAGAAGGAATCCTGGCCCGGGCCCCTTTGTCACCCACCCACCCACACAAAATAAGGAATCAGACATGCCTGACCTCATTTCTAGGGTTACAGGCACCCTCCACAGACAACAATTAAGAAATTTCGTTTGGAGTACATGATTTTGGCCCCAAGAAGTCAAAGCAACCAATGCTTGAGGTTTGGTTTGTTGAGAGGAGAAAGTCAACAGCAGAAACTTGGCTGAAACATGGGAATCTCAGGGAGGTTATGTCTCAGGAGAGCCAATCCTGGGACAAAAGCCTTTGTCTGTGGCTTGAAGGGCCCTCAGAGAGGTCATCCGGTCCCTGACCTGGCATGGGGCAGAAGGAATTCTCCCCACGGGAAAGTTCTTAACCACAGTCCCCACCCACCCACTTTTTTGGGTCCCTCTTCTCAGCCCTATAGATACAAAGTTTCCCATCTACTCCTTCTTCCCCAGAGAATACCCCCCAGTCCCTTAGCCTCGAAGCATGGTCTTGTATACCCACCCTTCAGCAAGGGACAAGTTCTAGGGAGGGAGGAAACAACATGATGGCCAGAAACTACACCTTATGGGGCCTCTGATGGCCTTCCAGAATGTTCCAGCACAGCTGCCACTGCCATCCTCTCCAGATTGTTTCTGGACTGAAGACATTTCTCCCCAGCCTGGGCTCTCCTGACAATACCTTCGTGATTCCTAGAATACAGCTCTCATCCTCTGCTGTAACCTGCTCTGCTCAGCGGTCCCTCCTCTCTGGGTCCCTCCATTGATGTAGGACCAACCCAGCTTTAAATGTCTGGGGCCGTACTACCGTTGACTGAATTAAACCCATATTTTAGCAAACTCTAAAAGTGACACGTATCATTCAAGTTCATCATAGAAAAATTAGAAAACATACACTTGCACAAGAAAGTCTAATTTCCCCTCATTTATCTGAACATTTTACATTTCAATAAGAAATAAAAATACTACACCATTTGGTCCTGCAGCGCATCCAAAGCTGTGATTTATTTAACCACCCCCTGCTGCTGTATGGACAGGTGTTTCTAACATTTCCCTAAGATAAACGAGCCTGTGATGGATATCCCTGTGACTAAATGCTAGCATGTGTCCCTAATTATTTCCCGCAGAAAAACTCCTAGATATAGAGCTGTGTGATCAAAGGGAGACTTATTTTTAAAGCCCTTGATCACGCTGCCAAAATGCCCTTCCAAGCCCCTACGCTGCTCAGGTTAAGAGGAAACACACCTAGAGTCACGCTGTTCCAAGGACAACATGCCTCTCGGCCAGATGGAACAGAGCAACGGAAAGACCAACACTGTGACATCCAATCCCATTTCCAGGCACTCGAGCCAGGATCCGGCTCCTTAGACTTCTGGCACCACCCCTCAGCCGTGCGACCTTGGGCAAGTCACCAGCTGCTCCCCATCCACACAGGAGAGGACACCTGCCCCAGCAACCTCACCGAGTCCTTGTGGATGAGAAGGGCTGCAAGGTCTTTGTGCACCGAAGGCCTACACAATTCACAGATTTCTCTAAGAGACTTACGATTGGTGACTATTCACCTGGTGGTTTTATCCCGGTTTTCCAGAACCCGTGCATACAACGCAAAGACCACCCTAGGTCTGTTCCTCCATTCCCTGTCCTGGGGCAGCCAGGCCAAGCGGACGAGATGTCACGCTGAGAATCTGGGACCGGCGATGCCCATCACAGCTCTGCTCTGACCCCGTTCCTCCTGAAGTACTTGGTTCTGCCCGGGCAGGGCCAGGCTGGTCCTCTCCTCCCAGGGACTTCTGAGGATGGAAGGCTAAATGCTAGGAGAGCTGTTGTGAAAAGGCCCCAGGAGAGAACGGTGTGTGCGTGTCCATCTAAGCCTTTGTCCAGAAAGCAGGGAGCCCGTGAGCCCCCAAAGCCGCCCTGCCACAGGGTCAGAGCACTCCTTCTGAAAACAGACACGCTCCTCTGAACAGAGCAATCCACCACGGACCTGAAGCCCACGAGTGACCCCGATCCTTTCTCCCGGTGACAGGGAGTGCCGTCTCTTGAAAGCACCTGGACTCTGGCACCCGGCTGTGGCTGCAGCTGGGACCCCCGCAGCCACGTGCCTGTGGGCAAATGGATTAGGGAATCTTCCTCAGGTTGGAGCCTGGTGGTGAGGGAACCCTCCACGCCCCGGGGCCATCGTGAGCTCCGATTTCACGGAGTACGTGCACACATTCCACATGTGCAGCCTGAGAGCATCGTCTCCTCAAGTCTCCATGTCGAGCGCATCTGTCGCTCTCTCGGCTTTCTTCTGACTCCTGTCCTTGTTTTCCACTCCTTTTCGTGTCAGGGGACCCAGGTGGCCTGGGGGAGGGTCAACCAACTCAGCACGGTGAATTCTCACCTGCCTGGTGTGACCGGGGCGTGGTGGCATGGAAAGGGCAGAGCGGCAGACCATCAAAGCTGAAATTCCTACTTCGTGTTGTGATCCAGCATGATCATTAAGAAGCACACTTGTCCGCCTCCTGTCATCTGGCCTGCCCTGAGAATCCACGCCCCCTGAACTCCTAATCTGGACCCTCCGAAGGCAGAAGGGTAGCAGAAGCAAGCTGGGTGGCAGAGAAGCCAGGCTGGCCTTAAGCATGTTGCGGGAGGAAGAGAGAAAACAGAGCCGGCCACAGATGTAAAGGGGGGGCTTATGTTTCTGTCCCACATACATGACTTTCTTCTTAAAGAGCTCCAGGGACAGAGGCCACAGTGTTTCTCAGAAGCATCCTCCAGGGTCTCAAAATTCTAGATGGGGGTGGGTGGGTCTAACCTCTATCGAGCCCCTTCAACGCTTCTGCATGCTTTACCCACCCATCAGAAATTTACTCAGTGTCTACTGTGGCACAACTCTGACAAGTTTAATCCTGCTTTCATAGAAGAGGAAACTGAGGCCAAGAGAGGCACAGTCAGGACTCAGAACCAGTTCCATCTGGCTCCGAAGCCCAGGCTTTTCTTCCCACTACCTTCCCCTTTGCTTTTTCTCTAAAATGTCGGTCCATTTCCTCATTCTGTCCTTGGTCAGGCTGAGAATCAGCTGTTGAAGGGTCTTCCAACCAGGGCCTCGGACTATAATCAGAGGGACCTCAGAAAGCCTGGGGCAGGGCCCATGTGCTTAGGCAAGTCTACGAAGGTGGCCCCAGTCAAGGTCTCCAGACTGCAGATCAGAAGGGGCCAAATAAAGTCTCAACCCGAGCCGGTTCTGGACGCACTGATGAGATCTCAGGGCCTCTTCACCCGTGGAACATGCCACAGTAGAAATCCAAGTTTTCACCGTGAAGCTCATCCCTCCGTCTTCTAGGTGACTTTGCTCACAGGCTCAAGAGCCCAGAAAAGGTGGGTGGAGTCACTGTATCTTTGGGGTCAGTTTGGAGACTAACACCCCACAGGCATCATTTCTTCTCAAGTCACTGCTCCTGGAAAGCAGGGCACAGGCAACCGGGTGAGAGGAGAGCCAGCACCCGGAGGTTCACACCTGTGCAGTCGGCCCTCCGGACTCAGCCCGGGGTCGGGTCGGGAAGTTTTTCTAAAGGGCCAGAGAGCGACAGCTTTAGGCTCTGCCGGCCATATGGTCTGTGTTGCAATTACTCAACCCTGCTGCTGTAGCTCAAACAGCTGTGGACAGTGCATTGCAAATGTGCGGGGCTGCATCCCAGTCGACCGTATTTACAACAGGCGTTCCTGCGGCAGTGGGTGTAGTTCGCCCAGCCCTGAGAGGCCAGCAGTTTTAGGAGGCCCACTGCTGTCACGTGCCCCCCACTGTGCGGACGGGAAGGACACAGCCTCCCTGCGGCAGTACAAGGCAGAAACGCACCGCCTGAGTCTTGGGAACACCAGAAAAACCCAGCTCAGGGGCTCTCGTGATGCTGTAAAATACACTCTTCGTGTAATCTGCTTCTCGGAGGACCCAAGGCAGAGCTGGGCAGCCCCGGGCGGTGAGCACCCGCTCCAGGCTCAGGGCTCTCCCTCTCTCACCTGGGCCTTCTCTTCTGCCGCTCCTATCCTAAAGAAACCCTCCACCCCGTCTCTCCTTCCCTGATACCTTTTAACTTTAGAATAACTACACAACTAATACATTTCTTCATAGAAAATTTAGGAAATGCAGGGAAGCAAATAGAAATAAAAATCACCCTTGATCTCACCCACTGCCTAGAATTTTGATGGACATCCTTTCAGACTTTTCTCAATACGTGCATTTAAATGTGTACTTTTTAAAAAAAACGAGATAAAGAAATGTACAGAAGTAGTAAAACAACATAAAGAAAAGCCTGCGAATTTTCACCGTAAAAACCAGGACAGTGGTTGTCTCTACGGTAAGGGAGAGGGGTTTGGGGCCAGGAGGGATAAACAGATCTCTGGGATCGCAGCAACGTTCTGTTTCTTGACCTGGGTGTTCACTTGATAACTTTTTGTTAAAATGTACACTTAAATGTGCGTTTTAAAAAAATGTATGCTATATTTGACGGTGTTTAAAATATAAAAGCATACCGACTGTAACTGGGCTTTGAAATTTAATACACTCAACATTCTTCTAGGTCATAAACACGAATCTAAAATACCATGGAAAATGCGTAGTATTTTGCTGTCAAGGTAGAGCGTAATTCACTTAGCTCATCTCCAGGTGACGGCAAACCTCACGCACAAGGTCAGCCCTCAGGAGCTTCTCTCCCGCCGTGGTCCTCCATCCTTCACCCACCAGAGCAGTGGCCACTCCTTCCCAGAGACCACCCCCTCCAAGCCCACGTGGATCCGAATCGCCATGCTCAGCCTCCTCTCATTTGAAACCCTCTCCTCTTACTCTGCTATTTCCTAGCTGTGTAATCGGTCTGTGCCTCAGTTTGATTATGTGTAAAATGGGGATGATGGTTAGGAATTAAACCAGGAACGTGTGGGATACAGTTCCAGGGACAGCTATTGTCACTTGTCCCCATCGCCCTCCTCACAGAACTGTCACCATTTCCCTCCCAGCTCCCTGGCCTCCCTCTTGGAGCACCAAAGCCCAGCTGTGTCTCTGCCCTACCTGAGTGGTTACGGCCAGCCCACAGAAAGAGCCCCGGTGGGCGCCGCCCTAAGCATTTCACCTCTGCCCTTTCTTGTGATCTTTGCCCACAACCGTAGGAGAGAGGCACATTAGCATCTCCTTTTATACATGGGGAAACTGAGACAGAGGGCACGTGCCCAGGATCTCTGTGCTAGACTGTCGTGGGGCTGCAGAATGGCCTCCTCAGGACACTCGCTATAAATGGAAGTTCCCTGCTTCCTGCGGCCTCTCCTTCCCCCTCCATGTTCCACAAGTTCCACTTCCCCTTCTCTCCGAGGTCCCCTCACACATTTCCATGGTCTTCTGTGGCTCCAGCTGGAGACTTTCCCATCCAGATCCCAATGTCACCGTCCCCCAGCAGAACTCAACAGGGAATGCAACCCCACCTGACCACATTAGGGGACACCTGGCCCCCAGGCACTAAGGTCAAACCGCAGAGGCAACTCCCCCATCCCCTCAGGAGCCCTGCCATCCACCCCCCCAACAGGTGCACAGCCTGCCTTCTGTCCCCTGAGTCCTTCTCCAGTGCAGGCACCTGCTCTGCTCACCTGCTTGACTACAAGCCCCTTAAAATCGCTCTCCTGCCTGCAGCTTTGTTTCCACCCCCACCCCCACACCTAACAGCTCTTGGGGGCCACAAAAACCTCTATGGGTCCCACTCTGGGACTCCAGGCTCTGCTGCTGCTGCCCCTGGGCTCAAGGCTGCCCACACTTCGGTTCCAGTGACCCTGCCCACTGTGTCTTCCACTCTCCCCTACAGGCCATAAAGACTTTTAAAATGGCAGTGACTAGCCTTTTAGGGGTCACACACCCCTTTGAGAATCTAGTGGAAGCTATGGCCCCTGTCCACAGAAAAACATGGCAAGAATGCACACTCACACAGGCACACACACACATAGCTTTGCTTACAGTTTCAGGGCTCAAGACCCCCCCCCCCAGGCCCATCTCTGGACCAAGGTCCATAGGCCCCAGGTTAAGACCCTTCCTTATAAGGACTACACCTCAATTAGCGTTTTAGAGCAAACACTTGGCCAGTATGCCCTGCTGGGGTGTCCAGAAGCTTAACCTAGGATGCTACTGTGATACAGCTGACCCAGGGAGCAGCTTAATTTGTCACCCACAAAACAGGACTCCCCTGGGTCTTGGTCACTTTTCCACTGGAGCTGCACGTCCACACAGGGATGGAGGTACCGAAGCCTCCAGGGATTCCAGCAGCCCAGGCCTCCGGGTCCAGAGGGGGGCGGCTGGGAGGTCCCAGGTCTGGACTGACGAGGCCAGCTTCATCCACCTGCCCTGAGACACCGGCAGTCCTGACCACCCTCAGCCTGGACGTCGCCCTCCCTCCCTCCCCACTTTTGCTGCCTTTCCGCCTGGCATTTGGGAGCATCTCATCTACCCCTCTGCCCCGACACCCTGTGGCCCCCACAGTCTCCACTTCTTCAGACCCTCTAGCAACAAAACAAAACCTCGGCCAAGCACTGTCAACATCTCTCTGTTCATTTAAAATTATGGACAAGTGCAGCTGTCAATCCGGATACTAAATATCTGTAACATTCTCTTCTTGAACCAAAATTGTCTTGGGGACCCCACTTTGGAGACAACTACTCTGTGCAAACTTTGGCGGGTGTCAGAATCACCTGCACAGTTTTAGAAATGCCAGTGCCCACACCCCGGGCCCGAGGCTCCAACTCAGGACCAGCTCAGGCGTCTGCCTTTCTGCAAACTCCCTGGGCGAGCCTGCTGTCATCCACAGGTGCACATCCTGATGGCTCGCCTCGGGTCCTTGGGATGGGAGGCAGACTCCACGCGATAAGCCAGAGGGGCAACATTTGGTCCCAGTCTCCCTCTCAGGTGCCCCTGCCCCTGAGCCCCCTGCTCCGGCCTGCTCTGCACTCAGAACTCTCTCTCACCTTTGCCCAGGCAGTTGGATCCTTTGCTTAGCACGCCCGTGCGTGTCCTCGCCTGCCACCACTAATCATGCACTTAATGATGCCCGGGGACATGTCCCCCCATCCTGTCCTCCAATTCAGGGTTCTCCACGCTCCTCAACCTTGACTTCCTAACTCTGCTTTCTCTTTCCAGAAAGACCATCCTAACCACGGGACCACCTGCCCTCGGTCCCTTGTTTGTGAGTGTGTACACACTGTGGGGTGGAGGGAGTGTCCAGGGCAGGTGCTCCTATCAGATCAGTGGCTCCACATCAGGACTAGAGTGGCTGTGTGCCCCCCTCCCCACCCCATAAGCCTGGGAGCCGTCTATACCCCTGTTCTCCATGTGCTCAAACATCACCAAAGGATTTGGACTGCGTAGCCCACACCAGTGGGGTCTGCCTGGCAACCCAGCTGAGACCGTGGAGAGGAGAGGCAGGACCCAACCTGCTTGCAGCTCTGCACCACTGGCCAGGACTGCAAATTCCAGACGACCAAGCAGATCCCAGGCTGCAGGCAGGCACTGTGTCCTAAGATCACAGAGAAGGAGGGACGCACGGTGTCTGGAGAGCTCCCTTCCATCCACCTGCCACACCTGCAGAGCGGCTTCCATGTCCTGCACACATGTCTTCCCGTCTCCCAGCATAGGTTCAGTCACTCCCCCAGAGAACATGTCCTTCCAGGGACACTGTCCAAAACCGAGCCCAGGACCTCCAGTCCCCCCATGCCCCACCCCCCAACCTCCCATCGGAACCCTCTATCTTCAGATGCCGCAAATGCATTTCACCTTGTCCCACAGTGACTTAATTATCTACCCAAAGCACATCGAGTCTGACCGACTTTATACCACGCCCTGGTGGTTGGGGTGGGGTCTGCGGGCTTCTGCGCACCCTGACCCACAGTTTTAAACCTGCTCCCACACTGCCTGGCACTGGTGTCTAGTGCGCCCCGCCTGGGGACAGGATGATGCCTTGCTTCTCCCTCACCTACCCGGGGGGCAGCACTCCATAACTGCTTCTTGAAACACAGACAAGCTCGATACGAAAACCAGGATGTACAGAACCCAGACCAACTGTGCACTCTGCAGAGGGGGCTGCCAACCGCTTCCTCAAAGGGCGCCACCCCCACCCTGGCCCCCATGCACTTAAGGCCTGATTCAGTTCACAAGAATCTCCTCTGCCTTGCCTCTCCCAAGCACACATGTCTGGTGAAGACAGAGCCATTTCTGAGCGCTTGCTGTGTTTTCTGGAGTGGCCATTACCTGGGTCCCACCAGTGGGTGCACAAGGCTGGCCCATTTGCCCTGCCAACCAGCGCGTGGCCTTGGCTGTGGGCCCACCTCCACCTGGTGCTCGAGTCCATCAAAGGGTCTGCAGAAAGCAGCATCTGGAGATGGGAAAGATGGCATCACGGGTGTGCTTCTGGAGTCATGTGGCTTTGGGCACTGCCCCCCAGGCTGGAGGAGTCTATTCTCCGGATCCAGAGGGTTCCTGGATTTACTCGTGACTCCATAGGCTGGCCCAAGCAGCCTGTGTCTGGCAAGCCACTCAGCTGGCTAAGTGAGTCCAGGCTCCCGGCGCTACGGCACTGCCCAAAGGGCAAGGCCAAAGCTGGTGTCCAGCGGATCACTGGGGTGCGCAGGCTTGCAGTAGATGGCACAAGGCTCCATCAGGTGAGATGAGAGGGGGTCAGGCCAGCAGCACGTTGGAGCAGTGCTGACATGAGATGCTTCCCGCCCGTCCTCACTTTGCTGGCAAGGATGGTGAGCAGGGCTTTCGGGAGGAGCCCAGATCCCCTCTTACTGCCCCCACTCCGTCTCCTTCATCCTAAATCTCATAACCACATGATGAACTTTTTCTGCCGACCACAGTTCCAGTTCTACCGGCTGTAAGAGCTAGGGAGATGTCTCCCCAAAATCTCTACACAGGCAGACAGAAATCTGCTTCTTAAGCCAACTGCTTCTTACAGACACCAAGCCATTTAACAAGCCTCCATCCAGCCAGCAATTCAAGGAGCCAGCACAGCACATTAAAGGTCGGCCTTTAGAAATTCCCAACGTGCACCAGGCCGGCACCCTTCCCTGGACCCCTGGGTCACAGCCCTGGTGCACAAAATCACCTGTGGGGCTTTTAAATATACAAAAGCAGAGGCCTGAGCCAGACTCTCAGTATCTGTAAAGGGACCCAGACTGGAGTGATCTTTAAAGGACCCCAGGCAATTCTGTTCTCAGCCAGACTGGCGGATTGTGGTCGAGGAAGTCAGGAACCTGCACCACGTAAAGGAGAAGCAACGTGGAAAGGCCAATGCTTTTGCTGGGAGGTTTACTCCAGTGCCACCCAGGGCCCACCCTGAAATGTCTCGGCTCTGTATCCAGAGTTGACCAAGCACAGAAGGGCTGACTGTGAAACGAGATCGGGTAGCTGACTTGAAGAGCATCCCCCTAAAGTTCATGTCCAGCCAGAACCTGTGAATGTGACCTTATTTGGAAATAGGGTCCTTGCAAATGTGATCAAATTAAGATGAGGTCATACTGGATTTGGGTGGGCCCTAAATCCAATGACTGGTCTCCTTACAAGAAGAGGGAAATTGGGACACAGACACACACGGAAAAGGCCATGTGAAGATGAAGCAGAGATGGGAGTGATGTGTCTACCAGGCCAAGGATCGCCTGGAGCCACCAGAAGCTGGGAGAGAGGCCTAGAACAGATTTCCCCTCAGAGCCCCCAGAAGGAACCAACCCTGCCTACACCTTGATTTGGGACTCTGGGCCTCCTAAACTGAGAGAACCAATTCCCGTTGTTTTAAGCCCCCCCCCACAATCTGCAGGTAATCCGTTACAGCAGCCCCAGGAGCCTACTGCACGGGGCTCTGCAGTCAAGTCCGGCATCAGCAGGCCTGGCAGGGCCCCCAAGCTGGGATGGGGTTAAACGTTTTGGCTCTACATGATTTTGATGCAGTGAATTGGACACAAATGCCAGGAGATCCAGGCAGAAGAGAGAGGAGGAGAGAGTAATGTGCAAACCTCGAGGCATACTGAAGCTTCCTCGAACCTGACCCTTCGCTGCCCTTGATCCAAACCCAAAGCAGAAACAGCCCCAACCTTAGCTGACGCTGGGCAAGCACGGGAGTGGTTGGCTGGACATTCTCCCCACACAGCTGAGGAGTATGGGGTGTTCTCGAGACGCAGCCCCTTCCCACTCAGCTCCTGCAAACCAAGCCCCAGAGTCTTGTGTGCCTCGGATTCCTCCCGGGCCTGACTCTGCCCCATGACTCGCTAGTCAGAAGCACAGCCTGTCTCTTAGCAAAGGGGCTTGGACAGGCCTGGACTCCCAGGGGACACCCCTCAGGAAGGCCAATCCTGGCTCCCCCATTGGGTGGAGCCTCTCCTTCCCCCTCGAATCTTGCTGAGCAGCAAAGCCAATCGGGGAACAGACCTTACCTCCCCCAACTCAGGTTTCATGGAAAGTACTACGAAGCACAAACCGTGCTTCAAGCCAGGTGGCCTGAGCCACAGGATGCCCACAGGTAGGAGCACCTGACGACTCCCCGGCTAAGCAGCCAACTAGGGTGTGGCCAAGAGCCGTGGCGGGTGTGGGGAGATCAGAATGGCATGGCTGACAACATAGGAAACCCAGAGACCCTGGCTTGAGTCCGCACAGGTCAGGGGAGCCCAGCCTCACCACATCTGCCCTGGCAACAGGATGCTTGGCTGGCACAGACTTAGAAGCAGAAAATAAACCTGTTGAGAAGACAGAAGGGGCTGCAGAGGCCCACCTGCTGTACACCTGTCCTTTTGGTTAAACTGAGCTTGCCCCAGGAAAACCCGGCTGACCATCACCAGGGCAGCCGAGGCCTGCAAGTGTCAGACCTGGATGGAAACCTCCAGGGCCCAGCTGCTTCCTCCCATTTCTGCTGCGTTCTCCCTGCTTCTGTCTCCTGCCTCTCTGTGAATCAGAACAAATAACTGGGCTCCTCCCTTCCTCGCTAGCTCCCATCTTTAGGGGACAAGGAGTCCTGAGGGTGACAAGATATTTTCTGGGGGTTCCAAACAGCCACACAACCCCACTTGCCCCAAAGTCTCCACTTTCTGTGGATGTCCTGATAAAGCAGTCACGGCCACCAAACCACTCAAGGAGCCTCCTCTCTGTCCACCACTGGGTGCGCTGCCTCCTGGGCAGGGCACGGAGTAAAGAGCCAGCCCTGGGGCTTTGCAGGCTTTTCTCAGCTGCCCCTCTGAGCCCAGGAACCTGCCCAAGGGAGAGAAACTTCCACCGTACCGGGGTTTAATCCGGTGAGCCCACAAATGGCGCTGGTAGGAGAGGCCCAGGCAGAGAAGCCCTTCCCCACCGAGCCCCAAGTCCTGAGGAGCCCAACTCCCATCTCACCTGTTGAGTTCCTTCCTGGGGTCCCCAGTCCTCCAGCCCACGGAGGCCGTGACACCCCCCCCCCACGCTGTGTCCCCCACTCTCCCCGCCCCCGCGCTGGCATCCCAGGGTCCTCCGCCTGCCAAAACCCAATCCGTTCCCTGGCTCCCTTTTCCGGGGCTGGAGCTGCAGCGGAATTTCGGTGGAATTTTGAGGTTGAGAAGCATCTCGGCAGAGAAGGAAAGAAAGGGAGAGAAGGAAGGGGAAAAGAAAGTGCGATTTTGGCGTCCACTTGCAGGATTCGAGAAGGCGCCGAGGGCCGGGAAGCGGACGCTGGGTCCTCTGCAAAATGCGGGGGGGCGGGGCGCCTGCGGAACCTCGGGGGTCCCGCGCGCCCCGCGGGGGAGGCGGGCACCGGGCCGGGGCGCGGTCGCCGTCCTTACCTACATCTGCATTGCAAAACGCCTGTTGCGGGTGCACCGGGGAGCAGCTGCAGGCGTCGGCCGGACGGAGCAGCGTCCCCAGCAGCAGGAGGCCGAGCGCGAGCGGCAGGTTGCGGGCCGCGGCGCCCATGGCGAGCGGGGGGCGCGGGCCGGGGGCGCGGGCTCGGGGCGCTCCCCTCTCGGCGGGCGGGGGCCGCGCGGGTCTCCGCTGCGCTCCGCGGGCGCGCCCTCCGCACCCGGCCCGCACTCGCCGCGCAAACTTTCTCGGGTCTCTGTCGCCGGGGCGGCGAGGGGCCGGCGGGAGCAGGGGAGCGGGTTACGCGGCGGAGAAGAAAACGGGTGAGGGGCGGCGGGGTGGGCGAGCGCGCGCAGCCAGGGGCCCGGCCGCCTCCACTGCCTTCTATGGATGTGTGCGCTGCGGGCTCGCGCCGGGCCGGCCTTTTATTGAGCTGCAAGGATTTGCGGCTCCGCCTCCCGGTGGCGGGCGGCCAATGCAGGCTCCGGGAGCTCCCGGCGCCCCCTCCTCGCGCGCCTCCCGCGCCTCCCCGGCCCTCTCCCAAACCCGGGCTTTTGTTGTGCCGGGCCTGGCACGTCTGGAGCCCGCCGCTACGCACCTGGCTTCCCACCGCCCGGGGCCGCACCCCGCAGCCGCCCAAATCGGCAGAGATGGGGGGCGAGGGCGCTGCGGGGCAGACAGCGCCCAGTGGGCCCTGACTCAGCACTTGGGACTCGCAGCCCACCCCTCCAGGGCACCAGGCGGCCCACCCACCACCCCTTCCCTTCCAGCTTGGCACGGGAGGTGTGCGCTGCCTGATTCCCTTCCACCCCTGGGGTCCCTTCGATTCTAGCCAGGGATCGAGCAAAACGGATGTGCGCCGTGGGGCTGGGGTCATTCCCTGCCGCCCCCCTCCCCATGCCCGCCTGTGGGTGGGCGGCCTCCTGAAGCTTACTGAGGATTCCTTTTTCAAATGGAAGCCTTAGAATTTTAAGTGCGCTTGGCCAGTTTAGTGGGAGGGGGAGGGGGCGTGGTTACTATGAACAAAACAGGATTTTATATAAACTGGCCATATTTTTGACCAGTCAACAAGAGCCAGAGGGTGGGCCCAGGAACCCAGGAGGCGGTAGGATTGGATGAAGGCCTTTGCTGGGCTCTGCTCACAGTTCCCTCCCTTAGCCCACAAATGTGGGAGCTGAAGGACTTTTCCCAAAAGAGCGTGTGTTCCAGGAAAGGCGGAGGACCTTAGAAGTGTGACCGCATGTGAAGTGTGACCACCGGGGTCGCTGTCTACCTGTCGCTGAGCCTGCCCCCAGCCCTCTGCGTGGGCGCTGGTACACAGAGGACCTCACTGCTGTCCGCAGGGCGTTTGTTGTCTAGTGGGGGAGAAGGAAAGGGAGGAAAATGACACAATTAAAGAATAATTGCCTGCTGCACGGTGTGGTGCTGACTTGAGATATGAAACTGGAAAATATTGAAAGAATGGAAAAACAGCGTTTCTGTTTACGTGTGCTTTGAAACAGACAACTTGGAGAAAAGTAAAATAGGCAGAGCAGTTATTTTTAGCACCCTGACAAACCCAAACTCATTTTTTCGCCTTTTGTACATGGATAAGCGAGTTGTGTTGTTTGTGAAATGATGTTTGATGCTGACTTTTTAAAGTACAGCATATTTGGAAAATTATAACTTGTCAGCTGCCTTTAGGCTTTTTCTTTCTTCCGTTCTTTTTTATTACAAGTGGAACAAAATGCTGTTGAACTTTACAGAATCTAAAATCAATTTGTCAGTTCATGAGAGAAACAGATAACTTAGGGGCTGTCAGTCTTTTAGGAAAGATATGCACGTAAGTGATCAAGTGTATGTGAGAGTCAGAAATACATTAGCAGTGGGGGTGCAAAAGGGGAGCGGGGTCAACGATGGCTGCACAGGGGTGGAAATAAGGGGCCCGGGGTTCCCTCCCTTCCTCTCTCCCTCCCTCCCTTGCTTCCTTCCTTCCATCAGCAATGCTTACTTGGACATCTACAGTGGACACTGTCCGAAGATCAGGACATTCAGAAATCCACAGAACAGACAAAGGTCCCAGGGACAGTGAGGGGAAAGCCCCCTGAGCCAGTGAAGGAGGAAAGTGAGGGGAGAGGAGTCAGGGGGAGGGGCTGGGAGGGGATGCGCATTTCATTCTGAGCCAGGTCACATCTCTTGGAGGGTTTGGAGCAGATGGGCAGAGCAGGCCCCTCTGCAAGCAGGGAGCTCTGTGGTGCGGTGGGCAGAAGTGGCAGCAAAGGGCTCAAGTGTGACTGGGCGACTGCAGCCCAGCTGCCTAGATGGCCTTGCCAAACCCCCGCCGCCGCCTCCACATCAACAAAATGGTGATAAAAGGTCTTTCCTAGTGGATTGCTGTGAATGGCTGACCTGAGGCTCTAAAATCTGGTGCAGTGGTGCTGTTGTCACAAGGCGTCAAGCGTTAAAGGACTCTCAGAGGGCAGAGCAGGTGAAGGCACAGAGCAGTCCCTGAAACCTCTCGTCTTCCCAGCTCAGTGTCTCCCATGACACCCTGACCTCCCCCCTCAGTCATTACTGCCCCTAGGGCCCCTGGGAGCCCAGCCTCAGTCCCACTGACCTCTCCATCATCCTCTTCCAGTCAGAATCTTCCCATCTCAGAACCGGAATCTACTGAAGATAGGACTAGATGAGAATCTGGCTACTGGCATCAACAACATGCTCTTTCCGTGCTCTCTGCTCCACCGCCAAGAGGTCTCAAAAGCACAGGATCAATGCAGGGGAGCAGCTGCAGGTCTGACCTCTGCCCCAAGGAGGGAGGACAGGGTCATGACGTCCCACACCCAGGCAGGAGAGGGAAGGAGGAAGGAGGCCCCCAGGGCTGGCAGCGCCCTCTGTCACCCTCTCTCCTAACCAGCCTCCTCTGCCTCCGTATTGAGGGGCAGGCTAACCGGGGAGCATACAGGAGACCCCGGGCCAGCCTGCTGTGTGCGTTCAGACCACAGCCTGCTGGACCTCGGCTTGTATCTCTGGCTCCCAGCAGGACTCAGGATAGACAGGAGGGGGCAGCGCCTGCCAGGCCAGCCGGGGAGGGGAGCTTCCAGGACCCTCAGACCACACTCCCGGGGCCACCACTTCCCACCAGGAACACTCACCTTGTGCCTGCCTCCCCCTCAAAGACTTTCCATCACAGAGCCCAGCAGAGCTGTCAGCCCGTCCCCCACATGTGACATGAGCACACCCGGCAAACATGTCCCGGGCTTGGCTTGGGCGAGGACATGTTGTCCAGGGCCAGGAGCAAGTGTCGGCACCTCCTCCTTCCCGCTCGCCTCGGGTAAACAGAGTCAGAATGGCCTCACAGGCCTCGGACAGGAGGCCCTCGGAGCCAGGCTCCGTCCGCCCAGCACGAGGATGGGCCTCCTCCTGTAGACTTGGTCTCCCAGTTTGCAGAAGATCCATTTCCTCCTGCGCACGGAGCGTTCTCTCCCGAGAGACAGCTGGAGCGGAGCTGAAGCCCCCACACTCCTTCCGGCAGGTTCCGGAGAGCCAGACGCACTGTGTTGTACGGGCATTAAAATTGGTCCCACACGCTCAGGAAGTATGCCTGGCAGTCAGGAAGTTTCTGCAGTTTGTGATGAGCGGCCTTCAGAGAGGAACGGGCAGCGGCATCAGGAGTAACTCTGGACGTCAGACTCGTGGCTCCAGTGGGTGGGTGGTGCCACCCAGCCCAGATATCTGTCCCCGATGTTCCCTGCCGGGGCTGTTTACCACAGGACATCCCGAAGATGACAGGAAGGTGAGTCAAGAATGATTGGGCCGTCTGTGGCATGAACTGGCCCACATTCGCTGCACAGTCAACATAAGCATCTTCGTGATCAGCAGTGGACACTCTAACAGACGTTTAGATTTTCATTTCATTTCGTTAATTTCATGATTTGTCCTCTTCAGCCAGGGCCAGCTTCTCAGCCTCGGCCCTGCTGACCTTTGGGCCAGACATTCTCTGGCGGGGCCGTCCTGTGCTCTGTGGGATGTTGAGCAACGTCCCTGGCCTCCACCTTCTAGATGCCAATAGCACCCCCCCCAAGTTGTAACAACCAAATATGTCTCCAGACATTGCCTAATGTCTCCCGGGGGGCAAAACCGCCTTGGTCAGTAATCCCTAACTTAGGGAAACTAATAAAAATCTTTGGCCTTGAGAAAAGCAAAATAGAGAGATGTAAACAGCAAGGTCCCATTTCTGTCAAGCAAACAATAACGCACATGGGAGGGTCAGCCTATCGACGTGTGATAGAGAGCAGGCTGGGGGGTGACACAGCAGTCTCCCCTGTTCTCAGGGGAGAGAGGGGAGGCAAGGAATATTAAAAAGGTTGTTTTTAAAAAGTGTCCATGAGCAAACAGCATGCATAATATTTCATTTATGTGAGATTACGCCTACGCGTGGATAGAGACAGATGTATAAAAAGGTGTTCACTGAAGGGTCAGTGGAATGGCTGCAGGGGTGTGAACTTAGGTGACAGGATGGGTGTCATATCTGCTCCTCCTGCAGGGAGAGCAGTTTTTGGCCCTAAAATGGACAGCTCCTGGGCTATTAAAGCCCTCCCGGGACGCAGCTCCTCAAGGCCTTTACTGTCAAATGATCCCCCTCTGTCGTCTACACTGCTCCTGGCTCACGTCTACACTGCTCCTGGCTCACGTCTACACTGCTCCTGGCTCATGTCTTCTGCTGGAGTTTCTTTTGCTGCGTCCATGGCTGTATTTTATGCCATCCCCTAGGGCATCTTTAAGGAGGTGGGGCTTGGCCTTTCTCCTTCATGTTTTGCCTACACACCTGTCACTCCCTCTTCCTTCCCTTCCAGGCAGGCACCCCTTGGGGCAAAGGCAGCCTGGGGCCGGGGCGCTCACCTTGCAAACCTGCCTGGATCCGAACCCCTGCTCCCTGCTATGCAGAGCAGCGGGGCAGCGGTCTCAACACCAGCCCTTGTTGCTCTGATCCAGTCTAAAGTCACTGCAGAAAGAAAGGAGGGTGGGAGGGTGGCTGTCCTGGGGGTGGACAGGAAGCCGTGAAGTCATTGGCTTGAGGAGACTGACACATCTAAAATGTCTGGGAGCCGACGTGCGGACTGGAAGCACATAAACCCTTCCTCCAGGGGGGCAGCTCTTGTACAGCAACGATGTCACCCCTGCGCCCAGAAGCCTCTGCACACCTTGTCCCACATAGATTCTGAAATGGCACTGCCTCTCCTCCTTGTGGCCACGTTTTACCTCCCTTTGACTCAGAAGGGTCTCCAGTCCTGCCAGGGTGAGTTCAAGCAGGGCCCCTGGCACTCCTTCCAGGACTGAGGGAGGATACAGGGGGCAGCTCCTGCAGCAGTCTGCACCCCAGGATTCCCAGGAGTCCACACACCTGAGCTCTACCTGAACTCTGCCTTCCTCCTCCACTTCCCACTTGCCCACCTGTCTGCCTCCCACATCTCCCTGCACTGGCTCCCCTGGATCCTTTAGAACAAAGGACTAAGAGAGACGGTAAGCATGGCTCTGTGTCAGGCCTGCTGCTCTGCATTTTCTCCTGCCCAGGCTCTTTTCTTTTGGCCCTGGGCATGTGGTCATGTGCTTCCTTTCATGGGCGGGCTAGGGAGCAGGGCCAGCAAGCAGAGATGGGAACCCAGTGCTCCTTCATCCCTGGCTTTCTCCAGGAAGCAGCCTCAGCTGGCGTTCTGGGGACCAGGGCCTGGCCAGGAGCGAGGGGCGGGGACACCTCGGGATCTGGCTGCCCAGCTCAGCAGGGGTTTGTTGAGGCTGAGTTTTCGTGGTTTCAGGTTCCCTCCCTGGAAGCCCAGAGGCGGAGGCTCAGGTTTCCCGCCGCCATCCTCCTCTTCCTTTGGTGTTGGGAGTGACGGGGCCCATGGCCATGATGTCATCGCCTAATCCAAACAGAAGGGGGGCTGGTTTGGGGCGCTGGCTGGCGTCCCATGCTGAGCGCAGCAGTAAATTTCATTTCAAGGCTATGATTAGGACTGTGCCCAAGAATTTCCTCTCTCTCTCTCTCCTTCCCTCTCCCCAATTCTGTTTTTCTTTCTGTGTTGCTGCCTTGTCTTCTTTTCTCCTCCTTCTCCCCCATCCCCCTGCCCACTCTCTTCTCTGGGGATGCTTCAGGTTCTCAGTGAGGTCAGCCCTGTGGTCACCAGCTCCTTCAATCCCCAGTCCAGCGTCTTGTCACCTTTGGATTCCAACCTGCCTCCATTCCTCTGTGACCAGCTTTGGAGCATATGGAATAGGTCTCGGCCCCTAGATGTCACCCCGTGGAGTATGGGGTGAGGGTGAGGGACAGAATTCCTAAAGGCCCTCACTCAGCCTTCAGCTGAAATGCCAGACAACAGAAAGAGCTGGGTTTGGGGTGGCTCTGGCCACCAACAAAGAGATCAGAAGGCCACAGAGCCATGAGAAAGGCTGGGAGAAGCCCAGTTCCTTGGAAAGTGATTCATCAGGTCCCTGCTGCTGTTTCCAGCTGGTTTCTGGAGTTTGGGGTCTGGCTCGTTGGCTCTCTGAGCTTGGCACTCTCGTCTTCTCAGCTGGGAGAGAGCTGCCCAGCTCCGTGGGCAAGAGGGGCCAACAGGCTTGCTCTCTGGTGCCCGCACCCCCTTGGGCCTGCCCAGCCCCTGGATGGAACTGGGCTCATGTGTGCAGTCCTACCCCAAATGCCACTGTATCACCCTGTCCTCTCCTCTTCCTGTGTCACCCTGGCTCTGTCCTGGTGTTCCCTGGCCAGGGAACAAAGCCGCCGGCTAGTCATTGCTAGTGTCCCCTGTGTTCTCTAGCTCCAGCTCAGCCTCCCCTCGCAGGTGTCACCTGACCCTGGATCTGTGCTGCCTGGATGCCCACAGGGAAGGCACTGGGGTCTGGGCAGGCAACATCTCCTAGCACTCAAGCTGCGCTGGGCTTCCTGCAGACGAGGAGGGTGCTCTGGGTCCCCCTCAGTGCACCCCATCAAGTCAGATCGTGGTCTGACTCCTCGGGGAAGGTAGGGGGATCCCCAGTGTGGACTCGTGTCTGGCGAGTAGCCCACAGGCATTCCCTGCCTGCCCCCCACCTCCCCCCTGCCAGTGCCCACCAGACACAGATGGCTCTAGCCCTCCTTCCCCACCGAGCCCGGACGTGGCCTCAGATCCCTCCTCACCGTGCCCCAGGGAGCCAGCCCAGCCAGCCCAGCCAGCTGACGGTGGCAGGTGGTTGATTCCCATCCTAGGGAGGTGCCCGTCTCGGGCCGTGTGGAGAGCGGGTCGCCCTGAGGAGGGGCAGGGATGGAAACTGCCCTCCTGTAGCCCATGGCCTGGACTCCTCAGTCTCCTTATGTTTTTCTCTCACGGATCCCTTGTCTTCACGTCTGTCTCCCCATGACTCCCTACTTCGTAAGGTTATAGCTCGTTTGTTCATTCATTCAACATGTTTGGGCGCCAGCCATGTGCCAGGCGTGTGCAGGGTGGGGGATGGGGAGCAACCCCAAAAAGCAGCCCCTTCCCTCCTCCACCACGAACCACCCTTTAGTAGAAACACAGCCAGAGATGATTGCAAAGTGGGGGTCAGGTGCTAGATGGTGGAGCAGGGGCACCAGTGATGTCGGGGTGCTGGGGAGGCTGCCTGGGATAAATGAGGCCCAGAGGTTGGTAAGAGTTATCCAGATAAAGGGTAGGGGCACTGTTCTAGATGGGGGAACTGGTCTGTGTGAAGATGGAAGGTATAGATAGATGTTCTAGGTGGAAGGACTGGCCTGCGCGAAGGCCTAGAGGTAGGAGGATGGAGGGTCAGGCTGAGCGCAGGGCTGGGGTGGGGGCAGGGCCTGGGCTGTCGACTCGGCGGATCTGAAGGTGAGTGGTGGGAGACGGAGACAGGCGGCAGCTGTCGGTGGTGACTCACTGTGGAGCAGAATGATTGGAAACACATGTCCCGCCGAGAGGCGCGTTTATTACTCAGAGCCGTGGGTTCTTGGACGACAAGGGAGTCAACAGGGAGAGGGGTGGGGAGGGAGTGTGGCTGGCGGCGGGGCCACGGGGAGGGCTTCCGGGCTCCTGACGTGTGTGTCGGGGCTCACTGCCTGCACCCTGACATCTGTTGCCGGATTGTTCCTCAGCTCTGGCCAGCTTCCTACCTGCTGCTTTAAAAAAAAACGTTTTATTACAAAAACTTCCAAGCATATTCACAAGGAGAGAGAACAGTATAATGCCCACCTGTGTACCAATGCCCAGGTTCCAAAATGATCAACTCGTCCAATTTTGTTTCATCAACACCGGCCCCAATAGATTATTTTGAAGCAAATCCCAGACATTGAAGTTCCTGTGTAAATATTGGAAGAACATTTTTTTGGAAGGTTTACCTTCTCTTCTCCTCGGTAGAGAAGTGTGTTAATTTTATTTTATGAGGGTTTATCTTAGCACAGACTTTTTTCTTAGGGCAAAACCAGCTCCCCAGAGTCAGATAAAGCAGGTTTGCTGACCTCTCCCGTCTATGCGTCCTTGTTTGCTAAATGGAATCCTAAAGCAGTGCTGTCTAGAGGAGCTGGGTGACACTGGCTGCGATGGGGCCAAGAAACAAAAGCAGGTCGCACAGCTGGGAAGCTGCTGGAGTCAGGATTCCAACCCCAATCCACCAGACTCCAAAACCTGTTACCTTTTCCCACCAGCCGCATGCCCAACCAGCATGCTTTTCAGGGTCCACAGAACCACAGCTGCCTGGTGACTTTTGGTCGTGATCTGGAAGGTCCCTCTGCCCTGAAACCACCCCCTGGACACCGGGGTTTGGGGAAATGTCTGGTCCCAGAGAAGCACTTTCCTCAAGAACGCAAGGCCCTTGGGAATGAGCAGCAAAGAAGAGGGGAGAGGAAGGAGAGGAGGCCATCTCCCTTCCCCTGGAGGCAGGCCAGGGCGACCCTACTACCTGGGGAAAGGGACCCTTAGTGTAAGCCAGTCCGGATCTTTGGGTTGTAGGGAATAAACACCAGATGAGACAGTTTAGCCGAACTGAGCTTTAGTCAAAGGATGCAGGGAATGTCACGTAACCTACAAGCAGAAAGTACCCCTGGCCGGCAGGAACCTGGAGAGCCCTCAGGGCACTTTCTCCCTTTGTTCCTCTCCCTCCCTGAATGGTTCAGCCCAGCTACTTGCCTCTCTGGCTCCTTTCTCTCCCGGGCTTTCTCTGCGTGTGTGTTTCCACGGCCTGACCTGGCCGCTCCACCCTGTCGCCCTTTCAGCTCAAATACTCCCACCCAGTCCATTCTGCTCCAGGGTCACACTCTTGTGCCTGGTGAGCCAGCCGGGGTCAGGTGACTACCCACACTGTGCCTGATGACTGTGGCCACTGGCACCAACTGGGTAGTCAGGGCCTAGGGGCTGAAGGACAGGCCTGCTCAGAAGGGGAGTGGGAATGGACACCTCTCTGGAGGGAGGGCAGGGCCACCACAAGGAGACATGTGGGCTAGGGGGACAGTTGGGCCCTTGACTGCCTGCCCACGAGACCCTTCAGCAGTGGGAGAAGGCAGTCAGGGTCTGGACATCTGCAGGGCCATCCACACCCCCTAGCATGATGAACTTGTGCCATTGGCTCGAGAGAGGTTTGGTCCACCAGAAAGGTCCTGTGGGGTTCCATCTCCCAGGCCTGTGATCCCTCAAACCTTGATGGGGGAAGAACCCTATTCAAGGCAATGAGATCTGAACCCTGCCCTTGTCCATGACCATGTCTCCTGGCAGCTGTGGAGGGCAGCGGCCACTCCAGGCTCGGACGTCACCTGGAAGGCATGTCTGGGGCTGCTACTCTCTAATTGGCTGCCAAGGAAAATATTTTTTGCAGGTTCCTTGTGAGCTGAGAATGAAAACACAACACCCAGCAGGATGAGTGGGGGGGACAGAGGTCTGGCTTTCTCCAAGAGTCCGGAAGACACTTGGGGATGACATCACTCAGGCACAGCCGGGACTGCAGGTCTTGGTGGCTGAGAGGGGACCAGCTGAGCAGAGTGGCCAATGGGGGGAAGGCCCAGGACCAGGGCAGATGATGGGGTTGTTGGAAAAGTGTGTGCTCTACAAAGGCAAACGAGAAGACTCAGGCTGAGCGAAATCCTCCCCAAAAGGAGTGCACTGGAAATGACTTCTGGAGAGGGGCTGTATGAGCTCTAGCTTAAAATAAACAGAAAAACAACAAAAACTTCTAAAAAGTACAGAATGCAGGCTGAGTTTTGAAAGTTCAGGTAAACAAAAAGAAAAAATATAACCCATACTCACACAGAGAGAACCACTGTTAATATTTCGGCATCTATCATCCATTGTGCTATTTACACATGTATATGTATGAACACCAATACAGCAAGTCATAGTGTGTGCACTGTTTTGTAGCTTGCTTTTGTAAAACCCAAAGAGGGGTCACGGACATCTCTCCACGTCGTTGACTATCTTCCCGCAATGCCGTTTTTAACATCTGCATGGCCTTCTCATGCAGGCTCTCCCCAGGAGGCCGGATGAAGTTGCCAACGCAGCTCCAGGCTTGATGGTCTAGGCTCCCGGTCCCAGAGAGGAAGCAGGTGTCCTCAGCTGTTACTATGGCAAAATAAAGAGGAAGGCTCTGATTGGCCAGGCTTGGATCCTATGCCCATCCTTGAGCCAATCACTGCAGCCAGTGGGGTCGAGGGCTTTGATTGGCCAGGCCTGAGCCACATGCCCATCCTGTAGCCGGGAAGAGGCTAAGGGGAGAGATGCTGAGCAGACGAAAAGCACAGAGCCCCACAGACTCCAAACCGACAGGAACTCTATAAATACGTGCGGAAGGAATGTCCAACAAGGTAGTGGATCTAAGACTAAAGGACCGTGAGACGTGGTTCTCACCCTAAAGAGACTTAGGATTTTGAGGAGACTCCAAAACACGCAAAGCCCAATTAATGAAGGGTTAAATGCCAAAAATGAGATAAAGACAACAGGAGGACTTTGTTGCAGGACAGACCTGGGCTCAAATGCGATTTCTACCGTGATGTTGGCCAATCCCTTTACTTCTCTGGACTTGAGCTTCCTTATCCGTAAAGTGGAAAAATGACACCTACCGTACCCTTCAGGGAGGGTGGGAACTCCCATGTCGACGAGCCCAGTTTGGAACCTGGGACATAGTCGGTGCTTGGTAGACAGTGGTTATTAGTAGAAATACTTGTGCGGGGAAGGGAGAGATTATGATGCACAGACCTGCTGCTTGGAAAAGACTTAAATGTGGGCAGTGGATTCATCGTAGCAAAAGGTGGAAACAACCCAAATGTCCATCAAATGAGGACTGGAGAAATGAAATGTGCTGTATCCACACAATGGACTATTACTCGGCCATCAAAAAGAATGGACTTACACATCAGGGATGAACCTCAAAACACACTAAGTGAAAGAAGCCAGACACAAAAGCCCACATATTGTATGATTCCATTCATCTGAAATGTCCAGAATAGGCAAACCTATGAAGACAGAAAGTAGATTAGTGGTTGCTTAGGGCTGAGGGAGGGTGGAGGGGTGAGGGGGGAGGGGACATGGGGGGTTTCTTTTTGAAGTGATGAAAATGTTTTAAAATTAACTGTGGAGATGGTTGCACAATTGTGAATATGCTAAAAACTATAGAATTGTACACTTTAAATGGGTGAATTGTATGATATGTGAATTATATCTCAATACAACTGTTTGAAAAAAAAAGACATGTGGATGGTGGAATTTGGGCCTTGAAAGTTGGATGGAGATTAGAGAGTCAGGGAAAAGAAGCTTTCCAGGTGGAGGGGCCCGCTGTCCTGAGGCAGAGAGGGGAGCCAGCCTGGCTTGTGGGCATGGACCTGGCAAGGACAGACTGGCGGGAGCAGAGGGCATCTGTGGGGACATTGGCAGGGAGGATGAGGTGGGGCGGACGACAGGAGAGGCCCCCTCCCAAGAGGAGCCAGGGGCTGAGGCTTCTCCTTCAGGCCAGAGAGTGCCAAGACAGACAGGGACGGCTCCCCGGCTTGTCAGGGGGACCCCGGGGACAGGGTGGGAAGCCGAGGCAAAGGCTCAGACCACGCACTCCCAGAAAGAGAGCTTTGGTGGCACACGGCCACCTCTGCTCCCGCAGACTCTGTCCTCTGCAGAAGAAAGGCCTCTCCCCTCCTCCACAGCCCTGCACGTTTTCCAGCCAGCTGTCACCCTTCTCGTCTCTAAGCCAGGCCCCCCAGAACCAAGTTCGTCCATTGTGATCTAATCAGTAAGGCACGGGGCTCCCCTCAGTGTCACCACCAGCTTCTCCATCGTCATCGTCTCCCTTTGGGCAGGACAACCCCCAACACACGAGTATTTACTGACACCTGGCACCCACCCTGGACCCTCAGGACGGTTGGGTCTGCTGGCTTGGCTCTTGGCCTTGGGACCCTGATTGTCCGAGTGGGAGTCATGGGTGGGAGGGAGAGCAGAAGGAGGTGACAGGAACTTCTCATTCTCGGGCTGGCAGAGGTAGAGCTTTGCTGGCAAAAGAGCAAGTGAAATCAACAAAGCCATCCGGAAGATGAGAGGGGAAAGATGGGGACTCAAACACATGGGCTGGGATGGAGTGACAGCTTTGGGGACACTGGGGGGAGGGGCTCTGGGGCAGCAGCTACGGGTGTGATGCAAGGAGAGCTGGGAAAAGAGGGATCAGGGAAGTTCTGCTGAGTATCTGAATGTGATGCCTTCATTAAAAGGCTTCATCAAATATTCAAATTGCTTTTAAATCACTTTTAAAATTATTAATTATTATTATATTTTTAATGAAATAATTTTTGTTTTACTGAATAGCCTTTAATTTTTAGGATAGTTTTAGGTTTATGGAAAATTGAGCTGACAGTACAGAGAGTTCCCATAAAACCCCCCCCGCCCCCCCCACCCCCCCTGGTTTTCCCTACTCCCCGCCGTAACAAAATTCCACAGACTGCAGGGCTTAAACAACAGAAATTTGTTTCTCACAGTTCTGGAGGCTGGAAGTCCAAGATCAAGGTGCTGGCAGACTTGGTGTCTGGTGACAGCCCATTTCCTGCTTCATAGGGTCTTCTCGCTGCGTCCTCACAGGGCAGAGGGACGAAGGAGCTCTCTGGGGTCCCTTTTATAGGAACACTAATCCCATTCATGAGGCTCCGCCCTCATGACCTCATCACCTCCCAAAGGCCCCGCCTCCTAATACCCACGCGTTGGGGGTTAGGTTTCAACACAGGAATTTTGAAGGGACACAGACACTTGGTCCATTGCACAATTGAACAAATATTGATGCATTATTCTTAACTAGAGTCCACAGTTTACATTAGGGTTCATCTTGGTGTTGTACATTCTGTGGGGGTGGACACACGCATAATGTCATGTATCCATCATTACGGTGTCATACAGGGTAGTTTCACTGCCCTAAGGATCCCCTGTGCTCCTCCTATTCGTTTCCACCCTCGTATATTTGGTGTCTCCCTGAAAGTGACATTTGCTGAGAAAGGACCATAAGTAATCTAGCTTGAGCATCACCCACCAGATGTCACCTTGTCCCCGTGGGGTAGCAGGGTCCTCACGTGGCCTGGTGCTTTTAACACCCAGTGCCCCCTCTTGTATGACAGCACCACGCCCCACTTCCTGTTGTCCGGGGTCTGGTCGGGCTAGCTGCTCCCCTGCCATATGTGAGAGGAACAGAGCATCTTTGTTTTAGGATTATGGGGGAAAACAGGCAGCCTGTATGGAACCATCCCACCAATGCTGCTAAATCCTCCATCCATCCAATGCCCGCCCTGCAGCAGCGCAGGCAAAAGAGCCAGGCCAGGAACGACTGAGGGTCGTCAGATTGCAGGAGGCACTGGGGTCGGCAGGTTTTAAGCCCTGTGGCCCAGAAGTTCTCCGTCAGAGTCTTACTCTGCACGTATGTTATGAAATAATGTGGTTGCTTTGCTCTCTGCAATTGTGATGTGTTTGAGGGGAGACTTGGGGCTCAAGGAGGGGGCAGCCCTGACATCTTGGGCGACTTTGCCACATTAAGGCATCTACTGAGGGTTGATGTGATGGTGGCAAGTCCCAAGCCCGATGTGACAACCTCTGAAAGGCAGAGAGTTCGAGGGCCAGCCCAGGTTCCAGAAGAGGCCACACAGTACAGCCATTCCCAGACCTCTGACCAGACAATTGGCCTCCCCAGAGCTGCTCAGGCACGTCACTAACCACGACTGGGCGCCCCACACCCCTCACCCTAACGCACCTGGAGCTGCACACAGGACAGGCAGCTCACCCACAGATCAGAGGGGTGGCCTCGTGACTTTCACGTGGGGCTCAGGTCTAAAACCTCTGCCAACCTCCTCTCGCCGGGGCATGTTGGCAGGTGCGATCCTCTGTGATCCCTCTCTCCGACAGGCAACCCTGCAGCCTTCAGCTGCTTGGGAGATGAGTGCTGACCTCTGACCTGCCTCTTAGAGGGAACGTCATGGGCTTCTGGCTAGAGAGATACCGACAGACATGTTTTACTCCAGCATGACATACAGACAGAGACGTGCACGGATCCGAAGGGCTGAACTCAGTACATCCCTGCAAAGTGAACACCCCCGCGTAACCACTGTCCAGGACAAGAAATGGAACGTCACCAGCACCAGAACACCACCTCCTGAGTGTCCCCTCCGGGCACTCCCCCCACTTAGACCTTAGTCTTGACTGCTAGCTCTGGGACTCTCTTTGCCAGCCTTCTGTTTTAGGTCAGACCACCCCAAACATACATCCCAATTTTTCAAAAACCTGTCCAGTCATTTTTGCAAAGACAATTTTATTTATATAGAAAACACAGTCCCTGCTTGGTGGGTTAAACTCACAATTTCTTGCCAACAGTTGGTCTGCACGTATCCGTACTGGGTGAGCACCTTAGAGGAAAGGTTACGAAGTGGCAGGAATCATGTCTGTCGAAATTGCCTGTCGAATTTGCTGAACATCGGAGGAATATCCAGAATTTGGCCCAACAATCCCCTTCACTTTCTGGGGAAGCAACCCAGGACAGAACTAAGGGACAGGTGAAATAGAAAGGAAGGTTCCAGAGAGCTGTTAGGATAGAGAGAAAATGTCAAACACCGAAGCCGTCAGCGGGTGAGAAAACGGCAGTCCACCGGTAGCGCTGTGCACGGCTGCGCCGAGCCCGAGCGAACACCCCCCGGGACCCCTTGATTCTGGGCTCTGTTAGGTGAGATTTCTAGACCATTCTTCTTGCTCACACCTGTTGAGTTGGAGCTTTCTTTTATTTGTGGTGGAAAGCAAACCAAATAGAGACCCAGTGTCAGAAGAGGAGCAGTTCCATTGGCTGAAGAATCCCGTTCTCCGAAAAGATGGCTGTGTCTCCCCTGTTTCGCTCGTGCCTCACAGACGGGTGGAGACGGGTGACCACCACTCTGGGATTGGCCTTTGGACTGGGCTCCCACCAGCTGGCTCTGAAGGAAGTGCCGTGGGCCGGGGGACAGACCCTGGGCGCCCACATCGAGGAGGGAAGGTGGCAGAACGAGCTGTCTGGGCACACTTTTCCCAGAAACGTTCTCGGAACACACATCTATTTTTTTTTAAGGCTTTCTTTTACCCTGCTCAGCAAAGCTCCATGAGCCAAAGCTCCCTGATGGGGCTTGGGGGAGTGGGAGGAAATCCGATTTGTGAAAAGTTAACCTTGAACAAAGAAAGGCTGTGTGTCTAGGGCTGAAGCCTTTTACAGTAAGGAGGCCAAGTTTATCGCCTGGAAATGTGCTGATGGCGTAAAAGCACCAAGGCTCGCCTCCTTCCGGCCACACCCTCTTCCCACGAAGGGTCTTCATGGTCTCTGCCATTTCTGCCAAGGGCCACTCTGTGGCCCGGCTGCTCGGGTAAAAAGGCACTTACTTGCCTTTCTTCTCGCCTTTCTTTCACCAGAGTCACATCTGGGAGACTCACTTGCAATGCAGGTTCTGTTTGGGCTTTGAAAACAAGAGGCAGTGAATGAATGCTACCAGATATGGAAGCAAAGAGAGGTGGGTTATGACATAAACACCGAAAAATTCTGGAAGAATTGCTACACCTGTTCTCATTTGTTTTCTCTCCAAGTATGGATCCAAAAACGAGTGTCACTTGCTGTGCTAGGCACTGGGGACAGAGAAATGCTTGAGGTCTGTCCCTTCTCCAACCCACTCATCATCCAATCACATAGACAGACATTCAGACAATTCCTACAATGAAATAGGAAAAATATTACAAGAGCTTCCTGTATTGGTTAAGATGCACTCAGTTATAAATAACAATGCACCAAACTCATACAGTCTTAAACAGTAAAGTAGATTTGCTGGCTCACTTAAGAGTCCCCAGGGAAAGCAGACATTGCCACGTTTGTTCAAGGTTCTCCCCTGCTCCGTGCCTCTGCTTCTGTCTCAGATTGAATTGCCTCATGGTCCCAAAATGGCTGCCAGTGCAACCAGGCTACATGCTTCCACATTCAAGTTGCTTCCTTCAGCCACGGACAAGAAGTCTTGAACTTTGCTATGGAGTGGTTAGTAGTGTAGATGCAGAACCATGCGGATCTGACCTTTAACTCTGTCTCTGCTGTCTTCTGGCCTTGTGACCCTGGGCAGGTCACAAAGTTGGGCAAGTTTCTGTGAAGTGCGAACAGCAGCACCCATCTCACTGGGTTGCGGTGAGAAGTAATCGAGTAAACGAGTATCAAGCACTTGGCACGGCCCCTGGTGTGGAGGAGGTGCTCACTGTGTGTGGCTGAAGGGGACACTGTGATTGCACCCGGGCTTCTCCTTCCTTCCCCCACACCTCGCCCACACAGCCCGGGCCCTTTGGGAGAGCTGAGTCTCTCCAGGCCCCAGTGGTGCACATGGCCCATCCCCTGGCCTCGGCCATCAGTTTAGCGCTGGGCACATGCCCCAAACTGGCTCAGCGAGAATGGAGAAGATGTCTTCGGGGGTTGTGGCAGATCGTGTTTTCCAAGATGGCCACAATAGCCCCATCCCATGTGCTCCTCTATCAGTGTGACCTTGACACTCCTCCCGGGGGGGTA
This sequence comes from Tapirus indicus, assembly GCA_031878705.1. NCBI lineage: Eukaryota > Metazoa > Chordata > Mammalia > Perissodactyla > Tapiridae > Tapirus > Tapirus indicus. The sequence continues at coordinate 57,130,924 of CM062932.1, forward strand.
GGATCTGTGGCCCCTCCCCTTGAATCCCGCAGGCCTTTGCGACCACCTCAGCCAGTGGAGCACACGGGAAGTGATGCTGTGTGGCTTCCTAGGCCAGTGCCACACACTTCTGCCTGTTCTCCCGGAACCCAGCCACCATGCTGTTGGGAAGCCCAAGCATCTCTCCCGAGGAGGAACCGAGGCCCCGGTCCACAGCCCCGGCTGAGCTCCCAGCCAGCAGCAGCACCCATTTGCCAGCCACATGAGTGAGCAGTCTTGAAATGGATTCCCTAGGCCCCAGTTGAGTGGCCCCCGCTGATGCCATGTGGAATGAGGATGACCCATTCTTGCTGAGCCCTGCCCAAAGCACAGACTTATGAGCAAAATAAACGATTTAGTCACTAAGTTTTGGTACAATTTGTTATACAGAAATAGATAACCAGGACAGGAGTCCTAGAGAAGAGGTTCACTCTACCTTTTACATGTTGTGGTGTAGAGCTGGAGCCACTGCAGCTGTTTTGGCACCACAAGGGCAGCCAGTGTGAGGATACAGTTGCTGCTACAGAAGGTAGAAAGGAGAGGTGGACCTGAACCTGGTCCTTCGGACGTGGCTGAACTGCTGGCTCAACCATCCCTGAAGCCTTCCCAGCTTCTGTACTTCCCAGTTAATACGAGTGAAAACATCCTTTTCAAAGTTTAAGCCTTTCTGAATTGGATTTGTTACTCGTAAGCAAAAGCTGTCACTAACAGGGAATCATCATCCGGGTTTAAGCAGAGGGAATGTCTCCATCAGGCACTTTAGAACAACAACTATGGTGGCTCTGGGGGGCTGGCCGGGAGAGAGCTGGGAGGCAGGGAGCCCACTCGGGAGGCTGCAGCAAAACTTCCAGGCATGAGAAGGTGAGTGTCAAGGTGATTTGTCTGGAGCAGGGCATTGCTGAGTGACAGGTCACAGGTGCTGTGCTTGGTACTAGGTGTGATAGAAAGAGGTACTAAACACCAGCCCCGCTGGATGAAGAACCCGACAAGCAGTTGAACTATTGGGAGTGACTTGAAGAAAGCTGCAGCATCTCTCCCTGCCCTCCCCTGCCTCCTCCTCTCCCCTCCCCTCTCTCCTCCCCTCCCCTCCCCTCCTCTTCTTTCCCTCCCCTTCCTCCTCTCCTCTCCCCTTCGTCCTCTCTGGAAGGAAGGACTGGACCGAGCCTCCCTCTCCCATCATCCTCACTGTTTGGCTGTGAGGAGAAGCTAGAAATCTCCTGGAAGGATTCGAGAAAAGGCCCTGAGGGAAGCGGAAGCTTCTAGGCCCTAGCTGCTCGCCACTGTTCCCGCCCTCGAACAAACTCTTTCCCTGTTTCAGCCCATTGTCCTCCCTGCATTTGTTCTTGGTTGGTTCCCACCCAGACTGACCTCAGCCCGTCCCACCCTCCAGCACAGGACGGCCCCCCAGCCCCTGCACAGCTGGTGGTTGTTACCGCAGCCCTCAGATGTTTACCACATCGTGCTCTGCATTTTCTCTCCTCTGGCAACACAGACTCTTAAAGGGGCCCAGCCAGTTCCCTCCTCCTGGGCCTCAGGGGGCCCCTCTCCTTCTGGATTCTCCCTGGGGGGGCCCTCTTGAGCTTGTGTGGGGAGCAGGTGCCAGGGTTGGGCCAGCTAGGGCCAGCAGGCTGGACGGCTCCCTTGCTGGTCAGCCCGTGGGCCGTGACCAGGCCACCCTGACTGTCAGGGCGGAGGGGCACCTAACTGGCCCCTTTTCCTCCTTGGCTGGAGGGCACTCACTCCCACCGAGGACGCTCAGGACAGGACCCACTTCTCCGGGGACACCACGCCGAGGTCCTCTGGCCAGGCCTCCTCCCTGACTGGATGAATAAACGTAGGCGCCCCAGGGTTTGGACAGCCTGCAGCCCAGAAACACCCCACTGTGCCAAAATGAAGAGAATTCTTCTTAAAAGAGCTGAAGCTTTTAAGCATTTTCAGAAATCCTCTGACCTTGCATGAGACCAGGCAGGCTGCCTGTGCACGCAGCCAGCAGCCCCCGCCAAGGTCAAATGGAGGCACCCAGCCCAGTTGGGCGGGTGGTGGGGGGAGGAGCTGGCCTGGCCAGCGTGTGGTCAGTGGGGAGCCCTCCTTGCTGTTCCTGGGCCCGGGACTCCGCGGGAGCTGCCCGGCTGCAGCGTGGGCTCAGGGCCAGCAGGGGCCAGGTCTCCTCCTCCTCCCCGAACCCCAGTCAACACAAAGCCTTTGAATGACCATGAGGCCTGAACCCCAAAGTGCAACACTGCCTGTAATCTGAAGGGGGTGGGGGAAGCTTCTGGTGGGACCTGGCGGGCGCTGGGTTCTCTAACCCGGGTCTCTAAAGGAGTGAAGATTCCCGGGGGGCCTAGCACACAGCTGGACCTCCGCAAGCATCTGGAAAGACGATGCATAAACATCCGGCCATAGACTGAATGTTTGTGTCCCCCCAGTTCACACGCTGAAAACTAACCTCCAACGTGATGGTGTTTGGGGGTGCCGCCTCTGGGGGGTGATCAGGTCGTGAGGTGGACCCTCATGGTGGGATTAGTGCCCTCACAAAAGAGACCCAGAGAGCCCCCTGACCCTTCCCCCTGTGAAGACAGCAGAAGAGACAGCTGTCTGTGAACCAAGAAGACGACCCCCGCCAGATGCTGAATCTGCTGGCACCCGGGTCTTGGGCTCCAGCCTCCAGAACCAGGAGGAATCAGTTTCTCCTGCTTACGAGGCACCCAGTCTGTGGCGTCTTGTCACAGCAGGCCGAGCAGACTGAGACATCACCACCATGATCAGAGGGACTCTGTCCCACAGGAGACTTCAGATGCCCTTCCCTGTAGTACTGACGACGGCCGCTGGAGAGAGGCCGTGTATCAGCACCCACTTCACAGAGACCAAGCTAAGGCTCAGAGAGGTGAAGCCTTCTGCCTAAGGTCACACAGCTAAGAGACAGGAGTCGAGCCTGGAGACGTGACTCTGAGGCTGTATTTCATCATCTTCCATGTCAGGTCCACCTGGAACTCAGAGGTCACCTTGCTTGTCTGGTTCCAGCTGCGGGGAGCAGCAGGTGTGGCCCAGGCTGGCTACGGGGTAAGCCTGGGCCAGCCAGCTTTGCTTCAGGCCTTTCAAACGGGCACAGGATTCCTCTGCTCCTCCTGGTGCAGTTTATTTCAGAGGCAAGTGCCCTCGAGGGTGAGAGGGTGGGAGGGAGGGGTCACCCACGGCCTCCCCTGAGAATCGTGTCTCATCGCAGGCTGGGAACGGCCCCAGTGGCAGAGCAGGGAGAGGAGAAAGCCACCAGCCCCAGGAGATGGTCAAGGTCAAAAGCAGCCCTCGTTACCATCGCCACCCCGAGTCTGCGTTGCCAAGGCGACGCTCCTTCCGTGCTCCCCATCCCTGCACGGCCCAGGGTCTGCCATGACGAAGCAAAAGCCTCTGCACACGGCTCCTTAGAAAGGGCTCGAGGCGTCTCTGAGGGAACAGCTGCTCCGCCGGGCACACACGGAATTATCCGGAGCTGCCCGCGGTCACCACCCCCGCCCAGCCCCCCTGCTCACGGGCAAGGCTCTGGGGGAAGAGGCCCACCGCCCCCCGTCTCCCCGTCTTTGACAGCCTCCCCCTTTGTCCAGCAGTCCTGCCCAGACACCCGGCTGCCCCTGCCTCCTCCTGTCCAGCCCCTCCCCCACCCCCCACGGCAGCAAAAGAGCTGCAGCCTGGGGAGCCAGAGGAGCAGACCGGATCAGAACGGGGGTGGGGTGATATTGCGATGTGACAGGAACTGTGTAGTAGCTCTTCGTCCTGGTTCCTGGCACAAGAGCTTCTAAACCCTTAAATTACCTGAGTGACTGGGGAGAGAGAAGCATCTTTTGGTGCCCATCATGAGCCCCTTAAGACCACACCTGAGTTCATGCTAATGAGGTGACTCTTGGAGGACGACGGCCTGTTGCCAGAGGACTCAACCATGACTAGAAGCTTGGAACTTCCAGCCCCATCCCCTGACGTCCTGGAGGTTGAGTTAATCCCCCATGGCCAATGGTTTAACTAATCCCGAAGCCTCCATAAAAACCCCTAAACCATGGGGTTTGGGAGCTTGCAGGTTGGTGAATGCATGGAGGCGCTGGGAGGGTGGTGCGCCCGGAGAGGGTGTGGAAGCTCCTTGCCCTTCCCATGCCTTGCCACATGCATCTGTCCCATGTGGCTGTTCCTGCATTGTATCCTCTTATAATAAAAAGTAATAGTGAGTAAAGTGTTTCCCTAAGTTCTACGGGCTGTTCTAACAAATTATCAACCTGAAGGGGGTGGCAGGAACCCCCTTGGGACTCGCGATTGGTGTCTGCAGCGGGGGCAGTCTGGTGGGACTGAGCCCTCAGCCTGTGGGGTCTGCGCTGACTCCGGGCAGTCTGTGTCAGAGCTGGAGAAGTGGTGTTGGGAATGACACCACCTCTCGGGTGTCAGAAGGAAAAAACCCTCTCATTTGTGTCGAGTGCTGTGACAACAGCTCAGAGGTGCAGAGGCATGGGGAGCTTTCAACCCCCTGGGTGACCCCTATGCAGCCACAGTGGCTGACACTGGTCTCGGCCCCCGGCTCTGCACGCAAGCGCCCCAGAGTCCCTGGAAGGCTCTGAAAACACAAACCGCAGCCCTTCCCCGGGCTTGCTGACTCAGGACTGGACTGTCCGAGAATCCGCATTGCTAACACATTTCCTAGGCTGCACGGGCGCTGCTGATGAGGGACCCCACTTTGAGAACCACTGGTTGAGATGATCTGATCTGATCTGAAGCCGACCTAGGCTGGCCCAGCGTTTCTCAGCTTTTCAATTCCTCTACTTATGGCTCCAAACAAGATTCACGTCCCAAGTGTCTGGGTTTCTTTTCCCAGGGGAGTAGATGGGGTAGCGGAGGAGGCGAGCATAGGTCTGTGCTGACCTCTTGTTTGAACACATGGGTTGATTCATTCATTCAACTGAGATTTAAGGGCTGACCATGTTCCCGCTCTGTGCTGGACATTCCTGGGGTCCGATGGTGGGAAAGATGAATCCAATCTAGTGGGGGCAGGGACACAAGCGGGGATCATCCGTGCCCTGTGGGGTGTCTCGGACATGGGGTGGGGCAGCTGACTCAACTCTGAAGACAGAGAGGTCTTCTCAGAGCCCTGACCCCCAAAGTGTGGCCCGAGGACCAGCAGCACCGGCTGTACCAGGAGCCGGGAAGAAACGCAGAGGCTTAGGCCCCTTTCAGCAAGAGCCCCGTGATCTGAGGTTGAGAGGCCCCCAGACCTGAAGGAGGCATAGGAATTAACCTTGTGAAGGGAGGAGAAAGAATGTTCCAGGAAAAGAAATTGTCTGTGCATTCTAAGAAGGAAAAGAAGTTCCGTGGCCCAGAACCAGGATTTGGGGTGGGAGGTGGTGGAGAAGCTTCTTTCCTTGTGAAGGGACCTCCATTAGGGGCCCTCTGGCTGCTCTCCACCCATAAGCAGGGTGACCAACCCTCCCGTTTGACAGGTTGGGGAACTTTCAGCGGATCACCCTACCCTTAGCTGCCCAGGAGTGGGGGACGCCTCTCATTGGAAAGTCTGGGGTCCTGTTTTGCTGAAATTCCAAGAACAGATTCGCTCTTTGGATGGTCAGCTCCACTTTGCTGTGGAGCCTGGACTGGAGCCTGGGGTGTGGCGGTGCCCAGGTGGGCTCTTCAAACAGATGGTCGCTGAGAAGTGTCACCAGGATGCTTTGGAAAGATAAGGCAGGAAGTTTTCTCTCAGCCTCCTTTGGAGAGGCTGGTCGCTCTGGGTCCAGGGTGAGAACTTGAGAGAGGAAAGAGAGCCCAGAAGCCTGCGGGGTCCCCATTTTATAGAAGAGGAGCCTGGGGATAGGAGCGAAGGGTCCAGTCTGCTCAGCTCCACAGCAAAGGACTGGAACTCAGGTCCCATGTCCTGGGCCCAGTCTCAGCTGGCTGCCTCCGTGACCGTCCCTGACAAATGCTAGCTGTCCGTCCCCGTCCCACTCTGACCATTAGAACGTGCCTCCTTGCATTAAACCAAAACCCGTCTCTCAGCGGCTTCCCCGTTTCAGCCTCTTGGGTCTTTGAAAGGTGTCATGGTTCACGATCCATTCAAACCCCCTAACCAACCCCCCCGGAGCACCGCCGACAGATCTGATTCACCATCAGTGTCTAAGTGTCAGCTTCGCAGTCCCTTCCCAAGGCCTTCCACCGCGGTCAAGACCGGTCCCCCATGTGCTGAGCTGGCCAAGGCCAAGAAACTCACCAGACACGGGGGATTCGCTGAAGCGGGTGGGAGAGTCCAGGTCTCGGGGTGAGCCGACGCCCGGGAACGGAGAGATGCTCAGAGCCTGAACGTCAGGGCCAGCCAGCAGGAGGGTGAGAGAAAAAGAGCTGGAGGCCCCTGTGTGGCTTTGGGCGCCCAAGGGGTCCCGTTGTGGGAATGTGGGACTGTGAGGGGTCCCTCTTGGGAACGGGACTCCACCCCTCGGCACCGGCATCCGCCTGGCTGCCAGCAGGGTTCAGATCAGAGATGTGCGTGCAGGCTGAGCAATCTCTGCTCCCGGAACTCTGAACAGCCCCACAGCGGGGTGAATGGTGTTGCCCAAAAACATATGTTCTAACCCCTAGTACCTGTGAACATGACTGTTGTTTGGAAAAAGGGTCTTTGCAGACGTGATCAAGTTAAGGATTTCAAGAAGAGATAGTCCTGGATTTGGGATGGGCCCTATGTCCAATGACTGGTGTCCTTATAAGAGAAAGGAGAGAGAGATTTGAGACACAGAGGGACACGGAGAAAAGGAAGCCACGTGAAGACGGAGGCAGAGACGGGAGTGATGTGTCAACCAGCCTAGGGACGCCAAGGGTGGCCGGCAGCCTCCAGGAGCTGGGAGAGAGGCTGGAACAGACTCTCCCTTGGAGCCTCCAGAAGGAACCAACCCTGCCGACCCCTCGATTTCAGACTCCTGGCCTCCAGAATGGGGAGAGACTAAATTTGTGTTGTTTTAAGCCCTAGTTTGTGGCAATTTGTGACATGAGCTCCAAGAAACTAACACAAGCCCCGAATTCCTGCCCTCCCAGGGAGTCAGGCCTGGGCATCCATGCAGCTGCCTGGGTCTGAGGTGGGCAGGCCAGGCTGGGGACCTGGGCCCCCTGCTCCAGGGGGTGTGAGGTCATCTCTAGGGGATGTGTGGAGGTCAGGGGTTCTAGCAGGCTCGGGTGAGGCAGAGACCAGCAGGCCTGCTCCGGCTGCCCTGCTTGAGCAAGTTCTGATAAGGAGCCAGAGCAGGGCAGCCGGAACTCAGGCCCCACACGCTCCCTGCCTCACCCCTGGCAGTGCAATGACGCCCCATCCTGGCCTGGCTGACCTGGCCTCCCAAGACTCTTCCGTCCCACCCTTCCGCATATTTGCCTTCGCTCAGACCATCGCCCGGACACCTCCCTCCTTTTCTCTCTTTAGGTCACAGCCCGAGGCTGCACTCCTCCAACCCGGTTCCAGCTCCTCTGCCAACTCTGTGCGGTTGTGTTATTCTTTACATCTCTGCTGCCAGTGGATGTTTATCTCCTGCAGGCAGAGACCCCAGTCCTCCAGACCCTCCCCCAGCTCAGCCCAAGGGCCCTCCTTAAGGTCCTCCCACACCGGTGGCCTGAGTGCCCCCGTGTGATTGCGCACATCTGGTGCGGGCGTCTGTGCAGACGGAATCAGCCCGTGACGCGGGGCAGTGGTGTGAGGAAGAGGAAGCCGGGGAAGCCAGCCCTGCATTCTTTCCCTGACGTGCTGCAACTACCACATGCTTGGCTCACAGCTCCTGGCGTCCCCCCAGCGACATTCCTGCAGAAAATCAGCTGCTGCCACATCAAACTGTTTCTGTCCAGCTCTCACTGAGGCCCAAGGGCCTGCCACCTTCGTCCGGGACCTCGTGGGTGGGGCACAAGGAAGTCACCACAAATTCCAGGCATTTCAGGTTGTCGTGAGCATATTCGTGTGAGTCTGCAGCCAAAACCTGGGGTGTGAGGGTCTGAGCAGTGGGGAGACTGCTCTTAAAAAACCTTTCATTATGTCACATATATCTCAATTAAAAAAATTTTAAAAACAAACAAAAACCTTTCATTGCCCAAGGGATACACGAGTGTGGTTAAGGTGAAAGAGTCACGGTGAATCCCCTCCCCAGCAGAAGCACTAACACGGGTCACATGCTCCTCGCCCCCACCCAAGAGCACCCCAAACCAGTAACTGTGGCAGAACAGCTGGGGTTTCCCCAGGCCTTCCCTGGAATCACTCAGGGCTGCTGCCCAGTGCAGGAGGGGTAGTTCCTGGAAGGAACATCTAGATCATTTGGGGAAGGCTAAGAATGGGACATGGAGACTCAATAGGCAACCCATGAATGTTCAATTCTGGAATGTTCTGCAACTTGCTTGCTTGTTTGTCTAACTTGATATTGTGGCTTGAAGATCTTTCATGTCAGTACATATGGAGCCACAAAGTCCTTTTGAACAGCTGTGTAATATTCCACTCTATGGAGGGCCCGTAGTGTATTTAGTCCTCAGTGCATCTGAATCTCCTTCCTGCATTTGGGAAACCTGGACTGTGTGACCTGGAAAGCCCAGGTCACTGCTCCCAGATGGCCTCTCAGGGCCTTGAGCCTACAGCACGTGGCTGAGCGAGGCAGGCATGGTTCAGAATGCTCACTGGGGGTGATGGAATAGCAGCAGCAGCAGCATCTGGAATCTAGGGTCTGACAGGGCAGTGAGATGTCCATGGCAGGGGTGTCAGTGGTTTCAATTCCAACCTGACTACCTGGCTGCAGCTGTCCTCAGCTTCCTGGCTTTGGCCGATTTCAGATGGCAGCTCCTCCCGTCAGGAGGTGGACTCTATTTTCCCAGCCCTTGGAGCTGTGCTGGCCTGGTGGTGCGGGTGAGTTCCAAGCCCAGGCCTCAGGAGGCCTTGCATCTCACAGCATGTAACACGGCCACCACGTGACCAGGCCTGGGTTAGTGTCCACCAGGAGGAGAGACCAAATGGAGAGAGGGGCCCCACCCTTCCAGCTATTGCAGCCGTCCCAGGCCTGACACGAGTGAGCCCAGCCAACATGGCGTGGAGCAAAGATGAGCCATCCCAGCTGAGCCCAAAGTACGACCCGTAGGGTCACGCACAGTTGAGTGGTGCTCGCAGCAAACCACTGAGTTTTGGAGTGGTTAGTTAGTTGGCGAAAGTTAACAGGAACACTAACCTACCTTGAACTCCTGCTCAGCCCCTCAGCCTGGTTGTCTCCAGTTCCCGTCCATTCTGCCAGCTTCCTAACTCCTTCCGTAAATCCCTTTCCTGCTTAACACCGGGGTCGCTTCTGTTGTTTGCAACTAAGAGCATCGGCTGGTATAGAAACTGGTGCTGGAATGGATTTCAGGTAATCAACCCTCAGAGAAACGGTGGACTGAAAGCAGAGAAAATCCCCTTTGTACACACCCACCAGAACGGCTGCAGTGAAAGACTGACGACGTGAGGTGTCAGAGCTCATACACTGCGGGGGGAGCAGGCGCTGGCATGCTCACCGGGAAGAGTGTTCAGCGATGTCCACTACAGCTAAGTGTACGACCCACCACTTCCACTCCTGGGCATACACCCAAGAGAAGTGAGTTCACAAGTCCACCAAAGGACCCGAGCAAGAAGGTTCGTAGACGCTTTATTCAAAGAACCAAAACACTGGAAACAACCCCAGTGCCCAATGCTGTAGACTAGGTGGGTAAATTGTGGCAACTTCATGTACTGGAATTCTGTTTTGCTGCATGGAACAACATGCATGACTCCCATAGACAAAACAGTGAGCCAAGAAAGGCTGACACTTAAGACTGCGTACGTACTACAGGATTCCATTTATATGCAGTTCCAGGATGGGAAGGACTCATCCATGTTGGCAAGTGGAAGTCAGAATAGTGGTTATGCTGGGGGTGGGGGTGGTACGCACTGGGAAGAGGCACGAGGGAGTCTTCCGGGGGTGAGGGAAATGTTCGACAGCTAGAGCTGGCCGGTGGGTACATGTGTATGTGGATGTAATGTAAACGTTAATTGACTCTATACTTTCTACTTGTCCACATGTGTATACATACATGCACGTAGATAGTAGAGACGTGTATATGGTATGCGCCAGTAAAGTTGTTCCTCTGAATCCCACTGGCACCCCGGGTTAGGAACCTGGCTGCCCGCAGTGGTGAACCAGCGGATCCAGTTATTGCCCGCGGTGACCTGGAATGAAGTGCCCACCAGAGGTAAAATGTGGGGGACCGCATTGCTGCCCACAAAATAGTATGAAGAATGAAAGGGATTCGAGGATTGCAGGGGCAGGGACGGTGGCTTCTAATGGGACTGAAGCAAAGACAAGCAAGTGAAGCACCTTAGGTGCAAGATCTAAGGAGGTGCTCGGGTCAGGGATTAGACTGCTGGGGAAAGCCCTTTGTCCTTTTCTGCTACCTCCTTCCTGCTTTCTGAAAGGCAGACATGACAGCTGGAACCCCAGTGGCCATTATGGGACCATGAGGTAACCTTGAAGATGGCAGTCACATGCTAAGATAGTGGTGTAGAAAGAGAAGGAGCCTACCTCCAGAAAGCCTGCCTTCTCTCTTCTATTGTGTGTGTGTGTGTGTGTGTGTGTGTGTGTGTGTGTGTGTGTCAGGAAGACCAGCCCTGAGCTAACATCTGTTGCCAATCCTCCTCTTTTTGCTGAGGAAGACTGGCCCTGGGCTAACATCCGTGCCCATCTTCCTCCACTTTATATGGGACGCTGCCATGGCATGGGTGACAAGCAGTGCATCGACTGGCGCCTGGGATCTGAACCCGCGAACCCCGGGCTGCCAAAGTGTGAACTAAACCGCTGCGCCACTGGGCCAGCCCCCTTCTCTCTTCTACATGACAGAAAATAAAGTATCTCCTATAAGCCACTAGTGTTTTGTGTTTGCATTATATGAAGCTGAAGCTAAAAAAAACATCTAGTACAGGTGCATCCATCAGATCTGGCCTTGTTGCCAGCTTGAGCAGCTGAGAGCAGTGCTATCTCCTCTGTGGCTGACTGACAGCTGGCCTCCCTGGTGGCCCATGAATTCCTCGGGAGGATGTAGAGAGAGGAATCCAGGAACCAGGACCCCTGAAGTGTGTATTGTGTGCAGTTAATCTCTAGCCTCTCATCTGGACAGACAGAGACAGCTCTCTTCCTCCAAGGCCCGGGGAAACGCACCAGGGAAGGAGGCCCCAGCCTCTTAGAAGGTGCCCTTGTGGCTTGTCTCTGTAGGTCAGAGAGGGAGGGCCTCCACCCCGAGACACTGCAGTTGGAAGGGCTTCCCGAATGCAGTGGGGATGCGGCTAGCTGCCCATGAGGTGCTTGGGACCAAAACAGAGGGGCAGCTTGCAAAACTCTTACTTGATTCATGTTGTTGAAAAAACTCAAGAAATGGTGAGCAGAGATGATGGAGCCATTATGACAAAGAGTCACAGCCCCTTCCCAGTTCCTAGGTCACCTTCAGAGCCCCTCAGAGGCAAGTCGTTAAATGTCTCAAGGCAAAGGTCTTGTAATAAAATGACAAGTATGTGCAGTACCCAGAACCTTCCTTCTGGCCACTAACCAGGCACTGAGCACCCCAGGGAAAGCTTTGCAGGCTGTCGTAAATCTTGGGTTGGTAGATTATCCTGAACTACACCAGGTGAAAATTCCAATGGGCCCTGCTGCTGTTCCAGATGCAGCCTGATTGGGGCAAATGCACACAGCCCAGCCCTGGGAACACAGCTGCTGCTGTGAGTGATTCTCGCTCTTTCTCTCTCTCTCATTCTGTGTCTGCCTCCTGCCATCACAATGTGCCACAGTCATCACCCTGGACTGAAGTGAAGACCAGTGGCCCCTAGCCACTTAGAAAAAGGCACAACTTTGATGAGGTCTCTTTCGACTTTTGAGGAGACAGTTACCACACTGGGGGTGCTGCTCCAGCCCCTTATTGGTGACCCAAAGACTGGAGTCAGAGCACGAGGCAGCTGGTTGGCTGGTGCGCCTGCACCAGCCGTCACGAGCTGCTCACCCGGGGGTGCTCGAGATACGCCAAGGCGCACCGGGGCCCACGGGGCCTGAGGCGAGGACAACCCAGGAGGTATCCAGTGGTTTGCAGTCGAGTCATGCCACGCCCTCTTCAGCAGGGAATCTCTCCTTCCACGCCACAACCAGCTTTTGGCCCCAACACCTGAATGTGGGTCCAGAGCTGCTCTCCAGGAGCGGGACACAATCTGAGCCACCTGGCGTGAGCACACCGGCAGCGGAAGGAGGGGGCGGGGGCTCTGGGAGCAGCCCAGTCAGTCCCTGGAGGCACGGGCAGTTTGCATCTGCAGATGCTGCAGTCCTGCCTCCCAGCCGCCTACAGCGTCCTGGGGCGTCTGTGTCAGCGATGGAGGAGGGGCGCGCAATACCAGAGAGGAGAGGCTTGCTGCGGCATTGCCACCCTGGCGGGAAGGGGACCTCCCTTTGGGCAGAAGGTTGAGCGGACGTCTCACTCTCCATTTGGGTGGAGGGAAGAGGGCCTAGGGCCACCTCACTGTGGAAGTGGCTAATGTTTGCTCAGAGTGTGGGATGGAAGGAGTTAGATGGAGGAGGAGTGACAGTGAACTTTGGGAAGAGGACGGAGACAGACGTCTGGATGAGGACACAGAGGATGAGGACGTTTATGTCCCCCCTGCAGCACAGGCTTTCACCTGTGGGGGTCAGATAGGCTGCTCTGGGGGTGTCACTCTGCCCCCTCCCCAGCCCCAAGGGCCTGCTCTGCTGGCTCTCCAGGTGGCCTTGGTGGCAGGGAGGGAGGCTTTGCATGGGTTCACCTTGGCCTCGGCACCAGGCTGATGTGATCGGACATTTGCTCCTGAGCCCCCAGCTGGCACCTTTCGATGCCCGCGTGGAGCAGCTGGCTCCCTGGTGGCAGTTGCTCATGGCGACACCTTCCACCTAAGGAGTCGACATTTATTCTAGATTTGGCTTGGCCCTCCCATCATAATGCCATTAGTGCTAGTAGCCCTGGACTGACCGAACAGCACGAGGGCTGCCCCAGGTCATGCAGGTACAGAAGAGCCCGTGACACATAAGTGCTTGTGAAGAGGAAGGCTGGGACAAACCCTGAGGCTCAGGATGACAGTGACGAAAGAGGGAAGAGCCTGGGTCTGACAACATGTCAACCACATATTAGCTACTCCGGGAGACACCCTACTTCCAGATTCCTTAATAAATCCTTTTATCATTTACTGCCCCAATAAAACCAAAATCTAAGAAAAAAAAAAAAAACCAACCGTGCCCTCCAGTCTGTGGGACACTCCGAGCTCGTGGCCAATATGTGGTTCTCCCTTATCTGGAACACCAGTGTGGGAGGGACCTGCGGTGCCCGGGAAGTACAGCTGGTCTTCCAGGGGCAAATGTGTTGCTTCTGGTCCCCAAAACTCGGGTTTCTGCTGGTTTAGAGGTTTTACACCCAAGAGAGGAGTGTTTCCACCGAGAGAGCCCTCCATGGTCCGCTGAACTGGAAGCTGAACTGGCATGCGGCCTGTGGGGCTCCCCGCGCCCGGAGGCAAATCAAAGGAGTGAAGACAGAAGGCAGGAGGGCTGCGCTGGGCTGGTTGGCCCTGACTGTCAGAGGACAGGGCTGCCACTCAACTGTTTGAGGAGGACAGAAGGAACTGGAGTGATTCCTCAGGGTGTCCCTCAAATGACTGGGTCCAGTGCTCCACACAAGGCTGCAGGCGTCCTTACAGACCGGAACCACGAGGGCCCAGAGCTCTGGAAGGAAGATCCTGGCTACCTGACCAGGCCCGTACCTTCACTGCCGAGGTGTCGTTGCGGGCAGAGGGACACGGAACAGGTAGGAGAGGAGCCATGCCACGGTCTCAGGGCTAACTGCTGCAACAAGGCTCTCATTCCACCCACGGTGTCTCCTCTGCTGGGGCTGGTGCGTGTTTATACATTTCCTTCCTATCTTCCTTCACCTGCTGTTGCACCCGACAGTGGTGATGGTGCTGGTCAAAGTGTGATTTAAATAAAATGACAGATGTTTAAAATGTCAGGGGACTGCCATAGAAGTGGCCAAAATGGTGGGCCTGGAGCTGGGTGTGGAATCTGGACCCTGGGGCTCTGGGGGCTCCCTTCAGGGAAGGGAGAAACTGCATTGGGCCAGGCAGAGGATGTGTCCCTGCTTTTGTTTCAAAGCACCAGCGGGGAAGAAGAGTGTGTGGCCGGGTCACTGCTGTCTTGGCTGCCCAGCGCCTGAACCCCCCTCCCATTGGGTGAGCTTTGCGCCGCCTCCCCTTCCCAAGGCCAAAACAGTCCAGATGCTTGTTCTCTCAGACCCTGGCCAAGAGTGGTGGGCACGTGGCCTGAGCTTGGCCAACCAGATGCTTCCACTGGGGGCCCTGTGCCTGGAGCATGTATCACAAAGAGGCAGGGACAGTGTAGAATTCCTGCCCCTGCTCGTGGTAGGGATGGCCTTCAGCGGCCAGAACCCAGCAGTGGCATCCTAACAGGATGTCCCCAAGGGACTCCAGGACCAGTCCTCCCGCCTTCCCCTAGATTCTGTGGGTCTCCCAGTATCCTCCCAGTACATCCTTCTTCTGCCTGACCCACCCTACCATGGTGTCTTTTATTTATAGTCAGTACCCCGTTGATGGGTATTTAGGTTGTTTCCAGATTTTCATTCTTACAGACAACGCTGAGCCGAGACCCTTTGGCCCCCACCCTGTACACATGTGAAAGGATTTCGGAGGAAAGCTTCTGAGCACGTGCTGTTCCTTCTACCTGGAACACAACCCCCCTCCCATTTTCCACACGTCTCCTGCTCCTTGTTCTTTATTTCTTCACAGAGATCCAGTCTAAAGCAGGTCCGGCCTGTGCCTCCCACCTCACACCTGTGGTTTCTGTCACCCATGTGCAATCTGCAGTCACTCAGGTGTTCGTCTACCTGCCAGGGCCCGTCTCACCCAGAGACTGCAGCTTTACGAGGACAGGGACCGTTGTCTGCTCGTTGGCTGTACCCGGGGCCCAGCACACCCAACGTCCAAAAGCAGAATGGACTCAACAACCCTTTCTGCATTAATGAGAGGACTTGGGAACCACAATGCAATGCTCCCAGACAAAGGACAACAGAGGACTGAGACAGTGAAAGGCGGCGTGGACAGTCCCACAGTGCTGTGCACCTGCCTGACGCTTCCTGACCAAGCGGCCAGGCAGTGGGAGAACAGGAATTCTCAGCACCCGTGGTGAGCACTAATGGAAACCTTCCAGTAATTTCTCTAAGCTCTGCAAGCTCAGTGGGAGCAGGGGGGACATCTGGTGGCAGTTGCTGGAGGTGGCTGCAGGGGAAGGAAGGAAGGGGAAGGCTCAGCTCGGAAGTGCCCAGCTTCTCTGTGCTCCCACCCTCTCAGCTCCCCCGGCCTCCGGCCTCCCGTCTAGTCCACGGCCGAGGAGTTGGTCAGGTAGAACGGGCGGATGACTGCCCGGAAGCCGCTGAAGGACCCTGCCGGGCAAGGGAAGAAGGAGGCGATCCTGGAACTGTTGGTGCCCAGGGCGCTGGGGACCGTGGCCTTCGAGCCCTTGAAATCAGTGACATGAGCCACAAAGCGCCCCCCACAGAGCATTAGCGCTTTGTTTTCGTAGCCGATGGTGGGATCCGAGTAGTCAGATTTGGAGAGGCCCAGGAGGGGGGGCTCGTCAGACGAGCAGGAGAACCCGTAGTTCCAGCAGCTCTGGACGGTGGGCAGGTAGACAAGAGACCAGGAGATGAGCCTGTCCCGGAAGAGGAAGCTGGGGTGTTGTGCGGTCTGGAAGGACTGGTAGGGCTCACACCCATAGCAGAAGGAGTTTCGGGAACTGCCCGGGACCGAGGCGCTCCAGGTGGGCGAGGTGTAAAGCCGGGGCTTGTAGGCGTCCTCGGTGAAGTTCAGGTCTCTGTACTGGGCCAGCAGCCGGAAGGGCACGGTGTGGAATTCCAGGGCCTGCAGAATCTTCTGCTTGAAGAGGGCCTCATGACTCCAGTACAAGGACAGGTTGAATTGTAGCTCGAAGAGGTCCTGGGGCAGCATCATGGGGAAGCGGACCTTCTCCACCAAGCCTTCCACCTTGCCATGGGAGAGGCGCTTCTCCCGGCTCCAGATGTCCACGGCCGTCAGCAGGGCCAGCTCGCTGGGCACCGTCAGCTCACTCCTGGAGACCAGCACGTGGAGCAGGGCCTCGGGGACGCTTGGCCAGGCCTCAGCCTGCATCAGGGCCTCGAAGTTCCAGGCCAGGAACTGCACGCAGACCTCCTCCAGCACGGGGTCCTGGGTGGCCAGCGCGTAGGCGTAGAGGTCCAGGGGCATCTGGAAAGAGGGGTCCTCAGGGAGGAGGATGGCGAAGAGGCGCCCGCAGTAGCTCTGTAGCTGCTCGGCCCCGTAGGCAGAGGCGAGCTTGTGGAAGCACTTCACAGACGACAGGGAGATGTCGAGCCTGCGGGAGTAGAAGTACCTGGGGGGCGGGGGCGAGAGCTGAGCACCTGGTTACACCCCTCCCCGCAGGACAACAGGTGGGCCCAGCGGTGCACCAGGCCTGCATCTCCGACAGGACCCTCTATGACCTGTTTGCCCTGGACCCACGGGCACCCCCAGGGGTGTTAGCAATTTCAAGAGGCGTTCAGTCCCCATGATTATCTCTTGGGTTGACCCACAGGGCGAATCTCACGTTTGCTTAGAGTGATGTGTACTGATGACTGGGCAGATCCCAGGGTTGTAGGGGGGACGCTCCATCCCTCCTATGTGGGAGAGGCGGCCCCCCACCTCCTGGTCTCTGCCTCCTCCCTCATCAACATCACCCTCATTGGTGGGTCTGAGCTCGGCCTCTGCAGGGCCCTGGGCACCAGGACCTGCTGGCCATCCCAGCATCAGCGTTGCACTGCCCCTCCCTTCCTGCCGCCATGCCCCTGGCTGGACCCCTTCAGTCCCCTGCTGGGTGCCCCTGGGCGCCCTCCGGCCCCAGCACTTGTCCTGGGCCCCATGACACAGGCATCACCCCTGGTTGCTTCCTGTCTGTCTTTGGTGACAATTGTGAGCCACGCGGTAACATCCAGTCTGCCATTTGACAAGCAATTCAGTGCGCCACCAGGAGCTGTTTTGCTGTGTGAAAACGTGTGTGGAGGGAGCCTGCTTGGGGGGGAAATGCCAGACCATGCCTGCCACCGTCCCCTGGATGTGGTGAGTGACGTCCTGCTCTTAGGAAGAGCCCAATTCTCCCCACAGCCACCGGGCACTCTGAGCTGAGCGGCCCCTCTCGACCCTGAGCCTTCCAGGGAACCCGGACCCACTGCCCACTGTGGCCACCTGGAAACAGCAGGCGTGCCCAGCACCCCAAGCGGCAGGGCGGGCCCTGTGCCCAGAGTGGACTGGGACCCTGCCGTGGGCAGTGATGCAGCACAGGCATGCCCTCGCTCCTTTGTCCCTTCCTGCTCATCACTCACTCAACACAGCATGTGATTTCTGCTGCTGATGGTGAACTCCGGGCCAAAAAGGGCATCTCTGCCCTCTAGCTCATCGCCCACTGGCTGGGTATCCACTTGACCGAGGCCTGAAGCATAGGGAGCCTCTCCCCAGGGATGGCACCAGCACAAGGGACGGGGACGCAGACCTCCCGGGCACTGCCCCTTTCATCAGCAGTAAGTGCCCCCGAGGGCCCCCAAATGGCGGTTGACAAAGGGGAGGAGGATACTGTGGAATGTTTTGTCACTGCCTCTTAATGCTCATTTCAGGCCTGGAGGGATGGTTCCGGGGTTGGTGGCTGCTCAGCCCCAACGCCAAGCGAGGCCCCAGCCCCAGCTGGTTCTCCCGCCTCCCGGCCCCTCCACCCCACAGCCCCCGGCAGCTCCAGAGTGAGGGGGGAACGTCACAATCGGTCCCTCAGCCCTGCCCCACCATCAGGGAAGGAAACACCCTAAAAGGTAGAAAAAAGGACCAAAGGCCAGGAGTGTTAGTGACCCTCAGAAACCACAGAAACTGGCAGGAGCTGGACCAGTGACAGGAAGCCCCTTGGACAGCAGGTCTACGTGGTGGCCGGGCAGAGGGAGGGGAGAGTGTGTGGATGGCCTCAATGAGGAGGGGTCTCCGGAGGCCTTCTGGGGTCTGGATGGGGCAAAGAGGCCAGGGGCACCCAGCTCACTGCAGCCTCTGCCTTGGGGGAGGGAGAGAGACAGAGATAGGAGAGAAAGGAAGAGTGAGAGAGACACAGAGAGGGAGACAGAGGGACAGGGAGACAGAGAGAGATAGAGAGACAGGGAAGGACAGAGAGATAGAGAGAGACATGGAGACAGAAAGAGACAGTCAGAGAGAGATAGACAGGGCAAGACAGAGAGATAAAGAGACAGAGAGAGAGAGAGAGAGTCAGAGAGAGACAGGGAGACAGGGAGAGACAGAGAGAGAGAGAGAGCACAGGGCCAGACACTCCCGAGAATCACTGAGCTTTGCCCCAGGGCAGTGATTCCAGCTGGGTGGGGAAGCCAGGGATGAGCACCCACCCTCGTTCTCAAACATATTATAGAAATGATCCCACTAGAAGGGGCACAGGATAGCTACCAAGTTCTTATACTTGGATAGAAAGAAACCATTTTACTCTGTTTTAAGTGCCATTTGCTGTTTTCTCTTAAATGCCACTTTGAGCTATATAAAGCAGTGGGTCACGGAATGAGAGAGAACAGTTGTCAATATATGCTGTTCTTTTTTCAAATCGATGCTTTCAAAATTCAAGTCCCTAGGAGACCCCTGAGGGGTGACACATGTGAGTTGTGGATTGTGAGGAGCATGTGCACATGAGTGTGCACACATGTACGAGTGTGTGCGTGTGCATGCTGTGCACACGTGTGTTAATGAAAGCACTGTTGTGGCCAGTGCTGGACCCCTTATCCCTGTGGTTTACTTTTGGAGGGGAGGGTGAGCTCTGGGGACACTGCCCAGGACCCTGGCCCCTGGCCCCGAGGATGCTCACCTGATAAAGTCTCTGACAACAGGCAGGCACTCGGCGTCCACCTCCATGGTGACAGTGCTGCCCGGCTCCTTCCACAGGGCCTGGGCCTCGGGGTTGGTGGACAGGATCAGCACATGGGCGCAGAGGCCCAGGTCTTCCTCCTCCCTCGCCTTCACCCTGATGGACAGGTCACAGCCCCTCTGGCTGTCAAAGACCTGCTCCAGAGCCGCAGCGAGCTCGCTGGACAGGTCAAGGGTGTAGGTGCTTCTGGTTTCTAAGAAGGGGCAGAAGGGAAAGTGCCAGGAGGCAAAGGACACGGCCTGCATTGGGACCTGCCACTCGCTTGCTCTGTGACCCCGAAAGTGCTTCTGCTCCCTGGAGTCTGTTTCTTTCCCTAAACTGTGGCCTCAGACCTGCCTTATCCACTCAGAACACCCCTGGGAGACAGGAGAGAAGAGCCCTGGGAGACAGGATGCCCGTGGCCCCGTGGCCCAGAGCCCTCCCGCATGTGTCAGACACCCTGGTTAGCTCCTCTGCCCCCCAGATTTAGGCAGCACCTCCAGGTGGGGGATTTGGAGGCACTGACTTCCAGAGCCCGAGGCCCCATCATTTTAAAGTCCCAATCAATCGATCGATTGCTCTGTCAATCACCTAGATGTTACCTTCTAAAACCAAAATGTTTTCTCTGGCTTGGCAGTTGGAAGAGTGAGGGTCTTATGGCAACCCGATGTTAGAGCACTGGGTCCTCAGCGGCCTCCTTCAGAGGACTGAGGCCTAGAGAAGCCACTTGAGGCCCCCAGGGTGGTTCAGGGGGTGATGCACCCCCTTCCCGGACCCCTCCCTAACGCTAACCGGGAACTAAATCCCATCTGTTTCTTCTTTGCCACAAATAGGTTTGAATCAACTCCCACATTTAAACCAGGTGGGTTCAGCCCCCCAGGCCTCCGTGCACCCCAGACTCTCGGGAGCCCCCTCTGGCCTGTACTCTTGCCAAAGGGCTCCCCGCCAGAGGCTCTTCCTGCCTTGCACCCCGGCCCCCACAGCCCAGGTGCGTCTCCCGTGCCCTCCCAGCGCGAGCCCTCCAGCCGGCTGCTATCTCCTCGCGGGCACGTCCTGGCTTCCTGCCGCAAGGCCCCCTCACCCCAAGCTTTCGGGCCCGCACATTGGCCATCTGGTCCCTTGGCTCAGGGCCGTGGGAGTAGGCAGAAAGTGCCCCCAGGCCCTGTGTGCAAGCCCAGGGAGAGAGACAGCGACCGTGAGAGAGCGAAGAACGACTGAAACTCTGATTCAAGGACTCAAATGTGCAGAGCAGCCTGGGGTCGTCAGAACGTCTGATGGAGTCAGGGGAGCGGGACGGGCTGCGCGGTTTGTAACCAGGCCTCCCCACGTCAGGGAATGTCGAAAGGACATTCAGCACGCCATCTAAGCCCGCGGGGGCTGTGTAATGTGTTTCAGAAAGAAAACTAACAAGAATAAAACGTTGGCGGTTAAAGAGGTAAGCCTGCAACACACAGACATCACGTGTATTGGGAACGTGGCTCATTGCCCGACAACCAGCTTAAATGGAGCATTTCTGAGCCGGTCCTGGAGAGGGCGGTGAGGAATTTGGGATTCGTTTCTGTGGAGTGGTGAGATCCACGGGCTTTCCCACCCCCTCCTGGAGAGGGGGTGTCACCTGTCAACGTTTGCACAGCCGTGTGATCTGCGTGGGGGGTATGTGTGCTGGGAGGGCAGAGAGTGGGCAGGACCTCCGCTCCTGGGATCCATGGACTGGGGCCTCAGTGGCAGCCACAGGACCCCAGCACTTTGGGGGGCTTGGGACAGGGCGTGCCTGCTCACCATTGGTGCAGATCACGCCAGCGTCCCTCTCATGCCTGCAGTTGCTCTTCAGCCAGCCCAAGGATTTGCAGTTGGCCAGCGAGGGCTCTGTACCCGTGCACTGCACCTCGTCCAACATGATAGGGCCCGTTCCTGGTGGCACAGCAAGGAGGAAAGAGGCTGGAGGTGGGCAGGGGCTCTCAGCCCCGGGAGGATGGCCCTGAGCAGGGCTGCTTCCCTGAGAAGCCTCACAAAGAACAGTCACATCTACCGCAGGAAGAGAGGAGAACGCTCTGTCAGCCTCCTGGGGCGCTAAAGCAGCTCTCGGTCATTCACACTCCTCTTGAGAGCGTGTCCACGTTTAGGTGTCATCTACCAGGTAGGATCTGCTGACTATTCGAGTGTGGGTTCGGATTTACTATTGTAACATCGTACCGTAAACTGGCTTTCCTTCTCATAGAGTAGAGTCTGTCTGCTTCCTAGACATCGAATTAGGATCCCATAATCTATGCATCTTTCCTGTTGCTGAATATCTGATTGTTTCCCTTTCTTCAGAATCACAGCCACTGTGTCAGTGAAAATCTTCCTGCACACAGACTTTTCTTCAGGGGGAAATTGTTTCAAGAAGATAAATTCCCAGGAGTGGTGCTTCTGGGCCAAAGGGAATGAACACAGACGAGCTCCTGAATGAGGTGCCCAAGGGCCCCATCATCAGAAATCACATCAAACCGTGAGGGAGCCAGGCCTGGGAGCTCCACCGGACAGGGCTTCGGGGTTATTTCGAGTGCTCGCCTACGCTACGTGATAGGAATACTATTTGCATATCTGAGGTGATGGGCCCTTCCTGGGACTGGCTGCGTGGCAGCATGTCCCTGCTTTGGAGGACCTGGGGACCTGCAGGCCTACCTGGACCAAAGGCGGCTCCACCCAGAGCATCGGTGGCGTTCTCAAAGCCCAGGGCCCGGCAGACAACGCTGGCGTCCATCAAGTCCCACAGGTTGTCGCACACTGTCCCCCACTGGCCTCTGTAGAAGATCTCCACGCGGCCCTCATTGGCGGTGTCCCCATTGGCCAGCCGCATGTCACCATCATTCACGCCTGCAGGGCTCCCGAGGGGAAGCAAAGATCAGCGAGACGAAGGTTGGGTGGCTGGGCCTCTGTCTAGGCTGGCAGCACTGGCCGCCCCACGCTTCTCCAGGGCCATGCTTCTGTGGGGGCAATAAAGTTCCCCCCAGCTGGGGTGACTGCTGGACAATTAGCTTTAAAGCCCCCCATCCTACCTCGAGGGGTCACCCATTGGGGAGGAGTGGAAGATGTGCATAGCCCCTCCCCCAGCACACAGAAGGTCAACTTGCCTTTTCTTGTCTTCAAGGTCTGAGACCTTTGCTCCATTGATAGAAAAGGGGCAGAAGGGATACTTGGTGCCCAGCACTGAGAGTGGGGGTACAGGATCCCAGGAAGAGTGGGCGAGGGGAAGCAGCCCATGCTGACCCCACCTAAAAGTGTCTGGGCTTGGGGGTGCAGCCCTTGCATCACAGCAAGGATCGCTGGGAGGGGTGTTGGGGAATGCCTGGGGGCAGCAGGCCCAGGGATCCCCAGAAACACAGGCAGAATCTGCCAGGCACGGAGAGAAAGCGGGATCCTGGCCCCACATCTGTCCTTCTGGGACTCAGCTCACTGACGTCCCCAGCCAGCCCCGCCTGGTGCTGACAGGGTCAGGCAGGAGCTGGATGCTGCGTCAAAGGGCCGTTCTCAGTTGGGGGTGCAGTAGGCCTCCGTGGGGTTACCAGGATGAGGAAGGGCCTCCTGGGCCTCGAGGTGTAAAGAGCAGGAGGAGAGGTGTCCAGGACTCTGGAAGTCTGACTGTGTCCAAAGGGCACAGACCTCATGACCCCCAGCATTTGACTGATCCAATGAGCCCCTCCTGCTGGGTCCCTCTGGTTCCCACTGGATGGAATGGAGAAGCCCCTGGTATCCCCCCCAGAACCTACAATCCACTATGACACGGGACAACTAGGGTCAAGCAGGAGAGAAGACCCAGGCTGGTCCTGGTGACCTGGGCACTGGGCAGCACATTGCCTAGATTTTCTGCAAGGAGAGGGTCAACCCCCCAGAGCGAGGGAGCAGGGGCTTTTCCGAGTGCTGCTTCTGGCACTCCCCAGGGCTCAGCTCACCTTGAGTCCCTGTGACCAGCAGCCACATCCAGAGGAGCCGCGGGAGGGCCACGGCCTTGCCTGGGAGTCCCTCGTCCTGCAGTAGGAGGCAGCAGAGTGAGACAGCGGAGCTGGACAGCCCTCAGGACCAGTCTGTCCCTCATCCTTCAGACCTGACTGTGGAGGGCAGCAGGCAGGCACGGTGCCTACTCCCGCAGAGCCGTGAGCGCGAGGAATGCCCGCTGCTCTGGGCACCCCAGTAGGAGTCCCTCACCTCGTCTGAAGGCTGGTCCTCCAAGGATGAGTAAGACTTGCCCAGATGAAGGGGGGTGAGCTGGGGGCATCTCGAGCAGTGAGGACAGTGGGAATAGGAGTCCATCTCAGAAAACCAGGCCCTGGGCGTGGCTGTCAGTGGGAACGGTGAGGACAGTGGAGAGAGACCAGATGGGGGCGTGCAGGGCCCAGATTGGGAGAGGCCTGGCGAGCCTCGCTAAGGATGGGGCTTTATCTTCAGACAGCGGACCCCTGCGGGAGTGCCCGAGGTCTGCAGCAGATAAAGAACATTCTGGAGTTCTGGACCATGTGAGCCCTGGAAGGGAGAGGAGTGAGAGCAGGGCAGGGGGATGCATCAGGAGGAGACCACAGTAATCCAGGCCAGGAGCGACAGAGGGACAGGCAGCAGTAAGAGATGTCAGACTCAGTGGTGGGGGTTGGGGGGTGGAGGAGAGGGGTCAGGGCTGAGGCCTGGGTCTCTGATTGTGCAGCTGGGTGGGAGGTGGGGGCTAGACTGGGGGTAGGGGCACAAGGATGGGGAGGAAATGCTGAGTGCGCTCAGTGTGGACCTGGCGCTGCCACCTGTGAGGTCAGTGTCCCCAAGAAACAGAAGCTCAAAGAGGCTGGGGCCACCAAAGCCACACAGCCAGCCGGGGTTGGGGGACCCAGGTCTCCCAGCTTTCGCCTGGAGTTCTTGCCTCTCTGTAATTCTCGCTGCTTGCTTTTCCTCTTCATCTCCATCCCGCTCCTCACCTGCCTCCCTCC
The DNA here is from genome assembly GCA_031878705.1 of Tapirus indicus. Classification (NCBI taxonomy): domain Eukaryota; kingdom Metazoa; phylum Chordata; class Mammalia; order Perissodactyla; family Tapiridae; genus Tapirus; species Tapirus indicus. The sequence continues at coordinate 57,154,904 of CM062932.1, forward strand.
TCCCATATCCCAGACCCAGAAGAGCCAGTCATTGCTTCTCTGTCTCAGTAAGAATCCTGTGACCGCCCCCACTCCCCAAGGTCCAGCAAGTAGGGGACAAGGCCACTGTTGTGAACGTCCCTACAAGTCAGGGCCTGGTGACCTTGAAGTAGCACCCCAGTTCTGCATTAACAAGGCCCCCGGGCTCCTAGGCACACTGACCTGTTAACTGGCCTTGAATGGGCATCCCCTGGGCTCACATGCACCAGCTCACGGAACCCTTATCACGACCCCTGAGAAAGACTGTGATAACCCCACCTCACAAGTGAAGGGGCTGAAGCCCAGAGAGGTAACTGGTCTGCATCACACAGCTGGTAAGGGCAGGTGGGGGTTTGCATTGCATTGAGCTTGGCAGACAGCTGGAGGGGCCAGGGTGACTGCCGTCCAGTGTGCCAGGGACTGTGCCGGTTTTAGCACTGGAAGTCCTGCATCCTGGGACATGCTGTCCATCCCAGGCAAACTGGGATGGTTGTTCACCCTCTACACTCCCCACAGAGCCGTGGCCACCAGGTTTGTTTGCCTTGGGACAGGAACTCAGGGTCCTGGAAGATGGCCAACCTGGCACCTCGTGCACAGCATGCAAATGTTGCTGCCCTTGGGGTGGCCGGAGCCACCCGTTATTGCCTAACTCCCTCGTATGGGAAGTTGGACAGGGCTGCCCCTGACTCATTTGGTGCCTTTGTGCCAATTAGAAAAAGGGGCTCTTCCTTCAGGTGGGGGCAGGCCTGGGCCAGAATGCACAGACAGGTAACAGGGCTGTGGGCTGAATTCCAAGCCCATTTGCCTCTTTGACTGGTGTCCCTGTGCAGTGAACAACCTGCCCAACTGTACACAGAGGCCCCACAGATCTGGGAGTAGCAATGATGGTTCCTGGGCTCAGGAGGAGCACCAGATCCCCAGCTGGGTGCAAACAGGGAGACTTGGCCCCCACTAGCTGCTGTTGTGTAGAGAGAGCAAGAGGCTTGAGCTTACCTGCCAGAGGCAACTATGCATGGTGGTCCTGGGCCTCCCACCTCCTGCTGCAGGAACCCTCTGCAGACCGTCCTTCAACCCAGAAAACCTCCCAGGGTGGGGCATGGTCAGGCTGGTTGCAGGAAATGCTTCAGAAAACAGAGTCTAGTTTCGATTTTCAGAAACCACGTGACAGATCTCCCCTGGGGTTGGCTGCTGACGAGGCTCCCTGGAGCCCCTCTCCTTCCTCTCAGCCTGACTGTGGGCGTCAGGGATGGCAGCAGCCCAGGCGGCAGTCTGGCTGACTTGATAACCAGAGCAAGATGGCTGACAGCCACATCTGAATTTAAACACTCTTCCCAGCTGGACCAGCACCAGGGGCTGGCATTGGGGGAGGGGAGGGGGGAGGGGAAGCAGGGGACAGCAAGGAGAGCAGAGGGTGGGCACAGACAGGCTGGGTCTGCATCCAGTGACCGAGGGCTCTTAGGGAACACCCTGATCTCTTTCCTGGTCTCCCACATTGCCGCAGGGTGGACAACGCTGGGGTGGCCACTCATTTACGAGTCCACCCCGCTCTAAGCACCTGACATGCCTGACCTCACAGAGAGGGCCACACCCCACAAGGCGGCACAGCATTGTCCCCTTTATCGGGGGAGGGAGCCCCTGAGACTTGAGACAACGTTCCTGGAGTACGCCGCCCACTCCTATAATGTCATTCTCCCGGTGGCTCACCCCCAGTGGGGCAGGAGACAGAACCTCTGGAGTAGACATGAATTGTTCTGCCCACCTCACCCCCATTCCCTGTCCTCCAACAGAAAGCCAGCACCTGGGTTTTCCCTTGGGGCAGCCCCCCTCTCTCACTCCCAGGCTGCCCCGGGGTCTGACCAGGGCCTGGCTGGTCAGAGCCCTGCAGGCCCCTTGGCTACATGATGGCTTCAGGGAGGTGCCGTAACTCCAGCCAGCCCAGCGACCGCCAGCCTCACACTCACGGAGAGGGACCCCGCAGTGGCATGTGGTCTGGGGCTGCTGGTGCTGTCGTACCCCAGCCCGTGTCCAAGGAAAGCCCAGCTGAGGATGCAGGTGGGGCAGAGCTGAGAGATGGAGGAAGCTGGGTCCCCGGGTCCAGCTGCCTAAAGTCAAGGTCAAGCCCTGGGCTTCACGGTTAAAGGAGGCGATCAGCGCCCTCTGTTTCTGTCACCGGCGTCCCAAGGTTCTGGACGAGGGTGATCCCCTTGCAACATCCCCAGGTCTCTCTGATCCAGTGGCTGGTGACCTGGTCTGCATGTAAGAATCATCCGGAAGTTTTACAAACTCCCAATGCTCAGACCCATTCAGTCACAACCTCTGGGTGGGGACAGGCATTGGCATTTAAAAGCCTTCTCGGTGGTTCCAGTGTGCAGCCAGGGCTGAGAACCCCCTGGTGAGACACTGGCGGTCTGCAGTCCAAGAGGGCGAGTCCCCAGCTCACACACTCCATGACTATTTGCCCAAGAAGACTCCACAATTCGTCTAGTGCCCTCCAGGGAAGCTAAAGATCCAGGGGGAGAGGCAGCTGGAAATAGAACTGGCAAAACAAGAGATGGCAGTGAGTTGTAGAATCTCATCTAGATTGAGAGCCTCAGTGCCAGTTGACACAGAAGCTCCAGCGTGGCCACTTCTCATGGTCTCCATTGATTTTTGCCCAAATAAGTGGCCAGTCAAGGCCCGGAACACAGAGGAAGTCCTTTGGGAGGTGATGGTGGAAATGTTTAAAAACTCAAGTTGCTGAATCTTTGGCCCGAGAGTCCTGGAAAGTCCTTCATGTTCAGGCAAGCAAAATGCAAGACGGAGGCCTCAGCAAGAATCAAAGCACGGTATCCGCTCTCCGCTCTCAAGGCCGTCACAGCCCGAGACTCCCATAAAGGGAACGTGGGACGGGAGCGTGAAATGATCTGCTCCAGACAGGAGCAGCTCAGCTCTGATGAAGAGACTGGGAAAGCCCAGAACACCACCATCAGGCCCAACTGTGACAGTGTGGACAATGCTGCTGTAATCTGGGAGCCACCGTCAGGACGTGGCAGGGAGAGGGCTGGGGCCTTCAGAGACGAGAACCCTTAGCTAGTTTATATTTTTTTGTGCCTCCACTCCATCTCCTCTGCAGAATATAGGAACATGACCTATAATGCTAATACTGATGTAGCCGGGCACTACTGCAAACCTTTGACACGAACTGGCCCATTTAACACTCCCAACCGCTATGGGGAGTAGCTGCTCTTATTAACTCCTTTTATAGATGAGAAAACAGAGGCACAGAGAGACGAAATCTGCCCGAAGTTAGAGAGCGGGGGGGAGAGCTGAGATTCAAACTCACACTCTTCTTTCTTTCTTTTGTTTAAATTGGCTTGAAATATAATTTACATACAGTAAAATGCATCGATTTAATGAGTTTAGACAAATGTATACAGATGGTAACCACGACCATCACAATATACAGAACATTTTTGTCACCCCCAGACGTTGTCTTCTGCCTCTTTTCAGTCAGTCCCCTCCGCCAGCCCAGACCCTGGTGACCACCGATCTGCTTACTGCCATGCGGGTTGCCTGCTTTGGAATTTCCTATAAATGGAAACATACCGTACGTAATCTTCTGTAAACTTTTGAGATTCATTCTGTCACTGGGAACATCAGCAATTAGTTCATTTCTTTGCTGAGTAGGCCGCTGTGTGGACAGACTACAACTTGTTTATATATTTATGCACTGATGCGCATTTGGGTCATTCCCAGTTTTTGACTATTATGAATAAAGCTGTGAGGAACATTTGAAGACAAGCACACAAGTCTTTGTGTGAACGTAAGTTTCTATTTCTTTTGTGTAAATACCTATAGATAGGATTACTGAGTCATATGGTAGATGTAGGTTTAACTTTTTAGGAAAATGTCAAACTGTTTTCCAAAGTGGCTGAACCATTTTGCATTCCTACTAGCAATTTTACGACCGTTCCAGTGACTCTAAATCCTCACCAATACTTGGAATTGCCAGCTTTTCAATTTTATCCATTCTAGCAGGTATGTGGTGGAATCCATTGTGGATTTAATGACTACTGATGCATCTTTTCATATGCTTATTTGTCATTCATACATCCTCTTTGGTGAAGTGTCGATTTAAACCTTATGCACATTTTATTTATTTTTCTATTTATCTATTTCTTTATTTTTGCTGAGGAAGACTGTCCCTGAGCTGACATCCGTGCCCGTCTTCCTGTTTTTTATATGTGGGACGCCGCCACAGGGTGGTTTGATGAGCAGTGTGTAGGTCCACACCTGGGATCTGAACCCGTGAACCCCGGGCCGCGGAAGTGGAGTGCATGAACATAACTCTACGCCACCAGGCCAGCCCCGTTACGCACATTTTAAATTGGGTTGTTTGTCTTATTACCGAATTGTATAGGTTCTTTATATATCCCAGATATAAGTCCTTTAGCAGACATATGATCTGCAAATTTTGTTTTGTTTTGTCTTCTGAAGAGCAAAGGTTTTGAATTTAGCTAAAGCTCAGTTTATCCCTCTTTTGGTGTCATATCTAAGAAATCTTTGCCTAACAAAGATTTTCTCCTACATCATCTTTCTAGGAGTTCGACGTTTTAGCTCTTACATTTACATCTGTGATCTATTCTGAGTTAACTTTGTGAGGTGGGAGATAAGGGTTTTAATCATTTATTTCCATATAGATTAGAGTTGTCCCAACACCACTTATGGAAAGACAATCTTTTTCCCACTGAATAACCCTGGTACCTTTGTCAAACATCAATTGACCACGTACATATGGGTCTATTTCTGGACCCTCTTCTGTTCTGTTGGTTTATACGTCTATTTTTCTTACGCCAATACTACAGTTTTGACTACTTATCGCCTTATGTTAACTCTTGGAGTCAGACAGTATAAATCCTTCAACTTTATTTTTCTCTCTCAAAATTGAGTCTTCCCATCCACGAAGACAGTATGTCATTCCATCTGAGTCTCCTTTAATTTCTTTCCTCAGTGTTTTGTGGTTTCAGCATATAGATCTTGCACGTTTTGTTAGGTTTATATCTATTTCATGTTTTTGGTGCTATTGTAAATGACACAGTTTTTAAAAATTTCCATTTCCAATTGTTCGCTGCAATTACATAGAAATAAAATTAAGGGCCGGCCCGGTGGTGTAGTGGTTAAGTTCGCATGCCCCGCTTTGGTGGCTGGGGCTTGCAAGGTTGAATCCTGGGCACAGACTGAGGCACCACTCGTCAAGCCCTGCTGTGGCGGTGACCCACATACAAAACAGAGGAAGATGGGCACAGATGTTAGCTCAGGGCCAGTCTTCCTCACAAAAAAAAAAGAAAGAAAGAAAATTAATTTCTATATGTGGACTGTGTTTCCTGCAGCTTTGCTAAATCCAACTGTTAGTTCTAACAGTTATTTCTGAAGATATTTGAGGCTTTTCTACCTAGTTGGTCTTGCCATTGACAAATAAAGACAGTTTTACTCCTTCTTTTCCAATCTGTGTGACTTTCCTCTTTCTTGCCTAATTGCACTCTCTGTATCCTCCAATGGGATGGTTGGAGAATAAAAGTGATGAGAGCAATGCCAGTTTCCTCGGTTGGATAACTGTGCTGTGGTAACATAAGGTGTCACCACCGAGAAAGCTGTGTGGAGGGAACACAGCAACACTATACCAGTTATGTAACTTCTATGTGGTTTAAAGTGACTTCAGGATAAAAAGTTAAGTGGGGGAGAAGACAGTGGTGAAAGCACATGTTCTGGCCTTGTGCCCAGATGTAGGAGGAAAACATTTAGTCTTTCACCATGAAGTGTGAGGTGAGCTGTAGGTTTTTCGCAGATGCCCTTTATCAGGTTAAAGAAGTTCCTTTTGTTCCTAGTTGGCTGAGAGTTTGTTTTGTTTTGTTTTAAATCATGAATGGGTGTTGGATTTTGCCAAATGCTTTTTCTGTATCTTCTGATATGATCATATGCTTTTCCTCTTTAGTCCGTCAATATGCTGAATTGCATTGACTGATTTTAGAATATTAAACCAACCTTGCATTCCGGGGATAAACCACACTTTGTCATGAAGTGTTTTCATTTTTATATATTGCTGGATTCAATTTGCTAAATTTTTGCTAAGGATTTTTGCATCTATGTTCATGAGGGATACTGGTATTTTTCTTTTCTTGTAAACATTTGTCTGGTTTTGGTATCAGGGTAGTGGTGCCCTCATAAAATGAGTTGGGAAGTGTTCCCAATTCCCAAAATCATGGAAGACTGTGTGCTGGTTTGGCATTATTTCTTTCTTAAATGTTTGGTACAATTCACCAGTGAAGCCATCTGGGCCTGGAATTTTCTTTGTGTGAAGGCATTTTATTTTTTGCTTTATTTAAATCTTTTAACAATTTTATTAAGGTATAAGTTATCCTAACATTTACCAATTTAAAGTGCATAACAAGACAGAATTAACATTTGGAAAGAAATTAATCTCATTTTTTCCACTCAGTTCTGAGATGACTTTGGGGAGTTTTCTTTTTGCTAGTGAATTGCACACTGGACACACCAGAGTGCCAAGCAGGCACAGGTCACTACGTGTGCGAGTCCAGGTATCATGATTTCCTAAAGAGACAGACAAAAACTTATTTTCCGTTTCTCGCTCCTCCACTTGCAGTTCCTCATCCCGCTCCCGCCTAAGCCTGGCGTGCTCTGGCTTCTCCTCCACCACTCCCCTGGAACTGTTCTCGCGAGGATCGCCAAGAACACCAAGTCCTTCTTGTTGCTCAGTCCATGGATACTCTCCAGACCTTTTTACTTGACGTCCCTGCAGCATTTGATAGTTGACTCTCCTCCCTGGCTGTACTGGTCAGGTTCCCAGCAGGAAGCAGATGGCTCCAAATTAGGATAATCTAAGGAGGCTTGAAGAAAGGGGCTGTTTACTAGGCGGGAGTGAGCAGGGAATAGGGACACCACAAGGGGTAGCATGGTATCTGCAGCTATGACCACTCCCAGGCCAGAAGGGACAAGGGCAGGGAGTGATTACTGGAGAGAGTGCACAGAGGGAGCAGCCCTGTGAGACAGTGTGGGAGGCAACCCTGCAGGAGGGAATCAGGGACTCCCAGCACACCCTCCTCTCTCCTGCCAGTCAGGGGTCAATCCCAGAGGCTTGAGGAGGTTCACTCAGGTCAGCCTCTGGGGACACAGAGTGGGGCGGGGATGGGACAAAAGGAAGATGTGGGCACTGGCTTTTATGACACCACACTCTCTTGGTTTCCTCCTTTTCCAGTTTAAGCCTCTCTTCTTTTCTTTCTTTTTTTTTTTTTAGGACTACTGGCCCTGTGCTAGCATCTGTTGCCAATCTTCTTTTTTCTTTATTCTCCCCAAAGCCCCGGTACATAGTTGTGTAGCATAGTTGTAAAGTTGTAGCTCTTCTATGTGGGACGCCGCCCCAGCATGGCTTGATGAGTGCTGAGCAGGTCTGTGCCCAGGATCCGAACCAGCGAACCCTGGGCCACTGAAGCGGAATGTGTGAACTTAACCGCTACGCCACTGGGCTGGCCCCAAGCCTCTCTTCTTTACTAGTTCCCTCCTTTCCTGTTGTTCCTGGGGTTTAATGTTAGGACTTCTTAGGACCCTGCATCTTCTTTGGCATGGTCTCATTCGCTCCTGCAGAGTCATCAGACACACTAATGACACCCAGATCAATTAGACCTCTCACCCGAGCCCACCTCATTACCAAATCTTCCCGATATCTCTACTTGGTGAGCCACAACAACAAAATGGGCGCATGCTAACTAAGCATCAGGTAAGACCCTTATGTGTGTGAATTCACTGACCATTCCCAAAAGCTCTATGAAGTAGCTCTACTATTATCTTCCTTTTGCAGATGAGGAAATCAAAGCACAGAGACTTTAGATAATCTATCCAAGGTCACACAGCTACAAAGTATCAGAGCAAGGACTGAACCTGGGAGGGTTCAGAGCCTACATTCTTAACTATTAAGGCCAAAGGAGCATCTTCAGACGTCATCAAAAGTTGGACTGGGTGATTCAGTTTCCAGAAAGGTTCCCTGGTCTGCAAAGGTTCATGGGTCCCTGTCCTGTGAACGCCCGTGGCAGATCAGACGTCCTGTGCCAAGAACCGTCCTTGCTTGCTCTTTGCCAGTACTCCCTGCCCCCACCACACAGACAGACAGACAGAGCGCACGCTTCACTGAGCTGGACGTGTTAATCATCATCTCGCTCGTATTCTCCTGGGTGGCACCCTGGGGAACAGCCAACATAGACCCGGAGACAAAAGAGAACTCACAGTCCCCTCTGGCACTTTATTTACAAAACAATGGCTCCAGTAGGAAGGAACACAAATCATCATGTTTACAGCAGCGAATATGGAGGAGGGAAACGGCTAGCTTTAAAATATTTGAAAATCACTGATTGTGTGAAAATGCTGCTTCTGGTCACCTATGTCATGGCTGAGGCAAAAAAAAGTCTCAACTTAGTGACTGTCCCAAGTCCTCCAACCTTCCCAGTCTCGTCTCTGTATTGTTGAAATCACATAGCCCTGACATCACTGATGTTCATCAAGGAGGTGGGCCGGGGAGCCCAGCCAGGCAAGGTCAGAAAAGACTTGGGTCCTCCGGGCTATGTCCAGTGGGGGCCGAGTTCTAGAGAAATATGTCACATTCAATAGCTTGTTTCCATTCTTCTGCCGTTTGGAAGAAACAGACAACCATTCTTACTGGGTTCCCTCCTAGCAGCTGTATTACAGTTTCAAAGTGGGAAAAGTCTGTGAGACAGGGATCCACACAGTAGCAGTCAGAGCCTGAAAGACGGCCCTGCCTGCCATCACGGTGCCCCTACATTCTCCTGGGGGGTGAGGTAGCTTCTGGGCGAGGGGCACTGTGGGCAGATGGCAATGGCCCTTCTAGGCTTAGGTCCTGGCTGACCTGTCCCAAACCCTCTACCTTTACTCTGGGGCACTGAGAAGAGGCCACAGGGATGAAGACAAGCCAAGGTTTGTGTGAAGAGCTTCCATGGAGAAGAGGCTGCAAAGCTCCCAAAGGGAAGAGGAGAAATAAAAGGCCAGGGACAGAAAGCGCAGGGCCAGGCAGGCCTCGGCCACAACCTCCAGAGAGAAGGAGCCCGGTGCCAGGGGCTGGGTGTCAGCCCTCAGAACCTGGGTCCCCCTGAGTCAGGAAATAAAAATTCAAGTTATTCATGGAAGGGTTTAAAGGCAGGACAATTTCTTGACAGTTGCCAGAAAAAGGCAATGTTTTCTTTATCTTTGCATCCTCTGGCCAAGGATTTAGAAACAATTAAAAACTTGCCTCACCAACTCTAATGGCTTAATTACAATTTCCTCCACTGCTGGGAATGAATTTAATGATGGGACTTTGCTCTGCGTGATAAGATTTGGAGACTCCATTTTATGACAAAGGAAATGGCTTTAATTAAAATAAGTTAATAATTAAAACTTCAAAGTGCTACGCAGCCACAGAATTTTCCTGAAGGGAGAACATGGAGTCAGCCCCATGAATTCGAGATGTCTGATACTTGACTTGCTGATGGGACAGAGAGCCCACGCCCTTCCCTACAGCACTTGGGCAGAGCGCTCCCGGGGCCTGCCCTCGGTCACAGCCCTGTAACGTCCTGCAGTGTAGACGGTGCTTTCCCGGGAATTGGAGGGGTAGATTTAACGCCCAGGGTTCACGAAGAGGAAGAAGAGGGGTGGCTTGGGAGTTCCTGACGGGCAAGTCCACTTCCGACTCACTGTTGTGTTCCCTGAGGGGGCACAGTGCTTGACACAGAGTAGGAGCTCAAGAAACATTTATTGAATAAAAGAAGAAATGGAAAGAGAGAGAAGTCAGATGGAAAAAAGACAGGGCCTAGCAGAATCAGAGAGGGTGGGCCCCAAATTAAGATGCCTGCAATGATCAGCTTCTACCACTAGACGGCAGTGTGGAGGCCCGGCCCCGCCCCCGCCCAGCTCCAGGAAATGGGACCGGGGCTCACACACCTGGGGCTGAGCGCCCTGTTCTGGAGATCTCCATGGGCCCGGACCATCATCACCGCGCATCCGCCTCAGCGTTCCGAGAAGAAAAGAAGCAAACAAAACACCACTTAAGAGTGTAGTCCTCCGGTTTTTATAAAATTTGAGTCCTGATGCAGCTTAAAACCGCCCACTCCTCGGCCTTGCTAAACAGCTTCATTTCTTCAGTTTAAATAAATTCTATTCCTTCATACTTGACACCTCCGACCCTGGTCTCGGGCAGAAGGAAGCGTCCGTCGAGCGTGAAGGCCATGATGTAGGTGGCCACCTTGCCACTGTCCTCCTCGGACTTGAGGGCCACGATGATCTGGTCGTCGGTGTTGGGGATGAACTTGAAGGAGGAGAAGCCATGCGTGGGGACCACCTCCCCCACGTGGCTGACGGAGATGTCGCCGAAGTCCTGGGCTGCGCTCAGCAGCAGGTTGGTGCCCTTGTGCTCATCATCCCTCTCGCTGTACCGCTCGTGGCTGGCGCGGCGCGGCAGGAAGAACCACCGCTGCAGCGTGTCACTCCAGCAGGCGGACTCATGGATGAGGTAGCCTGGGGACACACGACAGACCCACAGGTCACAGACCCAGCTGGGGGGCACTGACCCCGCCTGCTGTCCCAGGCCCACCCCTCCCCACGACCAGGGTGTGCAGTACCCTCGACTGCACGACGGCAGGGGAGGGGCACTCGGGCTGCCTGAGACGGCGGCCTCCGTCCCTGCACGCGCCCCGGTAGATGGTGTGAGGTGGCCTGTCGGCCCGGACCAGCATCACCTTTTCCTTAGATCTCTGTATTTCCCAGAGGATTCTCATTCTGTTTTTGTTCAAAGCAACGTCCTCAGTCCCCTCCCCCAAGCCCAGAGCTGATGAGGCCACTCCAAGCATCGAGACTCCCCACTACAAACCATGACGACTCTCGGAAAACGAGGGAAAAGAACCAGAGTTCTGTCCACCTTGCTTCTACCGTGTCAGGTGTGAGGCCCGAGGCCCCGAGCTCCAGGGCAACCGCCAGAATGAGGCCTGGCATGATGGGCTGCCACTTGAGACGGCAGGAGGCCATCTGTCAGTGTGAGTGAGGGACGAAAGAGAAAACGGCTCATTTGCCCAGAGAATCCACCGGCCCGATGGAAGCAGCCATCAGAGACAGCTGAAATCATCAAAATCGAGCAAGAAACCAAGCCTCTGTGTGTGGAAGCAACAACCAAAAGAAAGCACACGCCCGGTGCACGGCGTCTGTTCAGTGCCCACTGGGTGGGGCCTGGTCCCTTACCCGGCGGTCGGATCCCAGCGGCGGCCCGCAGGGCATTGTAGCTGGACACCCAGTTCTCGTGGTCCACGCTGCCTTTGCAGCCCACCACCTTCACCCACTCGGGGTTCTCATTCATCACCTCCCCTGTGGTGGTGGTCCACTCCTTGCCCAGGCCGCCCACATACAGACGCTCGTCCTTCACAGCCAGCCATTCAGCTTTGAAGCCTAGGGACAAGGAGACAAGAGGGGTGTGTCTGAGACAATGGCCAGCCCTCTGCTTGCCGGGCTCCTGTGCGGTCTGGTCAGGCAAGAGCAGAGAGCCCTCCTGGTCCGGCAGCCTTGCTGTCAGAGGTCACCCGTGTTGGACTTCACTCGAGGCCGTGACAAGAGAGCTCCGTTCCGGAGGGTCAGCAGTTGGGCACCTCTCTTTAAAGCAGACCCCATGGCACTTCACACAGGGCAGATGGGCACCTACCCTCCCGTCGTCGTTCTCCCCCTGCCTCCAGGAACCATCACGTTTTCCTTTGGCAACTCAATCCAGGAACGGTCTGCTGGGACACCCTCTCAAAGCGATTTAAACTGCTGCAGCCGCTAGTGCCCCCGACCACCACCTCAGCTCTGAGAGGCCCAGCCAACCACTCGTAGATCTCCTCCGATCCCCAGACTCCCTGTTTCTCAAGCTGCAAGCCCCAACCTCCAGATTATTCCCAAATCCCAGGAAGTGGTAGCACTGGAAGTGCTTGTCACAGCAGAACATGTTTGCTGTCCTTGCAGCCATACCTGACATCACTAAATTAAGTGCCAGTAGCCAGAGCTGCCACGAGGGGCTGGTGTGGGGGCTCACGGTGTCCATCCGAATCAGTGTTTCTTTTCTTAGAAGGACTGATGTGCTCTGAACCTAATTCTGAAGGCTGCCACACACACACGTGCGGGAACTTGTGCTCCTCCACCGTTCCTGCCCCCCAGGTTCTAAATTGTGCTTGCTTTCCCAGCAGAGCTGGAGCAGCCACCCTTCCTGCGAGATGGCAGCAGCCTCTGGAATGGTTCTCGGCAGGTGGCTCTGGAGGCACCCACTGAATTCCTGTGATCCCGGGATCAGTCCCCTGGGCCACTTTCAAGAGAAGATGCTCTCCACTTACCAGGCCTTCCGTCCCTTCTGGACTCGACCAAAGGGCAACCCCATGGCTCCCTTTACTCTGCTTTCTTCCCGATCCAAGAGGAAGAACCGAACTACATAATGGCTGCCAAAAACTCTGACAGCCTGAGGCAGGAAACGGGCAACCGCCATTTCTCTAAGGCCTGGGCTGAGGCACATTTCCTGCCAACTGCCCCAGCCTTGGGCAAACACTGAAGAGATCTGCACAGGGGGAGGCCTGGCCGACCGCGTGCCCATGGGCCCAGCTAGTTAGTGCAGTTCCTCCTCTGACCTCAGACAGCCTGCAATGGATTAGCTTTTAGAAGGTGCAGACCCACCGAGAGGGCTCGGGCACACAGGGCAGCTCCTGTCACTCTCCTGCTGGTGCCCAGGGCCTCCCTGCCCCTCTCCTCTCTGAGGCTCTGGGCCACTCCGGCCCCCTCTAGCTCTGTTCCGTGCCCACAGCGGGCAGGAACTCCTTTCCGGCAAACAACAGAGTGGTGGGGCATGGTGGATTTCAGAGGTCAGATCCTACTTGAGGGGGGTCGCTGCTGCTTACTGACCCTCCTTCTGCTGGGTTTTCAGAAAGGAGGGCTGGGCAGCAAAAGTTTACCTTTTTAATACAGTCTCGGTTCAAAAAGAGAAGAACTGGACGTGGGGGTTGTAAATGGAAGGCACGGGGAGGGTGTGATCCCAGCGTGCTCCTAAGATACCTCCTATGACATTAAAAGGGCACGTTCCCGGAGGCACTGCGAACAGCAGTGGACAGAGCCCTAAAACGTGTCCTGGGGAGGACTCCCACTTCCTTGGCAGGCCCCTGCTAACAAGCTCATACTTCTAGACCCTGCTTCGGTCTGAAGACCCGTAAGGCTTTTGCTCCTGGTCTGGGGGGCCGTGGGTCAGAAGCAGGACAGAGACTAGCTCTTCCCAGTGTTCCCTCCTTCCGGGCACGAGAACGCTTTACCGTGAGCACATGAAAACCAAGCCAGAGGACAGTCTGCCCGGAACTTGTCCCCCAGCACCTCACCAAATCCGGAAGACACAGCAGCCCGACGTACCTTTCCCCACGGTTCCGTCGCCGTCGGACAGAATCACCCAGGGTATAGCCCTGGTGCCTTCGATCTGGTAGACAACCCCTGTCCGGTCATCCACAGAGTAGAGTTTCCCATTGAAGACAATCAGGTCCGACAGCTCCATGCCCCGCCCCTTTTCCGCCAGATGGGACTCCAGGACCTCGTGGCCTTTGTCCCACTCCACGGCCACCTTGTCCCCACTGTGAGATAGAGTCAGATAGCCCTTCTTCAGGTAACTGAACCAGGTATTTTCCTCTTGGGCCCTTGACTCTGTGTCCAGGTCAGCAATAACTGCGATTCGGTACCGAGTCCCACCTGGCGTCCTTTGTGGGGGAGACAGGGGGTAGGTGTCATTGTACCGGTCAGCAGGTGCCTGGCCGAGCCTCCAGTTGTGGGCATTGGGTGCGGGGGGCCTGCCTGGGGGTGGTCGGTGGGAGTAGAGCAGCCAGAGGATGGCGGCGCCCACAAAGGACGGCAGGATCACCTTCCAGCGGGGGCGGAAGCGGGGGTCTGCGGCCTTGGTCATGGACGCCAGCACAGGAAGGCCCCCCACACTTATCCGGAGGGAGTGCATAGACTCATTCCATTCCAGGTGGTCAGAGGGCCGAACGGGCATCAGACTGAAGGGCAGGCGGGACCTGCACACCCAGGGAGAGAGGAGAGAGGTCAGCGACTTGCAAAACACAGTGGCTTCCCAATTACCTGAACGTGCATGGTCTGAAGGCTGCCTTATCAGAGTAAATAGTATTGCCACCACTTTGTGGCCATTCCTTCCTCGGCTTAATTAAAACCTGACTCTAGCAATATCTTTGTTTTCTCTTATTCAGTAAGATAAGAAGTCTTTCCAAAGCAGAATTATTCCATCTCCTCTGTCCCAGCTGGCAGGATAGAAAGCTCAGTGAGAGAAAGAAATTCTGTGTAGGCTGGTGCTCCACAATCTCACGAAAGAGGGAGCAGCAGGGGAGTGAGGCAGGGAGTGTGGGAGGGGTGGAGTGTTGAGGGGCTTGTGCCAGAGAGGATAACAGAAAGGGTACAGATCTGTATTTTAATCAAATGTCACCTCAGTCGAGAAGCCCTCCCTGACGGCTCTGCTCCCGATGGCACCCTCTATCCCCTTCCTTGGCATGTCACCTCCTGACACCATGTTATATAGTGATCAGTTTGTTCATTTGTGTCCCCAGCACCTAGAACGGTGCACAGAGCAGACGCATGCTCATTAAGTGAGTTTTTACTTCCTCCTGGGTTAGGTTTCTGTAATATTCAAATGTAAGTATAAAATAGATTCAAGCCAAATAGAAATACTTCTGTTTTGGGCCACATCTGTCCCCTGGCACCTTTCTATTAACGCAAATGACTGAGGGACCAGAGTCTGAGCGGCCCTCTCTGCCTGGAGCCCAGTGTGTCAGCATGTCAGCTCCAGAGGACAGCTGGGCTCACCTGGGGCCTGGCTTGGCCTCCTGGCCCCTCCCAGGGTGCAGCACCACCATCAGATGGTGGCAGCCAGGAACTGCAGCTCTTTACCACCTGCCCCCTGCTCCTGTCCCCAGCACAGACCACAGTAGCTCAGTGTGGCCACAGCAGCGCCAGGCCAGCATCTGTCCGGGGCAGCCACCAAGCTTGGGGAGTGGAATCAGCGGACGTCAGCCCTGGGCTGCGGCTCTGTCCCCACCCTTTGGATGCACATCAGTAAGTCCCAGCCTAAGCAACTCCCTCACCCGACGACCGGGGCATGTCTGCTGCCTCCTCCAAAACAACCAACGGCGTGACTTCAGGGGCAGATGCTCCTCTCACTGCCAGGTGGCAGCTGGGAAGGGTGTGGGGACTTGGCGGCTCAGTGCCACCCCGGGCCCCCCACACTCAGACCATGTGGCCCGGTTCCCCTCCACACTGCAGGCTGCTGGCTCCGAGGATGAAAAGCTTGGCCTGGTTTCCACATGGAGGCCTTCCCTCCCCTCCCTTGCTTTTTGGACAGAGACTTTGGTTTTGGCCACAGGGTCAGGTGCAGAAAAGTGACCTCTAAGGAGCAAGCATAGTGCGTGGGGCCTGCTGCCTGGAGTGGGCTGAGTAGGCAGAGCGGGCCTCAGAAGCCCTCCTGCTCCTGACTCCAGGCTGGCCTCCAGGCTTCCCTGCTGGACGAGGGTGCCCTCCTCCCCCAGGAAGTGGCTTCCCGTGCCACACGGCCACGGAGCTGGTGGTTGAGGCCTTCAGGGCTGGGAAACAGGAGTCCCTGCCCCTCCTCTGGCCGCACCCAACCCCGAGGCTTCAAAAGCCATGCTAGGCCAAAGCCACCAGGTGTCTATTTCCAGCCCAACGCCGCCATTGAGCTCTCAATTCCTACATCTCACCTCCTCTTCAAAATTCTGCCTGGATTTCTAACTCAAGTTCTAAACGTAGGATTTCAAAATTTAAGTCTTACTCCCCTCTCTCCTCCAACCCACTTGCCCCCAGATCTTCCCTCAGGAATAGTGGTGGTGATGGGGGCACCACATTCACAGTTGCCCAGGCTGAAACTTTCATCGAAACCCTAGGAAGTGCACTTTTCTGCATGAATGTCGACTTCAACAGAGAGTTGTGAACCACCCCCACCTCGAGAAACTCAGGCCTGGCCTGGATCCCCGCCTCCCTCCGCGGCACCCGCTCCATCACAGGCCCTTCAATTCGGCCATCCGTCTCCTCCCTGTCGGGTCCCATCTGCTTCCACAGCCCTTCTCACCCGAACCACACAGACAGTCTCCCTTTGGCCCCTCTGCTGCCACGCCCCTCCCTGACAACCCGCTCACCCCACAGCCAGGGACACCTGCTATTCAAGCGAGCCGATCACGCCGTGTCATTGCCTGCCTCAGTGGCCTGCTCTAGAGTAGACCCTTGCTACCTACACGGCCCTGCCCGGACCTCACCCCTGCCCAGAGAGCCAGCTCTTCTGCTTGCCAACCAGCCACGCCGGCCTCCTTCCTGTCCTGACCACCCTGGCCCTCGTCTACCCAGGGCAGGGCTCCTGGGCCCCCACCCGGAACACTCCTTCCCCGGCTCTTTGCATGGCTGCCTCACTTTCACCATTCTGGGTTTTTCTCAAATGTCAACTCCTCAGAAAGACTTGGCCGGCCCACCTCCCAGAGACGGCCCCTGTGCCCACGCACTCTCCACCACAGCATCCGGCTCCTTCTCGTCACCGCTCTCAGCACGTTAAGTAATGATTTCCGCTCTGCCCTAGCTCCATGGGGCAGGGACTTGCCCACTGCCAGCTTATACTCCTGGCTGATGGCCACACAAGTATGGGAACTGAGAATACATTTGCTGAAGGAATGAAAACACACCCGGTGGTGGGTCATTAAAGCACTTCTTCAACAGCCCCTCAACTCCCTGTCCCCGTGCCCCACAACAGTTATTCTGCAAACCCACAGACCTGGATCCAGCCCCCGATGGTTGAGCTGCCCAGCTGCAGGTGCAGTGGACACAATGCTTGCTGTGTAGACCACTGTCACCACTGTGATGTGTCGTCCTCACTGGCCCTGATTGACTCCCTCTCCACTCCTGAGTTGCCATCCTTACTGTCACTGGTGATCTTGTCACATCTGACCGCTTGCTCCCGGCAGAGACTCTGCAGCCACCTTCAGCGACCAGGGGCCCAGGGTGGAGCCCATAAGCCCACGCCCCCATGCACCAGGCTGCCCCCTCCTGCTGCTCAGGGTCAGTTCAGACACACCTGCCCTTCTGGTACCTTCTTCACAGTCTATACACGTGTCCAAGTCCCCCACCTGAATCACCACTGGATCTCCAGATTACACTCTCAGGTGCACTGAAAGCACTCAATAAAAATTGTGGATGAATGGTGAATCCGGGAATCTACGAATGAATGGAGAGTCCCCCGTGACGCCTCTGTCCCTCCCCACCCCTTACCATCCTGGAAGGGCATTCAGTTTTCGTCCCAGCTGGATGCTCCATGCCAGGCTCTGCCCCCTGCTCCTTGGAGAGGACTGACCAACAGGCCTGTTCCTGAGGTGCAGCCCTGAGAGCACGTCCCACGGGGTGTCCCTCTGCATCTCCTGCCAGCAGGGATGGCGACACGAGTGTGACGCTGTCTGCGAGTCCTCCTCCCCATCTGTCCCTTCTCAGGCTCCAACGCTGGCTCCTCCCTTCCTGTCCACCTATTTTCCTTCTGAATCTACCCCGAGGTGACCTCGGGCTCTACAGTGAGGGCTCCCAAGCCTTCGGAGCCTGAACCTTTCCTGAATTCTAGGCCACACGCCCACCTGCTGAGCCTCCCTGTCACATGCCCACAGGCACCTGAACAGCTTCCCCTCAGGAATTTACTGCCCTGGCCGAGGGCACTCCCAGCCCTCAGGGGTCACCCTGGTCAGCGGTCACATTGCCTTCTCTCCTCCTCACATCCCAGCAGGCGCCGGGTCCCCTCACCTGTCTGAACCCCAGCTCAGGATTCGGGTCCCACCCCCACGGCCTCTGCCCTATTCCCGTCTCACCCGGTCCTCCCGTTGATCCAGAACATCCGGGTCCAACCTGAGATCAGCGATTTACCAGCTGTGTGACCTTGGACAAATAACCCGGCTTCTCTGGCCCTCAGTTTCTCCACCTGCAGACTGCAGACGTAACCGTGTTGCCGGCTGAGCCAGAATCCGCAGGACTTGGTGCTGACTGCCCACTCCTGTCAGTCTACCCGCCTTGCTTTCCGAGTACCTTGGCCCACCTGCCTGTAGGGCCCAGCTTTGTAGACAGAGTTGACGGGAAGGGCTGGTCCACTCCTGTGAGTGCCGGGCACGATGCAGAGACAACGACTGCACAGCCTGCAAAGCTGGAAATATCTACTATCTGTCCCTCCACACAAGAACTGTGAGGCCCCAGTCTAGACCCTCTCAAATCCATCCTCCACACAACCGACAGAATGATTTTTCTGAAAAGGGAATCTAGATTAAAGCTCCTCACTAGATCCCAAAGCCTTCCTGCTGAAGGCCGAGCTCCTCCGCCTGCACAGAGAGCCCCACCTCCTCCTGTGCGCTCCCCATCCACACTACGCTGGGTTACTTACAATTCCATGTACCATGTGCCGAACCCCTGCACATACTGCTTCCTCCACCCGGAATGCTAATCTCTTCTGAACATGGAACCATTTAGAAGTCTCTGGCTGAGCCGTGAGAGTCATGCTTCCACGAGTAAGCTTCCCTCCTCTGGGAGGCTGACACTGGTCCCAGAGGTGTCCAGGCCTACCCCTGAAGCTGTGAATGTCCCCTGTATGTCAGCAGAGACTTTGTAGGGATGACTAAATTAAGGATCTGGAGACGAGATTACCCAGGTGGGCCCTAAATGCAATCACAAGTGTCCTGATAGAAGGGAGGCAGAGGGAGATGTCGGGACCACAGGAGAGAAGAAGGCACTGTGACCCCAGCCAAGAAACGCCTGGGGCCCCCAGAAGCTGGAAGAGGCATGGACAGAATCTCCCCTGGAGCCTTCGATTCCTAGAGCTTTCGGAAGGAGCCGACACCTTGATTTCAGCCCAGTGACACTGACGCTGGATTTCTGGCCTCCAGAACTATGAGAGAACAAAACGTGTGTTGTTTTCAGCCACCAAGTTTGAGGTAACTAGTTACGGCAGCCCTAGAAACAAAAGCACCTCCTGACACACTGTCCTTTGTGCGGCCTCCACCCGGGATGTGGCTCTGCGACAGCAGGGGCCATCCCGTACCGCAGGACCTGTTCACAGCCAGTCTCCCCACTGACACTCCTGGAGGGAAGGGGCTCTGCTTATCCGGTTGGTTCCCAACACCTACCAGAGGGCAGAAATGAGAGATGACTGCTTTCAGTGACGCAGAACTGTCTGCCTTCCAGAAAACCCCTTTAGCTTCACCACCAGAATAACTTCCCTCTTGATCAATACTCAGCCTTGGTCTTCAGTAGCCTAAGGAATTACTTTTATTTTGTAGAAAAGAAAGTTTCCAATCAGATGTTTTTTCATTTTTTTCTCCACAACCTCCTGCTGGTTTATCACCTAAAACTGATGGTAACAGCCTGTAGTGTTGCGTTGCTGGAGGCCTGGTGCAGAGCATGAGCTTGTATTTTTATTAAAAAGAAAAAAAAAAAAAGAATTTGCCAGCCAAAACATCAACAGAAATGAGCCACTGAAGAGGAGAGGTGAAACGGATGAAGCTGTTCCCGGAAGAAGGCTCATCTGAGGCTTCTCTCCTCACCCACACCCCCAAGGCTCCAAGCAGTTTAAATGTTTGCTTTATTATGGCAAGAAGTTTGTCAATCCCACCGTCTGCAGTATAATGGGCTGATTTTGTACAATAAGGAAATCAGAGCCAAGTTGCTATAGCATAAAGTCACCTGCTCTTTGGCTGGCTGGGCTCACCTGCTCAGGTGGGCCTCAAACAAGCTCTTTCCAGGTCAGAAACCCCGAGGGACTGCACCCCTGCTGGCTCCCTTTTTCCTGCGCCCCCACACTGCAGGGCAATGTCCCTGGAAAGAGGAACCATGAGAAGAGACAACCACCCAGGAGGCTCAGGGGTCCTCATTTCCTTCCGTACTCCCTCTTTTTAGGGTGGTGTCAACGACAGCCCAAGGACACTCAGGCGTTTCTGGTTTCTGTCAAACCAGCACCTCCTTATAAAACAGGCCTGAAACAGCCAGGTGTACCTGTCCACTCCCAAGTGGGTTCCCAGTCCCTAAGGGGAGCAGCGCGTCCTCCTCGTACACCCCCGGGGAGACGCTCCAGCCCTACCCCAGGAGAGAGCAGCCCTCCGCGGTTAAATGAGCTCAGACACCTTACCTTCCCGGGCCATCCTCAGGCCTGCCACCACACTCCACCCAAGGCTCAGACGGAAGGGGCAGCCACTCCTGACACAGCCTACGGAGAGAGGCTGAGAGGCTGTGTCTCTCTGGCTTCCTTCAGGAGCGGTATGTGACAGGTGGCAGAACAAACAGGTTTAAGGGCAGCTGCCAGAGCAAATTTCTTCCTTTCAGGATCTAGGGAAGGGCAGGAAGTGAGAGATAAGGAGGGCCACTCCCAGCTCCCTGCCTCCTGCGCCCCAGGCCCTCACTCCTGCTGAGCAGCTGCCTTCCCTTGCCCACCATGGTCTCTGAAGGGTCCGAAAGAGCCCAGTCCCAGCTCTGCTCACCGCCAAAGTGCATTTCGTGGTTGGAAAGTAAAGAGCCACTCCCCTGACCTTCCAGACTCTTTAGAGCAGCAAAGACAGAGGCCAAGGGCTTGAGGGCACCAGTGCTGACAGCAGGGAGAGAATGCTGGACGACATGTCCCGGGGAAGCAAACATTTATTCAACACCTCCTGTGGCCAAGCTCCTTGAAAATGTTACCTAATTTGAGGCATTCTTCTGTTTTTGACTCACCAAGGCTTATTACTGTACTTGAAGATGCCATTTCAATTTTGGACAGGGGTGGGCAGCAGAAGGAAACCAGGAAGAAAAAGGTCTTCATAGTCAAACAGGTCCTGTATGGATTACTGAGGTCACCCCTCCTCCCAGACGGTAACTTCCTTAAAGGTTGACACTCTGGATCCCACTAAATTCCGCCTCTGGCCTGCCCCCTTACTCTGCATACAACAGGCATCCACAACGGCTTATGGATCAAGTTAAATATAGTTCAGGATAACTCACTGCTCAGCCCTCTGCTTGTGTTTTTAAGTCAACCACCCAAGAGGAGCGCATTGGTTTTCTATCGCTGCTGTAACAAGTCACTGTAGACCTGGCAGCTTACTCACAAACCTATTCTACAGCCCTGCTGGACAGAGTCTGACACGGGTCTCACCGGCCTGAAACCAAGGGCTGTATTCCTTTCTGAGGCTCAGGGCTCGGGGGGAGAATCTGCTCCCTTCCTTATCCAGTTTCTAGAGGCTGCCCGCATTCCTTGACTTGTGGCCCCTTCTTCCACCTTCAAAGCCAGCAATGTCACATCTCTCTGTGCCTTTCTGCCATCATTTTCCTCTGATGCTCTTCTTCTGCCCCCTCTTCCACTTTTAAGGACGCTGTGATTCTATCGGGCCCACGCAGGTAATCCAGGATGCTCTCCCTATTTTAAGGTCAGTTGATTAGGACCCTTAATCCCATCTGCTACCTTAATCCCCCTTTGCCACGTAACATATTCACGGGTTCCAGGGGTTAGAACATGCACATCTTGAGGGGCCATTATTCTGCCAGCCACAAGGAGGGAGACAGGGAAAGAACCTCCAGCCTTCCCTGACGGCCAGGAGTGTTCACACACAGCTCTGTCTGTGGGGCTGGCGGCACAGCTTCAGAATCCCCTACAGTTTGTATTTATTGCATCACAGTAGGGCTGTGGATGCTTAATTGTATCACCAATGTTATACCTGGAGGAATTTTAAGAAAAAAGTTACCCTCTCGGTTGAAACAACACTACACATCATTGCGGGTGTTTTCCAGAGAGCCTGAGAATAATGGGATGCAATAATCCCACTAATGACCCAGATCAGGGCTTGCTCCCACAGACAGTGGACTCACACCTGCCCGAGCCCATCTTCTCCCCCACTGCCCTCGGTGCTGAGGGGAAAGGAGGGGAAGGCCCGGGTTGGGGTGGGGAAGGTCAGCCTGGTGCAAGTGTGACAGTGGCCAGCATCACAGGACTCTTTCCACCCTGCGACACCCCTCAGAGCCATTCTGGGAGGGCTCTAATCTCACTCACGCCCACACTGTCACTCGCCATAACAATGTCCAGTCTGGCCCCATGTCTGCTCATTGCCCTGCCCCGTCAGGAGCCCTACTCCCGCCTCATTCCCCACGGAATGTTCCCCTGGCTGAACACGCATGGAAGCGGCACTCTGCCTGGGAACCCGGAGTGGTGAGCTCCATTTAAGGACTGCACTTATTACAGATCAACAAGGAGGATTCAAGAGAAATGCAGACAAAAGAGAAAACTGAGCATCTTCCCAAACAGATTTCTCTGTTATCAGGATTATTTTTTCATAAGTAATTGTCAATTACATGTCTAATGAGAACAAAAATCAACATAAAAGTCCTAAAATGTCAATATAAAAGTTTTAAATTCCCTTAATGTTGGCATTCAATAAGAGCTTTCCAGGAAATCTCCACAGTCCAGAGTGTTACTGAAGGGAAAAGAATAATCACTGTCTTTTTTTTTTCCAGTATCCCGGGTACCATCCCACAAATGTCTGTACCACAAAGAAATGACTTCCACGTCACAGTACCGACCATTTCAGGCCTCTGGGGCATATTCCTAGGTCTGAGATACTCTGTCTTTGAAAGAAAACACTGGAGCATTTACACACCTACCCTACATGGCTGCTGCCCAGAGCGTCCTGGGACTCAGATGAAAGGGGCCGTGCGTATTTGTGGGAGCCCGCTCGTGTGCACCTCAAAGGCCACATTCAGGGACTGGGGATGAACACACCACCTCCTACTGCACCCTGGGTCTCCTCACTGCCTCTGTGGCATGGGGAGGTGTGATGGCAGATTCGGTGCAGTTAGACTGGCGGGTAAAAACTTCCTCAAGTACCAACAGCTTAAACCAACACACTTACCACGTTGCTATGGGCTATGAAAACATGGCATGAACTACATTTGGGGTACAGCTTTAGAGGGAAGAAAGGAGACTTGTAGCTAACAGAAGGTATCAAACGATCAGATTTACACCTCAGTCATGCAGTGACACAAAGCGGCACCTATACACTTCCAAGTATATAATTTCCTCCACAGCCCTGTGATGTAGCATCGCCTTTTGTGACCAGCTTAATTTGGACAAGAAAGAGTGAGGAGACCAGGACTCCTCTGTCCCCAGACCACTGCAGTGGCCTCATGACAGTGCCTGACCAATCCATGCTTCTCCTGAGTCCTGTCCCAGAAGACCTCTGGGCTGCACAGGACAGGACGCCCCTGCCAAACCCAGAAGGGAGCAGGCTGGCCCGTCAATATGCCTTTCAGCAGGGCACTCAAGGCCTGAATAGAGGGTTCATTGAGGCAAGCAGGGAGGGGCACCAGGGAGGCCACTGGCTGCTCTGGAAGGAGCCCCACAGTGCCCACAGGCTCAGGCTGGACTGTTCCATTGGGAGGCCCGTGGGTGGGCTGGGGACTGGAGGAGGGTCTGCAGTCCAGCCCAGGAAGATCTTTCTCAATCAAGATCCTCAAAGGGAAAGTAAGGAGAGGCTGTAGAGACCCCATAGCTCCCGAAGGACTGCAGCACCTGCTTCCTTTTCTCCCTTCTGTGACCCCAGGCCCTTGCACTGAAGAGCCAGCAAGATTCAGTGGACATCAGCAAATGCATGTTCCTAAATCCATGCTTTGTTGAAAGCATGGAGGGAAAAGATGTCAAACATACCCCGAGATAGGAATGAGCCATGGTGCTGGTGTGCTAAGAGATACTGGTTTCCTGGGGACACTCAGGCATTCTGGCAGACAGAAGAGGGCAAGGGACACAGAGGGCAAGGGAAAGGCACCAGCAACAAAGAGGGTGAGGAGGTGCTGGTCCCCAAAGATGAAAGGATCCAGAGCAGGTGGGGGGAAGGAGAGGAGGACGGGGGCAGGGGGATAGTTTGGGTGCCAAAGACAGGAAAGTGAGGTGTGCTGAGGGGAAGGAGAGGAAGGCGTGGGTTGGGGTGGGGAAGGTCAGCCTGCAACAGGAGTCACAGAGTGCCAGTCAGAGAGGGGAGGGCTCCCTAATGGGTCAGCAGAGGCCCTGCACGGGTCAGAGTAGAGGCAGTGAAATCATGGGAGGGTAGGAAAGGGCTGTCCTCAGGGATAGGTGTCCCGCACGAGTGAGGAAGGGAACGTGTCCTGCAGGGTCAGAGGGAGCGATGTCCACACTAGTCAGAAGGAGTAGGAGTCTTGCAAGTCAGGGTGGGGAGGGGTCCTGCAAGTCAGAGTGGGTAGAAGTCCTGCAACTCAGAGCGGGAGATGTCCACCGTCAGAGAGGGGAAGGTGTCCTGCAAGTCAGGGGTAAGAGTCTTACAAGTCAGAGGGGAGGTGTCCAGTGTCAGAGGGGAGAGGTATCTAGCAGGTCAGAGGAGGGAGGTGTCCGCCACCAGTCGGAAGAAGGGGACAGTTTCTCTGAGTCGGACGGAAGCGTCCCCCGCAGTCTAAGGGAGAGCCGATCTGCGGGTCAGGGGGCAGGGACCCCGCTCGGTCAGGTGGGGAGGGAGCCTGCGGGGTCAGGGGGCGGGACGCGGCAGGGTCGGAGGGCGGCGGCAGGCGCCGGGGCGGGCCGTCGCGAGGAAGGGCGCCGGCGGCCGCGGGCGCAGCCGTCACTCACCCGGCGCGGGCAGGCTCCGGGGCCCGCGAGCGGCTCGGCCTCGCAGCGGGCAGGGCCGGGTCCGAGCGGCGGTCGACTTCCGCCCGGCGCGCTCGCCCCGCCTCCGAGCGACACGCTCCCGGCAGCCTCCGCTCTGCGGCTGCGCGCGGGCGCGGGCGCGGGCTGCCGGGAGTCGTGGTCTTTGTTGCTCAGCCAGCGGGTCCGGGAGGAGGAGCCGCGGCCCCCGAAGGACGAGAGCGGGGTCTGCACGCCCGCAGGACCTGTCACCGCGTTATTCTGGAACGCTGGCCAAGCAAAACGGGGAAGGGGGGCGAGGGATGAAGGCTGCTGGGGAGGAGGGTTATCATTCTTCGAGCTGAGATTATGGAACCCCTTGCCTGGAGGTGGAGAAGCGCGGACCCCTTTCTGCCACCCTCACTCTCAAAGAGCCCCTCTCCTTGGCTCTCTATTGGTCAGTCTCCAAAGGAGAGGTCAGGGCACAGGTCCACAGGCTGGAGTGTCCTGGCTGGGGGTGGGGGTTTCCCTGCCGCTGACTTGCAGTCAACAACCCCCCACCCTCCAAATGAGGGTCTCTGATTCATCCGGTTTCTGCAGTCCCCTCCCCAGCCTCTGAGCTATTTTAAAGGAATGCGTTAAAAGGCATCCCTGCCTCACCCCCAAGTCCTGCAGTGATGCCCATTTTAGAAATCCTGAAAAAAGCCTGGCAGCAGTGGAACGTCTACAGAGCCTGGCGAGGAGCGTGCATCGGTGCTCTGCCGGCCTGCGCCTTCAGCCTTGGCGTGCCTGCAGACATCCCCGGTCTCTCAAGAGCCTTCCGTTAAGTAGCAGATGCACAGGGGAAAATTCAAATTATATAAATGGTGCACAGTGAAAAATAACCCTCCCTCCCGCCCTCTTCTGCATTCCCTGCTCAGAGGCAATCACTATTACTAGTTACTTGTAGTTATTCCTAGAGATAGTTTATGACATACAAACAAATCATAAACACATATATTCAATTATCTTTTTTTAAACCAAACAGAAATGTGTTAAACATATGGTTCTGCACTTTTCTTTGGGAGGAGGGGGACAAACCTTCCTGAATTCGTTTGTTTCCCATCATGCTAAACTGAGTCCTAACCGCCTAATACATGTTACTATTATTATTTAAATTTATTCAAATCCTTTATTTACCAAGATATCTGTATCTATATGTGCCTCCCAGCTTAAGAAATGAGAGTCCTCCTATCTTGAAAGTTCTCTAGGTACTCCTCCTGTTTCCCAACTCCCATGTAAGAGATAACCACAATCTTGAAATGTATGTTAATAATTCTTGTGCTTTATTTTATAACGTTAGCATGTAGTTACGTATGTGCTAAACAACATATTGTCTAGTTTTGCCTAGTATAACTTTTACAAAAGTGGAATAAAACTGCATGCAATGGATGAGAGGCCCCGTTGCTCTCCAGATATTATCAGACGTTTTAATTTTGCCAATCTGATGGCATTAGATGTTTTCTCATTGTCTGATTACTGAGAGGTTGTGTATCTTTTCGTACATTTTTTGGCAATTTATATTTCTTTTTCTGTGGATGCCTAACATCTCGGTGCTGTTCTGGGGAAATAATCCGTCCTTTCCCCACTTATATGCATGCAATGCCGGTTTTGTCATAGATCAAGTTTCCATATACACCTGGGTCTGTTTGGGTCTGGCTTTCTAATTATGTGGATTGCCTACTTTTTCATATCTGCTTTAATACCACTCTCCTCATTACTACCCCTTTATAATAAGCCTTCATATGTTGTAGGACAATTCCCCCCTCCCTCCTACCACATCCCACCCACTCCAACCTTTTGGGATTTTGAATGGAATTGCTTTGAATCTGTAGATTAATTCAGAGAGAATTGAGATTATGATGATATTGAGTCTTTTATCCAAGAATATGGTTTGCCTTTCCATTTACTTAGGTCTTCTTTAATGTTTTTCAATAAGGTTTGTAATTTTCACTTCACAATATAGCTTGGAGATTGTTCCATATCATTATATAGAGAGCTGCTTCATTCTCTAAAGAGCTGTGTGGTGTTCCACTGCGTGGATGTACTGTAATTCATTTTACCAGGCCCTTAATGATGTCCTTTTAGGATATCTATGATCTTTTTACATTAGAGCAATGCTTTAGGGCTGTAGCCTTGAACTTATTTGAGCAAAACTATAAATATATTTGTAGAATAAATTGCTAGAAGAAAGGTCACCAGGTCAAAGGATGTTTATATTCTCTAGTGAATAGACACTGCCTTGCAGAGAGGCTGTGCCGTGGACTGCTCTCCTTACAGTCAACAGTGACTCAATGGTCCTATACAATTAGGTTTCCCTTGTCTTCTTTGCATCGTTGGAGGCTTTGCCATGGCCTCCTTCTGGAAATTCTCTCCTTTTGTTTCTCTGGCTCTGCATAAAAGTTTAAAATTCTTCACTTTAATCATTTATTCATGTGTTTACTTGCTCATTTACTCATTCATTTCATAGTTCAGTGCTTAGAATTGTGCAGTCCACCAGGGGGCCCTCCCATTTTATTTATCAAGTAAAATATTGCCCAATTGTCCGTTCTATGCCTATTTCTGTGTAACTGAAAGTGCTGAAAAGGAATCCCCAAAATAGGGGCATAAACGTTGAGCAATGGAGAAACTGAGGCATGGGGCATTAAATGGCTTGATTAGAGTCAGAAAGCACATAAATGACTTGAAGCTTCTCAGCCCTGACTGCCCATCTTTGCATCAAAAGTGCAGAGGGGGCTTCCATGGAAAGGCTTGTCCTCCTCAGACTGGGGTCTTCTCCAGGGTGAAGATCATAAAGCAGCAGATTAGCCTGTCCTGTCCTTGCAGCTGCCAGTCCTGATCTCCACCTGCCCTGAGCCTTCCAGAACACGGGAACCACCATCTAGGAGCAACGAGCATGGGCCAGTGGCCAGGGAGGCTGGATCTGGTTGCCAAGTTTCCATCTCAGCTCCTTCTCCAAATCTGCACGGAGGCTCTCCCACCCCCACCCTTTGGCAATGGGACACCACCATCTGAGCCTGCCTGTTGCTACCCGTTCGAAACAAAATTCAAAAGTTTGCAATACCAGTCTCTGCCCTTGTGGGATGATGGGGCAGCCCGGCTGGCCCAAAATAGCTGGGAGAGGCAGAATGTTTGGGCCGCAGTAGGAAAAATCATGGTGCCGCTAATGACAGGCTGTGCTTATCTGGAACCGAGTGTCGTACAGACTTTAAACCAAGTCACATAGTTTTTTCCAGTGATGAGAAAACAGACATAGTGAGCAGCAGTGACATGCCCAGGGAGACAGAAGGAATTGCCAAACCAGGAGGACCAAGAATGTGCCGCCTCCTGGGCAGGGATTCCAGGGAATGTCCCCTCCCCCTCTGAGTTTCTGGGCTTTACATCCCATGAGCTGCCCTTGTCTGAGAATGTGGAGGCACTTGGGAATGTTCAGGAAGCCTTTAGGAGTTTGGCTCAGACATCCCTATGTAGGAGCTGTGGGCTCCTAGGGAATTCCAGGGTGGGTGTGGCCTACTGCACATTTGGGGTCCTGAGAGAGAGACCGTGGTGGGGTAGAGGGGCGCTCATCACTCCGGTTGGCCGTGGCCTCTGACCCATCACAGGGCTGATGAAATCTCCCCTGGCACTGCTGCTGGCTTTGGGTTCTGATTTGTTAATGTTGTTTTTTTGCCGTGACTCTTGTCCCAGTGCTGGCCTGGACTGTCCAACCGGGAGATGTTTTGCTGAACAGAGAACATTCCGCCTTGGTTGCTTGGGGGCGCTATGGCCGCACTGGAAGAGAATCAAGCAGTCTGCAAGACCATCTCCGGCTTGTCAAATTTCCCAGCTTTCCAACTTACAATTTTAAAGCAGTAATGAAGGAGGTGACAAAGGACATCAGGGACCTAGCCAGCTCTGTGTTTGGGGACATATTTTATTTCCTTCATTGAGGGCTGACTGGCTTTCTTCAGGAGCCTGGCCTTGTGAGTCTTTGCCCATCTCCCTGCTGGCTTGAGCTGTGGGTGGTGAAGACACTACCCAAGATGTACTCGGCCCTCAGTCCCCATTCTTTGGAACTTCCCACGAGTCTGAGCCTTCCGTCACACACAAATGTCTTGGGAAACCCCAGGCTTTTGTTGCCACATTTAATATCAACGTTTCCCCCCTCCCTGTTCCTGCCTCAAGAAAAATGAGTAATCCATTTTCTAATCTCTTGGGAGTTACTGAGACTCAACCCAGGAGGAGGGAAGGAAGATTATACTTACAATAATGACAGTTATAACGAACAGTCTAGCACTTTGTGTCTGCTCCATCACCCCTTTTATCAACCATGTGAGAAATTACAGGTTCACAATCCTTTACCCCAAATCCCTCAAACATAAAACAGCTCTGAAAACTTAGTTTTCCCCTAAATTTGGCAGGGACGAATTTGACAGAACAATGTGTTGTGTGACTGTGAATGGGCTTCATTTATCCCCCTACAGAATATTCAAGCGTCTGATGCAGTGGCACTGCCCCAAAGTCCACTGGGGTAAGATGCTCTATGCGATATCCGCATTTACTCTGAACACATCTGGCCTCACGGGTTCCAGATAAAAGACCATGGACCTATCTCTCTTTATAGACATGGAAACTAAGGCCCAGCGTGGTTGGGCAGCATCCCCAGGCTGAGGATTTAAACTTCCTATTAGAACGAGCCAGCCGCTGCCGGAAGAGATGGTGATTATTTGGTTGTATTTCTAAAGCTTCGCTCTGTATCGCTCTGTATCGGGTCTCCAGGTTCATGCCTTGGAATTATCTTAAAGGTAACTGTCTTTTAGTTCTTTGATACCAAAGCCATCTTGAATGGGGTAAAGAGGGGGAATAAATCTTCCATCTCCGCATCTGTTTCTCTTTCAAGCTGCGTGCCCAGCTTCACGTGCACTGAATTCTGGTATCAGTGCAGGACTTCCCCAGGTCGGAGTCTTTTGGGTGGGGCAGTGGGGAACTTCCCACTGCATTCAGTGAGTTCCTGGTTCACAGGAGTTTTGAGAAAGACCCAGATTCTCTAACGTCCTAAACCAAGTTCCCGCAGGGACTGCATACAGATGCTGCCAACTTGCCTCTTCTGCTTCTCTTGTTGTGGTCTCCCCTAGTCTGCCCGCTGTGAAGGCTATTTGAGGACAGGGCAACGAGAGGAAGGTCAGTCAGTGTGCTGGCCCGGGTCCTGTTGACTGGGAAACTTCCTCGTGTTACGCGCAGGAATGAAGATGAGCTTATCTCCGCGTTTTCCTGTGCCGATAAGCAACCCGGGATGGAAGTGTTGCCAAGCCTCAGACACATGACAAAGATCGTGAGCACTTCCCGAGTCTTCTACCGCCAGCTGAAACGGCATCTCCAGCGGGGACGTGTTTACTTAATCTTGCCATGGTGTCCTTGAAGTTCTCCAGGGCCACTGGAGGAGCAGGAGCATTCCTCCCTTTGCTCCCACAGCTGGGGGTTGGCTGTGGGGTCTCCACAGAGTGACCACGGGGCACTAGTTGCCTCCACCACCCAGAACCCTCTGTCTCCTTCCATCTCCATCCTTCTCAGCTCGCCCTGGCAAGAAGGTGTGCCTGGTGTATGTCAGGCATGCACGCCCCTCCTCCCCCCTTTTGATTTCTTAGCCTCCCAGCAGACACGTGGGGAGTAGAGGTGGCCAGGAGATTCCAAGGCAAGGAAGAGTGAGGTGCAGCCTCTTTGCTTTGCTCTGAGCATCCCAAACCAGCATCTCCCTTCCTACATCTCCCGTCCAGGTGTAGCCAGAGAGAGAGGCCCTGGGAGGACAAAAAGGGCAAGAATGACATCCGAGCAGATGGAGAGAATGTGGGAGCAGGGGAGAAGCAAAAAAGAAAGAAAACTGCTACGTCACCGCAGAGTTTTGTTTCTCTGGCCAGATCCTTCCTCTTCTCCTGATATGATAGGATTCTAGAACTATCTGGTCTGACTCAGAGTTTGGGAATGGAGACCAGCCCTACCTGGGGCAGCTCCCGAGAAGCCTGGGGCAGCTATCAGGATGCGAGGTGGGGCCAAGGGACTTGTTTAGAAAGGACTTTTGTATGAATTGGAGAAAATGTCCATTTTTCACATTAAGGACTGAGAGGCCTGATGGAGCCCCCCCACCCCCTGGCTCACACTGTCCTCGAGAACATCTGCACCTCCCAGCCAAGGGTTCCACATCTTTGGATCACAGAGCTCTCTAGGAATCTGATCAAAGCCATAGACCATCACCATCCAATGAGGTACAAGTGTACACACACACGTGCACACAATTTTGGATTCTGTTTTAGGAGGTTTGCAGCTTCCCTCAAACCTGTCGGCGGTCCCTGGACCCCACGTGGAGGCCCTGATGGAAGGCATGTCTCAGGTCTGCCGCTGTTGGGGGACTTGACCCTACAGGGGTGGCTACAGGTGCCCCCCAGCTCCTTGGAGCCCATCCCCCTGCCACCAAGTACCTCCGGGGTCTCCTTGCCCCCAGCCCCCCACACCAGGATGGACTTCCAATCACTTGGAGGTGGCCACCCCGGGTCCCCATCCTGGGCCGGCTCGCGTGGCCAGGAGGAGGGCAGCGCTGGCTTCCCCCGCCTGCCGGGCACACACACAGTTAATCCTCGGCGCCTGCTGTTTGGATAAAATGCGCTGGGAGCGTTCGAGGCTCCGCGGCCGCTCACATCTGGCTGGGGTTTGCTCTTTACGCGTCTGTCCTGCTTTCTTCGTCTCTTCCTTTACTTTCGAGAAACCGCGTTTCCGCTTCTGGCCAAAGAGACCTTGGAGCCGAGGAGATCAAGGTGCCGGGAAGGGACCGTGTGGCCCGCACCCCCCGCCCCCCGCCCCTTACTTTCTGCGCCTTCTTCCCGAGGACTTTTTCCCTCCTTCTTCCCGGCTCTCCCCGTCGACACGTCTGCTCTTCCCCCGACCTGGCCGGGAGGAGGCTCCGCCGCTGGGAGATGCTCTAAGTGGCGTTGGGAGAGCCCGAGAGGCCGCGGGGAGGACGCGGGCGCCCCGCTCCCCGACGCCGGCTGGAGGTAGGTGCCGGGCGGCCGGGACCGGGCGCTGCCCCGGCTCGTTTCCGTGGCTTCAGCTGGGTCGCCAGAGCGGAGCGGAGCGGACACCTTCACCGGCCGGCGAGGAGCCGAGTGGGAGGGGCCGGGGTGGCAGTGGCGGCAGGGGCAGAACGACCAGGAGCTCAGGGACGGTCCGGTGCCGGTTCTTGCTGCTCCCTTCCGCAGCGGGGGTGCGGTGGCCGCGGTCTCCCTCTGTGGCACACGGATGCTGTCGGCAACGATTGTACCTCTCCCGTGTTTTGTGGGTGTTTGTCTTGCTTCACTCTTTTCTGAGGGTGTGAAAGGAAAAGGAATGGTGCTCAAGTCCCCTCTGCACCAGGTGGGGAACCCCCCCACCCCAGTATTGCCTGGACCACCTGAAAGCCAGGTTTGTCCAGCCCTGCCCGTGGCCAGTTCGGACCCCACCCAGAACAGGAAATGCTGACTTTGACCCCTGCATCTAATAGCCTTGGTGTTTCTGGAGGGGATCCAGCCTGGACAGGGAAAAATAATGTCCCTTTCTGGGGGAAACTTCCTGGCTGCCTGCACCTCTGAGAGTGGCTCCTGATCTGGGGCGGAGTTGCTGAGCTGCCCTCAAGCTTCTGGACCACGCTCGCCTCTCTGTCTGTGCACCATGTACTGCCCAGCTCTTCCAGGGCACGGGTGCAGCTGTGGTCCCCACCTGTCCTGGGCACCCACCTCCTGTGAACCTGGGCCCTGCCATGCCACTTCCTGGGCAACTCCTGTGTCTTCCGTGGACCCCCATGTGCTCTGGGCACTCATGGGCCCTCCTGATCCCCTTGGAAGGGAGGGAGGAAGCTGCCTTTCTCTGTGACTTGTTTTTGCCTCTTCTGTCTCACTTGGTTTCTAAGAATGGGGGCAGTTTGGCACACTTGGAGCTTCCTCCTTCTGAGACTTAAAAATGAGGAGTGTTCTGAGAAACCGAGTTTTCTCAACCGCTAGCTGCTTCCCGGGTCCCTATGGGAGGATGTGAGGTCCTCAGAGGCTGCTAGGCCCTTGCTTTTTATAGTGCAGGAAAGCATGCAGCCAGTCCCACGTGCAAGGTCATAAATAGATGCCCTTGACTGTTGCGTGTGCTACAGGGAGAGGCCTGCGTGGCGAGGAAGTTCCTTCTCCATGAGGCCTGCTCAATGTCCCTGCCGAGAGAAGAGAGATGGAGGTGGAGGGTTGCATTATCCTTTCCCGCCCTCCTCCCCACTCTGCCTCTTGACCTGAGAGCTGAGAGGAGCTTAGGGATGACTCAACAATAACAGTGGCAATAAAAATAATGGCAGCCATGGATGTATGTGTGCGTGTGATTCCCGCATGGCAGGACCTGAGCAAACATTTGTTCTCGACAATTCTATCAATGGCCCTCTCACCCCTGAAAAGCTCAGAGAGGCTCATAACTTGCCCAGAGGCAGTAGATGGAGGACCCGGGACTCAAGACCTGCATCTTGGTGCCCAGAGAAGGGATGTGGCTTGCTCAAGGATGCATAGCTCTTCAAGCTGAGGCTGGAACCTGAGCTTCTCAAGTTTCCAAATTTCCGCTTTTCAGCAGCCCACATGGAAAGTGCCCTGCGGCAGGAAGGCCAGCCAGGTGGTGCTTCCCAGGGACCAGCGCCCTCTCCTCTCTCTCTCTCTCTCCTTCTCCCATCCTGAGTCTCTTGTGATGCTCCCGGTGAACAGCAGGTCAGGAAGACAAACGCGGGCGCGGGAGGTCTTGGGTGGGCCCTCGTCCAGCCAGAGGATGCCGCTGCCTGTCTGGGGCAGGTGCTGCCAGCCAGTGAGGGGTGCCCTCACAGGTGGAGCCGAGAAAGCTGACGTGGTCCCAGGAAGGGCACAGGCGGCTCCCTCCTCATTCCTGGGATGTAACCTCCCTGTTCAGGGCAACCAGCACAGTATAATTTTTTCAGAACATGCTTCTTTCTGTTGTTCTTCCTGGTGTCTCCTGCCCTCCTCTCCCTCCCTGCCCGCCCCCCCCCGTAATTAGCATGACTCATAAACCAAGTATTCTGGCATTGAACTTCACCCATCAAAACAAAGATGAAAAGAATTTCGTAGATACAGTTGTGCTGCTGGGCGCCCTCACAAAGCATGAGCTTGCCTTTGGGCTTTTGTCTTCAGGGGCCGGCCCCTCGTGTGGGTCCCTGTTCTAGGGATGGGATTGACGGCTCACGGAGGAAAGGAAGAAGAGAAAGGTTCCAGGTTCCGCTATGGTCCCCACGCTCTGCTGACTGCCTAAGGCCACTCTGCCTACCCATCCACTGGAGAGAGGAATGGGTGTTTCAGAAGCTGCCTTGTCCCCCTGCCCTGGGAGCCCAGAGATATTTAAGTGGGGATGACGGCCTCCCGGGTGCTTCATCTTGGTGGCATAACCACTTAGGGGGTTGAGGATTATTATTTTTTTTCCTGTTTTTACCTGTGGAAACCTGCCTTCACTTAGAGTCAAATGAGACAAAGCAGCTCCCTTACAGGACCCCGGGCGTCACCCTGACCCCTCGTGCAGTGCGAGGGGGACCGTCTGCCCACTTAGAGAACTGGGACTGAGGTGCTCCCTCCGCGCTTTCTCGGGGCAGCCCAGCAAGCTGGCCCCACGAGGCCCAGGATTCGGGATTTTGGGGCCCTGCCTGGGGGTCCGTGCCGGGGTCCTCCGCCTGGCAGGGCCAGTTCGGCGCTCAACTACAGACGTGCAGAAGTGGGGCACGCTGACTCCCTCCTCCTCCCCAAGCTCTGCAGTGAAACTTCTGCTGCTGCAGCCTGTGTCCTCCCAGCCTCCTCTTCCCGCCTCTGGGGGCAGGGGGCAGTGGTGTGAACAGCAGTGGGAGCTCTTGAGACCCTTGGGGGGCATCTTTATTTCTGGGTCCTTGTCAGGGTTTCAGCTGAGTGATGCCTATGAGGCGGGAGACAGGAGTGGCTCCCCGCATCCCATTAAGCCATGCATTCTTGCCCACACTTGCTTTCCAGAACTGGGCCCAAAGTGAGATGGGTGTGGGCAGAGGCACTGGAGGCCCCCCACCACCTACTGGCGTGTCCCTGGCCTGTCTGGAGGCCCCTGCAGTCAACCCCTTCTCCAGCGGTGAATGGAACTGGCACAGTCCTATGGGAGTGACCCACCCCATTCAGGATGGCTGTGGGCCAGGCTGGGCCTCAGTGTCTGACCATCTCTGGCTCCTGTAGGAATTTTCCTTGAAACGAGATGAGCAGAGCAGGAGACTGTGGGCAGGAAGGCAGGATGGGAAGGGAGGACGGGAAAAGAGGCAGACAGGCGGGGTGGGCAGTGGGGGTGGTGGAGGGCATGGGGAAGTCGATTTCTTGGTGCCCTGTGCTGGGTCAAATGTTGCTGCTGGCCACTGGTAAAGCCACACTTGGTGGAATGCCCCAAACCCTTCGCCTCTGGTTGCACCCCCTCCCCAAGTGGTGGGGACATCTGGTTACCAGCCACCCTCTGCCCTGGGGACCAGGGAAGGAAAAGGACCTCGCCTGGGAAAGCTGCCAGCTTTGGTGGATTTGCAGGCGGGTGCAGGCCAGAAGTTGGGCTGGGCTGGGCTCTGCAGCTCTGCCCTGCAGGTTTCTGGGTCTGGTCTTCAGAGTTGGGGACTGGGGTGTGCCCGGAAACACTCGGGCCCTTTCTCCTTGTGAGGAGTCTAAAGTGGGTTCTGGTGAGAGATGGGCAGGTCTGGGTGGGTTTGGGGGTGGTCATGGGCTCTTGGGTCTTGTGGCGTTCAGGACACCTCCCCTCAAGAAGGTATAGTGACAAGAGCATGACCCACAGTTCTGTAAACCAGCCATTGTTCCTGGTTGAGGAGCCCCTGAGAATGGCACCTGTGGGGCAAGTGGAGCCAGGCCAGGCAGCCGGGGAGAGGGGTGAGGGTAGAGTCTGATGCCTGCCCTTCCCCTTTCTGTTCTTTTCTCTGCTCTTGCATTCTCCCGTTTCCAGTTCCCTCTCTTCAAGTGCCCCTACTAGGGGGTCCACCCAAGCCTGACCCCCCAGACAGCCCGCCAAGGGGTGGGCAGACACAGGGCACGGTGCTGCCCCCGCAACATCAATTCTTTACACCATCCCTTCCTGCTAGCTGCAGTCAGCCTCAGCTCCCTTTGCAGTTGGCTCCTAACCCTCACAGGGCATTGGGGGTGGGATGCAGCCATTTGCTGTCCTTGCATGATGCAGTCTTCTTCCTCCTTCTTTCAGAGCTCACCAGTGCACTGTTTCCTCTCCACCATGCAAAAGCAATGCCCTAGAAATGTACGGTCAAAGGGCCACACATCCCACACTCCTTATGTTTTGAGGTGTGAGGAGGGTGTTACTGGTGATTCTGTGTCTTGATCCAAAGGCATTAAATTCCAGTGGTGAGTTTTAAGGTGCTGGCAGGCTGCCACCAGGGAGATCTTAGCACATTGCTTCAATGAAGACAGTTATCATGGATCCCCCCGGTACCCCATACTGGGCCTGGCATAAGGCGGGAGCTCAGTTATCTGCTGAATGAATGGATGCAGGGTCTCAGCTGGTGGGTAAACTCCTCAGAGCCAAATGCCACTGCTGCTGTTCCAGCTATAACCAAGTGAACTAAGCAGGTGCGTGCCCAGCAGGTGGGGGCACCTGCTGGACCATAGTTTGCTCCAGCATAGTTTGGCCCTATCTGGCATCCTTCTGGAGGCCCCTCGAGGTGAAGTGGAAGGTGCTTTGCTGTCAGACACACCTGGGTCTCCCTGCTCTGGGGCCTGGGGTGAGTGGCTCCCTCACTCTGAGCCCGTTCGCTCGTCTGAGAAGTTGAGAGGCACTGTGGGGATCAAGCTCAACAGTGTAGGTAGAACACCGTGCCCAGAGCGCGGCACATAGTAGGTGCTTAACCAATGGTGGTAGGGCTTTGTTAGAAGGGATCTTGGGTGAATGATGGGGCTGCACCTGGCCTGTTAACTCACCTGGCCATTGCGCAGAATTCCTGATGGGCTCAGGGATTTGCCTCATTTCCTTCTGTTTCATGCCGCAGGTGGCCTCCTTCAGCAGCAAGTACCACCAGTGAGTGGTGTGTCCAAGACGGAACAAATGGCCCTGCTTCTAGAAAGTGTGTTCTCTCCAGCTGGCCTGACTCTAGGCGAGGTTAGGTGCCCTTCCCCCTGTGGGACCTGTACCCGCAGTCCCTCGGGGATTCTGCTGCCCAGGGGAAGGACTGGATCTTCTTGTTCCATTGTGTCCCCAGAATCCAGCCCTCTGCCTGGTACCGAGTAGACGCTCAGCAAACACTTGCGAAAGAACAGGGGGCTTCAGCTCTGGGTCAGTTGACATCCGCACGGTCCTACTTGAGTCACAGATTTGCCACAGCATCCCCAAACCTTCCTCCATTCTACTTTTCTATCCATAGAGTCAAATTCCCTGCAATAAACAAAATGCTCCCTTAGTCCCCAGGATGGGCTTGTTTGTCATTTTTCTACGTCGAAAATAATGTGTACTTAATGTGAAAAAATATGTGACTGTTATAGGAAAAAAACCTCAGAGAAGCCAAAATAAGAAAATGGCAAACATCCATATTTTCATCACCCAGAGATAATTGCTATTAGCAGCCAGGTGGGTGGCCTTCAGCTCTCTGCGGCTGAGTGTACGTGTGTGTATGGACGTGTATTTATGCGTGCGTGTTCTCAACCTGCGTCTTCACTCATCACCGTTTATGAACATCTTTCTGTGTCAGGAAATAGTCGTCTCTTTACGGAGGTCACTGATTGGTGCTGCTGGCTGAAGCCGCCCCTCCCTCCCAGCCTTATTTATTTGAATGCCTTTAAGAGGAACACTGGCTTCCTGGTTCTCTGCAATCCCCACCCCTCCCTATTGTCTTACACCCAGCCCACAGACAATAGCTGAAGGCATTTGAGTTTGCTGCCCCGATGAGCCACCTCATTTTAATTTTTCCGTTGTATGGGTGCACCAGAATTTACTGAGTTAGACTGTTTTTGCAGGACATTTAGGTGGTTTGTAACCTTGGCTAATGGAGGCAGTGGGTTGTAACTCTTTTTGAAGTAGATTTTCTGAGTGTAGATAAGAGGAGCATTTGAGGAAAAGATGGCTAGATGGCCACACCAGGATTCAGCATTCTGATGACACTTAATAGTGTGCCCTAGGTCACTCTCCCCTCTTCCCTGGTCTCCCACAACCACCCTTAGCCTGAGTCAGAGAGAGACTTGAACACGCTGGCTTGAGGCCAGAGCACAAAGTGTGGGATCCTGGAGTCCCTCTGGGTGACGGTTCTGCTCCTTGGGAACCTCTGAGAGGTGAGTGTGGAGTTCCGTCAATATTGGAATTCAGACAGCAGGCAGTGGAAACGCGTGTGAAATGAGACACAGCGCCTGTTTACGAGGGGCTCCTAGCCTGTGCGGGGACGAGACAAGGAAGCCAATAATAGTAGACCAGTCTGTACAGGATGCTGGAGGAGCTGGCATCGGGCTGGCTGTGAAGAACACACTGATGAAGACGGTGGTGGGAGAAAGGGACAGACAGAGGACGAGATCGTGTGGCTTGTGTTGGGGACTTCGAGTGGCTCCAGATGGCTGGAGTGAAGGACACATGTGTAGGGGTAGGGGCGACAGGGCCAGAGGTGAGGCAGGAGCCAGACGGTGAAGCTCAGGGCTTAAATGTCCCCTTTGTTTTTGTGGGAAGACTTTGAAGCCAAGGGTGGCATTCGGATCTGCAGTTTTGAAAGCTGCCCCCGGAAAGCAGTTTGGAAGATAGTCGAGAGGCAGGAGACCAGCGAAGAGCTGAGAAAGTGGTAACAGAGGCTCAGGGGGTAGAGAGGAGAGGAGAACTTCAGGAGGTTTGGTGACAGACGAGAGGTGATGGGTGCATGGAGCTAGGAGTCTGTACGGCTCCCAGATTTCCAGCCTGGGGCCCCTGTGTGAACAGTGCTGACTTTCCCCGAGCCATAAGCTGCAGGAGGAGCAGGCATGGTGGGGTCTGGGGGAGAAGATGATGATTAATCGGAGGTTCAAGGGTCTTATGACAGAAGGAAGAGGAGGCGTTCAGAAGACAGTTGGATACCTGGGTCTAGACCGCTGCTGTCCAATAGAACTTTCCGCAATTATGTAACCTTCTGCCAGCTGTGCTGTCCAAGACGTTAGCCACTTAAAATGTGCTTATGTAGCTGAGAACTGAATCTTTCATTTTGTCTAATTTGACTTGCCCTGTACGTGGTCTAGTGGCCACTGTTTTGGAGAGCGCAGGCCTAGAGCTTGGCCACCAAGCCAGGGTGGGGACAAGGATCGAGGAGACGTTGATTGAAACCCTCACGTAGAAAATGACAAGAGGAAAGAGTGTTTGGAGTGAGAGGAGCTGAGAGCCGAGGACAGAGCCTGGAAAACACCTGTCTGTCAGGGGGAGATCAAGAAGGATAAACACTGGGGGGACCGGATGGGCCCGAGTTGAAGTGGGAGAGGTGGGCGGTCTTCATCAGCAGGTGCCCCACAGCACGCACAGAATATGGGGCAGCAAGTGCTGGGTGTCAGGAGGGCCATCGGCGACCTTAGCCAGAGCCGTCTGGGTTGGACGGGGCAGCAGGGTCCTGCATGCTGAGCTAAGTCATGTTCTTGACCTGGAAGCCGTTAGGTGTGGGACAAAGTTCCATTTTTGCCAAGCTCCCTCCAGAGATGCCTATAAAACATTGTGGTGATGTCCAGGCCCCAGAAAACCAGAGATGTTTGTACTGCTTCTGAAAGGACTGTGCAGTGGGGCACAGCCCGTGGGATTCCCAGGTTCCTTCCTCCCTCGGTCTTGGGAGTGGTCAGCCCCCGAGGGTGTCACCGCTGCGGGGAAGTGGGCAGTGGGCCAGGCCACCTGCGGAGCCGGCTCACCGCAGGAGCTGTCAGTAGCTCTTCTCTCTCACACGGTTCTCAAAGCGGGGGCAGGCCTGCCGCTCCTGCTCGCCTGCCGGAGGCCTTACAGCTGGGAGGTGATCTAAGGACAGTGCTCTAGTCAAGGAAATCTTTGTTTGCACTGGGACAGAATCGTAACTGTGGAGGCTGCGCTGGCCAGGTGCCCCCGCAGGCCTGCCGCCTGCAGCCCACGTGGTCTCCTTGTCTGCAGGGCCTGGGCGGAAACTTAGGGTGCATCTACTTTCCTCTCCAGGTGAGCCTTTCCTAGTCTAGGCACAGTTAGTTGTCCCAGAAAGGGATGGAGATGTTTCAGGATGGGGAGAACTCTTGGCCTCTGTTTCCTTCACTCTTTTGTCTCCAGCCAGACCTCGCTCCTATCCAGGGAAAAGGAAGCCCTTGCTCATTAACTAGCAAGTAGCCCTGGAAGACCCCATCTCCATCTCCGGCCTTAGGCTTTGGAGGTAACCAAATAAACCCCTAAACCTTAAAAAAT
Source organism: Tapirus indicus (assembly GCA_031878705.1). Lineage (NCBI taxonomy): Eukaryota > Metazoa > Chordata > Mammalia > Perissodactyla > Tapiridae > Tapirus > Tapirus indicus. Next base: position 57,195,048 of record CM062932.1, read on the forward strand.
AAACCCTCCTCCTCTAAACCAGAGAGAAGCTTCTTGGAAAAAGGAAAAGAGGGAGATCAGGAGAGTGGGATGGGTGTCAGGACACCCACATCTCTTGGGAAAGGCACCGCTCATCTCCAGTTGACTGGAGTTCCTTTAATAAGGGATCCCCATCCTCCCACTGCTGCTTCCTCTACAAGGTTGAGGGGAAGCAGGGGAGGGTTCGAGATCAGCCGGGGCTGTCCCATTATAGAAGGGAAAATTAGATACTAACTGGGCTTCTGGAATTGGTGAACAAACGTCATTTATCAACTGGAAGTCACCCTGCCTCCCTCTTGCCCATTGCCAGAGGAGCTGGTAAGTGGAAAATTCGTGTAATGAATGGCTTCTGGGGAAGGCAAGCAGATGTCATGTGTTAGAAAATCCTGATGGTTGTCAGGGCAAGAGGGACACCCCTACATGGCTCTTTCTCCTTTCTGGGCACCCCAAGAGCTGAATACAGGGGACCTCCTGCAGCAACTGGAGAGCTCTGAGCTTCTCAACAGAATTCCGCCAGATGTCGTAGCAGAGAGACAGTCCCGGGGCTTCCTCTCTGGTTGAGAGGATACTGGGGAGGGGAAGGTGGCAGGAACAGATGTGCGGAAGGGGTGGTGGAGGGATGGTTGGTGCTGTATTGAAACAGGGAGTGATTGGATGCTGAGCTAAATTGCATTCTTGACTTAGAGGCCATTAGATGTGGGAGAAAGTGCTATCTTATGCCAGGCTTCCCCAGGAGATGCATGTAAAATTTTGGGGTGATGTCTAGGCCCTAGAAAAGCCAGACAAAGATATTTGTCTTGGGTGGATTGAGGTCTGGGACACAGCCAGGGCTCCTGGAAAGCATCAAATGCAGGCAAACGGTAGAAAGGAGACGAGACCTTCAGGAGGTATTAAGGAGTGTTGGTGACTGATTCAATGTGGCGGATGTGTGAGAGGAAGGAGTCTAAACGACTACCAGATTTCTGGCCTGCTGTTTGTTCATAGTTCCTACTTCCTCCCCCATTGACTTCGTTTTAATAGGCCAGAGCTGTCCAATAGCGCTGTCTGCAATTATTGAAACTTTCTGTTCTGCGCAGTCCAATACGGTAGCTACCAGCTACATGTAGCTATTGAGCTCTTGGAATGTGGCTAGCGTGCCTGAGGAACTGAATTTTGAATTTTATTTAATTTTAATTCATTTAAAATGAGATAGTCGTATGTGGCTAGTGGCCACAGCACTGGACAGCACAGGTCTAGGGTGCTACCCACTTACCATTTTGATTCGACACTTGCCTTTCTGTCATGAGCTGTAATTGGGGACACGTCTGTCTCCTTCGTTGGATGGTCATCTTCCAATCCAGGGAGATCCTGGGCTTCTCACCTCTAGAACAGCTGGTCACTCGATGGGGATTCAGGAAAAGGGAAAATCATGTTTATAAAATGCTTTGGTCAAATGGTACTGGGCTGGGTGTGGCATCAGATAAAATGCAAACATGTGGAGCCTGAGCTCTGGGAATTTACTGTCAGAACGCAGACATGACAACATGGAGGTGGGAGGGAGCCAAAAAATAACTGGGACAACTCACTGGGACTGATTTTAAACAGACATAAGGAAACTTGAACGTGTGTATGAATATTATCTCCTTAAAGGATTCACCCCAGGTCCGTGTGAGGTCTGAGAAGGGATAAAAATTATTAACGAGGAAGTGTTCTCAGACTTCCTGCGCTCCTCCAGATCCTGTAATTGGCCCAATTCTCCCTTTCAGCCCCCACCTCCTGTAAAGGGGGATTCGTCTTTGTTGGGGCAGGTGAAGCTGGAGGTAGATGGGGAGGATGAGGAGAGGGACTCTGAAGAGCTGAAGATTCTGAGGGACGTGGGGGAGAAAAAAGATGTTCTTGGAATTTGGCAAATGAATTTCTTCACTGGGTTTGGGAAAGGCAAGTCCAGAACTTGAGTCATGTTGGAATTGACCCCAGATGCCTTGACCACAAGGCAGCCTGGAGACTGGACCATGCGGGTCCGGGTTCATGCTGGTTATAGGCCACTGGCCCAGAAGCCCTGGGGGCTGCTTCCCGGACCTGCCTGCACTATGTGCAGCACATTCTTCTGAGTCACCTTACTGGGGGCAAAACCTCACCCTTTGTAGGGGACTTCGTTTCACTGGGAATCACTAAAAGTGACCTGGAGCCAAGTTTGGTTAGAAGTTGGGCAATACTGTTTTTGCCCAAAAGTGACTAAAATGATGATAATCTCATTACGCTGGCTTTACTGTGGGACTTGGTAAAATGGTTCTGAAGAAATGTTCGAAGAAGGAAAGATTTCAATCTGGGTTTGTTTTGGCTCCAAAGAAGAAGTTCTTGAGGAGAACTGCTAGCCCCTGTGGCCCTCAGTCTGTCAGCCTGGCGTCAGCAACTCTTTGCTGGGCCATCACATGTCCCCACCCTCACTGACATCATCACCCCTAAACCGGCTGCATCCTGGTCTGCATCTCTTCTGATCGAGGTACAGAAAACCCTTCTTCCAGATTAGGAAGAGACATACCAACAATCAAAATGGTGCTTCCATTGGGGGTTGAGCATGGATTCTCAATGGGGGTGGGGGGGTGCCTCCCAGGGCACATGTAGCGAAGTCTGGAGACACTTTTAGTTGTCACTACTGGGGATGGGGGTGTGCTAATGGAATCTAGTGAGTGGAGTCCAGGGATGCTGCTAAATATCCTACAATGCAGAGGATGGCCCCACAACAGAGTGAGCCAGCCCCGAATGTCAATCGTGCTGAGGTTGAGACCCCTTGGGCACAAAAGGATCCAAGGTGGCTCTTTTATTTCCCTTTGTGGTCATTTTCCAACTTTTCCAAAATGAATATATACTTTGGATTCAGAAAAAAAAAAATGTTTGAAGAAGGGAAAAACCTCTTTTCCTTTCAAGTGAGACAAGCTTGGCACTTAAAAAAAAAAAAAAAGAGTAATTATTAAGGCGCCAAGAAAAAACAGAGGAAATACAGAAATAGGGAAATATATTTAGAGAATTCAGTTTGACAAATATTTGTGGAGCAGCAGTCAGGTTCAGCGTGCTGCAGGATGCTTGGCTGCTCCAAGGTGAACAAGACAATGTCCCAGGCCCAGAGGAGGTCACGGTCTGTGTGCTGAGTCTTACAGGCCCAGCACAACTCTCTGCAGTACAGGACAATGTGAAAAACAGCATTTAAAAAGAGGAGGGGTTAGTTTTTGCCAGTTGAGGGCTCGGGGGAAGCTTCAGGAAGAATATGAGGCACTTGAGTTGGGTCTTGAAGACCCAGTAGGATTTTGATGTAATCTGAGGGCAGCCTGTCCAAGTTCAAACCCAGCCCTCCGCCCCCCATCCCCGCCACCGCCACCGCCAACTTAAAAGTTGGGCAGTCTTAGGTTAATCAACTTCTCTACATGTCTGTTTTCTCACTTGGAAATTTGGGATCATAATGAATGAGTATCGTCTCCTTAAAGGATTCACTGCAGGTCCATCCAAGGCCTGTGACAGGGTGAAAATTGCTGATGAGGAAGTATTCTCAGACCTAACCCTTACTTACAGGGCTGTAAGGATTAATTGAAGTGATGCGTGGATGCCCAGCACAGCACCTGGTGCAGTTGTTGGTCCTGTTAGCCTGGTTATTAGTAGAAGAGAGGAGGAGAAAAGGGTGCTCCTGGCCAGAGGAGAAGGAAGCCAGCAGGTGGACAGATGCCAGGAGTTTGGGGGGCATGGCTGGAACCTGCTACTCAAAGTGTGGTCCTTGGATCAGCAGCACTGGCAGCTCTTGGGGCTCTTTGAAGAGGCAGACGCTCAAGGCCCTGGCCCAGACCTGCTGAATCAGAACCTGCATTTTAACAAGAATTCACAGGTGATATGTGTGCACATTAAAGTTTGAGTAGCAGGGAGCTTGAACACACGTTAAGGGGTGCTGTGCAATGCAGCTGAAGAGTTGGGGCAGACGGGAGAGTCATGCACACCCTGCCATAGAGCCTGGAGAAATGATAGATAGATAGATAGATAGGTAATTTACATATGTATTTTATAAATGAACATATACACACTTTTGTTAGCAAGTGGAGGAGAAGTAGTAGAGATTTTGAGTGGGGGGCTGGTCCAAGCATTCTCTTGGTCTTTGGGAAGGTCTCTGGGCCCTGACTCTTGGGAGAGATGGTTGGTTGGTAGAGAACTTGGAGGTGGGGGCCCAGCTAATCCACTGGAATGGATGGGGTGAGGGGTCAGGCAGAGAATTGAAGGCCCGGCGGAGGTGTGGGGGACAGGGAAGGAGGGGATCCCCGAGGAGGCCAGCCTTCCTGGCTTGGAGTCTCACCGGGTCTCCGAGGATCTATCGGAGACCCTGGGGCTCCTGCCTTTTCTGTCCCGGGGCTCTGGTCCCTGCATCTTCTGCACCCCTCAGGTTCATGACTTGGTGCGGGGACTCCCACAAGGAGGGCTATGGGAGCACTCTCTCTTCAGAGCTGTAACAGCGAGCCCACTAACACGCAGAGGAGAGAACAAAGCCCAAAGTCCACCCAATGGAGAGGGTCATGCCCTCCCCAGCTACAAGGCCTCTGAGCAACGGGGTGTTTGAAGGAAGTCCGTGTCTTCCCAAGACATGTGAAAGGAGCATTCATCTGGGTAGATAATTGCTGACAAAAAAAGAAATCCATCTCAGTGTTTTTGTTTTCCTTAGACATAAAAGAGGAATTAAAAAAAAATCAGATGTAGGCCCTTTGAGATTGTTCTCCTTGCTTTTTCTATTTGTCTCTCAGTAACCACCTGGATCCCACCCCTAACCTGGCTGTGAGGGGTAGGTGGTCCTTATTCCTGACGGGCCTCGGTTTCCCACTGTGTGGTTGAGAGGGTTGACTTGGGTCCTCACAGGTCCTTTGAGGTGTTAGGTTGTGTGTTTGGTGAACAGAGATGGGTTGGAATTGACCACAGTCGCCCCTCCCACAGCTGGGAGTTTTCCCAGCCCACCAGAAACAACCGAGGCACGCGTGAATTCTGATCCACACACATGTAAAACCCAACTCCCCAAGTTAGCGGGGCCGTACCTCTAAGGGTGAAAACTAGTGGGATGTTTTGCCTATGTTAAGCCCATGCATTGCCCCCTCATGGGCTCACTGGGAACCTCCAATGGACATCTCTTTCTAGAAGGACTATCTCAATCCTGGATGAGGAAGGTTCTGTCCAGAGCTTTTGCCGAGAGCACCATGAGTGAGAGACATGAGTTGGCCTCAGTGAATGATGAACACCCTCTGGGGCTGAGCCCCACACCGTCCCTCAGTTAGATGCTCGAGGACCCTCACTGGCGAGCCCCCTGGTGGCTGGAGAGTGACTCATAGCCACCTGCCTACCCACCAGCCCCCAGAGTGCAGGGCTGGGGCAGAGTCATTGGACAGTGATCACGCAAATTAATTTGGGATTTTGTTCATTGTCCTAACACGGCCGATAAACGATCATCTGTGGAGCCCAGTGGCTGAGGGGTCTCCTTCCTGAGGCGTGGTGGGCTCAGGCAGCACCAGGCTCTGTAGCATCAGGCGGCTTGGTGCTCCCACGCCAGCTGGGCGGGCTCAGGCTCCAGGAACAGAGTGTGAACGCGCCTGAGGGTGTGTGAGTGCATGAGATTGTGAGCGTGTGTGTGAGTGTGCATGTGAGCACATTGAGAGTGTGTGCGTGTGCATGCATGTGTGGGTGTGAGAGAGTACGTGAGTTGTGAGTGTGTATGTTGAGCGTGGGCATGCATGAATGAATATGAGGGTAGGCGAGTGCGCACATGAATTATGTGTGTGCACAGGAGTACACGTGAGTGTGTTCGTGCACATGTGCATGGTGTGCAAGTGTGAGTGTGTGTGTATAACTGTACCAAGAGTGTGCTGAGTGTGTGAATGCATTGCATCTTAATGGAAGTGTGTTGGAGTATGAGATTATGTGAGTGTGTCGAGTGTGTGCATGTGCGTGAGAATGTGTATGTGTGAGAGTGGGTGTGTGCATGTGAGTGTGTGCACTGAGGTTTATGTGTGAGTGCCAATGAGTGTGTTGAGATTGTGCAAGTGTGCATGTATGAGAATATGTGAGTATATGTGTGTGTTTGTGGGAGTGTTTGAGCATGAGAGAGTGTGTGTGGTTGCCCTTCCAGAAGGTTCTGTGACCAAACCGTCTCGGTTTTGTGGGTCTGGGGAGCACCTTTGCCTCTCTGCCATTTCTCTGCGGAGCCCCTCCTGACCAGTGTCCTTCCCATGTGTCTTTCCCAGCAGGGCACGGCGGAAGATGGGCTCCTGCAGACTGGGACTCACGCTGGCATGCTGCCTGCTGCTGGCCTTGGCCTGTGGCCTGGTGCTGGGCCGTGTGCCACATGGCCAGCAGGAACAGCAGGAGCAGGAGGGGACCAGGGAGTCACTACTGGACCATGCTGAGAGGTGAGGCTGTGAAGGTGTGGATGCAGGAGGGGTCCAGGGCACCCCAGGGGGCTCCTTCACAGCTAGATGTGAAGGAGCAATAGCTGAGACTGAGGGCTGGTTGGTCCTTGTGGAGGCTGGTCCTGGAGGACAGACGAGCCATTTCTCCTTGCAGTGACCCGGGTGGCTTATCTGAAACTGAGGACAATAACAGCCTCATTCCAAGCCCAGAGGAATGTGGGTCTGTGTGAGGTTTTGCAGCCACGTCCTTAAATAAAGAGCACACCAAAACCCCAACTCCAGCCCTCAGTTCTTCTTTCCATTCCTGCTTTGTCCTTTGAGAATATCTGCTAGAGTTCTAAGTACCCCCTGGAAGTAGGAGGCAGGGACAATGCTGGACCAAGACTGGTCCCCATGACCCTGACCATCTGATCAAGTTACAAGATGGTGGAGGATTGCTGAAGACTGGCAAGAGAAGTGGTGGCTCTCCTTGAAAAGTTATCAAGTTCTTCTGAACGGCATTGTCTTCATATCTATGACCTTCAGTGACTTTAGGCTATTTGGGACATTTTGTAGGGATGCACAAAATGCTTAGGATTACTCATGGAACTGTCAAATAACAAACTAGGCGATAGCCCGATGCTTTGAGTTTCTTCATTATTTTGAGCTTTGGGCTGACTTGATACCCAAGGCTTCAGGCTAACTTAGAGTACCTGGTATTGCATAGGATTTGGAGCAAAATAACATCACTATTTTTCTTCTCTTTCTCCTCCTCCTCCTTCTTTTCATTCAACAAACTTTGATTGAGTGCCTATTATTGGTCTGACCATCCACTAGGCAATGGGGACACACACATGAATGACACAGTCGGTGGCCTCCAGGAGCTCTGAGCCTTTCAGGGCAAACACACATGACCCAGTGCAGTGAGGTAGGCTCTGCAGGACAGGTGCGCCCCCAACACCGGGGGGTGGGATTGGGTGGGACTGGGGAAGACTAAGCGGAGGAGTGACTGGGTCTTGAAGGATGCCAGGTGCAGAAGAAGGGGAAAGCCACCCGGCAACCAGGACAATGTGTGCAAAGGCGTGGCTGTGCCAGTGTCTGGCACCGTAAGGACTAGTGGGTTTGGGGTAGTGGGAATGGTGCCGGAGGGTGGAGCAAGGGAGGGGAGATGAGCCTGGTGGGGAAGGGTCTCTTCTGAACTTAATCCTCAGGAGCAGTCAGGGAGGGTTATCATGGAGGGAATAGGAGATCATGGAGAGGTTTAAATATCACAGCGTTCTAGAACACTGGAGGGAAGCAGGGAAGAGGATTGGTGTGGGGAGAGATGAATTCCAGGAGAGCAGTGATAAGGGTAGTGGTCCTCCAGAGATGAGGAGGGCTGAGGGCCCAGGTTCTGGAAGGTACTTTGGTGTGTGGGGGGGCCTGACTCCTCAGGACTCCGTGATCCTCAGAATGTCATGGTGAGGCCAGAGAAACATCTAGAACGAGGCTAAAAGTTCCATTCTGGGCAACTGATGATGATTCTAAGGAGAGGGTTTGGAAAGAGAAGTGTCAGGGGCTAAGTGACAGGCCATCAACTTTGGACACGTCACATTTGCAGGGCTTGTTGAATCTCTAGATGGAGACTTCTGGCCAGAGGTGGGGGCAGGGATCCATCTGGGAGTTCAGGGCTTGTGAGTGGCTGAATTTAGGGCATATAGATCCACTTCCACGTTATCTGGGGTTTAAAAGCAGGAGCGGGGTCAGATGAGGAGCTGGCCCATTGAGAGGGACGGTGCCGCCCCCAAGATAGTCCTGTCATAGCCCTAGAGCCCGGGTGCGAAGAGCCACAAGCCAGAGAGCATGGTGTAATGCAGCGCGACGCCGCGAGGTGGTAGCATGGGGCTGTGGCTGTCCACCCCGCCCGGGAGCCAGTCTTCAAATGTCAGGTTGTAGACATCAGAATTAAGCCTCCAGCTGCTGCAGGAATCCCGAAGGTCTAGTTGAGCCCTTTCATTTTCAAATGAGTCAGCTTAATAGAGCGTCTTCCAGAGTCATAGGTGAGTGAAGGCGATGGCCAGTCAGAGCATTGTCACATGTCATCTGAAGACGTCCTAGAGGGGCAGATTTCTCCAAAGCAGCCTCTGTCTTGCAAAGCCTTCAAATTATTGCTGTTTTTGTTATTATTGTTTCCATTACTGCGAATTGCTGTTAACAGAGGACAGGAGGCTCTTTCAGAAATTTCGTGTAGGGTCCCAGAATTCACCAAGAGCCCATGTGGTCTCTGTTGAGGGAAAGTTAACACATAGCCTCATGCATCCGGGCGGGAGAGAAGGCAGGTCAGGTACATCAGACCCTCCAGCAGCAGAAGAGGGATGAGCTCGTGGCTTTCACTGCGATGTCTTTATCCCCTTAGGGCTGAAGAAAAACGGGAAAAATACAGCCCCAGGCAGGGCGAGGAGCCCGCCGCCTCCGGGTGCTTTCGCTGCTGCGACCCTGGTACCCCTGTGTACCAGGCTGTCCCGGTGCCGCAGATCAACATCACCATCTTGAAAGGTCAGGCTGTGGCAAAGAGGAGCAAAGGGGACCTTCCCCTGGGGGGCTGCTCTGTCCTGTTGGAGGGCGAAGGTGGAGTCGTTAGGGTGGACAAGGCAGAATGTCTCCCTCGGGCGGGGAGCAGAGGCAGGCTGTCATCTAGAGGGGGGAGGAGGAAATTCCATTTCTGAGGATCTGGCCCCTTTCTGAGAGGAGAGATGGGATAGGTGCCCTCAGCCCAAGACAGGAGAAGGAGCCTGAGGGCAGCTCGGGGTCTCAGCCCCACCTGCACTCACACTGCCTGCCTCACATTCTCTGCTTTGAGGCTTGGCACCGCCCCCCCCCCCCCCCCCCCCGGCCCGCTTTCTGAAATACCATCGCATGCACGCCATAGTCCGAGCGCAGCAGATAACCTTGCACGGCCCTGCAAAATCTGACTGGGAAGATTGCCGGGCCAAGCCCGACATCTGCAGTTCATTTGCTCTGAGTGAGCCATGGGCCTGGCCACAGCGCCTGTTGCTTTTGGACAAACCCATATGTTCTCTTTTCTTTGCCAGGATTTTCCAGAAGCAAAATAAAAATTATTGCTTCTGGATGAATATAGAAGGATCGTTGAGGTTGGGTCTTCTTGCTTGACGCCACGTGTTTTCCTGCCCTTTTTAGGTGAGAAGGGTGACCGAGGAGATCGAGGCCTGCAAGGGAAGTACGGCAAACCAGGCTCCGTGGGTGCCAGGGGCCACGTGGGACCCAAAGGGCAGAAGGGTTCCATGGGGGCCCCTGGGGACCGGTGCAAGAACCACTACGCTGCCTTCTCGGTGGGCCGGAAGAAGCCCCTGCACAGCAATGACTACTACCAGACAGTGATCTTTGACACGGAGTTCGTGAACCTCTACGGCCACTTCAACATGTTCACTGGCAAGTTCTACTGCTACGTGCCCGGCATCTACTTCTTCAGCCTCAACGTGCACACCTGGAACCAGAAGGAGACGTACCTGCACGTCATGAAGAACGCGGAGGAGGTGGTGATCCTGTACGCCCAGGTGAGCGACCGCAGCATCATGCAGAGCCAGAGCCTGATGCTGGAGCTGCAGGAGCAGGACGAGGTGTGGGTGCGCCTCTTCAAGGGCGAGCGGGAGAACGCCATCTTCAGCGACGAGTTTGACACCTACATCACCTTCAGCGGCTACCTGGTCAAGCACGCGGCCGAGCCCTAGCCACCTGCTGCACCTCTGGAGGCTAACCTCCCGTTTCCCCCCGCCCCCTGCTCCCTGGACCCCCGTGGTCCAGCGCCGGGCTGACTCTGTCAGCCCTCCCCCAGTCCTGGTTCCCCCGGTCCCCACTTCCCCAGCTTTGGCATTCAACGCGACGCCCTTCACAGGAACGGGAGGCAGAAGAGGCTGTGTGGTCCCGGGCCTTGCTGGCTCTGGAGATGAAATCACCCGCGGGGGGCGCCTGCGAGAATGGCCTGGACCTCCAGCTCCCCTCTGTATGTATCCTCAAGTGACCCCCGCACACGGCTGCTGCGATGCGGCAGGGTGTCCCAGACTAAGCATCTTTGCTCCCGTTGCTGGAAGTAATTAAGCAAATTCTAAAGGTTGTGAAAGGAGCAAAGTAAACTGTGGAGGAAAGGAAGGCGTTGTTCTTTCTGCCTTTCCAGCAGTTTCGCTGGCTCCCGAGGGAGGGTTGTTTTCGCTTGAGGTTGCGTGAGGCTCTTTTTAAAAGAAGATCTAACATGGACACGGTGGCGACCGGGGAAGGGGGTCGGGGGCATGGGGACCCAGGAAACCACGTCTGGCTTAATTCTTTCAGGCCACGTGTGAACCTTCCTGGGGGACAGCTGGACTGATGTCCACGTCCTGTGGACAGCCCTATGGCTTTGCCTGAGTGTTCAACTGGTCTTTCTGAGTCACAACAGTGAGGGGGTTCGGGCTGGGGAAGCATATGGCAGCTCCCCAGAGGGACAGCCAAGCCCTGGGCCTTGGTCTCTGGGCTGGGAGAAGCAGCCTGCTCGCTGGAACCCACGGGGTCCTGACAGCAGCTGGGGACCTCAGGGGCCTGCAAACGTTTCTATGAGGTGCAAAGCTTGGTACAACCAAGGCAGAGCTGTACACCCCACACGGCTCTGCTCTGCTCCTCCACACCACCCCTGAGCGCTGGGCAGGACCGCCATGCCTGTCCTGCTGGCGTTGGCTTTCCAGATGTCCCTCCCCTCAGATGGGTCAGCCGTGGAAGACGCCGGGGCCTTTGCTTCTGCAGCAGCTGTCATAGTTACCTAACATTTTCTATAAAACCTCCTCACACACCATCTCAGAGTCCTGTTTCCCAAAGGGTTCAGCCTCAGCACCCTCCAGCACCTTCCCCCGGACCTCTTTGACCAGCAGTTTAACCCAATGTGGGAGGGGCTTTCTCTGGGCCCCAGAGTAGGGGAGAGTTGGAAGGGGCTGGAAGTTTCCCCCTCTGCCTGTCTCTGGAGCTCCCTCGGGGCTCGGTCCCTGAGGCCAGGAGAGAAGACATGTCCCCACCCCTGGGGTCAGAACCCTCTCTCTGAGCAGGCTGTTGCCTGGAATTGGTGCTCTGGCCTGTGGCTGGCTTTGTTGGGCAGGCCTTCCCCACCTCATTCTACAGTAAGGCCCAGACCCAGGGTCACTCTTACTACCTGTTTGGGCTCCTAAGCCCCTATGGGAGCCTTCCTTCCCACCACCTGGTGACCCTTGATCTTGACCCATCCCTCTGCCCTCCCTGGGCCTGGCCATGCAGTCCGGGTTCCATACATCCCTCCCTCTGAAGGACTTCTGCTGGTCAGACTTTAAAAACTGTTTCCGTGGGCCTGCCGGTGAACAGGGCACCCGCCTGCTGCTTTGTGCTGTCCCAATGCTCTTTCAGAAAACATTAAACTTGAAATTGTGTGTTTCAGCATCGTGGCCTCATCAGTTTGGTCATTGAACTGAATCCTCCTCCTTTCCATCCCCATCCCCAAACCCCACCTACTGCCTTTTGGAGGCCCGGGAACCCTCAGCTTGGTATCTGGGGACATGGGTACCCAGTGGGCACAGGCTGGGCCCTGGACTGCCTCGTTCCTTATGGGAACTTGTTTCATAGACTCAGCTGGACGTGGCCACGTTGGATGCCCTGTGTTGGAGGGTTCTGCTTGTGGCAGGCAGGAGGCAGGTCTTGGATGACTGTATTTGTTTCCCGGGGCTGCCATAACAAACTACAAGCTTGTGGCTTAAAAAAACAAATGTATTCTCTCCCAGTTCTGGAGGCCGGAAGTCTGAGATCAAGGTGCCGGCAGGGCCGCTCCTCCTCCGGAGTCTATAGGGCAGGATCCCTCCTCACTTCTTCCCTCTTCTGGTGGCCTCAGGCATCCCATGGTTTGTGGCTGCGTCACTCCAAACTCTGCCTGTCTCTGTCTTCCCTGGCCTTCTTTCCTGTGTTTCTCAAATCTCCCTCTCCTTCCTCTTTCAAGGACACCAGTCATTGGATTTCGGACCCACCCTAAATCCTGGATGATCTTCTCTTGAGATCTTTAACTTAATCACATCTGCAAAGATCTTATTTCCAAATAAGGTCACATTCACAGGTATCAGGGGTTGGGACTTAGACATCTAGGGGACAAAATTCAACCCACTACAATGACCTGCAGGCTTGAATACACCCACCAACAGCCCGCCTTTATGCCCTAGTGGTGAAGAGCAAACTTTTCTTCTTCGTTGCTTGCCAACTGGCGGCCAGAGCCCTCGTCCAACTGCCAGCAGGCAGTGCAGAAGCTGCCTTGCTCCCTCTGGTGCCAGCACTCTGGCAAACAGCTGATGTCTTTCCTTTGCCTGGTTCTGGGGTGGGACCGTGCAGTCACGCTCAGCCTTGGGCTGGGGCCAGATGGGGGAATGCAGACACTGCAATCCCGCTCTCTGCAGGACGAAGAGCAGGCCTCCACCTCCACAGAGCTGAGGCCGCTCGGCAGAGGATGTGTTTCCATGAAGCTGGGAGCAGGGGCTGAGTGTGTTTCCCAAGGGTGCATGGAAAGAATTGTTACTGCCCAAAGGGGGGTTCGTCTTCCTGCCACAAGACACGCCCATAGTCAAGAGGCAAGGAGGTAGGAGAGAAAGGGCTTTTTATTACAGCTTGCTAGCAAGGGGGAAGATGGCTGACTAATGTCCAAAAGAACCATCTTACAGAACAAAGACTGCAGGCCAGTTACATAGAGGGGCTGGTCTCTGGGTTGGGGAGGCATCTGGGTGGGGGCAGACATCTGATCTCAGTTCCTGATAATATTTTGTTTTACTGGATATGCATCAGAGACTGGAGCAACGCCCTATACCCAGATCTTTCAGTTTTCATTGGTGATGGCTGTCAGCATAGACTCTCTGCCGGGGGGCGGGGGGGGGGGCGTCACATTCCTACGGAACTCAAGAGAACAAAGTTATCAACTGATAGCAGCCGGGAGGGGCCATAATATCTACAAAGCATGTGTGGGTTAGTCAGAGGTCACTCAAAGTTACAACATGGTTTCTTTTCTACAATATGGTTTCCCTCATGTCAACCTTGTGTTGAGCCAGTATCAGAGTGAGTCAGCTTCATCCAGGTGCCCACTGCCCACCCTTTCTCCAGGGACAGTCACGTGGAGCATGTAACACCTGTCCCACTGCCAGCCAAGCTAACATGGGCGAGGAGGCAGCATTTGCTCCAGAGTCCACTCAATGCCCTTTTTGATGTCCTTCACTCTGAGTTCTCCCCACACCTTGTCCCTCCCATCCCCATTCTTCCACTCCCCTCCTGCTGGCATTTCTGCTCTGCTCACTCTCCAAATATTTACCCTGTTCCTGTGTTGTGGTAGCCCATGTGCTAGGCACTGGGGGAATAATAACAAATAAGGTAGGGTACTTGCCTTCCAGTGGACTTTTCCAGGATTTTAACTGCAGTGTGACATGGAGGCCATGCCATCCGTGAATGGATCTCAAAAGAACTGCAAGCTTGGCACCTAGTTACATGCTCGACCTGACTCCCTCCCCAAGCAGTTTATTTTACATAGGCTCCTTTCCCCATGTTCTGACCCCAGCTAGTAAGGAATTGGTTAACCATCCCTGGAAAAGACTTGAAAAATTCAGTTGCAACACAAATATTAGTGTTTTAGCAAAAGGACTTAGAAATGGCTGATGACTCAGCCAAAGGAAAGAATTGCTTATGTTAGGACTTTCAGGAGTCTTTGTAGCCAGAGGTGGGAGCAGTGAGGACGGCACTCCCATCCTACAGAGTTATAGTGCGTGTGTGTGTGTACACGTCTATGCTCAGGGATAATTTTCTGTAGGGTTCACTATGGAGACAAAATGGCATGATGGAAAGCTGGTTTTATTGGGCCACAGTAACTGGGATAAAATGAAACTTTCTTGCTCGGATCATGAAAAAACCAGGACATCACAGAAAATAATAAATAAAACAAGATGCTTTCACATGCAAAAGAGTGGAACTGCACCCCTACCTCACACCATATACAAGATTAACTTGAAACAGATCAAAGACCTAAATACAAGAGGTAAAACTATAAAATTCTTAGAAAAAAGCCTAGGTGTAAATCACCTTGTATTAGGCAATAGTTTCCTAGCTATGACACCCAAAGCACAAGTAACAAAAGGAAAAATAGATAAATTGGACATCATCAAAATTTAAAATTCTGTGCTTCAAAGGACACCATTAAGAAAGTGAAAAGACAACACAGAATGGAAGAAAATATTTGCAAATGATATATCTGATAAGGAACTAGTATCTAGAATATATAAAGATCTCTTGCAACTCAATAATAAAAAGACAAGTAACCCAACTAAAAATGGGCAAAAGATCTCAATAAACATTTCTCCAAAGAAGACATGCAAATGACCAATAAGCATATGAAAAGATGCTCATCATTATTAGCTACCAGGGAAATGCAAGTCAAAACCACAGTGAGATACCACTTCAGAACCAATAGTATGGCTGTCATCAGAATGACAAGTGTTGGCAAGGATGTAGAGAAATTGGAACCCTCACACACTGCTGGCAGGAATGTAAAATGATGCAGCCACAGGAAAATAGTCTGTCATTTCCTCAAAATGTTAAACATAGAGCTACAGATGACCCAGCAATTCCAATTCTAGGTGTCTACCACAAAGAAATGAAAACATATGTCTACACAAAAATTTGTAGATGAGTGTTCATAGCAGCATTATTCATAACAAACGAAAGTGGAAACAACCCAAATGTCCATCAGCTGATGAACAGATGACAAAATCTGGTACATCCATACAATGGAATAGTATTTAGCAATAAAAAGGAATGAAGTACTGATACATGCTACGACATGGATAAATCTCAAAAACCTGCCAAATGAAAGAAGCCAGTTACAAAAGACCACGTATTGTGTGATTCCATTGATGTGAAATGTCCAGAATAGGCAAATCCATAGAGACAGAAAGTAGATCAGTGGTTTCCAGGGGCTGGGAGTGGGGGGAATTTTGGGACTGGGGAGCGACTGCCAGCAGGTACAGGGTTTCTTTTTGGAGGGATGAAAATGTTCTAAAATTGATTGTAGTGGGGGCTGTGCAAGAATATACTAAGAACCATTGAATTGCACACACTGTAGATGGGAGAATTGTATAGTATGTAAATTATATCTCAATAAAGTAGTCATAAAAAACAAATGAAACACACACGAGTGCCCTGCCCTTCACTGTTGAGGTCTGGGAAGTCCCGGAGCTGCAGAGGTGTCACCTTCGGAACCAGACTTGTTATTCTGGGCTTGGCTTCGGATGGGGCCAGAGGTCAGTGAGGTGGGATGGGAGTGTCAGGGTCCGTTCTTCCAAGAGCATTGTTGAACAAGCATTTGGGAATCAACTGATGGATGAGATCACTTGAATGCAGGAGGCTGACTCAGGTGCCAAGGGAAGCATTCCAGAAGGAATGGCTAATTGAGGACCCTGCCTTTCTCTCTGAAGTCACTGCACAGCTGGAGTAGGGTTTGGAAAGGCACGGTGACCTCAAATGCCCCTACCTCAACTGGCCCTGGTAACCAGCTCCCCCTAGGGCAGATTGGAGCAAGCCCATTTCTCATTTTGCAGATGGCCTGCAAAGATGTCCACTTCAGAGATTTTCACAAATAGGATTAGAAGTCCATATTATACTCCAGATAATTTGGAGAACCCCGTGCCTAAAGATAGAGAAAATCTTCCAACAGTTCAACTGAGATGGCCACTAAGTTAGTTGTCTGTTCAATTTGAGATCTTACTTACTAAAAATATGCAACAAGTATGTATTAAATGCTTATCATGTGGGGAAAAAAACTTTACAGTAGAGTTATCACAACCAAAAATCAAATTAACTATGCTTGCTACATTTGAGGAGATAAAAGATGAGATTTAGAATTGTGGCAGAGAACTTGAAACTAACAACAATAATGAAGAATCAAATGGAAACTCTAGAAGTGAAAAATAAAACAAGTGAAATGAAGAATTCAGTGGATGAGTATACCAGCATATTATGTGGAGCTGAAGAGAAAAATCAGTGAATTAGAAGATAAATGAGAAGAAAATATCCAGAAAGAGGCATAGAGAGACAAGAGGATGAAAACTATGGAATAGAGGATATATCTGTACAGAGGAGACAATGAGAAAGCCCAACGTATGTGCAATTGGAGTTCCAGAAGGAGAAATGAGAGAAACAATGCAACAGAAACAATATTTGAAGACAAAATGGCTAAGAATGTCACCAAATTGATGAAAGTTACTAAGGCACAGATTCAAGAAACCCAGTGAATCCCAAGCAGAATAAAAAAAAGTTCACATCCATCAAGGCATATGGTAAAACCAATAAAAACCAGAGACAGAGAGACAATCTTAAAAACAGAAAAAAGGGAATTTTTTTTCTTTCAAAGGAGGAATAATAAGCCTGACAATTGACCTCTCAACAGGAGTAGAAACCAAAAGACAGTGGAATGATATACTTAAAGGGCTTAAAAAATAAAAACTGTCCATCTAAAATTCTATTCCCAATGAAAATATTAAAAAAAAAAGACATTTTCAAGCCAACAAAAATTGGGAGAATTTGTCACTGGAAAACCTGCACTAAGGGAAAGTGATCCCAGAGGGAAGGTAAGAGATGCAGGAATGATTGAGGAGCAAGAAAAATTGTAATTTGGTGGTAATTCTATATGAATATTGCCTGTATAAAAAAAAAATAATGTCTTATTTGGAAGACAATTTGGAAGTTCCTCAAAATGTTAAACATAGAGTTACCATATGACTCAGCAAGCCCACTCCCAAGTATATACCCAAGAGAAATAAAAACATGCATGCAGGGCCCACCTGGTGGCATAGTGGTTAAGTTCATGCTCCACTGCTGCAGCCTGGGGTTCGCAGGTTTGGATCCCAGGCCCAGACCTACACACTGCTCATCAAGCTGTGTTGTGGCAGGCGTCCACATAAAGTAGGGGAAGATGGGCACAGATGTTAGCTCAGGGCCAATCTTCCCCAGCAAAAAAGAGGGGAATTGGAAGCAGATGTTAGCTAAGGGCTAATCTTCCTCAAAAAAAACATGCACCCACACAAAAACTTGTACACAGGTGTTCATAGCAGCATTATTCATAATAGCAAGACAGTGAAAACAATACAAATGTCCACCAATGGATGAATGAATGAATAAAATGTGGCATATCCATACAATGGAATATTATTTGGAAATAAAAGGAATGAAGTATGGATACATGCTACAAATGGATAAGCCTCAAAAACGTTATCCTAGGTGAAAGAAACCAGTTACAAAAGACTCACATATTGTATGATTCCATTTATATGAAATGTCCAGAATAGGCAAATCCACAGAGACAGAAAGCAGTGGTTGCCTAGGGCTGGATGTGTGTGTGTGAGTGGGGGAACTGGGGAATGACTGCTGATGGGTTTCTCTTTGGAATGACAAAATATTCTAAAATTGATTGTGGTGATGGTTACACCACTCTGTGAATATACTAAAATTCATGGAATTGTGCACTTTAAACGGGTGAATTATATTATATTTGAACTACATCTCAATAAAGCCATTAAAAATAAGTAAAGTCATGTGCCACATAAAGACATTTTGATCAATGACGGGCTGAATATACTACAGTGGTCCTGCAAGATTTGTACCATATAGCCTAGGTGTGTAGTAGGCTAAACTGTTTGTG